>AP027102.1:71850824-73196485 GCA_028142955.1 Pinctada fucata | reverse complement strand
ACCACTGAAGGAATTTTGATCATTTGTAGGAATGAAGTACCCATGGTCCCCTATGTACAAGTGATGCTGATTTTCTTCCGGGTCCGTCAACAGGTGGCGTCTGTTATTCTGTTACATGTTTTTACACTTCAACATTTTCATTCAAGACAGCCTTTTCTCCCCATATGTTCCCCTAGTAGTGGAGTGCCTTATGTAAGAAAATAAGCTGCCGTGGGAATTTTATGATTAAAGCAAACCACTATGATAAAGATATTAACTATGGGCTAGTATTACAGAAAAAGTTTGATAGACCTCTGAGATATGTGGCAGTTGCGATATTTTGGGGGTAAAATACCCTTTTCTATGCAAAAATCATAAAAAAAACTGGAAATAATTTATAACTTTTGCATAAAAAATGTTAACAAAATTTAAAAGATGTAAATATACTTAAATTCTGTTGTTTTTTTCGAATAGAATGAGTTTCAAATTCAAATTTTGATATCAAATGTGGTTTTTTGGGCAAAAAAAAACCCTTTTCTAGGCTAAAATCGCGAAAAATTGGAAAAAAATTTTAATTTTAACGTATTAACTGATTTCAAAAATTAAAAGATGTTTACATATTTAATTTCTGATCTTCTTCTGAATGAAATGAGTTTTCAATTCAAATTCTTATATTAAATGTGTTTTTTTTGGGAGAAAATTCCCTTTTCTAGGCAAAAATCATGAAAAATTGGAAATGAATTATAACTTCTACATGAAAAATGATGAAAAAAATTAAAAGATGTTAATGAACAAAATTCCTTATGTTCTTTCCATTGAAATGAGTTTCCAGTTCGAATTCCTATGTCAAATGTGTTTTTTTTGGGCAAAAATCCATTTTCTATACAAAAATCATGGAAAACTGGAAATAATTGATAAGTTTTGCATTAAAAATGATAACAGAAATTAAAAGATGTAAATCTACTTAATTTCTGATGTTCTTTCATATTAAATAAGTTTCAAATTCGAATTCCTACATCAGATGTGGTTTTGAGGCGAAAAAGCCCTTTTCTAGGCTAAAATCATGAAAAATTGGAAATAATATATAACTTGAGCATATGTACTGATTTCAAAAATAAAAAGATGTTTATATATTCAATTTCTGATGTTCTTTCACATGGAATGAGTTTTCAATTCAAATTCTTATGTTGAATGTGTTTTTTGGGAGAAAATGCCTTTTTCTAGGCGAAAATCATGAAAAACTGGAAATGCTTCATAACTTTAATATAAAGAATAGTGACAAAGCTAAAAGATGGTTATGTACTTTATTTCTTATGTTCTTTCAAATGAAATGAGTTTCCAATTTGAATTCCTATATCAAATGTATTTTAAGGGGGCAAAAATCCATTTTCTATGTTAAAATAATGATAAAACTGGAAATAATATATAGCGCTTGCATAACAAATGATAATAGAAATTAAAAGATGTAAGAATTCTTAATTTTTGAAGTTCTGTTGGATGAAATTAGTTACATTTCATATGACTATATCATATATGGGGGGGGGGGGGTTGGTGGCAAAAAGCCCTTTAATAGAAAAAAACATAAAATTGGAAATAATTTACAACTTTAGCAAGTGATCTGATTTAAAAATTAAAAGATGGTTTTTTACTTAATTGCTGATGTTCTTTCGAATGAAATGAGTTTTCTGGGCAAAAAAAAAAACCATGGAAAATTCGAGACAATACATGACATTCAATTAAAACTTTATTCTTATGATACACTGAAATTTTACAATAGAACAATCATATAATTTAGTATTCCAACAGGGGATGCATACTCCTCCAGGGCACCTGATCCCACCTCTAGCTTGCTGGGGGTCCGTCGATGCTCAATTTGGTGCTCTATTGTGAGTGCTGTTGAGATTATCGTCAGGATCTTCTTTAACTTATTTGTGTCACACTTATGCCCTTTGCCGTGTGGAGTTCGTAAAAAAGTTCCCCGCGAGGGGTTTGACAGTAAGTGTTTTGAATATTTTTCCCTGACATTGTCGCCATAGCACTTTTTATATAGACGTGGCCTCAGACAGTGCATGTATTTTATATTTTCTTTTATTTTCGGGCGTGAACATCGATGGCGGGTGCGGCTAGCCAACAGGGGATGCTTACTCCTCCCGGGCACCTGATCCCACCTCTAGCTTGCTGGAGGTCCGTCGATGCTCAATTTGGTGCTCTATTGTGAGTGCTGTTGAGATTATCGTCAGGATCTTCTTTAACTTATTCAATTTCATAGTCCATATTAATGGACCAATTTTCCCAAGTGAAAACCTCTTGGAAAATAATAATTAAATCCACAGGAGGTAAAAGTGCTATATTTCCAGTGAAAAGGCATTCAGATTGATTTATAAATTTTCCCGATCTTTGATTAAATGCTGTTGTTTTTCCCAATTTCAAAGGCCTCGGCCCCAGTCTCAAAAAAAAAAAAAAAAAAAAAAGAGTGTGAGAGCCCTGCTGCTTAAACATAGAAATTAGAATTCAAAACTCATTTCACTCGAAAGAACACTGAAATTAAGTACATAAATACCTTTTAATTTTTGGTATTAGGTTTTATTTAAAAGTCATACATTATCTCAAGAGATTTCATAATTTTCGCCGGGAAGGAATTTCCACAAAAACATATTTGATAAAGGAATTGAAAATAAAAACTCAGTTCACTCATAAGAACCTATGACTTTTGGTAAATTAACATCTTGTAATTTTTATTACGTAAGTTTTTATGCAAAAAGTATGGATTATTTCCAATAGTTTTTTGCCTATAGAAATACCCCCAACCCATTTTTTAGAGTAATTTGAATTGGAAATTCATTTCATTTGAAAGAGCATCAGAAATTAAATATATAGCTATCTTTTGATTTTTTTTTTCATAATTGCTGAATAGAAAAGAGCTATCACCCCATCTTATACAAGAATTCAAATTGGAAACTATTTTCATCCCAAAGAAGATAAGAAATTAAGTACATTTACATCTTTTAATTTCTGTTATGAATTATTTCCAGTTTTTCATGATTTTGGCCTAGAAAATGGCATTTTCTCCCAAAAAACACATTTGATATGGGAATTCGAATTTAAAACTCATTTAATTGGAAAGAACATCAGAAATTTAGTACATTTACATCTTTTAATTTCTATTATCATTTTTAATGCAAAACTAATGAATTATTTCCAGTTTTTCATGATTTTTGCATAGAAAATAGATTTTTGCCCCCAAAAAGACATTTGATAAAGAAATTCGAGTTTTAGACTCATTCCAATTGAAAGAACATAAGAAATTAAGTATACTAAGATCTTTTAATTTATGTTATCTTTCGTTATGCAAAAGTTATAAATTATTTCCAGTTTTTCATGATTTTGGCCTAGAAAAGGGCATTTTCTCCCAAAAACACATTTGATATAGGAATTCGAATTTAAAACTCATTTAATTGGAAAGAACATAAGAAATTAAGTACATTTACATCTTTTAATTTCTATTATTATTTTTAATGCAAAACTTATAAATTATTTCCAGTTTTTCATGATTTTTGCATAGAAAATAGATTTTTGCCCCAAAAAAGACATTTGATATGAAAATTCGAGTTTTAGACTCATTCCAATTGAAAGAACATAAGAAATTAAATATACTAATGTCTTTTAATTTTTGTTATCTTTTGTTATGCAAAAGTTATGAATTATTTCCAGTTTTTCATGATTTTGGCCTAGAAAATGGCATTTTCTCCCAAAAAACACATTTAATATCAGAATTTGAATTGAAGACTCCTTTCATTGGAAAGATCATCAGAAATTGAGTATGTAAACATCTTTTATTTTTTTAAATCAGCTATTATGTTTAAGTTATGAATTATTTCCAATTTTTCATGATTTTAGCCTAGAAAAGGGCTTTTTCGCCCAAAAATACACATATGATATAGGAATTCGAATTTGAAACTCATTTAATTCGAAAGAGCATCAGAAATTAAGTAAATTTACATCTTTTTATTTCTGTCATCATTTTTAATGCAAAACTTATAAATTATTTCCAGTTTTTCATGATTTTTGCATAGAAAAGGGTATTTTGCCCCCAAAATATCGCAACTGCCACATATCTCAGAGGTCTATCAAACTTTTTCTGTAATACTAGCCCATAGTTAATAACTTTAGCATAGTGGTTTGCTTTAATCATAAAAGTCCCACAGCATTACATAAGGCACTCCACTATAGGTTAGTATTGATATACTTTTAGTGGTATCATAGTAGAATTTTATGAATGAATGCATTTGTGTATGTCTTTTGATATCTAATATAATATTTCTTTCATTGCCTCTATCAAATATTGGCTTCATGCACTTATTGGTTTTTGCATAAAGTTTAAATAGCTTATGATAAGAATTATCCAAGCACTGTATAAATCACATTCAATTCCCGCTGGGGTCAGATTTCCAATGTTATCGGGTGAGCGATATGGTCCCTAGGCCTCGTTTCTCTGTTTTTAGACCGGGTTAATTTTATACAAAATTACCATATACATACTATGAAAGCACTATTTGATTTCTTCCTTTATTGGAAGACTTAGATCAAGCAAAAACGTCATACGAAATAAGTACAGCAAAACAACAACAACAACAACAACAAAACTCAAAAATAAGTAAAAATCATTTTTTATTTGAATAAATTTTTGCGAAGATTTGAAATGACTTTGACCTATATTTGAATGACCTTGAAATAAAATCAAGGTCTCGCAACAAATGATACTTATCAAAGTTATCTTAAACATACACCTTTGCCATAACCTACTATAATTAAGTTTATAAAATCAAAAGATACCCCATGTGAGACCATCTGCTATCATATATGTTGCAATAGCAACCACATTTTGGGCTCAAAACTAAAAAATCTGTTCAGTTCCCCACTTAGATTTAGATCAGTAAACATAAATGAAAGTTCAATTAACAATTGTTTTACTTACCAATGGCTAAAATGTTCATTAAAATGTGAAAAAAAAAAATCAAAATTGATGACAAAGCCCCCAAACCTCATTTCCGGTATATTTTCTGAAAAATACTGACATGTTTTGTCTGAATTTTGCTGATTTACTGTATAGAGAGCCAATAAATTTGTTGTGTATTGACAAAATTAAAGTAACAAATCAATGTTATTTGTGATGAGAAATCTGAATTGATACTTGTTTCCATGACAACAAGATGCCTGAAAACCTCTTATTTTAGACTTCAAACGAGGTCAGCAATTTGCTTCACTTTTTAAACATTTTTCTCGGGGGAGCCCCCGGACCCCGTTCAATTGGAGGGATACTGTCCCCACTTCACCCTTCGCGTCTGGCAAGTCATCCCCATAAAAAGTGTGTGTGCCGCAGGACAGTTGAAGTTGCCCAACCCTTCTTTTGACGTCCACATCGAAAAGCCCCTGTAACAGTAATGGACAAATAATTTTATTTAAAAATCGTTATTAACCAGATCGAGATAAACCCAGACTCGCCCTGTATGTTGGAAAGGGGATCAGCCCATAAATTGAGTTAAAAAAAAAATCGTCTGGATATTCGAGAAGAAAGGGAGAAAATATGCTCCAGATTGCACCATTTCATTCCATTTTTTTCAAACAAGGGGCACCTCTACCTGTACCCTCCCCCGCTCAGCACTTCATCTACTCTTGTACGGGTCAATACAACCAACGCACCCACTCCGCTCCCTCTGAACCCCCCCCCAACCAGCCAGAGGGACATATCCATCGCATAACAATCTAATTATTTAGGGAACATACCCTCACTTACAGTGGCGTAGCTAGACCCAAAAAGATGTGTATGCTTGATTTTACAGTGCAAGCGCACCAGGGGGGTCCGGGGGCATCCCCCCGGAAATTTTTTGCAGATAAGAACACAGAGGCCATTTCCCTGCTTTTAGACCACGAAATTATAGGTCAGATTATCCTTAAATTTCTACCTAATTATGTAATATAGTAAAAATAGCGACCTTTTGATAATAATTATGATTTTTTTTCGGTACAAAACCGCGATGATGTTTGATTTTAATGGAAGCCCAGACAGCTATATGAATGGAAAATTTCAATCCAGAAACATAAAACATCAGTAACAATATCAGCTGAGAACACGGCGCCATCTTGGCCGCGAAACAGACCCGAATCTTAACAGCTACTAGGCTATTGTTTGTCAAAATAGCTGAAGTTATTGCGTCACTTAAATAATAAATGGCGCTCTTTGGCTTCCATTAACCTTATCTTGGTAGGGAGGGGGGTTTGCTGATTTCATTTTGGTTTTTTTGTTCATCTCAGTCTCTTCATCCTTTTTCTGGATATCCCTCTCAGGTTTTGAAACAGACTCCGACTCGCCGGCCTCTGAAAAGAAATCTGAAATCATTCTTCTTCTTCTTCTTCCTTAGTATGACCCTCCGCTTATCGGAGCACTCCCCAGAGGGGATAACATATTATTAAACATGGCATTATATATCAAGACAATATTTCAAATTCCTCTCATTACTCCTCAACACTCACAACTCACCACTCGTTCACCATGCTCTGTACAAGGTACCTTCCACTATGTATGCAAGTGTATGCGGTGTATGCGGGGAAGGTGTGATTTATGTACTACAGTGGGTGGTCCGTATTTCCATACATATAGAAGGAAAGACGGATAATCCTTATCCGGATTTCAAAACATGCCTCATTGCAAATGTCTATCATTTTTACTTTTCTATAAGCATTATTTTGAGAACCTTCTAACGAAAATGAAGTGATAAATTAGTATAAATTTATTGTATTTCAAAGAAAAATTTTTTTTTGTCAAAATGATGTGTATGCTTGAGCATACAAGCATATATGGTAGCTACGCCACTGACTTATCATGTGGATGCAGCAATGAAGTATGATTAAGGAATCTGAAATATATTTCTGAATCTTTTACATGTAGTGTACATCTGTTATTATTTGTACTGTTGTCCGGCACTCTAGACCACGGGTAGCTTATATCAAGGATTTCATCTGAATGGCTAAGCCGACACAAATGACTATCATTATTTTTTTATATGATGCTGATCTATTCTGGTCAAGAATAGAGGTATATTCCGAGAATACTTGGTCAGATAATTTTCGATGTTTAGCTCACCTCGACGAACTAGAAGGAGGGGGGGGGGGCTTTATGCTATCGCCCCGGCGTCAGGTTAAGGAAAACGGGCCACCACCATTCCCAGCCTCCTTAAATCTTGCATCAAACTTACTTGGAAAGTACATCTATGGATGGTTACTACACTGCATGGTACGGATGCTGCATCTGACCTATATTTTACGCTTGAGCGACCAGGCTAATTAACATGTCCATTCCCAGCGTATTACAATTCCTAGATCATCCAAACTTGTATGCGTGCTGATGCATCTGAGGATGCTTACTGTAATGCATGGTAATTTGTAAAGATGCTGTATCTACAGGTCCAATTCCAGTCTATCATTAGTCCTAGATTATCAAAACGTGCGTAGGTGATGTATCTGAGGATGCTTACTGCAATCCTGGTATGGATGGTGTGTCTCATCCATATTTTACACTTGAGTGATAAGGTAAGGTAAAAATACATGTAGACATCTTCTTTCCAACTTACTTTAAGTCCTTCTTCAACCAAACTTGTGGGAGTGAAGCATTTGGAGATACATGTACTTGGTGCATTGGAGGTACAGCTAGATGCTGGTCAAAAGGTAATGTTGGCAGTTGAGGTGAGCTCCGTCAACTCTGATGACACTTATGTTAATATAATAGCTGATTTTCCTGTAAATTCATTGGGCGATCAGACACCAGACATCACAAAATTTGGTGATATTTTCATTGAGATGTCAAAATAGAATAAAGCCAGTTTTATCAAAAAGGGCATCGCACTTCAAAATGTTGCCAAATGATGTGATGTCTGTGCATATAAAATCAAGGTTTAAAATGTTCATATTTTCTGGAAAATGAACTATTGATAATGATGATCATATGGTAGCGGGCCTTACATATATTCATATTTTAGATTTAGACAGTACTTAACCTTGTTTAATCAAAGGGGATTCCTGTGCACTTGATTATTTGCTTATCACGTCTTATGTGTCAATGGTTCATACAACATCACTTTTCAATGACTGCAACTTATTTCTTTGTGACCTGAAAGTATAGGGATTTGAACAGGGTCCTCCCTCTAGAAAATTTGTAGATGAATCCTGCAAATTATACTACAACAGTCTCTCTGTCCCTCAAGATTATTGAACGGAATGCTTTGTGAAATGTTGTTGGAATTATGTCCATGAAAGTACATAGGACACTTAGAAAAGGTCAATTCCATGACTTTTCAAGACCTGAAATTTTTAACATCAAGACTTTTCATGCCCACTGTTAAATTCTATGAATTCAATGACCTGTATGAACAATTTTATAAATCATCAAAATGACAAAAGGAATGTTGCATACATGTATTTTAGCAGATGTTTTGATAGAAATGAAAGAAAACAAAAATCGCAAGACTTTCAACAATGATCATGTGTTTTTTTATTTCCTTTTCAACAAAAAAATTTGTAAGTGATCATTAAATCTCAGTTTTCAAAAAAAAAAAAGAAGTTCAATAGCGGATAATACAAATATATCATCATTCTGTAAATAAATTGATATAAATAAACATCACATGGTATTTCATTAAGTCTAATGCATTCAATATCACATCAATGCATATACAGTAATTATATATCACATCACATATAATGTATGTCATGAACATGTATATGCTGTGAAAACCTCTGCTCTACTCTGTATTACTAGTAGAATCACATTCCATCTAACGCTGTACAATGATTTACCTGTGTTTTTATTATTTTGTTTTATGCAGGTACCATTCTTAAATTCAACCACTGGTAATATATACACGTATGATGAATATTTCAGCCACAGAGTGCATAAATATGAGATTTTTTTGGCATATCACAACTTTATGAGGTGATTCAATGAGAACGAATAACTCCTTTTCTGTATGATTTTAATGTCTAGTCCACAGAAAATTAACCAAACATCCTTGTTATTTTCAATTTGTTCAAGTCGTCATTGAGGCTGCTCCATCCACAGTCCGATAATTTTATCACAATTTGAGCGTTCAATGCTTAGAATATTCTCTCCAGAGGATGTGATGCACTCCATCCTTTGTTTTTGAAGATCTTATCTGCGATATGTTTATAGCTGTCTTGATTGTTTTCGACTGGTCCTGAAACAGAAAAAATGTAATGATCGCTGAGCGTTTAAAGTCCCCTACCGGCAGCGTAAATTTATGTCCTGAATCTCTATTCATGAGTTTATTATCTGCGAATTCAAAGAGCCATAACTCATTCTAAAAATAGGTCAATGGAAACCAAACTCATACTTGGTCTGTATCCAACTAAGATGTATTCATATACCAACAATCAGTTCATTAATCTGCAATAGAACTGAAAAAAGGTCCAGAAAATTGATTTTTCATGATATTTGCTAAGTGCAAGGGTCATAACTCTAGTGAAAATAAGTCAATAGGAATTAAACTCAAACTTGATCTGTATCACATTATTTTGTATTCACATACTAAAAATCAGTTCATTATCTGTAATAACAGCCAAGAAAAGTTCGGAAAACTAAAAATTTAAAGAAATTTGCTCAGTCCAAGGGCAATAACTCTTGTAAAAATAGGTCAATGGGGACCGAACTCAAACTTGGTCTGTATCACACTAAGATGTATTCATATACCAAACATCAATTCATTATCTGCAACAGAACCGAAGACAAGTCCTGAAAACTGAAATTTTCATAAAATTTGCTAAGTCCAAGGGTCATAACTCTTGTAAAAATAGGTCAATCAAAACCAAACTCAAACTTTATCTGTATCACATTGAGATAAATCCACATACCAAAAATGAGTTCAATATATGCAACAACAACGGAAAAAAGTCCGGAAAACTGAATATGTGACAGACGGACTGACAGACAGACGGACGGACGGTGTTGCCGGTAGGGGACTTAATGATAGATTTGCCATATTATTGTCATTCTACTAACATTTGTTCATAACCACTGGCTAAACGTTCATCACGTCATCTTCTGTAAAAACTTGTATATATGTAGATTTAATGTACTACATGTATTAGTAAAACTTTTCATATAGCATGGCTGTTCGGTCATAATGTAGATTGTTGGCCCTAGAAAGCACTGACAAGCTGATTTTGAAGACTAGACAAATGATAAAACAATTGTAGCACTTTGATTTGGTTGATACCTGGAATTATAGATTTGAATAACTTCGTCTTTTGTCAATATGATTTTTTCAGATCTATAATTCCAGGTATCGACCTCATCAATGTGATATACAAAGTCAATTGTGCCTCGCATGAAATGAACATCATGTAAATTTCACATGAAAGTTCATATAAAATTCATATAAATTTCACATAAGATTTATGTGAAAAATATCTTAAATGTATTTCACATAAATTTTCTTCACATGAAATTGAACTCACGTAAACTTCATGTCAGAAACTTCACATGAATTTCATGTGAAAAAACTTCATGTAAATTTCATGTTCGTGCTCCTCTCACATAAATTTCAATTGAAATTTTATGTAAAGTTCATGTAAATTTCACATGAATTTCATATGACGCACAATTGGCTGTGTAAATGCATAGTCTTTCACAAACATACAAGTAGCATGTTTCACTTTCGCCTCATGTACACTTGCATCTTGCAACATGTAGAACAGTGGAAGTATGCAGTAAAGCTACAAGACAAAAGTGCAATGATGTCTGGAGTGAAAGTTATTATCAAGAAATGAAAGGAAGAAGTAAATACATGATGTTCAATATAAATAGCAGTATAACTTCGTGATTTTATATCATCTCATTATAATGCAGTAATTTTATATTACAGACCTGCCTACACTTTTCTTACTAAAAGTGTAATATTTTACTCAGGAAAGTGTAATTAAGGAAGTAAAGTGTAATATGAACAATTGATTGTAATTTGGGAGAAAAAAGCTTTTCCCAAATTCGACATTGTTACAAAACTTAATCATTTACATAATTGCTTATACAATATCAAACACTCAACAAGCAAAGCTGAATTTACATGTATGTACGCAAGTCTATTTGATTGTTAAAAATATTTCTAAAAGAGTCATTCTGCTTGGAAATAATATTTCCGTGTAAAATTGAGCAGCAAATGCATTGAGCGTAATTATAGGTAAAATAAAGCCTGTGTTTGTGAAACACGAATGCCCCCGGTGGCATCTTTGTTAGTATGAACACTATTTTCTGTTAAGTACATGTATGTGAGGTCACTGGGTTAAAAGGTCAAAGGTCAAGGTCACAAGGTCAAAAATTTTGGTATCAATGGAAAGGTCTTGTCACAAGGAATACACATGTGAAATATGAAAGCCTTATCACTTCCCATTCAAAAGTTATGCCCAATGTTAAAGTTTTTGAAAGGTAGGTCAAAGGTCAAGGTCAAGGTCACGAGGTCAAAAATTTTGGTATCAATGGAAAGGTCTTGTCACAAGGAATACACATGTGAAATATGAAAGCCCTATCACTTCCCATTCAAAAGTTATGTCCAATGTTAAAAGTTTTTCGGACAAACAGACAGACAAACAGACAAACAGATAAACAGACAAACAGACAAACAGACGGACAGGCCAAAAACTATATGCCCCCGAATCTTTGATTCCGGGGGCATAAAAAATCGTAAAAAATTACGCTAAAATCGTACAAGTAGGCAGATCTGATATTGTATTACCTAAATCAATCATTTTTCTATTATCCATGATTCTCCTCTCAGCCTCCTTACAGAATGTGTTTGTCATCATTATCTACAAACAGAATGAAATAATTAGATGATGTACCTCATTATACACAAGACACATGTATTTTTATTCAAACGAAGCAGGCAATTAATCATAAATATTACATGTATACACGTGCCTTGGTAGACAACATTTGAAACTAAGTTCCCTCCAAACATATATTAATGTAGCATTGCCTTGCACAGTGACAAATGAAAATGTATTACAAGCATTCTATATGGATTTACCTTGTGATATACAGTAAACTTCGTATATAACGAAGCCCAGGGGACCATTGGTCCAAATTCATTATAGCCATATTTCGTTACATGCATTTTGATGCTAAATATGTTTCCTTGGTGTGGCCGTTCTAAATGAATGAAAAGTTAAGACCAGTATTCAATTGACATGCCGGTAGAGTATTAGATGATTGGCAATCATTTCCTCATGTGTATACAAAACGTCTCCTAATGGGTAATTAGCGCGGGGAAAAAAGATGGGGAGAGCAATTATTTGATAATTAGTAATTATCTGTCCGCCAGGTGTGTTAATTGGGAAAGAGCATTTCGTTACATCAGGTGAAAATAGTGAAGAAATTATGACCATGGGACCACGAGATGGCTTCGTAAAAGCCGATAATTCGTTACATACAAATTCGTTACAGGTGTACAAAAATCAATGGAGGGCAATAGGACTTCTGCAGGGACTTTCGTTTTACTTTGTTACAAGCAGAATTTTGCTATAAACCTGTTTGTTATAGGTGAAGTTTACTGTAATACAGTTTTTCAAATGCTAAAATTACAGGCACAGTATTTCAACTCTTACATGTATTCTGTATTGACATACATGTAGTTAATATGAAAGTATTCTTTCAATAAAAGATTTTATAAAATTTGGTTTGAGGAATTACAATTATTTAGGGATTCGCACTCTTGCAGAAAAAAAGACTGGGCAAGCTATCTCTCGCTCTATCTTTGTATTCTGAACTTAAACAACTTCAAATATGCTGTTTATGTAATCATTCCGCGTAACCAGAAATTTTCGCGAGATACCAATTTTCGCTATATTTGCGAGTAATTTGGAATCCAAAAAATTGTATTTGATAAGTTACAACAAGCTTGTAATTTAGGAATTGCGAAAAATTGTACTCGCGAAAATAAAGACATCCTATTTGCCTATAAAATCGCAAAAGTTGATACTCGCGAGAATTTCTGGTTATATGGTATCGTATTCTTACTTAAATTCTCATTGTATTTTTAAAGTTTATTTTTTAGCATTAGGTTATATGTAGAGATGAAGATTTACCTCGTGGTCAGCATTTCTCAGTCCGATACAGTATGATCTGCTAGCACGTCCTATACACGCCGTCATACCGTACATATCAATTATCATGTCAGCTACACGGGCCAGGCTCATTTGTTCCTCAATGATTCTCTGTGAAAGTAGAAACAAAAGTAATTTATTTACTTACAGCCGAAATTCATAATGACTGTTAAAATGACAAAATGTTTTGCACTGTTTTTAGTTGTTACATCACAATGCAATAACTCTTTTAACAGTGGTGTAATGGTGAAAACAATGCCAAAAGACGATGACAGACAACTCTCTAATAAGATCAGAAAAATACCTAGTAACTGTGCATCTTATACAAGATTGTGAAACAGTAATTTCTTTGTATGACATATGTATCATTTGATTTCCATTGCTATTTTTAAGGAGCAAAGATTCTGATTGGTCGAGAAATTTTGTTGATACATGTTCCTGCATCAATAGAAACCGAAAGTAAGCGTTTAGCAAAGTCATTAGCAACTCAATTTCAAAGCTGCAAGTAAACGTCGCAAAACGACAAAATGAAATGATAAGTAATCAATGTTATATTATTTTGGTTGATCAAGGTATCAACACCAAAATTGAAGGAAAACTTATGCATCTTGTGCTATGTGCACGATGCAGTTTTCCCTCAAATACATGTATTTGGTGTTGATACCTCGATCAACCAAAAAATATTACCATCATTCCTTTTAAGTAATTTGAAAAGATGCAGCTATATTTTTATCGGCTCGCTAAAGGTTAGAAATTCTGCAACAAATAAAGAGGTCTCCTCACAAGTTCAAAAGAAATACAAATGTGAAATATCATAGTCCTATCACTTATCATTAGTAGTTAAGACATGCTAGCTCACCAAGGCAAAAAAAAATATATATATAACCAAAGAAAAGTCTTTTCACATAGAATAGACTTCTTTTAAAAATATCAAAACCCTATCACACATCTCTCAAAACTTGTGTATACTATTCAAAAGCTTTTGTCACAGGTAGCCAAACATACTGACTGTCAAACAAAAATCTATATCTCCCCAAAATATGATTTCATATTCATAAATAAAGCACCATCATAGTATGTTTATCATTTGACTACTGTAAAACGAGAATATTTAGCGCTCGATTTATTTTAGTGCCATTAGCGCAAAGGCACGGTTGCGCTAAATTAAGTAGGGCGCTAAAATTTTCAGATGCAAAATCAAATTTCAATAAGAAAGTATTCGACATTCTTTTCAAAGTGCATTACACCGTGTCCACGGCATGGTCTATCCGACAACGCTTGTTGTTTTTATAGCTAATTAGATAATTGGATTAACGCTAGCGCTTGGGTAGATAATGATAGTACACGGGCCATGATTAACATGTGCATTTGTACTGAGTAGATCATGACTGTCTACGTGTCGTAATAACCAATCATGAAATATAAATAAGAGTCGGACGAGATTATTCTTTTACCAAAAAAAAAAAAAAAAAAAAAAGAAACCTGTAGTTGTATTTAACCGGAACAAATTTTCATTCCAACCAATCAGATAAAAAATTGTAGTCGTACCTAAATGCAGGAATAGACGTTCATATGTATTATTTCTAACGAGAAGACTTCTCTCTCGCTTATATTTAGATGACGTAACATTTGTGTGAAAACAAAGTACTTTATAACACAAGGTACATATACGGTAAAAAAGGAGATCTATAAAGAAAAGTTTACAAACATTAATACAAGCATATGAATAGGCAATTCAATTATCCAAGACACGTGCCGGCATGTAGTCAATGCCTCTATGTATATCGCTGTGAACATGTACATTACATGCGCAGTCTTTAAAAGGATTTATTTACACAACGTGAATAAAATCGGGATGTTAGCGCCGTTGCCGTAAAATGATTTGTTACGCCAAGTTAAAAAATTGGGACGATATATATTCATCCATGTTACAGAACAGCGTTATTTTCTTTCATCACTTTTAATAGAATTGATAATTATTTCGTATTACCAACGATCGTCCGAACATGAGACACGACGGATATTCTTTGCCTGACGTTACAAAAAATTACGATTCATCGACAGCAATTTGCTACAGGCGATGTCTGAGAAACAAAGTCCTAAAGTCACTGTGCGCTAATTTTATTGACCAGATGGTGACAATGCGCTAAATTAAGTTTGCGCCAAAAGGTTTGCATCCCTCATTGCGCTTAAATATGTTTGCGCTAAATATTCTCGTTTTACAGTATTACATAACGACAGAGCAATTAGAACCGACAGAGAAATTACTCACTTTCCCATGTTCCCTCAGAAGATCCTCTACTGTCCTCTTGAAAACAGATACACAACTATCTAACATGTCTGCACTCTCCTGGTTAATATCAAATGTAAAACAATTTTTAGTATAAAAGTACTGAGGGTAACTAATTAAATTAATAAATTATCAAGAAATACAAATATAGGTACATGTAAACATATGGTTAAAAGGAATAATTTACATGCATTTCAAATCCAAATTTGTTAAAGTACATCATGTATATTCAATTTCTTTGTTGACTTTAAGCAAATTTCTGTTTGTCAACATGCATACAAAATGTAAATCATAGGGACATACAACATATGAATCTGTCTTATGTATCAAAATTCAGTACAGTGTACTGTGACAGGGTTTTAAATAAGATTTATTTTAGGCGGTTTAGACATTTGAGACAGATCTTTATAGCACTCTATACAGGTAAATACAGGATCAGATGAAATCTGGGCCAGCAATTTCTGCTGTTTGAGGAAGCAATATTTTGCCGTATGCCACCTCTTATTGAAATTCCTGCTGTGACACACTTCGTTGTCAATTTATTCCATGCGACCATCACAGGAGAGTCACAAACAGGCATCATACATTTGAATATACATGTACCTGTTGCATTATCTATTCAAAATATATGACCTGGTTTTGACCTTGATTTCATGCAGAGTTTCATCTCATGCAAAGCTTTATTCTTCCTTAAAGTCTGATTTAGTATACATGTTCAAATTGTTATATTTCTTTCGGGATGACAAAATAACAAGTGTTTGAGGGACTATTGTCGCCTGCTTTAGGTTTAACTCCAAGTGTGACCTTGACAGTTCTAGTAAGCACTGTACCTCATAAATACATGTATTGACCTTTCCTTGTACATGTACATGCGATTTATAAGAATGCAAAGATAAATGAAGATACATGTAATTAATTATGTGAAGCTGAGCTTGAAAACAAACTTGTATGCATATCAGTACTTGGACTTGCAAACTGATTTTGTTTTTCACATATGTAAAATTTGAGTGGTGTAAACATTTAATAAATATTGTATAAATAAAATTGTTTATATGTATATGTACGATCATGTAAATTCATTGCAAATAAATTTAACGTTGCATGAATAAACAAAACTAGAAAGTCAATACTACAAATATGTACATGTATGTTAAAGTGTGATTCCAAGGGTGACGGACGGACTAACAGACAGGCAGACACTGGATAAAATTTGACTACGAGCTATTTACCACAAAGCTTACCTTGAGACTTGGATGTACAACTTGATGGAGTCCTAGTGAAGGACCTCCATAATTTGATTTCAGTCTGTCATAAACAATTTGTACAGGAAGCATAGGATTTTTCATTGGATTTCTTAGGTTCCTATAAAATGTACAAATAGATGACGAAAACTTATAAAAAAAAAATATTGCTGAAACTTTTAAGCAGCATCTACATGTATATTTCTGAGAAATATGAGATACATGTAATAATTTTAAAGGGGCTGGTAAGGTATAGCATAAAATCTGCCCTGAAAACTTCTAATAATTTTGAGAGATTTCTTTTGTAAACTTATGTGTACCTACATGTATACCAGATCCAATCAGAATCTGAAATTTTACTAGATCCAGCTTGCATAAAATTGCTTCAAACTGAGACCTTCAAATTGAATATTTTTCCCATAGAAATAAATAGAACATTTCAAACATGGCAAAATATGGATTCCTGCTTCACGTGATAGAGTACAGTTAAAGGTCAAACAGTGCACATTTTCTGTGACATTCACAGCAATATGCAAGATCGCTACTACAGCAAGTCTGTTCTGATTTGCATTTAGTCACCTGCCTAAACCATTGTTCAAAACTTGGGCAACTTTTCTGCCCAAGTAAATTGATGACGTTAAAACAACAGTCAAAAAGTGCGCTAAAATGTCTGTATAACCTTGGTCAGAAGTATTTGCGATCTTCAGTATTGTTAAATAAATCAATATATTTCTTACTTTAACATGGCAGACAGTTCTTTCCCAGCATGCTGCATTCCAGTCAGTGCTACATACATCCTCAGTATCTCATTGGTCCCCTAAAGTTCATAATCATCTACATGTATTTGTTTATCATATTTACAGTTAGAGTAATGTAAACATACATTTACATGTACCAACTAATCACACAGTAATTTTTGGGCTAGCTTTATGTAAATTCTGTGAAAAAAATACATTCCTGATAGTCTACTATACAAAGTACATCAGAATTTTTTTTTTTCAAATTGTCTGGACATGCCAAAATCCTAAGACAAAACATACAGAAATTGTATCCATGTTTTGATATTCACATGTATGACCCATATACAGATACATTTATTTGTTTCTTTTTGACTAATTAGTACATGTACTTATTAATGTGAAATACAAAAGCCTGTTGACACAAAAGATAAAATTTCAGTCTAAATTTTTGACTACTTTAATAAAACAGTTTTTTTTATAAAATGAATAGCTAGCTATAGCTTTTAACTTTGTACCTACCTCAAAAATCATTAAAATTCTTGCGTCCCTGAGGTAGCGTTCATAAGGGTAGTCTTTCATATAACCCAGACCTCCAAGTACCTGAAGGCACTCGTTACCACACTCCCAACAACCCTCCGAGCTAAATATCTGTAAAACCATGTGACATCATTCAGATTCATCAAGTTCATGAAAGTTGTACAAATCAAGTATGTATGGAATGAATTGAACACATCAATAAAGACATCATAAACTGTCATTTGTCCAAGTTTATAAAAAAATTTAGATTGAGAAGAGTCGTAACTCTCACCAGCAGTAACTTTGTTGGCAAAAAGTTCCATGTCCTTGAGCTTAATATGAGATCAATGCAATTTATAGCATTTTTCTTTCATTTTCGAATTAATAACCAAAGCACATTACAACAAAATGATGTCATACAAACTGAACACAAGAATACCAATGCTAAACTAACACCTGTATAAAACAGGGAAATGGCATGTAAAACAGATTTCACATGTCATATTGACATTTGCTACATTTATGACTCATTTTCTAGATCAATGAGGACATTTAAGTGCTGATTAATGGATTTACTGGACAATTTAATACTAATATAATCTACATATTCTGATTGGTTTAAAGGAGATAATATTAGTTTTTTAACACACAGTGCTTAAAATTTTTTCATGAGGAATTATTTGATGGGGACTATTTTTAGGAGAAATTTTTCATGAGGAAATCTACTTACTTTGACCATAGCAGCCTCTACAGAGCAGTCCGGTTTTTGGTACTGGTCTATGATTCCAGCTGTCAAGTATGCCATACTCTCCATTGCATATGTCGTCACAGCCATTTTCCCAAACTTTTCCTGTTAAACAAATCATAACAGACTTCTTAATGAAAGAATGTAAAGCCTTCCTTTACCAAACTGAACAGCATACAATGTAGTTGATCACAATTTTATAGTAACCAATCTACCCCTAGTCCTTTTTCTACGTAAAGAATATTGCATCTCTTTGAACTTACCTGAATTAATCCAAACTCTGACAAAGTTTTACCAAACTGTTTTCTGGTGGTTGCATGCTCTGCTGTCATCCCTAAAAACACGAAAGTCTAATTAAAACTTATTCCACAGGAAATTCTTATTTACAATTACATGTAAATTTGAACACTGAGAATTCAATCAAAAGGATGGAAAAAAGCTATGGTCATTAAGATTAGCTTTCTCTGATCGACTACTGTCTGCGCAGCTCACTTCAAGAATTGGAAAACTGAAGTTTTCTCTACTTTATTGGCATATTTTCCGGTTAAAATTTATATAAGGGGATAGATCTCGAACTCTCATAACTAACGGTGTATGATATATGTCTGTACGACCAATACTACGCTCACAGTGAAAGAAAATAGTTTTAGATGGGGAGATTTCTATGTTAATTTTAGCGCGAGGTCGTCGACGTTCTCCATAGACTCAGTGTAAAAGATCGGCGACGTCGCACTAAAATTAACATAGGAAACTCCCTACCTAAAACTATTTTCTTTCACTGTGAGCGTAGTATTGGTCGTACAGACATATATCATACACCGTTAGTTATGAGAGTTCGAGATCTATCTCCCTATAAAAATTTTAAACGCAAAAATTGACGACAAAGTAAAGAAGACTTCAATTTTCCGATTTCTGAAGTGAGCTGCACGGACAGTAATATCAACTTTCTGTATGAGAAAAGCTAACTTACATGTCAGTTTAGCTTCCTTTAACATATGCTATTAACATTATCTGACTTACCTGTAAGTTTAGCTTACTTTAACATATGATATTAACATTATCTAACTTACATGTCAGTTTAGCTTACTTTAACATATGCTATTAACATTATCTGACTTACCTCTCAGTTTAGCTTACTTTAACATATGACATTATCATTATCTGACTTACCTGTCAGTTAAGCTTACTTTAACATATGATATTATCATTAGCTGACTTACCTGTCAGTATAGCTTACTTTAACATATGCTATTAACATTATCTGACTTACCTGTCAGTTTAGCTTACTTTAACATATGATATTATCATTAGCTGACTTACCTATCAGTTTCTTTAAGATGCCTGCCCCTGAGCTTCCCATACTAAATCTTCCACTATTAAGGATGTTCATTGCAACCTACATGAAAAATACATCTATAAGATACATGTTATAGTGACATAATTTGCTTGAAATATTCTCGTCAGATCCATTCTACTTCATTCAACTAGCATTGTTAAATACATATCATTTGTACTAACCAGCACCATGGTCGCACTCTGACCATATCATTATTTATTAGGTTTGTTACTGACCATCTGCAGAGATTTATCAGGTTGATCAAGCCTAGTGATGGGAAATCGGTTCAGAATCATAATCGATAATCGGTTAGAATCGGTTGGTGTATCCGATGCGATTTTACCGATCATAATCGGTTTATTACATTCAGTTCAAATTTACCATTTTCTACCCAAATAAAGCACACGTTTTATATATTACTGACCAACAATGCAGATATACGTGAGTTAATCAATCTTGAATAAACTTAGAGTAATCAAGGATGTATGAAATACAACCTATATTCTTTCCATTGTTTCCTTTAAAAATGCATGAAAAGTATTTAAAAACGATCTTTTTTAGTTGAGTTCATTGTGGAATATGGAAGAGGGAGGGGTCATATAAGTATTTGAACAAAGTAGAAAGTATCTGTGGACATAAATAGCATCAAGCAGGATTATGTTCAACCATTCTCAATCAAATAATAAAATAAGAGTACCTAAAATATTGACAAGAATTTAAGAACTTAGGTCACCGTCGGTCATTAAATGATTTTTCTCTTACAATTATTCTCTCTAATTTAAATTACTAGCTTCTGTTACTCTACAACATTAATCATATGTATATAAAAAAAAAATGGTTAAGTATAGAGAAATTATTGGAATAAGTTTTAAACATTCAGACAGAATTTCCTCTGATCCCTCAACGCCCCCCCCCCCCCCCTTTCACGCTATCGATTATTTATTTTCAAATCGATTATCAAAATCAGATGACTTCAACACGCCGCTAATCGATTATAATCGATAATCAGCCCATCACTAATCAAGCCTATAGAAGGTAAGGAACAAACCTAATAATAACAAACCCAATAAGTGTTTTATTTTGTGGAGGACCCATATCTCTGCTGTCCTGTTTGCAAACCTGCACACCATTTGTTTACATACGATTTTCAAAAGGAAGCTACTGCTACTTCATCTCACTGGTAAAGTCTGTACATGTATTTGAAATATTTTACAGGGAGTAAAATTGGGTGCAGGACTTTTTAGGGGCCAGCTGGGCCCCTAGAAAATGAAATAAAGGGGCCCAGCTAGAAAATTAGGGGCCCAACTTTTTTTAGGGTGCATTCATTTTATGTAAAAATTGAAAAATAAGGATTTTAAGGCAAATTCCAGTGGGAGTCGGGTCCCATTCCTCCCCACTCACCAGAAAAATAAGGATTTGGGGACAAATTTCAGGGGTTCTACCCCTCCTCCCTCCACCCTGAACATTTTTTGGCAATTCCAGGGGGTCCCAACCCCGTGAATTTGTGCTTGATCGCCCTTTCGGTTTGAAGAAAATGTGTAGGATAAAATATGGTTGCTGACTGCTATTAAACTAATTAAGTTGTAAATCCTTTGTTGAGCAAATGCCTGATGTCTTATTTTTCTTTTTTTAATATTCAAAGAGTCTTTAAAAATTGTCTGCTTTCTATCCTCTTATCATACCGGTAACAAAATCACTTTAATCCCATTGTTGGCCACTCAAGAGCTTTCTACTTTAGCCAGTTATGCCAAACAGATTTAAATCTACCTTGCAAAGCCTTGCAGTCAGTAAGGTGTGAATAAGTACTCACTCGATGGATTATAGAGAGAAGTGTTATGTAATTGAAAACCAACATTTACGCTATCTCCTACTTGCCAGCTGGGCGACTGTTATTCAAAGTTTTTGTAGCCCAGTCGTGAAAATGGTCGCCAATGGCGACTGGGCGAGTGGTAATTTTACACCCCGTTTTATTTTGAAAAATATTGTAGCAAGAAACATTGCTTTTCGCTTCAATTGAAAATACATTAAGGCAATATGGAAAATTATTGATAAAACTGTCGTTTTTAAGATTCCTCTTACATGCTAATTTATTTATACAGCAATTGCGGATATACTGTCTACAGAGAGTGAACGTGTCACGATTTACGTAATCTAATTGGTTCTAACTAGCCCGAGGCAGATTACTTTCGGATTCATCAAACAATTTCGTAATTTTCTCTTAGTCTAAAAGTCTAGAAAGCTGCATGATGAGCATGTTCATTATTTGACTTTCATCGTCTTGGCTATCAAATTAATATATACATGTACCTCAATTTCCAAATGTTAGAATGCAGAAGAAATAATAAAGAATTCTTTTGAAAAACTTAACATGAAAATTACCAAACAATATTCATATGAGTATGTGTGAATGCTATTCTTATTTATTTTCTTTTTCTTACCTTGAAACCTCCCCCTACTTCTCCGAGGACATTTTCTATAGGTACTGGAGTATTATCAAAGTGCACTTCACATGCTGTAAAGAAAAGTGTTAAAATCACAATTAGATGAACCAAGGAGTTGTCACAGCCAAATTGAATGACATCAAGAGTTCAAAAAAGAGAAAAAGTCAATATAGGAGGGACTTGGCCAATTATTATCAATATTCTGAGAAAAACTCCGATCAGTGACCAGAAATACATGTATTTTACCTTAGGCAATAAAATTTTAGTAGACTGTCAAAAAGTAATTATTGTCACATGTTGAACCTAAATACGAAACATTCACCTTTAACCTCATTTGTAATTGATTCTAACTATGCTTGACCATCCCTCTAAGTTTGATCAAAGTACATGTAAAATGCATTTCGAGTTAGTTACATGTACATGTATGTGAAAATGTGACTATGAGACACAGTGACTATCAGATAGAGGGAAAGACAACTGAATGTCATACAATTTTATCCATATATTTTGCTCATTCTTTGCAGGGGACTTGACTTTGAAGACAATTTTCAACTTTTGGTTTACATGCATTTTTTTTTTTCATTTGACAAATCCAAGAATTTAACATTAAATACTAAGAGAACTAAATTGCTTAACCACATATTAAATGTGATGGTATATACTTTGTAAGTATGAGAACATACTATTAGAGCCTCTGATACCCAGCTTGTCCTCTGGTTTACCACTTGTAATACCACCAAAGTCCCTCTCCACAATAAACGCTGTTACCTTGTCTTTCTTCTGACCCTTAGATAAATTATAACGCATAATAATCAAACGTATGTTTAAGACATACTATCATACTAGTATTTGAAAAATATAGGATATCCTATGCAAACCATAATCTGCAGTTTCAATCCATAAATCATAATTTCTCACAAGCATAAAAGAATTCTAATAGCTTCTACTAAATAGAATTTCCTTTGTGTCAAAGAAAATTACATACATGTATGTACTTCCTAAAAAAGAAAATTCCCTTTTCTTCACACAGCATTTGTATATCACTTTCAGTATTAATAAAACACTGCTAAAGACGGTATGGCCGGATTGCAAAGTAAGTTTTTGTCACTAACTTGGTCAAGGTCACTAGGTCAAATATTACAGCATACATTGAGAGGTCTTGTCAGAGGCAACCTACATGTATAACATAAAGTTTCTACTGCATGCAATTCCTTAGATTTTGCTTAAACCAGGAACTTTAACCAAAGTCTTTAACTAGGTCAAAGTCTAAAGTCAATGTCACTAGGTCCAATGTTACGGCATAAATTGAAAGGTCTCATCATGGCCAACCTAAATGTATACCGGTAATATAAAGTTTCTACTGCAAAAAGTTCTTTAGATTTTGCTTAAACCAGAAACTTTAACCAAAATCTTTAACTAGGTCAAAGTCCAAGGTCAAGGTCACTAGGTCCAATGTTACGGCATAAATTGAAAGGTCTGGTCATGGGCAACCTACATGTATAATATAAAGTTTCTACTGCATACAGTTCCATAGATTTTGCTTAAACCAAGAACTTTAACCAAAATCTTTAACTAGGTCAAAGTCCACGGTCAAGGTCACTAGGTCAAATGTTACGGCATAAATTGAAAGGTCTTGTCATGGGCAACCTTCGTGTATAATATAAAGTTTCTACTGCATATAGTTCCTTAGATTTTGCCTAAACCAGAAACTTTAACCAAAATGTTGACGGCAGACGGACAGACGGATGGACGGACAGACAGACGGATATCGTCAATCCATAGACTGGAATTGCTATGCAATCCGGCCAAAAATCAAGAGCGCAATTACTTTTGTACTTTTTTTCTATCTTCGTCACAAAAACTAACTTAAATACTTGTTTATTGCACTTTTAGATTAAACATATTTTAATGCATCGAAAGTACATAAATATTGCAAAGGGGTTCGCCGATGACTGCTCTTGGTTTGGCATTTATGTAATGGTAGCATTACGTCACAATGGAAAATTCTAGAGGAACAGCAGGTACTCGGACATGTTGGACTTTATTGTTAAAATAGAGCATTTTACTTTGTGAGTGACTAGCCAAATACATGTACATTTTGTATTACTTAGATGTAAAAAAAAAATCCACTAAAAATGAAAGTATGTTCAAAAACTTAAAAAGTAAAGGCAGACAGTCAGACAATCAGGTTGATATATTGAATTCTTTGTTAGAAAAGGCGATAAATTATGAGAGAATGACTGATAAGTTCTTAGAGGTCAATTTCTAATAATAGATTACGGCATACCCTATAGCACAGGGATTTATCACGCTAATACCGGTTGCTGTATTTACTATATATATATGTTAAAGGGATCTAACTCGACGTTTAACGAAAAATCGACAAGTCATCTTTAAGTCTTCAGAAATAGGCTAATAAATGTCAAAACCTATTTTCTGTGGTATATTTCGATAGATTAATTCATACTGAATCTTCATACGAAATTTGAAATCAGTGCCTCCCTTACGAGCCGAGATATGCCCAATACCGCTCTCTTGTAAGTGCCACATTTCTAGGTCGGACAAAAAGGTGTCCGATGATAATCAGGCATCAGTGATCAACTTGAGGCACCGCTTGAGCATTCAATGATGCGAACATCTCAAATACATAACATTGCACGAAATAGTCCCATATATGCTTAGTACAATTTCAAATAAATGAAGTCTTTTTTGACGACTTTGAAATAAGAAAAGCGTCGGATTTAAGCGAGATTAAATTCAACATGTGCAGAGTTATGAAAGACATATACATGCATGCAAAGAGGTAGCTAAATGAGGGACTTTCATATACCAGCGATTTTTGAGATGGTAAAAAGCATGTGAAGAGTAGATAATCATGCAGTTGTATGTCTTTGAAGTGTTCGGACGTTTAAACGATCAAGCAGTTACCAAATTTTGTCTATACTGCTTGATTATCACCGGACACCTTTTTGTCCGACCTAGAAATGCAGCGCTCATAAGAGAGCAGTATTGGGCATATCTCGGCTCGTAAGGGAGGTACTGATTTCAAACTTCGTATGAAGATTCAGTATGAATTAATCTATCGAAATATACCACAGAAAATAGGTTTTGACATTGATTAGCCTATTACTGAAGACTTAAAGATGACTTGTCGATTTTTCGTTAAACGCCGAGTTAGATCCCTTTAACACATATATATATAATAAATACAGAAACCGGTATTAGCGTGATAAATCCCTGTGCCCTATAGGATTGGGCACAAGTTTTCCAACTTGGACCTTGCCCTCTCTGTTTTGCACTTACATCAACTTCTACCTCTGTTTTAGCAAAGACAGTGAAGATATTAGCGATTCCTCCATTAGAGATCCAGATTTTACCACCGGTCAAGTGGAAATGTTTACCATCATCAGATAAAACTGCTCTCGTCTGAATTGAGGCTGCGTCACTGCCACTATAAAAGATAAAGACCCATGCATCAAATTCATCCTTTTTTATAAACAATACAAAGAACAAGATACAAGATACATGTATTCTACACAAAAAAGACCTTGAAATCTAATATAAAAAGCTTCCATTACTTAATACTGCTTAACAGCTTTAACATATCTGTCAACTTTTTTCAGACAAAAGAGGGTCAATGACCCTCTTTGGGAAATGAAAAAGAGGGTCATAGCGCGCGAAACAAAATCGCGACCTTTTGCTTGTGTAATTATGAATAAAATTTACCCCTGCCCAAAAATACAGGTCAATAAAGTTCATTTTATTGAAAGACATGTAAAGCATTTTTTCAAATTGTAATACTGCATAATCATGATAATGTAGCACATGAGTAAAATTTTAGGACTTATTAATCAATGCCTGAAGGTTCATAGTTGAATTTGCTAGGCTAGATATATTTTTATTTAGTTATTGCTATACCAGGATGAAGGTTTTGTGTGAAATGAACTGTACATTTCACTGCTTGAATTGTTTCAAATTGTTTCAAACACTATAAAAACATTTGTCCCTTTTCGTCTGCATAAATCTCCGTGTTTACGATCGTCTTCCAATAGACATTCCCATCATGATAATCCAAGCCCAGGTCGTTAAAACAACATGAAAGTGGCTAATTACTTCCCATGTCACTTAACAAACAACCCAATTTACCTGTAACTGCAAGTCCAAAGTAATAGACGGAATCAAATCGGAATCGGGTGATTCCAGGGTCTGTAACGAAAAATCGGGTGAAAGACATGACCCAAGGGGGTGATAAAAAATAATCGGGTCAAAGGGTAAAAAAGCGGGACTGACCCACCGAAATCGGGTCAGTTGACAGCTACATGTATGCTTTAATTCTTCTTCACATTTCGGAAAGGTTTACTCATGTTCCATCTTAGTCTCGATAAAAATTACTCTAGAAGATCTAAAATTCAAATAATAATCGACATTGTCATTTCTAGAACCCAGTGATAGGGAAGGAATTAACATTAACATATCTGCAGCATGTCATAATTGCTTACATATTTAACATATACATGTATATCTAAAATACACAAACCTTGAAGGCTCAGTGAGACAAAATGCAGCTACATGTTCCCCTGTGGCAAGCTGAGGTAAGTACTTCTCTTTCTGGGCATCATTTCCAGCTATCAATATTCCCTGTTATGATATATAAATCAAAATTGTACACTTTTCAACTACATGTACACGTTCTCACAACAGTAAGTGGAAAAGACATTTCTTTAATTTTCAAATATGGGAACTTATTTTAAACCCTCTCCATAGAAAATAAGGGGGACAATCTGTTTTCACCTTTTTTTCTTGTCATATTGCTGTTTCTACATTCAATAAATGAAAGTCAATTCCAACATCACAAAGCAAGCTTTAGAGTAGAATCTCTAAAGGCAGGTAAAATGCAAAAGGCCAAAAACACTTGACAGAGAGAGTTAACATTACCAGAGTAAAGTTGTGACATGTATCACACAAGACGGAGATGGAAAGCCAGTTGTCATCCTCCATCCCCAAAGATGAAGTGGACTTAATTACCAATAAATTCTTCAAAATGACATGATTTCATTAACAATGGAAGATTTTTTGCACAAAACTTTCGTAACTTCTCAAAAATTTGCATCCAGACTGGATGTAACATGTAAATACCTTAGTGATAGACCATTTTCCACACAAAATGTCAACATCTTTTGGCTTTGTTTTACATAATGACATCACTATTAAAAGACGCAATTCCATTGAGACGTAACTATGAAAAGAGCGCAAAAATTGCCTACCTCAGACATTTTTCATCATTTTGTCATCCATTATGAATTTTGGCAAGTGGCCTATTATTGTACAAATAGAAGGAAATGATGTATTTATAAACCTTTAATCCAATAGACTGATGAGCGGCTAGTGTTACAGCGATGGATCCATCAAGAGCTGTTATCTCGGCAAGACGTGCAAACTCTGTAGCATTCAGTCCTAAACCACCTGTAAATACATGTATAAACAATGTACATAACCTTACCATACTTTACATTAAAACACTTCAAAAGGGTATTTTGAGATAAGTGAACTACCTTGTCATGTGTTTTTTACATTATTATCCGTAACAGACTGTTGAGATTCATGTGTACTTCACTGATAAGCACTTCTCAACTTTGAAATTCTCCAAAGAGGGAGATCTTACTTCTTGACAGTTGAAAAAAGAGGGAGGTTATGTGTGAATGAATTTTGTGACATCTACGATAAATTGCGACATTTGGTGGGAATCATCTTTCAAAAACTTCATTGAATGCTAAGTTTCTAAGTCTTAGAAAATGTATAAACAATGACTATAATATGATGCATATACACATTTTATCATTGTACATGGCAGACACTTTGCTGACAGCAACAGGGATGGGGTCAATTACATTGAAATGTAATTAATTAAATTACACATTACATTGTATTTTTTGGCAATGTAATTAATTAAATTACACATTACTTTGCCATTTTTTGCAATGTAATTAATTAAATTACAATTACATTGCAAATGTAATTAATTAAATTACACATTACATTTCATTTAGTGAATTTATTTTTAGCATATCATTTTTCTTACAATGCCGGCATATCATTTTGTAACAATGCCGAATAGTCATTTCAAGTCTCTGACAAAATGCAAAAAAGTGCAGGACATTATTCATTTTACTGTCCATATCCCTGAGAAACCATTTATGCAATGCACACATTTTGCCTTGAAATTTCCCACAGAATTTTTAGCACTTAAAAATACAAAAAAATACTAGCCATTTTGTATTTGTCTTTGGTAAGTGAGTCTTCCCGACTGAACTTTGTTACATTTGGATCAAATAACATTTCCAAACAGTGACCTTTGACAAATTTTTTAATGCATTCTTTCTATTGTGGACTAACAGGTAAAAATGCACTATCATACATGAGATCCTTGCAGAAGTGACAAACAAGTTAATTAGGACAGAACCACATAACCAGATTTTGTTTTGATAACTATAGGTCACACTAGGCTTTATGGTCATTCAAGTAAAACTGTTTATTTAACAATTATGATTACCTGTGGCTAACCTCAATGATAATTGATTACACAACATGTTAATTTTTTTCACAGATAATTTGTAGTATGAAAGAAATCTGCTTTCAAAATTTCTAAAAGGACAAGGTTGCAAATGTAATTGAAATGTAATTGGAATTACATGCAGTTTTTGCCTTGTAATTAATTAAATTACACTTACATGTAATTGAAAAAATCTTCAATTACACATTACATTCAATTACTTGAAAAAATGTAATTAATTGTAATTAATTACAATTACATTTTTAATTACCCCATCCCTGGACAGCAATGCATATTCTTATTGAAAAATTCAATATGGTTTACTCTTGTTCATGAGGAAAATGATTAGTGGGAGATGTGGCCCAAAAGAGGAGTTTCCCTCCTAGGAGGAAGGTTTTAATTTCAGGAAGAAGTGGGAGATTCCCTCCAAAAGAGGGGGAGTTGACAGGTATGTGATAAGCATCATTGGAAACCAATGATCCCATCTCTATAGCACTATGCAAGTAGCTGTGGGCAAGTTCACCATCAGAGCTTTGTTTTCAATGAAGTTGCAGGTACTCTTATAACAACCATAACAAGTGGTATGAAGGATCACCCTCCTCCCCTTTTTATTTAAACAATTCTGTATTCACAGATATAAATATGCAACTTCTGAGACCAAATAACACAGCAAAATCTTTGGTTTACATTAGTAAAGGTCTAATATTAAATGAAAATTTCCATGCAAGTTAGCTCAAGGGCTATAACCACAGCACAATATACCATGGATTTCCGACGATGACAGTTGAGATGTGTGCACTACACTTTTGAGATATGTAGACTACATTTATGAGATATGTGTACTGCACTGTTGAGATGTGTGTACTGCACTGTTGAGATATGTGTACTGCACTGTTTAGATATGTGTACTGCACTGTTGAGATATGTGTACTGCACTGTTGAGATATGTGTACTGCACTGTTGAGATATGTGTACTGCACTGTTGAGATATGTGTACTGCACTGTTGAGATATATGTACTGCACTGTTGAGATATGTGTACTGCACTGTTGAGATATGTGTACTGCACTGTTGAGATATGTGTACTGCACTGTTGAGATATGTGTACTGCACTGTTGAGATATGTGTACTGCACTGTTTAGATATGTGTACTGCACTGTTGAGATATGTGTACTGCACTGTTGAGATATGTGTACTGCACTGTTGAGATATGTATACTGCACTGTTGAGATATGTGTACTGCACTGTTGAGATATACATGTATGTACTGCACTGTTGAGATATGTGTACTGCACTGTTGAGATATGTGTACTGCACTGTTGAGATATGTATACTGCACTGTTTAGATATACATGTATAACACGGCTTAAATAAGCATACCGGTACTACACTGAATAGACACCAGTATGTATGCAACAGTTAATAAAAGTGTATCAGACTCTTGAGATATCTGTGTACCATACATGTGGGGTATGTGCACTTTAATATTGAGAGATCCTTACCATACTCTGTTGGAATCTGCTGACCAAACAAACCAAGGGCTTTCAGATCATCCAAAGTCTTCTGTGGTATTTTTGCTTCAATGTCAATGTTTTTGGAATCCACTGCAAAGAAATGTGATAGAAAATACATGATTTAATTTGTTAATGAAACACTTTGTAGACAAAACACTCATGAAATATCATACAATGTGCAATAAGCTCCTGGTAAAAATAATTATGAAAACCGCCCGTTTTTTGACAGCCAGTTAAGGGGGATTTCTTTGAAAGTTTAAGACACAATGCGTAGCATCCCCTTACATAGCATTAATATATGTTTTCCCACTGCCGTAACCTTAAACTCATAATATTTTTTTGTAATTTCAATCTTTTGACCTTGTACCTATGAAGGGTCATTCTTTATATCATACATTGTAGCTCATGAAAACGCAAAATTTGCAGAATTTCAGTTGAAAAAAGTACCAACTAGAGTGTAAACAAAATGTTCTTCTTTCCTTATAGCGTTTTTCTATACATTATAACTTACATGTATAAAGAATCCAGTTAGATAAAGTTCATTTAGATAAAGTAGTTCCACAGAAAGCATACAATGATTTTGATTAATTCTCAACTGTAAACATGTATTTTTTAAAAATAAATTGAATTCTTCTTTACATTATAACCTAAATAATAATAAAAGTTTGAAGAATTTCTATTGAAAAATGTGCCTAAAGTGATTTGATTAAGTCAAATATACAGGGTTCCCAATCAGCCTGATATGGGCCAGATATTCGGCCCTATCCCCAATGCAAAAGAGCATCTTTTTCCCAAAATTTATTGATCAATTTTTCCAAATTTGACACCTCATGGAAAATTTGAAAATAAGGAGTAAATAAAACACTGCTAAAGACAGTATATTAGGATTGCAAAGTAAGTTTTTGTCACTAACTGGGTCAAGGTCACTTATTCAAATATTACGGCATAAATTGAAAGGTCTTGTCAGAAACAACCTACCTGTATAATATTATGTTTCTACTGTGTATATAGTTCCTGAGATTTTGCTTCAACCAGAATCTTTAACTAAGTCAAGGTCACTAGGTCAAATGTGACACCATAAATTGACAGGTCTTGTCATGGGCAACCTACATGTATAATATAAAGTTTCTACAGCATACAGTTCCTTAAATTTTGCTTCAACTAGAAACTTTAACCAAAATCTTTAACTAAGTCAAAGTCCAAGGTCAAGGTCACTAGGTCAGAAGGCATGCATTGTAAGGTCTTGTCATAGGCAACCTCATGTATAATATAAAGTTTCTACTGCATACAGTTCCTTTTGCTTCAACCAGAAACTTTAACCAAAATGTTGATGACAGACGTCACGGACAGACATCGTCAATATATAGACTGGAATTTTTCTTACTTGTTTAAATTTAATGCCATCAAAATCTTCACTTTCTGTAGTGAATAAATCATTTTATCAGGATACTCTAACGATGTTGAACTCATCAAAATTTGAAAATGGTTGATAGACAAGTTTTACAACATTACTAAATGGCTTACACTGCTCCTCAAAATATCTTTCGATGGGCTGCACCATTTCCTTCAGATCTTGAACTTTTGACTTTGTCAGCTCTGGGAAAGATAATAATTCCTGTAAGTATTGAAAATTTCATTATTTAGTATGCAGTATATATATGTAGCATACCCCATACTACATACCTGTGGTTAGATAATATAATCAGAGAGCACTAAAAGATCTCTTTGATTAATTGATCATATGCAGTTTAATTGTATAGACCTTTTTATATTAATATTCTTTCAATTCACTTAATATCGTCTTTAAATACAAAGATTTGCCCACCAGCATAACCAATTTAGGTTTATATCCATGTTACGACTCATGCAGAATGGCATCATTTGATTGTGCTGGTTGGTAAAACATCGTACCAATAGACAAAGGTGAACTTATTAAATGTGAACATTAATGCACTGAGAACCTTTCATTAATGTAGTAACTAGTTATTCAATTAGCTTTTGTTTTTATCTTTGGAGCATTTTCTAATCTTAAAATTCTTGTACCGTAAAATTCATGATTTGACAATTATTTATGCATTTTTCATATGTGCAAATTACAGTTCATGATTTTGAACGAAAACTTCTGGCTAGCATTTGGGAAAAAAAGATATAATGTGCCATTAATACCTGACTGAAAAAAAGCTCCATACAACAAAGCGCTTTGGCCATACCAAATTAATTAAATGTTTGTCGGATTTTCTGCACTATATTTTTCAAAATTCAAAAAATAATATTTTAAAAATAATTTGTTCGCCCGCACTGCTGTGTATAACAATGAAAAGTAATCGCTGTGCATGCTTTGTACAAGTATCTACACAGGTGTATACAAAATATATATACATATCATAGGGTTACACATTTATGAGTTGGACTACACTTTGTAGAAATATTTTCAAACAATTTGAAAAGTAGCTTGCACTCGGGTAGAAATTAGAGAAGGTAACTATTCACAAATTATATTATTTTACAACGTTTCCAGCAAGTTCTATTTTTTGTTGTTGAAAAATTGACAACTTGTTTAAGACTGTGCTGACAAAATATCAATGTACAAGCTAAAATTTTCATGAGAAACATTTAGTTACATGAAAATTTACTCACAAATGTGGCTGATTTGCTTAATTATTTCATACTTTTGTGGTAATCGTCATTTTCTTTTTGCGTAGATTTTTTGTTTAGTAAACCCTTAATTTTATTTTGTATGGCCTTATTACCGTTAATTTTAAAAAGATGTGCAGTCAAATTCAAGTAATGCTCTCTGAACTCTTCATGGGGCATACTGAAAAACTTTTTTCTCAAATCTTTTTTTTTTATTTTCATAAGCCCCCCCACCCTTTTTTACAAAGGCAGTGGCTCCGGATACGAACGTTTGTATCTTTAGACCTATGTCATGGCGTACGAAGTTACGAACATGTTTCTAATTGGTCTGTAACTGTCAAATGACTCGGGTCATGTGTCTAAAACAAAATAAAAAGTTGATTTTTGTAACCATATCAAGGTATATGAGTTTATTCTGCATAATCTGTAATTTAGCAACCGGAACAAGAGGTTATTTTCTATGCTCTCAATCATTAAAGTGATCACTGATCTGTAATAGACGCGTACTTGTCGGCTGTTGTGTGCATGTACTGACGTTTCGTCGCTCCAGTGCAGTGTGCGAAACTAACTTTTAAGTCCTATAAACATTCGGTCCACAGTAATTTTAGTTCCTATAGACCTCAGCATTTTCCTATAGACCGAAATAAAAAGGCACAGAAATCAGAATGTTATTGCACTTTATTTGCTAAAATCATCTGCCAATTATTTAGTTATATTCTCTCTCAATTTGGTAGACAATTTGTGTGATGGGATTTTCATTTTCAAGTTCATTCTGTTCTATTTCCCTGTCAGATTCACTGTCAATATCTGATTCATCACTAGAACTAGCACATGCCGGGTTTCGTTTCGTGTCCGGTTGTGCACCTTCAACATACATTGTATTTCAACCGGTCAAAGAACGACATCGCGACCGGCTTTAGATGACGAAAGGACGATAAAAAACGGTAGTACTAAAACACATCAACGTTTTACAGGTGCTTAAATAATCATTGGTAGTATAAATAGGCTGGATTTAGGCCACGTAAAAATATTTATAGCGAGCGGAGCTCGCTGCAAAGGCCCGAAGGGCCTTTGCGAGCGAAGCTCGCATTTATGGTAACGCGTATACGTAAGTATGGGAAAATGCACGAGCAAAAGATATACATACTTGGAGCTGAAATAGTATGGTAACAGGCCCGCGGATACGGGTAAAAGTGACTCGATTCCCTTAAACGACAGAGCAGGAGAACATACCTTGACAAATTCGCAATGGATAGAATTCTTCTATTTTATGGCGCAATTAAACTAAGTGAAACTCGCCGAATTGTTCGTCTGAAAATCAGAAATTCAGCAGCAACTAATCCGCCATCTTTATCACTAATGACGACACAACGGTACGTAACTCTGCAGTATACTTGACGTCATTATTCCTGTATATGTGACGTCATTGTAGCAGTGCGCCAATTTTCACGTGCAAGAATGGTACACGATTGTACTAATGCAAGCAAAACAGCCGCGATTTTCTAACACTGACAGTGTATCATTCAAAGAAGATAGATATGATCGATATAATTATTTGGTAAAGAAGAAAGATTTGATTTTTTCAATTGATTTCAAGGTAATTAGAGTGGAAAGGGGAAGGATTTCAGACTCCCTTGCTAATGATCTACGTCTGTGTAAAGTACATGGGACGGATTCAGTTTTTTTTTTTTTTTTTTTTTTTTTTTTTTGGCAGTGGGAAGGGGAGGTCCAGCTTGACCGGCGGTGAAGGATTCCTGGAGTCCCAAGGTTATGATTTTGAAAAGTTTTCGATTTTGGTTTTAAGGTTTTACAAAATTTTTGGTGTCTTTTTCCTCCGCTCGCACATAAGGCTTTGCCTTGATTCATATTATCCATTCACGTGTAAAATATTTAACAGGAGGCGTCCTAACTTTCTGTAAATATGGAATGTGCTGTGATTACACTTAAATGTTTATCGGGTAACTTTTGGATAATTTAACTTCTTTTATAAGTAACGATTGAAAATGACACACAGCGGGGTTTTTTTCTGCAGTTGAAATAAAAACTTCTCATCGACGGCGGTATCTGAGAAACGACCGATCAATTTTATATGGCCTTACCTGCTCTTGCTAAGCTATTGCTGTGCGAAGAGCAAACATTTACATGACTCGGGTCAGATTTCCTATAGACAAGTCGGTCTACCGAGTTTTTGATCTCTATAGACCGACCAGAATAACTATAGACATTGTCTATCGGTCCACCGTTAATTTCGCACACTGCCAGTGGAAGTTGAACTTTTTGAAAGTTTTGAGACGATAACAAATATGTGCATGTAGATGCAACTCCGTGCTTTTTACTTAATTAACTTTTCAGAATATGTCACTAAAAAGATACAATTTGGACACAAGATGCCTTGAAAAAAAAACGAACCAAATTGAAATATACAATGTATATGCAGAAGCTCACTACGATTTGTGTTTGTACGCCGAGACATATAGGTCTAAAGATACGAACGTTCGTATCCGGAGCCACTGCCTTTTACAAAACAGGGGGCAAAGTCCACGTTTGAAAGACCTCCATTTTATCAGGTTGGGGAAAGGTACCGATCGAGCTAATATACCTCGGTTGGGCTAATATACCTCGATTGGGCTAATCAATCTGAATATTTTCAGTAGTAAAAAATTTAAACATTCTCAAAATTATTCTTTTGAGCAAAATCGCATCAGTTCTTTATAAAAGAAGTTATGTTTACAAAAGAAACATACCTGAAAAGTGAATAGTTACTGAGAAAATACACCTCCATTTTTCTGAATATATTGGGTGAGATTTCTCGAAATCTAAAAAGTTTTCAGGCATAGTTGCTTTTTAAATATTATTTCTTGATATAAAAGCTGGTGCGATTTTGCGACCCAATATGATTTGGAGGAAAAAAGTACTTTTTTTCTGAATAAAAAAGTCAGATTTATTAGCCCGATCGAGGTACATTAGCTTGATCGAGGTATATTAGCTCGATCGGTACCTTTCCCCAACCTGTTTATACCATTGCACAAAACTATAACATTTTTTATTTTTGTTTTATCAAATTCTTATCATCTGACCTTTGTATGTAAGTGACATTTGAGATAATTGAATAAAAAGAAACCTTGTCAAATTTCCCAAGAAAAAGATTTTTGGCAAAAGGTTCATTTGTGATAGGTCGTGTGTCGACTTCTGTGGTTTCCATTGCTTCGTTAGAGGCTGGTGCAGTAGATTTACATCTTCTTGCATTCAAATGATGAACAACTACTGGTGAAGCACGCTCACATCGTGTTTGAGCGCTTTTTACAGCCGCAATGGCTGTACGTAGTCTGCTCCCCAACATTGTCACTTTCGTAATGGTGATACTGAAAGTAGATCGGTGTTCAAATTTTCTTAAGTACCTTAAATTTTATCTACGCATTTTTAAATAGTATATAGTACAGCAGATTTTAATATTTAAAGTTATTTAATAAAACAAATCAGACAAAATTGATGAATAATTAACTCATAAGTGGTCAATCTAATCATTCTGCTGGCTACAATTTTATTTTTTGTTTGCATTCCACTTGCCAGCACAAGATTTTATGGAGTGTAATATAACAAGACACCTTCTCTCGTTTTTCTTTTAAAAATCTATTTTCAAGATTTAACCTGCTGCAAAACGCAAACCTACCTTATTCGACGAAGACAGTATTTCTTCTGTAGTCGGATCTTTGAAGTTTCTTTGATAACAATGACACCACAGGAGCCTGTCATTTCATTAGAGAAGAGAGATTATTGTTCACTACCTCACGACTCTGTTATTCTTATCAAATAAAATCATTTGATAAGAATAACAGAGTCGTGAGGTAGTGAACAATAATTTATTTTCTCTAATGAAACGACAGGCTCCTATGATGACACGTTGATCTATAAACTTTCGATAAAATAATTCTGAGGTAGAATTCTTTAACCCTCTGGCTGCGGTAGGGGTCATATGTGTCCTTTTACAGCTCGCTGCGGTAGGGGTCATATGTGTCCTTCTTTAGTTTTCGGCACTATAACTCCTCTAATTCGCTTGTTTCTCAGTGGCGGATTTAGGGGGGTGCGAAGGGGGCGTCCGCCCCCCCCCCCCGGCACTGACTCAAAATTTTCCAAAAACAGGTATATTTTGGCCCATTTTCAGTAAAAATCGGCAAAATTCGCCCCTTGACCCCCCGGCAAAGGGGGCGCTGGATCCGCCACTGTTTCTTGACGGATTTCGACAAGTTTGGTATCGATGGAAGCAGAAAACTATCATCTACAATCTGATGGTAATGAATACCTAGTAAGATTTATCGTTAAATTTATATGTGCAAAAATATCCCATAAATGAGACACCCTGACTACCGCCGTAAACGTTTCGTATTTCTAACGTCATCATCGGAAATTCAACCGCGTGTTGCTTTGAAATAAAATCAAGTAGAAAAACTTAAGTTTAATGATCAAACGGGATATTTCTTTGAGATTTTAGCGATATAATAGATAAAATATTTCAATTTTGCTATCTATAATTATCTTAGGTAATACGAATTTTTCTACAGTTTTGTCAACTATTGTTCTTTTCAACGAAATCTTATCGAATGAAGTTTCTCTATTTGAAAACTTTGAGCGAGTGAATTTTAGTTTTAATCCTCCTTTGTTCAAAGATATATCCATTTTATAAATAACTGCACGCATTATCAAGAACGATAGAGGTAAATGACGTCCATTTATTGACTGGAACGTCAAAATGTTTGAAAACGTTTCCGTTTACTTTTTTCCTTTTCTCTTATTCATATTCCCATATCTCTAAATAGATTTATGGAACCAGATATGAAATTTTGCAGAGAACATGATATTCTTTTAAACTTTGACTTCAACTTAAACATTTTTTTTTTGCAAAACTATGACAGGTGAGTCTATAACAGAAAAGGACGAATAATGATCGGCCAGGGATATTTAGAATAACACATGTTACTTGTTTTTTTGTTTTTTTGTTTTTAACATATTTTACACTAATTTGTCTTGTTTATTTTTATTTTATTTCCATGATAATCTATAAAATGAACATAGTTGTTTAAGGGAGAAAATCATTCATGAGAGTATTCTTCCTTGCACCAGAATTAAGAAACTTCCGCCGAATGTTGGTCTGAAAGAATAATCTCCACTCAAAGTCAATGGGGGGGGGGGGGGGGGGGTTTCGTCATGCAACCGTTGAAATTTTCTTAGTTTGCATACATGTAAATCAGAAATTCAGAATTTCTGAGAGATGCATGGGGACAGATCAGGACTCTCTAAATTCTCTGTGGTATATTTTCCTCTTTGCTTCGATAGATTTTTTAGATATTTTATAAAGACAATTTTTATTTCGGCCTCATGATATTTTGAATAACAACCAAATATTACATAGATAGGGCATTGATAATTCTAGAATTACTTACCCCAATTTTCGAAATAAATTGGTTAAACTACATTTGTGCATGTAATACAATCATGCATATTTAGATGAAGGAGCTCTACTATCTTTGGTAACCGAATACAAAATAACGCACGAAAATGGATGATATTCAAACTAAAGAAACTTGTAACAAATATAATTGTTCATACCGACATTATTGTTTTTACATTCCATGTTATGAAAAAATCAACATGAATAACATTGTCAGTCCGTTTATTTGCGAATTTAAATGAATTTGTGAAGACGGAGATTTTGGAGAAATCTTGTACAGATAATATATAGGATCAGGGAAAATAAGGCATAGGATTTTATATTATGAACATGTAAAATATCTATCATATCGCAATTTCATCGATTTTATATGATTTTTGGCCGTCAGAAAACAAGTGTAAAAATGCTTAAATTTATTAGGAATTACATGTAATCCCTAAAATTTTGGTGATTTCATGTAATCACCAAAATGACCAGGGATTACACGTAATAACTGAACCTTTCAGGAATTACACGAAATCCCTGATTACACTTATTCCCTGTAACATATACAACGATTTCCAACATGTTCAATATATTGCCGGAAAGTTGTTGAGAAGGTAAGGGTCGGATTGGAAAATGCATAAAGTTTTTTTTCTATTATTATTATTTTTTAGTTTAAACATATTTATTCATGACAATTCAGAGGCGGATTCAGCCGGGGGGGGGGGGGGGGGGGGGCACGGGGGCAGGTGCCCCCGTGCCCCCCCCCCCCCCCCTCCCCCCGGCAGTGCCCAAAGATGGGGCACTTATGATATGCTTTTGGAAGCATTAAAGTACTGTTTCCGTAATAAATCTGTGAAACTAGTCAGAAATATCCCCAAAACACCCAAGAAACCACCGATTTGAGTAAATTTTCCAAAAATTTCTCGGGGACAGATAGTCATGTGTCCATTGTCTGTACGTGGACGTACACACGTTTCGGAAACAACCTACATTGAATCAAGTTCATATCGAATTTTCTTTATCTGAGGGATGAATCGGGAACTTTATATCCTATGCAAGGCATATTTAACACACATATTTCTTGACCAAATATTCGATACAACCTCCTATAAAACTTACATTTTTTAAGTCTAAATTTGAGGTCGTGATCAATCGTTTTAAAATGAACAATTGAAATTGTTTTGGCCAGATTTAAACCGGCTACCTCCAAGAATTTTGGAAAGATAAAAATGCATGTTTTTCTTTAGTTTTAGAATCGAATTTATCATGATTACATTTTTGGTTAAGCCCCTTGGTAAATCAAAAATATAATAATCTGGACGATGCAGGGAATGGGGCACCCGTGATCTCTAGTTTGTCAGGGAAATTTATCATTTACAAGGGAATTTTTTAGGGTCTGTATGGGGCATTTTTTATTAATGTAGAGGTATTTTTCCCAAAATTTAGACCTAAAAATTCCCAATTCAATCTTTTCTCCAAAACGAGAAATTCATTTCCAATTTACGTATCATTAACTGAAAGGAAAACGAAAGTAGAGCAAACATGCTCTAAGAGGGATTAAAAATATAGACAATTGATATGATAAGGGATAATTTGCATGAATATATCTTTTTGTTGTTTGAAATTCATTTCCCAATTAAGGTTAATATGTTGCAAAATTCCCAATTTCATCGACCCAGACCCCTAGCTAACATCAGGGGCTAGAAAAAAAAACCCTGTAATTACTTCTTTACTTTTATAAAAATATTAACAAACAAGCGCGGATCTAGAGTGGTTAGGGGGGTCAAGTCCTGTCTGGAATTTGCATAATATGCTGATTTTTCCTAGTTTTACGAGAATTTATGGCTGGACACTCCTCCCTCCCATGGGCTGACCTCTCTGCCCGTTCAAAACTTCTCCTGATCCGCCCGTTTCCAGGAAATCCTGATTATGTTGACTAAGAACTGCATGCCGTACAAGAACAGTATAGCATCAGAAATTTTCGAAAATGTTCAAATGTATTCTATATAAATAATAATTATTGTTACTGACACTGACTGAATCATGCGCGCCAAATCCCTTCTAAATTCAGTTCAAATACGCTTCAGATGCCACCAAATTGCTTGGGAGGGGGAAACCCCCCTCTCCCATACCCTCCCCCTTCGGGCCTCGCAAGTGATTTCCATAAAAATTGTATGTGCCCCCCCCCCCCCCGCAATTGGGGGTCTGGATCCGCCCCTGACAATCACCATGACATTGAATATAAATATGGAAAGAAAGCTTATCTAAATTCCTCTCCTTAAAAGTATATATAGCATCAGCCTAGCTTAAATATAGTTATTGATATCAATTTTTATGACAAAAAATTGAATAGAAAAGCAGAAAACTTACAATGAAAACGATAGTTATAGTGAAATGATGAAAGAAAAAAAATTAGATGTTAGTAGTGAGAATTTTATAAGAACGTTGTCGGCGAAAAACGTGAACTTGCTTTAAAAGTTTGATTAGAATGAAAAATATATATTACACATTTCATGGTTACAAAAATTTATGGACAAATCTAAATTCAAATCCATGAGAATATTTGCCAATAAAATGGCGTACAATAATTATTGATGTGGCGACTTTAAAATATCAACATTAATTATTCACAGAAGAGAGATACTGATTGTGAGTTACAAGTTCAGAAGAACATTTTCGAATATGTTATAAAATTTTGAACATTTATGAATCTTATCTTTTTTAACTATTTATTTATTATATTTCATTTATTTTTTGTAGTAACTAGTTGTCCAGACGTTCGGCTGGAATAGTCTATGTCCATCAGGCCATCCAATATATGAATGGTTATTAATTAAACGCGTGGAGATTACAAGAGAAGAGACATTTGCACTCAAATTTCAAATTCAAACAGCAGAAAATGATTGATATGTATATTAATGAATGGGTATGTTTTTACATTGGGCTCAATATATGAGTGGGTAGGGGTCAGCGACTCCAGCTCCCTATCCAAAATTATTGCAAGTCAGTAACCTCCGTGCATAAACGTCCCTCCTTTTACTGAACCGAAACAGGTCAACTTCATTTTGTGTGTGTGTGTGTGTGTGTGTGTGAGGGAAGGGGTGTGAGTGTGTGTGAGAGGGTGTGTGAGAGAGGGTGTGAGGGAGGGAGGGTGTGTGAGGGTGTGTGAGGGTGTGTGAGGGTGTGTGTGGGGGGGAGGGGAGGGGGGTTGTGGGGGAATCAAGTTGGCCTCTTTCGGTCTGTCCTTTTACGTGTAATGTTACTTTGTTTTCTTTCAATAATATACAATTATTGCCCAGTTTGGTTTCTGGGTTGAGCAAATTTTCATGTCTCCTTCCCAACTAGGCAATAAATTGTTTATTATCCCGTAAGCTGTTCAAAGACATCCTAGTCACCGTAACAAGATAGCACAGGGATATATCACGCAGCGGGTTGCTTGATGGTTCTTTTGGTTCAGTATTAGTAAAGGGTTCTGTCTCCATGGTCTCAGTATCTATCGGAAAATCGACAAGTTATTGTTTTAGTCTTTAGGAACAGACTAATCAATTTCAAAATCAATTTTCCTTGGTATATTTCGATATGTAGATTAATTCATACTAGAATTCACATTAAATTTGAAATCAGTTTCTTCCTTACAAGCCGAGATATGTGTATTTTCGTTACTCTTACAAGGTAGGTAGCGACCAAATCTATCCATCGCCGGCTCGACCATTTAACGACTCGAAACCTAACGATGACATTGAAAACCTCAGCTATTTCTATTTCACTCGCATATTTTTATCTATTGCTTTTGATGTTTTGTACTTAGTCCAGTCAAAGTACAGCATATAGGGGCCCAACCTATAACAAATTGCAACACAAACTTTTTCTGTTGATTTGATTACCTTAATGTAGTGACTTTCACAAGAGAAATTGTCTACCAAAATCAACCCCGTGGAATTTTTTTTTTCGGAAAATATGATAATTCCAATTAAAAATCATGAAAAACTGGAAAATTCAACTTGCTCATTCATTTCTCATCCAAATTGGACTAGGATGAATGGGGTCATTTGTTGGAGTTATCTCTACTGGATTGGGAATCGCGAAAGATTGAAATTTGATAAATATTAATTTTTAGAAATTGTCATCCACTGTGTCTCATATTTTAGCCCCCATCATTTTCTTGGGAAATGTGGCTGAAATATTAATCTTTCCATAAAGTTGAATGAAGGAATTTTATAGTAACTTTTTTCCAAAATGGCTTTTAAACAGTTAAAAGTCGGACATTCACATTTCGGATACAATCTTACATGTGTGTGACTTGACTGACGATCCTGGTACAGGTATGCGAATCCCTGCTGCGGCATTATCGAGAGAGAGGCCGGGATCCCCCCCCCTTTCCGTGAATTTCTTTAAGTAAAGTACATGCATGTTTTTCGGCACTACTAGAACAAGAAAGTAAATTCTTTCTACCTGAATGGGCTGGTGCAGGAAATTGGGCAACCGTGATCTCGTGTTGTTCAATAAATTGTTCACTGACGACAGTTGGCAGCCCGCTCGCAGCATCTTCACCCAAGCGAGCCATGAACAAAAGCCAAAACCGCAACATCAGATCACTTCGGGCTGTTGTCATCAATTTCCAGAGTATAAAGAATAAGGTAAACGAGACACAGGTTCTTATAGATAGTTCTGACCCAGACATCATCATAGGGACAGAAACCTGGCTCCATAAAGACATTTGTTCCGCAGAAGTCTTACCAACCAACTTCCAGGTCTTTAGAAACGACCGACAGGACTCACATGGAGGCGTCCTAATAGCAGTGCGCAATGACATCACATGTTCACCCGTTCTTGTTAGCCAGAAAGCTGAACTCATCAGTGTCAAACTCCAATTGAACAGAGTGAAGTCAATCATCGTTACGTCATTCTATAGGCCTCCTAATGTCTCAAATGAAGAGTACTCACATGATGCAGTAGACGAGCTTTGTGAACTGCGTAATAATCATCCAAAGAGCGACTTCTGGGTTGGTGGCGATTTTAATCTGCCAGACATCAACTGGACTAGCCTCACGGTTACATCAAACCAATACCCTCGAACAATGTCTGAGACTTTCTTAGATATTGTCAGACGGTGCAGCATTGAGCAAATAGTGGACTTTCCCACAAGAGGGCCAAAAACATTGGATTTGTTCTTCACCAGTAACCCGGGCCTTATAGATCGCTGCAAACCACTTCCTGGAGTCGGTGACCATGATTCCATCCTTATAGACACATCCATCAAGCCGAGATGTGTCAAACCCACCCGTAGAACCATCTTCCTGTGGGATAAAGCTAATATTGATGAACTTAAGACCGATGTATCATTCTTTGTTACAGAGTTTAACTCTGCACCCCACAGTTCCATCAACATCATGTGGACCTCCTTTAGAGACAACATCCTTCGGCTATTAGAAAAGCATGTGCCTCATAAACTCACGAGATCCCGTTATACCAACCCATGGATGGATACATCAACACGGAGATTAGCAAGGCAAAAGAATCGAGCCTTCAAGAAAGCCAAGGCTACAGGCAGTGCCAAAGACCATCGGCGCTATCAAAGACTCAAGACTTCCTGCCAGAAGGGTATACGACAGGCCCATAACAACTACATGCGTGACATCATCAGTCCAGACGCTACACAGAATCCGAAGAAGTTCTGGTCATTTGTTAAGGGAAAGAAGCAGGAATCTTCAGGTGTTGCCCCACTGCGGCATGAAGATGGAACCCTCCACAGCAATTCACAGACTAAGGCGAACATCTTAAACACTCAGTTTAAGTCAGTCTTCACAAAGGAAGCCCTGAGTGCCTTGCCTGACAAAGGGGTCAATCCTTACAGTTCCATGGAACCTATCGACATCACTGTCAATGGTGTTAGGAAGCTGCTCCAAAATGTCAAGCCCCACAAAGCGACTGGACCTGACTCCATTCCCGCACGCCTCCTAAAAGAACTGTCCAATCAGCTAGCACCTGCCCTTACCCGCATCTATCGTGAATCACTAACAACAGGGGAACTCCCGGACGATTGGAAGATGGCTCACATTGTGCCAATATTTAAGAAAGGCGACAAGAGCAAGGCATCTAACTATCGACCGGTGTCATTAACATCCATATGCTCAAAACTGATGGAGCACATACTACACAGCAACATCATTACACACCTGGAACAGCACTCCATCCTGACAGATACCCAGCACGGCTTCCGTAGTAGGCGATCATGTGAAACTCAGTTGATCTACACTGTACATGAGCTAGCCAGGAATCTCTCCGAGGGGAAACAGATCGACGCCATACTCTTAGATTTTTCTAAGGCCTTCGACAAGGTTCCCCGCGAGCGGCTGCTGTATAAGCTACACTACTACGGAGTCCGAGACAACACCCTCACATGGGTCAGAAGCTTTCTACAAGGTCGAAAGCAACTCGTCCTAGTGGAAGGAGAACGATCAGAAGAGGTCGAAGTAGACTCGGGAGTGCCTCATTGGACAGTGTTAGGCCCTCTGCTATTCTTGGCCTTCAATAATGACCTCCCAGAGGTAGTTGACTCGCCAGTTCGACTCTTTGCGGACGATGTACTGCCTCATTTACCGAACCATCACAAGCAAAGGAGACAGCGACATCCTGCAAAAAGACCTTGCAGCCTTACAACAGTGGGAGGTATACTGGCAAATGATGTTCCACCCTGAGAAATGTACCACCATCAACATAACCAAGAAACGCTCACCGATCCACACAGGGTACCGACTCCATGGCCACACACTGGAGAGCGTACAGGCGTACACCACACTAGTAAGGCCAGTACTGGAGTACGCATCCTCCGTATGGGACCCCTACACCATCCAGCAGATCAACACCCTGGAACAGGTTCAGTGGCAAGCAGCTAGATTCGCCACTGGTGACTATACCAGTAGAGAGCCAGGATGTGTCACCAGCATGCTGCAACACCTAGCATGGGACACCCTAGAAGAGCGAAGAGCCAGGAACAGAGCTGTCATGTTCTATAAAATCATGAACAACTTGGTAGAGATTCCACTCCATCATTACATCCATGTAAGTAACACCAGAACAAGGAGCGCTGTAGCCAACAACATCAGGCACATCAGTACTAGAGTGGAGGTTCACAAATATTCATTCCTACCAAGAACCATCATCACATGGAACTCCATACCACCGGACATACGTAACCAGCCATCCATTGACAGCTTCAGGCATGCTCTACCCACCATCAGCATGTCTGGCCTCATCAGCACTATGTAAACACCAGGGCTTTTATCGTTTTTAATTGTAAATACTGGAAGTTTTAGCTTTTAGCCTACCATGCGCCGGAGTATTATCACTCAGTTTGAGTCAGCTCCGTGAAGGAAGAAGAAGAAGAAGAAGAAGACAGCACCGTTAAAAACATTTGGTTATAATTCCTATCACTTTTAGACAATTTCCACTTTTTTGTTTGAAAGTATCAAACTTGATTAAAATTTATGTTTTTCATTTCCTAAACATAATTTCATTCCCTTTGATAATTAATAATAAATCAGAAAATTCTTTTTAGACCGAGTCTGCCACTATCTTTCAACAGGGGGCCTAAATGCTAATGAAGAATTCGTAAACGAGGATTTTAATACTTCCGAATTGTTAAAAATGGATACAGAAATATTACATTTTCTTAAATATCTCTCTTAATTTTCGTCATATTTCTAAATTTTATATGCCATTCGCTAATACGTTCTAATCGAACTCTCGCTAGAATACTGTGATGTCCTGTATTGGAGTTATTCAACATAGAAAGCTGCAGAAGTACCGAGTTCAATCTCAAGACAGCGCACGACAGAATGATAATCGAAACATTTCTCAATATCAATATATATTTCATACACGTTACTCATATAATCTTTTTCATTTGTAATCAAGAGAGCGAATCAAATTTCTCCTTTTGTGTATTCTTTTCTTTATATTCAAATATTTGATACTATTTAAGAAAAGTTAAGACAGGAGGATACTAATGAAAAATGTTATGATAAGGAGGAGATCACCAAAATGAAAGTTGAACCAAAATGTAAGATGCAGTGATGACCTACATGAGAAATAGGAAAATTAACCAGATGGAATGTATGTCATCACTGCATCTTTGGGATAATCCTGTTCGACACTTTTAACTTCTGGAGGCTAAGCGAACAATAATATCACACCATGGAAACATAAAGGACAGCAACCTCGCAATATAGTTGCAGGGGGATATAGTAACGCCGTCGTTCGTGTGAGGGTGAGTGTGTACGTTATTATCACACTTTGTATACAGCCTAAAGGACACAGTTTTGATTGGATATTGACCAAACTTGATCGACTTATTTCTTATGGCAAGAGAAAGAACCCTGATGAATTTCAGGTCATAGGTCAAAGGTCAAGGTCATAGATTGGAAGTGGCTGAAACCCTTGTATACAGCCTAGAGGACAGAGTTTGGATCGGGTCTTGATCAATCTTCATACACCTATTATTCCTGGCGACACGAAAAAGAACCCTATTGATTTTCAAGGTTAAATGTCAAGGACACACATTTGAAATGGCTAAAACCCTTGTATAAAGCACCGCACAATTTGTATACAGCCTAGATGACACAGTTTTGATTGGATCTTTACTAAACTTCATACTCTTTGACTTATTGGAAATGACTAAAATCCTTGTATAAAGCCTAAACGACTCAGTTCAGATCGGATCTTTACAAAACTTCATACACTTATTTCTTATAGCAAGAGGAAGGAACCCTATTGATTTCCAAGTTCATAGGTCAAAGTCAAGGTCACAGATAGGAAATGGCTTAAATCCTTGTATGCAGTATAATGGGTCCGGTTTTGAATTTGGATCTACCAAACTTAATACACTGATTCCATATGACAAAAGTGAGAACCCTATCTATTTTCAAGGTCAAAGGTCAAGGTCACAGATTAGAAATGGCTTAAAACCGTCCTAGAGGACACAGTTTTGATTGGGTCTACACTTATTCCTTTTGGCAAGAGGAAGAACCCTATTGATTGTCAAGATCAAAATCCTTTAAATCCTTGCACACATACTAAAGAGTGCAGTTTTTTCTGATCATGAACATACAAGTCTTGCTTATGACAGGAGGAGGAACCCTATTGATTTTCAAGGACAAAGGACAATTGTAGTGGAAAATAACCTACTCAATGTAAGATGACCATGCAAACAGAAGCAATACGTAAAGACCAAAAGCAACACACTGATGGATATGTAAATGTATATAGCAACAGAGGACGTGTGGAATTCATTCCATGAATGTTAAATTATCATCCGAGGAGTCCGACCGACACAATAAATCAGTAGAAAGCAATTTTTAAGATAGCGCTCGTACAAGGCTTTAGAATGGTCAAGTACCAAGCCAAATGTCGTTCTGGTGACATCCTTAACAATTCGGCTATATTAAGATCCTATCTTACCATTTTGTATTTATTACCCTTTTCTGCGATCAGATGTGTATTTCAATACTAAAGAGACTAATTCCATGACAAAGTTTATCAGTTTTTGTCATAATAAGACGTCCAGCGTCATTGAAATAATTTAAATTGGCCAAAAATCAACAAATACACCGTCAAAGCAATATTCCGATGCACATTCCCCAACTTTCGGTCACGTTTTAGAAAAGCTGGTATGATCTATGTCCAATATCAAATGTTGTGATAATACTTATGGCAATAACTAAGCGAATGATAACTATGTTTAGCTGGAAATATTAAGCGACGTACATATAAGAGAAAGAAAAACGTACGTACCCTCTCATCGAAGCGGATGTTTATAACTTATTTATCCCACCATAACAATATCGCGTTTAGTATTTAGGCCCCCTGTTCAAGAATCCGTGTCTGGGTGACTCGGAAATACATTCGAATGTGAATTAATGTTAATGTTAATTAGAATTAACGCTAGCAAATGTGAACTGGTTAATTTCAGAACCACAACTAAGCAACTAGCCATTCCAACAGTGAAGTATAATAGCACAAACATTGAAATAGTTAGTAGTGCTAAACATCTCGGCATAGAGAGAAACGCCACTAATACGCCAGATGTGGATAGCAGAATCCATTTGGCTAGAAAAACAGCATACGCTCTTCTGGGTAGCGGGTTACATGGGAAAAATGGAATATCCCCAATTATATCATTTCAAATGTGGTCTACTTTTGTAATACCTCGCTTGTTGCATGGCATAGAACTCTTAAACATAAGGAAGTCAGATATAGACGCGCTAGAAAGATATCAAAGAAAATTTTTAAAACAAATACAAACATTGCCAGAAAGAACTGCCTCTGTGGCGGTCTTGTCATTATTGGGGGCAAAAACTATTGAGGCCCAAATAGATACTAGAATCATTACAACCTTCCTTAATATTGCTAAAGATCCTCGTACAACTGAATTTCAAATAGCTGTAAGACAGCTAACCATCAAAGCAGATAACAGCAACAGCTGGTTCATAAAGGTCAAAAACATACTCCATAAATACGACCTCCCATGTCCCGAATTTCTACTAAAAACCATAAGAAGCATTAAGCAAGTTGAAGCCTGGAAGACTAAAAGCAATCAAAAAATTGCAGAATATTGGGAAAAAATGTCAGAAAAGCAAATAGGGGAAAAGTCCACTCTAAAATATCTACAACTTCAAGACAAATCTAACAGTGTACCCCATCAAGTCTGGGCATATAGTAAACACTCACCATTCGCCTCAAAAAAAGCAATAATAAAGGCAAAATTGCTAACTGGCACACTCAGATTGCAAGCGAACAGAGCAAAATTTAACTCGCACGACGTTGACCCAACATGTAAACTTTGTAAAGGGGGTCCGGAGAACGAAATGCACTTTGCACTAGAATGCACAGCCCTGGAGGAGAAAAGAAACCTCTACAGGGAGAAAACAAAAACTATCTTAGAAAATATGATAAACAAAGAACTCGCTGATGAAATAATCAAAGATAATACAAAGCTCTTTCAACTGTACGTAGATTGTACAAACATGTTCAAAAACCTAAACAAAAGGACAAAAGATAAAGTAGTAAGAACGTTCGAAACACTAGGAAGGGATCTGCTGTACTCCCTATACTGTCATCGAGCAGTCATTTTAAGACCAAATTCATTTTAGATATGTTTTAAACTAGATTGAAATTACACTAGTTTTAATAGATATATAAATTTTAACAATATGTACAACATGTAAAGTACACATTTCGCAAATGAGCACACTGGGACACCTAAGTTGAGTATGATCAACTACTTAAAAGCAAACAGTGATGCCCTGCTGCCTGGCCAAATTATATAGTGTATAGTGTTTGTGGCCCGGGGCACAACCATGTACATATTTTAATGTAGATATGGCTCCTTTTAACTATCCCTATCTTTTAGTTATGTGTATCTTTCTTTATGTAAATATGTTAGGTTATAGAAATCAAAAACACATTTTTACTCTCTGCACAACACTTTCTTACTGTTCTATCATTTAGTTCCTCTATTTTATTTATCTTAGTTAAGGGAAATTCTTTTAATTTCTCTCTTTAAAATATATCTTAGATTTTTTATAGTATTTATTAAGGTGTCTTGCACACTTTTTACCTCTAAGGGTGCTCCTTCAACAAAGGAGGGAACTCCATACATACGATACGATACGATACGATACGAATGTTATGAAGGTTTTGCCCACCAGCACAATCTATTGGCGCCGCTGTATGACATCACTTTATTGTGTTTGTGAGCAAACTATCATGGAAAATGTCAAAAGTGACCCGAATTTGAAAATTTAGAACCAAAGGACGAACAGAGTATATCTTCTATAGATTCTTGATTAAGGGCCTATTTTGGTGCTTCAAAAATTCGTTTTGTCTAAATCATTCGTTAAATTGGTGAAATCCAGGTATGATGAGTAAGGGACGATGACCTAATTTGAAAATGGAGGGGCTCAGGTAAAATTCAGGTAACTTTGTCTTTTTGTATGTATATTGTGAAATAAATTAGCTTAATTTCATTTTCCCTCCATGAGAAGCGAAGATATGACGCGCTTAACAGGTTTTATTTTCGTAAAAATCGTGTATATTTTACGCTCGCACCTGTTGTTTGTCTTACAAAATCATTTCCGGTTTTTATGTTTACATGCATTCGATATTCACCAGAAAACATAATTGTATTGTGTCTTTTTATAGCATTCAGTTGCTGTAGTTTTTTTAAAAAATAATTCTAGCAGTTTATCCCTGTTTATGCAGCTCATGAACATGAATTCGAGTTTAAAAATTTGACAAGGAGGGATAACTCTTTCAACCCCTCTGCTGTTCTCACATTCTGGCAAGGGCCATTTTATTATGCTGTCGTTGACTGATGAGCAATCATAATTTTCTATGTTGAACAATTTCTAATTGTGAGCAATTGACATTTTATTAGGCTGCGGAAAGGTACCAAATTGAGCTGATAGTAGCAACAACCACGCTCGCTAGAGTGCGCAACGTGACATTGATTCAGTATGTCCACCAAAAACGTCTCACTCACCTCGGTATCTTTTACGGGCCATTATGGATAAATCTAGCAGTTTTTGTTCGGAATAACCTATGACATCAAAGCTTGATACTTTGACCCTTTGGTATATGAATAAATAAGGGGATTTCCAAGTTATTTACTTATCGCGGGAAGGAATTGAAATATTCAGAGCTGTAAAAATTCGTGATAACGATCGTATACCGGGTACTGAGTGGGATTAAATGATTGCATATTTATCCATAATAATAATTCATAAAGATTTTCCATGGTATATGCCCGTATTCACATCAAACTTCGCCGATTTCCATCACAAGTCAGTGTCAAGAACGATGACTCTATTTTGTTTACAACAATAATAGTCAATATACGTTTCAATTTACGCTTGTACAATCAAGCGAAAACAGCTTCTACTTCGAGTAATTTATTTCTGAATAAAGTTAAGAAAATGTATAACATATAAAAGCGTGGATATAGTGGGGTCTAATGAAGGGGAAGTCAAGAAATGTGCTAAAAAATTATGATTTTTCCATCATTTTTGTTTTCTCAAAACCATATACTGGACCCCTCCCGGGCCCCGAGTCCCATCTGACTGGATCCACATTCTACATCAAATATGAATGGATAATTAAAGCTCCAAATATTAACTTTTGTAACATTCTTAGAGTTTATTTATTTTTTATTAGTTATGATAATTTACATATTATCTAATAGACATTAAGAACAATTCTTGGTTTTATTTTCTAATGTTCACTGGGTGGGCTGAGAAATTAAGTATTATTATGCATTGGGTAGCTAGATCTACATGTTTGACAGCTTATTTCAATCAAACTAAAAAACATGGTACTATTAATGACGTAATGGTTCTCCTGTATATCTGTCTGACTGTCATAAAAACTTTGATTTGACCATGTGGATAGCTTTTGATTTGTAAATATAACTTATCTATAATCTTCAAATGTTTTCCTTTTTAGTTATATTGGTAAATACATGTGATAAATGTATTTTTAACAAAGTATTATGACAAATATAAGTCATAATTTGCAAATTTTCGCAATGCAAATATAGGGGGTAACCATCTTTAAGTCTAAATTACAGCTATTTGGTCAATGATAGAAAAGAAGTCTTGTCATTTTTGAAATCAGCATACATGAAATAGGTTAAATTGAACAAAATATAGTCCATAATCAGCATCCCTGTAAAGAAAATGAGTTGTGACGTTTTTTCTATAAAAGTTCTGCATTTTCGTTTTAAATTAGGTTGCGGGGTGGGTATGTTAAATGTCAAATAACTTTTTACATATAAAAGATACAATAAAATAGATTACAGATTTGAACTCAGCATACTTTTTTCATACAAGAAAAGTAATATTGATGAAAAAAAAAATTATTTAGAAAAACCGTGGTTGTTGCTACTGATAGAGTTGATATACCTCGATTGGGCCAATCAATCTAAATATTTTCTGTAGTAAAAACTTAAGACATTCTCAAAATTATTCTTTTGTGCAAAATTGCAATAGTTCCTTATAAAAGAAGTAATCTTTACAAAAGAAGCATACCTGAAAAGTGAATGGTCAATATTAAGCTCTCAGGTCACAACAGGCCGTCCATGTTTTTTGGACGTGCTTGTTTGGAGAGGCTACATGGGCTACATGGACATTCTGATGATGCAACGAAGGAAGTAGCAAGAGTACGCAAGGAGTGCGTTAATGCATGTCGCAAATACGGTTATATGGAGTTATTACATGCATCATATGCTGCGCTGTGCACGTGGCAAGTACGTCAAACGTGCAGACAACATGCGTGCAACTTGCTTACATTATACAATCTCTGTACGTCCTCTGCATTATTAGTAGAATGTTGTACTTACATGTACAGGTACTGCTAACACCTGGTTCCTCACTCCCTTACGCGACAAGTACATTTAAAGTTCTTACAATATACTCACAATGTGCATGTCGTACTTCTTGATGAATCTGTAGACCAACCGCAGACAGGATGCTGCGAAAGTTCTACATGCACTAAAACTGCTACATCCTATCTGCGTGTTCCCAAATCTGTGCAGAGGCCATATGGACCTCGTGCTGGTAACACACGGAAACCGTGCGGATCCCAAAGTTTGCCTATGTTAATTTTTGAACGTGGACAGCATGTACTTGCACGTGTGGTGGGTTGTGACCACCTCTTTACTGAGAAAATATACCTCCATTTTCCTGAATAATTATTGGGTGAGATTTCTCTAAATCTCAATAGTTTAAGGCATAGTTGCTTTTTAGATATTTTTTCTCGATAAAAAAGCTTGTGTGATTTTGTACCCAAATATGATTTTTATTTCTAAATAAAAAGTCAGATTGATTAGCCCGATCGAGGTACATTAATTTGACTGAGGTATGTAGCTTGATCGGTACCTTTCCCCAACCTGTTTACTGTGTATATGGAAACCTCAGTTCGATTAAATTCTCTGAAATTTTTCTGCACGATGGAAACTTATAGTTACGATAAAATTCTCAGAATGTCTTTCACATTTTTAGATAACCAAAATATGGAGGCCTTCAAGACATTAGCCTATGGATGTTTATTAATTTTTCTCGCACAAGTCGTCTCAGCACGTAAGTAAAATCCTAGAAAGCTAGTTCGTTTTTATGTACAGCACATATTAAAATTCTAGAAAGCTAATCTGGTTTTATATACAAATACACTGTATATACATGTAAATAATTCATTATTGTGATTTATTTTTAGCCTCAGAATGTTTGACTCTTATCACACATGTATTTCCTTGCAGAGGATATTCCTACTATACCAAACAGACCCCCGGGTATCTTCTTACAACCTGCAGAAGATGTTTACTTTAAACCTGGAGAGACTGTAGAATTACCATGCAAAGCTACAGGTGTACCAGACCCCAGGTAAATAGGAAGTGGATATGTCGCACCTAGTATCGTAATAGTACATAACTAAGTAGACATAGCTTTTACAACGACCATTACAATATATACAGTTTGGACAAATCTATGAGATATACACTGTACATGATAAACCTTGTCACTTAAACTGTGCATGACCAGCCTTGTCTCAGGGCTCTTTCAATAGTATAAATATTTCTGTATTTCATTTTCACTTTGATTTCTTGTTTTTCAGGTACATCTGGTTCAGAAATAAAGTATATTTCAATCCTAGCGGAAACGATGATCGTATGGTCCAGCTACCCAACTCTGGAACCCTTGTTATAAACAAACCAGAGGACAAAGATGAAGCTATATACCAATGTTGGGCCACTAATGACTTCGGAAACTCAACAACCATTAATATAAATTTCAGGTGAGCTTTACTAAAGTAAAGGTGGAAAAATGTTACATACATGTATACTCAAAGTGCTGCCATTAAATTGCACATGCGTTAGTTCTTTTACTGTAGGTAAAAACCAGTGTCTTTCATTACATTTTAGTCGTACCTGGCTTAAAGTACATTCTACCACTAATGTATAGACTAGTACATTGTTAATTTGTACCACTGATGTATTGTTTATTAGATATAAAGTATATTGTAGCACTGATGTATTGTACATGTGTATTTGATGTAAAGTACATGTACAATGTATATTGTGCCAATGATGTAACATACATTTTACTACTGATGTACATTGTGCCACTGATGAATTGTTTATTTAATGTAAAGTTTATTCTACCACTGATGTAAAGTATATTGTACCACTGATTTATTGTGCATGTATGTTTGATGTAAAGTTAATTGTACCACTGATGTAAAGTACATTGTACCACTGATGTAAAGAACATTGTACCACTGATGTAAAGAACATTTTACCACTGATGTTAAGTACATTGTACCACTGATGTACAGTGCATTGTATCTCTGATGTAAAGTACTTAGTACCACTGATGTAAAGTACATTGTACCTCTGATGTAAAGTACATTGTACCACTTATGTTATGTACGTTGTACCACTGATGTAAAGTACATTGTACCTCTGTTGTAAAGTACATTGTACCTCTTATGTTTAGTACATTGTATCTCTGATGTAAAGTACATTGTACCTCTGATGTAAAGTACATAGTACCACTGATGTAAAGTACATTGTACCTCTTAAGTAATGTACATTGTACCACTGATGTAAAGTACAATGTACCACTGATGTAAAGTACATTGTACCTCTGATGTAAAGTACATTGTACCTCTCATGCAAAGTACATTGTACCTCTTATGTTATGTACATTGTACCACTGATGTAAAGTACATTGTACCTCTGTTGTAAAGTACATTGTACCTCTTATGTATAGTACATTGTATCTCTGATGTAAAGTACATTGTACCTCTGATGTAAAGTACATAGTACCACTGATGTAAAGTACATTGTACCTCTGATGTAAAGTACATTGTGCCTCTGATGTAAAGTACATTGTACCACTGATGTAAAGTACATTGTACCACTGATAAAAAGTACATTGTACCACTGATGTAAAGTACATTGTACCACTGATGTTATGTACATTGTACCACTGATGTAAAGTACATTGTACCTCTTAAGTAATGTACATTATACCACTGATATAAAGTACATTGTACCTCTGATGTAAAGTACATTGTACCACTGATGTAAAGTACATTGTACCTCTGATGTAAAGTACATTGTACCTCTGATGTAAAGTACATTGTACCTCTCATGCAAAGTACATTGTACCTCTTAAGTATTGTACATTGTACCACTGATGTAAAGTACATTGTACCACTGATGTAAAGTACATTGTACCTCTGATGTAAAGTACATTGTACCTCTCATGCAAAGTACATTGTAACCTCTTAAGTAATGTACATTGTACCACTGATGTAAAGTACATTGTTCCACTGATATAAAGTACATTGTACCTCTTATGTTATGTGCATTGTACCACTGATGTAAAGTACATTGTACCTCTGTTGTAAAGTACATTGTACCTCTTATGTATAGTACATTGTATCTCTGATGTAAAGTACATTGTACCTCTGATGTAAAGTACATAGTACCACTGATGTAAAGTACATTGTACCTCTGATGTAAAGTACATTGTGCCTCTGATGTAAAGTACATTGTACCACTGATATAAAGTACATTGTACCACTGATGTAAAGTACATTGTACCACTGATGTTATGTACATTGTACCACTGATGTAAAGTACATTGTACCTCTTAAGTAATGTACATTGTACCACTGATGTAAAGTACATTGTACCTCTGATGTAAAGTACCTTGTACCACTGATGTAAAGTACATTGTACCTCTGATGTAAAGTACATTGTACCTCTGATGTAAAGTACATTGTACCTCTCATGCAAAGTACATTGTACCTCTTAAGTAATGTACATTGTACCACTGATGTAAAGTACATTGTACCACTGATGTAAAGTACATTGTACCTCTGATGTAAAGTACATTGTACCTCTCATGCAAAGTACATTGTACCTCTTAAGTAATGTACATTGTACCACTGATGTAAAGTACATTGTTCCACTGATGTAAAGTACATTGTTCCACTGATGTAAAGTACATTGTACCACTGATGTAAAGTAAATTTTACCACTGATGTAAAGTACTTGTGCCGCTGATGTAAAGTACTGGTGCTACTGATGTATTACATTGTCCCACTTATGTTAAGTACCACTGATGTTAAGTATATCGTACCACTGATGTAAAGTACATTGAACATGTTGAAGAGCAAATGTAAAGATATAATTTGTAACTAAAGTAATATTCAATTTTACAGGGAGGCAAAGTTGGATGAATTTCCAGTCGGCAATGTAGAGTACCATTATCCAAAGTTAGGCGATCCCCTAACATTGAATTGTGTACCTCCAACCAGTTTTCCTAAAGCAATAGTAGATTGGGTTTTACGAGACAGATTTGGTAGGATAGAAGCAATTAATTATGACAACAGAGTCACCATGGATCTGGAAGGTATGTAAGATTTTATGTTTTCTACAAAGTACATGTATATAACAGTGCTCAAGATTTTTAGTATCCTTCTGTATTCTGTCTGTCTGTCTGGTGTCATTCACACAGACGGACAGGATAGATAAGCCAAGAATCTTGAGCACACTTTTTTATATAAATATAAGTTACATGTATATGGAACTACATTTGTATATTTATATCATTATGTTTTACAAGATATCATTATGTTTCATTATGCTTCAGAAGAAGCCATCTAGCTTTGAGTTCTAAATTTATTTTAGTGTCATGAGTCGCTTGCACCATTTTTGTGCTGTTTATATCTTCTTTTCTGTGAGTGAAATGCATTAGCCCTTTGGCCGATCCAACATTTTCTAACCAACATGTTCTAAAAACTTAAGGTTGCTGTTTATTTCTTCCATGTGCTTTTTATAGCATTATGTTTCATATATGCCAGATTATGATGAGAATTTTGTTGAAGATCATCCGAATGTTTTGTTAACATAAAGATTTCTTCATAGATATATTGTAACACATTCTTAAAAATAATTCAGTTTCTCATTAATGTGCTTCTGACAAGCTCATTAGAGCTGTGTGATTTCTACATGTATACTTAATTTTACACATGGGACTTGACAGAAAAAAGATAAAGAATTTTTTAGGAACCATGTGCAAAATATTACAATTTATATTTAATCAAACAGCTAATGAAAAACAAGAGCATTCTCTCTATTACTTTAAGATATACAAAATGTAACTCGTACATTAATTAAGATCATTGAATGTTGTTAACATGTATGTATTTACTTATCATTGCAGCTCGTTTACAAATCACAAATATAAAAGACGAAGATTTTAGAGAGGGCAAATCATATGTGTGTATGGCACTCAATTACTTCATGAGAAAGAACACTTACGATAAAGGACATATAATAGAACCTAGAGGACGTAAGTTTTCTAATATTGTCTGGTCATTTTAGTAACTCGTGTAAATGCATTGCTATTTCGTTGCGGTAACATTCTTTTACGATAGAGACTTCTCTATATTATCAATTCTACATTTCACATCAGCTGTAACTATTTTGATATTTATAGGGTAAGTGAAATAAACCTCTTATTTGAATGTGATAAATTCAAAATAAATATTCTTTCTTTGTATTCTATCAACAGCCACTGAAGAGAAACGTCCACCGTCCTATCTGTGGGCGTCGCCATCAGATCACTTTGGTTTGAGAGGGGACATCTTCAAGTTGAAATGCATCTTTGCTGGAAAGTAAGAATTTTGCTGTAATTTGCTGTCTTTATGTTAATATACAGCTGACACTCGTTATCTCGAAGTCGATGGGCCCACTGAAAATACTTCGACATAAGCGGAATTCGAGATAAACGTCAGTCGAATTTACGGTATATTTTCGAATGTATTGTACCACATTTAAGGCTAAAAGAATCGTTTTGCTATTGTATTTTAAACAATAGATATCGGAGCTTAAAAGGCTACTCGTGCTGACAATGTAATGTTTACTTCACAACGTAGAATAGATTCTAGAAGTGCCATAAACGTATTCTTAATACTGAAATTTTACGAAGAGGCGCATTGAGAACGTCAGGTATTTTTATTCGTTGTGTGACCTCCCCCCTTTCCGCGCCGATCATATCGGACCTGATATAATAAAAGTTTGGTTGTCTTATGAATCTGCCATAAGCCGTTTACCTTCAAGAGTTTTAGATCATTATGTCATCAAAGTACAATGAAGACATTTGTACGTACACTATTTAATTTTTTCGTCTGCTAGATTTCAAAGTCCTATACTACTCGCATGCAATTAAGTTTAATCATCTTCCTCTTAGTGTATGAAATTTTATGTATGGATTATTTTGTAGATCATCAGTATAGTAATTGTTGATCAAATTGCTTTATTTCAGTCACGATAAATCTTGCGATTTTGGGGGGGGGTATTGTTTTTATTTATTTTAGCCGTCGCTTCTCATAAGAATTTCAACATAACAAACAATGCAATTTTAATGAATGAAACATGCACATATCATTGTTTCCGCAATGATATTATCTAATTAACTGTTACCCCCTTAATTAATTTTGGTGTCACGGTCGATCAAACAACAGCGAATCAGTCAACCTGCGTTACCGGTACCTATAGTTGTTTGTTTACCATGCAATTTCATTATTGTTTGGTACGTTAATTGGTTTGTTTATACAAACATTAGGACTTCGACTTAACGAGTATAAAATACACGAAGAAAATGACTTGGGACTTCGAAATTACTTCGAGATAAGCGAAATTTCGAGATAACCGATTTCGAGTTATCCGAAGTCAAATTGGTTAGAATATGAAGGAAAAAAGATGGGACCGCCGCTCGACTTCGAGATAAACGGAATTTCGAGATAACCGAGTTTGAGATAACGAGTGTCAGCTGTATATGAAAAAAACATACTGAGTAAACCATAAAATACATATAACAATGTATTTTAAGCCGGCAATTGAATGGCTTTTGATCAAATGAATTTAATCTGTCAAACTTTTCATTAATTATCATGGAACTCTTTTGGCATTAGAACATAAACCAACAAATTGTACAGGTAAACTATGTATGTGTAAATGGATCTCCCATTTGAATTTTTACTGATACCAAATGTTCATTTACTACAGTCCCACCCCTGAAGTATATTGGATCCGCCCAGGAGGTACTTTGCCGTCCAAGGCTACTAAGTCCCTTGGTGGACAGGAGCTGACCATTCCTAACCTGCTGGAGGAAGATGGTGGACAGTACGAATGCTACGCTAAAAACTCTGAAGGTGCTCGAGCCTCCAGAAACTTTGTCATCAGAGTTGAATGTATGTATGACATACATGTATATATAGTGAAAAGGTTACATGTAAAGTATTAATACAAGAAGAGATAAAAGGATTAAGTTATGGGTACATGTTCAAATGTGCACACTGTGAATACAAAAGATTACCGGTATCTTAAAAGAATAGAAAAGGTTACCGGTATCTTAAAAGATAGAAAAGATTGACTACAAATTTTCAACTGCGAGTGATCAGTTTCTGAAAGTTTAAATGTATAAAATGGTTCATAAGTTAAGTATTTTTCCAGCTAAACCGTACTTCACAGAGGAGCCTAAGGATGTGGAAACCAGTATCGGAGCCACTCAGACATTTATTTGTAAAGCTACCGGTAACCCAGAACCTGACATACAGTGGTTCATCAATGGAGTCAAACTTGAAGGTACATTAATGGCTTCCTACAAAAATGTATAATTATTCACTCTCATACATGTAACAGGGGTCTAGAATTTTTTTTCAAAATCTACTTGTCATGGGAAACTAAGGCTTAAAATTTACTTGCCAGACTCAAAAATCACTGGCCCAAAGGATGGGTCTTATCCTCAAACCTGTTGAAATGTGGCATGTTTAGTCAATCTAGTGCTTTATTTTTGAAAAAAATCCTTTCTATAGAATGAGATAAGAAAGAATTCTGAATAAAGAGGAAAAAACATTCAACAAGTCTACTTGCCCATGGGCAAGTAAACACCTGCTTTGTACTTTCCCGACCTAACTTTTCACTTGCCCCGGGCAATGGGAAATGGGAATTCTAGACCCCTGCATGTATATACTCCTATAGAATTGCTTATTGTACATGTATATGATTTCCAGAATAGGTACAGTATTGCATACTGGAAGTTTTAATCTAGAGTAGATGAATTTGGTAATTATCAAGTGAGAAAATATTCAAAATGTATGTGTATGTGAATGACCTTTTTTTCCCTTTTTTTAGACTCGAAAAATCCCACAATCGTTAGTAATCGATTCTTGAAGCCAGATGCCAATAACATTACATTTGTCAACCTAAACAAACAAGACGCTATGTGTATACAATGTAACGCCTCCAACAAACATGGCTCAGTCTTCTCTGATGTTTTCCTCAGCATTCTAGGTAAGTTTTGAAACTTTATAGGAAAGTTTCAAACTTGATGTTTAATCTTAATGAATAAAATCATGAAAAGTCAAACTTGAATATTTCTGTATTTATATATATGTAGTTACTTTTCTACGTTATAGTATAATGAATAAAAAAGACCATTACCTGAATGTAAAGTTGCTGATTTAAGAAGAAAAGACTCAAGAATACTGACAAAATGTTATGGAAGTAAAATTATTCTTCCACTTGGCTAAGCAGTCTTTTAAAAATAAAAGAAATCATTCTTTCACTTGGCTAAGCAGTCTTTTAAAAAAAATTCTTTTATTTTTTCTAAATAATTTTGTAATTCATTCATTCATTCATTCATTCATTCATTCATGCTGTCATTCTATCATTATAGCACATTAATTATAACATATTGTCAAGCTACAACAGTGAAATTTTTACAAAAGTGATTATACATTGTAAATCAGCTAGGCATTTAGCTAGGCATACACAAGTATGAAGGTGCTGCCATGTCGTTTTGCAAGAAAAAAAATATGATAGAGAAGTCTCTGTATTTCTGTTCAATGGCAGGGTAGCGAATAGCTATTGTATTGCAACCGGATCTTGTAATCTATTGAAATGCAATATATCGTATACAGGTAGAAATTAAAGACAAAAAGTCTACAAAGAGCCTTTTCTTATCAGAAAAAAAACTGCTTTGTAAATGTGTTAAAATCTGTTATAGCTTCCGAGGGATTTCCCCCCTGTGCCCCCACCAGGGTTTAGCCAAACCCCCTGCCTGAAAGTGCTTCCACTTGTAAATTACTCTGGCTAAATGCCTGTAAATAATCTAATAATGCATTCATTCTGTTCTTAAAAATAATAATTCTGTTTTGAATGAGTAAACTTCTCTACTGCATTATATTTTGTTCAGGTTTAAAAATGTATGTAATTCGGGTGTTTGCCTTGTAACCTTTATATTAAAGATGATATTATTGTTTTTCAAGCAGTAAATCAAATCAGTCTTATGTAGTACATATATTTAAATTGAATTTTTTAAATGTTTTATATGTGTAAAATGCCTTTACAGAGGAGAAACCTGCCTTCCTTGAACCTCCTGCAAGAGAGGTCAAGGTTGCAGAGAGTAAGGAGGTCAACTTGACATGTCAAACAAGTGGTAAACCTGACCCCATTATAACTTGGTTCAAAGAAGGGGAACAAATCACTGGTGGGCGTTACCAAACATTGCCGGATGGAAATCTTCATATTCAGGTTTGAATATTTTTATCTTTCTATTCAGTCTACTTCCCCATTTGTATACTGTAAACAACTTTTTATCTGTGAGGACCTTATTTTCTCGTAATTTCGCGAGCTTGACCAAATGCGAAAATAAAGTCCTCGCTAATAAAAAGAGTAGATCAAATTTGACAAAATTCAAAAGCGTCTTATTTTCCCTTTCCATTAGACTTTTTTTTTTTATTTTTATTTTTCTTTCCATAAGACTAATTTCCCTAACTAGACAATGGACAATCATACATGTCAATGATAGGGATGTTTGAATTACAAATATAGCAATTAATCAATTAGCCTTAATTACCCAGACAAACAATATACTAAAGAGCTGTAAAATCCTTTAGACGAAATAATCATGACGCATTCTTTATATCTTAAATCATCCCGATTTCAATAAATTACGATAAAAGACAAAAAAGTAAACAAATTACTTGTTTATAAGATTAGTACGCAAAGATATGAGATACATGTAGTATGAGATAATAAGATAATTTCCTTATTTTAAGTAAGTATTTCAGCAATTAATAGAGGGTGATAAGGAAATGAAATATACCTATACAGAAAAAAGGAACAAATAAAAAAAATCAAATGATGACGAGCTCAGCTCGCGAATTAATCTGTCGTCTAGTTGTTGCGATCAGGTCTCGCGAATATAAAGTCATTTACAGTAGGTATCTGAGGTAAGCTTATTTTGATACTGTCAAATTCTATGGAAACAAGTGAAAAATTCAGGAAAATCATGCTAAAAATATGATGTTTTATAGGAGTTATTTGTCAGATATTGTCACAAATGGAAAATAGGCCTTTAAAAACACAAAAGACAAAATTCAATGTATCATTATTAAATGTAGGTAGAGTAAACTTCACCTATAACAAACAGGCTTATAGCGAAATTCTGCTTGTAATGAAGTAAAAAGAAAGTCCCTGCAGAAGTCCTATTACCCTCCATTAATTTTTGTAACAAAATATGGCTATAACAAATTTGGACCAATGGTCCCTTGGGCTTCGTTATATACGAAATATTAAAATTTGTTGCATGTACCGTAGAAAAATGTAATACATGTACATGTCAATCATGGAGACAAATATAGAATATCTTTTGCACGATAGATTTACTTGACACTGTTTTTTTTTTTTTTATGACATCAGGATGTGGTGTTGTCTGACGGAGGGAGATACAGATGTACGGCTGTCAACAAATATGGTGGTATAGAGGCAGATGGTATACTTATTGTCAGAAGTAAGCTTCTCTTTTACATACCGGTACTTTGAAATAGATTTTCATTCATGAGAATATTTCATTTAATTCTGAGTTCCACACTCATTAGTTGCTTGAAAAGAAAAAGCTACAAAATTGGAGGAAATTGTCCAGTGTCTGCCTGTCCATCAGTCTGTTTGATATACATGTACTTTCCATACATGGTAATAACTTATTTATAGGACAACTGTTTCATGTTTTTAATCGTGAAACAGTAAGGGGAAAAAGTTCATGATTCTAAAGATCTAACAACAACATGTATATATCATGTACATGTATATATTACTATACATATTGGTTTCATGTTATAACCCCAGGACGAACAAGAATAGAATCTAGACCAGGTGGTTTAGAGGTCAGCGCAGGCAGCGATGCCAAGTTCACTTGTTCTGGTACCACCGACTTCAACGAAGTACAAAACCTACGTATTTTCTGGCTGAAAGACAACAAAGAAATAACATCCAATGACCAGAGAATGACTCAGAACTTCCAGGATAATTCTTTAACCATTAGTGGTACCATAGCTCGAGATTCCGGTACATACACGTGTGTAGTAACTAATGGATTGGATAACGCCACAGCTGGTGCCATTCTCACTGTCAAAGGTAAGTATATTTTTATACCCCCTGCAAACGAAGTTTGGGGGGGGGGGGTATATAGGAAACACACTGTCCGTCTGTATGTCTGTCCGTCTGTCCATCCGTCCGGTTAAGAAGTTCTTAAAGCAGATAACTCTTTAAGTATAAGTGATAGGGCTTTCATATTTCATAAATGCATTCACCATAATAAGCACTACATTTTGATACCAAGACATTTGACCTAGTGACCTTGAACTTTGACCTTGTATATATATATATATATATATATAGATTCCTATGTCATACATGAATCCATGTAGAGAAAAACGTCCCGCGAGGGGTATAATTCTTCACTTTAGGGCAGTTCTAGTTGTATTTACATTTTTCAAGTTCACTGTTAAACACATTCTGATTCAGTCTTTAAAAAATAAGTAGTAGATTATATACAGTGTATGAAATATGACGGTACCGTACACATGTTTTAAAATAGATAGTAAGTATCTGCCGTTGATAAAGGAAATGGTTCAGGTACATGAAGGCAGAACTGACTGCCATTCTAAATACCCCTGGAGTTCAAGTGTTGATTATGACCATGATCTTTGAATCAGCTCCTGATCATTTTCTGCTCAAATTATTTTTCTCATTCTTCCATGATTGGACTAGAACTTAAAAAATCAGAGAAATCAATTTGGTGCCAACCTTTCCCCATCTGAAGAAAGTTAAATTGCAAATCTTAGAGATCAAAAACTAATATGCTTATCTGTCTGACAGTCATACTTTTCTCTTTTCAATCATATAGGGTATGTTTAACATAATTACATGCTACAATTTGTATAGATTTTAAACTAACATTTATCGTTTCCAGATCGCCCAGACCCACCTACAGACATTAAAGTGGAGAAATGTACTCAAACAGAGGCTACAATCAGCTGGACTAAAGGAGCATCAAACAATGCACCCGTACAGTACTTCATCATACAGTACAATACTGCCTTCACTCCGGACGAGTGGGTGAACGGAGCCAATAATGTAGATCCTACCAAGAACTCTGGTGTCGTCAGTCTCAGTCCTTTTGCTTCCTATAGCTTCAGGGTACTATCTACCAATAAAATAGGATCTAGCGAGCCTAGCGATTCCACGTCCAGGTCGTGTACCACCCAGCCTGCTAGACCAGATAAGAACCCAATGAATGTTAGAACCATCATGGATGAAAGGAACAAGCTTAAATTAGAGTGGACGGTAAGTTACATGAATGACCAAAATTTTAAATTGTTGACTGGTATTACAATAAATGTATTGTTTCTTCGTGTTACAATAAATGTTTGAACTGTTTCCTCACTAAATGTTAAGCATATTATAATTAATTTGCAGTTATACATTTATATACTGTATGTATTTCAATACATGTTTTAAATTGCACATCACTTAGATTCTTATGCTGTTAATGTATTATACTAATTTTTTTGCACTCACTTCAATTCAATTTGCACTTTACGAATCCAAGGAAATTTTGAACTGCATATTCAAAGTAAACTTCATTTTAAGCCCATGCCACTCATAGAACACAACGGAGAACAGTTTAAGTACATTATCACACTGAACAGAGATGGCCTTCAACCTCTTGACCCTGTAACCATTAGCAACTGGAAACAGGCAAATTACACCATGGATACCAATGACATATTTACTCGTTACTTGATCACCATAAAGGCCAACAATGAGAAAGGAGACTCGGATGCTCAATTAATAACTCATACTGGCTACTCAGGGGAAGATAGTGAGTATTTAGATATACATGTATATTTTCTTAGCTCATGTCATACGCATTCTTTATTCATTGAATACATTAAAATTTAAACTTCAACAATACTTAAACTTTCCATTGAAAAGACACGAAAGGTATATTTTAACTAAACTTAAAATAAGTGCACATAAGCTAGAAATTGAAATAGGAAGATTCAAACGTCCCCAAGTCGCAAGGGAAAATTGATTTTGTTTATCATGTGGTAATGTTATTGAGAATGAAACTCATTTCCTATTTACGTGCCCTCTCTACAATGATTTAAGAACTAAGTACGAAAATACAATTTTTTGTGACAATGATAATCGTACAGAAATAGGAAAATGTAAAGAAATCTTAAACCCTTCTGATATGGTTAATATATTTGTTGCTAGTTACTTTCTGCTTAAAATAGGTCGGATATATTCAAAGAAATTGAAACTGTATTAATCTGTATAATCCATTTCTAAATTATTGAAATTATTACTGTATTCATAACTAAATTATAATAACCTGATTCCTATTTCATCTATTGAAAAATAAGATCTTTGTGTATTAAGTTTATGACCATGCATATACTGCACAATAGTAATATCAAAGTTGCAGTTTTATGTATATTTAGTTTGAGCTATATGTTGTTATGTATTGATGTATGCCAACATGTTTGATGGAAAGCAATAAATCTTGAATCTTGAAAATGGAGAAAGCTATTAATCCAGGCAACTTTGCGCTTCAAAGAAACCAATATCACCTCATCGTGATTTGATGAATAAGTCAGCCAATCTCAATTAAAAAGAAGTAGACCTGTTAGCCTGATGCAGACTTGCCTACTTTTATGATTTTGGCGTAATTTTTACGATTTTCGCTCTTACATACATGTATATAATGCTCTACGCCTTCCCTGCTCAATTTTATACCTTCAGTATACTTCCAAACAGAACTCGTAACTGTATATGGAATCTTTATCAGTTGAGCGTTTAAATAAATCTCCTCCATATGGTATATTCAAATGCATAAATGATTAGAATTTGTAATAATGTTGTGGGGAAAAGACTCAAAATTAGAATTAATGGTTCATATTTTGCTTTACTCCCCTAAGTTACACTTTCTTTAGCAAAATATTACACTTTTGGTAAGAAACAGGTAGGTGGGTCTGCTGAAGTTAAACTGGTATTTCACTATTTTACAGTGAAGAACTTGTCAAGCTGTCAGACAAACATTACTGTTTGTACTTTTATCCTCATGTTTTCCAAGTAAGTAACTTTTGGGTCAATTACATCTATATTGAAGTTACATGTTCAGTTCTATATAATGTACATGTATGTATCTTACAGTACCGACCGTCACCGTCAATAATTTTGAGCAGGACCAGAGCCTGGTTACAGACACAACGGCTGTGTTCTACTGGGAGTGGGACACTAACTATAACGAGCCCTATGCCCAAACCCCAGTAAACGGTGTATTCAGGGGGTTCAAGGTTAGTACAAACATTTTGAAGATTTTGCATTTATCTGTATGTAAAATACTTTCCTAGGAACTTGTGTTACATTTTATCAATATAAATAACCTACAAATTTTACAATTCCTGCAAGATATATCGGATCTTTCAAATTGAACACAACCGCACATACAACAGTTGTGTATAATACTCTGAATTTGGCACAAAGCATTTTGCTTAAATTATGTTTCCTATTTTAGCTTTTTGACTTTGGAAAGTCTTCTTTGGTGTATTATATACATGTAATATTTTTTGTAATAATCAGTATTTATGAAAAGATTTACTAGAAATTGGAAACATTTATAACTATATCTATGGGTCATCATCAGAGGAGAACAGTCAAATTTTTTATTTTCATTATACCATATGGACATGTAAATTAAAAAAGAAAAAGAAATTCATTTCTACGTATATTTCAGCTTCAATTCTGGGTGAAGTCCAGGAAAACAGAAACCTTCCGAGAAATAGAGATTTTGAAGTCTGAACTAACTCCACGGTATGGCATTGCTGCAGGAGGAAGAAGGAAGAAGAGGGCTGTGACCGTGTACATGCATGAGATTACTGGTCTGCTCAGCTACGAATATATGGAAGCTCAAATCAGAGTAATGAATACATTTTATGCCGGTCCACCGAGTGCGATTGTTGGCTTTAGGACTGAAGTGGGTGTACCAGGACCAGTTATCTCCCTTAAAGTTCCGCAAGTTGGCACTAACTTCGTTAAGTTGCAATGGCAGCTTCCAGAAATAGTGAACCGATCTGGAATAATATCAAGGGTGGTCACTGGATATGATATTGGTTATCAAACAGGTAAGTTATGTAGCATTAGTAACAAGTATACAAGATGTTCTCTAAGGGCAACTTGGAAAAAGGATTGCATAGGTTCAATTATGAAATACATTACAGCATTAGTTTTTTTATCTTGTTAATTTTGTTGTAAGTAAAAAGGAATAATTTGTAGAATCATTATATCACAAAGCATATGACAACGTCTGTCTGTCTTTCATCTTATTGAATGACATTTGATTATTTAAATGTTCCAGTGAGTGGACTTGACATTGGGAAGCTACAGGAGAAGATCCCCGGCATTGAGCAGCCACTTACAACTACAGGTTACGTTAATGGCCTTGTTCCTGGACAAAAGTACAGGATATTTTTGTGGGCTCGTAATATTGTAGGACGTGGTGAAGTTGCATTCATTGAAGCTACAACAAGATCTGCTGCAGGTATGAAAGTATTCATAGGAACAAGTAGATGTACAGAAATATGGTCATACAGAATTTTATACGCCCGTCTTTAGAAGGGATGTATTATGGTACAGCGATGTCTGTCCTTAGTCTCATGCTATACAGTTGAACAAGAGGTTCTCAATAATGGAAGATTTCAGTGGATCCTTGAGTGCCTTAGTGAAGTTTAAAGAACTCTTTAAACAAAAAGTCACAACTTCATGAAAAGTCTTATCATAAATCAAGTAGTTGAAACGTATTAAAGAAATATTAGAAAAACTAGATGGCTACTGTTGCAAGCAACAGACGGATTCCTCCTTTATTAGACAATCCTCGGAACTGAAGTGTTAAAATCCGAAGAAAGAAGATGGAAAAAAGAATAGTTGCTTTAGTACCTTATTCACTTCAGCAAATAAATCAAAAGAGTTTCCCAGCAGACATTTCAACGTTGCTTCAACATTGAAATAACGTCATTACAAAACGTTGAAATGACGTCGAGTTTTGATTGGATTTGAAAGTTGAAACAACGTTCAGTCTACAACGTTACATCAACGTTGATCAGTTGACGTTAATACAACGTTACACTGCGTCGTTGAAATAACGTTATATTTTCGATGTTTGTGCAACGTTAGATATGGATTGTGTATGAATGTTGAAACAACGTTTCACAACAACGTTGATTTAATGTAAACGGCCATGACTTACAGCAACATGTATGGAAGCTAAGACAAATTGCTTGAAAATGAGATATAAACTTCCCAAAAACTGACGTTGAAACGGAGCACCGATAAACACATAATTTAATTCTTATAATATAGATAGATACGGTAAATCAATTTAACATTCCTAATTTAAAAAACAGGCTCAGTAAAGCTCCACATTTAGAGGCAAGAATCAAAGTACATCAGAAAACAGAATAAATGCTATCCGTGTATGACGCTAATTTATTCCATTGATTATCATTGAATAATTCCAGTTTCCTCCTTGTCCCTGTCTGCTTCTGAAAACAGGGAAAATGACATCAGTATCAATAAAAGAAAAACTTTTACCGAATTGTTATCGTAATAAACCGATATTACTGATCAGATTAAATTAAAGTTGTTCAAAATTGTTCATGAAATTTCAAGAAAATAAGTACCATTTACTTACGTTCTGTTGTAAATTCTGTTTGAATCGAATGCCAAATTATTCTGAACGTGCCTTCTTGTAAGAGCAGCACACTTGTGTACTGATTTTGAATGTATAGAGTAACGCGGAAATGGTAATTAATTCAAATGGGAAGGTCAGCACGGAAACTGACCAGATTCTCAGCAGGCGAGAACTGACCTACATTATTTATTAGATTTTATCTCGCTACATGTAACTTGAACGTGTTGTTATAAGATCGACGATGTGTATAATAAGTTAACCTAATTTTGAACAAAAACTTTAGCAAGAAAATAATTCTGGAATTTATGTGTAACAATGTTTAAATATAAAATTAAAGATATAATTTTTGACTTTCCGAAAACCCTCCTTCTTCCTCTTTTTTTTCTTAGTTCTGTTTTTTTTTTCTTTGCTCATTTCTCAATTCGAAAGGAAATATACAGAATTAATATCCTGTTAGTTTTAATCAATAATATTTTAATTAAATACTTTATTTTATAAATGATTACGTTAAATTACAACGTGCTCATTTGAATAAAGTCGAATTACCGACGTTGAGATACCGTTAAAACATGACGTCGGCACAACGTCGATATTTGGTTGAAAAATACTTTTAAAGCAAATTTTACAACAAATTGAATCTAGGATTAATTAAAAGAAAAATAAATGAGCAAAGAAGACGTCAATATATTCTTCCTTCAATATCCGTACTTAATACGCATGATGTCCATAAATGTATAACGACTTCACATGTTTGACATCAATATATATTTATTATTTATAATTAGTTCCTGACCATTTCATAACATGCAAAAAAGAAAGAAGACATGTTGCAAAATTGTCATATTGCAACGTAAATATAACGTTGAATAATAGTCATGAAAAATCCGACCATATTTCAAAATAAAATCAACGTTTCATCAACGTTAAAAAGAAACGTCTAAACAACGTCTATATTTCAACGTTGAAGAAACGTCGATATATGGTTGTTCAACGTCACGACTAAGATTCAACCAGAATTCAACGTTGCAACAACGTTGCATGCCCACTGGGTTATGTCTAACTTGGGACTCTTATTTATTTATCAACAAAATAGAAGAAAAAGGTAATAAATACCTTCCATGTTTACGAAAGCTTTAGACTCCATAATTTATCGATTTTAAATCCTTTAGAATTACTCTCTCAAAACAGAATTGCACAATGATTTGGCAATGAGAAAATTTCTATAAATAAAAACTGACAACAGCATGTAATGCTACTAAGAAAAAAAGGAAACAGAGAACAAGAATGAAAGAGTTATCTTTCTTGGACTATGTTAAGTTCAAATGAGAAGGACTACTTGTGTTAAGAATAAATAGTATAGGACCAGAAGTGTGAATTCTACAGGAGGAAATGTTTGTTATGACCTTGAGAATGATTATTTGACCCTGAACCAATGTCACAGATAAAAGATAAGTGTTGGAGGTTATTCTCATCAAAATTGATCTTAATCTGATCAAAGTTCAGTATTTTATCAACCAAAGTATGCTGTGACCTTGAAATCGAACAAATGACCTTGGGTCAAGGTCAAGGTGAGAGGGCTTGATGCAAGGAATATTTGTGTAAAGTTTGAACTCTCAACGTCAAACAGTCTTTGTTTTACAGGCAAAAGTTTGTCGTGACCTTGAGAAGGAGAATTTGACCTTGGGTCAAGGTCAAGGTGAAAGGGCTTAGCTCAACAATTACATGTATGAAGTTTGAACTCTCAAGGTCAAACCGCCTTTGTTCTATAGGCAAAAGTTTGTTGTGACCTTGAGAAGCAAAATTTGACCTTGAAAAAGGTTAACATTAAATGACTACCTATAAGTAACCTACCATCCAAATTTCAACTCAAAATCTCAAAAACTGAGGAAATTGGCACTGTGCCAATTTAAAATTCCATTTTCAACTCGTAATAGAGCGAAAACCGTAAATATTTCATCGAGCATGTAAGTGTATAAAAGTTTGCAAATTTTCCAAAGAACAATATAAAACAAATTTCGTTGAAATCTTACGGTTACTTTAGGAGTTATGAGAGTTTAAACATTTGACCTTTGATGACCTCTACCGGGGGCATATGTGAACTTTTCGACAAGAAAAAAAATTTGAAATAAGATCTTGATATGCTCTTTCACTTGGTATTTTCCACTTTATCATATATTGCGGTACTTTTTTGTAAAGTGTCTGGAACGTTTGGGGGTAAGAATAATAATAAGAATAATAAGAATAAAGAAAAGACAATACAATAACAGAAAGGATTCCGACGGAAGTCGGAATCCTTAAATATATTTTAACATATATACGCTGTACATGTTAATGTAATGAATTGTCTCTTTACTGTCAGGCTCCAGTGCACCATCCTTTTCTATCAAGAATGTCAACGAGACTTTTGTTAATGTCACATGGTCACTACCAATGAATCCAGGATCGGGAACAGTGGTCTATATCGAGTACAGAAAAGACGGTACATTAAGAACTTCTTGATAATACTATCTTCAGAAATGATTCATAAAAACTGTCAAATATACTTTATATATGTACATTCAGCTAACTATTACATGTATTTTCATAGCACTTCAGAAAGCTTTGCTTTTTAGCTCACCTGAGCGAAGCTCAAGTGAGCTATTGTCATAGCGCGCCGTCCGTCCGTCCGTCCGTCGTCGTCGTCATCGTCGTCCGGCCGGCCGGCGTCAACTTTTAACATTTTCGACATCTCCTCTGCAACCGCTACACAGAATTTCACGAAACTTTACAGGAAGGAAGTACTCAATGCCCTCAACCAAGTTTGTGTTTTTCGAGCCGATCTGAAATCAAAGATGGCCGCCACAGGCTCTGATTGGCTGACACATTTTCGACATCTCCTCTGCAACCACTGCACAGAATTTCATGAAACTTTAAAGGAAGGAAGTACTCAAGGTCCTCTACCAAGTTTGTGTTTTTCATGCCGATCGGTCAACAAATATGGCCACCGAGGGCTTTGATTGGCTGACACATTTTCAACATCTCCTCTGCAACCGCTGCACAGAATTTCATGAAACTTTACAGGAAGAAAGTACTCAAGGTACTCTACCAAGTTTGTGTTTTTTGTGCCGATCGGTCAACAAATATGGCTGCCGAGGGCTGTGATTGGCTGTCACATTTTTCTACATCTCCTCTGCAACCGCTGCACAGAATTTCATGAAACTTTACAGGAAGGAAGTACTCAAGGTCCTCTACCAAGTTTGTGTTTTTCGTGCCGATCGGTCAACTAATATGGCTGCCGAGGGCTCTGATTGGCTGACACATTTTCGACATCTCCTCTGCAACCGCTGCACAGAACTTCATGAAACTTTACAGGAAGGAAGTACTCAAGGTCTTCTACCAAGTTTGTGTTTTTTGTACCGATCGGTCAACAAATATGGCTGCCGAGGGCTCTGATTTGCTGATACATTTTCGACATCTCCTCTGCAACTGCTGCACAGAATTTCATGAAACTTTACAGGAAGGAAGTACTCAAGGTCCTCTACCAAGTTTGTGTTTTTCGTGCACATCGGTCAACAAATATGGCCGTTGAGGGCTCTGATTGGCTGACACATTTTCGACATCTCCTCTGCAATTGCTGCACAGAATTTCATGAAACTTTACAGGAAGGAAGTACTCAAGGTCCTCTACCAAGTTTGTGTTTTTCGTGCCGATCGGTCAACAAATATGGCCACCGAGGGCTCTGATTGGCTGACACATTTTCGACATCTCCTCTGGAACCGCTGCACAGAATTTCATGAAACTTTACAGGAAGGAAGTACTCAAGGTCCTCTACCAAGTTTGTGTTTTTCGTGCCAATTGGTAAACAAATATGGCCGCCGAGGGCTCTGATTGGCTGATAAATATTCGACATCTCCTCTGCAACTGCTGCACAGAATTTCATGAAACTTTACAGGAAGGAAGTACTCAAGGTCCTCTACCAAGTTTGTGTTTTTCGTGCCGATCATTCAACAAATATGGCCGCTGAGCTCTGATTGGCCGACATATTTTCGACATCTCCTCTGCAACCGCTGCACAGAATTTCATGAAACTTTACAGGAAGGAAGTACTCAAGGTCCTCTACCAAGTTTGTGTTTTTTGTGCCGATCGGTCAACTAATATGGCTGCCGAGGGCTCTGATTGGCCGACACATTTTCGACATCTCCTCTGGAACCGCTGCACAGAATTTCATGAAACTTTACAGGAAGGAAGTACTCAAGGTCCTCTACCAAGTTTGTGTTTTTCGTGCCGATCGGTCAACAAATATGGCCGTCGAGGGCTCTGATTGGCTGACACATTTTCGACATCTCCTCTGCAACCATTGCACAGAATTTCACGAAACCTTGCAGCAAGCAAGTATTCAAGGTCCTCTGCCAAGTTTGTGTTTTTCTTGTCGATAGGTCAACAAATATGGCTGTCAAGGGCTTTGATCTGTAGAAGTATTTTTGTGACTTTTAACCCTTTGTCTGCAACTCAGGTGAGCGATGTGGCCCCCTTGGGCCTCTTGTTTGGGTTATTTACATGTTTATTAAAAATGGTTGAATTATTTAAATCACTTAAATTATTACAATAATGGTCAATATAGAAACAAAATGTTTTTATTTTTTTTCCTCTCGCTAAAGCTGATCACAGAAGATTTTTAGGATCACAAATTATCAAATTTGCTATTTTTTTATACTTTTTATCAAAAGGGTCATATGATTACCAAAGATCCACGGATGAAGTAGCTTATAGTTATAAGGGCATCTCAGATCTAGACAGCGGCACTACGTACGAGATGAGACTTGTTGTAACTAATGGTGTTAATTCTGCTACTAGTGCAGTGCAGACAGTACAGACAACTGGCATTTGTAAGTATCAAACTCACTCCACCTACAAAAGTTTTATAAATTAGGCCAAAATTCCATGTCTGTAATTATATTTGGTACCTTCCATCAATAAAGAAAGTACTCTGATTATAACTTATATTTTCACTTGTGAAACTTTCTATGCATTGATCATATTGAGTAATACAAATTACTGACCTCTCTACAAACAGCATCAGCGTACAGTTTGGCAGCTAACTTTGGATGGTTCATCGGGCTGATACTATCCATCCTCGTCATCATAGCGTGTGGAGTGTTTATTTACTTCGCCCGTAAGAACGTCAGAGACAAGCCACCTCCGCAACCCAAACTCAATGGTCAGTATTTATATACAGAATATTGCAAGCTATTGTTTTAACTTCTTAACGAAAAATTTTTGATTGAACATACATGTATGTATATGGTAGGAAAATTATTTACTTTGTCTCAAAAGTAATTCATGACTTGATACATGTAAATTTCATAACTGCAAATGACTTATTTTTTGGGAAGATGTGAAAACATGTGTTAAGATTTGTAATAGATATCTCATTACTTGTGCATGTACATAAACTGTTCAAAACAGCTTTAAAGAATATCAAGAAATTTTATGGCATTTTTCATGGAACTTTTATTCAATAAAGATTACAATGTAATTGTATGGATAGTCGTTATAGTGTTTACATGTGTACGTATTTGCTCTCTCAGCCCCCTCACGTAGCGTGACGACCATCCCTGATGGAGAGTATAACTACAGGTATGGCAGGTACTGTGTTGGCCTAGCATAGACAGGTAGAGGGGGAAGTGCATCATGGGAATGAAAACATTTAAATTTCAAAAATTTGAATTTGATTGGACGAGAGCTTTAAGGAATTAGGGAAGGGAAATTTGGCAATTGGAAGACTTTGAAAATGTTGTTCATTAATTCAAATGAATTATAGAAATTTATAAGATGAAATTCTTAGGTATGTGATATTCATTTTGTGATGAAAATTCGATCTTTGATATCTAGAGTACATTGAAACTATATGATGCATTTTTCCCAGGTATTCCATTTATTATTCCTAACCATGGTGCAAGTATTCTGACTCGTAGTGGGGGAGGAAGCTAGAAAATTTATATACATGTATATAACTATAGAACGTATCAACTTAGAGTTTTACAATATTTATTCAGGGTGAAAATACTTGCACCATTCATTTGCTTGTAAAATCTTACTCAATTTATTATGCTTGTGTAACCAGTTTCAAGGCATTGTTGTTTTTCCTATATCAATCTTCTCTCTTACACAACCATTCCAGCCAGGAACTGCTAGCACAAGATGTAATATTCGTTCAGTATTATTTACAGTATAACAAATTTTCAGTTCAGATTTCTAATAATTTTTTTTTTCGTTAATATCAGTCAGAAATATGTATTTAGGACTAGGCCATTTTGCATGATGATTATTAAAACAAATTTTTATATTAACAGGGAAGCATGTACATGTATGTAAATCTAAATACTGTGAGGCATGTTGATGTGTCTTATATACTGTGCATCTTGTCATGTGATTTGCTCTTTGATATTCTGAACACTACGGTATTTTGATCTGTTGATATAATCATGACTGTCATCAAAAGTCAAGGTTAAAATTATACCCTTATTATTTGTGGTCCTATTTACATGTAGGTCCCGAAATATGTGCAAAATTTCATTAGAATTGGTACATGCTATTTAGAAGATATTTTGGTCCTTGCAAAATTCTTATTAAGTTTGTATATAATATATGATAGAAATCTCTTGACATGAAAATGAAATTAATTTTATATACATGTACATGTACATGTTCAGGCAGAAATTGTGATAGATTCAAGATAAATATTTTTCTCCCATTATAGTTATGAAGACAGCATCCATAAAAGCAAAGCTTCGGATATGGACAAAGCACCGTACCCAGATGACAATGGTTATAATCGCTATGATGATGATGGTGGATTTACAGATCGCTATGACAATAAAAACTATGATCAAGGCTATGACAGATATGACGATCGTTATGATGATCGCTATGACGACAGGTATGATGATGGTTATGACAGAAGCTATGGGGATGATCGCTATGGAGATGATCGCTACGGAGACGATCGCTATGGCGACGATAGATATGGCAATGACTATAGGGGTGATGATTACTACGATCGCAAGGGTGATAGGTACGACGAAGAACCTCGCCGACGTAATACAGATAGAGGCTACGATGACGATGCTTATGAACCATACGAGAAACGCAATTATGATCGTACGCCAAGCTACGAGAAAAAGAGGTTCAGTGATGACATGGGAGATGATTATCGCAGAGAGCCTTCCAAGTTTGATGAGGATGGTTACCCTGTCGATGTAGACACCCGTCCAAGGCAACCACCAAGTAGTGCTAATGGCTCTGGTCACGTACCAGGCACATCTAGCTTTGTGTAATCATGACACAATCTACACAAATCATCTGTAGCATGGATTCTAGCAGCTGAGTTTTTGCCATAGGATAGGAGCAACTTCTTAAGACATGCAATAAAAATCATAATGTAACTCTGAAGGAATTAGAGATCACCATTCTTTATTCATTTATACATATTTACATGTATGTATATGGATAAGAAATCCTAGAATGTAAAAATATGTTTACATGGGTTTATATGACTGAGTAATTTAATATTAAAAATTCATATCGTTCAAATATTTTTTTAATTTCGATCTTATATTATAACATATCATAATCATTCAAGTTTTGATTTTTTTTGTACAGATAGATCATTGTTCATATTCGCTTCCATTTGATTATAGATTCATGTCATACATATATATTTTTATAATCACTGAATATGAAATATTGTGTAAATAGATACAATTGACCTCTAGATGCCATATTCCATTATATTTGGTTGTGAGTTATACATGTATGTAAAATTTTAATTAATGATTTTGTATATACACATGTTTGATAATAACGTTCCGTTTATTCTTAGAGAAAGAAAATATCATGAGGAACATATCATAGATCATACAACGTGTTAAATTAAAAGTTCATAAAGTGACATACTAATTGATTTTTAAATAGAAAAGTTATTTTCTGGAAACAATGTTTCAACTTCTCATTATTTATGATAAATTTATTTCCTTGAAGAAATTATTAAACAAGACTTCAAACCATTGTAACTTTAAAAAGAATTTGTGGAGACTCATGTCATTGTGACTGGTTAGATCTTTATATCATTTCATTTGATTGGTTGAGAGCTTTTATCTCGTGTACATATGATCATGGTGTCATCATGACTGTATTTTTTTTTTACCAGGGATGATTTCATTTTTTTAAAAACACATTCCTTTACTTCTTTGATACCAAATGTGTATAATTGGAGCATTTTTTACCTAAGATATACATGTGCTATTTTTAAATAAAGCTTTTCTACAAACTAGATGGATATTTCGGCAATGTTTGCACCACCCAAAACCAAAAACTTCGGCCTTGAAACAAGAGACCTAAATCTCCCTTCATTGAGCTCTGCAGGTAACTTGTACTAGTCTAACCCATATCTTCAGTCATATTGCAGGATCTCCAAATTATACCCGATAACCCACCTATTAACACTTTTTAATTATAATGTCATATTTAGAATGCACATGTTAACCATGCCTGTGATTAAAAAAAAAAACCTGACAGGAAATTGAGTAATTCCCTTATTAGTCGACCAACAACCTCAAGGCACTAGTAAAGCTATAGCTGAGGGATTAGCTCATTCCCTGCAATATAATGTAAAACATCAATATGGTAACACTAGTCACTACTCTAATGTAATGATCAGAAATGAGCTAGGAAACTCGATTCAGTTGCGTCGTCATTGGAATGACTTGTGACGACAGGGCAAAAACTTCAATCACCTTGCCATCATTGCAAACAGAGAATAAGGCGATAAACTTGGGCAATAATAGAAAAACCTTGTGGACACTCTAGAGGTCACAGTTTACTTCTACTCTTAATCAAACTTTAAATTAAAGTTGTCCATAATGAGAGGAAGACACCTATTGATTTTCAAGGTCAAAGTTCAAGTGCAATGAACAGTAAGAGGAGAAGCGTGTGGACACTCATTACTTCCAATCTTTATTAAACTTTGCATGCAAGTTGTCCATGATGAGAAGACGACACCTATTGATTGTCAAGGTCAAAATTCATACTGGTAATAACAAAATACAAATACCTTGTGGATACTCTAGATGTCACAGTTTACTTCCAATCTTCATCAAAGTATGTACTTCTTTTCTTGCTTAGCTAAAGCATCTCCAGAAAAGACCGAATATCTATTTCACAATCTAATCTTTTCATCAATTTTTTGACATCTTTTTGAAATACAGAGTTACTTCCCATTTGTGCAGGTAATAAATTCTAAGAAAACAAGCAAAACTTCAGGGAAACTTGCCTATATATAAATATGACGTTTACAAAGGAATTTATGGCGTCCCAATGCTTTTTCGTCAGATACCTGCGCAAATCGAACAGTTGATCTTTTTTATGTCCACAAAAAAAACAAAAAAAACAAACAAACTCAAAAACAAAAACAAAGAGGTCCAAGGAGCCACATCGCTCACCTGAGTTGCAAACAATAGAATGGTGGTGGACAATTTGGTAGAGGACCTTGAGTACTTGCTTCCAGTAAGGTTTCGTTAAATTCTGTGTAGCAGTTTCAGAGGAGATGTCGAAAATGTGTCATCCAATCAAAGCCCTGGGTGGCCATATTCTTTGACCGGTCAGCATGAAAGAAAACACACACAAACTTAGTAGAGGACCTCGAGTACTTGCTTCCTGTAAGGTTTCATGAAATTCTGCGCAGCGGTTGCAGAGGAGAATTCAAAATGTGTCATTCAATCAGAGCCCTAGGCGGCCATATTTATTAAAGGATCGGCACGAAAAACACAAACTTGGTAGAGGACCTTGAGTACTTGCTTCCTGTAAGGTTTTATGAAATTCTGTGCAGCAGATGCAGAGGAGAAGTCAAAAATGTGTCCGCCAATCAGAGCCCTCGGCGGCCATATTTATTAAACGATCGGCACGAAAAACACAAACTTGGTAGAGGACCTTTGAGTACTTGCTTCCTGTAAAGTTTCATGAAATTCTGTGCAGAGGAGATGTCGAAAATGTTTCAGCCAATCAGAGCCCTCGGCGGACATAAATTGTTGATCGATCGGCACGAAAAACACAAGCTTGAAAGAGGACCTTGAGTACTTGCTTCCTGTAAGGTTTCATGAAATTCTGTGCAGCAGTTGCAGAGAAGATGTCGAAAATGTTTCAGCCAATCAGAGCCCTCGGCGGATATATTTGATGACCGATCGGCACGAAAAACACAAACTTGGAAGAGGACCTTGAGTACTTGCTTCCTGTAAGGTTTTATGAAATTCTGTGCAGCGGTTGCAGGGGAGATGTCGAAAATGTGTCAGCCAATCAGAGCCCTCGACGGCCATATTTGTTAAATGATCTATACGAAATTTATACAAACTTGGTAGAGGACCTTGAGTACTTGCTTCCTGTAAGGTTTCATGAAATTCTGTGCAGCGGTTACAGAGGAGATGTCGAAAATGTGTCAGCCAATCAGAGCCCTCGGCGGCCATATTTGTTGACCGATTGGCATGAAAAACACAAACCTGGTAGAGGACCTTGAGTTCTTGCTTCCTGTAAGGTTTCGTGAAATTCCGTGCAGCGGTTGCAGAGAAGATGTCGAAAATGTGTCAGCCAATCAGAGTCCTAGGTGGCCATATTTGTTAAACGATCGGCACGAAAAACACAAACTTGGAAGAGGACCTTGAGTATATACTTGCTTCCTGTAAGGTTTTATGAAATTCCGAGCAGCGGTTGCAGAGGAGATGTCGAAAATGTGTCAGTCAATCAGAGCCCTCGATGGCCATATTTGTTTACTGATCGGCACGAAAAACACAAACTTGGTAGAGGACCTTGAGTTCTTGCTTCCTGTAAGGTTTCGTGAAATTCCGTGCACCGGTTGCAGAGGAGATGTCGAAAATGTTAAAAGTTTACGCCGGACGACGGACGGCGCGCTTTGACAATTCCGTGTTTTCGATTTTATAGGTCTACGTTCGATTTGTGCAGGTATCTGACGTAAAAGCATTGTGACGTCATTAAATTCCTTTGAAAACGTCATATATGTGACACTGTTTCCCTGAATTTCACGCTTGTTTCCATAGAATTTGATGACGTCACAATGCGTTGACGTCAGATACCTGCACAAATGGGAAGTAACTCTGTATTTCGAAAAGACCGAATAGCTCACTTGAGCTTCTCTCAAGATATCGCACCTGTTGGTGGAATTTACATTGTGACGTCATAATCAAATGCTCCGCGGATCATTGATTATGACGTCACAATATAAGAAAACTTCGTCTTCTTTAATCGTGACGTCATTTACTCATTTTTTATGATTGATGACGTCTTTTACGACACATGGCGTTATCGAGACTGAATGGCAGGACATTTGAAGTTTTTTATTCCATTATTTATTCTTGCTATTATGTTCCATTTCGTTCAGTTGAAAAGAAGAAAAGGCAAGAAAACACCTTCCACTATAGGTAAGCATAACTAAAAACCTTGTTTTTTCTTCTATTGAACAATGAGGGGGTGAGTCAACTGATCCGTGATTTCAAGCTTGTTGACTTTCGATTCGAGATATCTTCATCAAACTCTGCATGTAAGTTGTCCATGGTGAGAAGACGATACCTATTGATTTTCAAGGCTAGAGATCAAACGTCACAGTTGAATTAACTTTGGATATTTATCAAAATTTGCATATTTATGACTTAAAGGAGCTGCATGTTTCGAGCGAGAGGATGACACCTATTGACATCTGAAGTAACAAGTTCATAACTGACAACGATACTTCGGATGTTCATCAAACTATGCATCTTAGTTATGTACTAGTAGTGAGGAAACGATATTTATTGATTTTTCAAGGTCAGGGGCCAGAGGTTAAGATATTTACTATAAATATTGTTTAAACTAAAGGTAAAGATCATAGTTGGCAATGAGAGAAAAAAAAACTTTGTGAATACTCTTCAAGTCAAATTTTATTTTGGATATTCATTAAACTTAGCTCGTCATTTGTTCATGGTGAAAGATCGAAATCTATTAATTTCTAGGTTAGGGATCAAAGGTTTCCAGAAATAGATTAGATTTGTCGGTAGGACTTCTTGGCAATCATTTTGGGATGTAAAAGATATTTAGAAAATTTGTTGACACGCGAGAGATGATATACGCTTAATTGTGTTGACTTTATGCATCCAACTTCAGCCTCACAAGTTTGTAGTCTTTTGTTGTCTAAATTGGCTATCTTGTACTACTCGTTTCTCATATTTATTTTGAAAAACATGCATATGGTATCAACCTTTTTCCAGATCCATTTCGTTCGAATCAAGTACCTCTTCCAGACGGTCTAGATGATGAAGTAATGCGGTCATTGAACGAGCAACACCACAACTTTTCCAGAAAATTAGGAGGTGTGGTTGTACTTCAATGCGAGACAAAGACGGTACAGCGCATTCTACGGAAATTCCCGAAGGCATCGTATCGATGGATCCACAATGGATCACCACTTAAAATGGATGCATCAAGGATGAGGTATCAGATGGGAGAGTTAGTCATGTCAAACCTGATTCCTACTGACACGGGAGTATTCGTCTGTCAGGTAGAATACGAACCTGGGCAAGTCAAAACTGTTGCAATTTTCTCCTTGTTCGTCAAATCTTCTAAAGGATTTGCGATACATGTACAGCAGACAAAAGACGTCAAACTGCAGTGTAACAGCGCCGCCTTGGGCAGGGGTTACCCTGGCTTTCAGGGTGAATGATAGAATTCTCTCGCTCCAAAATTTACAATGAGAGATTTCAAATTTCAATGAGAGATTAGTCTCTCGCTCAAGTGGTCACAATGAGATTTTTCACAAATTGTAGTGAAAAATAAATACAAAAGCGTAAATTTGGTGTTTATGACATTTTAATGAATTAAGATTTTAATACAACACATTGAACTGTCTGTCACTGAACCAAGTCTTGAATACAACACTTTGAACTGTCTGTCACTGAACCAAGTCTGGCCAAAATCAACTACAAAGAAGCTCTGGAAGTGACTCTTCTTATTTCTTGAAGATACAACGACTCTTTGTATTTCTCCACATTTCCAGAGCTTCTTTATAGTTGAATTCTGCCAGACTTGGTCCCTCTATCATAACTCTCATGAGTTCATCACAGTGATCACTTGAAATCCTACTCCTGAGGGGAGATGTGACTAAGTTCTGCTTTGAAAATGCTCTTTCACAGTCACTTGTGTGAATGGGATGTGTGAGTGCTAGGGCTGCCATGGTTAACAGATTACAACTTGTCGATAAATATAAAATATAAACACGCGCTGAATAGGGACCGACCGAAAAGCGTGTATTTGAACCGTATTTTCCTCTAGACGATGAGAAAATATTTATCGGCTATATTACTAGTCATGATCATCTACACGCTTTGACGCAAATTGGATTAGTTTTGTGTATTTAAAGCGCTTACATGATCAAGGAGTGTATTAGAAGATTCGCCGTACGGACATTTCGAGCTATGATCTGACGATGTTGTAGATAATATCGATGCGAGATATTTTCGCATTCTGACATTTTTCATGCGATTTTTGGAAAAAAAGTGCGATAATATCGCGAAATCGCGCCCCAAAGTAACCCCTGCTTGGGTAATCTTTTTGGCGGAAGCAAAAGGTCATGGAAACATAACAACAAGGTCGTTACCAAGGCAATTCATGCGTGGAACAGGAGCGAGGAAGTGTTCAGAAATGCTCATCAAAACGTCACGGGTAACTGGACTTGCATTGTCCATCAACCAATAACCGCACGATTCTGGACCACTGCTTACTATACAGTGATACTTGACCCTCCACCAACAGCAATGGAAAACACTATGGCCTTCTTCAAGAAATATATCATTTATTTTATCGCGCTCGGTGCTGGTATCGTCTGCTTCGTTGCCGTTATTTTGGTAGCGCTGGCCAGACATTTTGAGAAGATGAAAAAGCAAAATGAGGAAGAGATGTTGATGATTGCACAGCAGTTTCTTGATGAGAAAGACGCGACAGACAGTAGTTCTGATGACAGTGAAAGTGAATATGACTCAACAGATGACGAAGAAAAATAACGATAGATTAATAAAAAAAATCAATTATATAATACTTTTCTGTCTATGGAATCAATGGCATTTTATCTTATTTTATGGAAACGGACAAAGGAAAAGTATTCCGCGGACGTCTGTAATTGGTGCCACGAAGGGTACGTACGACAGAGATCAAAGACCATTTTTGCCAAAGTTTGGTATCTGCAGAATGATTTTGTTAGGAGTACATTAGGCCATTTCTTGTTTTTATTCTGTTTTGCGTCCTTTTGAAATTGAAAATCTACCAGCCAGCCAGGTAGAAGAACAAACAAGAATATAAAACAAAGTTAAATTTTCACAATATGTGATGTACTAAGTACCATATGAAATCTGACAGAAACTTGTTTCATATACATGTATATGAATTTATAGATCAATGAAAGAATGTTATATAATACAATGTATTAAATCCTTTAAGTACTTTAACATTTTTACATGAATTAAAAGAAAAAAACGATTTCTCTTTAATTATTGTAGAAAACATTTAATTTTCAAAAGATTTTATCATTTTAATTTTGTTTTATTTTGTGACTTTTGGCTCAAAACCTACCAGCACGAGGACGCAAAACAGAAAATAGCAAAGAGATGGCCTTAATGACAAAAAATGTTAATCCATTATCATGATTATAGCTGATGCTTTTGACAAACAAAAAAAAAAAAGGTCATTCAATATTATATACACGGTAAAGGTATATGAAACCAAGTAAATTCAAAAAAGAATTTCTTCATATTTTCTTTCTTTTAAATGATTTTTCATGGTAAATTAATTTGGTTTAGGTCCAGGGTCCGTTAGAATAAGAAGAAAAAAATCATCGAGATAAGAAAATTGGCATACCAAGTTTTGACAAATCATCTGATGAAAATTTTAGAAAGATTGAATACATTATGAGGCTTAGATGTTGTAAATTTATCAACATGTCATAACTATTTCATTATGAATTATTTGCTATTTTAGATTGGCCATTTTTAAAATATATATTTTATTTTCCCCAAAATTTGATGACTTGAATATTAGTCAATCTGTTCGTTGGGAATGGGTCCGATAATCGGCATAAAAACACGACATTGCAAAAAAAGTCCATGTTTGACCCAACATGGAAGTAAAAACGGACTGACAAAAACCTGTTTCTTCACAGAGCCGTTTTTGATTGAGTTTAAGAGGATTCATTATGCTTATCAGTTATCAACATCAATATACTGATGACACAGTTGGTAACTTTTTTCTTTGGGGGAGGGGGACAGAACTAAGGGATATACTGTATGTTTAGAAGTTTCTTCTCATTAAATTTCAATAACTTTTGATCTTTAATTCTCACGATGGATTTACAAAAGTATTTTCTTTATGTAATAGATCCCAGGTAAGATTTTTAAAAACTAAGCAGATCTTTATAACCAGTACTAGTATATATATTTGTGTCAATTAAAATGGGGCGAAAATCCCGGGATGAATAAAGAAAAGAACTCTTATTTAAGTCTGGATCTAATCAAGCGGTATCAATATCTCGCTAAGAGCATTTATCAATCCGGACAGCGACATGTACTAATTATTCCGACACTATACCCAGACTGTGAAGAAAGAATGACCCCCTCTGGTTGATCTGATTAGCTAAAGTCCCTGTTCAACATGTTTTCCGCTTTCATTGTAATGTATCAAACAACAGGAAAAATGCTCATTCTTTTGTGTGTATATGTGATAAACAGGTTTAAGATTGAAACTGTAATCTATTTAAGTGGTCGGCAATCAGCATTTACACGCAATATTGTTAAATGTGACAATTTTACGACATATTGCAAACAGAAGTGATTACTTGACGTAATTGAGCCTATATTATGATCCCTTTATGTATCTGTTGTGACAAGCCCCGTGGGGGTGCGACTCAAAGCGTGCCGATGTCGGATGTGCATTTACAATTATAATACGGGTGTCCGTAGATGAGATAGACGGTGTCAAACAATATCCCAAAGAAAACATGTTCGTGGCAATTATTTGAGCAAATTTCATGTGAGAAAAGACATATATCCGGAGTAGATTAAATCCGATGTCATTTCTTATTCGACATTCAAGATGGAAAGTTGCACGGTCAGTTCAAGACAGCAGAACCTTTGTGAACCTTTATACATAGACACTGATATTAATTATAATTTGGACCTACGTTTATTTCCTGGAATTGAGGACCCAGTCAAGCGACTTCAGCCTCAGTTATTGATACATGGACCACAAACTTGTGATTGTTTCCGTCAGTACTACCGCTATAGTGTGCCAACAGCAACCTCAGCATTCTATTTCACGCAACCTGCAGATTTTTGTTGCTGTCAGGACTGTTTACTCAGGGACAACGCCCCTTCATCATATCACACAGCATCAACGAGGCAGCAAACCACTTGTTATGGTGAGATTTATAAAGTTCTGATAAATATTCTCGCTTAAAATAGAATGTGATGCAACTCATCGTAAAAATCGAAAAAAAAAAAAAAAAAAAAATGAAAAAAGTAACGAAATGAAATATAATGAATTAAAATAAAATGAAATTTTCCTTTCCTTTCAGAATTCAGCAACCGGTGTATAGACCTCAGGAATGAACAAGTCGTGCCATCATCTTTTCCAGAGAATGTCCGTGATTTAAGGTTTCAAGAAACTAATAATGATAAACCCGACCAATTTTTACTTTCTCCTTGGGAATTAAGCTTTCTTATAGACGATGTGACTAAAGATAATAGTGGAACAGATCAAGATTTGGACATGTATTTGTGTTCAGGAAAAAGGAAATCTACAAGTGATCAAGATGAGGTACCCAGCAAGCGTGTTCGAATAGACGAGTGCTCAGACAGTCCTTTCTATAACAGTCCCAGATACTATTCATCAGGACTTGAAATGATCAGAGGAGTTTAATATCTGAGACATTTTATTGTTATTCTATGATTTGTTATATTTCCGAGGTTTGATAGCCAAAGAATGGAGTAGGGCGAAGTGTTATTATGCTGGAACATTATAAAAAAAAATTTCTAACAATGAAATTGTGTTCATAAAGTTCCTTATTCTCGTTACATAATGATCAATTATGACAAATTAGTGCTACTATTATTTTTGTTTATCTCATGCATAATGAATGCACAGTATTAAAACGCATTAATAAACACTAAATAATGGATTATTCATGCTTTATTAGTTTTGAACAAAAAAAAAAAAAAAAAAAGTCCGCATAGATCAATATTATATTGTAAGACGACATTTTTGAAATTTCAAGAAAATGAGTTGAATAGGAGTTCAAATATCACCAATTTGGAGATACATATATCTACGTAATTTGTTTGATACATTGTATGTCAAACAAGTATGGCACGATTTCACGTGAATGGATTGGTTTTGCCTTCATGTATATTTTGGTACAGCAGCTGGCGCTTGAAAAATATCCACCATTCATCATGTTCAAATATTAATATACAAATCATATTTTCGACCAATTCATATACATTGGACATGGTAAAATTGACTCCATATCATTGATAATCTCAGTGGTATGGTCACACATGAAAAAAAGTTCACTGTGAAAGTCTTCTAGAACTGTGCTTGGTTGGTGATAATCTTGCTCTCTCATTCATTTATTTAGTGCTATATCTTATATTTCAGAATCCACAAAACCTACCTACATTGTTATATGCTATTCCAGCAAATAAGAAATTTATATTATCAGTTTCTACTCATCCTTACATTGCAGTATGCATGCGAGAATGATGCCGTCACATGGTTAAAAAATATCATCCATCAATTTTGAGTAACTTTATATGGACAGCCCCCCCCCCCCCCCCCCCCCCCAAGAAAAAAGATTTGATTTGAAAGAAAACCAAAACCTTCAACATGTAAAATGTCTAGCTGTGCTCCTTTCACGTGGAAGATTTTATTTCAATGACCTATGTCAGTTTCCTCGGTTACATGGTATTTACATTGATTATCCCAAATCTGAGACTATATATATAGGCATGGTCTAGATACAGGACAAAACTTTAAAGGTATTTGCTGCACTAAAAAAACGGGGAATAGTAAAAAAAAAAGAAAAAAAAACACCTTAAGAAAAAAATATAATAGGGGTGGTAGAAAAAATCTTGCTCATTGAAACTATTTTGAAATTCAAGTGTTAGTGAGAGGAATCGTTTATAAAATGTACGTCGCTTTCATTAAAAATATATTCTTTTTTAAAAATCAATACCAGATAAATTATTGAAGGGGATTGTATGAATTATACTTCATATTTTGAACATTACTAATTACCGACAGATCGCTGATTACATGTGGATAACATACACAGATAATTAATAGTATAAATACTGCCATAAGGCTCGGACACGACACCAGCCGTGTTATAAAAGGGCCGATAATGCTAATCGTGTAATCTGAGTTAATCCCCTTTGATCGGCACAGCTACTTATCACAACTCTGGGGAATTGACATGACTGATTTATACGGGGGTATGATATACTATTTACTCGCATATTCTTACGTCACAGAATGCAAGTTATTAATGGATTAAGCCTTGCTAGACTAATATTGTGTAAGATTACATTGATTAATATTTTAATACCATGAGATTTTCTATCATTGGAACGCGAATAATAATTAATGATGATTGAAAATAATCCATCACATGCACCTTACTTTAAACGGCATCTTATGTTTGTGTTTGATAAGATATACATTTTTACTTATATTTCACGAGATATTACGGAAGCCCATTGGCTTCACAGAAAAAATAAATTTATTGCGTATATTCGCAATAACATTGCGTATATTCGCAATAGTATTGCGTATATTCGCAATAGTTTTGCGTAAATTCGCAATGATATTGCGTATATTCGCAATAGTTTTGCGTATATACGCAATAGTTTTGCGAATATTCGCAAAAGTATTGCGTATATTCGCAATAGTATTGCGAATATTCGCAATAATTATTGCGTTTATTCACAATATTTATTGCGTATATTCGCAATGATTATTGCGTATATTCGCAATAATTATTGCGTATATACGCAATAAATTGAATGTTCTTCGCGGCTCTAAATGTCTGTTTTAAACGTTTTGGGGGGGTTAAATGGAAAATAAAAGTACGATCTAGGGGGAGGGAGTGATAGGACTTTATTTCTTTCCGAGCACCAAGATTATTCTCTGTTTTTAAAAATCTCCTGTTATACTGAAAGTACAATGTTCTTTGATACAAAAAGATGTACCAAGGTCAAAATAAGCATTAAAATGAACATCATGATGTTTTCTTTTTTGGGGGGGGGGGGGGTCTATCCGTAAAATTTTCATCCTCTGAAATATTTTTATGAAAATACATACGAAAAAAGATCTTATGGATCTCTGTTTCAACCCGATTACTTGAATTTAATGCAGAGGTGGATCCTGGGCGGAACAAATATAGGCATTATGGGCTATCCATCTTTAAGAAACCTGCATGGATTGAAAAACTTATGATATCTGAGTGATTAAAATGATATTTGATTGATGTTTGTTTATTTTGTTATTATTTGTGAGTTTGCACGGCGCCTTTTAAATGCACCGAAAATATTTCTCCTATTCTTTTCTCTTTTAGTTAAATCAATACACCAATTTATTTCAGGCGCAGATCTAGCATTTTACCTCAGAGGGGGTCCAATCTAAAGTCATGAAACTTAAGCAGCTCATTAATTGTGACTTTATCGATATAAAATTCAAGTTGAAAAAGTATGACCTCGTCCCCCCTTTACCTACTTTCATATCCACCATTTACAGGAATTGGGACATTTCTAGTACCTGAGTATAATTTCGTTCCTTAAGACAGGTTTGGTAGGATACATGTATGAGGGAAACTTTACAAGGTTTGATTGTTTTTATCGGCCAGCCAGATTTTTTTTTACTATAAAAAAAGGTTTGTTGTAGAGGGTAATATACGAGGGCTGATTGATATGTTGTGAGCCTCTGTTTTCTGGAATGCAGAATATATTCTGCTGATAGATTATCTTCAAAAGGGACAAACAATCAATGGTACATACTATGCTTCACTTATGACACAGTTACGGGAAAATATTAAACTTAAGCACCATGAAAAGCTCACTAGTTAAAGGTGTGTTGTTTTACAGAACCATGCTCTTGTTCACAAGTCTGTCGGTACCATGGCTGCCATTTATGATTGTAGTTTTAATGTGATTGAGCATCCGCCTTATTCACCTGATCTTGCTCCATCAGACGTTCATCTTTTCCCAAATCTGAAAGCAGCTATTTCTTGCACCCACCTTCAGTCCGATGATGACGTCATACTTGCAGTGGCTGGCTTTCTGACCAGTCAAGATAAGGAGATATTGAGGCCCTAAAACAACGGTGGCAAAAGTGTATAGATACTGAAGGGGATTATGTAGAAAAATAAAAATTAACGCAAAACGTCTGATAAAATTCAAATCCATCAATACGAGGCTCACAACATATTAATCAGCCCTCATACAAGTATTACAGAATATTTCATTATCTCAATGTTTGTATCTAATAAAACTCGAACACAGAAAGCTTTTTTGAAGACCTATACCTTTCGCAGAATAATTCAATAGAAAAGGGGCATTGGAACTGTTTCTACAAACAAATGTCCCATCCTATACTTTAATATTCTTAAATCTATTATATTATATAATCAGTAATAGTGGTGAAAATTCTATTTTGATGACTTATTTTTGGTTCAGGGACCGAAGCTTTGGAACTTCTTCACTTCACAGATGTTTCTGTATAAGGGTACAACACTAAATTACACCTTTGTGAAGAAAAACGACATTTCGAACTCTGTTGCAAGGGAGCAGCATGTTTCAGATAAATGAATCTTCATTGGAGTTACCATTGGCGGATTTAGAGTGGGGCATGGGGGGGGGGGGGGGCGTACGCTCCCCCTTCTGAAATCGTCAAAGTAAGGTATTTTGTGGCTCAAACTATTATGTGTACACTTAATTTTTGGTCCCTTGAATTCAAATTTCAGCAATTTTTTGCTGGCTAGCAGCCGCTCGCCATCTAACTTTATTTACTCACATGTATTTGCAATAAAAAGCCGAAGCCATATAAGTATGATATCCATTTCATACTCAGTAGTCGATGAAATAATGTATCCCCTTCCACACCTCAACTTCATTTCTGAACGGAATGCTTCTTATAAGTATACCATTTAAGTCAATGTACCCTAGCTAACAGCGTGAAGAGCAAAGGGATTGGCTTTGGTGTGTAACTCCCCCCCCCCCCCCCCCGATAAAAAAAGTATTTAACAAAAATTTGCTTCGCTCACCAGATGCTTCAAGATTTCGAATGGATAGAATTACATTTCATAACTGTCTTCGTCAAACAAAACGGCCATTCAACTTAAAGGGGGGATGTGGGTTAGGAACCCGGGCCCCACTAGCACTTCATTCTGGGCCCCTCTTGGGCCAATTGATATATTCCACGCCCCCTTTAAACTCCAATCTTGTATCCGCCCCTGGGTACTTTAAGTCAAATAATGATTCAAAATTGAAGATAAAAGTCTCATTTCGATCCTCATGTATAAGGTATCTATAATATCGTAGAGTAGCAATCCAAATTCTAGAAAAAAATTATAATTGATTTTTTTTTTTTTGCATAATTTTGACAACTTTTCTAGAATCAGTACACATATATTGATCTAAGTTTGAATTAATACAACAGATTATAATTGCTTTTCTAATAAGTCTCTTGTTGTAAAACGCACTTATTTGTATTTGCAATATCTCTCAAATTTCATTTATTTGATTATTTCATAAGCTTATTACTATAATTATCTAAATCACACTAACGGCTAGTTTTTGATGTGAGCGATATGTCCACTCCTCCCTCTTGTTATTGTGTTCTGCTAATGACGATGGGGGCATAAAGTAATACCCATCTCGGTCTGACATGGATGTTGCCCCCAGACATGAAAGTTAAAACTGAAAAATCATTGATTTTCATACTAAAATATGTATGAATCAGCTGTAATGGAGGTGAAAAAGCAAAACATCACTCCCCAGTTGCAGCTCCATGTTGCTTCCTGTAGATAACGCCAAAAATGATGATAATTATTCCTATTAGCTCACATTAAGTTACGTCATTGGTCACCGTCCTTTGTCCGTTCTCTATAATCCGTCCGTCGTTAGCCTTTTTTTTTTCATTCTCGACTAACCCCCACAATGGCTGCTTAGTATTCCGCCAAACCTTACAGGAGGCAAGTTTTCAATGTTCTTTATTAATCGACCCGATCGAAATCTAAGATGGCCACCTTTCGATCAATCATATTTTCACTTTCCCATCTCAACTGTTGTACAGAATTTAATAGAAAAATATCTCTTCCCTTGATGACCACAGTTGAGCAATGTGACCACATTGGACCTCTTGTTTTGTTTTTATTCTATTTTGAAACTAATATCAACATCCTTAAGGAATGAAGTAGACATCGTTTCTAAATTCTGTTAATCTAAGAATTCAACGATACTTTATTAAAAGCAGTCAGAGTTTTAATCCTAAATGCAGGCAAGCAAAGCAAGTCGGAAATTTTCTGTAATGTATTATTCCATTTTGCAAGGGATAATACATGTATAAATGAATGTCCTTGATTATAAGGTCATAGTAATCAAATATTTCTGTTTTACGTACCTTTTTGAAAAAATTGCTCAGGAAAAAAAAACGCACACAAACAGGCATTTTTCAGGTAAATCAGTTAATGATATTGAATTCGACAAAATGTATGTTCAATCATTAAATTTTAAATGATAATAGTGATTTTTATAAAAATAAGTCAGCATAATATTCATCTCACTTGAAGAAAAAATCTTTTATTTTTCAGTCTTCCTCTCAAAATTCCTATTATTGATCGTGTACACAGGGATTTATTTCGCTAATACCTGTTGCTCTATTTACTATATGGGATCTAACTCGGCGTTTAACGAATAATCGACAAGTCATCGTTAAGTCTTCAGAAATAGGCTAATTAATGTCAAAACCTATTTTCTGTGGTATATTTCGATAGATTAATTCATACTGAATCTTCATACGGAATTTGAAATCAGTACCTCCCTTACAAGCCGAGATATGCCCAATACCGCTCTTCTAGGTCGGACAAAAAGGTGTCCGATGATCATCAGGCATCAGTGATCAAAATGAGGCACCGCTTGACCATTCATTGATGCGAACATCTCAAATACATAACATTGCATGAAATAGTCCCATATATGCTTAGTACAATTTCAAATAAAGTCTTTTTGAACGACTTTGAAATAAGAAAAGCGTCTGATTTAAGTGAGATTAGATTCAACATGTGTAGAGTTATGAATGACATATACGCGCATGCAAAGAGGCAGCTGTATTAGGGGTTTTCATATACCAGCAATGTTTGAGATGGTACAAAGAATGTGAAGAGGAGATATCATGCAGTTGTATGTCTTTGAAGTGTAAGGACCTATAAACGATCAAGCAGTAACCAAATTTTGGCTATACTGCTTGATTATCACCGGACACCTTTTTGTCCGACCTAGAAATGCGGCGCTCATAAGAGAGCGGTATTGGGCATATCTCGGCTTGTAAGGGAGGTACTGATTTCAAATTTCGTATGAAGATTCAGTATGAATTAATCTATCGAAATATACCACAGAAAATAGGTTTTGACATTGATAAGCCTATTTCTGAAGACTTAACGATGACTTGTCCACTTTTCGTTAAACGCCGAGTTAGTATACAGTTAAAGTATACCATTGAGGGAGTTAGCACGATTCTGGTTCCCCGAGACCCAGACCTATTTCCCGAGGCGAAGCCGAGGGAAATAAGTCTGGTCGAGGGGAACCAGAATCGTGCTAACTCCCTCAATGGTATACTTTAACTGTTTTATTATACCGAAACAAACATTATACTGAAACAAACATATCTCTTAGGTATACAGAAACAAACATTATACTGAAACGAACATATCTCTTAGGTTCACAGGGTTCAAATGGAAATTCTAATGATTTTGCCTTGCCTTCTCGACTGAATGACTGAGTAACGGAAAATATTAATTTTTGATGATAAGATAAACAGAAACATCATTTATCATACTCATACATGTTTAATTTTTGATTGTTTTATTTTATTGCGGATTAATTTATGTGCTAAGCGGATAGGAGGCGGATTACTCTGCTCGCGTATTGATAGCGTCATCCGATCAACCTTCACATCATCCGATCAACCTTCAACGGCGCTGATTGGCTGATACTGACACACCCCCAAAGAAGCTCCGCCCCATTTTGAGACTAACTCCCTAGGGAAATAGTCTTCTCAACTAACGCACCCCTTTGCAGGGAAATAGTCTTATCAGGCGATTTTCAGGGATTTAGTTAAATTTAATGAGTCTCTTTTTATATAGGAAAAAATCAGTAGAGGTATAATAAATCCCTTTAACACATATATAGTATATAGAGCAACCGATATTAGCGTGATAAATCCCTGTGATCGTGTACAGTGTATTTGTGTGTTTCATGCCTGGCGGGAGAGTACCTTTTAGAAAAAAAAATCGGGATGTAAAACAGAACATTAAATTACTATGGTCTTATATCGGAAAATCAATTTTTGCAAAAAAATAAGGTTTCTCCTAGTGCCTTTTCTTTTCTCTACCATACCTTCCCCCGCGAGAGAGTCGAAGAATTATGCTGTAAAGACGAACAGAGGAGGCTCTGCTTTCTGAAGTGTCCCAAATGGATTGGTTCATATATTTTGGTCCGAGCCCCCCCCCCCCCCCCTCCCTCTTCCACCAATAGAAACATTGAACAATTTATTGAGTTATTTTAAAAGTTTGGATGAAAGTGAGAGAAACGTAAAACGTGATATATGGTTATGAATAGGATCAAGGGGAGGGGTCAACTTATCCCCCGATCTCCCCTTTCCATTATATTTGCCGAAACTATATGAAAAACTTTATGAAAAGAAATATCATATTTTCTTAAAAATCCTTGGCTAGATTCTTCCCTATCCCTTCCCTTTAGCTGATCTTGTTCACCCTTTCGGGAAATCTGGGTCTACTCACGATTAATAAGTATTCTTAATATGCATTAAGAAAAATAAAAGGAAAAGCTATTTAAGCCACAATTTGCAAAGAATTATGTTTAGAAGTCATTGAAAGTGTAAAATGAATATATAGTCCGGAAACCCCCCCCCCGTCCCCCGGTGCCTTTCCAATTTGCAAGATTGGCTGATTTTCTCTGTTTTGATATATATTGATATTTGTTATATGCATTGTTTTGCATTCTTTTTGCATTCTTTTCAACACCAAAGACTACCCCCCCCCCCCCTCGCGCTGACTTGGACTACCCTAAGAAAATTCTAGATCCGCTTGTTAACCCCAATCACTGTATATATGAATTGCAATTATTGCGTATATACGCAATAATTATTGCGAGTATTCGCAAAACTATTGCGTATATACGCAATAATTATTGCGTATATTTGCAATAGTATTGCGAATAAACGCAATAGTTTTGCGAATATTCGCAATAGTATTGCGTATATACGCAATACTATTGCGAATATACGCAATACTGTTGCGGATATACGCAATGCTATTGCGAATATACCCAATAGTATTGCGAATATACGCAATAGTATTGCGAATATACGCAATAGTATTGCGTATATACGCAATAAATAAAAAATTTTCTGTGAAGCCAATGGGCTTCCGTAAGATATCGAATTTTCAGTACAAATCGAATTTTCAGTACAAGTAAAGTTTAATATTTCAACTCAGACGTAATTTATCGAGATGAGGACACAGTAGTGTTTTTAAAAAGAATATTTTGAATTTCAAACACTTGAAAACTGCAAATAATCGAAAAATATAAGATCCTGCCACAGCTTATAACGCTTTTGAACATTGCCAAGATTCACAAAAATTCTTAGGACAAATTTATAAAGCACGTCGTTAAATTAAAGCTTATAAAATAATCATTGATATTATATTCTGTTTTCTAGCATCATTTCTACACACTAAATATAATTCAGAACAAAATATCATATGAAGAACTTACAGCGAATCCCCCGATCAAAAGTTACGAAAATTCTTATTTTTTCTTAAGAATTTTGATATTATGAAACGGAATGCAGAGCTCTTAGATCAAAGAAGTAATTTGTTTATTTATTTTCACTTAATGTTGGACTGTGACACAGTTCTGGTATTACAGAAGAAGAAAAAAACCTTCACTCTCTTTTTTTCAGAGACCGACATGACACAGCAGTTCGACGCCAACGACTCTCAATAAAGTTCGCCCCTTCCCTAATTTCCCTTTAGAAATAAATGGAATTAAGGAGGATCCCATTTTGTGTCCGTGGCGTCCAACTTGCAAACAAGGTTATAGGCGACACAGGCTTGCAATACCGGTATTTTAGCTTTCAAAGTGAAGAAAAGCCTGAGCGGAACTGAAATCGGACGCATTAATAGGAGTTTGCGTGGCGTCGAGCTCCTATGCGACACGGTGATCTAGATGACGTCAGAAGAATTGAGTTGTGCGTCTTGGAAAACCTCTTCATATCCGAATTTATAAGTGGAAAGGTTGTGCGCATGTATTCCGGATACGCACATCATCTTCTATAATTATAGTGGATGGCCGTCCAAGTCGAACCTGGATACATGCGTTTCAGTAAAAGGTCTCATGCGTTTCAGTAAAAGGTACTTGCATTGTGTCATAGTTGTACGTCAATTGTTTGTTGCTAGCTATATGAGATCTATGAGTTGAAAGTCAAGTCGTACATGCACGTCAGTGTTCACTATATCCAACTTCTACTTAAAGTTTTGGCTGGCCATGTATAAAAATAAGCGGCTTTATTTTGGTATTTGTCTATAATTTGACGTAGAAATGCACAGTTACATTTTATTTCGTCGACGGATTACAGCCTCTAGATTTATTAAACGTAGTCAGAATATATCTGTGAAATGTTATTGTCCGAGATTTGATAGTATCACCATAACATGACAGCATTTGGTTGTATTCATATGAGCCATTTTGAATTTGAGCGCCACCGCATTAATTTACTAGTATTTTAGTGGCGCCACCTATAATGCATTTCGTTTTTTTTAAGTTGGAAAATGGAGATTATTCCTATACAGGTATACATGTATGTTGTTATGTTTAATGCTGTGGTGTTCACCTTTTCTCGTTTCCTGAGAGTGTACTCCGCTTTGTCATTGTAGCGTCGTAGTGTCGGGGATCTCCTTTAAATAATGCTTATTAAAGAATATTATGCACTGAGAGTCAGGTGAAAAAATCCCTTTCCGAATGTTGAAACTATAAATAATAGAAGAGAGACTTCATGTACCAGGAAAGGCACATTATAAATTCAAGGAAATTCAAATTCAGCTCTAGCAAAAAGATGTGTGGTTGATATACTAGTAGGCTCATTCAGAGAATCGATTGAAGGTTCCAAGACACGGTAACCTTCGACATACATGTATCTATTGTCGTTGCAGAAACACCAAGGAATGATGAATTTTAATAAAGATTTGCCAAGCAATGAAGAATGAAATGTATTTTAATAAATAATAACACTAAGCTGCCTTTTTTCGCACACTCATTCATGAAACAACATACGCCTCATTAAATTATGTCAAAATGGTGATCAAAATACATGTCATTTTTGTTGTTTTATTTTGTCTTTATGGATTCACAGACACGGTTTCACTGTTTCCCAATGGCAAGTATTATTCAATTTAGGATTTCTGACGCATGCGCCATTAGTAAAGAGACAGCTTCCTTCTGCAGGTGTCACACATTTGTTCGGATCTTTAGATTCCGGCATTGGTCCTACCATGTCCCACGAATATTCTTTGTAGAGCTGTAGATGAATAGATTATTGAATTAGGAACAAAATAAAAACAAAACAAAAGCAAATAAACAATCCAATCCATGTAAGCATTGAGAAAAAAATACTGAACATGCGCATGTGTCTTTGAAACACGGTCATGGTTTGACAAGTATACGTCTTGGGTCCTGTGCAGTTATTCTGTGAAGAGTATTCCCAATCTCAATACATATAGCAGTGACATCAAATGCACCGTAGATCTAACTTTGACTTATTGTTCAAGGTCAAGGCATACCATTGAGTCTTTGACATAAATCTTTATTGGTCTCGGGCAATAGTTTTGCAATTGCTCTGTTCCCCAGGCTATTTGCGCTTTGGCTGAATTCAGCCAAATCGCAAAAATAGCCTGGGGAACCGAGGATGCAATTTTATAGATATTCAAATTCAAGTGAGCAACCGAAAAATTTTACCCATAAAGTGAATTGTGATTGACCTTGGTACATCCTTTGGTCTTCGTTTACAATTTTGTGAAATTTACGAAGTGATATTCCGGACATGAAATAGCTGATGGACATGCCGTCATGGCACAAAGAATGAATACAAAACCCGAAAAGATTGTTTCATATATGTATTATAATATTACACTCTTTAGATAGAGTATTCATGTCCATAGTTGGTCAGTTTTGGGAGAGAAAAGTTGGCTTTTAAACAATGAAAGTATAAAAAATACATCCGTACCTTGCATGAACAGTCATACTTTTCCATGGCGAGAATGGCGACATCCGAGACGTCCTTCATATTTTTGACAGACCGACAGACGTAGGCGTACATAGTTCTTTGTCTGATATACCCTGGAAAATGAAAAAAAGGACTGTTTTGATGTCCAAAATCAAAATACTTTAAGACGGAACCGTATGTTTTGGGTTTTATCTCGCGGAGCTATATAGAAAATTGGACTTTGTCTACTACATGTACAGGGGTATATCTCAGTATCCTATCAAAACAAAAATCACTGTACTGACAAGAAATGGACAAGTGTGGTGTACATAATACCAAGGCTTCATACCAGATTTATACATCTTCAGGTAGAGAGGTATGACCTTGGTAGATATATGCCTTCAACCAAACCCAACCCTTTTCCGAGTTAAATTCATCCTTTGTAGGTACTGTCATCTTGCCAGTTTCCATAGACCCCGACTAAAACTTTGACAAACCTAACCCAACTTGATCCAACACAAACGTCATGCAGTCTAACAAACCTTACCTTAATACCGGACACTAAATCATATGTAAATCCAATTTAAAAAATTGACAGCCTGCAAACTAGACGAGTATGGTTACTGTTACAGTATAAAGAATGGTACCAACTCATCCGATGACTCTTAACCCAACCACTACTCAGAATCCTAACCGAACCTTTACCCAACGTAACTCAAAACCCTTAACCTTATTCGCAATAAGATTCGCCCATAGGCGGAAAGATCGCCCGGGTATGCGCCTCTAAACCCAACCTTATCCCGAACATAGAATCCAAACCTGAATTTGATATCTGAAACATATCAGCCTGGTACACTGTGGGAGTAGCTCCTCTAATAGTAAATATTATTGCCTTCTCGGGACCCTGTAGTATCATTCAATCCTCGTTAACAAATTAAAAAAAAATGAAAATGACGAAAACTACATTTAAGGTACATCGCGGCGTTACGGCACGGAAAATTTTGCGAGAAGACATAGCCTGAAAATTTGTCTACATGAAATATAAGATTTGATCAATCTTTGATATAATTTTCATGTAACTATTTCACGAAGTTTTTCGAGATTTTAAGCCTCAAAGACGGCATTGACGTTGTTATTCGAAAATATGCATTTTCTGAACTAAAATAATTTTAATCTAGAAAATTGACCAGGGAGGGTGAAAAGGGAGATCAAAAATATTGTTGCCATGTTGAGTATTGTATTTCTACGGATTATTGTGTCTCTAAGGAAAAATTTGCAATTTTTATCGCCATTTTGTAACTTATTATTCAAAAATCCGCACTCATTCAAAAGGCAAAACACGGCTTGCTTCATTATCATTTTCTCCATTAAGTTGTGGAGGACCTTAAAGCCCTTCTTACACGTAAAAGTAGAGAATGAGCTGAATTCGAATATATAAAAACATGGATAGGTCTTCTCGGCAGATTTTTTGCAGTTTAAGGTTGAAAATTTGTTTTGCGTGGCTTCGGCGTCAATTTTACTCGCAACGTCAAAGTCATTTTCATTATCTTTAAAAAAAAATTTTTTTTAAAGATAATGAAAATTTTACTCGCAACGTCAAAGTCACAGCTTGTTCAGATCGCATATGTCAACATGACGTCAAGGAGTATGCGGAATATTTGATTCTCTGTAACGGTCTTCTTTAAAACATCCAGAAACTTTTTTTTTTTAAAGATAATCAACAATTACATGGGCTGTATTCGAACTAGACCTTATATCTTAATGTAAAAATAAAATTCTCCTTACATGACATTTTTTTCTTCAAATATTTGAAAACATCATACGGAACAGACGGACGGACATGCTCATTACTATTTAATCCGATATCTTTTGGCGGGGTATACAAAAATTCCCTCTTGTTTATATGTACATATACTTTATAATATCGGATAAGGGTTGGGGAGGGGCGGTCCATATAAGATATACATTGTGATTTTCATTTCATGCTCGTTTTCTATCATTACGTTCAGCCGCCTCGATTGTCGTGATATATATCATTAAAATGAAATTTCCATTTCTCCGAGTTCAGGAATTCCTCAAGAAGGCAGTACGGTATCTTTTTTTCCGATAACAAAAAAAAAAAAAATTAATAAATAAATGAATAAATAGATAAAATGAAAATCCAAACAAACAAACAACTTGCACATATGTAGTCTCTTTGGCAAATTTTTAACACTGACCTTGACTCCTAAGTATGACCTTTTTTTTTTTTTTTTTTTTTTTTGCTTGTCAGGATTGTTACAGGTTAAGAATAAATATTCTGATCTTTAGTTACTGGAAAATAAATATTCCGGCCGGCCGTGCGTTGAAAATAAATAATCTGACCATATAATTTAAAAAGTATTGAGAAGATTAATTTTATTTTATAAGGCAGCCCCTCCTCCTTTTCTGTCGGACAACCCCCCCCCCCCCCCCCCCCGCCCCCCACCCTCGCTTTCCCCGATTGTGCACACTGAGAAACAAGCAAGAAGGAGAGCGAGAAAAAGACTGATCAAAAGTAAAGCCTTCACCAGATCCTATAGAAATTTGGAATTATATTCATTGTACCTTGTGTCAGAACAAAAGAGAAAACGAATTAAAAGCAGATGGGTAACTTTAAATTTGATTTTTGAAAACTAATCACGACAGCTTTTGAATTTCAATAATTTTTTATCACGATAGAAATATTAAGGATAATTATACTCTTGTATAATCCTGAGATGAAACCAAATTATATACAATACCGTTTAACCTTGTATATTTCATGCAATGTATTAAATGCATATGCAATATTATGTTATCATTATCTATAGAAGATATGTGCATTTTTTATGTCAGCATACAAGTTGTGGTGAATAAAAACAATAAAAAAGTAAAGCCTTCTCCGTCCGTCTATATGGTACAATAAAGAAATTAGATAAGGATGGAGGAGGATGGATGAAAGAACATTAATTTCCAACGTAATATTTGAAGAAAAAATTGCATTCATATATCATTCCCTAGAAATAGTCAAAATATAACCAAACATCCCTCAAAGTTTCCGGTTCTCATTGCAAGCGTGTCTAAATACATTGACTTAATTTAGACACAATGTAAAGTTTATGTTTAAAAATTTCGGCTCGCTACGCTTACTAGAAAATATAAGTATTTTTAAAAAAGCCATTATTTGCGCCCCAACGATATATGTCGCGCAACGTAACGTGACGTTACGATCAAGTAAGGTTTATGACGTCATAGCGTAAATGTGCACATAAAAAAATTCGAGGGTGAAACCTGCGTACACATTTGATTGTGATGAAAGCTTCCCCGCGAGCTACGTTAAGTAGGGTCTTGAAAACAAATAAATCAGGAAAGACTGATATTTACCCTCCACGAGATATGACTCGCCAACGTTGACTTTCACTGCACCACAGAAATGCATCACGCCTGGAGCAAAAAGCGTATCTTTACGAACTCCATTTTGGAAAAACTTCTTACCCTGAAATGAAACTCGTGCTATTTTACTTTGAGTGGTAAATGATATGGAATAATCCTTTTCAAACGCTTTCTACTCATATTGCTCCAACGGCTGTAAATGAGACACACACACACACACACAAAAAAAAAACAAAAAAACGCGGGCTTTTCTCGGATACCGAGTCACCGATTGCTTCGATCAATCGGCCTCGGGTACAAATTGGTCTCTTTCTTTTTATGCGTCGTCACCCATGTTTCATTCTGCCTGTCCTCTTGGCGTGATAGTTCTCCTTTAAGTGTCACCTTGTCTTCGGGTTTTTGTTGGTGTGGTTGAAAATTAAGCGTTTTGTCCGTTATTTGTTGGTGTGGTTGAACATTAAGCCTTTTGTCAGTTATTTGTTGGTGTGGTTGAACATTAAGCCTTTTGTCAGTTATTTGTTGGTGTGGTTGAACACTAAGCGTTTTGTCCGTTATTTGTCCGTTATTTGTTGGTGTGGTTGAACATGAAGCGTTTTGTCCATTATTTGTTGGTGTGGTTGAACACTAAGCGTTTTGTCCGTTATTTGTCCGTCATTTGTTGGTGTGATTGAACAATAAGCGTTTTGTCCGTTATTTGTTGGTGTGGTTGAACATGAAGCGCTTTGTCCATTATTTGTTGGTGTGGTTGAACATGAAGCGCTTTGTCCGTTATTTGTTGGTGAGGTTGAACACTAAGCGTTTTGTCCGTTATTTGTCCGTTATTTGTTGGTGTGGTTGAACATGAAGCGCTTTGTCCGTTATTTGTTGGTGTGGTTGAACACTAAGCGTTTTGTCCGTTATTTGTTGGCGTGGTTGAACACTAAGCGTTTTGTCCGTTATTTGTTGGTGTGGTTGAACACTAAGCGTTTTGTCCGTTATTTGTTGGTGTGGTTGAACACTAAGCGTTTTGTCCGTTATTTGTCCGTTATTTGTTGGTGTGGTTGAACACTAAGCGCTTTGTCCGTTATTTGTTGGTGTGGTTGAACACTAAGCGTTTTGTCCGTTATTTGTCCGTTATTTGTTGGTGTGGTTGAACACTAAGTGTTTTGTCCGTTATTTGTTGTCATCTTCTGTGACTGTGTTCCGCTGTGATCACCGTAACTTTGTCTTGTTGGAGATCGCCTCTAGTCCTCTCAGAAACAATTTTTCCCGAGTGTAAAGTATCTGTTTGGTCATCCTTGTCCCTATTGTGTCTCTTGTTGTGCTTGTCTTTCTGTGTTTTCTCAAATGGGTGTTTCTGTGTTTTATTGTGGGTGTTGCAACCGAGTTCTGTTGGAGATCTCCCCTTTTCCTTAACGATATCTAGATATGAAATATTATTTTTAAAAATCCATGTACCTTGTAAATCTCAAGCATCTTGACTTTGTAAGGTTCATAAGTACGAAATGAGTAGTCGCCTGCTCCCAGCCAAGACTCCACACGTACTTCTACAACTACAGAATAGACATACAATCAAATTTACAAAACGCTTTTACAAAACATAAAAAAAACCATGAGCACTTTAATTCCTACAAGGAACAATTCCAATTTTCTTATGAGGATCTAAGAGAATTTGATGAAAACGAGTTCATGAACAAAAACTGACTACGAATATGACATCATTGTCAATATTGAAATATATGTTCTATATAATACCAATTTTATTGTACTAGGCACATGTTTCGGATATTGAATCCTCTTCGTTAGTACTTCATGTCAAAGAATATATCAGATGTCGCATAGCTGATAAAAGAAAATAAGTTTTGAAAATGTAATTTCTAAAAAAAAAATGTAAAAGATTGTCGTTTGCTTTGCAGTGCAGCATGTTTAAAAGATGAGCGATAATGGAATAGATGTAAAGTAATACTAAACGTAAAACTAATGTGAAGAATCGAAATCTTGGTAATTAGTATAACTACTCGATTGATGAATGTCATATTTATTATGCAAAGACATATCGATGCTGTAGAAATGAAAGGTACGACCTTTTTGACTTTTTGCTACTAACAGATAAGTCACACCATTTCCCCAATCTCCCTGTGAAATTTCACAACGATATCCCATCTGTAACCATGGTAAGGGATTGAAAAACATACTTATGAAAAGTTGTATGTGTCATAATAAAATTCCTTACTAATCCAACATTCTTAAAAAAATAATATATATATATATGAAAATTCGATCTGTCTTGAAACAAAGAATACGGAAATGCATACAAGTATGGAGTGATCAATTACATTTTTATTTGATTTAGCATGCATGCGATCCATCTTTTATTGGCATTACACATACTTCCGTACCATTCGTTTAATTGTTCAAGTAGACATCAATGTTTGTTTATTCTATTCACGAACTTAACTTGAGAAAAAATGAGGAAGTAAAATATGCGACAAGCACAGATCTAGAAAGGTGTGGTATGAAGGGGGGGGGGGGGGGGCAAAGATTTCACATGTGATAAAATACGTTTTCCTTTTTTATACCAGAGTGATAAACATTTTGTTAAATTCTGCCATTTTTAGGTAGGTACCTTTCCATCAGACAAGAACACATATATACGCAGAAACAATACCATTAGAATGGTCCTAACAGGTATTGAAAAAAAGAAAACTTTCCAAAATGAAATCTAGAAATTTCCCAGCCAGTACGATTATCACGCTTCCTCATGACAAAATTAATGATCGATTGTGTGAAATCATTAAATTTTTTTATCGAGAGGGGAAACCTTATATTTGTACATATGTATTAAGCCCTTCCTCGGGAGATTTATACAAGTGTGGATTACAAAAGAGACGAATTTGGATTCAACATAGTGAATTTCACCTGGCTTGACGGTGATGTTTTTTAATGCTGGCGTCACACTGTCCCGATTTAAGCAGCCGATGGCTACACGATAAAGGATTTGTTCAAATTCGGGTGTGATCGTAATATCATCGGGCTATTCGTAAGGCCATCTTGAACCATCGTATGACCGCCGGCTTGATTTGTCAAACTTCGGGAACAACTTCGGGAGTGCTGTCAAAATCTTTGGCATGCCAAAAAATTCCCGATGGCACTCCCGAAGGACCATCTTCGAAACAGGTTCGTGTAATCATCTTGTCCTTCGTAAGACCATCGAGAAGGCATCTTGCGTATTCGTAACATCTTCGTTTCTCCTTCGAATTACCATCGGGACCATCGGTTAAATTTTGCCATACGAAGGCATTACGAACGTGTCAAGAACCTCCCGATGGAGTTAGGAAGGCTATACGACTTCGTGATAACCTCGCAATTCCATCGAAATGACATCGTAATGTCATCGTACTTTAGTACGATGACATTAAGATGGGATACCGATGCAAAAGATGACAGACACAAATATCAAAAAGAACATTTCAAAGACATAATATTCAAAGCCATTTTAAAGTAAAGTTACATGTAATATAAATTTATCAAAATAAAAACTTTTCTGTCTTCTTCAAATTTGCAAGTTCACAATCAATCAATAAAGCAAAATGGCGTGCCTTGATAATGTTACTATAAGGAAAAAGAGGGCAGAAGCATTGCTTCTTTAAATGCATCTAAGAGAGCATGTACATGTGTATTTTAAATAATTACTGGTAATACTAGTATCGTGTTGTGACATATATCCATTTTCATCTTTCTTACATTGAATCATCGCGTCTTCCACTTGTTTCCACCAATGATGTTTATAAATGAAATTCGTGATATTTTAAGACGATTTTTGGTTGACAATAATACATGTCAACTGCTACGCAAAGATAACTTGATAGCTGAACCCGTTGTCTATTTGTCCGTCTGGTAGTCACAAACTGTAATGATATGCCTTGTAAAATCAAACTTTCAAAGATGGTCGAGCATGATAAGAATCAACATTCATATATCTTGGCTAACCTTGCTACATAGACAGTGCGATTCAGATATTCGAAAACATGTATTTGAGTTGCTAACTTTTTGGGTATTTTTTGTATTTTTCTGAGACAGAAATAATAAAAGGCGGAGGAGGAAACCATTGATACTGTGGTACTGATTAAACAAGAATTTTTAAACATCCAAAACGTGATGCATTCCTGGTTATAATCCGATGCATCGCATTCTAGATACGACGTCGTGAAGCAATCTAATAGTCTTCGTTGATACATCGTAAGCCTTCGTATGACCTTCGGATATGTTTTACGATATAATTTGTCCCGTCGTGTTGCCATCGGGAGCGGTTCGGATACAATCGTGTAGTCATCTTTTAGCATCGTGTAATCATCTTTTAGCATCGTAAAAACATCGGTTGCTGAGCGGATCTTAACCATATTCGGGAGTAACTTCGCACGAAATTGAATATTTCATATTCGTGTGTCCATCGGATATCATAATCGGGACAGTGTGACGCCTACATAAAAGACTACCGCTATATGGTATTTACAAGTTCTAATGTTTTGGAATTACCAAGAAAATTTTAGGTCAAGGCTAAGACAAAATCAAAGCACTAAAGGTACTGAGTGCGAATAGCCAGAATAATATCACTTATTATGTATGACAAAATATTGTGTTTTCAAAGTTATATTTGTTCCTGAACACCTTCGTAGGCCGGGCCAGTTTATGGACGGATAAAGACAGAACTAAAATGCAAATGCATAATGTTGTCGTAATGAATTGAAAGATAGTGTCTGACAGTGAACATGAAAATTAAATAACATCACATTAAATCTACCCCTCCCCCCTATAAATACAACAATCCAATATGGCTATCGATTGATGATAGCAAATACAAGGAAAGAAGACGAATCTTATTTTCTAATTTGATCCCCACTCTCTCTTTAACCTTTCATGTTCAATGTTAGGTGTGCGCTAAGAATTTGAAGGAAAATTCACTTCTTTTTTAGTATATAAAAACATGATACATCCTAAACGGGAATGTTTTGATCTTTTATTTTTCATAGTTGTTAATATCATATTTCATGATGGAAGTTCCTTATTTTTTCGTCGTATACAGATTTTATTTTGTGAAGCGGGGCAAAATAAGCCTACTTGAAGATAGTTTTACGTTTCAATGATTCAACTTAAGAAAGGTGTTTCCAACACACAGCCTGTGTTCATCTCAGTACATACAGATGCAATTTTTCATTGGGTCATGCATGTACATAACACAACAGCTCGATTCATATACTTAGTAGATATAATTCATTGATTCAGACAGTGATCAGACTTTATACCAATCATGACGCTGACGCAGTCCAAAGGTACATTCAAACAGAGTAACATCGTTTATACATACACAGTAGACGGGGCTCCCATGAGTGAAGAAATCAGGCAATCGCTATGTGCTATTCGCACAAAAAAAATGCTACCACCTTTTGAAATTCGGACCTATACAAGCAACAGAGTATATTACTTTGGGTGTATGACAACCTGACATTTATGGTGACATATAATAAACAAAATGAGAAGGATAAAATTTTCAGCATTGAAATATATGCTCCATATTTCCATTGCAGAAGAATCCCCATGTTAAGCGCCCGTAAGGCAAAGGGATTTATAAACTATATATTCTGGTTGCCTACTATGACGTCACGCTTTAGTTTTGAACGTACGGAGAATTTACCAACGTTCAGATACTTTTAACGTTATAACATTCAATACGCTCATTATTAATGCAAAACGGGGTGTCCGATAAATAGTACAAATGGAAATATAAGTATATAATGACTGTCTTACGTTGGGTGTTCATGGTAGTATAGTTCTGATTTCTACAAAAGTTAAAGAGGAATTGTTTAATGTTTTAAATTCAATGTTAAAATGTAATAGTGCTGCAATGATGAAAGAAAAATTACTTTATTATCATTCTTTTGTTGACTCGACTCTGTTAATAACCAAATGAAATAAGTTTCTGACATATTCCATAAAGTCACATATGAATTTGCATCTTTGTTTTATATTCTTGTTTGTTTTTCTCCCTGGCTGGCTGGTAGGTTTCTCAATTTTACAAGGACGCAAAACAGAATAAAAACAAGAAATGGCCTAAGTCTAAATCTAGAGAAGGATTGGTCCTAGACTGGTAATATTTTTACATAGAGCAATTACCCTTCCTCAGAATATAGATTATGTATGTGCTGGTAGTATTTCTTGGGGGTTCCAAATCCTCTACATACTTTTTTTGTAAACCTTTTACGGATACCTTTCACCAAAATGCCATGTGATAAGACCATGTGACCATCTATGGGACGTTCATTAGCCAAAAATATTTATTCGAATGCATGAACTATATTATGATAAGATAATTTATCTTCACTTAAAATCATTCAGAGAAAAAATCAGAGGAATAATATATCAATACTTACCAAAATCAGAACCGCAGAAGTCCTCTTGACAATGTTTGGATTTACATTTACATCCAACGGCATCTACTATAATGTGTACTGCCAAACTCGTCAGAGAAGCCACCAGGACCAGGACCCTCAACATTTCCATAGAGTTCTTTATGGCAAATATTTTACTCGAATATTTAATCTATGTGACTACTAGTTACCGGAGCATCCTTTATATATATTTATTTACAGAACTCTATGCCCGCAAAGCATTTTCTTCTTGATCATGTACCATCTGTATTAAATTTGATACATTGTTTATGACCTGAATCATCGATTGATCATTAATTACTAGCTGTCAGTTTCTTTGCTCATTTATCGTATGAAGTAAAATTTTATTTTCATAATCAATTCATCTTAATGCGACGAATTGTTGAAAAGCAACTTGATTGTTTTTATTGGCGTCATTTTGTTGCGTACGTATCTATATCCTTGATTTGTTCTAAAACCCCAAAACTCCATACTCTGCCAGCTACAACCTGTTTAATTAAATCTTACATAACTATTTTGTTTTGCAGAAAATTGGAAAGAAATCTGTCATTAGATTTAATGCCAAAGGCACCACAGATAGACGTGACAGATTTCCTATATTTTCGTTAAATCCTAAATGACACAAATCGGAGAATTAATTTGAAAAACGTTAGCAACTGAAACTTTTTTTCCATTATACTAGGTGCTATATTTTGTTAACAGAGGTAGCTGCCGGACCATACAGTCAGGTTTCCTTTTTTTTCAATACTACGCAAAAAAATTCCAAAATTTTAAATAAACAATATTTCTTTTGATTTCTTCGTTGCTACAAAAACATATACGACCATATTGCGTTGAAATAAATGACAAAGTATCATGTAGTTTTCTGCGTCATTCGCGAAAATACTTGGTGTGTATAACATATTGTACTGTTTTATTTGTGCGGTCATGACTGAAAAGGCACGTCGTAATTAGAAGAATATCATCAAAACGTTGCAAAACATGTTTAATTAATTTTATGAATATGTTTCAAAGTATTCGTGACATTTAGAAAAAAAAACCATACACATAACAAAACATCTATCATAAATTCTTTACATAAAACAAAAGGAAAAATTAAGCCTTTATGAGTAGTTGGGTTTCGTTTGAATATGACGTAGTTCAGATAGTAATTTCGTTTAGACGTCATACCACTACCGGTCCTACAACCCAAACTCACATCCCTTTAAAAAGTTTGAAAGGTCACCCGATTAAAATGCTCATTTTGACAACTGTTCTTCTATGATCATTTCCTGTCAAATACAATTACAATGGAGAATGGGGAAAAGAGAAACCATCCCCTTCTTGCAAACAAACAAACGAACGAAGCTAACTTTTGGATAGAGACCAAACAAAAGAGAGAACAATAAACAAATCAAGCAAAGGCAGCATTGTGATTATGAAATATATAGGACAACACAATTATTAAAAGGGAGACCAACGTACAACGAAAGCCGACGTTAAACCGTCATCTCCTGAATAAACAGCAATACAATAGTTAACCGGATTAAGTACGCAAAACCTTATAAAGATACAAGGACCCTAGAAACAACTATGTGTAGGCGTGCAGAAAGTATTGGTCAGCCGAAAAATATCCCATGTGTTAATTCATCCGAGAAATCTACCTAAACTTCAGATCGGTCAGTTGTCGAGAATAGCAGTGCCTTTCATAGAATCCCATCTTCATGGTAAACAAGCGTGCAACACTTGAAAAGATGCGGATTAAATTCAGTACCTTTTTTTAACGTCTTCAAATTCATAAGCATAATTTTAGAGACGATAAATTTAAAGCATGGACCAGACATGCACGTTTCGGGTAATAAACCCTCGTCAGTGATCCTTAATCTAAACAATGTAATATGACCAAAATCTGTGAAAATTATGTCCTAAATATCCCGAAAGACATAGAAAATGGCTGGGATATGATGCTACAGGACGCAGGTTTTAGAAATTTGAGAAAATTTTGTAAACAGAAATTTTCAAATAGAGAATAAGTGTCTTAATTTGTGTTTTGTTACGGGTATACAACACACAGCAAGTGCATTTATCGTACATGTAATGCGCGTAAGCGCATTTCATGCGATAAATGCACTTGCTGTGTGTTGTATACCCGTAACAAAACACAAATCATGACATTTATTCTATATATATGCACCATAGTTGTCTATTTCATTCTTGTTTTCTGAAATCGCGTTTTCTAGGTAAAAGGGTGACGTTAAATTCAGGTCATCGCGGGCTCAGTTTGCACGTTAGAACAGCCGTCGCGGCATGTTTCTTTAGATTTTATGCATTGTGACGTCACGAGTGTTAATACACGAATTGAAGCATGTTTCTTTCAATGGTAACATCTCAGGGAAATACATTGGTTGTGCATATATATGCGTTTGAAAAAACGACCTACCGAAATTGATCGAAGTTGACTACATGTGCCCTCGGGGACTCTTCGTCCACCAGCAGTGACACTCACCAAGTTGTACAAATTTTTAATGTCTTCAAATTCATAAGCATCATTTTAGAGCAGATAAATTTAAAGCATGGACCAGACATGTGCGTTTCGGGTGATAAACACTCGTCAGTGATCCTCAATCTAAACAATGTAATATGACCAAAATCTGTGAAAATAATGTATAGTATTCTTTCGACGATTATTATGCATAGTATTCTTTCGACGATTTCAGGATCCCTGTTAATAATAATGCGGAAATGTTTCAAATCTTACCCTTCTTGGAGAAAAATTTAAACCAATTTTACTGCACCAGGCACGTGTTTCGGATAATCAAATCCTCATCAGTGATGCTTTCAGCCAAAGTGATTTTCATACACAGCCAAAATTCATTTCAGTAGCGCCCTCTAGTTTTATCTTTTTGAAAATAAATCTGTGCAATTTCTTTGCAGAGAGTGCGCGGCTCTAAATCCTATAGAGTCGATTCAGTAGCAAAGTTAAATAAAACCGATGACCAAAATAGCATTGGAGGGATTATGCTCAGATGTAAACCTCCTTTAATTTTAATTTTATTTTTAGATGAAATGACAAGTTTCCGAAAAAGCAAAATAATATATGATGTCAAATTGATAAAGGGCCAAAACAAGGCTTCTTTCGGGCGACAGGGCTGGAAAAAAGTAATTAATTCACTTCAAACATCAAGCCACGGGGAACGAGTTTAATTGCTCCACAATGCAGAAAAAAAGAATAATAAGGAAATGTTCCAACTCTTTACCTTCTTGAAGAAAATTTTAAACCAATTATAATACAACAGACACGTGTTTCGGATAGTAAATCCTCATCAGTGATGCTTCCAGCCAAAGTGATTTTCAGACACAGCCGAAATTCATTTCAGTAGCGCCATCTGGTTTTACTTTTTTTAAATTTGAATTTGTGCAATTACTTTGCAGAGGATGCGCAACTCCAAATTTCCTGTAGGGGATTCAGTAGCAAAGTTAAATAAAACCGATGACCAATGTAGCATTAGAGGGATGGTGCTCAGATGTTAACCTCCTTTAATTTCGATGTTATTTGGATGAAATGACACTAAAAGTTTCCGAAATAGCAAAATGATATATATTGGGGTATATGATGTCAAATCGAAAAAAGGGCCAAAACAAAGCTTCTTTCAGGCGACAGAGCTGGAAAGAAGTTATTAATACACTTCAAATATCAAGCCGGGGGGACATGTGCCATATTTCACAAAATTTTTTAGAAAATATCAGGAATTTTCGTACCTTACAATTGCTTTCTTTTCTTTGATAAAGAAATTTTCTGAATTTTATTTCTGAATTTTTGTAGCATATAGAAATGGTTAAAGATAATACAATGATGCTATAGTTGTCTGCGGAGTTAAAGACATGATACAGAGGATCAAAATGAAACCGTTTTTTTTTCCTTGAAAGCACGTTCATTCTTACAATTAAAGTCCGAAGCACTGGCACAAGCTTTCACATGGGACGTTGCCAAATTTTTTAAAAATTATATTTCCATGAAATCATAGTGCAATCTAAATTCCAGTCCCTCCCTTTTTTCTAACTCCATTGAATACAACTTTCTGTGGATTCTATATAATATACAGAGAAAATAGAATCCGCGAGAAATCTTTGTACCTGATTAAATGGAAAGAAAAAAGGGGCTGGAATTTTTATTGCAGTATGATTTCATGGAAATAATAAAAGAAAAATCTGGCAACAACCCCCAGTTTAAGCTTTGTGAAATAGGATACTGATTTTTTTTCATTCTGAATATCTTGACAAACTAAAGCTGGTCGTAAACTAGTATATATTTAAAGTGCGCAAATAGTGATACTGTGTCGATAAGCACTTGACTATTCTCATATGAATAGAATCTAATAACTGACCACTTTAGAGTCCAGCTTAGGATAAAGACCAATACACATTCAATCGAATAAGGCCAGAGAGAAAACAAAAGATCACGTACCACAAAGTACGGGTCAGCGTGACCTTCCGAAATGGGTCAAAATTAGATTAAACAGTTACGTGTTACCATTAAAGTAAAACGGAATGCCATAGAGACGGGGTTTGGGTATATAAAGCGAAGTCCTGACTTTTTCTCCCAGACTTATTCTCAAGTGAGAATCAGAATGTGAGCCTAGTGGTAGGTAAAATATTGTAATATCATATTCAATAATTTCATTTATGAAATATATTTCTGATTTAATTTTCTGCTTTATATTAGATGTATGATGCTATGATGGTAAAATTCACTAATTTCGTCTCTTATATATTTAAAAAGATCAAAATTTCAGCTTATAGTTTTATTTTATTCAGACGACAAAAGGTGCTAATGGCAGTAGCGTTGACCAGTCTCCCTAGCCCTTACATGCCAAGCCAGGTTTGCACAAAATCCATTCCAGTTTCATCGAGTTGATCTGGAAACAGAGATGCAGCAATTGCTGTCAAGGTTTTTGCAGTGAAACAGAAATCAGAACTGCTTAGAAATTTATTTTAAGAGAAAGACTACATGACCTGGTTTCTGGTCACATTTTGAAATTCAACGAAGAATGAGTCTTGTTATAATTCCATTGGAGGTATTGACTTGATAAAAAAATCGAAGTAAAAAGGGCTGGAATTTTACGAAAGTCATACACCCGCTCCAGATATTTTCACCTGAATCAAGTTTTAACCAACCAAAGGCCGCCCTGATAATTGAACAAACAATGAATTCAAAGAACTGGATTGGGGAGGACCGTGGTGAAAGATCACTCGAGAATTTACTGAGTTGAGAATAAGACGATGAGAGGTATGGAACAAAAACAAAAATGAATTCTCGACGATTGATGTCTGCGAACACAATGCGCGACGTTTGGATGTTGACAGCAATGATAATGAAAGTAAAATGCTAAAAGTCGGACATATTTATCATAAAATGAAAGTCCATGATCCAGACCAAAAAGTCGACAGGAAGCAAGAGTCACAATCACTCTTCTTCCAAGAATACACAGAATGGAAAAAACTACATGGACTCTGGTAGCTTAACCAGATCATTAAGGGATGATACCAAAAAGGAAAATATGGACGCCCCAAAGCGCAAGAGGAGAAAACTTTTGCGGGACACAAGTCTTGCTGTTGACGACGACCTCGAGGATTTGGCTAACGGAAACTTGTGGGCTGGCACAACGTCAAAAGCTGCCTTGGATTGAATTTGAAAATCCCCCGTCCTAGACATTTTAGTACATGATGGTAGGGGGGGGGGGGGGGGGACGAGTCGAACAAATTGTACGCAAGAATATTCAAACGTTTTGTTAGGCAACAACAAAGATGTATAAAAGCGGTTGAATCCCGAGGAACAGAGTGAAATAATTAGCAAATGATTTGAGATGACATAGCCCAATTAATGTATTTTGTAAAGAAATTCTATCAAATTATGTAAACATTGAAATTGTAGTGAATATTTGTAACGTAGTTGTTCGCATCATCTACATGTATATAAAACAATTCATCATGACTCGATCAACTTTTAAGAATACACAGAATGGAATTTTGAATATACAGTGTATATATTATAGCTATATTGTAGTCTAAAACGCTATCAAATAACATTGAAATTGTAGTGAATATTTGTAACACGGTCCTTCGCATCATCTTCACCAAACGATTCATCTTGACTCGATCAACTTTTAAGAATACACAGAATGGATTTGTATACTAGTTACTAGGTAGTGTAGTAAAGGAACGTTATCGAATAACATTTATCAATATTGTAGTGAATATTTGTAACGTAGTTGTTTGCATCATCTATATCTAACAATTCATCATGACTCGATCAACTTTTTAGAATACACAGAATGGAATGAATACTAGACTAAATAATCCAGTCTCTCCGCTGCCGCTAACAGAGACTGAACCCCACTATGGTTGTTACAGAACGAAGTCGGACGAAACTGTTGCCCAACGATTTTTCCAAATTACAGACCTTTAATATTGATTTTCTTGCAGGTGACACTTAAGGTATCTGATGTACAATAGGGCAGTTTTCCATGCCTGGTAAGGTACTATAAACTATATATTTTCTGAAAGGTTATAATGCCCACTGCTCAGAAATAATAATTTTGGGGCCAGAAAAAACAAAGGGGAATAACTGGTGAAGCATTTAACTGGTCTATTTTCTCTATATAACATATGCAAAATAACGAAGTTGTAAAAGAGTTTTTTTCCCTTTGATTTTTAAGCCCTGGGAGTCTTATATCTGAACTCAGGGCATCATTACCTTTCAGAAAATATATAGTTTATAGTACCTTACCAGGCATAAAAATTACCATACTTTACAATGGAGATGATTAAAACGCTATGTAAAATGACTCAATTGTACAACGGATACCTTAAGTAAACATTAAACTAACTATCTATACCCACCTCGAGTTTTTTTCTCGATTCGTTGTTGCATTTTTGCCAATTTTAACTCCCTACCAAACTAAATAGGCAAGGCAAAATTGGCAAAAATGCAATGTTCAACGAAGCGAGAAAAAAAAAACACGCGAGGTGGGTAGAGATAGTTAGTTTAATGTTTACTTCAATGTCACCTGCAAGAATATAAATATTAACGGTCTATACATGGAAAAACCGTTGGGCAACAGTTTCGTCCGACTTCGTTCTGTAACAACCATAGTGGGGTTCAGTCTCTGTTAGCGGCAGCGGAGAGACTGGATTATTTAGTCTAGAATGAATACATGTATACACAATCTTTCACGGTACGTTTATATGCATGTATGTGAACAGCAACCCAGGTTGACGTTTGATAAACTTCTCACAAACGTCAAGAGGTTGAACATAAAAGGCGGACCCTTTTGTCATGTTTGTATCCTCTTCACCTCTCAATAAACAGTAAATATCAATTTTTAAACTGAAGTCATACAGGAAGAAAAACCATCGACAAGAGTCTGCATGGGGAGTGGACTTAGTATAAGTTCTTCTTGTTGTCCAATCCCCTACTTTCTTTTTTGTAAAATTATATTATATGCCAATATTCAAATAAATAATTTTTAAACCAACAGAGTCTGCAATTGACCCCCTCCTCGTTTTGTTGCTACCTTTGTGTCATCTCTGAGATTTCCGGATGTTGACACGGGTAGTTACTGTAACATAGCATTTTGATTATTGATCGTTATTGTTTTCATTTTAAGACAGTGTATATAGAGCACGCATTAAAGATAGAATGCTGACTAGTATGATGTCACGTGTAATTTTTTTTGAAATTTATCTACAAGTACATGTATTTATCGAGATTTGGACGAGGAAATCATCAATCGGTTTTACGCATTTGAATATTTGAAGACTTAACTAGAAATAAAAATTAAAACAGGTGAGTATTTAATTGATACAGTAATTGAAATATTGGTCAAATTCCGCAATCTTTATCTCAAGATGCATCATCTATGTAAATGTGGTCAGAGAGAATTATAATATTGACAGTTAAACCCGTAAAATCTACAGTATGTATAAAAGACAATCTGAATTTCGAGGCTCATCACCAGATGTGCATTATCCATGCTTGCAAGTTAATTTACTCAATTAAACATGGACTGCATGATGCTGAAGGTACAATGGCGTAATTAGGATTTCCTTGTTTGCATATGGCAATCTAGAAATAGATAGTTGTTCACCTCTTTTCGTAATTGCAACACCTATGAAATATTCTGTGACTTAAGGTGCGTCATTGGTCACGATTTAAGACCATTCTTGCTCATCTCCCGTTTTAGCACTCATTGAGCTTGAATTGAATAGATATTTCAATTTATTCCGGAAAATGTGTCATTTCTTACTCTATTGAAGACTTCAATTCATTACATACCTAAAAGCGGATAAGTTTGAAAATTTGATCTAAACTGAATGAAGTATCTGTAAGAAAATGCTACGCAGTACTTTCTATAAAAAGTGAGCTGGGGGTTTTGAACAGTTCGAATTTCTCTCATGTTAGTAAAAACCCCCTGAATTTCATTTTACGTGTGGAATATCTTTGACTTAAACTGTTTAATAAGGTACAGCTGATGGATACCGAAAACTTATAAACTGTTTAAATTCCACCCAAATTTAGGCAAATTTTACCGCGCTGATACTTGTTCAAGAAAACCACAAAATGACACAATTCTTGAGCGTTTGTTCTCTCTTGTTTCAACACGGACATATGCTTTTTCTTCAATATTATAAACAGACTTTCTCAGGAGCACATTTTACTGTAGGTATGAAAAAATCGTTGATATTCAGTATCTCTGATATTTTGACTTAAACTGAGTCGATTTTCATAATTTTTATGTAAAATCCAGAAAATTTTAAATGATCTGTGAATTTGTACCTACGGTGAAACTTTATCAAAATCAAGTATTATACAAAGTTGCTAACCTGCTTTATTGTATGTTAACAAAGAAAACTAAAAATCAAATGAGTGCATTTAAGCACTTTTTGTATATTCGCTACAAATGTGCTATTTTAGCAACAAATTTCACGCACTTTTTACCCTGTTTTTCAAATAAGCAAAAGTCTTTATTTTCATCACAGACCCATTAGTTTCTCTTCGTAAAATGATTAATTGACATGATTCCTATGATTTAATATGGTTTTCATAAAATCGTTGAAATTCCTTACTGCAGAAATGACATGCCTTAAAAGGTGCAAAGACCTTCAAAGTAGCTGCTTTCAACTGATCATTGGTAAATCGTACTTCTTGTTGGACTATAGTGACTTGTAGAGTACCTGAAATCTTGTTGTGACCTTGACCTTTGAAATCATAAGGCATCACCTTCTGAACATGCCTGATGCACATGCGAACCTGTTGTGACAATCAAATATACTCTATAACATCTACAAGAAAATTAAATTCAATTCAAATGACAGACAGACAGACATATTATCATATTAAAGACACTGTAGTATTACAAAGTCCCCTTAATGAAAATGAAAAGTTGAAAATACATGCAACACTACCAACCAAAGTTTGAGAGCAATATATAACATGACATTCCTGAACTTTCAAACCCTTTTTGTATGGCCTCACAATGACAATACTGATAAATTCTGTCAAATTGACTTACATGACTGTGAAAACGTTTGTTAACTTGTCACATTTGCTTGACTTGTAACAAGCTGCCAAGGCAAATGTTAAAGTGAAAGCTTATTTTTTTTCAAAATACTCAAAAGATTTCATTTTTTATTATTTTTTCAAAAGTAAAAATGTACAGCATTTATATATGCTATAGAGATCACTTAAAACAAATCAAATAGATATTATGGCAAGATCATATTCAAAATTACCTCATGAAATAAACATATTATGACATAAACATATCACTTAATTAAAATTGTCTAAGTTTGTCAATAAATCAAAAATACTAGTCATCATGTTTGTATAACAATCAATAACAATTTCGATACTTCCTCATTTTCAAAAAACCTGTTACATGAGTAACATGCACTATTCTTTCTGCATGTGCTCCGTCAACGTGACTTTACATTTATCGTACACTCCCAGAAATACTGCTCCACCAATGGTAATCCACGTTACTCTTGGAACAATACCAGCAAATAAACTACAAAAAACAAACATGTTTTAAAATTAGGTCTATATTTTCACATGATGAGCATCATCACTTAACTATTATGATTCAAAATAAGAGAAATTCTATTTTGTTCTTGATGTTGCTTTTTTTTTGGGGGGGGGGGGGGAGTGTTTAAAATTAAATTTTTAGCTCATCTGAGCCAATGACTCATAGGACATTGTGTCATAGCGCGTTGTCCGTCATCTGTTGTCTGTCTGTCCGTAAACTTTTCACATTTTTGACTTCTTCTTCCGGTGCGCTTGAAGGATTTTGATGAAATTTGGTAGGGGGGGGGGGGGATGATTTTCATACATATTCAACTTCTTCTCCAGAACCACTGATGGGATTTGATGAAACTTGGTAGGAATGAAGTACTCATGGTCCCCTACAAGTGTTGTTGTTTTTCGTCTGGATCCGTCAAAAGGTGGCGCCACCATAGGAAAAAGTATGTCACAAGGGGTACCCTCCTTTGACAAACTTCTTCTTCAGAACGGAAGCATGTATCAACAAACCGAAAGCATCTGGATGGTCTAGAAGGATGTCTTAACAAGTGTTGCTGATTTTGGTGCCAGTCCGATGTAAATTTTTTTTCATGCGTTTTTTCACATCTTTTTGGACTTTGTCAGAAATGCTCATTTTTTAACTGTTTCTTTGACTTACTCTATAAATGAATGGTTTTGGGCCCTCATTTAGTGCATATTTGTCATATTTAAGTAACTATTTGCTTTGATATACATTACATGCTATAATCTTCTATTTTGGAATTTTAATGAATTTTCTAAAATATGAATAGACATGTTTTCTGTGCACATGGACCCAAGGGTTGTGGGTTCAAGTCCCGGCGCCGGGACCCAAATTTTTTTGTCTTCTTTTTTCATTTTTTCCAAATTTGTCACCTTTTTTTTTGCACTTCTAAATCATCTGAATACCTTTACTTTCATTTTTGACAAAAAAACCCTTTTTTCTTCCATTTTCATTTTTTCCATTTTGCACAATCTTTCACTGTGTATTTGACATATTTATTACTGTCCTGTTCACTAATTCCAGAGCACCCTGTTTTCCCAGTTTTCTCTAAAATATGATAATGTCATCTTCCAAAAAGATATCAATTTTATAGTACATGTTGTACTCCTTTAGTTATAACAAAAAATACCATTGTATTGGCTGTGCGTCAACTAAGTTAGAAATAGGATGGAAAATAAAAAGTCTATGGGGATATTCTATAGTAAAATCGCTGAAAATGTGTGACGTCGGAGGCTTTGACATCACTGTTTACTATTGTTAACACAGAGAATAATATGGCGGCATCTTGAAATTAACATGGGAATTTCCCGTAGACATTTTATTTTTTCATATTGCGGTTTGAAGGCAGCTGATAGGGTAAGTTGAAGTTAATTTCCAGTTACGACTAAAGGAGGTCCATTCTCGGAAACAATGATTTATAGCAAAATTCTTCAGACGACAGAATAAATCGCCAAAACAGGGTGCTATGGATTTAGTGAACAGGACAGTAAGTCTCTTATTGCTGTGATATATATTTCATGCCTAAATCTTATATTTTTGAATTTTGAAAAAAATAGTCCCTGATGGTTGTGGGTTCAAATCCTGGCACTGACACTATCATAGTGCAATATCAGTAGGTTAAAAGTATGCATGGGTATAAGGTGAGCGTTGTCCCCCCCCCCCCCCCCTGGGACTCTTGTTTATTGAAAATCTGATCAATTTGAATTGAAAAGTTCCTTATTATAAATAGTCAAGTCAAGACACATCCTTTAGCCATGGGCATTAATAGTGTGCAGGTGTTCAAAAGAAATAGCAACAATAAGATTTTACCAATTCTTTTCACTGTAAACTTCACCTTGCAGATATGACCTTGAATCAAAAGTATGACCTTGAATCAAAGTCAAGGCACATCCAATGGCCCTGGGCATTTCAAAATCCTGTCTAACATTATTTGAACTCATGCATGGGTTAAAATAGCAAAGACAATATTTTTACATAGAACAGAGGATTTACATGTAGTACAACATGAGTTTTTTATGAAATGAAAAATGAAATCAATTCTCACCCTGTAAAGCTTTTCTCTGCATATATTGTTTTTAAAGCATACAGTATACTGCCTTTTGAAAGAGGACTTCCAGTCTGAAAAAAAGGGAAATAAACTCAAATGATTAATTATACACCAATTTGTTTCACATAGTTTTATTAAGATGAACTATACCATGCTCTTACAATCTTATAATTATTCTTGACTACGACTTCATTAATTTGTGCACCATCCATTGACGATAACATCTTGTCTACTGCACCATTTGTTATATGAATTTTGTATGGTATACCATGGTCTAATACAGGCAATTTTAATCATCAGCTGCAGCACCGAATGTTTATATGCTCCTTAAGGAGTTCTGAAAACATTGGACTGAACAGATCTCACAAGGAAAAGTGCTGTGTGCATGTGGCCTTAGCACTATGAGACCATTGATCTACAATTTATCCTCATTTACTTCATGGTCACACATCAATCTGTATACCATGCTACACGTATTAGCAAACAACAATTATGGTGCATTTCAATCCTATGCACCATATGACCTTAAAACCTATGTACTACTGTGACCTTTTTAATAAAGCCTGTGTTTGTGAAACACAAATGCCCCTGGTGGCATCTTTGTTAGTATAAACACCATTTTCTGCTAATTATGTGAAAGGTCAAGGTCAGGGACACTGGGTTTCAATCGAAAAATCTTATGAGAAGGAATACACACATGAAATATCAAATCCCTATCACTTACCATTCAAAAGTTATGCCCAATGTAAAAGTTTTTGTAAAGTAGTTCAAAGGTCAAAGTCAAGATCACGAGGTAAAAAAGATTGGTATCAATAGAAATGACTTGTCACAAGGAATACACATAAAGCCCTATAACTTATCATTCAAACGTTATGCCCAAAGTTAAAATTTTTGAAAAGTAGGTCAAAGGTCAAGATCAAGGTCACAGGGTCAAACATTTTGGTATCAATGGAAAGGTCTTGTCACAAGGAATACACATGTGAAATATGAAAGCCCTACCCCTTACCATTCAAAAGTTATGCCTAATAATTAAGTTTTTGAAAAGTAGGCCAAAGTTAAGGTCAAGGTCACAAGGTCAAAAATTTTGGTATCAATGGAAAGGTCTTGTCATAAGGAATACATATGTGAAATATGAAAGCCCTATCCCTTACCATTCAAAAGTTATGCCTAATGTTTAAGTTTTTGAAAAGTAGGACAAAGTTAAGGTCAAGGTCACGAGGTCAAAAATTTTGGTATCAATGGAAAGGTCTTGTCACAAGGAATACACATGTGAAATATGAAAGCTCTATCCCTTACCTATCAAAAGTTATGCCATTCAAAAGTTCTGCCCAATGTTAAAGTTTTTGAAAAGTAGGTCAAAGGTCAAGGTCACCAGGTCAAAAAATTTGGTATCAATGGAAAGATTTTGTCACATTGAATACAAATGTGAAACATGAAAGCTCTATCACCTTCTATTCCAAAGTTATGCCTAAATGTTAATTTTTTAAGGACAAACAGACAGACAAATGGAAGGACAGGCCAAAAACTATATGTCCAAGAATCCTTGATTCTGGGGTCATAAAAATCCTTAACACCCTGTGTATCACATCATAATTTGATAAACTTATAATTTTGTTTATTTGTCACCATAATCTTATAACATTATAATTCTTTTATCTTATATCATACATGTATGTAATCAGATACCATTACAGTTTGAAACATACCATGATCTTGGCCTGAGAATCACATCTTTAATATCTTATAATAATTCTATATAATAAATATAGGATCTCAAATGAATTTTCATTTGAGATTCTTTTTATCACATGATATTGCCTAAAAATGTGTATTTCTAAAATGAAATCAACATTTCCGAGAACTAAAGAGGCAAACCACGCCGTGATCTAGAAGTTGTCTGCTACGCCATGAGAAGTAGTGTCCCTATGGTATAGATATTCTGTGCGTAAGAGAAAAGTATTTCAATTTTGAGTAGTATTTTAATGCAAGAATTAATACAACAACAACACTTTTAATCAATGATATTGACTCCGGGTCTGAATTTAACTGTTGACCGATATTTGAAAGGTCACATTTGTCAAGGTTTATGTGATTAGGTTCCAAACTTGACCAATCGCATTCAAGCAGAGCGATATGTAATGTGTTATAATATCATATATTTATGACATGGCTTTATGAAACTGCATAACGGGTGTATCATGTGATAAATCTATATCTTAAAATTAATTATGTGCACCATATCATGAACTGGTATCCTGTATAATATGCTACATATAATTTTACTATTCTGTCTACCACAATATGATATGATATGATAATCAAGTATACCTTGTTACCACATTATCATTTTATATTCATGATTCTATAATCCTGTGTACCACATCACTATCTTTTGATTCAAACCAATCAAAGAACTTAAAGTAGGATTTATGATTTATTTACCTCAGCTAACATGATCCTTGTTTTAGCTACGTCTAGTGGTGTTGTTAATCCAGATCCTATTGCTCCTGTAAGTCAATCATGATTAAGGTATGATAATTAACAATATACCCCTTATAAGAAACACTACAGCGGAATTGTTCTGTTATAAGCAATAAGCAAGAGTGATGATGATTTTATTGATGATTTTTTAAAAAGAAAAATGGAGTAATTTTATTCTTAGAAAACCTATGATTTAAGTGATGATGTGACCAGTTGTAGATGAAGAGATGACGCATACCTGCCATTGCCCCACATATAGAAGATTGCCATGGATCTACCGGTTGACCCCTTGACTCTGACCAACATTTCTGTAGATACAAACATTGTAACAATGAATTGATATGCCTTATACCTCAGTCACACCTAGCCGGATAAGGCGAATCGACAAGTAAAGGATAACAAAATTTTCAATCCATTGGTCTCTCTTACTCATCTGTTAGTCATACGTTATATCTCCATTTTATCCGTTACTTGTCCAGTGACATCCATTGGTCTCCCTTCTGTCCGTTGAAAGTTTTGAGCATTCTCAAAACTCGCCATCGGACAGAAAAGACTAAGGTGTCCATTACTTATACATTAAATATCCATTGAAATCCGTTTTGTCCATTACTCGTCTGTTACATCTCTAGAAGCTGTCCGGTATGTGTAGTACGTTGATATCTGTTAGGTGTCCCATAGACTCGAGTCACAGACATCTACTGGACGCAAAAGAGATAAAATGGAGATGTGACGGACACTTACAGACGTCTGTTCACCTTCCGTTTTATCTGTTGCTTCTCTGTTATTTGTACGGTGAAGTCTGTTACATGTCCGTTACTTTTCTGGTACTTGAACAGTACATATCCGTTCATACTAGTCGCGAGAGCCTTGAGCAGAGGCAGTGCCAATCATGATTTACAAACAGACGACTAACAGACTAAGGATTTCGGCAATTTTTCCATCCGTTAGATGTCCATTCACATTATTCGGTAAGGTGCAACACTACCACCGAACAAAAAAAAAAAAAAAAATAGTCTGAAAGGAGGATGACATGACTAGTAGAGATCCTACAAAACAAAAATAAGTGTCGCTTTGCTTCGCAGGCGACACAAAAATCTGGTGACAAGATTCAAGGTTTCACATGTAATCTGAGAAGTGGAATTCCGCTTTAAGTGGAAGAAATATCATCTTAATTAATAGCTATTCTCTGTAAGCATTTGCACTTTTATGAAGGACGCATGGCACAGCAATTGTCTCAGATTTTGATAACATTTGTACATAAGGTTGGGTCTGACCCAATAGTAAAAATTTGTTAAAAAATTTCTTCATATCACATCAGGTTGCCATGAAAACGGACTTTGAATATTGAAAAAATGCATTTTTGGGCGTTTTTGAAGTCACATACATAATTTATGCAGCATAATATAAAACAAACACTGATGAATTATCAGTACCCTATCATTGTTCTTTCAAGTTAAGTAATAATAATGTTGGGTTTATGGTCTTATCTATATGTTTCCATAGCAACAACACAGGTACCCTATCAAAATAGTATTTTTGGCATTTTTTTAAAATTCAACGATAAATTACTTACATTTTTGACTTTTTTATGCAAATAAAACATAAGCATTCACATTGGGACAAAGTTTCTGTTCGTTGCTATGGCAACATAACCTCAAATCGCAAAAATGAAAGCAATTTTGGACAATATTTAGAGTCCTTTATTTTACTAGATCATTGAATTTTAATTCAAAGTGATGAAAATTAATTAATGTTTTCAAGTAGATCTTTCATACACGAAAGAAAATTTTCAAAAAGTATTCAGGAAATAATACAACAAAAGGAAGCTAGATGCTACTCACCTTGAAGTATTCCCAAAGAGGAAACTGAATGAAGGAGAAAGGCACCTCTCTTATCACAGTACTAAAATAACCACGATATAAACCTCCAAAGCCCTTAAAAAATGAGATCAAGAAGATTAGTAGAATGCTAGAAATCTTTATTCTACATTTTAATTTGAACTTCTTACAACCTTTCATGATATTAATGAAAAATAATTTTCTTTTGTTACAATAACCTTGAAGATACAACTTGATCAAAACAATTTGGTTTTCAAGTGTCAGAGTAAAAGACATTGAAAAGTATAAATGGTTTAGATCAATGAAGTAGAAGAAAAATATATTTACAGACTCATAGATGCAATTTGCAGTCTGGTTAAAAAAAGTGTGAAGGTATGAAAATAGATCTAAGATAGCATTATTGGAGAACTTGAAATCTATGAGGTGCCGTTTTACTATTTATCATATACTCTAATTAACGCTACCGTTTACAAGCTTTCCCATTGGCCAAAACGTGGTCACGTGCAATGCAATTAATCATCGTATTGAACTGGTCATATTGACGCGTTTCCGGTTTTGTGTATTAGAGGAAAACGGTAGTGGGCAGCAAACTGTGTGTTTCTGACATGACTGAGTATGCTATTTTGCAGCATTTTTAATGAAAAAAATAATAATAAAAGATGAAGTGTAAAACATTTTACTAGAATAAAAAGATGTTTATCTGAAAGAAAAAATGTAAAAGTGAGCAGTGTTATGGAAGCAAAACATTGTGGTTACCCTTTTCTCTTCCAGTTTTCATGTATATGATAAAACAATTATAGCACAGATGATTCGGTCGATATGATGATTTATGGAGTGATAAAACCAATATCAACCTCGCCCTTTGGCCTTGGTCAATATTGGTTCTATCACTCCATAAATCATCATATTGACCTCATCACTGTGCAATAATTGTATATTATTCCCTATTTTCTTATATCACATATTATCTTTTGATATCAAATAATCGATTTGTGATATCAAAAATTCAATAAGATTTTGTGATATAAAAAATTTTAATTATATATATAGCACAAAATTGATATTTTGATATCAAATTATCGAATTTGTGATATCACAAATTTGAATTAGTGATATCACAAAATTGATTATTTGATATCAAAATTTGTAATTTTTGACACAAAACCGTATAAAATTTTTGATATCACAAATTCCATTTTTTGATATGAAAAAATGAAGTTTGTGATATCAAACAAAGCAATTTATGTTCGCTGTTTTACTATTTATTCCCTGTTTTTTTATATAAAAAAAACAATTTGTGATATTACAAATTCGATTCTTTTATATAACATCTTCAATTTTTTGATATCACAAATTCCATTTCGTGATATCACAAAAATCAAATTTGTAATATCACAAAATGGAATTTGTGATATCAAAAAAAAAATAGGGAATAAATAGTAAAATGGTGCCTCATAGAAATCAGCATCATCATTTTACGAGAAGAATGTTAGTATATTTCCCCTGGATGCAGAAATTTACCTCTGCTTTTAATGTAGACTTCAGTATAGACAGTGAGGTGTACTGAGGACTAGCTTGGGCTCTTTGTTTTATAACCTCAACAGGAACTCTTAACAGGCAAGCAGACTGTAAAGATTGAAGAGAAAATCATGTAAATAGTAACAGAATGATGGACAAAAAAACCCCTCTTTTCTGCCCTTGCCATTTAATTTCATGATGGCAGGACTTATAAATAAAAATGAGTATACAACCAATTCTTTTCTGTCCTGTGAATCATTCTGTTCATGCCATAAGCCACAGTGAAAATCTAAAAAGAGTTGGAACACAGCCTAAAATATAACCTGATATTAGACAGGATATGCTGGAAAAATCCTAGAAAATCAAATCTGATAAAGGCATGTCAATAATGATAAAAAACTGATACTATACATGTACATGTATATCTAAAAATTGTGTTATTTGTGCACTATCTATAAAATGACATAAAAGGAAAAGAATAGTTCAATGTTACACAGCAACTTGGCAAACTACATGTATCACAATCATATAAGCAGCATCTTTTCCATCTGTGTTTTTTTCCTACAAGAGTTTCCACTCATAATGAGCTTACCTTTCCATGTGACCAACTAGAACACAAAAGAAAGATATTTATTTTAGAGTAAATTTACCACTTCTCCAAACGAAGCAGCTGACATGTGTACCAGTGGTGCCCATTTTTCTCCCACTGCATTCCCTGCTACATTCTTCACAAACTCGTAGGTACAGAAGAAGAGTGCAGCTTGAATAAAAAAATTGGTAAAATTCAATTTAGGTCACCATTATACTCTTTGAAAATGTATACATATGTAATTGCTTTAAAAGCAGTAATGGGTCATTTTTATATTCAGATTTTGTAGAATCTTCTTTTAAAATAGGCATAGACTTTTGAATAACTATTAGAAATTTGACAATATTATGAATAAGCTTTCAATACATGTATTGATTATCCTTTGAAATATCTGCATATTCAGACTTTCAAGAGATGTATGTTAGAGGTTTGAAATCATTATGATGAAAAAAGTAGCATTGTTATAATTCATGTGGTTTGTTTGGGTTTGTAAAATGAAAATATGAAATTCTGCCATTATAGTGATAAATGAAAGAACAGATTGTAGTGAAAATGTCAAAGAGTATTTGCTCACTTCTAAAGATTTATGGTACTACTAGAGAAACAGTAAGTATGAAGTGTAAAAAAAAATCAAGACTTCCATATGTGGACAAACTGACAATACAAATAAATCATCGTGTACAGATAAATTTTACACAAAGAAAAAGATGAAATTTATCAACCTGTTGGAGCAGAGCCAATAACTACAGATGGAAGACCTGAATATATCCCTCTGAAACCTCCTGAAGCAAAGAAACCAGCTTTACTCTGAAGGCGAGTTTTGATCGTGTCTAGCGGAAATAATGATACATCCACAGCTGTGCCAGCAGCACCTCCTGACTGAAAAAAGGATAACGTATTTTTAATTCATTAGACCGTCAACCTTTCAATTTACCTGGGGTACTACATTTTAAGCCCAGTTACAAAAGACAAAAATAAATTAATTAGTGTGCATGCATCATTGATGTCAATCACAGGTTGCAGACACAATACGACCCCTTTCCCCCTTTTTATTGTGTGTAAATAAAGAGAGGGAAAGGGGTCGTATTGTGTCTGCAACCTGTGATGATGTCAATTTAACAAACAAAATACAATTCCATACCGAAGATCTATTAACGATCAAAATGTTTATCTCCAGGAAATAATTTCACATCTAGTGTCCTAGATACCATGAGATACTGTTTGAAACTTTTCATAAAGCTGTATTAACATTAAAAATTTGATCATGCATAAATTACTTTGCTTAAATTCTAAATATTTTACATTGCTGAGAGAAATCAGATTTTGGTTGCTTAATTATATTTCTTCATGTTCTTGTTCAATATATGAGGGTTTTTTTCCAAGTGCATACAATAGAAATGAATGTAGGTCATTCACTAGAACATGCATTGCAAACATGTACATTTGACTGAGTATGCATTCAAGTTCTAAAAAGTGACCCAAAATAAAAAAAAGTCCAAAATATAAGTTCAATTTGCTGTAAAGAATGTTTAGAAATTCATATATAAAATACATGAACATTAAATGAAACAATAGTATATGGGAGATTAACTTACTAGAAGTGCAACACGAAAGTCTGTTGACATCTTTCTCATAAACAGTGATAAACTTCATAAATTCATATCTACTTGAACCATCAGGAGTTACGTCATTTAAAGATAACACACTGCTTATCTTATTTTCCTATAAATCATTTTAACTTTAAGAGATGGGTTATCATAGGTTTAAGCTATTTTCATATCTATTTCTATGTGAGAAATATTCTAAATCAAAGTGAATTTTAGTTGATTTTGAAAACACGTGAGGAATCACAAAACCGGATATACTTTTGTCTGTATAGATAAAGAAACCAACTCGAATACTTTCGCGACGGACTGTTTCTTCGCTGTTTTCCTACCCAATATAATACATGAATTTTCGTCATAAGATACATAATAGGATCTCTACTGAATAAAAAGCTCATCATTATTCAAACAAGTCCTCACATGTTCTTCGGATTTTCTTGTGAAAAAAAAAGAGTGCGAGCGAAAATATAATTATTTTATTTTCAATTATTTTTAAGTGTTCAAGCTCTTAAATGTGCGAGCTAGTGAAATAAAATTTGAAATTGATCATTTTTTTTTGTTAAACTTCAAAAATATAAATGCCCCGGCTTATGTAATCAGGCCATACCAAATATTCTCCTTATTTTGAACGAACATATAAGGCCATACCAAATAAAAAGCAACTGATTAGATGATATTGTGATAAATTATCTCCTTATTTTGAACGGACATATTAGGCCATACCAGATAAAACAGTTCGGATTTCCCGCACCATATTTTCAGAATTAGATTTTTTTAAAAATATTTTGTTCGCCCGCACCCTTATGAATCCGACTCAAAATTGGTGTTTGGACATTTTTTGAAATCAAATTTTGGAATCAAATTTTCATCCCCCCTTTTCCCTCTTTCCAATCAATTAGCTGCAACGATTTCCGCGGATTCTATATACTACACATGGGAGAGTTTAAACATCACAAAAAGGTACAAACTGTACTAGATCTATATAGAATCCCGGGAAATCGTTGTAGCTGATTAAATGGAAAGAGGGAAAAAAAGGGGGGGGGGGAGGGTTGTTGGAGGTTGAATCTGACTCAAAATTGGTGTCTTCGAATTTGAAATTCTGGCTTGAATTAAATAATAAATCTGGCAACCCCCCCCCCCCCCCCCGTATGATCCTTATAATCACACCATTTGCTACTAACGTGTGGTGGCAGATGGCCGTCCTGTCGGCACCAATTACTCATTTATCTCGTCGTATATATAATATAGTATTTCTCGGGAAATCGTAGTACATAGCTGATTGTTAAAATGGAAAGTGGGCGGGGAGGGTGGAATAAATCATCTATCTGGTACCGCCCCCCCCCCCCCCCGTATGATCCTTATAATCACACCATTTGCTACTGTGGCAGATGGCGGTCCTGTCGGCACCAATTACTAAATTGATCTCGTCGTATTTGTAGTATTTTGTGTTTGTTTTTATATGTCGTATTTGGTGTTCCTTGTCCCTTTTGTGTCTCTTGCTGTGTATGTCTACTCTGTGTTTTGATGTCGTATTTGGTGTTGTCTACTGTGTTTTGATGTCGTATTTGGTGTTTGTCTACTCTGTGTTTTGATGTCGTATTTGGTGTTGTCTACTGTGTTTTGATGTCGTATTTGGTGTTTGTCTACTCTGTGTTTTGATGTCGTATTTGGTGTTGTCTTCTGTGTTTTGATGTCGTATTTGGTGTATGTCTACTCTGTGTTTTGATGTCGTATTTGGTGTTGTCTACTGTGTTTTGATGTCGTATTTGGTGTATGTCTACTCTGTGTTTTGATGTCGTATTTGGTGTTGTCTACTGTGTTTTGATGTCGTATTTGGTGTATGTCTACTCTGTGTTTTGATGTCGTATTTGGTGTTGTCTACTGTGTTTTGATGTCGTATTTGGTGTATGTCTACTCTGTGTTTTGATGTCGTATTTGGTGTTGTCTACTGTGTTTTGATGTCGTATTTGGTGTTTGTCTACTCTGTGTTTTGATGTCGTATTTGGTGTTGTCTTCTGTGTTTTGATGTCGTATTTGGTGTATGTCTACTCTGTGTTTTGATGTCGTATTTGGTGTTGTCTACTGTGTTTTGATGTCGTATTTGGTGTATGTCTACTCTGTGTTTTGATGTCGTATTTGGTGTTGTCTACTGTGTTTTGATGTCGTATTTGGTGTATGTCTACTCTGTGTTTTGATGTCGTATTTGGTGTTGTCTACTGTGTTTTGATGTCGTATTTGGTGTTGTCTACTGTGTTTTGATGTCGTATTTGGTGTATGTCTACTCTGTGTTTTGATGTCGTATTTGATGTTGTCTACTCTGTGTTTTGATGTCGTATTTGATGTTGTCTACTCTGTGTTTTGATGTCGTATTTGATGTTGTCTACTCTGTCTTTTGATGTCGTATTTGGTGTATGTCTACTCTGTGTTTTGATGTCGTATTTGGTGTTGTCTACTGTGTTTTGATGTCGTATTTGGTGTTTGTCTACTCTGTGTTTTGATGTCGTATTTGGTGTTGTCTACTGTGTTTTGATGTCGTATTTGGTGTTTGTCTACTCTGTGTTTTGATGTCGTATTTGGTGTTGTCTACTGTGTTTTGATGTCGTATTTGGTGTATGTCTACTCTGTGTTTTGATGCCGTATTTGATGTTGTCTACTGTGTTTTGATGTCGTATTTGGTGTATGTCTACTCTGTGTTTTGATGTCGTATTTGGTGTTGTCTACTGTGTTTTGATGTCGTATTTGGTGTATGTCTACTCTGTGTTTTGATGTCGTATTTGGTGTTGTCTACTGTGTTTTGATGTCGTATTTGGTGTTGTCTACTGTGTTTTGATGTCGTATTTGGTGTATGTCTACTCTGTGTTTTGATGTCGTATTTGATGTTGTCTACTCTGTGTTTTGATGTCGTATTTGATGTTGTCTACTCTGTGTTTTGATGTCGTATTTGATGTTGTCTACTCTGTGTTTTGATGTCGTATTTGGTGTATGTCTACTCTGTGTTTTGATGTCGTATTTGGTGTTGTCTACTGTGTTTTGATGTCGTATTTGATGTTGTCTACTCTGTGTTTTGATGTCGTATTTGATGTTGTCTACTCTGTGTTTTGATGTCGTATTTGACGTTGTCTACTCTGTGTTTTGATGTCGTATTTGGTGTATGTCTACTCTGTGTTTTGATGTCGTATTTGGTGTTGTCTACTGTGTTTTGATGTCGTATTTGGTGTTTGTCTACTCTGTGTTTTGATGTCATATTTGATGTTGTCTACTCTGTGTTTTGATGTCGTATTTGATGTTGTCTACTCTGTGTTTTGATGTCGTATTTGATGTTGTCTACTCTGTGTTTTGATGTCGTATTTGGTGTATGTCTACTCTGTGTTTTGATGTCGTATTTGGTGTTGTCTACTGTGTTTTGATGTCGTATTTGGTGTATGTCTACTCTGTGTTTTGATGTCGTATTTGGTGTTGTCTACTGTGTTTTGATGTCGTATTTGGTGTTGTCTACTGTGTTTTGATGTCGTATTTGGTGTATGTCTACTCTGTGTTTTGATGTCGTATTTGATGTTGTCTACTCTGTGTTTTGATGTCGTATTTGATGTTGTCTACTCTGTGTTTTGATGTCGTATTTGATGTTGTCTACTCTGTGTTTTGATGTCGTATTTGGTGTATGTCTACTCTGTGTTTTGATGTCGTATTTGGTGTTGTCTACTGTGTTTTGATGTCGTATTTGATGTTGTCTACTCTGTGTTTTGATGTCGTATTTGATGTTGTCTACTCTGTGTTTTGATGTCGTATTTGACGTTGTCTACTCTGTGTTTTGATGTCGTATTTGGTGTATGTCTACTCTGTGTTTTGATGTCGTATTTGGTGTTGTCTACTGTGTTTTGATGTCGTATTTGGTGTTTGTCTACTCTGTTTTGATGTCGTATTTGATGTTGTCTACTCTGTGTTTTGATGTCGTATTTGATGTTGTCTACTCTGTCTTTTGATGTCGTATTTGATGTTGTCTACTCTGTCTTTTGATGTCGTATTTGGTGTATGTCAACTCTGTGTTTTGATGTCGTATTTGGTGTTGTCTACTGTGTTTTGATGTCGTATTTGGTGTTTGTCTACTCTGTGTTTTGATGTCGTATTTGGTGTTGTCTACTGTGTTTTGATGTCGTATTTGGTGTTTGTCTACTCTGTGTTTTGATGTCGTATTTGGTGTTGTCTACTGTGTTTTGATGTCGTATTTGGTGTATGTCTACTCTGTGTTTTGATGCCGTATTTGGTGTTGTCTACTGTGTTTTGATGTCGTATTTGGTGTATGTCTACTCTGTGTTTTGATGTCGTATTTGGTGTTGTCTACTGTGTTTTGATGTCGTATTTGGTGTATGTATACTCTGTGTTTTGATGTCGTATTTGGTGTTGTCTACTGTGTTTTGTTGTCGTATTTGGTGTTGTCTACTGTGTTTTGATGTCGTATTTGGTGTATGTCTACTCTGTGTTTTGATGTCGTATTTGATGTTGTCTACTCTGTGTTTTGATGTCGTATTTGATGTTGTCTACTCTGTTTTGATGTCGTATTTGGTGTATGTCTACTCTGTGTTTTGATGTCGTATTTGGTGTTGTCTACTGTGTTTTGATGTCGTTTTTGATGTTGTCTACTCTTTGTTTTGATGTCGTATTTGATGTTGTCTACTCTGTGTTTTGATGTCGTATTTGATGTTGTTTACTCTGTGTTTTGATGTCGTATTTGATGTTGTCTACTCTGTGTTTTGATGTCGTATTTGGTGTATGTCTACTCTGTGTTTTGATGTCGTATTTGGTGTTGTCTACTGTGTTTTGATATCGTATTTGATGTTGTCTACTCTGTGTTTTGATGTCGTATTTGATGTTGTCTACTCTGTGTTTTGATGTCGTATTTGATGTTGTTTACTCTGTGTTTTGATGTCGTATTTGGTGTTCCTTGTCCCTTTTGCGTCTCTTCCTGTGTATGTCTACTCCGTGCTTTCACATGGGAGTGTTTCTGTGTTTTGCTGTAGGTGCTGCAACCGAGTCCTCCTTTAATTTTGAAATATACTGTATAATTTGCACTGTATGACTCTAGATAACTTAATGTATACGACATACAGAACACCATTCTGCACACATCGGTATTTTCCGATTCCGTGCGGGACTTCATCTGGAAAAGTACCTCTGCCGTCAGCCGAACTACTTTTCTGCAAGAATCTTGCAATAACTATCAGGAACGGAGATACATCAATAAAGATAGTCTTTTTAGATTTTCTTTTCTATTATAATCCAATTGAAAACTGTTTCTATGACGATAAATTGCTTACAGTCATTATAAATTTTGTAAATTTTCTCGTAGCGAACACACATATCTTACGTAAACAGGCACTTTCAGTGCTAAAGACGCCGTAACGGCCTTTTGATACGTAGCGCGTCTATGACGTCATAGACTAAAGTCCGCGTAAGAGAATAATATAATCTTACACCACCGTGAGGGAGGGATGGCGATTTCTCAACCCGAGTGTACAAATTTTGCAAGTCCATGACGAGGCTTGCCGAGTCATGGAGAAGCAAAATTTGTACACTCGGGTTGAGAAATCGCCATCCCTCCCTCACGGTGGTGTTTGATTGTTTTTCTCCCACGTCGTTTACTAGGAAAAACAAGTTACAGTGTTTGTTATAATCACCTATTCGTTGTCTTACTTCCATAACGTCGCTTTGGTAGCGATGACGTCAGAGGGTGAGACAGATGACGTCAGAGGTTGAGATCGATTTATCTCACCCCAGGAAAATTCGAGAGTTCTCAGTCTCAAGTGGGAGAATATAGCTGCAGGCAAGGATACTTTGCTTGTCTACTTTGTTTCCTTGCGTGCGAGACGACAGAGCACTGCGCTGTATGTGGTTATGCGCTATCTGTTTATCGTGAATAGAAGTGTTATTTGTTTCAGAGAAACACGAATGCCCCTTTTTGTACCAATGGAAGAATGCGAATACACATGCAAAGTATAAAAGAAGATCAAAAATGCAATGATCGCTGTGCGATATAAGTCCCCTACCGGCGGCATAAATTTATGACTTGCATTCCTGTTCATCAGTTCATCATCTGCAACAACAGCCAAGAAAAGTCTGGGAAACTGAATTCACATAATTTGCTAAGTCCAAGGGCCATAACTCTTGTGAAAATTAGTCAATCTAAATTAAACTCAAATCTGCATCACGCTATAATGTATTCACATACAAAAAATCAGTTCATCATCTGCAATAACAGGCAGAAAAAGTCCGGAAAACTGCAGATTTCATGAAATTTGCTAAGTCCAAGGGCCATAACTCTTGTAAAAATAGGCAAATGGAAACCAAACTCAAACTTGGTCTGTATCACACTGAGATGTATTCATTTACCAAAAAATCAGTGCATTATTTGCAATAGAACCAAAGAAAAGTCCGGAAAACTGAAATTTTCATAAAATTTGCTAAGCCCAAGGGCCATAACTCTTGTAAAAATAGGTGAATCTAAAGCAAACTCACACTTGATCTGTATCCCATTGAGATATATCCACATACCAAAAATGAGTTCAATTTATCCAACAACAGCGGAAAAAAGTCCGGAAAACTGAAATTTTCAGAAAAATTGCTAAGTCCAAGGGCCATAACTCTTGTAAAATTAGGTCAATCAAAAGCAAACTCAAACTTGACCTGTATGAAATTGAGATATATCCACATACCAAAAATGAGTTCAATATATGCAACAACAGCGGAAAAAAGTCCGGAAAACTGAATTTTTCATAAAATTTGCTATGTCCAAGGGCCATAACTCTTGTAAAATTAGGTCAATCAAAAGCAAACTCAAACTTGATCTGTATCACATTGAGATATATCCACATACCAAAAATGAGTTCAATATATGCAACAACAGCGGAAAAAAGTCCGGAAAACTGAATTTGTCATAAAATTTGCTATGTCCAAGGGCCATAACTCTTGTAAAATTAGGTCAATCGAAAGCAAACTCAAACTTGATCTGTATCACATTGAGATATATCCACATATCAAAAATGAGTTCAATATATGAAACAACAGCGGAAAAAAGTCCGGAAAACTGAAATTTTCATAAAATTTGCTAAGCCCAAGGGCCATAACTCTTGTAAAATTAGGTCAATCAAAAGCAAACTCAAACTTGACCTGTATGAAATTGAGATATATCCACATACCAAAAATGAGTTAATATATGAAACAACAGCGAAAAAAGTCCGGAAAACTGAAAATGGGACAGACGGACAGACGGACGGACGGACAGACAGACAGACCGAGAGGAAACTAAGAGTCCCCTTCGGCGTTGCCGGTAGGGGACTAATAAGAGTCCCCTTCGGCGTTGCCGGTAGGGGACTAATTAAACTCCAAGGCTAAGGTCAAAATATTAATGTCAATATTTTTGGACATGTTGGAAAGGTCTTGCCAATCATTCACATGCGAGACATAAAAGCCAAAATATCACTTACTAGAACCATCAAGATTTTTCAGACGATAGACCTCGAGACAAACGGACTCGACAAAAATTACATGCCCCCTACTACCTTGGGGGGGGGGGGGGGGGGGGGGGGGGGAGTTGTATAAAAACGAAACAGATGTACGAGGGCTGATTGATATGCTGTGAGCTTCGCACTGAAGGATTAAAATCTTACCAGATAGTTTGCATTACTTTGCTACATAATCCCCTTCAGTACCTATACTCTTTTGCCACTTTTAAAGAACCCCTTATCCTGATTATTCAGAAAGCCGTCCACTGCAAGTATATGACGTCATCATCGGACTGAAAGTGGGCACCAGAAATGGCTGCATTCATTTATGGGAATAGATGGATGTCTGATGGAGCAAGATAGGGTGAATAAGGCGGATGCTCAATCAAATTAAAGCCACAGTCATGAATGGTAGCTTTGACAGTGACAGACTTGTGAACAGGAACATAGTCCTGATGGAACAACACACCTTTAGTGAGCTTTCCGCGGCACTTAGGTTTAATATTTTTCCGTAACTGTGTCAGGAAGAAGCACAGTATGTGCCACTGATTGTTTGTCCTGTTTGGAGATAATCTATCAGCAGAATACCTTCTGCATCCCGGAAAACCGAGACCATATAAGTTCCTTCCCAGCCGAAGGAAAATTCTTTTGCCATCTTTGGCCGGGGTGAGCCAGGGTGCTTCAACTGTTTGGCCTAGGATAAAATGATGTACTCATGTTTCATAAATAGTGACAAATTTTTGAAAAAAAATTGACAGGATCTCCCTCAAAAAGGTTAATATTAGCACGTGATGAAGTGCGCCTGGTGTGCTTCTGATCAACTATCAGAAAACTTTTCACTCATGTTTTATAAAAAAAAAACAAAACAAAACAAAAAACAATAAAGGCGAGAAAAAACAACAACAAGCAAAACATAACTGTTATCGTTGACTCGCAAGAGTCACATGCAAAGTTGACGAAGATCTGAAGTCATCTTCGGCCTATAGAGTTTCCGATATCTTTCACTTTTCATTGTTGTCATTCTTTTCATTGACCTGTGACAAACGGTCTTGAAAATAAATAGGTCTGGTCGAGAACCATGTATAAAAAGAAAAAACCTTGACCTTTGACTAATGGACTTGAAAATGAATAGGCCTTCATTTCTCGACGTCTTATCCTCAATTTGATTTAAAAATTCCACATCCGACTCTCACATATATACATGGTATATTAAGACCAAAAATCACCAAAGAAAGGTTGTCTAAAGTTATAGACACAATCAAATACGTTCAACAACATTTTACACACAAGTTTATACTTAAAAAAATTGAGCATTTTCTTTATATTTTAACAAATTAATATATATCAATGATCATTATACACATCCATATAAATTATCGGGTGTCCATATTCTAACATGCACTTGTCTTGTCGGTGGTTCCAAGTCTTTCCAATGATAAGGGTCATCTGATGGTGTAAAACGTCCACCACTTAATGGTATTATGAAGTTTAAGAACCAGAAATCTCCAAATGCACCATGGATTTGTGTTGAAAATGGTCTGCGATCTTTCACTACAATACGATTGTCTCTTTCGTACGTAACCATGCTGCTAGTGAGCATGTCTAAAGCTGAACCTAGCTGTAAAAAACTGATCACAATGAGTAAAGCTAAAATCCATATCATAATTACCACGATACCACTTAATCCAAAGTCTCGTCCAAGGAGATACCGCGAGAATGAGAAAAATGGTAAAATGTCAAGAACTGTCACGTGGTTCCAAAATGTCATATAATAGTAAATTAAAACATTAAAAAAGGCATAGATCATAGAAAATAAAGTCCACACACAGAAAACAATGAAATATTTTTGATTGAGGAATCCGACACAGTTTCTGGTAAAGAAGCAATGGTGGTCCCTCTTCATGATGCATTTGTTACAGAGAACACAATGGTGGCATCTTGGAGGACGCCAAAATTTACATTTGTAGCATGGTGACCATGACCAGTATGGGTATATATCGTACTCTAGATGTTTGTCCTCCAATTTCACCTTTCCTTTTGAGTTTTTCACGACGTCTGGAACCTGTGAAAACAATCAAATACTAGTTAAACATTAACATTTTTTGTCGTAAAAATTGCGATAGCAAATATTTGATCGAATCGTTACACGCTTTAATCTTGTTTATTTTTCTCTCTAGAATTCTATCATTCCTAAAATTCATGGTTGCGTGTTGTGCATTACGTCATTTGTCGTAGTTTCGAATTCTGTAACAACTTGCCAATGCAAAATCAAATCTAGATAGTGGAAATAAGTTTGCAACTATTAAGCACACATTTCGCGTCATATTCAGTAACTCTACCCTTTTTCTCATTTGAAAGGAAATTCAGTCTCTTAAGAACTATTTTACTTCCGTCAAACATCTATCAAATCATATCATTTTAACAAATCTTGAAGAAAGAGTATAATCGGTATCTACCTCTTTAGGCTTTTCGTCGAATGTCAAACCATCGCGTGGAAAAGGTGAAGCGTCGAAAGAAGTATCAGTGTAACCAATGAAATACCAGTTTATAACAATCTCTGCAATCATGATTGCCCCTAGAATCTGATGGTAGATGGCGCTGTCCTCGTGGATTACGGGAAGAATAAAAGGTATCCCAAAACATCCTAAGAAGATGACCTCCGAGAAGAATATATAAGGCACTATGAAATGTAATCTGTGAGCTGTGAAAATCTGTCTGAAGAGGCTTTTCTGCTTTTTCGATGGTTTACATGCTTCGTCGTTACAGCCGTTGTTCTGAGCATTGCCGTTGGGAACCTTCTTAAGGTTGCGTCGTTTCATGGAAGATTCGCTACAATTCTTCATCGTGAACAATCTCTTTATTCAAAGACTGATGTAAACACTCTGATCAGTCTGTAGGACCATAAACCTATGTGAACTAGCATCATTGATTTTTTTCACATTCTTGCTTTAGCAACACGGCGTTGTAGTTTACCTGCCAAGCATGTATTGACCCGTCTCGAATGAGTGAAAATATTCTAGAGTAATTAAACGATACAAATACAACAAACATGACACGACCGATTTCTATTGAGCAATTGGCTATTATAATAATCCCTTCGGTCATCGGGTGGACCTGTGGTTTAAATTTTTAAAACTGACCCGAACTGACCCCAAGTCTAGGACCGTGCTTCGTATACATGTATTCTATTGATTGCCATTTTGTGGCACTGAACCTAGTCTAAATTATGTATATCCGAAGTGCGAAATGATGTTAATTTCGTAAATCAAGCCTTTGCTTCATTTACTGTGCGGTAACCATCACCATTAACATTCAGGTTTAATTTTCTTATTTCAAAATTACCCAAAATAAAAAAAAAAACTATCTTGTTTTATTTTTTTTTTATTTCGCTAAACTTTTAAATCAAAGTCTACTGGTTCATCAATAAACTCGGAAAATCTCACCCAATACCAAAGCCTTTGACGGATTATTTGGACGGACAGCGGCTTGGTTTAAATAATCGCCAAAGTGGTATTGGGTAATTAAGGTATTTCGGACTCATTCATACACAAATAAATATGCATTTTTCCATTAGACAATGACATACTAAATTCCATCTAAATATAATGTAATGCATATTCCTATTGCAGTCTACTTGCAAAAAATTGAGCAAAATTTGGGGATCATGCAGAGCGTTTCACTGGTCAGTGCGTTATCTGTATGTGGTACGTACATGTATATGGCCCGTCCTGATGTACGTTACGGACGTTGTGACCAAGTCTTAGTAAGTTAGTACCACGTAGGTGAGCGTGAACAGCGCATGTAGGTGCAAGATACTTACGATAACGCGGAAAAAATTCGGAGATCGTACGTTGAAAGCAAGTTACACGCACGTTGAAAGCAAGTTACACGCACGCTGTAAGCACTTGTATACGTGCGCAACGTTATAATGATTCACGCATCTGCCCATATACATGTACATGATATAACCGTACATGCGACGTGCGTTGACGCACTCCCTCCCTACGTACTCTTTGCCACGTCCTTCCCTTCGTTTTAAGATAAAAAGAAGCAACAGTAGCCAACCTTCATAAGCACGCAAAAACAGACCAAAATGACGGATAGATCGAAGACTAGCTCTAAGGAAAGGTTAGGCTCATGCCACATATTTTTCCAAGAATATATGTTCAGCTTTTGTAGCAAGGAAGTTCCATGAAGACGGTTTCTTCACAGATTCTTCTCAAATAAGACGAGCAATTTCAGAGCCTGTGATTGGCTTAGCTCAAATGTTGCCATCTAACTGTCGGTAACCTACTAGGGGACTATATACGCACATTTTCATATACAGTGGAATAATTTTTCTCATGATGAAAACATGTTGTCAACAATTTTTAAAAGTACCTTGTCAGTAAATTTGCGAAATGAGGAAAGGCAGTTGAATATAAATAGTTCATATGAAAAACTCTCTTTGAATCAAATAATACAGCAATTATGTCTACTAGTACTTTTCTTTTTTAAATCTATTAGATTTGTTTTCAGAGAGTATGTCAATCAAAACATTTGGTACGAATAAAAAGGCCTTTAAAATTTGCATGTAGATTACCCGTATGTGTAGATCTTTCCAGTACGATAAATAAATCAGTTGTGTACGTGTAAGGGCTCTTCAGTTACCGTATGGTCCATTTAATTGTCTTATTCTAAAATGGCCCCAAAATCAAAAGGTATCTCCCGTTCTTGAAAAACATGAATATGGATACCATATTATACATGTTATAGTAAGATCCCTGAGTTGTAGTCATAAAACCATTTTTCCTTGATAGCAGTGATCTTGACGTTTGACACCAAAATTATTCTCCTAATAATTAATCATTCATCCAACGCTTTGAGTATGTTAAGGGACACTTGAGTTATTTTCTGAAAGCTGATAATGACAGTGACCTTGGCCTTAATTTATTGACCCCAATATCAATAGGTGATTTCTCTTTATGATAAGAATCCATATCTAAGTTCCATGTAGATAAGAGAAAGGGCTTTTGATCTCAAGTCACATTTTCCTTACAGTGGCATTGATATTTGACCTATTGACATCGAAATCATTAGACGTCTCCAGCTTTATCCAAATATCAAAATTTAGTATCCTTTTTACCTCACGTACGTGGTAAACACTTATGATACAAATGAAATTAAGTAGTTAAGATAAATATCTAATTTCCCAGACCATGATATTGTTTTTCAGCACTCTCAGTAAACATAAATGTATTGAAAAATGAATAAATTTTTGTTTTTGAATGACTTAGCTGTAGCAACTAATAGTTCATAATTAAGGTAACAAATAAGTTTGACAGGTACATTTGTATGACAATGTTTAGACAACACCTGTTTATCTTTAAATTGCTAAATATGCAAGTTATTTATTTCATACAACATGTTGTAAAATAATTGCACAAAGGTAACAAAACAATTAACACATAGCAAATGTTCTCTACAATACAGTATGAGTGAAGTATATAATGTCAAGAAATGATCTTATGTGAATATACATTTGTTTCCCCTGACACAAGTTATGAATATAAAGAAATGTTTTTAAAAAAAAAAAAAACAAAAAAAATCATTGGGTCATCAGAGATGACAGCGCTCACCTCAACAGCATCATTGTCCCATGGCCAGCATCTGTACCTTCATTGAACAAAGTATTTCCAGATGCATCATCCACATAAGTTTGGTTGATAAAAAATTCAAAGAAGGCTGGAAATGAAGATTCCAATTTTACCATACCTGGCCAATCAAGCGTGAAATTTAGGTCAGATGCAGCATCTGTACAGTGCATTGCAGTAAGCATCCTCAGATACATCACCCACACAAGTTTTTTTTATGGATCTAGGACTTTTAAAAAATTTGACTGGATACACTCATTATGCACACTTGAAACACATCCAATATGCAAGTTTGGTACTTGTACCAGTACATGTGCCACTTTGATATTGGCTTTTAATTTAAGCATCAAGCGGAAAAAGTAGGTCAAGGTCATTTTAGGAAAGATACATCCAATATTTAAGTTCGGTTCATGTAGCACTTATACAATGCTAAATATCAAGGCTTTTTAAAGCAAAATCACTCAAGCGGAAAAAGTAGGTCAAGGTCATTTCATGAAAGTTTGATCAAAGATACATCCAATATGCAAGTTTGGAACATGTAGTTAAAGGCAAAATCACTCAAGCGGAAAAAGTAGATCAAGGTCATTTTATGAAAGTTTGATCAAAGATACATCCAATATGCAAGTTTGGTATATGTAGCACTTATACTTTGCTCAATATTGGCTTTTAAAAGCAAAATCACTCAAGCAGAAACTGAAGGTCAGATGCAGCATCCATTGCATGGGTTCACCTCAGCATCCAAAGATGAATCACTTGTGCAAGTTTGGTTAATGTAGCATCAGTACTTTGTCAGATACTGAGCTACCCCAAACTTCTTAACCAAGTCACTCAAGCGGAAAGTGTAGGTCAGATGCAGCATCCGAAGCATGGGTTCACCTCAGCATCCAAAGATGAATCACTTGTGCAAGTTTGGTTAATGTAGCATCAGTACTTTGTCAGATACTGAGCTACCCCAAACTTCTTAACCAAGCCACTCTGAGCTACCCCAAACTTCTTAACCAAGTCACTCAAGTGGAAAATGTAGGTCAGATGCAGCATCCGATGCATGGGTTCACTTCAGCATCCAAAGATGAATCACTTGTGCAAGTTTGGTTACTGTAGCATCAGTACTTTGCCAAATACTGAGCTACCCCAAACTTCTTAACAGGACGGGGACGCGGACACAGACGTGGACGCGCGGGCGTATAGCATAAGCTCACTCAACTTCGTCAAGGTGAGCTAAAAACAAGATGTCTCCCCATCTTCTCCCTCTAAGTTACTTTGACCTTGGTCACATGACTTTGAGTCAAAGTGATGTGAAACCTTTGGGTCATAAGCAACAACATACTAAAATATGAAAGTAATCCGGTAAATGGTTCAAGAGACATAGCCCGCACAAGATAGCATCAACATTCTAAAATAAAAAAGTAATCTGGCATAAGGTTAAGGTGAAGCTCGGACACGATGTGTGACAGGCAGACAGACACGAAGGCAAAAACAATGTCTCCCCCCCCCCTTTGAGGGAAGACATAATTATCAAACAATAATGCTGTAAAAATTCGGAAAGAATTAACAGTATACATAAGAAAAGACAAAGCATAATGTAGATCAAAATTAGTGTGATTATCATGGTCCTGTCCCTTTTATTAATACATGTACATGTATGTATTTAGGCAAGAATATGTTTGACATCCTAAGCTATTATTCATGAAAAAAAAATCTGCATTAAGTTTATTTCTGAAGTACTGACATATTGCAGACTACATCTTTAAAAATTCTATCCATTTGTCATTTGGGACTGGAAAAACTATCTTATGTATATAAATATTAACAAGAATTATATTTAACTTTGATTTAATTAGAAGAGGGAATGCCTAATTCGTGCTTGTCATTATTGTGCTGTAACATCATTTTTTACTTTTTTTTTTTTTTTGGTTACCGGTAAACTAAAGAAAGTACAAGTACAGAAATACATGTATCTATAATACATGGTCAAATAAAAAATGTTATTGAATCATTATCAAATAGACACATACAATGTCATGTATTAAGTTATGCATTACAATAAAATGTCTCTTAATGGTTGTAGTTTGCCATTTTACAGTTACAATATATGTATACATGTAGTAAATGCAAAAGATTTCACATTAATGCGGGAAATTCACATGAAGATAAAGAGGTCTTAAGACAAAATACAACACAGTCACAGTGGAAGCACAAAGCAGGAACAGCACATGAATAGATAGGTATAAAACAAACATTTTGATCCTATATAATATGTCATAATATGAACATGATTGATGGAACAATAAATCTCAAAGCGTATCTCAGCAGATAACTGACACATAACAACTAGAGTAATCTATACATACTCTCTGTATCACAATACTGAATGGCAAATTTTTGTGTCAGAAAATCCTAGAAAAAAAAAGAGTAACAAAAGCATGGCAATCCACAGAAACGTAACCCTGAAAATCAGAAGAGTTCACTCTTTACCCATCGTCAGCATTTGTGAAAAGTATTGAGAGACTTAATTTTGTTCAGATTGTTTTCTGTTGTGTTCATAAATTTCTTCCAATATTTTCAACAATGACCTTGATCTTTGACCTTAAAAAACACTAGGGTTCATATTCTCATGATTAATGTACAATTATGGAAGGTGTTGTCATTATACACTGTTTGGTTTTTCTTCTATTGTTTTCATTATTTTTTGCAATAATTTTCAGTGACCTTGACCTTTGACCTTGAAATCCACTAGTATGGATCATATTCCCATGATCAGCAATTTTGGAAGGTTTTGTCAAAATACACTGTTTGGCCGTGTTCAAAAGCAATTTCCTGTATTGATTGCCCAACCTTGACCTTTTACTTTAAAAATTATTATGTATTTGACTTCTGCCATTGGTCGACATCAGTGAAAGATTTTATGATTCAGCACTCAGTTTAATTTGTTTTTTCTTCGTTCACAAGAATGATCTGATATTGTACAGTGTGATGTGGACCTTTCAACTTTGAGTTGAAAATAAAATAAGGTCTGTACAGAGATTTGAGTATTAATAAAGCAATTTAAAATAAATAGATATCAGTCAAAACAAATAAACAAAAGGAAGTTTCATTTAGTAACAATTCTGAAATACATGTAAATGATAAGTCATGAAAATGTAATGTAAAGTACTTTTCTCATTAATAAAGCGCTAGAATTTAAAAGACTTTCATTCTACAGCATTTTTCAATGACTGTGAAAACAAAGCACAATTTTCACAGTACACTTGCATACATGTGACTTAATTATACACATATAACTTTAAGTGATTTTTTTATGGATTCTTGTTACATTTGAATTTATAACAATGTACCGGTATATGGTTGAAAAATGACACACACAAATAAAGAAAACGAGTTGAAATGCTGTTTACAGAAAGATTTAGAGTTAATTACATGCCATGATTACAAGGTCAACAGATTTGATATCCTCTATTTAATCAGAAGAAAACTATTTTTGAAACAGTCGTCAAATTAACTTATTCAAATATCGTATTGGTGAGGTCATAATGAAAGGTCAACATTAAAGATATCCTGTCTCATATTTATAAAACAAGTTGTGTGAATAAAATCCCTACAACTTGGCAAGGGATAAAAATCACTTGATTTTCATGAATCAATAAATTTTCACCAATGAATTAGAAATCTCATGTTTAGATTCCTTCTATCACATATCATCCCATCTCTGGCAAATTTCTTGCAATCTAATTGGTCAAGATTAACTGAACATTACGTTGCATTATGCTACTGACAGGAGATAATTTTAATATACCGCTTCTACAAAGATGCTTTACGCTGTTGACATAACCAAGGTGTTTTAAAATATGTTTACATAACAGTACTAACACAAACAAACCAAAAGCCATTGGCAGGATAAAATCGTTATACATGTACAGGGTTTTACAGGGGGATACAGAAATATATTGGGTCAATGAAAAAAGTTGTTGACACAATATAATTCTGTATCCCCCCTGTAAAAAACTGTATAACTAAGAATATACACTGTTAGAGAAAACGTTCCTGTTTTTGTTTCAACATAATGGTGAATTTCAACCTAAAAGTCCAATGAAGATGCCACAAATGTGACGTAACATCACGTGTCATTTAGAAAAATTATCACAGAATATATATAGAGGAAATTGTGTGACAAAATAAAATCTACACAAATATACATGTATACTTGTTAACCTATAACATGTGCTTTGTTTGAGATTTTGAGGAAAAGACTACGTCAGCACTGCAGAAAAAGCATATCCTCTTATGTATAAAAATTGTCAATTTACAGGAAGTGGCATATAATGAAGTGCATTTACTATTGTAGTGTAGTAGATATACATGTAAATAAATACAACATGTGAAAACTGGTACAAATCTCTTTACAATAATATGAAAAGACTGAGAAAATGAGAGACACATGTAAAAAAAACAACAAATAGGAAATGCTGATAATATAAGGCAAGACTAGCATCAAAATTGCTTGCATGTTCTACGAGACTGATACTTCAGTTGTACCAGTGCATGTGTGTATGCACAAGTACAATCTATTCTTTGTAAAATGTTACATACTTTCAAATCAATGGATCTTATCATGAGATCTCCATGGATACAGTAGAAAACATAAACAGAGTGAAGCTCAATCAGAAAGTGTGGGCTGACAGGAAAAACAAATAAAAAATGTTGAGTCTGAAATAATACAACTTTATAATCCCATATGCATTCTTCAGTAACACCTCCTTGTATATATTCCCTGTTGAAAGGCGCTTGTAAAGTATAAATTACAGTTCTCACCAGATCACAATTTCCTTACGACCGCTACACCGGCATCACATCTAGGTGTACTCATGGCGTTTTCTAACATTTCCCAAACACCTGTGAGGGGCTCGTAACTCTCCACTGTACTCAGTAGTGACGTCCCATCATATCTGTAAAGAATAGAGAAAAGTGACAGAAAAGGTAAAAGAGTCAGAGAAAAATAAATTGAAAACTTCTCTACATAAATGTTTTAACGGATAATGTATGAAAAAAAAAAATATTATATAGGAAAGTGACAGAAACGACGATAGTTTCAGAGAAAACAAGCTTCCAAATTTCGAAATGTTTTCTAATGTTTCAAATTTGCCTAATGTTAACGTGCCCTGCCATGACTAACAATTTGCCTCTGAGTTCACATGCACCCACAAAAGACCTGGGCAATATCATATTCTGTAGTGATGTCCAGTGGTTGGTGTGTATATTGTAACATTCTATGGAAGCCTAATGTTAACTTACCCTGCCACGACAAACAGTTTGCCTCTGAGTACACATACCCCTACATAACACCTGGGTACGATCATACTCTGTAGTGACGTCCAGTGGTTGGTGTGTATATTGTAACATTCTACGGAAGCCTAATGTTAACTTACCCTGCCACGACAAACAGTTTGCCTCTGAGTACACATGCCCCTACATAACACCTGGGTACGATCATACTCTGTAGTGAGGTCCAGTGATTGGTGTGTATATTGTAACATTCTACGGAAGCCAGATGATCTGTGCCATCATAACCACCACACACGTAAATAATGTCATTGACTACTGCAACGCCAGCTCCTGTGAAACAGATAAAGTAAATATATTATGTATATAGTATGTGATAAAATTAATCCACTATGTTTCATTTTCTGAATTTTCTAAATGAAAATGATTGGTATAACATTCTTTAAACTAAAACCTAAAACAACACATCTGGCTAAATAAAAAGGTTTGAAAAATTCAATGCTTCCAAATGTGAGATAGGGGGAAAGGGGCATACTGTTTTCTGTTTTTATTCCATCTGTCTATTTGTGTGTTAAAAACTTATTCTTGCAAATAACTTTCTTAAGGTAAGTGATAGGGCTTTCATATTTCACATCAAAATTCCATATGACAAGAACTTTCCTTTGGTATCATGGTTTGACCTTGTAACCTCAACTTTAACTGTGCTTGATAAAGATAGCTGCCTACGGGGCAGCAAACTTAGTGATTCAAAATTACATGTAGTCTTTTCTCACTTCATTTCAAAATTTCTTTATAAGATTTTGTTAGAACCTACCACTACACAAGTAGCGGCATTATAACCTGCTGTTTACCTGATCTCCTTGTTGACATGGCTGCTATACTCTCCCATTCCTCTGTCTCTGGCGTATACATCTCAGCAGAATCAAGTAGATTAATCCCATCATACCCTCCTATACAATATATGTTGTCTCCGGCTATAACGAGACCCGCCCCCTCTCGACCTACGGCCATTCCTCCCAGGGTGCGCCACTGGTCCAAGGTCGGGTTGTAACATTCCATACTTGTGTGTCTACTGTACCCATCAAAACCACCGCACACATATATTTCACCTGAAGTGGTTAAAAATGGTGTTAAATTGTTTTGAAAAGTTTTGCATCATCCTAATAATATTCTTTTTTTTTAAAGATTTTTTCCTGTATTTTTTATTTGACAAAACCCAGATAAATACAATGTAAATTACTATAAGTTGATATATGAACATTAGATTGATTAGTTAAAGTGAATTAGAATTTCTGAACTATTTAACCATTACTTAATAATAAGATGTGTTATATTTCTAATAACATTACTACATAGATGTAGCGATGTTATTCAACAAAATTTTACTTTGCTTACCTGCAATGCCAAGTTTTATGGTTTCATTTTATGATTATTAGGAACATCAGAGTGGGATTCTGTTGATTTCTTTTTAAAAATCACAAGGTTATATTGCCTTACCTCTGAAGACACAAACTCCAGCCAATCCCCTTCTCTGTGACATAGAGCTAACAGTCTGCCATGAAGGCTCCTCTTGTGATAGGTCCAGACATTCTACTGTACTGAGCCGTGATTGGCCATCATATCCACCAATCACATACACTCTACCATCAACTGAAGCAGCTGCGACATATCTCCTCCTCTTTGTTAGATTCTGCAGTAAAATATCAATATATATTTACATATGCCCATTCATTTGTATAGAATTTACACTGTGATTATTATGAAGTATAACTGCTGTGGCGTGATTTGAACTATGACGTCATCAGTAACTTGGCTTGATTTGAACTTTGACGGTATGTAGTAACAGAGTCTTAGCAACGGAGTTTTTTAAAAACGTATTTAAATGTCATGTAAGCATGAAAAACAGGAATGTAAATATATATAATAACTGCCTTTTGGAATGTGATTATACTGTGATATGTTACCTATCATGGTTCCAGGAATTATGTTTCTCATAATGTGCAAATGTCCAGTAGGTTATCACAGTGTAATCACATTCCAAAAGACAGTTATTGTAAAATTAATACATGTAGATTCTGGCAGCCCAATATTACACTAAATTATGAAAGAAATTAAGACAAATTACCGTATCTCCATTGTATATTCAAATTTTACAATTTTTTCATTTTACAGATAGAGATTCTTACCGGTAAACGTGTCCATTCATCAGTTTTTGGATCATACTGCTCTACAACCTCAACCATATTCTGATGTGAACCAAAGCCGCCTGTCACTACTAGAATGTCATCTGTGCCTGTTATTTTTGAATAGAAAAATCACTTTATAGAAAGATGGAGAAAATTCTTCGTACAAAGTGATCCCTAAATGCCTAAGTGTTGCAGGTGACAAAAATCAGACCACTTTTTTGTGATTACAAAAAGGATAATAATTATTTTACACTGCCATCCATTACACCATTTCTGTTCATGTTGCAATTAGAAAATGTACGTTTGGAATCCATTGCTGTATAATTCTGAAGATGAACCTTATAGAAACTTGACCAAAATATTTGCACTTTTTGAATTTTTATTCTTTTTCATATAAAAATGACAATTTTTGAAAAAAAAATTGTGCTGATGAAAAAAGTCTCTATTTACATTTTCCTTATAAATTCATAATTCAATTCATATTTTGTGAAGCCAATGTATTATGGGTCTTTCAAGTTCCGAATGGAAAAATGTGGATAAACTAATAAAGAATTTAGAGTGATTTCCTTATTTGTATAGTGTATTTATGGATGGCCATGTATATGCACATCTTGCCTGGTAATTCCATACATATATATACATGCAAGTTAAAATGCTTCAAACCTAAGAAGAACAAAACTGAGCATATTCCACAGGAAAATAATCATGACTTAAAACAAATATATTAGTTTTATGCAAATACAAAGTCTGTGAGTTTGAAATAAAATGAAAACTGCAATGCTTTTCTTTCAGGCTGCACAATTTATACTAATCAAAATCTTGATTTTACCAATTCGATTTTTCATTCGTGGTCCAGCCATTTGAGTTCGGAGATCTGGTCTCAGATGGAATTTTTTAGCTTCGTCCACCAAATCACGGCACTTGTGACATTTCTTCACAATGGGCTGGAAGTTAAAAGAATTCATTTAATAAAACAGCTGTCTCAATATCGAAGAGATGATTATTAGATAAAAAAGTATATAAGCAAAAATTTTGAATAAAGTCTTAAATATGAAACTGTAACATGTACAAAGACCTAAAATTCACAAAAGTATCTAATGAGTGAATGACAATTTAAGTATTGACAAGATCACTTTTGAAGTATAAGGATATATAATAAGACACTTCTTCTATAAATGTGTGCCACCATTGTCCATTTCATTTCTTATCTTCTCAAATCTCTTCTTTTCATTTAAAAATAGATAATAAATAACTACATCAAAATGGCTTTAGTTTCTAGGTAAGATCAGCCGTTGCAGCTTGTCTTACACAGACCAAATACACCTGACATAAAATATTTTACCATTGGAAAATGCTATACATTCTATCCCTACCCTACCTCCTCATCCACAACATCTGTGATAAACCGTGCCGTCAGTAAGGGAAGCCGTACAAACTCTAAAAGTCTTGGCAGCAGATCTTCTCTTTTTTCTGGGTCATACTTGACCCAGTTTATAACAGCATCATAGACAGGCTCCTCAGAGTTAACCTAAAACAAATCAATACAAGTGCTATGCATATTGAATAATATACATGGAGTAAAAATACAGCACAAGTTTAATAACTAAAATATTACTCATTGTTGAAAATATTAATTGAAGGTTAAGAAGTGACAGCACTACACAATACTTAATACATGTAGTTTATAAGTGCATGGCAACATATTCTAATTCTGAAGGTTTTCGGACTATACATGTTCTTGTTTTTTTTTTAAACAAAATAGAATTATATTTCTATAGAGGTCTACTAAATACTTTTCTACTTTTCAGAACAAAGGAGGGGATCTCCAACAACACCAGGCTGCAGCACCTACAGCAAAACCCCAAAACACCCTTTTACATTCTTGGGAACCTATAGGAAAATCAAATCAAATTCTGATTGTCTACCTGTATTTCATCACTTTTGATGAGAGATTCCACTTGTTCTATAGGCAGAGTTTTAAATTCCTCCTGAGAAATGACCTCATCAAAATGTTTCAGTCCGTACGACTCTGCGACAGCCCAAAGATTATCACAGGAATGTTGCTCTGCAAACACCTTGATTCCCAAACAATTTGAAGAATCCAACTGCTTCTCGAGGAATGAACAGCAAGCATTTTTTACTCCTGAAAATATGATTCTTTTATAACTGTGGGTGCATTTAATACAAATTATTAACTAAATGTAACACATACCGTATATCGGATAATTTTGGCGTGATGGAAATTTGGGCTTTGTTGGCGAATGCAATAAAATTGCCAAATTTAAAAGCGCCAAAATTTACATTAGTAAAAGAAGGATTTTACTCAGCTAGAGATCCGCCACTGTAAATTATGTTGCCTGTTTTCTATCCGTTAATGACTTCATTTGCATATTATATTCACCTATGTTGACCTTTTCGAATTTACAGGTATCATTATTTACCTTCAAACAAACAATTAACGTACAACTAATTGACATTTACCCCTGCGTTAATCTATAATTATCTATAATACATACCGTAACTTCTTTGCACAATGAGCAAGCATGCTGTTGAAATGTTACAATGTATGCAGGTTCCGTATATTGAGAATTAATACTCTTAGGGTTCATAGACTTGTGAATCGTAATTGTAAATTAAAATGGCATATAATGTGGTCGTAAAACATTGATACGCCCATGAATTGGACCATTATTATTTTGGCAGATGTTTTAAACAATCCACTATAAATGCGCCAACATTTCCAACGCCCAAATTTGACCAAATTTGCAAAAATTTCCCAATATACGGTACTTAATCTATACAGGGACAGTTACTCTAAGAAATCTTCTCTGTCAACTCAAAATATTTAATTCTGTACCTGCTTTTTGGTGGCATCGATCACTTTTTCATAAATTTATATTATAGCCTAATATTTATCGTTAGAATGATTGAAATTGCAGTATTGTGTATTCCAACTGTGTATTAAATATAGATCTAAGAGACTGAATGAAAAGACCCTTTAAAGGCCGACGGGGGACTATATAAGGGGACAGGTAAATTTTCTGTCATTTCCTCACTGACCGCTATAGGGTTAACATCTCTTATTGGTATCTGATTGGTTCCTTTTAATCCTTTTACCCCTATCAATTTTTGATTGACAGCTTAAAACAGATGAGACTCGGGTATCTCATTAGCATAACAAAGGACTACCTGTCGGTTTGTCTTTGATGTAACACGCCGCTCGCAGACGGCGTTGTCTTCAAAGACGGTATACCACGCCTATCAAGCTTATGTCACTCAGGTATACCTATTAACAACCGGGTGGTTCCCAACGTCGGCCTTTAAGAAATACATTGTACACTGTATAGACAATATTAGACTAATTTTTCATTGCCGATCATGATTCTGTTGTTTGCATAAATGACTTCAGGATTAATACTTACATGTAAACCTATGACCTACAGCATGGGGCCCAAATTCACACGACTACACAATACTACACTTCTCCCAATAATACTATACATACTAGTCTACTACTTACAAATGCTTTATTTCAAATCTGCATCAACTCACCATTTAGTTGTAAAAGGCAGGCAGCAGGGAGTAGTTCCTGGACATTCTCCACACTGACATTCACTGTTTCAGTATAAACAAAGTCTAATAAGACATCCATCACATTGGCTGATACCTCATGGAGCTCTATTACCGATTGGTCCCTCTCCGACATCTAAATCACAAAGATTGGACGTGTGTATCATAATAAGATTGATATAAACAATATAAGATTGTGAAGTGTTGTTTAGTAAAGTCATTGTCATCATGAAAACACTCAAAAAACCTTCAACCAATAATAATTTCCTTAGAAAAAAAAAAATCTTTGACGGTACAATGTAATTGATTTATGTGGCCTTGAAGGATTGACATCATAAGAAATAAGTGTACGAAATATGGTTTAACATTTGTTGAAATATACATCCTCTAAGCAGTCTAAGGTGTATGTCCATTTGTGACCTTTATCTTTGACTTATCTCATACAATTTTTCCTAACACTATAAGCAATAAGAGTAAAGGAATGGAGAAAATTTTGGTGAACTGTGTTAACAAATTTTGACAGATGCTAATCTATGATCTTCACCTTTGACCCATGACCTTGAAAATAAATTTTGATTCTCTCTTTAATTATAAGCAATAAGCGTACCAACAGACTAGGTTTGATGCAGTTCTGATAAAATATTGTCATATATAGATATGGAAAATTTCAGGTTTTTGACCTTCATCATAATAAGTAACTAGAAGCATTCATATACAAAGTTTAATCATAATCCGCTGAAAAAATATGTTATTCTCTTTTTTACATCATAAAGCAACTGCTGAGTATTAAATTAATATAGTTTTAAATAGAGAACAATTAACCAAACAAAACTGAGAATCTAAATACATTGTAGAAAAAGATATTTAAATAATTTGTACCTCATTGGTAAACATAGCACAGAAATAGTCACTACAAGCTGCCAGAACAATGCGATGAGCTAGAAACGATTGACCTTGAACTTTCAAGGTAATGTCACACAGTTTGCCTAGTTTACGGAGATTGTTCATCGTGGCCAGTATTGTCTTAGCATGACTGTCTGTAAATATCTGTGTCTCTTCCATTTTGCTCTAGGTAACTGGTCCCTTACTGATGAAAGAACTAAATGCACTAATGGTTGAAATTGAACATTACTGTCTCTACTCTCTATCCCATAACGATTCCTTTATATGATCCGACCTGCAATAGAGGTAGGTTTTATTCTGTTTGATTAAAAAATTTTAGAGAGTGCAGGCCAAACAGCAGCGAAGCGAACTTATAGATAGAAATTTCTCTCACTTGAGACTGATTTGTCTGCAAAATAAGATGTTAGGAAAAATGTTTTCTCACCCTGCAGGGTGAGATAAGCCCATTCCGGAAGTGCTTTTAACTGTAACGGCATTGTGACGTCACACATGATTGCAGCGTTAGCCGGTAATAATATGAAAAACAATACATAAAAACCTCATTTTTTAAGCTCTTTTACATAGTGAGAGAAAAATAATCAATCCCCAGATGCGATCAGGGACACGGAAATCCAAACTTGTGTCCAGGATTTGCTTTTGTCCACGACTCGGCAAACTCGTCGTGGTACAAGCAAATCCTGGACACTCGGGTTGGATTTCCTTGTCCCTGATCACATCTAGGGATAGATTCTATTAGTCTAAAAAAAAAGGGACGAAAATCCCTTAATTACCGGCCCCTTTATGTTAACTAATTCATACACACTTAATGGGCTGTAAATTTTGTCCTGAAAAAAGATTTAAGTTCCAGTTCTTACATGTCTGTACATGTGAAGATCAGTCAGGATTTGAAATAAAAATTCAAGCTTATTCAAGCATTTATTTTTCAATTGAACCAAAATATGTATGTACTTCTGAAAATTGAAATACCAATATATACTGTCCGCACGGCTTTCTTTGGAGACTGAGTAAATGTGATTTTGACTACTTTAACACGAAAACTTTAAACAAAACTGATGCAATTCAATAGACCTTGCTTAGTCGTAAATTTTGTATATAAGTTAACTGTTATGCTGTACTCTAAGTCAGTGCATGCAATCAAACCTTATAGAAAAACAAACTTTAGATGGGTAATTTCCTATGCTTATATTTCTCCCATAATGTCGTAACGCTGTCCATAGGTATCAATGTTGATTTCAGCAAAGTCACGCTGAAATTCAACATAGAAAATGCCCCACCTGAAAAGTATTTTGACTGGGTAATATGATTGCATAAACCCATAACCATATGACATATTATATATAAATTCTATCAGAATTTAAGACTTATGAGCAAGAACTATAATATATATATTCAATGATATCAATTTCAGTTTAAGTTTTGCAAGACATCATGACAAACAAAGCTACGAGATGTGTGTAATGAGACTCAGTATGATGGGGATAGGACATGAATGATGAAGTTTAATTGACACTTTAAAATCTTATTAATACAACAAGGACTTTACCTAATGGAAATCTAGCTACTTTGTGTAAATCATTGAGTAAAAAGGACGCTAATAAATTTACAAATGGATTTTGTATGAAGCATATACAGTCAAAAAAGAAAAAAATATCGTCGAAAATTGTCGCAGGAAAGCAGAGTTGCTGCATACAATGAATGTAAGAACCAAAGTAGGAATTAGCTTTTCCGGTGTTTTCGTCTACAAGGACTGGATCATGTTAATAACAATTTTGGTTGATTGAACATTCAAATCGTTTTGTTGATTCCCCGTTGTCATGGTGACAATGATTAAATTAATTATGTTGCCATGGAAACGAATGTTCTACTACTAGAGTCTACTTGTAGAGATTAAAAGATCAAAATTGGAAAAATAGATGAAAAAATTTCTTTGAAATGCCTGCATTATTATTTGATCTCAAATGACATTCTACCCCCAAAATTTGTTTAGCTTTTTAATAGGATGAAATTTTATCGAAGACTTCGGAAGAGTGCCGAATCCATACTATTGTTGGCCCTTGTAACTTCTTGTTTTCACACTTTCCCTTTGTCGGGGTTTTGCTTAAAAAACCATGACGAGGCTTGCCGATTCATGGACGAATAGAAAGCAAATCCCCACACGAGGATTGGATTTCCCTTGCCAATGATCACACCCGGTGATTTATTACTTTTCTCCCTATGTCTGATTGACGTCAAAAGTAATAATTTTCCTATAATTTTCTGCCATCTTTTGATTAATTTTGAAGCGACGCAGTGCGTCAGTCTTAGGTGGGTGTTATGTTCTGTATGCCCAAAATATTGACTTATCAGAAAATACTTTCTATACCTTCTATCATTAACAAGTGCATGTGATAATGTTCTATATAGTTTGAATTTTTGAAAATTGACCGAAAAATTGTAGATTTATGGGACAAAATGTTGCTATTTTAAACAATGTTAATGCATCATAAACTTTTGTGATTGAAAAGTGGGGGGGGGGGGGGGGGGGGGGGGGGGGGCAAAAACATGGTTGTGCGCCCCCCCCCCCACTCTTCAAAGTGGGGGCATGTGCCCCCGCTGTCCCTCCCTTCTCCTACGCCCTTGCATTTTGCACTTTTTACATATAGTGTACCAAGGATAAAAGTTCAGAGTTATCCTCGTAAAAAGTGCAAAATGACAAATCGATCGTGTGTGCTCGTCATGGTACAAGCAAATCCCTGACAGTCGGGTTGGATTTCCTTGTCAATGCTCACACCCGGTGATAGATTCTTTTATTCTTAGAAAGCCATATCTAAGCCTACATGTAAAACAAAAGATGATTTTGAATTCAACTTCATTTTCTCCTTGCTTGAAGGTGATGTTCCGTTCTGTTCACTTTTGTCTCTTCGTAGGACGAATTCGAACAATCAAATGACGTCATTCCGCTTCAAATAGTAGAGAATGACGTTATTCGATTGTTCTGGAGGGTAAAATGGTCTTAGTGAACCGAACGGTCGAACGTTCAGTGGCGGATTTAGGGGGTGCGGAGGGGGCGTCCGCCCCCCCCCCCCGGCACTTACCCAAAATGTTCAAAAACAGGTATATTTTGGCCCATTTTCAGTAAAAATCGGCAAACTTCGCCCCTTGACCCCCCGGCAACGAAAGGGGGCGCTGGATCCGCCACTGAACGTTAGTGTGAAAGGGTCTATTATCTGGATCATGTACTACTTGTTTTGGATTTTCACAGTGGGAGTGTTGTGCGCACACAATCCGTTATAAGAACACCATTTGCTACTAGCGTGGCAGATGGTCGTATTAGACTTTTTTCACCGTGACGAACTTCGCACTTCGCACTTCGAACTTCGCACTTTAATTTCATAAGTTGGTTGCCGAAAAAAGCGCTCTAGTCGACAGGAAGTCCAATATACCATTCCATTGATTATACTTATCAAAATGTAGATGACTCCGCGTATGAATTTATACGCGAACGGCAGCTACGCCACTTTTTCTTCAATGTTCGAAGTGCGAAGTACGAAGTTCGAAGTGCGAAGTTCGTCACGATGAAAAATGTCTACTAATTCGGCATTGGCCCATTGACCTTGTTGGTTTGTGTTGTCTTATGTTCAGTGTTTTGATCCGCTGTCTTTTGTGTTTGGTTTTCCTTGTCTTTTTTGTGTCTCTTGTTAATTGTACTTGTATATATATACTCTGTGATCGCATTTAGGTACTTAAAGTGTTTCGGTGTTTGTTGTAGGTGCTACAACCGAGTTTTTTTGGGAAATCCACTCCTTTCCTTTGTGTACCAAAAATCTACAAAATGTTGCCGATTTTTTTATTGAACTTGATTGACATTGTCTAATGAAAGAAATACCACATTGTGACAATGAAGAGCACGGAGTATAAAAGTACCGACCCTTTTCACACCTTGAGTGGCGTAGGCTTTGTTCAGAGATACCGATATCAGTTGGAATACTCTTCCTACAGTTGCCAGTTGCGATCAAAGATAGATCGACGGGTATAACATCATTTTCCAGCTTTCAATCAAAATCAGTTGAAGGAAAGGGGCCAAACTGAATACTATTAGAGGTATTTAGTCCTTGTCAATGTGTGTGTTAACCCTATAGATATTGGTCAGAGAGAGAGAGAGAGAGAGAGAGAGAGAGAGAGAGAGAGAGAGAGAGAGAGAGAGATTATTTTAAGTGGCGGATCCAGCTAACCCATTGCCGGAGGGTCGTGGAGTGATATTTGCCAATTTTGATCGAATTTTCTTTTTATTTTATTTTTTTCATGTCATAGCAAGCAAACAAAGTTACTACTTAATCGTATATATACATGTATAAAATATACCTTGCACACTCTTCCATACATCATTCACACATTCTATAAATAAGAAGTAAGCCAGCCCCACTTTTTATGAAATGCTTCTTCATTAACATTCTTTTTGTAAATACAATGTTCCGCTTTAATATAGGACGAGATTTACTTTTTTGCACCTTCAAATGAAGGAATAACCTTTAAAAGCTTTTGTTTGTACAAATAGTATTTAACAAGGCCTATAACAGTGTTAAATGTCTTATCCCTATCTATAATACCAACAATTATTTCTGAATCTTCTATTGTAAAATTTTGATCGAAATTGTCCATAAATAAAGGGCATCGTGAGAAATGTGGGACACTGTCGACGAAACGAGTGCCCTCCTCGCCACCTAAACCCGCCACTGAATTGTATATTCTCTATTCGGCCTTAAAGGGGGAAGTGACTTGATAGCATAAGGAGTCCTTAAGTTATTGCAATTTTCTAGTAAGTTTCAAAACTTTGAAGAGGTAGGGGTGTAGACATCTGAAAACGCCAAATATTGAACGATAATATAATGTAAAAAGAATGTATAGCAAGAAACACTCTATGTTGAAAAAAAAAAACAACGTTACATTTGTTCATAATTTATGCTAGTTTTAAACCCAAAGATTTGTTTTACGCCGGGCTTTGTTAGGTGTAACTGATTCAACTTAGTTTCATATCTGTGTTTTTCAGGAGGCCGAAAGTTTGTGGGCAAAATATATATATGAGTGTTTGTCTAGTTATTTATTATAAAAATTTCCACTACGGAGGACTTTGCTTCGTTTTTTAGTGAAAAGAATGGATTATTTATGAAATTTACGTTTACTGTATGTTTCGGTTCTATTTTTAGTTGAAATTCAACGGTAAACATAAAAACAATATTGGTACATACATATGAAGTATAAATAGCATATTAATCCTTGAGATGTACCTGGTCCGTTTTTATTTATTTGCAATCTTTACTGTATCATATCGATTTTTGCAAGAAAAGGACATGTGTGACCTTTTTTCTTTTTGTTTTGATGGACGTCAAAGATGTTATATACAGTCGAAAAAGAACAGATATGTGAACCTTTCGACATTTTAGTGAAGATTTGTTCATTTCCAGACCAGGCTGCCCAGACGATATACGCCCGTAAGCTTTCAGTACAGTACTGAGTATAAATAGATATTTTTCTTGTTGTTATATGAAAATATATTTACTGTCCGCGCGGCTCACTTCGGAACTGGATGAACGCGATTTTGATAACTTTATCATTCAAAAAGATAAGATAAAATCTATATCATTGAATAGATCTCGCTTAGTCGTAAATTATGGTATATGTTACATTGTCGAGGGTTTATGCAATCAAATTATACAGACAATATTTATAAATTTTAGATGGGGCGTTTTCAATGTTAAATTTCAGCGTGACGTCGCTGAGTTTAACATTGAGCCTGTGGAGAGCGTCGCGACGTCACGGGAAAAATTAGCAAGGGAAATGACCCATCTGAAATTTGTTTTGTCTATCAATTTTGACTGCTTGCACTGGCTATCATATAAATTATACCAAAATTTACGACTAAACGAGATCTACCGAATGGTATCAATTTTATTCAAAGTTCTACATGATGAAATAGTCAAAATCGCGTTTATCCAGTTTCCGAAGTGAGCCGCGCGGACAGTAGATTAAAATGCCCCATTGATAAATGTAAAAAAAAAAAAGGGGGAACTTACTCTGCTTCTGCTTCTGCCACGTAATAGCCACAATCAACGTGATGATTATTATGCTATGACTTACTGGTGCGCTAATTTAAAACTCTGAAATTTAATACTTTGAACTGTTGAATTGAGAACTTTTTAAACTTACTTTTGAACTTTTAACCGTTCGAAATCAAATAAAATCAAATCAAATAAAATCAAATAATAATTATTTTGAGTCGGACATGTCAACAATGCAACTTCTACTTCTATATATATATATAATTCGCAGTCGGAATCCACATTGCGGATATAGCACACACAGGTTTAAAATCTCTAAAAAATTTAAAATTGAAAAAGGATAAAAACAGATTTCAAGAATTTACATCAACTGATCCCACACCCCACCCTGAATACAATATTAGCTCTTGAGAGTTACCGACTAAATAATTTACCAGTCCCCCCCCCCCCCCCCCCCCCCACAAAAAACCCAATTTGATATGAAATTCCCTCAACAATATTCATTTCCGGAAAAGTGTTATAGGTCTGTGTTTTACTTTATTTTTGTTGACCAATCAAAATCGTTTTAACTTCCGAGTACCGGACAGGTTAGCGTCCCCTGCATGGAAGACGGGCGAGAGAACAGATAAAAAGTAGATCTCCTGTCAAGGATTAGGTATGCATCCACAAAAATAAATGAAAAAATCATAAACTCCATTGTGGTCTGTAACCATAACTTTGATAGCATACTGTTACCGTTCACAAATAAGATTGGCGAGGGACGTCAAGGGGCCTCGCACCACCTGATAACATGTGTATTTGGAGTCAAACTAAAGTGGATTCCTATTTTATTTTATCCTTGATTTTTGCAATAAAAGCTGTAGCGCATAGACGTAAACCTAATACTTCCTTTGAACTAATAAAAAGTGTCGGAAAAGTAATAATCCCTTTTGCAATTTGGACAAGGACCAGTCTATTATGGTTCCGGGACTGTTGTACCCTCGGGAACTTTGACCCGGGAGAACGTTGATCCGGGACCGTTGTACCCTCATACATGTTTGTTGTTTTTAATATTTGATGAATAAGCTGATCAATAAATGCCATTCAAAATTTTACGTCTTTTATTGTTATGGTATTTTATATGTATTCTATTGTCAAAATGTTGCTAAAATTCCGTAAAAGTTGAGTTTATTGCGATTTTTTGAAGTGGGAACGTTGATCCCTAAAATAATTTGTATACGGATAATTGATCACCCAAGCCACGTTGTTTGTTTTGTGAAATCTTAGGACATTCGTAATAAAAACAATGTATATAAATGGAATTTTTCATTACTTTTAAGACGGTTAATCTTTAAAAAAAAAAGATGCTGAAATGTTTAACTTTAAGTAATGTAAAAATTTGATACGAAAATTGAAAAAAATATATAAATTCATATATAAGATTAAAGATTTGACAACAGATTTTGAGACGACTATGTGCGCTTATGACTGACCTATCCTGTACTTTTCGTGTCCAAGTATGGGCAGCTTCATTTTCAGCTTTGTTAAAATTAGGGAAAGGGGCGGGGGTTGAAATTGACATTTTCTGTACAAACTTTATTACATATACATGTACTCCAAATTGAACCCATTGACTGACCACTCAAAATGACATGATCATTTTACGGACTAACGCATACACAAGTACCTTTACGTCGGTAAGATACGTAAGTGGACGTTGGAGATTTAAATCTCAGGCACAGAACAGGATAAAAAAGAATGTCGGAGAAAAATCAATATTGTATCAGAACCTTTCGGGTGAGCGGAGCAATTGTCAGTGAACAAATGAATTTTGTGCTTCTGACTGGCCATGTACAGTAAGCTATCAGTGGCGGATCTAGGATTTCAGAAAAGGGGGGACCCAAGGTTTCAGCTCGAAGAACATTGTTCACGGTAAAACTGACAAGCAAAAAAAAAAAAAAAAGATCGAGACGAAAAACGTGACCCTCAAGAATGCTGATCTATTTAATTTAAGAAGTGGGGAGGGGAGTTGATTCATTTTCTTTAGTTTGTAGGTAGGTAGACTGGCGAGCGTAGCGAGCCAAAAATTTTTGTAGATATGAAGTTTTCATTTGTTTTCAAATGAAGTCATCCATACATGTATATACAACTTTATTCTATATTGGCGAGCGGGCCGAGCCGTAAAATTTTTAGAATAGATTGATACATTTTGTCATAAGAATACAATCTCTCTCATTTTCCATGCTCCATTTTTTCTTGACCAATTGGGGAAGGTTGGGAAGATAAGGGCATTACAACCCCACGATCCACCTGTCTAACCTTGTTAGATCGGCCCATGAAAATGAAGCATTTGTTAATTATTCAAGTGTTAATTTGATTTTGAATTTTGTATATGTTTATGACAAACACGATGACAAAGAAAGTTGAAGACAAAGTGAAGACGAACTAATGAAAAAATTAGTGCGGCGAGCGAAGCGATCCGAAAATTTCCCCAAAATTAAAGAGAGTAAGCATAAAAAGAGTACTCTGAATCAATAACTTTGGGTGAAAAAGGGGGGGGGGGGGGTCCGGGCCCCCTGGGCCCCCCTCTTAATCCGCCATTGGCTATGATCCACACGTTGCTGCTACTGGTGTAGATCTATGTCACGTAACAAAGTAAATATGAGTACAGCGGCCATTTTCACAAAAATACTTATGAACAGAACTAAACAAGTGTGGGGAAAAAAAATAGATAACAAAATAAAAAGAAAAATCGACTGATATCGACCTACCCTATTTTTCTCAGCATGTTATGGGAAACACATATTTTTAGGCCTTATGATCGTCTTTTACTGTATCGTATGTCAATGATGATTTTATGACATCACATTGCTTTGTTATTTATGATATATTCACGGCGAATTTAAGATAAATGCATTTAATTTAACACTAAACAGAACTCTGTGTCATATAATAATGTAAAATTTCTTTATTTTGTACACTTTTCTCTCAGATTCTTTATTTCATTCATCAAATAGAGAGGAAAAGATACATATAAATAATGTAAAATCTCCATGATATACCCATTTCTTTTGAAATTTCCTATGATTTTCTTTGTTATGCCGTTCTACCTGCTAATTAGTGTTGTTAACTAGTTTGTTTGCACAAAAATTATTTTGTTTGCAAAACAAACCAATTACCGTCACTACCACCTGTACCAATTAAGGGTACAACAGTCCCAGGTCAAAGATCCCCAGGGTACAACGGACCCCTAGTTCAAGGGACCTGAGGGAACAACAGTCCCGACGCCTCTATTATTGTCCTTGTGGCTCACTTTGGAGACTGGATAAACGTGATTTCGAATACTTTGACGTACATAAAATTTTAGGGATGCAAATAAGCACTCGCCCACTCACCAATGCGACTAAAAATTCAGTGTGGACTACCAAGAATGTTTTTCTGATCGCCCACTTGGCGACAGTATCAAACTCAAAGTGGATTCCTATTTTATTTTATCCTTGATTTTTGCAATAAAAGCTGTAGCGCATAGACGTAAACCTAATACTTCCTTTGAACTAATAGCGAAGCGAAGCGAGCAAGCGGGCTGGAAGGGTAACACATATACACAAAACAAGTGGAAAAATGAACGAAAATAAGGAAGAAAAGATACATACTGACCAATTCATTTTCCTTCAACCAAGAATTGGCAAGATGGGCGCTGCCATTTTAGTCCGTTTTTTTTACGAAAATATTTCTAGATGAATCGCTATTTTTGTAGCTATGATGGTGTGTAACATAAAGCTAGGATGAAAAGTAGTGAAATAGTTGAAAAGTGTTAGCTTATGATGTCTGCAACAGGAGACTTTTAAAAGAATTTTGAATCCTTAGTTTGGTATCCTGTAAGAAAATTTTTGAATCCTTAGTTACGTATGCTATATGGATTTTTTAAATCCTTAGTTTCGTATCCTATATAAACACTGCAACTTGCGTCGGCCCATGCAATTTCATGCACTGTCTTCGCTTCAAGGGCTTCGCCATTATTCATATTAAAAAGTGTCGGAAAAGTAATAATCCCTTTTGCAATTTTGACAAGGACCAGTTTATTATTGTCCTTGTGGCTCTCTTGGGAGACTGGATAAACATGATTTCAAATACTTTGTCGTACATAAAATTTCAGGGATGTAAATAAGCACTCGCCCACTCACCAATGCGACTAAAAATTCAGTGTGGACTACCAAAAATGTTTTTCTGATCGCCCACTTGGCGACAGTAAAATTTCCGATCATAATTGTTTTCTTGTTTCGTAGTCACCATAACTCAAGTTGTGAAACAAAAACTCATGGGTACGGTATTTGACACATTTTCGGTTCACTTTCTTTTGGAAAATTAATCAATCTTCCTTATTTTAGATCAGTGTACCAAAACCTCATCTAACGTTTCCAAAAGTGTGCAAAATGTCACTGTCTGGAGACGTAATATTTTCATATTAATTTTATAACTGGATTTACCTGCATTCATTAATTTATTTAAAGGTGCTTGAGATGACTGAAATCAAAACCCTTCTTCGATATTTAAAATACAGAAACATCTAAAATCGTATGTTAATTTTACGCAGAAAAATTACTCAAACTGAATTGATGAAAGAAATGTGTTGGAAGATACATGTAGAGAGCACTGACCTCAAACTACTGACCATCTGCAATTATCATTTAAAGTCGTCAAATAAACGGTCCATGTAGATCAACATGTACATGTACACCAGTCTCTCCCTCATTTTTGGCGTTAATTTCATACTGTGTTTTCATTGTGTTCCTGTACAGTGGCCATGACTTGATACGGGGAAGAAGAGAAGGGGGGGACTTAAATTTAAAAATATAAATTTAGATACAACGTTTTGATGTGGGCTAATTGTTTTTGATGTGGGCGCCAAAATTTTTTGACTTGGGAGCCCACTTGGCCCCTGAAAATTTCAACAAATTTTCATCCCTGAATTTAATGAAATGGATACTATCCAATAGATCTCCCTTAGTCGTAAACTTTGTTATAAGTAGTAGGATAGTCAGTGCATGCAATAAAACTTTACAGACAAAATAATTTTTGGATGGGTAATTTCCCATGCTAATTAATTTTTGGCCGGATTGCAAAGCAATTCCGGTCTATAGATTGACGATGTCCGTCTGTCCGTCTGTCCGTCTGTCCGTCTGCCGTCAACATTTTGGTTAAAGTTTCTGGTTGAGGCAAAATCTAAGGAACTATATGCAGTAGAAACTTTATACAGTAAACTTCGCTTATAACGAAGCCCAGGGGACCATTGGTCCAAATTCGTTATAGCCATATTTCCTTACATGCATTTTAATGCTAAATATGTTTCCTTGGTGTTGCCGTTCTGAATGAATGAAAAGTTAAGACCAGTATTTGGTCGTATTACATTGTTTAGATTGAGGATCACTGACGAGGGTTTATTATCCGAAACGTGCATGTCTGGTCCATGCTGTACATTTATTTGCTCTAAAATGATGTTAATGAATTTGAAAACATTAAACATTCAATATTCATGTTGTGATTTATTAAGTAAGCATTCTTAACAATTGACATGCCGACAGAGTATTAAATGAGGGGCAATCATCACCTCCTGTGTATAAAAACACGTCTCCTAATAGGTAATTAGCGCCGGGACAACAGACGGGGAGAGCAATTATTTGATAATTAGTAATTATCTGTCCACCAGTTGTGTTAATTGGGAATACCTGGAGATCATTTCGTTACATCAGGTGAAAATAGTGAAGAAACTATGACCACGGGACCATGAGATGGCTTCGTAAAAGCCGATAATTCGTTATATACAAATTCGTTACAGGCATACAAAAATCAATGGATGGTAATAGGACTTCTGCAGGGACTCTCTTTTCACTTCGTTACAAGCAGAATTTCGCTATAAGCCTGTTCGTTATAGGTGAAGTTTACTGTATTATACATGAAGGTTGCCCATGACAAGACCTTTCAATTTATGCCGTAACATTTGACCTAGTGACCTTGACCTTGGACTTTGACCTAGTTAAAGATTTTGGTTAAAGTTCCTGGTTTAAGCAAAATCTAAGGAACTGTATGCAGTAGAAACCTTATATTATACATTTAGGTTGCCCATGATGAGACCTTTCAATTTATGCCGTAACATTGGACCTAGTGACCTTGACCTTGGACTTTGACCTAGTTAAAGATTTTGGTTAAAGTTTCTGGTTAAAGCAAAATCTAAGGAACTGTATGCAGTAGAAACCTTATATTATACATTTGGGTTGCCCATGACGAGACCTTTCAATTTATGCTGTAACATTGGACCTAGTGACCTTGACCTTGGACTTTGACCTAGTTAAAGATTTTGGTTAAAGTTCTTGGTTTAAGCAAAATCAAAGGAACTGTATGCAGTAGAAACTTTATATTATACATTTAGGTTGCCCATGATGAGACCTTTCAATTTATGCTGTAACATTTGACCCAGTGACCTTGACCTTGAACTTAGACCTAGTTAAAGATTTTGGTTAAAGTTCTTGGTTTAAGCAAAATCAAAGGAACTGTATGCAGTAGAAACCTTATATTATACATTTAGGTTGCCCATGACGAGACCTTTCAATTTATGCCGTAACATTGGACCTAGTGACCTTGACCTTGGACTTTGACCTAGTTAAAGACTTTGGTTAAAGTTCCTGGTTTAAGCAAAATCTAAGGAACTGTATGCAGTAGAAACTTTATATTATACATGTAGGTTGCCTCTGACAAGACCTCTCAATGTATGCTGTAATATTTGACTTAGTGACCTTGACCCAGTTGGTGACAAAAACTTACTTTGCAATCCGGCCATACCGTCTTTAGCGGTGTTTTATTCCATGACGTCGTGATGTTGTCCATAGACTCTATGATAAACTCTGTGACGTCATGCTAAATTTAACATTGAAAACATCCCATCTAAAAAGTATTTGGTCTGTGTAATATCATTGCTTAAACCCACGACAATACATGATGTTCCATAATTAAGGACTTGGCGAGATTTTTTGATTGGTATCCATTTCATTGAAATTTTTGCATGACATTCACAAAGTAATCAAAATGGCGTTTACCCAGTTTCCGAAGTGAGCCGCACGAACAGAAGGTTGCCAGAGGTTTTGGACAAAAACTTGTTCGAACCCCAGAGGTTAGGACAAAACCGAGTTTGGCCCTTCGTTGATTCCAGATGAAAGTGGTTTCGGACAAAAATTCTAGAGGTTTCTGACAAAATCAATACCATATACATGTAGATTACCGTATAACCAGAAATTTTTGCAAGATACTAATTTTCGCTATATTCGCAAGTGATTTGGAATCACGAAAAATTATCCCGGCGAAAAATTGTGTTTGATATGATATAACCTAAATTGATATATTAGTGCTATTTTGGTTTTACTGTACATGTGCCATTCTTCACATATCCAGATTAAAGATACATGTACATGTAATGCGAAGTAAATCAAGTGTATTCTTAAGATAGAAATAACAGACTCTTCAATAATGGAAGGTGCAAAACAGTGAAGTCATACGGTATGTACAAATCTATTTGTAATTTCGGAATCGCGAAAAATTGTACTCGCGAAAATAAAGACACCTTTTTTTACCATAAAATCGCAAAATTTTATACTTGCGAAAATTTCTGGTTACATGGTATTAGTTTTTTCTTTTCTTTTATTGGAGAAGGGGGGGGGGGGGGTTTAAAATTTGCCTTTCATTTGATATTTATGCCAGGTAACCTTTTCAAACTCAACAGATTCTCTGTGAACGAAACATATGAATGAGTTAATATACGAATACAAAATGAAGGATTGCAAGCGTCAAAAGATCTACAGTGAAACCTGTCTAAACTGATACCTGTCGAATACGATACCTGTCTAATCCGATAACCTGCCTATTCTGATTTAATTTTTTGGTCCCAAAGAATTTTCTATCTTTTCCCATATAAAATAACCTGTGTAAACCAACACTGCCTACTCCGAATACCGATATGAATTTTTGGTCCCTTTTACATTTTATACATGTACTTTACATCGTATAAACCGATATGCTAAAATAACAGCTACCATGACCAACCTATGTTTTGATTAATTATCACCCTAAGCTGATCAATTAAAACTATTACAATAGCTGAGTGGCCTCCATTTCTCTTATTACCTGTAGTAACCTGCCCAAGCCATGGCAAGTGTCTTAATTGTTTCTACAGTATTATGATCAGTTTAATCTGTGTGTAAATGTATCAACAAGTACAAATCTCAAATTTCCAAAGTCAATTTCATCTGACTTGAAATTTTTTTCATGGAGAATATATTTCAAAACTTAACTTATTATCACAGAGAGATTATTTTTCATGAGTTTAAACAGTTCATAGTAAAGAAGAAAGTATGACTTTTCACAGTTTTATGATGAATGTACCTGTGTTTCAATTGGAATATAAAGAAAACTTAAAATAAGTATCTGGAGGCTTTCATTTTGTTAAACCTGTGTAATCCGATAACCTGTCTATGCGGATATTTTTTCTTGGTCCGAGTCCATATCGGTTTAGACAGGTTTCACTGTATATGAATTTTAAATAATTAATAATTTGCTATATCGTCTTTAAAATAATTCATTTGCCACATGGGCGAGTATAGAAAAAATGAAAAAAATTCTCTAAATTCTTCTATTGAGCAAAATTGAAAATTGTATATGTCCTTTATGAAAGAAGCAATTTCCACATAAGTGAATGGTTAACAAGAAAAGGTATTTCCATGCTAGGTGACATCTCTCAAAATCTATGAAGTTTTCCAACATTGTTGTTTTGTAAATATTGATTCTTGCAAAATCATTTTGCAATGAACGCTAATGAAACAAAGCATGGGTTCCCATAGGAAGTTACTGTTTTTAAGATACTCCTTTCTAAAGGAGTATCTGATTGTTTTCGCAAGTCTAGCTCAATGTATGCTCGCTGTGTCGACTTCCGGTTGAAAATAGTTCCAGATTGTGTCAACAGTCGCTCAATATCAAAAATTGTGTGTGGAAACTTTTAAAATATTCTATCAGCATCGCTTGTCTTCAGATATTATAGAAAAATTATAAGATTAGTTAAGATTTTCTAAATGAAATTTGATCTTTATCAACTTAAGACTACCGGTACTTTACATCCGGACTATATTGAGCAAACATGCTCCGCCCACTGTTTAAATTCATGCCCGCAATGTTAAATATATTTGATGGGGTCAACCTTGATAGTGAAATGAACCCCAAAATTAAATAGGTGTCAACTAGCTTGCAACGTAAATATTGCTTGATAGCTGCAATTCTGGCTATTTCAGTGCTTACAGTGAATATATACCTGTAAAATGTTAAGCAAGTTGTGAGTGGAGTATCTTTCAGGGTCTTCAGCCCTTTGATTATTAACTTAAAACCTTGATCATTTTTCAAGATACCCGGTAGATCAAACCTTAACATGTCAAACCTGAGGATGGTTGTCATATTGAAAAATTTAATGTTTAAAAATAAAATATTGATATGTGTTTTAAGTTGAAGGTGTAATGCTTATACATGTAGTTCCATCTAAAACTTTCATTGTGTCTTTTACAGGAAAGAGACAATGCCTGGACTTAAACGGAAGGCTTCTCAGCCTGCCCCTACTGAGTCTCCTCCAAAGCTTAAGAAACAGTCCACAAGTGCAGCAGTGGATAAAGGCAAGCCAACTGTAGCCCGCAAAAAAGAGATTCCGTCTACTCCACCTAGATTAAAGAAAGCTAAATCAGAGAAATCGGTTAAAGAAAAAACACCAAAGAAATCCCCTGGGAAGCCTCACAAACTTCCACGATTCCCGACTCTGAAACCTACGGGTCCAATTTCATCAGATGGCCCAGATTTCACTTTTACTGTACCATCATTTTACAAGAAGTCCATCTCAAAGCCAAACTTGAAGAAAGCTCCCACCTTGATTCTTCAAGAGACAAGTACTGTAAAGAAAGAGAAAAGTGTGAAAAAGTCTCTAAGTAAGGCACCTACTTTAGAACTGGCACCAAAAGCCACAGAAATCCTTCAACCTGAAATAGAGGTGGAACCAGGGGCAACTCGTGCAACGGATATTGAGAAAAAGGTTCAAATGCTCCCCTCTGGATCTATTTTTGGTAAAATAACGAATGCTGATTTTGATGAAATGACACTCCCCTCTGATGCATCGTTATCAATTTATGAGTTCTCTGAGGAAAGTTCATCCACATCTTTTGGAGCAACCCCTGGAAAAATGACGGGATCAAGTCCACAAATGCGTGCATCAGCTTATTTTGTGGCAGATTTTTTCTCTACCAGTGATGGTACAAAGGACTTTGGATTTAGTGATGATGAATTCATGTTAAATGAAGAAACTTCTAATCAGACAGACACCAATAAGGCATCAAATGGTGTCTTGACACCCATGAAATCACCACGAAAGTTGACAGGTGGCCCTCGTGAAATTGTTTTCTCGTTTGATACAACAGGCTCCATGTATAATTATGTGGAAGAAGTGGCAGAGAAAATTAAAGAACTGGTACCAAAGTTACAATCTGAAGTTCCGGGTATTCGTCTTGCATTCATAGCACACGGAGATTACTACGACCTTAAACAGGACAGATATCTGATAAAGTGGTTGGACTTTGGAGCAAGCGTGGAAGAAACTGTCAAATTCTTTGAGAATTTAAATATAACTCACGGAGGTGACGCAGATGAATGTTATGAGTTAGCCTTACGTAAAGTTCGTGATTCTTTGGATTGGACCTCGGGTAGTCAGCGATGTTTGGTAATGATAGGAGATTCCGACCCACATGAGCCCGGCTACAAATTTGACGAGTTTGTTAATGATATTGATTGGAGAGTTGAAGCAGCTCTGCTGAGGGATATGGTGAGAAAATATGATACGCTACAATAATTTTGTATACTTGTATTTGTACTTGTTACATCACATTTATACATGTTCCATTGTACAATGTATATATTCATATATGCTTTTATGCCCCTGAAATCAAAGATTTTGTGGCATATAGAAGAGTTATTGAAATCTTTCAATGAAATGCCGGACATTTTGAATTTTAATTGGTCCAAATAATTGATGTAACTTGAGATTTTATCAGAGTCAGGCCAAACAATTTTTTATCGTCAAATCCTATAAAACCAATACTTTTCAACAACTCTGTATAGTTTTTGGCCTGTCTGTCCGTTTGAAATGTAAGCGATAGGGCTTTAATATTTCTTGTGAAAAGACCTTTCCATTGATACAGTACCAATAGTTTTGACCTTGACCTACTTTTCAAAAACTTAAAAATATGTGGCATAACTTTTGAATGGTAAGTGAATGGGCTTTAATATTTCCTTGTGAAAAGACCTTTCCATTGATACCGTACCAATATTTTTGATCTCATAACCTTGACCTTTGACCTACTTTTCAAAAATTTAAAAACATTTGGCATAACTTTTGAATGGTAAGTGAAAGGGCTTTAATATTTCGCATGTGTATGACTTGTGACAAGACCTTTCCATTGAAACCAACATTTTGACCCCATGACCTTTACCTACTGAACAGAAAAAAGGTGTTAATACTGCATGCACATAAATGTTTTGAAAAGACATTTTTATTAATTAAATTCCATTGTTGATCTTATGATCTATTCTGTAATTTTCAGGGTGTGCGTATCTATGGGATGCAGGTTGGATATCGTTCTGATTTTTATCGGCAGATTTCTCAGATAACAGGAGGAGCTCACCTCAGGATAGACAATGCCAGCTTTACACCAGACATGCTGATGGCCATCTGTCTTCGGGAAGGCTCGCTCAAACTGCTGAAGGTATAATGTTGAGTCATTGATTGGAAGAATGGTCACATATCACATGATTAAAGATTCTCAAATTATCTTTTCCATTTCATATGATACATGAATAACCAGTCTTCACGAAAACTTTTTGAAACCACTGGACCGAAGACAAATTCTACAAGGTTTTTAGCTCACCTGAGCCAAAGGCTCTAGTGAGCTATTGTCATAGCGATCCGTCCGGCGTCCGTCGTCCGTCGTGTGTCGTGTGTCGTGTGTCGTCTGTCGTCTGTCTGTCGTAAACTTTTCACATTTTCGACTTCTTCTCAAGAATGGCTAAAGGGATTTTGATGAAACTTGGTAGGTATAAAGTACTAATGGTCCCCTACAAGTGTTGTTGTTTTTCGTCCGGATCCCTCAACAGGTGGCGCCACCACAGGCAAAAGTAGGTCACAGGGGGTACCCTCCTTTGACAAACTTCTTCTTCAGAACGGAAGCACGTATCGACAAACCGAAAGCATCAGGATGATCTAGAGAGATGTCTTAAGAAGTGTTGTTATTTTTGGTTCCACTCCGAAGTCAAATTTTTGACGCTTTTTTGACGTCTCTTCGGACTTAGTCAGAAATGCACATTTTTGCACTATTTCTTTAAATAACTCAATAAGTGTATGATTTTACACACTCATTTACTGCATATTTATCATATCTAACTTACTTAATGCTTTGATATGTATTTTATGCTTAAATTTTATTTTTTTTTATTTTTTATGAATTTTTTTCTTATGTAAAAAGGAAGGGGGGGGGTTGATTGTCATATAATTTCTGCTTCTATTCTATAACCACTCTTCAGAATGTAGAAATTTGGTAGGTATGAGGTAGTCATGGTTCCCTAGAAGTGAAAGAATTTTGTCAAGATATCCACTTTTGGATTTTATAGGAATGTTTTTAAGATTGTACATAGGTATAATGTATGTTTTCCATGCCCAATGGACCCATGAGGAGACTGGGTTCAAACCCCGGCAGGACCCCAACAAAAAATTTTCTTTCCTTTTTCAGTTTTTTCCTCATTTTCTTTTTATATTTATTGTTAGAAATGAAACTGTGAAAGAATTTTGTCAAAATATCAGCTTTTAATTTTTAATGATTTTATTAAAGATTGTATTTATGGTATGTTTTCCATGCCCAATGGACCCAAGGGTGGTGGATTGAAATCCCGCTGGTATTTTTTTAGCTCACCTGAGCCAAAGTCTCTAGTAAGCTATAATTGTCATAGCGATCCGTCCGGTGTCCGTCATCTGTCGTTTGTCTGTCGTAAACTTTTCACAATTTTTACTTCTTCTCAAGAACAGCTAAAGGGATTTTTATGAAACTTAATGGTATTTATAAAGTACTAATGGTCACCTACAAGTGTTGTTGGTTTTTGTCAGGATCCATCAACAGGTGGCACCTAGCTGAATGGGGGACGCAAATGGTATTATTGTCTGACCCTTTTATACAGGAATGGGGAATGCAAATGGTATTATTGTCTGACACTTTTATTCCAACTCTGACAAATTTTCGCTGGCTAAGGTACCGCTCACAAGACTATTTTAAATATACTTTGATCAATAATCAAGAACAACAAGGTGGAAAAATTTAGGATCCCTCCTGAAGAAGGAGCTGTGGAGCTCTGAAAATTTGAGGTTTAAATTATTTTAGTGTTGTGAGTCTCTCGCACCATTTTTAGCTCACCTGAGCCATAGGCTCAAGTGAGCTATTGTCATAGTGTTGCGTCCGGCGTCCGGCGTCCGTCGTCGTCGTCGTCGTCGTCCGGCGTCGTCCGTCGTCGTCCGTCGTCGTCCGTCGTCGTAAACTTTTCACATTTTAAACTTCTTCTCCAGAACGGCTGAAGGGATTTTGATGAAACTTGGTAGGTATGAAGTACTCATGGTCCCCTACAAGTGTTGTTGTTTTTCGTCCGGATCTGTCAACAGGTGGCGCCACCACAGCCAAAAGTAGGTCACGGGGGGTACCCTCCTTTGACAAACTTCTTCTTCAGAACCGAAGCATGTATCGACAAACCGAAAGCATCAGGATGATCTAGAGAGATGTCTTAAGAAGTGTTGTTATTTTTGGTTCCACTTCGAAGTCAAATTTTTGACGCGTTTTTGACGTCTTTTCGGACTTTGTCAGAAATGCACATTTTTGCACTATTTCTTTAAATAACTCAATAAGTGTATGATTTTACACACTCATTTACTACATATTTATCATATTTAACTTACTTAATGCTTTGATATGTATTTTATGCTTAAAATTTATTTTTTTTTATTTTTTATGAATTTTTTTCTTATGTAAAAAGGAAGGGGGGGGGGGTTGATTTTCATACATTTTCTGCTTCTTTTCTATAACCACTCTTCAGATTGTCATGACAATTTGTAGGTATGAGGTACTCATGCATGGTACCCTACAAGTGAAAGAATTTTGTCAAGATATCCACTTTTGGATTTTTAAGGAATATTTTTTAAGATTGTACATAGGTATAATGTATGTTTTCCATGCCAAATGGACCCATGGGGAGTAGCTTCAAACCCCGGCGGGACCCCAACAATTTTTTTTTCCCTTTTTCAGTTTTTTTTCTCTTTTTATTTTTATATTTATCGCTAGAAATGAAACTGTGAAAGAATTTTGTCAAAATATCAACTTTTAGATTTTTAATAATTTTTTAAATAAGACAAGCTATAGCTAGTTTGGCTTTGTGTACTTATTTTCATACTTCGAATTAACTTGGCCACATATGCTATCAAATATACTCTGAATTTATTTTTAAGATGTTGACTTTTTGTGTTGCCTGCGAAGCACAGCGACACTTAGGGATCACTTTGTCCGTTGTTCGTCTGTCCGTCTGTCCGTCTGTCTGTCACACTTGGGTGTCACACCCCATAACTTTTGATTGGTAAGTGATAGGGCTTTGATATTTCACATGTGTATTCCTTGTGACAAGACCTTTATACACATATCATAATTTTTGACCTTGTGACCTTGACCTAGATATTTGACCTACTTTTCTAAAAATCTAATATTGGCTATATCTCTTGATTGATTAGTGATAGGACTTTGATATTTCACATGTGTATTCCTTGTGATTAGACCTTTCTACACATATAATGTTTGACCTTGTGACCTTGATCTAGATATTTGACCTACTTTTCTAAAAATCTAATATTGGCTATATCTCTTGATTGATTAGTGATAGGACTTTGATATTTCACATGTGTATTCCTTGTGATTAGACCTTTCTACACATATAATGTTTGACCTTGTGACCTTGACCTAGATATTTGACCTACTTTTAAAAAAAACCAAGATTGGCTATATCTATTGATTGGCAAGTGATAGGGCTTTGATATTTCTCTTGTGTATTCCTTTTGACAATACATTTCTACACATACCATAATTTTGACCTCATAACCTTGACCTAGATATTTGACCTACTTTTCAAAAAAATTAAGATTTGCTATATCTTTTGATTGGTAAGTGATAGAGCTTTGATATTTCATATGTGTGTTCCTTCTTGTGACAAGGCCTTTCTACACATATCATAACTTTTGACCTCATGACCAAGACCTAGATATTTGACCTACTTTTCAAAAAAACTTAGATTGGCTATTTCTTTTGATTGCTGAGTGATAGGCTTTGATATTTCACATGTGCATTCCATGTGACAAGACCTTTCTTCACATACCATCATTTTTAGCTCACCTCGATGAAGTTGAGTGAGCTTATGCTATAACCCCACGCGTCCGCGTCCGTGTCCGCGTCCGGTTAAGAAGTTTGGGGTAGCTCAGTATCTGACAAAGTACTAATGCTACAGTAACCAAACTGGCACAAGTGATTCATCTTTGGATGCTGAGGTGAACCCATGCATCGTATGCAGCATCTCACTTACATTTTCTGCTTGAGTGACTTGGTTAAGAAGTTTGGGGTAGCTCAGTATCTGACAAAGTACTGATGCTACAGTAACCAAACTTGCACAAGTGATTCATTTTTGGATGCTGAGGTTAACCCATGCATCGGATGCAGCATCTGACCTACATTTTCTGCTTGAGTGACTTGGTTAAGAAGTTTGGAGTAGCTCAGTATCTGACAAAGTACTGATGCTACAGTAACCAAACTTGCACAAGTGATTCATCTTTGGATGCTGAGGTGAACCCATGCATCGGATGCAGCATCTGACCTACATTTTCCGCTTGAGTGATTTGGATAAGAAGTTTGGGGTAGCTCAGTATCTGACAAAGTACTAATGCTACAGTAACCAAACTTGCACAAGTGATTCATCTTTGGATGCCGAGATGGACCCATGCATCGGATGCAGCATCTGACCTACTTTTTCCGCTTGAGTGATTTCGCTTTTAAAAGCCAATATTGAGCAGAGTATAAGTGCTACATGTACCAAACTTGCATATTGGATGTATCTTTGATCAAACTTTCATAAAATGACCTTGACCTACTTTTTCCGCTTGAGTGATTTTGCCTTTAAAAGCCAATATTGAGCAAAGTATAAGTGCTAGATGTTCCAAACTTGCATATTAGATGTATCTTTGATCAAACTTTCATAAAATGACCTTGACCTACTTTTTCCGCTTGAGTGATTTTGCCTTTAAAAGCCAATATTGAGCAAAGTATAAGTGATACATGTACCAAACTTGCATATTGGATGCATCTTTGATCAATCTTTCATAAAATGACCTTGACCTACTTTTTCCGCTTGAGTGATTTTGCTCTATAAAGCCAATATTGAGCAAAGTATAACTGCTACATGTACCAAACTTGCATATTGGATGTATCTTTGATCAAACTTTCATAAAATGACCTTTACCTACTTTTTCTGCTTGAGTGGTTTTGCCTTTAAAAGCCAATATACATGTACTTAGAAATATGTTTGAATTGAATTTTGCTGTCACGAGGTGAGCTTCGTAATCTGTGATTACCTATGTTTTACCTCGTGCACTTGCCCTATATATTTGACCTACTTTTCAACAAATCTATGATTTGCTATTTCTTTTGAGTGGTAAGTGATAGGGCTTTGATATTTCACATTTGTATTCCTTATGAAAAGACCTTTCTAAACATTCCATAATTTTTAACCTAGTGACCTTGCCCTTGATATTTGACCTAATTTCAATAAAAAAAAATCCGCTACGCAGGCGACACAAGCATTCCTTGGATTGCTTTTTTTTTCATACATGCATATTTCAGAACAATTTCCCTATTTAATGATTATTTTATCTGTCTTATTTCTGTATCTATGGTAAACATAGTCGCCATATATCTTGTGTTACAGATTTGATTGGTTCAATACCTCCTTGCCCCTTTAGTAGGGGTAACTACAGGAAATAAAAAGGTGCACACTAAAAATTTTGCCTGAAATGAAATGCCCGGAAGTCTGTAAAATTGGTCTTTTTTGATTGCGAATCTTTGGCACGCATAAAAATGTAAAGAAAAAGGGGGGGGGGGGGTCATGCATGTCCTTTTTTCGCAAATTTCACTTTTTTTACAGGAACTCTGCCTCCTCATCGAAAATGTTCCGAATTTTGCATATTTTCAAACCTATCTGTAGATTGCATAAAAGACAAGATCAAGTTCGAAGTTAAATTTATCACGACTATTGATTCAATATGCTAAAAATACATTTCCAAGCGCCGCATTTCAGCATATTTACCGAAAATAATTTGTCCAAGTGGCTTCACTGGGTCATGAGGTTTGATACACCGTACACTGCTGTTTGGAAAATAAATTGGCTCAATTTCTGCACAACTCACTTGAATTAATATTGTCCGCTAACAACTTGTCTGTGTTAATTGGATTAACACGATTTTGACTGTACGTTACATGTATTAAGATGAAATCAATACTATTCAAAAGCTCTCATTCATAGATTTCTGTATAATTTAATATGAATAAAGGCAAAACCGAAAAGTCTTTGTTTTTTATGCTTCCGGAATCAAAGATACGGGGGCATATAGTTTTTGGCCTGTCCGTCTGTCTGTTTGTCCGAAAAACTTTACATTGGGCATAACTTTTGAATGGAAGGTGATAGAGCTTTCATATTTCACATGTGTATTCCTTGTGACAATACCTTTCCATTGATACCAAAATTTTTGACCTCGTGACCTTGACCTTTGACCTACTTTTCAAAAACTTTAACATTGGGCATAACTTTTGAATGGTTAGTGATAGGGCTTTCATATTGTACATGTGTATTCTTTGTGACAAGATCTTTCCATTGATACCAACATTACTCTGACCCTGACCTCTCACATACTTAACAGAAAATGGTGTTTATACCAACAAAGATGCCACCGTGGGGCATTCGTGTTTCACAAACACAGGCTTTATTATTTTCTGGCATACTAGCTATTAATAATGAAAGGTTTGGTGTTCAATTTTAAATAAACTTAATTTATGAAATCATTTCATTGTTTTATTCTGTTTCTGTTGCACATTAATGTGGAATTTTACAAAATGATTTTATTTTTGATGTTGCATAATCAAACTATACAAGCTGGGCAATGATTATGACTTTGGATCACATAATCCATCTTTTCAAATCAGTAAAAAAGTTGTTGTTTTGAAATGTGACTATTTTCTCTTGTTTGTACTTTTAAAGGTTGTCTGAAAAAAAAACTTGTCTGCATCCGGCAAAAATCTTGTTAGGAAGGTTGTGGGCTAAAATCCTGGTACTGGCACTATCAGTATTCAATGTCAGTATGTCATTTAGAGCGTGCATGGGTATCAGGTGAGCGTTGTGCCCCCTGGGGCTCTTGTTGTGCTCTTTATATCTTTTTTCTGCGAGAGACAATTGCATTAGCCTCTGGGCCGATCCAACATTTTCTGAATACTTCACGTTATTGTTTATTTCTTCCCTGTGCTTTTAATAAATATATGTATATAAATATATTTTTCATATATATATTTTATGCTAAGATTTTATTTTTGTGATTTTTTTAATGATTTTTTTCTTATGTGAAATGGAAGGGGGGAGGTGCTATGATACGTCATAACAATATTATTTAACATTATTATTTCGCTGCAAAGGCCCGAGGGGCCTTTGCGAGCGAAGCTCGCCCTTATGGTAACGCGTATACACATATCTTATTGAGAAAATATGCTGAATCAAAGAATGAGAATGTACTACTATGCTTTCAAAAACTTTCGTCCCCTCTCAGACAGAGTTGCTGCGGAGATGCTGGATATTGCAATTAAAAATTTTTTTCGACTCCAAGTAGACGTATATGTTATACTCAATTTTTGTTTATAAGTTAAATTTATTGAAAATATTTTTCGTAAATCAGGTAACGATAAAGCATCAACAAGGCGGCGTAACCACGGGAAATCCGACATTTCCGGTTTTAAACGAGACGTTTCGCTTTGATTGCTTTTCTCGTCTCGGGTGGTTTCGTACTGTCAGAAGTCGGAATATGTTTGTTTTTTCTTTTGTTCTTAAGTAATTTATTTTCAGCTAGCCTAAACATTATTCTTACAAAATAAAAATGAATTATAAAGAACCATATTTTTAAAGAACCATATTTTAAGCCCCCCTCCCCCCTTAAAATGTTCATCTGCTGGTCTAGATCAATTTTACAAATGCTTCCGTGTACTCGCCTTATACTACCTTTTCTGGCAATCATCAAACAGAAAGTTTTCTAAGATAAGATAAGCCATCATAGTCAAAATAAAAAAGAAAGATTTTTATTTTATTTTATATAATCATATCTATTTTCTCTCCGCTCGCACAAAAAGGCTTTGCCTTGATTCATATTATTTCATATCTATTTAATGTTATTTATTTATTATTTTTTTTATAATTAGAATTGGTTTCGCTGTAAAACAATAATGTCTCTAACATTTATAAATAAAGAGAAAAAAAAATTAAAATCGGGATCTTAGTTTCATTCAAGATTTTGCAGGTGAGCAGTATGGCGAGAGTGTGAAACATACATAGGATATAGTTTGATTATATTATAATATTTCCATGTTAAGAATAAATAGTGCTGTATTCACATTTTTTAAAGTCCTTTGAAGTATGCTGTTTCGATAGTTCAATTTGATACATGGTTTAGAGTTTCCTCTGATCTATTAAACAGACTTGTTCTAAAAATGCGCAGTCGGAATCCACTTTGCGGAGTATAGTATACTGCGCGCAGACCAGCACATACAGGTTTAAAATGTATAAAAAGAATTAAAGTTAAAGAGGATAAAAACCGATTTCAGGAATTTACATCAACAGGCTTTCTACTGTTCCTACTTTTTCCTACTATTTCCTACTTTTCCTACTTTTTTATTTTGATCCTATTTTTTCCTACTTTTTCTTCAAAACCTCCTACTATTCCTACTTTTTCATCTCCAAAGTAAAAAATTACTTGCTTCACTTGTCATCGACATCCGATTCAAAGTTTTGGTTACACTACATAGTATCCGCAGTGTCGCATTTGGAATTTGGCTAGGGATGATTTTTTAAATAGGGGACAGATGGGGTCCAGCTTAATTATGTGAGCTTTATTATTGAAATAACTATGATTTTTGATATTTGGAAGAAAGAACTAGCTTGTTGTCTTGAGAAAAGCACATTATTTCCATTGTATACCTCATATGTATAGTATGACCGGGTGTGAAAGTAAGAGGTCATGTGACTAGCCTTGGGCAAAGAAATGAATGCTGTATTTAGGTAAGAAAACTTTGACGTCATATTTCTCGAATTGCATCAGGTGAAAATTCAAATAAATTGCACATATTATAGAATAAGAAATACACAACAAATAGACATACAGTTTATTAAGAAAATCATTTGAGAAGGATGTCAAATTTGAGTCACTTTGAGGGGTCATGCCCCATTTCCATGTCATCTTCTAATGTACTGCTATAACTTTGAGCAGCATGTCTGACTGACAGGATTTGTTCAGATGAAGTCAAGAATAATAGAAGTAATCAGTAATAAGAGTACTTTTTATTGATATGTAGCTTTATATTGTATGAGCAATATAAAATTATTAATATAACGTCAACTATTGCATGCCTTTCATTCAAAACGCTCAATTTTCAATGACCAATACTATGGAGTGCAACCTTTTAAAAAATTTCGGGCTCACTTCGCTCGCCCATTCTATATATTTTACATGAAAAATCAATCTGTCCTTATTTCTCTCTGTGATTTCCTCAAAGATGAACATTACCAGTCTACAATCATTGCTTACTGTGATTTGTGTGTCATACTTACTGAAAATTGGTGCTAAAAGTGATGGAAAATTTCCTACATTTCCCCTATTATTTCCTACTTTTTCCTATTTTTCTCCTACTTTTTTTCATTGACTACTCCTACTTTTTTCCTACTTTTTCATCAAGGTAGAGTAGAAAGCCTGCATCAACTGATCCCACACTTCACTCTGAATACTTCAGTTGAAGGAGATAGGATCACATCCTCAGGTAGCCTATCAATCAAGAAAAACGCGGTGGAAATTCAAGATTTCAATATTTTTGCCTTGTCTTTTTCTTTTTTTTTAATTTTTTTTTTTTTTGCTTTTAAAAAAATTTAGGACCAATGAATTTTAGGACTCCTCTTGGAAAAAAAATCCTGGATCCGCCCATGGGCATCATATTGATTCCTACTTTATAACTTTTTGTAAAAAGTATTACTAGCAACGGCGTAGCTCTGTCTGAAAAAGTGGAGGGGCACAACATCCCAAAACTTCTTACAAAAAGAAACAACAACAACAACAAACAAACAAAAAAACAACAACAAAAAAAACGAGGGGGGGGGAGATAAAGAATGGGGTTTTCATGTTCTGTATGCACATATGTCCATTTGGGAGTGCTCCGAGTAAGCGTAGGGTCATACATAGAAGAAGAGGAAGATTAAATATTGTCGTTATTAAATATTTCACGTGCTATCATTTTATAAAATGTTTCTGAACATGCAATTTTTTTCCATTTCGTTTCGTTTCATTTCGTTTCGTTTCGTTTCGTTTCGTTTCATTTCGTTTCGTACTTTAAAGGGACCCGCTTCAATACATGTATTTAAATTGTGTATGTATGTTACAGCATGATGACAAGATGTTTATGCATATTTGCTTGAAACTTCCAAGAAAATCTAAATATTTTCCATCTTCATCATACATGCCAGATGTCCCGGTGGGACAGAAATGTCCCAGAAAATCACACCTAAAAAGGCTGTCCCCCCAGTACATGAAAATTCCCATGATATTAAAATTTGTCCCGAAATGTTCGCATTTCATTGCAAAGTCATTTTTCCTTCGTCGTTCAAAGATAGGGCTGAGCGGTTTTATCGGTATACCGCGATACGAGGCTTCGCAATTCGTACCACGGTATTTGTTTTCAAAAACCGGTTTTTGACGATTTTATTTTATCTTCATATTTTTATGTTGTTTCTTTGAAAATTATGGACGAATGCGATCAGTTCTACAATTTTCTGACTAGCCACTTTTAAATATGACGAAGTGACCGTTCTATCCTACACAGCAAAATAGATTTCAAGAAATAGGAAAAATAATGTTTCTTCGTCCTTCAAAACATTCGTCAACACACTGCACATTGGTAAACTAATTTACAAGAAAGATCGATATTTCATCATCTTAGCTTGATTCTTATATTGTGTTTATAGATGATTGTTTAAACGTACAACATCGTGGTGTCATTTTTAGCTCACCTCGACGAAGTTGAGATGAGCTTATGCTATAACCCCGGTGTCCGCGTCCGCGTCCGGTTAAAGTTTTTGGGTAACTCAGTATCTGACAAAGTATTGATGCTACAGTAACCAAACTTGCACAAGTGATTCATCTTTGGATGCTGAGGTGAACCCATGCATCAGATGCTGCATCTGACCTACATTTTCCGGTTGAATGACTTTGTCATGTCTGGTTAAAGTTTTTGGGGTAGCTCAGTATCTGACAAATTACTGATGCTACAGTAACCAAACTTGCACAAGTGATTCATCTTTGGATGCTGAGGTGACCCCATGCATCGGATGCTGCATCTGACCTACATGTACATTTTCCGGTTGAATGACTTTGTCAATGTCTGGTTTAAGTTTTTGGGGTAGCTCAGTATCTGACAAAGTACTGATGCTACAGTAACCAAACTTGCACAAGTGATTCATCTTTGGATGCTGAGGTGACCCCATGCATCGGATGCTGCATCTGACCTACATTTACTGGTTGAATGACTTTGTCAATGTCTGGTTAAAGTTTTTGGGGTAGCTCAGTATCTGACAAAGTACCGATGCTACAGTAACCAAACTTGCACCAGTGATTCATCTTGGGATGCTGAGGTGAACCCATGCATCGGATGCAGCATCTGACCTACATTTTCCGGTTGAATGATTTTACCTTTAAAGGCCAATATTGAGCAAAGTATAAGTACTACATAAACCAAACTTGCATATTAGATGTATCTTTCATCAAACTTTCAGAAAATGACCTTGACCTACTTTTTCCGCTTGAGTGATTTTGCCTTTAAAGGCTAATATTGTGCAAAGTATAAGTGCTACATGTACCAAACTTGCATATTGGATGTATCTTTGATCAAACTTTCATAAAATGACCTTGACCTACTTTTTCTGCTTGACTGATTTTACCTTTAAAGTCCAATATTGAGCAAAGTATAAGTGCTACATGTACCAAATTTGCATATTGGATGTATCTTTGATCAAACTTGCATAAAATGACCTTGACCTACTTTTTCCGCTTGAGTGATTTTACCTTTAAAGTCCAATATTGAGCAAAGTATAAGTGCTACATGTACCAAACTTGCATATTGGATGTATCTTTGATCAAACTTTCATAAAATGACCTTGATCTACTTTTTCCGCTTGAGTGATTTTACCTTTAAAGTCCAATATTGAGCAAAGTATAAGTGCTACATGTACCAAATTTGCATATTGGATGTATCTTTGATCAAACTTTCATAAAATGACCTTGACCTACTTTTTCCGCTTGAGTGATTTTGCCTTTAAAGGCTAATATTGAGCAAAGTGTAAGTGCTACATGTACCAAACTTGCATATTGGATGTATCTTTGATCAAACTTTCATAAAATGACCTTGACCTACTTTTTTCCACTTAAAGCCAATATACATGTACCTAGAGATATGTTTTAATTGAATTTTGCTGCCGCGAGGTGAGCTTCGTAATCTTTGATTACACTATGTTTAGTTTCCTGGTGACTTTTTGCATTGTCTGTCCGCGAGTGTCTGCCGATGTCTCAGCAGAATCATCACACTGATAGATTAAAATAACTGGATGAATATTGATTTTATTCAACCGGAAATTCATGCATGTATGATTGACTTCGTATATGGTAGAAGGACTATCAAATTCGTCTGCACATGTCCATCCTTAATTATATCATGAAGACATTTTCATATTTTAAAATAAAATTTTGAAAGGAAAATTGAGGTAGGAAAATATCAATAAGGACACTTGATCTTATAGAAATATTTGCAATATATCGCAATATTTTGCCAAATATCGCTATATATCGCAATACACATTTGACCCGCGATACTCAGCCCTGTTCAAAGAGAATCACGTAATTGTTGGCTAAACAGCTGATCAACGTATCTAACTTACAGTGTACCTGAGATAATAGGTGTGAAAACAGAGTCCCAGTAAAGTGCGAAACGAAACAAAAACGAAACGCAATGAAACAAAAATCGAAACGAAATGAAACAAATCGAAACGAAACAGATCGAAACGAAACAGATGGAAACGAAACGAAACAGATCGAAACGAAACGAAACAAAACATAAAACTTAAAGAAAATGAGAAAAAGAGGAAAAATCGCAGAAAACGACTATTTCAAGACTAGATCTTATTCAAGGGTTAGGGGGTACCACTCTCCTCCTGCCGCCTCCCCCCTCCTCGTGGGGGAGGGGGTCTTGGGCGGTCAAGACAAATGTTTAAACTTTAAAGTGTAAATTGGTGCAATAGTGAAGTTATTTGGGTTATTTCCTTTTTTAAACCTTGAAAAAAGAAATAGACTTGTTTAGATGAAAAACTAAGGTGAGCGAAGCGAGCCTGAAGTATTTGAAAAATGAATTGAAAATTGCGGCGAGCGAAGCGATCGGGAAAATATTTTAAGGTATATATAGATAAATTTCGTGGTAATTTTTAAAATTGAGATTATGTACATGAACGCATAAGAGCAATATTATTTATATTAAAAGTAATTTCCTAATTTTTTGGGGTTACTGTTACCCTTCCAATCATCTGTCCCTCCTCTCGCCCCCTTCTTCCCTCCCTTTGTCCCTGTCCACCCCCTCATTATTGCCTTCAACCGTTAGTTCTTGTGGCTGGAGGGTTTTTTAAAGAATCAAAGTTGACGATTAAAACATAATATATACGGTATATAGCACAATTGCATTTTAAAGGAGAGTGATTGGGATGAATAATCTCGTCACAGACGGAAAAATATTATTTAGCAGGGAGGAGTCTAGCGTAGAGGAAACGGAACTGTTCCGTTATGTGTATTTGAAAATTTTATCAGAAAAATGAGAACAATTAAAAACTGGGGGGGGGGGGGGGCACATTTCGTTTGAAAAAGGATAAGATTTTTTTTCCTGAAATGTGCCCCCACCCCGTTTTATGATCTCATTACGGTGTCATAGCGTGGTTTTCTATCCCCTCCCTTTTATTCCTCTTAAATACATGGATGGCATTTGACATTTACTTTTTTTAATTGTCAACTTTGACTCTTTCAAGAAACCCTCTCGGCACTAGTTACAAATGTAGATCTCTTGGATTAAGGCAATATTACATGCTAATCTTGTCTTGAAATATTCGTTTTCGGCGATTTTTCCTCTTGTTCTCATTTTCTTTAAGTTTTATGTTTTGTTTCGTTTTTGTGTCGCCTGCGAAGCATAGCGACACTTAGGGATCACTTTGTCCGTTGTCCGTCTGTCCGTCCGTCCGTCCGCCCGTCTGTCTGTCAGTCTGTCTGTCTGTCACACTTTGGGTGTCACAGCCCATAACTTTTGATTGGTAAGTGATAGGGCTTTGATATTTCACATGTGTATTCCTTGTGACAAGACCTTCTTACACATACCATAATTTTTGACCTAGTGACCTTGACCTACAAATTTGACCTAATTTTCAAAAAAATTAAGAATGGTTATATCTTTTGATTGGTAAGTGTTAGGACTTTGATATTTCACATGTGCAATCCTTGTGGCAAGACCTTTCTACACGTACCATAATTTTTGACCTTGTGACCTTGACCTAGATACTTGACCTAATTTTGAAAAAAAGATAAGATTCGCTATATCTTTTGATTGGTGAGTGATAGGGCTTTGATATTTCATATGTGTATTCCTTGTGACAAGACCTTCTTACACATACCATAATTTTTGACCTAGTGACCTTGACCTACAAATTTGACCTACTTTTCAAAAAAATTAAGAATGGTTATATCTTTTGATTGGTAAGTGTTAGGACTTTGATATTTCACATGTGCAATCCTTGTGGCAAGACCTTTCTACACGTACCATAATTTTTGACCTTGTGACCTTGACCTAGATACTTGACCTAATTTTGAAAAAAAGATAAGATTCGCTATATCTTTTGATTGGTGAGTGAAAGGGCTTTGATATTTCACATGTGTATTCCTTGTGACAAGACCTTCTTACACATACCATAAATTTTTGACCTAGTGACCTTGACCTACAAATTTGGCCTACTTTTCAAAAAAATTAAGAATGGTTATATCTTTTGATTGGTAAGTGTTAGGACTTTGATATTTCACATGTGCAATCCTTGTGGCAAGACCTTTCTACACGTACCATAATTTTTGACCTTGTGACCTTGACCTAGATACTTGACCTAATTTTGAAAAAAAGATAAGATTCGCTATATCTTTTGATTGGTAAGTGATAGGGCTTTGATATTTCACATGTGTATTCCTTGTGACAAGACTTTCCTACACATACCATGGTTTTTGACTTATTGACCTTGACCTACATATTTGACCTACTTTTCAAAAAATTTGAGAATGGATATATCTTTTGATTGGTAAGTGATAGGGCTTTGGTATTTCATATGAGTATTCCTTGTGACAGGACCTTTCTACACAGACCATAATATTTGACCTTTTGACCTTGACCTAGATATTTGATCTACTTTTCAAGAAAAGTAATATTGGCTATATCTTTTGATTGATAGGTGATAGGGTTTTGATATTTCACATGTATTTCATTTTAACAATGCCATTCTACACATACCATAATTTTTTACCTTTTGATCTTGACCTAGATATTTGACCTACTTTTCTAAGGTTGTATATATCTTTTAATTGGTAGGTAATAGGTCTTTAATATTTCTTATGATGAGACCTTTTTGTTACCAATTTTTACGTAGTGACCTTGACCTAGATGATTGACACTCTTTTCTGAAAATTTGAGAATGACCATATCTTTTAATTTGTAATTAAAAAGTCTGATATTTCAAATGAATTTCATTTGAAAAGACTTTTCTACTGATACCAAGAATTTTGATCCACTTTCTAGAATAATAATCAAACCGTTTCGCAGGCGACACAAGCATTCCTTGGATTGCTATTTTGTTTCGATCTGTTTCGTTTCGTTTCGATCTGTTTCGTTTCGTTTTGTTTCGTTTCGTTTAATAATTCACATGTGTTTTCATTGTGATAATGTCTTTCCATTTAGATCAATGTTCTTGACCTTGTGTCCTTGACTTTAGAAATGACCTACTTTTCAAGAACTTTAACCTTGGGCATAACTTTTGAATGGTACATGAGAGGCTTTTGATATTCCACATGTGTATTCATTTTGATAAGGTCTTTCCATTTAGATCACTATTCTTGACCTTTCAAAAACTTTACCCTTGGACATAACTTTTGAATGATGGGTCATATTTGACAAATGTATTTCTTGTGATAGAGCCTTTCCATTCATACCAATATTTTTGACCTTGTGACCTTGGCCTGAGGATGGGAATAGACGTGGAGTCTGTAAACACATTTCTATAAAGACAAACACCCTAAGCAGGAGACCACAATTCTTGAAACTGACTTTTATAACTCATTCCTGACCTTGACCTTAAAGTTTGACTTGCTTGTGGAAAACTTTTCGTGGACATTGGACAGCTAACGTACACGATGGAATTGCTTTCAAATGGAGAAAATACTAGGTTTAAGAGGTTTTTGCTTTATCTTCACAGATTTGAATTTGAGATGCCTAGACGGAAGTTCTGGAGACGTGGAATAGGGAAAAAGAAAGGGGACAGTCACCCCTCCAACCATGACTTGACGTTTAACAGTGACCAGCTGGTTAATCCTCCAGTAAAAAAGGACGACACTGACCAGGTTAATCCTCCTGTAAAAAAGGACCTTGATGACGAGGTTAATCTTCCTCCTGAACAAAAAAAGAGGAGCTATGAGAACTTTGATAAGAATATTGATGAGAATTTTGATGAGAAATTTGATGAGAATTTTGATGAGAACTTTGATGTGAATTTCGATGAGAACTGTGAGAATAAAGTTACGGAGAATATTGCTAGAGAATTTGATGAAAATAAAACTGAACATAAGACACAGACAACACATGCCATGGATTCTTCAGATTGTCAAAATGTACCTGAAAACGATTCTCACATTGAGCATGTTGGTGCAAGACATTCTTCAGATGTAACATTTTTTGCATCTCATAGTCAAAGTGACAGTAGGTATTCAGTATTTTCAAGAGGAAGTCAATGCACATGCATGTCACTTTCTATGATTTTATGTCTTCAAGAAGACGTTCAGTTTTCAACAAGTACATTAGACCTTGTGCTTCATCATGGAGATAACTTGTACAGAACTGTTGTCCTTAATTTACAAGCAACAAGAAAGTTTGTGAATAAGCTGTTGTCCTATCAAGAACTTCCATCAGCAGTACAATATGGAGACAGCTTTTTCTCAGTTGTAAAGCATGACCCAGTATATGGTTTACCTGTTATTCAATCTCATAATCTTGAGGTTTTTTCATTACATGACGGCATCATCTTCGCTCTCACCAAATCTGATAGTCTACTTATCATGATAGGGGCAATCTGTTCAGCATTAGTATTTAAAGATGGAAAATACTATATCTTTGACCCTCATTCTCATGGTCCTGATGGCCTTAGTTCATGTGATGGAAAAGCAATATTAAAAATGTTCTCATCTATTGATGATTTAGTATTTTTCTTGTACTCCTATTATTCAAGTTGCAATATAGACCTTGAGTCTCAATTTGAGATCTTACCTGTCACAGTTGAAAGAATTATTCACAGTTTCATGAATTTGGAACAGAAAGTAGACGAAAAGTCAAGAAAAAGGCAGACTTATATTAGAAAATACATGCAGAAAAAACGACAAAGCGAAGACTTTAAGCTTAAGGAATCAACGGCAAAGCAAACAGCTAGATTTGATGTGCAGTGTAGACAACAAGAGAGGCAAAGAGACTTAACTTACAAGAGACAATGTAGAGAAAAGCAAGAGTTCAGAGAGAAAGAAAAAGAAACAAATTTATCAAAGAAGAGACAAGCCAGGGCTGATGAACAATATAGAAAAAAAGAATTACTAGCAAAGAGAAAAGCTAGAGATAATGAAGAATTCAAAGAGAAAGAAAAAGAAACAAATTTATCAAAGAAGAGAGAAGCCAGGGCTGATGAACAATATAGAAAAAAAGAATTACTAGCAAAGAGAAAAGCTAGAGATAATGAAGAATTCAAAGAGAAAGAAAAAGAAACAAATTTATCAAAGAAGAGAGAAGCCAGGGCTGATGAACAATATAGAAAAAAAGAATTACTAGCAAAGAGAAAAGCTAGAGATAATGAAGAATTCAAAGAGAAAGAAAATGAAACAAATTTATCAAAGATGAGAGAAGCCAGGGCTGATGAACAATATAGAAAAAAAGAATTACAAGCAAAGAGAAAAGCTAGAGATAATGAAGAATTCAAAGAGAAAGAAAATGAAACAAATTTATCAAAGATGAGAGAAGCCAGGGCTGATGAACAATATAGAAAAAAAGAATTACTAGCAAAGAGAAAAGCTAGAGATAATGAAGAATTCAAAGAGAAAGAAAAAGAAACAAATTTATCAAAGATGAGAGAAGCCAGGGCTGATGAACAATATAGAAAAAAAGAATTACTAGCAAAGAAAAAAGCTAGAGATAATGAAGAATTGAGAGAGAAAGAAAGAGAAAGAGAGTTATCTAGTAAGAAAAAGTTAAGATGTGATAAGCAATTTAGAGAGAAAGAATTACTTTTTAAAAGAAAAGCTAGAGATAATGAGCAGTTTAGAGCAAAAGAAAAACAAACAGAAGTAGCAAGTAAGAGAAAAGCTAGAGATAATGAATTCTACAAAGAAAAGGAAAGATTAAAGAGACAGCAAGTTAGAAAATGTAAAAGTAAAGAAACAAACAAAGCAAAACAGTCAGAGAGGAAACGGAAGGAATACATGAGAAGTAATGGGAATTATGTACAAAATGAAAAGAAGGCATCACAGAAAAAGAAGTATGGTTTAAATATTCAAGACTGTATTGAAATATTCCATAGATCTACAAGTGATGGACCTGTCTATGTTTGTTCAACTTGTCATCAAACATGGTTCCGTGATAGTGTCTGCAGTGTTGAAAACATTTCATCTACAGTTGCATTTCAACCTGGTATCTTAACTGGGGTCAAATCAGTATTAGACAAAGAGTGGATTTGTAAAACATGTTTGTCAAATACCAAGAAAAATTTAGTTCCAAAACTATCTGTTTTAAATGGTATGAAATGGCCAATAAAACCTCCTGAATTGAATTTGCATCCAATGGAAGAAAGAGTTGTTGCACTGAGAATCCCTTTCATGCAAATGAGAGAGTTGCCTAGGGGAGGACAATACTGTGTGAAAGGAAATGTAGTAAATGTTCCAGTAGATATTCAGCCCGTTATAAATGCATTGCCCAGACAAATGGATGATACAGGCACTATACCTGTAAAGCTAAAGAAAAAGATATCTTATAAGAAATGTGACTTTAAGGAAAACATAAGACCAACAGCTGTTCTGTCAGCATTGCATTGGCTGATGTCTGAAAGTGAACTGTACAGGAATTCAGGAGTTAAAATTGACGACACTTGGGAAGAAAGTGTTACAAATGATAGTCGAGATATAGTACGAGAATTTGTCTCAACTGAACCAAATCAAATGCATGAATCATGTACCAACACACCTAATGCAGATTCTGAGAAAGATACAATAGAAAGTGAAACAGGATATGAATCTGATAATTACAGTGAAATTGATACCACTGAAAATGTAACTGGAAATTCAGACACTCTGTTAGAAGATGAAGCTATTAATACTGACAAATCCTACATATTTGCTCCAGGAGAAGGGCAACATCCATTAAGTTTGTACACTGACCATGATGCAGAGTATTTATCTTTTCCGTCTATATTTTGTGGACAAAGAAGGCCAAATAATAAAGAGAGATTGGTCCCAGTACATTACACTGATATTGCCAAATGGGAACTTAGAAGTCAAGATCGAAGAGCAGCACAATCGGTTCCAAACATATTTTTCAAACTGAAAAAAATTCAATTAAAGCAAATCAGTGACAAAGTGCATTTAGCTGTCAGAAGAATAAAAACAAAAGGTAAAAAAATAACTGCTGCAGAAGCCAGAGATCAAACCACTCTTGATAACATCGTTCGTTTAGATGAAGGGTATTACATATTTCGACAGTTACGTAACTCTCCTGCCTACTTGTCTTCCAAGAAGAAAGACGTTTTTGCAATGATCAGACAGCTAGGCTTACCAACATGGTTTATGTCGTTGTCCTCAGCAGATACCCGATGGCCATTTCTGCTAAAGTCCTTAGCCCGACTTGAAGGGAGAATATTATCAGATGATGATGTCCAAAATATGTCATGGCAGGAGAGAAGCACGTCAGTCCAAAAAGACCCTGTAACTTGCTCTCGCATATTTAATGATAGAGTTCAAAAGTTCATTAAGATATTTTTGAAAAGCTCGCATGAACCTATTGGCCACGTCACTGACTACTTTTATCGAGTAGAGTTCCAGCAAAGAGGTTCTCCACATATACATATGCTTGTATGGATACATGATGCACCGAAGTATCCAAAAGACTCAGAAGACTCTGTCGTTCAATTCGTTGACCAGTATGTAACATGTACAAATGAAAAGGTAGCTATTTCTGGTTTAATTGACCTGCAAACGCATAAGCATTCCAAGACTTGCAGAAAAAAAGGCAAAGCTGTTTGTAGATTTGGGTTTCCTCTTCCACCTTTGCGCACTACTATGCTTTTAGAACCGCTAGAAACTGATGTTGAGAAGTACAAAAAGAAATATGATTTTATACAGGAAAAAATAAACAAGTACAAAGACGGAATGAATTTTTCATATGACCAGTTTCTGAAAGAAGTAACAGATATGTCAGAAGATGAATACATTAAGTGTATAAGAAGCTCTATAAATGGTCCTAAAATCTTCCTAAAGAGAACACCCTCAGAAATCAGAGTCAATATGTACAACGAGCATTTGCTACAAGCTTGGAACGCAAATATTGACTTGCAATTTGTCTTAGATCCATATGCATGTGCTATGTACATAGTGTCCTACATCAGCAAATCCCAAAGGGGAATGAGTGCATTGATGGATAGAGCATGCAAAGAAGCAAGGAATGGGAACATGGATATAAAGAAGCAAGTTCGTCATATCGGAAATCATTTTTTGAATAGCGTAGAAGTCAGTGCACAGGAAGCATCTTATTTGTTATTACAAATGCCCCTTACAAAAGGTTCAAGGGATGTTATTTTCATAAATACATCGCCTCCTCATGAAAGGGTAGTGCTGTTGAAGCAACAATCTGATCTCATGGAACTAAGTCCAGAATCCACTGACGTTCATTATCAGAATATAATCTCACGATATTCCAAGAGACCTAAACAGCTAGAAAACTGGTGTCTTGCAGACTATGCGTCTCAACTTGAAGTTAAGTATCCAGATGACAAAAAGAAAAATGAAAATGATGAAGAGGTGAATGACGATGAACCATATCCAGATCAAGATGATAATTCAGAATTTTCAGATGAAGATACTCTTGTCACTCTAAGAAATGGTATCACAATAAGAAGGCGTATACACGACCTCATTTTACGGTATGTGCGCTATAGCTTGAAAACTGATCCAGAAAATCATTACAGAGAAAAGTTGCTATTGTTCATGCCATGGCGAGATGAAAGTCTTGATTTATTGAATGGATATGGGAGTTATGAGGAGCACTATAAGGAAATTCATCTTTTAGTTGACCATAAAGCAAGTTTGTACGAGAAGAATATTGAGGAGATAGAGCAAGCTATGCAACAGGCTGAAGAAGAATTTGCACAGCATGATGAAATTGCTCCAAATGCCCAGCAAGCAAATGCTGATGATGAAGCTGAAGGTCATCGAGAGGCGAGAGAATTTGTACATTTCAATCCTGATAGACCTCTTGAGCACAGGCGTTATGACATAGGCAATGATATCGGTGCTTCCTCTTCTGTACCATGCGTTGAATTTCATGGTGACCGAATATCTGATGACGAGTACTTGAAGTTAGTCAGAAGTTTGAATATCAAACAGAGAGAATTCTTTACACATGTTCTGCATTGGATCAAAACTAAAGATCAGCCTCTTTATGCATTTTTATCGGGGGGTGCTGGTGTTGGAAAATCGGTATTGATTAAAGCTATCTTCCAGGCTTTACATAGACAGTTACACTCAATAGAGGGAGAAGATCCAGATGACATTAGAATCTTATTATGTGCCTTTACTGGAAAAGCAGCATATAACATCAATGGTGTGACTATTGCCTCTGCATTTCACAAGAAATATAACCAGAGTAATCAGTCAATGAGCTCTGATGAATTGAATACATTCCGAATGAAGTACAGAAATCTGACTGTAGTCGTAATTGATGAAATATCAATGGTTGGTGGGAAAATGCTAAGCTTTATTGATTGCAGATTGAAACAGTTGACTGCATCAAATAAACCATTCGGTGGAATAAGCATTATTGCTGTTGGAGATCTGTTTCAGTTACAACCAGTAGGTGATTCATGGATATTTACTGACTTGTCTGATGGACCTCAAGTTCTAGCAACAAATCTATGGAAAGAACATTTCAGTATATTTGAATTAACACAAATAATGAGACAGAAGGATGACATGTATTTTGCCAATCTGCTGAACAGGTTGCGAACTAACGATTTAACCGAGGAAGACGAAAGAGAAATTGAGAAGCACAGTGTAAGTCCAGCCCAAGAAAATTATCCAAAGAATGTTCCGCATTTGTTTGTTGAAAATAAATTTGTAGATAGCTTCAACAAAGAATTCATCGAAAACTTAACAACAATAAAGGTTGAGGTTACTAGTCATGATGCCATAACAGCAGATGTACCGCGGTCAACCAAAGATCGACTTCTGAAAAGCCTACCGAAAGATTCAAGCAAAACAGCAAATTTAGCTCATACTTTAGTACTTGCAGTTGGGATGATTTATGACATCACAATTAATCTAGATGTAAATGATGGAATAGCCAATGGTTCTAGCTGTATTATCAAATGCATCGAAAATCGACTTCCACAAACCACCAGACCGAGTATTGTATGGGTTTTATTCAATGATCTTGCGATTGGATTGAACACAAGACAAAAATATAAACATTTATACCATGCACGCATTGATCTTACTTGGACCCCGATATTTGATGTGAATCGCAATTTCCTCTACAACTATAAATCTTACCAAAGAACACAGTTTCCGCTAAAACCAGCTGCTGCAAAAACTGTTCACAAAGCACAAGGATGTACAGTAGATGAGATAGTAATTGATATGTCACAGTCAAGAACGAGGAAAACTCCGCATATCCATTATGTTGCAATGAGCAGGGTAAGGCGTTTTGAAAACCTTCATATTTTGAATTTCAATCACAGCGCACTAGGAACAGATGATAGAGTTAAAGACGAAATGAAGAGACTTCGAGAGGAAGCAAACTTAAAATTGTGTTATTCATCTTTATATGACGTGGACCCATTTCGTTTCAAATTAGCTTTCAATAATGCACGGTCATTTCATAAGCATTTCGTTGATGTTTCTGCAGATCCCAATATAAAAGTCGCAGATATAATTGGTATAATGGAGTCAAGGCTATGTAGTTCGGATCACAATGAAATGTATGCATTAGACGGTTTCGAAATGTACAGATGTGATCAAAACGTACAAATAAGTGGCAGAAGACCTAGTCATGGACTTGTTTTATACCTATCAGATAGTTTAGAGTGTAAGAGAATATTTAGACACAGTACAGAAAAATTGGAGTATCTGCTGTGTGAAACATTGCATCCTGCATTTGGAATTATACAAGTAGTGCTCTTATACAAATCTCCAGGTTGCACATTTTCAGAATATAAGGACACTATTTTGGAATCGCTTTCACCACAAATAGATTTAACAAAGTCCTTACTTGCTTTCGGTGATTTTAATTTTGATATCTCATGTGGACATCAAGAATTTTTGAATTTTATGAAAGACAACTTAAATTGCTCTCAGTATGTAAACAAGAGCACTACAAATATGAACTCAATTCTTGACTTGGTATTCTTAAATTGGGCTAGTGCAGTCACAGAAACCATTGAATGTTGCTGGTCAGATCACAAGATAATAACTGCATTCATTTAAATCTGCATGTCTTGAAAGCATAGACACTTGGGGCGCTATGTGGCCTTTTTTTTGAGGGACAATGCAAGATAGCCCCTCCCTCTTTTTAGTCCCCTACCGGCAACGCCGAAGGGGACTCTTAGTTTCCTCTCGGTCTGTCTGTCTGTCCGTCCGTCTGTCCGTCCGTCCGTCCGTCTGTCCCATTTTCAGTTTTCCGGACTTTTTTTCGCTGTTGTTGTATATTTTTAACTCATTTTTGGTATGTGGATATATCTCAATGTGATACAGATCAAGCTTGAGTTTGCTTTCGATTGACCTAATTTTACAAGAGTTATGGCCCTTGGACTTAGCAAATTTTATGAAAGTTTCAGTTTTCCGGACTTTTTTCCGCTGTTGTTGCATATATTGAACTCATTTTTGGTATGTGGATATATCTCAATGTGATACAGATCAAGTGTGAGTTTGCTTTTGATTTACCTAATTTTACAAGAGTTATTGCCCTTGGACTTAGCAAATTTTATGAAAATCTCAGTTTTCCGGACTTTTTTCCGCTGTTGTTGCATATATTGAACTCATTTTTGGTATGTGGATATATCTCAATGTGATACAGATCAAGTTTGAGTTTGCTTTCGATTGACCTAATTTTACAAGAGTTATGGCCCTTTGACTTAGCAAATTTTATGAAAGTTTCAGTTTTCCAGACTTTTTTCCGCTGTTGTTGCATATATTGAACTCATTTTTGGTATGTGGATATATCTCAATGTGATACAGATCAAGTGTGAGTTTGCTTTTGATTTACATAATTTTACAAGAGTTATTGCCCTTGGACTTAGCAAATTTTATGAAAATCTCAGTTTTCCGGACTTTTTTCCGCTGTTGTTGCATATATTGAACTCATTTTTGGTATGTGGATATATCTCAATGTGATACAGATCAAGTGTGAGTTTGCTTTCGATTGACCTAATTTTACAAGAGTTATGGCCCTTTGACTTAGCAAATTTTATGAAAATTTCAGTTTTCCGGACTTTTTTCTGCTGTTGTTGCATATATTGAACTCATTTTTGGTATGTGGATATATCTCAATGTGATACAGATCAAGTTTGAGTTTGCTTTCGATTGACCTAATTTTACAAGAGTTATGGCCCTTGGACTTAGCAAATTTTATGAAAATTTCAGTTTCCGGACTTTTCTTTGGTTCTATTGCAAATAATGCACTGATTTTTGGTAAATGAAGACATCTCAGTGTGATACAGACCAAGTTTGAGATTGGTTTCCATTGGCCTACTTTTACAAGAGTTATGTTCAATTTCATGAAATTTTTAGTTTCCCGGAATTTTTCATGCCTGTTATTGCAGATAATGATCTGATTTTTTGTATGTGAATACATTATAGTGTGATGCAGATTTGAGTTTAATTTAGACTGACTAATTTTCACAAGAGTTATGGCCATTGGACTTAGCAAATTTCGTGAATTCAGTATCCCAGACTTTTCTTGGCTGTTGTTGCAGAAGATGAACTGATGAACAGAGATGCAAGTCATAAATTTATGCCACCGGTAGGGGACTTATATCGCACAGCGATCATTGCATTTTTTTTTCTTTTAAGTCCTATACCGGAGGAAATTTTAGGGCTCCACCAAAACGCGGTTGCCCTATACTAATCTCGAAATCTGTCTGTCCATCTGACACATGCAAACATTTGTCACCACTTCTGTTCTATAAGAAGACGGGCTCTCATATTTGGCATGTTTGTTCCTTGTGTCTTTCCTGTGAAAATGCCTTTCTGTCAGCGACAAGACATTCCTATTGTTACTAGACCTTTCTATCAGTCTTTGACGAATGTATTAGAGACTTTATAACCTTTACAATTGTACTATAACAATTATATATTGTACTCATATATTTTGCATATGTGTTTCTTGTGACAAGACGATTTGGTTAGTACCAAGAATGTTCATCATGTGACAAATTTTTAAATTTTGGCCTTAACATTTGAAAACTTTAGAATTCAAGTTCAAATGATGGGCATTCATATCGTCATGATTGTACCCTAAGGATCTAAAACATTTCATTGTTTCAATAGTATTCAGACCATGATTCACTTATAAAAAAAACTTCATGTACGTTTATTATCAAACGGGGCCCTTTCTGAATTAATCTGTTTTGAACTGTTCTAGTGATCAAATATGATGTGTGTGTAATGTCGTGGTCTTTTATATATCTCTGTTGCAAAAACAAATATGTAATTATTCATTTCAACCTCAAACAGTCTTTGCATTTTGAATCCTTAAAGTCGCACAGTCCGTCAGAAAGTAGTCAAAATATCTCAAATCAGTTGATCGGTATAAAAAAAACTCAGACCTCTGGTAAATTTCACATCTAAATTATTTTATCGCAGTAGACTTCTATTGTAAAAATTAAATCCACTTGTAAGTGCTGCCTCTGAAGTTTGTGTGCCGCTGCAGAGAGTCAAAATTCTGATCGGGAAGTGAGGTCTGGATATATTACATTAGAAAAATTTTGTTATGAACGGAAAGTTAATAACTTTGGTAATACTAGAAAAATACAGTTTGTGTTCTACAAGTTAAATTTTATCCAATATTTGACGATTACAGGGTCTACAACTTTAAAATTCGCCAAAAAAAGGAGCGTACTAGTAGTCGTACTTTGAGGATCGTGCGACTTTAACGATCACATTTGAGGAAACCATGTATAATATTTTTATGTAAGTCCAGTGTACAACGCATAGTGTTGAAATGAATCAGGGGCGTAGCTACGCAAGGGGCCAGTAGGTCCGTATCTACACATAATTTAATTTTTTTTTAATCAACCATTTATTACCAAAATTTGACTAGCGAAACAGATCAGTATTTATTTGTAATATACAAATTACAATATAATCTTTCTGAAAATTGTGCTAACCGTAGATAATGTATCGGATACTTCACTATTTATATTCAAATCTACAACGTTTTGTCGTCTTTTAACGCAGATATAATAGATTTTCGTAGGATAGTTAACTTAACCATACGAAGTATAATAAACTCTTGTTCTTTATAGGAATATTGATGTATTCAAAACTACATTTACCCCCAGGGGCTGTTAATGAATATCAAACATGTGAAAGGAATGTAGACTAATCTAGATAGAATGATAATTCTTTTAGTGTTATTCTCAGTCTGTGGTGTTGTAGTGCACCTGATAATATTATTTGAGCCCCTAACCACCAGGGTCTTGGAAAATGGTTGTGGTGATTTTCTCCTTTACAACTCTATGTAATCTTGTGAGCACCGATTCTCAGAAAGTATAATTGATAGAAAGATAATTCTTTTAGCATTATTCTCAGTCTGTGGAGAAGTAGTGCACCTGATGTTTTGTTTGAGCCCCTGACCCCCAGAGTCTTGGAAAATGGGTGTAGTCATTTTCTCCTTAGTATACAACTCTTTGTAATCTTGTGAGCACCAATTGTCAGAAAGCATAATTGATAGAACGATAATTCTTTTAGAAATATTCTCAGTATGTGGTGTACTTGTGTACCTGATATTTTGTTTGAGCCCCTGACCCCCACGGTCTTGGAAAATGGGTTTGGTCATTTTCTCCTATATAACTCTATGTAATCTTGTGAACAGCAATTCTCAGAAACTATAATTGATAAAAGAGAATTTTATGCCCCCGGAATCAAACATTCGGGGGCATATAGTTTTTGGCCTGTCCGTCTGTTTGTCTGTTTACCTTGTGACCTTGACCTTGAAGTTTTACATACTTTTCAAAAACTTTAACCTTGACCATAACTTTTGAAGGGAAAGTGATGGGGCTTTCACATTTCACATGTGTATTCCTTGTCACAAGATTTTCCCATCCATACCAAAAAAATTTTAACCAAGTGACCCTGACCTTGACCTTTCACATACATGTACTTAACAGAAAATACTGCTTATACTAACAAAGATGCCACCGGGGGCATTCGTGTTTCACAAACACAGGCTTTATTTGGATTATTCTCAGTCTGCGGTGTTAATTGTTGTGCACCTGATATTTTGTTTGAGCCCCTGACCCCCAGGGATTTCGAAAATGGGTGTAGTCTTTTTTCTTCTATACATGTATAACTCTTTCATGTAATATTGTGAACACCAATTCTCTGAAATTATAATTGATAAAGAGTTAATTCTTTTTCCATTATATTAATCATTCTCAGGTCTAGTATTTTGTTTTTGCCCCTTATCCCCAAGGTCTTCGGAAATGGGTGTGTCACTTAGATTAATTTAAGCAAACAACCAGGAGAGCTTCAGTCTCATCAGAGACTTCTGGTTTTGTTTATATTGTCTTAAATTGAAATAAATTTCCATTGAAAGATAACATTTAAAGAAAAGTTTTGTATTTTCCTATTTTGTTATGGAATCTTTAGAACATTATATTGTGGCTTGCTGAATACATTTCTTTTCTGTGCATTTCTTCGTTCAATTGCTTGTTTATACCTTTTGATAAGCTATAGTATAGCTTAGATAAATATTTTACAATCTTTGTTCGTTTGCATAATTGTTTTGTTTTGTGATTTTATCTTTTGATAGGCTATGCAGGGTTTTTTTTCCTTTTGGGGAAGGTGCCTGTGCCTGTCCTATAATTTGGGAAAATTTACGACATTTTGCTGAAATTGGGAAAATTTTTATACAAATTCTCACCACAGTAAAACCCTAAAGTATTATTAACACTGCTAATCCACTGATTTGCTTGAACTGAACAAGGGATGAATAAAAATTTAAAGATGCACTCCGAAATAGGACATTTTGTGCTGAAATCCAAGTTTTGAGTCTTATTTTCTCAGGAGATTTTTTCATTATTCCTCTTTGGGAATTTAAGAGCGATTTTTTGTGAAAAATAAAGGAAATTTGGCATTGGGAAGGTGCTGAAATTCCAGCCCAAAACAAGGGAAAAAAAAACCTGCTATGGTATAGATTAGGTAAATCTTTTACATTATACTAATTATTGATGTGAAAATCTCATATTATACCATATAATCATAATTTTTAACTAGTATCTAATGTAGTAACAGTTGAATAAAGAGTTACTTAATTTTCTTCAGAAAAATTTCTTACAACTTTAAACAAATTTATACATACAGCTACTATTTGTAAGCTTTTTACCTATCATAATTAAAGTTTAGTGGATGTTCAGCATACTCAATTCACTCTTCTTGCAATTATCTAAGTTAATTAAAGTTAAGATTTGTACATTAACCATTAAACTTTTATGCCAATTTAGGATAAACCTGATCAAATACATTTCAATAATTGTGTTATACGATAATAGACTTGCCATGTTTTGTTCATATTTCACTTATGCACTCCTTGTTACTAGACTTAATTCCCATTTGTAACAATTTTTTTTATGATTCAATTTGACCTGTAGGTGAAAAACTTGAATGTCATTGATCATAAGTTTTGAATAGACAAAAAATGAACAGATTTTCAAATTTCAGATTTTCACAATGTCAAATCCATATTACCATTTTTGTGTCGCCTGAAAAGCATAGCAGCACATAGTGATCACTTTGTCCGTCATCTGTCTGTCCATCCGCCAGTCTGTCTTGTCACTTTTTTATGTTGTCACACTTTCATATAAAAGTGATCCTTATGTGCTGCTATGTTTCCCAGGCAACAAATGCATCCCTTGGAATGCAGCAACTATTTTGAATAATAGAAAAGTCATTCTTTATGTACCAATAATATGTTTACTACATTAATTGTTTTTGTTATTGTATAGCTTTTGCAATTGCCCTTGTCTGTCCATCCATAATTCCTGTCCTTTCTAGTCCTCTTAAACTGTTGAGGGATAAAGAGTTAATTCTCTATCCGTAATACATTTACTTTGTCTGTAATCTACTTATGTTCCTTACATTTTGTCTGTAATCTACTTATGCTCCTGACATTTGGTTTTAATACATGAACCCTTGGTCTATACATTTCCCAAGAACTATGTGACCTTGTTTTGCACATCATATTTTCTTTCTTACTCTGGTCTTCGTTGTATGTACTCTGTACATTATTTCCGTCTTGTTGGACAATTCTAGTCTAGATGTGCACCTTCAAATTTTTACTAGGAAATAGGTATTGGTATGTTCTCAGTTGTGTTACCTTACCATTTTTTTAAAAAAGAAATTAAAATGATAAAAAATTAAACATATCATGTACAACAGAAGAAGATACATTAATTGTAATGCATTCAAATGAATATGACTGATACCATTACCAACACTTTCTTGTTCATAATTACAATTGTATTTATTTCTTTTGTAGTTTTTCACATAGTATAGTTTATAAATAAATTGGACAAACTAGTGAATTAATGATTATATGTTTTTGCAAGTGTTTCAAGTACCAAGCTTCAACCAAAATCTTCTACTTGTATTGTCGTGGCAAACTGACCTGACCGGGCGGAGCTTATTTTCACCTGGTCATTGGAAGAGTTTAATTCTGACCAGGTCATTCAAGTTTTACAAAATTACAGGCAAATTGACTATTTACTCTAATTATTATATGCAATTCATTATCTATCTACCCTAACATTTAATTGATTCGTCTCAGTCGCTTGGCTGAATAAGCTCCGCCCAGTCAGGTCAATTTGCTACGACAATAACTTGTATGATCCCAACTTAATGCTTGTATTATGTTGCATTTGACCTACTTTTCCCATTTATATGAATGTTTCACTAAGACAATTGCATATGTATATATATACGTACCAAATCTGAACCAATACTCACAATCAAAGACTTGCATTTTGGTTCTACACACCAAACTTGCACCACTCCAAACAAACATTCAGCATTTAATGATTCTGTAGCCATTACCTTACTATGTAATGAACAGAATGTTTAATATTCAAATATCTACAAAGTTGCCAAAAGCAATATGGATCTCTTCTTTATCTGAACATGATTATGTACATGCAACCAGTAAGCAACATGTAGGCCTAAGTAACCAAAAATAGTGAACTATTGTACGTGTTGAACATAATTTTAAGGGTCATTTTGTCCAGCGTCTACCTGTCCATTTGCGTGTCTAACTAGATTGATATCTTGTTTCTTCATCCATTAAACTAGAAGGGATGCTCAAGCATGGATTATTCAACATCAAATGTGTGTCGATATCTCTTCAACATTACGTTTCTGGTCAAACATATGACATGTGTCAAATCAATTATTTCGAACAGTAACAGAAAGGAAAACAACATAATCATGCATTCTATTACCACATATTTTATTTTTAATAATTTTCAAGGTTGTGTTCCATACCAACAATGGTGCCAATCATTCATTTTTTTCTTCTTATTGTGAACTCAATACATTTACTTTAATGGTATATAAATGAAATGTCAAAATTTTGTCGTACATCGATTATGCTGGTAAAACAGTTACAACTATCAAATGTCCCTTTCGATAATATATCAGTATAATGAGTGAACATGAGCATCAGGTGAGCGTTGTGGCCTCCTGGGCCTCTTGTTGTATTGTTAATATAGTGAAATTCCACTAGTCTGTCAAAATTTCTACTTGCCGTGAGTGTTGGGCTAGCGAGTTTTCTTGAAGACTGATATAACATTTCATATGATACATTTATAACCAGTCTTCAAGAAAACGTTTTGAAACCACTTGACCGAAGACAAATTCTACAAGGTTTTTGTATTGTTAATACATGTATAGTGAAATTCCACCAGCCTGTCCAAATTTCTACTTGCCGTGAGTGTTGGGCTAGCGAGTTTTCTTGAAGACTGATTTAACATTTATGAATCTTCTTTCATAAATTTTGTTAAATTAAAAATTGTATGAGGTCCTTGATGTGTGTTATGCATCTCTTACATGTACCTGTTCATATTTTACAACTCATTTATTATCGAACTATTTCACAGTCTGCTGTGAGATACATCAATTTCACCTTATGATGGAAGGGATGTTTATTTCATAGTAGACAATCATGACTGAATGAGAATTTTATGCCTTTAATTTGAAGTTCGTCAGGTCCTTAGTTCGACTCTGTTCAAAATTTAAACCTTTGTTATAAATTTGTGTTTTCACTCTCTCTTTTATATTTCAGAGTTATGAAAATGAAGTCAGGAAAGCCAAGAAGGAAGCTGGAGAGGTAGGCTTGCTTGATTTGGAGCTGGAACGTCTATTTAGTTCATTGAAAAGTGTAGATGACAATAAATCTTCCAAATTGAAAATGAAGATGAAATTAATGTCAGAGAAAGAAGATCAGAAGAATGGAGAACCACCAACTTTGACCCCTTTACCCGTAAAACGGCCATCTGAGGGAAAATCAGAGACAAAATCCGGAGAGCCTTCACCAAAGAAAGCGAAAAAGCAAAAGTTTGAGACTCTCACACCAAAGATGATTAAGGAAAGGAAAAAGGCGGAAAAAGCTGCAAAAAAGGCAGAGAAATCATCAAAGAAATCCTTTACCAAATTAAAGCCAGCAAAACAAGAAAAGGTGGCTGACAAGAAAACTTCTAGTGAAAAGAAAACAAAAGCTAAAGCAGAACAGCAAAAGGTTCAAAAGACAAAAGGAAGGTCAAAAAAGGATGAAACCATCAAATCAGTAGCAAAGAAAAAAGTACCAAAAGTGTCAGCAGTGAAGAAAACAACAAGTTTGAAATCCAAGGTAAATAAAGTCTCCACAAAGCAAAGCCAAGCAAAGAAGATTTTGAAAAAGACAATTTCTAAAAATGTGAAACTACCAAAGAAGTCAAAAGAACCTGCCAAGAAACTGAAAACGAAAACTCCTGTGAAAAAGACTTCAATGAAGAAAGCAACTCCCAAAAAGACAACCAAGACTCCTGACGTGAAGAAAAAGATAGTATCAAAGAAGACAGGTGTTAAACAGACTCCTAAGACATTGGCTTCAAAGAAAAAGACTGCAGAAAAAGTAGCAAAGAAGAAGACGGCGGAAAAAGTACCAAAGCAAAAAGGAAGGCAACCAACAAAAGATGTGAAAACAAAAAATGCTCAAAAGAAAACAGTAAAAGGAGTAGAGAAGAAGAAACCTGTTGTAACAAAGGATAAAAGAACAACGATAAAAGGGAAAGTAACAAAGGTCAGTAAGAAAACGAGTGAAGTGAAGGTGAGCTCCAAGAAAGCGGAGGCCATAAAAAAGGTATTCAAGACAGCTAGTCAGCAGAAGGAAACTGTGGTAAAGAAAAAGAAAGAACCAGCTAAACCATCAGGGAAAAAGGAATTAGCTGATTTCAAGCTGCATAAGGTAGGTGCATGAACATGATATGATTTTTAAAACATACATGATTGTACAATGTAGAGCTCATATGAATATGATTCCATGTACCTTTGTAATCTCACAGGATCTTGCTAAAATTCTGTTATAGAATCAGTAAATTTCTGAAAACTTTGCAACTCCAGGTTACAATTTCAATTGAAGCATTCCCTCTTATCGAGGAATCACTACCAGTTAATTATTAGAAAATGATCACATTACACCTGCTTGGCGACTTGTGGATTGATGGCTATATTGGGCTACTCAATTATGACATCATAAAACATTAGTCAACCTATAGCTGCAATGTTGGACATTTAGCGATCCTTCGATTTTCAGTTTATAGGAAATTATTGTAAGTAATTTTAAAGATTTCTTTTTAACTTAACCAATAAAATGAATAACAATAAGCGAAATCTCTCTTTCAGTCTCCATCCAAACCTGTCAACAAACAACCCAGGGAAAATGCTTCTGTGATCAAGTTTGCCATGTCACCTCTAAACACCATGTTCTGGGACGACTGGACGTCATTCATCATGCAAGAAAAGCCGATCATAAAATCCAACGAATGGAAGAAATGTCCGAGTTGGTGTCCGGGATATTATAACACCACTGTGTACACAGACTCTGACCTGGTGACAGGTGTGTTTGAAATTGCCGTCACTCCCCCAGGTAGTAAAAAACACTACAGCGTGTACTTTAACATCAAGAACTTATGGGACAGTTTTGATTCTCAGCTTGTGAAACGAGAGGTAGAGAGAGTTATCAAGAAGAAGGGGAGTATAAGTATCCGCAGAGGAGTTCTAAAGAAACCTAACGATGCCGCATTTCATAGAGTGGTGGAATATTTAGTGGAGAACTTTGACTATGCATGGCAGGGCAGATCAGGGGACGTTGTTAAAGACGGATTCTGTATTTCAAAATCGTAGCGAAAAAATATTTTTTGTTTACACTGTACAAGCTTTTATTGTTGAACAAATCATGACTATCATATTAAACTTTTGTTAATTACGTGTATATTGAATTGATGCAAAGTTGTAGGCAAGAATCTGTATTGCGAGATGAATGTTGAGTTTCTTGTGTTTGTGAATGAATAGTTATTTATCTGAATGTTTGTTTTGTTTGAAGCAGAAGTTGAACCTCATATTAGTGGTGGTGTTTGTATAAAACATTAGTGTCAATCAGATTTTGTTTTGCAATAATTGTTTTTATATGCAAAATGAATTATTGTGGTACAAATGTATTGTATGTGTATTTAATTTGGGGATGGGGGTTGGGTGGGGATGTATAGTTTAGCAGATTTAAAGCTGTCATCAGTGAACTAATTGTTTTTGAAAGAGTTTTAAGATTAGCAGTTAAAAACTAATTATATACTAATTTCTACATTTATAATGAATTATGATAAGAGAATACATGTACATGTAGCATATGCTAATTTCTATTACCCTGTATTTATGTAAAGTAAATTCCTCCACCTTTTGAAGGGTTCTGTAAAACTTTGATTGTGCTACTGTATAAGTAGAATCATTCGCTTGTACTTTCTTTCACTGTTTTAGAAGAGTAAAGCATTTCGCGTGGACAATGATTCGTAGATCCGCTCCACATCAATGTACATTTTTAAACAACCAACAATTTTTTTTTTCATTTTGAACAGTGCGAAGGATTATAATTAGAATAATAGCCAGAAATAGTCAGTCCATGATTGCATCATTCCTTAACTCTCCGGTCTGTAGCAAGGGTGACGGGGGCTTTCACGGACAATAAATGGTTTAATTTGTTACAATCGCACGGAAATAGCAAAAATGTTGAAATATTTTAACCATATTAATTACGGCAGTACGGTTTTTTTAGGTATATTAACCGGAGTTGCTAGTTTCAGAACTCACGGTTGTTTGTACACACCGTTAGTTTGTTTACATGTTGTGTACATCGTACCAAAAGTGTGTACATACTTGATTAAGAATAACACTTCTCTGACGGTAATTGTTAATTACAATACAATTTATATCTGATTATTAAACAAACAGTCTAATTATTGTCAGCAAAATAATATGACACATTCATTACGCGTCAGAGAGACTTTGCAATTTTATAAAAAAAAATTTTTACGGATGGACGATGCATGCAAACGAGAAACCTGTGAAAGAAATACCAGCATTTTATCTAGTGTTATATGTTTTTGACAAATAATATGTGCATGTATTACACTTAAACATGACAAAGTTTTATGATAGTAATCATTTACAGATAATCCGTCTTTGAATGATGTTTTTGGTATTTTGATTCACTGAGACAAACTTTCGCAGTACGAGAATGACCGCGAAAGTAGCGAAGGTTAACACACAGCGAATGAATCTACGTATACAGTATATTAAGTACATGTACCATTGGAATCACAAACATGTAGATCATATAGTATATGAAGATTTTTACCATTTATTACAAAAGTTTCTAAATATGAACTGAATCTAATAAACCAAAGTAATAATATATATGAAAACATACATAGCTATAAAAGAAATGAAATGGCATTGTACATATTGTGTAATACACAGACTACAAAGAAATCACAATGATGTACATGGTCCTCCTGTTATTTATATGTGAACATCTTTAAATTGAAGTAGATGTTGAATGATAAGTGATGCTGTGTTGTATGTTCGAATATTTGTCGAGTACATGTATGTGCTTGTCGGGTACACCAGTCTTTCCCAAAAACTGTCTGTGCGAAAAAATCTGCAAATACCCCGGCCCGAACAATCTCTGAATACTTGTCAAATCATTAAGTTCTCGTAAACGCTCGTGAAACAAAGAAATTGAAACTACAATCATGAAATGTTTACGAAAGCATGATCAATATAGCATGAGGGACCGAAAATTATAAAAAGTTGCACTCGAACATTTGGTTAATATAAGGAATAGACTCACAAGAAGGCATCGGTCATTCGGACCGACTATTGAGAGGAAAACACCGGTCCGAACTTAATTTTGCCTGTCAGGACCAGCGGACCGATTTTATTGGGAAAGACTGTACATGTATGTACTTGTATGTGAGGAGGAAGTCAGAATTTGTACTACAAAATAGCTACAAGAAGGTTATAATATTGCTACTTGATTACAAATCAGGAATAGAATTAACATAAATTTATTTATTCATAGTTCAATTGAATATTTTATCTACTGAAAAACTGATTTAAAGTTGTATATACACATGTACATGTAAGTTACAGTAAAGTGGATACATATGTTGAGGGTAGGGGGAGGGAACAATGCTTTGTGTAACTTAAGTGATATTATTGTTGAAAATGTCATTAACATGGAAACTGAGGGAAATTTTTAATTACAGGTAGATGCAAAGTTTGGGTGAACTCTAAGGGAAGAGAGAGAGAGAAAAAAAAAACCCCAGAAGTTAAAATTTGATCTTTGTACTTTCAGATACAAGTCTAAATTATTGAGAAATTTGATAAGTTTATGATTACAAATGTGTATTTAGATAAGATATTTGTTGAAATTTTTCAAATGAGAATTGTTTCTCTCTGAATATTGATCAAAGATGAGATTTGTTTGATAATGAAATTTGCAAAATTAAACATTTTCTTGGCATTTTCAAAATTTTACTTATTGCTCAAAACCTAGACACATGGATGCTAGATAGGAACGAAAATTGAAATAACCCAAACAGAAGTACATGTACTGACAAAATAAACTTGGTCATCTTTGTTTTAAAGCCATATTGATATTGTCTGTATTCGTCCAATACAACATATATGAGCATGGCATGTAGGTCTTTTATATTGTATCTTTGACTTTGGAAGGTTAAACAGGAGAGTAAATATAATTATGAAGAGATATTCATTTATTTTATTCTGTTGCAATTATACATGTTCATATTAGATTTAAGAATAAACAGTAGATAGGAGTGGTCATTTAATACATATAATGTATTGATTATGAACTCAGATGATAATGACGAGTTCTAAATATGTAAGTAAAAAATCTTGTTAGGAATGAAAGAAATGCAATTAGAATTTTTTTAACAAATAGTCTGAAAGACCTGAATGAATGATATTGGGGACAAAAATATATTTCACTGTTAACAGGTCTTATAATTCATTTGTATACTAGATACTTTGCCATTAGTAAGCTCAATTTTGTTCTTTCTACACAATATACTTTTCTAACATTTCTATTCAAAATTTTAACCAAGTAGATATAAATTGGATCTTTGTAATAAAGTATACATGTATAGACAAGGTCAGACTCGATTTCTTAGACTGTCAGTATAAACTTCATAGTTCTTTCATAGTATTTTGGAAATTCCAGAAAGACATTTGTTTGAAGAAATAATCAGCCAAAACACAAAGAAGAATGTTATTTCAAGAAAACAGCAAAGGCAAACATTATATATCTTTTGAAAGAAAAGATAAGATGCAACGTGTGAGCAAAAGGATTCTCCAAGACCTTTTCAGTTGTAAACCTTTTCAGTGTCGTGTTTATTTTAACATATTGTATTGAAAAAGTTGAGTCTGACCATCATTATTTTTTTTCTTCCATTGCCACAGAAAATAAAATTTTGTAGTACATGTTTTCATACAATGTATTTGTTTGCTTTGGATAAAGCTATTTTGATATTAATTATGGGAATATTTAAGAATTTGCTAATCATATTGCTCAATTTTTATTTGACTTTGTACACAAAATTGTACGTAATTTTTAATAATTTCACTTGAATCCACTTTCAAATTAGTGTCTTAAGTATGATATGCTAGGAGGTAGTTATAGTATAATTTAAGTTTAAAAGATTTGATTCTGTGAACTTTTGATATAACTTTTAAAACAAGACTAAGTATGTGTGCTTTTTATATCCTCAAACCAATGTTATTACATTTAAGGTTCTTCAGAGTCAAAGGAAATTGACCTGAACTATTGGTTTTTCATACCCCTAGTCAATTTTTCATACCCCTCGTCATCAGAGTTGAATTTAATTTTTACTCAGTTGTTTATCTAGAATCAGTAAAGAGATACCCTAGAACAAATAAAACAAACCTTTAAAGTTGGTTTATCAATTCTTTTTGTATGGCTCTCAAAATGCACTGTTTGCAAAATTAATGTCCTTTGTTCAACAATTGTATCTTTCAAAAGTAACTTGTCCCAAATCATGGGAATTTTACCCTTAGAATATGATACAAGCAATGATGATTGTGGACATACAAAGAATGAAATAGGTGTGTATATTCAGTCTTTTAAATAGACACAGACATGTCCTTTATTAATAATATATTGTTGTTAACACTTCACAGTTTTATTTTTCATGTTCTCTGTAAGTTGTAACAGTTGACAAATATGGGGTCATTGTGTCTGGTGTCCGTGTGTCAGCATTTCTTTCTGTCTGTATGTCTGTCTGTCTGGTATTTACACTTTCACATATATGTCTATAACTTTTTGGATATGCATTATACCAGCAAGAAAATGCAGGGATGGTCAAGCATTCCAAGATTCAATGTCTCCTAAAAATTCACTGTTAAAGTCTAGGTTTCATTATTATTGTCTAACATTCACTAGACAACATAATTGTTCTTGAAGTAGTTATGATTTCCTAGAACTAAACTATCCGTCAAGCTAATAGCTACATGTATATGATACCTTTATTTCCATGAATGTTTGCATTTGCTTGCAAAATTATAAGACACTGATTGATCTCTTGTCCCAATCACTGTAATGTCGTGTAAGAATGAGTCAAGATAATGTTCAAAGTAAAACCTCTTTGTGGGATACACGTTTTTGATTAGTATGCAATGTATGGCAAGTTAAACACCTTAACCAGAAGTTGTGTGTTTACTATTGTTTGTAGCATTAAACCCTCTGAGTGTGTCTGAGAATACTGTATAAAAGATCTATGAAACCAAATTGTTTGTATGAAGAAGTCATATTGAGAGTGTTCTGTCAAATTGTGTATTTGATTGTTCTCCTTTTTAAAAATAAATTGTATAATTGACATTTGTTTTGTATATTCTTGATACTTGAAAAGTAACTGAAACATGACGGGAACATTATGATACCTCACTGCCTGTACAAAATTTCAGTTTCTTCAGTAAATTAAAGATACTTGCTTTTAACCTGTGAGTCTTGTTTGACCAGAATTTTAATCTTTTCCATGACTTTGAACAGTATGGTCTATGGATAAAGCTTTTTCAAATATTTCCATGTAAACTACTCTTAGTTACCAGAACTTTCTTTTTGGTTTCTAGGTTTGACATTAGGACCCTGACTTTGTTGAAGTTTGACTTGAGCTACATTCAAAAGATAGCTGCCAACAGGGACATAGCGTTTAACAAAGTTACAAAGACAATTTGATGAACAACTGTCAATGTACATCTGGAAAAGATTTCACTGTATAACAAACTTCAGCTGTGTTAGCTTTGGCTGAATTTTAGTACATAATGCTTATTTTGACAAGTTATGTATCATCATTGATGCTCGATGCATAAGTAGAAGAAATAGTGAATATATGAAGAGTTAAATTCTAAAAGTAGACCGAGAAATGTATTTCAAAGATCCAGCCAAGGACAGCTGTTGAATTTTACAGTCCTACGTTCCATTTGTGCAAGTATCTGACGTAAAAGCATTGTGACGTCATTAATTTCCTTTGAAAACGCCATATATGTAACCCTGTTTCCCTGAATTTCATGCTGGTTTCCATAGAATTTGATGACGTCACAATGCGTTGACTTCAGATACCTGCACAAATTGGAAGTAACTCTCTATTTCGAAAAGACCAAATAGTAAAGCCATTGCTGATGGTTGATGGTATCGCACAATAATTAGCTGTGTGATGGAATCAAAGTACATATTTATCAAAGTAATTACTTGGAAAAATTGCAGAACAATTATTTGGTTGTTATTGAAATAACAAAGCAAGTACTAGTTGACGTGAAATCACAGAATCTTTCTTCAAGTTAAATGAGAGCATGAAGTTTGAAACAATTAGTATCTAGTTGCGAAGTGAATTAACGGAGAAATAACTAGATATCAAATCAGGTAATTAGGCCATTTCTTTATTTTCTGTTTTGCGTCCTCTTGCTGGTATTAAACAAAATGAAAATAAAATAATTTGCAAATAAAATGTGTTTGCTACAAAAAAGGTTTATTTTTTCATATTTTATGTAAAAATGTGAAAGAACTGCAATGATTCAAGACATTGCATTATCTATCATTCTTTTGTCGACTAAAATTTGTTTTAAAAAATAATAAGTAGTCAATACTTTGTTTTATATGCTTGTTTGTTTTTCACCCTGGCTGGCTGGTAGGTTTCTCAATTTCAAAAGGACGCAAAACAGAATAAAACAAGAAATGACCTTACTGTTAATACCTTGATACAAGACAATTCTTGATTACATAACATGGTTGGCGAGATACAATGCTATTCTGTACTTTTCCGGGGGAATATACATATGTGGTTGTCTGTTTTGGAAGAGAAATAAATTGCTGTCTGATAAGATTAGAGAGTAATTCCTCTAGTAGTATATGAAGGACACTTTTGCAGTGATCACAGCGGATCACACACATGAGATAAAAAGTGGGAGCGAATGTTATCATCGATGACTAAAAGTCCACCAGCAGAAATACCAACTATCGTATTGAAATATATGATCTATCGTAATAAAGTGCACGATATGCGCATTTCAGCAAACAGTGTATCATCAGGGATTCAAGAGGCAGAAAGAGAGGAAATCTAAAAAAAAAAATGTATATGTATATGAAGGCGAGTACTACAAACACGATATAAATTGTAGACCAAAAAAGCCAGCGAAGGACAGTGCTATGCCACGAGGGAGATACTCCTTACTTTTCAAATAATTCATCAAATTTAGTATCAGAAAAGTTACCAATATATTTCAAATCAGTGCAGAAGCTTAGTTAAACTAGGCGAACAGTATCCCTGGGGACTAACAGTAAAGATAAGGGGGTGGGATAAATATTTATCAATTTACAATAATACTGAAGTGTTCCAATTCTACCTTCTTGAAGAAACGTTCAAACCAATTTTAATGCACCGAACAAGTGTTTCGGATAGAAAATCCTCATTAGTGATGCTTCCAGCCAAAGTGATTTTCAGACACAACCAAATTCATTTCAGTAGCGCCCTCTGGTTTATTTTTAAAAAATTTTTTTTATGCAATTACTTTGCAGAGAGTGCATGGCTCCAAATTTCCTGTAGGGTCGATTCAGTAGCAGAGTTAAAATCGATTACCAAAAATAGCATTGGTGGTATGGTGCTCAGATGTTAACCTCCTTTAATTTCAATGTTATTTTTGGATGAAATGACAATTTTCCGAAATAGCAGAATAATATATATGTTGCCAACTTGATAAAGGAAAAAAAAAAGCTTCTTTCAGGCGACAGAGCTGGAAAAAAGTAATTTTTAAATACACTTCAAACATCAAGTCACAGGGAACGAGTTTATCTGCCCCACGCTGCAACAAGAAATAAGTGTTTATAATAATAATACGAAGTGTTCCAACTCTTTACCTTCCTAAAGAAAATTTCAAACCAATTTAAATGCACCAGACACGTGTTTCGGATAGTAAATCCTCATCAGTGATGCTTCAAACAAAATTGGAACAACAATTTTCACAATTTATCTCGAGATTTCCCAAGATTCAGATAGGTTGTGTAATGTGTATAAACACATTATAATGATTACTGTAGTTATACCGGTAATTGGTCATATCAAAAAGTAATTACAATAAGGCTATTCGTCCAGATAATACCGCAAAGTAAAATGAGTATAGTTGTTGACTCAGATAATTTAAGTTTTAATACAGATGTCGCGTGATATTCGAAAATTTCTGTTACCAAATTTCTTGGAATTTCTAAAACGTTTGTCCTGTAGCATCATATCCCACCTATCCTGCTACGTCTTTCGGTACAGTTTTGGACATCATAATTGTCACACTCTTTGGTCATTTTACATTGTTTAGATTAAGGATCACTGACGAGGGTTTAGTACCCGAAACGCGCATGTCTGGTCCATGCTGCAAATTAATTTGTTCTTAAATGATGATTTAAGAAATAACAACTAGCTAGCCGTGGTTTATTGTCCAGTAATTCCATGAGTCGCATGGACCAATCAAATTATCCATGCACAGGGATAATTTGATTGGTTCATGTGACGAGTGGAATTACTGGACAATGAATCACGGCTAGCTAGTTGTTATTTCTATTCTAATATAGCGCGTGAATGGGCGGAGCTTTTCGCACTGGAAGTTTGTTGGAGATTTTACACCAGGCGAGTTCTATGGTACATATAGGGAGAAAATTTCAAGTCATATTAGAAATTGAATTTGAAGACGTTTTTAACATTATAAGATAATAACTCAAAGGATGTTTCGTCTGATCGTAAACGTTATATTGGCTAGGCCATAAAGACACTGTTTACTATTGAATAAATTCATACCGCGTGGAAAAGATTATTTACCTATTGGCGTCTGACTTAAAAACTAAGTACATGTACTTGTAGAGCGTGTTTACTTTAATTTCATACATTATGCATATATTATTTAACAGATCGATAAATTTGCAGCATAGATCAGACAAGCACGTTTCATAACGTTACTTAACGAGGCCGAGTACAATTAGAAAAAATTGATGACGGTGAAATTTCAATTTCTTTTTCTTAAAATGATATTTGAAGTACAACAAATAAATAACATGAATGTAAAATTAAAATCTCTTGCGCAGAAATATGAAAAAAAATTGAGAAAAATCATTATTTTGCATTAAAACCCCATAAGGTCTCATTGTAAGATGCCATTATCTTTGAGATGACCCCTACATAATACTGAACGGTCAACTTCTATTTTCTTTCCCATAAAATGAATGTTATAATACTGCAATTATATGATCCGAATTTAGTCAAAATACCTTGAGTAGAAGTTCATCATTTTCTTATTAGACCCAGCCTCATTAAAAATGAAATAAGGACAAAGACTGTAAAAGTCAGAACCTCCCGAAAAAAAAATATCGAAAGACGTTGCAGGATAGGTGGGTTATGAAGGCAGAGGACCAACTTTTCAGAAATGTCAAGAACACTTTGTGAACAGAAATTTTCGAATGCGTTTGAAGAAACGATCAACCGAAGTTGATCGGACTTGGCTACAATGTGCCCTCGGGGACTTCTTGTCCACCAGCAGTGACATTCATCAAGTGTTACAAATATTGCACGTTTTCAAATTCATAGCATCATTTCAGACAAGATAAATTTTGCGCATGGACCAGACATGCACGTTTTGGGTACTTAACGGGTATATATGAAACAAGAATCGTATAATAACTATATAAGAAATATGAACATACTTTCGGGTATATGAAATAAGAATTCAAAATTTGCAAAAAATGTGGCCTTTATTTTTGATTTGATACAGAATAAAACTTTGCTCGAAATCAGAATGAGATATCAAAATTGACAAAGTATTTGAAAAAGAATTTCTCCAACTTTATGCAATTATATGGACTTACATCAATGTTAAACGTCTTTAAATTCAATAGTATCATTTAAAACCTGATAAATTTTCAGCATGGACCAGACATGCACGTTTCGGGTACTAAACCCTCGTCAGTGATCCTTAGTCTAAACAATGTAATATGGCCAAAAAGTATGAAAATTATGTCCAAAAACGTACCAAAAGACGTAGCAGAATGGGTGGGATATGATGCTGCAGGACCCACGTTTTAAAATTTCAAGAAATTTTTTAACAGAAAATTTCAAATGCGTTGAAGAGACAGACGATCAACCGAAGTTGCTCGAACTTGGCTACATGTGCCCTCGGGGACTCCTGGTCCACCAGCAGTGACACTCACCAAGTAGTTAAAATGTTAAACGTCTTTAAATTCAATAGCATCATTTAAAACCTGATAGATTTTCAGCATGGACCAGACATGCACGTTTCGGGTACTAAACCCTGTATATCATTTTACGGACCTAGCGAAATTTGACAAAAGGATCTTTGACCTGATCCTTGGTCGAGTACAATGTGGTCCATGATAAAGAGAGATATATATTTGCATAATTTGACAAGAGTTTTTAGCAGCATCAAGGATCATTAGATTCTCAGGATTTTTCCCTTTTATAAACATAAATAAATTTGATTTTGGTCCTTTCTCAACATCACGTATTAGAAACACATATGTATTTTGTAACGTATGTTTAGGGATACTAAATAAAATGCAGTTCAAACAATTGTGTGTCAATGCATTTGTTAATATCAGATAACGTGTATATACATTCACCTTACACTTTTTCAACAATCGAACCACTCGCGGCGTACAAAGCTAAGACCGGTGTTAACTGTGGACCGTTAGACTGTGCCAGAATCCGATCATCTGTGATATCAGGGTGCCAGAATCTGACAAAGCTATTACAGAGATGGCAGAGGAAGGGAAGACAGTCCTGATTGCCGTGGATGGCAGTGACAATGCCAAGTACGCATTTAACTGTAAGTACACGTGTAATCTACAGTATCATATGACTTGTGAATGTGTAAACTCTCAACAACAGATATATAAATATCCCAGTAGTACAGAGAAAAGGAAAATTGCTATACATTTGTATTATGATTCATGACTGAGAGCCACATCCTCTTTTTCAGTGTCTTTTAAAAACGTTGATTCCCTAATTACGCAGATTAGATTCAAGTTTTTATATGGGGCGGGCAGTGGCCAGTGGGAATACTTTGAATAGAATGTTACATCATTCGAATAAACTCATTTGCCAGTAAGCAAAATATGTTTCTTATTTTGCTTACCGGGGAATGAGCGTTAATAAGATTCAAGTACAAGGGAAGTCTCCTCCGAACTATTAAATAGGGGTCATGTTGAGGTCAGGAATTCGGACGGAGTGTAATATTCGGCCAAAATGGGGATCGTTAGCCGAGCGCGGTACATTTTATATTTCATTGTCCAAATTCCATCTAGGTTAATGTTATTGTATTTTCTCTTCTGACAGTATATTTTTCAGTAAAAAACCTGCAAATAGAACGAAAGTTTTAATGTTAATTTTATATTTACGAGCATTATTGATGAGACATTTTTGTTGAAATGCGCATATACTGCACAACATTATTACGATAAAACATACATTTCAATATTAGGAATTTAACCGTTAGGTCGGTACCGTTGTTCCGAGGATATCGTTCCCCTAGATTCACTGTGCCATTCTAACATGAAATATATATTTGAAAATTTTCTGATACTAAATTTGAAAAAAAAATTCTGAAACTGAGGATGATCTACTTGACATCGCCTTGCCATTTGCTGACCCTTTGGCATACATTTTATATCATAATAAGAACTTCACTCTTTGACCATATATTCACTATTTGGATTTCCTCTCTTTTGGCCTCGAGTATCACTGATGAGTTATTATTAATTATGTTGAAATGCGCATATGGTGCACTTGATTATTGCGACAGAACACATAATTATTTCAATATCGAAAATAAACTCAATAAGTCGAATTCCATCATTAGTGGGTCGTAAACAAGATCGAAGATAAAAGACTTCTCGACTTTGAAGACGGAATGACTGATGGGTACTTCTTTGGTGTTTTCACTAATTAATGTCCCGAACTCAAAAATCTATATTTAGTAAGTGACCATTGTATACTAAATTGCATGAACCAGAAGGCGCATTAGTTTTTTTTGTACCAGCTGTTTTCTTGATCTTTTACATGCTTCATTTCTTTTATTGTATAGAGCTGTTATCCACTACCTTTGGATGATTGAAATCAATATGGATTTGAAACAGCATAATGACAGACCATCACTTCTTGATGAATTAAGAAGGATGAATGAATAAATAATGATTATCCCCTCACCCAAATAAAAAAAGCGAAAACAAGACAGAGATTGGAAAATAATTAAGGAATATAGAGTGAAATCTAAACATCGTAAGCATTAACTTGTCTCGCCTTGAGTAGATACATCTCCATTCCTGTAAGAGAAATAGCTTTATGCATAATTAAGAGCAGAGATTCGAAATTTCTGTTCTAATGGTATTACCTCATCATTAATCACCTATGACAAAACACACCCCAGAAGGTCCATCATCATTTTAGCCAGGCTTTCTATAAGATTAATCCACCGAAGGATTTGTGTTTTTTACAACCGTGGGGAAATACATATAATCAATATTTTCACGCTACAAAATACATGACTATGGAGAAGTTGAACATTAGTAAATTGCCTGGAATGTTGGACAACGACAGGTGTCATAAAACTTTCATAAATGAGACTGACCTAATCTAAACCATTCGTGTTTTAGTCCTCAGTCCTCAGTATGTATTTGATTCTCCAGATTTCACTATTTTACTAACTTCTTTGTGTCAGGTTGGAAATACATGTACATCAATTTCAAGAACTCGGAATGGAGCCGCTCGAGAAAATAATTCAATAAAAAGACAAAGAAATGAATAAAAATCTTACATAGAAATAAATCTTCATGTACTTTAACATTTTTGACAAATGCCTTTTCTGTGATTCGACTTTAAAAGAGAGAAAATCCAAAGTATAAACGATTGAAAAAAATGTTTTATAAAATTTTATGTATATGTATATATATCTTACAAAGGAACAAGGTAAACGACTGAAGTGAATGGTGTTTCTAGTAAACAGGAGATGCTTACTCTTCCCGGGCACTTGTTCCAATATATCCATTCGGTGCAGAGTATTCTAATTGTTTAGATTTTTATGGTTTTATTTGTCCATTGATTATGTTTTTCGAACTCTGTTGGTTGTGTGGTTGACGTCCACTAACTAAGTCAGAGCTTACACGAGGGTTTGTTTGTGTAATAATTGACATCATGAGATTATCCTGTTCATCAACCTTTTGACAGTAATATCAGTAGTGTCTGTGTGTCTGGCTTTATTTGTATCTCTGGTTGGGTTTGATCAACTGCTTTGGTGTCGACTACGGACAGAATTATACTGTTGACGTTTAACACGCTAAAGCTCAAGTTCCCCTTCAAGGAAAACTTATCACCGAGCACATAATCAATGCCTATGAATGAAATCTCATGAGAGACAATGCTCTCCTCGCACACTCTTTTTACTTCTCATTTCGTTCTACATTTTCATCTTTTCTAGAATCCCTGTAGGTCATGTTTTTTTCTGTTTGACAATATTTATAATAAGAATAAGAAAATTAAATATGTCGTGAGCTTAATTTGGTTGATGGCAACAATGGAATAAGTCTCACTGTTTATACGTACCATAAATATGTTCCATGTTTACTCAATATGCTCTTCTGTCGTTTTAATGATTTTGCTGATAAAAAATGCCCTTTATAGACACTGACACATTTTGCTGTGGTCTATGACATACTTTTTGGGCTATTGATAACTATCCTCTCGTCTAGGATTAATTACTATCATTACTAAATATCACCATAATTCTATAATTTTTGAAAATAAAGACGAAGAAGGAAGGCTTTTTACATTCTGGCAAAAGTTGGAGAAATGAATAGTGTGGTATTTCACCGTCTTATAATGATGGATCGTTATTCTCCCTTGTATTGTCACATTATCATCGAAAAGAATGGCTCTCTCTACAGAAACAACCTAAGATCCTTATCGATTACATTCTCAATCTTGATTACATACTGCAGCTTAAGATAAATTTTACGATAGTTTCTTTCAGATATAAGATCTTCTTAGTTAATTTTCATGAATGCATTTTCAATTTAGCTAGATTTGTATTGTGTTCCACTGTTAAACGTCTTCAAATTCAATACAGATAAATTTGCAGCATGGCCCAGACATGCACGTTTCGGATACTTAACCGTCGTCAGTGATCCCCAATCTAAACAATGTTACATGGCCAAAAAGTGTGAAAGTTAGTATGTCCAAACATGTACCGAAAGACGTAGGATGATTGGATGGATATGATGTTACAGGACCCACTTTTCAGAAATTTTAAGAAGTTTTGATGCAGTAACAGAAATTTTCGAATGCGTTGAAGGAGTAATAAACCGAAGTTGATCGAACTTGGCTACATGTGCCCTCGGAAACTCCTGGTCCACCAGCAATGACATGCAGTAACCAAGTGGTTCAAATGTCTGGTCCATGCTGCCAATTTATCTGTTCTTAAATAATTTGAAGACATTTAAAATTTGATAACAGAAATTTTCGAATACATTGAAGAAGCGATAAACCGTAGTTGATCGAACTTGGCTACATATGCCCTCGGGGACTCCTGGTCCACCAGCAGTGACACTCACCAGGTGGTACAAATGTTAAACGTCTCCAGATTACAATTTAGGCGTCTTACAGATAAATTATTCTATGAAAAAATGCTCTTCGGGTATGAGCTAGATTTCTAAATGGCATATTGCACATAGAAAAAACATCGTATCTTTTAACATTGGAAGAATAAGATTTAAACATCAAGTTTGTGACGACTTGGAGCATTGCCTAATTCGTCAATGGTTCAATACGTCTGCAATTTCTGATCACTACCTCCTTCCTATTTTAAGATGGGACTGAGTGGTCTCTGGGTCCCATATTTTATCGTTAGGTCAGTTAATAATTATAATGTCATGGAATTTTCATTTGTTCATTACCAAACGCGGTATGTTGTAAACACTTGCATGCATCTGTTTTAAGGACCCTTTCAAATTGACCTTGAATGTATTCATGTTAGAGCTCAAAATTTGCACCTATATGTATGTGATTTATGATAGCACTTATGGACTACCTTGTAATCCACAGATGTTATCGTGTACGTTGAATTGAGTATTCCATTCAGATACGGTTCGTGTATAAAGTAAGATATGGTGAAAGTTAATAGGATCAAATTGCTCATATGTCATCAACGTACTCGTAATAAGTATAAATGATCTTTTCAAGTAAATACAGTAGAGCATTTTGACTAACAAAAATGTACTCATTTCAACGAAATACGAATCTTTATCTGACCTTGATGAAAGATTCAAATATTTTAAGAGAAAGAAAAAAAAACATCCACAACAACAAGGCCATAAGACAAGGACCAGTGTACATCAAAGGCAGAAGATTATATCCATTAAAAGTCGATGGTTACACTAACACCCATAGCAACAATATCAAAGCTTTTGAAAGTACCATGTCTCTCTTGAAAGGGCTTGCCTAAATTTCCTCTACTTTGATTTTTTAAAATTCTTGACACATATAAAATAAGAATTTCAAGAAAACTAATTTGTAAAATGTATTAGCTGTTAAATGACGTGACCAGCTGTTTTATATCACTCATCAAATGTAATTTTGAGAGACACGTTAATCGATGAGCAGCGCAGTTAAACATGTTCTGTGTTTATATTTTACAGGGTACAAAGATAACATGCATAAGGAATCCGACAAGGTGGTCCTCGTACATGCTGTAGAGATGAATGAAATTCTACATTCTCAACAATGGTATACATGTAAGTCTGAGTTATATGAATTCCTTTACCTTATAAATTGTTTGAATTTCTCTATGATTTATCACTGAAAATGATATCAAGAATTATGAAGTTTTTATCACATTTGGCATCCTTGAGATCTATCACTGAAAATCAAATGTTTGGACAACCTTTAGATTTATTACTAAAATATCATCAAAATATTTGTACTGATGTTTTGATACAAATTTTGAAATAATGTTGAATATTTTGTGGAGGAAACAAAGTCACTACTTTAGATGTATTTTTCGTATTCATCTAGCACCTTACTCCTTTGACAAAGATGTTTTATACTCAATGCTGGAGGAGGAAAAAGCGAAGGTCACAGCCAAGTTAGAAGTGTTCGCTCAGTGGTTAAGAGACTCAAAGGTAATTTAGTTACACTCATCATATACATCCAACTTCTCTTCAGAAACCTCCCCCCAATAACCACACAGAGATTATTGAAGGTACATCTTTCATCCATGCAAACGACATTTCTTAATTATAGCTGATAAAAAGTTACTGTAGACAGTATAGGTTGGTTGCATATTCATACAGACAATTGGGAAAAAAGTTCAATTTTATACAGTTTAACAAGACGAAGACTTTTAAGTTTGACAATTTTTCTGAAATATCAATTTGAACTTTTATTATTTTTTTCACATAAATATTTTGAAATATCCTGAGCCTATATTTGTAGATGAACGGAACAGTGAAAAGTATTCACTCCGGTAGTCCCGGTGAAGGAATATGTAAAATGTGTGAGGAAGTGAAAGCTGACGTCATCGTGACGGGAACACGTGGTATGGGAACTGTTCGTCGCACGCTGCTAGGTAGCGTTAGTGATTATATTTTACATCATTCACACGTTCCTGTGATCGTCTGTAGACATAATTAGATTTCATGATATTCCATATATTGTATGTATATGTAGAGATGCTATACTCTTACGAATAAATGTTTAATCAGACTCTATTACGAGGGCGCTATTACTAAAAATGAAACAAAAAGTAGATTATGGTAGGTAGATGGTAATGCCATTTGAACAGTTTGGATTTATATGGAGTGTAATGATAATGTTATGATGTACAGTTACACTTTACTCATTATCTTCGATGGTATACGACTTGCAAGAATTTTGATTGATGACTAACTTGTTCAGGATAAGCTTTCTAACGATTTTAAACTTAAATAATACATTATTGTTAATTATCAGTCCTTCGTCAAATGATATGGACCAATGTTTTGTTTCAATATTTGGTAGAATTTTTGTGTTCAAAGCTTGAAACATTGATTGTTTTCAGTTTCATAATGACAACAAGATTTAATTTATGATTGCTATGCTTTATATTGATGTATGAAATTGCCAAAATATTTATCCATTGTATAAACTGAATTAAAATAAATATGTAAAGCGTTAATGATTTGTTTCTTTATAGCACAGATGCCGAAAGCTTATTCATTTGTCATATCGAGAAAAGATAGAAATGCTTTTAAACTTGAAAGCATTTTCCTCCGTACTGAATATATATGATCAGGATATTTCCAACAAGACGGTATTGCAGTGATCACAGAGAAATAAACACACAAATAAAGATACAAATGGAGGCGGCGAGAACGACAATCAAGGTAAACATCATAGAAGCATGACGACTGTCACGAGGATTGTAATTGAAATTGGAATTCATGTAGACGGTGCCATCGAAACAGTAAAACAATAAACCAAGGTTTATTTTATCAACAAAACAGCGGTATGAAGATTTTAGGCGAATCATACCGATATTTTATTGATAAATGTATGATGTAGGCTGTAAACATTGTCTACCGATATCACTCGGTATAAAGGAAAAATTGGTCAGTCGGATTGCGGTACACAACCCTTTCAAACCATAACGCAAAGAACATTTGATAATTTAACATTTGCATAAACATAACAAAACCTGACAAAATTTGTTACAAACTTTGACTGAATTTGGTGTAATTCAATTCTGAATTTAACAGACTCTGTCAAATACCCTCCCTCCCCGACCAACCCCCCCAAATGAATATATAAAATAAAAACTTCGAAAGGGGAACTGGCGTTGTCGTAAATGAAAAAGGAGCGAGAAATAAGACCACACATCAATTAACTACAAAGTTACGGCGAATACCACACAGAATAACCATACCAGTGCACAATCGATGATGGGATATAAGAGAGCATAAACAAAGACGGCTTTACAAATAGAACAATTTGTCTCGGTCATAATGCATCACTGAAAAGAAATAAATGTGGACATTATCTCGTATTGGACTTTCTGGTGCATAAACTGTTCACACTGTGACGTCGCCTTCGCTGATGGACTGTTACTTCCCAAGAGTATCATTCACTTTAGTTTGAGGACGATTCTATGTACCTTGTACTGACTTAAATATAATATTTTTAGCATATATTTAAGATAGAGAAATCTTTCTCTCGAGAGGTTAGTTTGTTGAAAAACGTTTATGACGCACCAAATGTATTATTACGGAATAATAGGTTCTATCACGATTTACTGAGTGAGAAATAAAATTACACGAATGACAGAAATTTAATCTTTTTCCCGAGTTGAGCAAAGCGGAACGAGGGAAGAGATGAAAAATCTACGTCACGTGTGAAAATTTTTATGTCTCGCTCAGTAGAAAGTGAAAGAATCTATTTCTTCTTCCGTGAAACATAAGCAAAAAGTAAATTCAAACAACGTTTCGTGCCACCATACGCCATGTTCTCTGAAGACGTTACTGTGACGTTACAATAAGATTCTCTTTATCATTGGTCAGTTGGAGCCTTTGAGACAACTTATGTGTCTCAAATATGCTGTCACACATGGTGAAACTGGAGAAGAATATATGATCCTGTGTTCATCATAACTTAGAGAAAATCTTCTTAGAAACCATTTGCATCACGACAGAAATCTCTACCGTAATGGAAATTAGACAGGTTCTTGAACGTTATAAATAGTGCAGTTTGTGATAGCGCATAATAATATTGCTTTGAATTATTAAATGATCCTGATACATATGTTAACCCATCTGACAGACATACGAATGATTGAGCAAAGTGACAATTGTGAAGACGTTTAACATTTGTACCACTTGGTGAGTGTCACTCCTGGTCAACCAGGAGTCCCCGAGGGCACATGTAGCCAAGTTCGATCAACTTCAGTTGATCATTTCTTCTTAAAATTTCTAAAACCTGGGTCCTGTAGCATCATATCCCACCCATCTTGCTACGTCTTTCTGTGCAATTTTGGAGATAATAACTTTCACACTCTTTGACCAGATAACATTATTAAGATTGAGGATCACTGATGAGGGTTAATTACCCGAAACGTGTATGTCTGTTCCATGCTGCAAATTTATCTGTTCTTAAATTATGCTATCGAATTTGAAGACGTTTAACATTGCATAGGAAAGCTTCGAAAACATGTCAACTTTATGGACGTGACGTTCGCACTTCATGAATCTTGTAGATCATGAATCCATTTAGATACAAGTTTTATTAAACTCCACCAGGTGACCATTAAACATACCTTGACAAATTTAATTTCTTCGGCGAGGTCGAGTCAAAAGAAATCTTTGCTGACAAAAACACATTTACGAGCAAGATAATCGCCATAATGAAACAATGTCACAATCAAAAGAGATGTTTTCTGAAGCTGACTTAGACGATTTGGTATTTACGCAATCCTGTTTTTTTTTACTGAGATGAGAAGATGCACACAATTGTTTTTTATGTAAAGGTCTAGTCTAGTCTTTTCTGGGTGGACAGCAAGGAGGCCAAAGCAAACAGAATCAAACGCGCGAAGTACATGCTTATCGTCCGATATGAATGACTCCAGGATCCATTAAACATCTAAAGTGCTCTTTTCTTTATTTTCATATTTCATTCAATTTAAGGCGCATTATACAACTAGGCAAAATACAGATCAACACTATTACCAGCACAACTCACATTATAAACTCATGCCCATCATTATCAACTCATTTCAAACTTATGCCGCCGGTAGCACAGACAACGTTTCAGTGATTTTAGAAAGGTGCGTTTCTAATGGTGATCTAAATATTAATACATTTGACTATAAAATACTTATAATACGGAAGAGTTAAAGAAGATCCTGACGATAATCTCAACAGCATTCACAATAGAGCACAAAATTAAACATCGACGGACCCCTAGCAAGCTAGAGGTGGGACCAGGTGCCCGGGAGGAGTAAGCATCCCCTGTTGGCTAGCCGCACCCGCCGTCGATGTTAATGAAGCATGGAAATTAAAATATATAAAATTCATGCACTGTCTGACGTTATTTCTATATCGAAAGCGCTATGGCGACAATGTCAGGGAAGTATATTCAAAACACTTACTGTCAAACCCCTCGCGGGGAACTTTTTTACGAGCTCAACACGGCAAAGGGCATAAGTGTGACACAAATGAATTAAAGAAGATCCTGACGATAATCTCAACAGCACTCACAATAGAGCACAAAATTAAACAACGACGGACCCCTAGCAAGCTAGAGGTGGGACCAGGTGCCCGGGAGGAGTAAGCATCCCCTGTTGGCTAGCCGCACCCGCCATCGATGTTAATGAAGCATGGAAATTAAAATATATAAATTCATGCACTGTCTGACGTTATTTCTATATCGAAAGCGCTATGGCGACAATGTCAGGGAAGTATATTCAAAACACTTACTGTCAAACCCCTCGCGGGGAACCTTTTTACGAGCTTCACACGGCAAAGGGCATAAGTGTGACACAAATGAGTTAAAGAAGATCCTGACGATAATCTCAACAGACTCACAATAGAGCACAAAATTAAACATCGAGGGACCCCTAGCAAGCTAGAGGTGGGACCAGGTGCCCGGGAGGAGTAAGCATCCCCTGTTGGCTAGCCGCACCCGCCGTCGATGTTAATGAAGCATGGAAATTAAAATATATAAAATTCATGCACTGTCTGACGTTATTTCTATATCGAAAGCGTTATGGCGACAATGTCAGGGAAGTATATTCAAAACACTTACTGTCAAACACTTACGGAAGTGTTCCAACTCTTTACATTTTTGAAGAAAATTTCAAACTAATTTCAATGCATCAGACACGTGTTTCGAAAAGTAAATCCTCATCAGTGGTACTTATCAAATGCTGAAGTGATTTTCTGACACAGCCAAATGTATTTCAGAAGCGCCCTCTGGTTTTATTTTTTAGCATTTGCTTTGCAGAGAATGCGCGACTCCAAATTTCCAGGGTCTGTTCAGAAGCGTAGTTAAATGAAATATATGACCAAAAATAGCATTAGAGGGATTAGTGCTCTTATGTATACCTACTTTAATTTTAATGATATTTTTTCGAAATAGTAAAATAATGATGAAGGTATACAATCAACGCAACAATGTACAAGGATTTTTTCAGCATTTGCATTTCAGCAGTGTGTATTAGTAGTATAGAGAATAGAAAAAAAAATAATTAAAGCAAGACGTTTGAAAATCCCTAAAACAATCCCTATAGATGATACTTTACGTGTTAATTGGGGTGTTTCCTCTTTTTTCATCCCTGTTCTTGATATTCAAAATATTGCGAATTGAGAAAGCCATATTGCGTAACAGAAATTATGTATCGAAATTAGTAAGGAGACTTGTGAAGTTTTGGTATGCAATATATATTTGGGAGATCCAATTTAGAAATAGGGATGTTAAATGAAGAAATTTCACTGTTATGTTTACTAAAAAATGTAAGGGACACTTTCATTGCTTTCGATATAAGTATAAGTAGAGGAAAGATCCGAAACTAAAGTTGATATGTAGTAGCGTTTTCTAATGATAATGGTGTGGTTGGCTGCTTTGTCTGCAGGCTAGAAGACATATTTTGTCATGTAAATGAGTTAAAGAAGATCCTGACGATAATCGAAACAGCACTCACAATAGAGCACCAATTGAGCATCGACGGACTCCTAGCAAACCAGAGGTAGAACCAGGTGCCCTGGAGGAGTAAGCATCTCCTGTTGGCTAGCCGCACCCGTTACTTATACGGCATTTACATAATACAGCTCATCCGGTACGCTAGAGCATGTACTGATATTTTGGATTTTCACAAAAATTTACGAATTACCAAAAAACTTTTAGGTCAAGTTTTCCGCTTTCATAAACTAGTTATGACTTTCTGGAAATTTCACAAAAATTACAGTCAACTTCTTTTAGATTTCGGATCTATACACGCAATAGAGTACATTACTTTGGGTATTACACAACCTGTCTTTTATTGTGATATGATAAACAAAATTAGAAGGATCAAAGGTAGGCAGCATAACCATCGAAAATGCGTCAGAATCATCAAACGACGTGACTCCATGACGGGCTCTGTCCAAACCTCTTTAGGGAAGACAGGGCCCCGATCACCTGTCCTCTCTGAATGTCAGTCGGACTCCTCGGTTGATTACATACATGAGCTCGCTACAGTCGGCAGACCACGGACTGTATTACGCATGGTATCTTTTTATATCCACACATCTGTGTTTCTGGGGCCTCTACGTTTCGCGGTCTTGTTTGTGTGAGGTCATCTTACAGTGAGGAGATTGTTTTACACCACAATTGTACGTTCTTCGAGACCTATGGGTAATTGGAGAAGTGAGAGGGTTGTGCGCACGTAATACAGGATAACCACACCATTTGCTACTTGCGTGACAAATGGCCGTCCAAGGTCGGCACCGGTTGCCCATTGGTCTCGTCGGTTTATGTGTAGTCTTTTGTGTTTGATGTTTACATGTCGTGTGTCCGTCTCGTGCTGTACTCGTCTTTTGTGTTTTTGCATCTGGTGTTTTGCTGTTGATGCTGCAACGGGTCTTGTTGGAGATCTCCTCCCTTCTTTCGGATTTGAAATATACTTTAGATTTAGAACTTGGATTTTCAAAAAGATGAGGATTTTTGTGCTAGTAATTTATTCGAACATCGGTAATATCCAAAATGAGGTTTTTTAAGTCAATCAGAGCATGCGATTCGACTTCTTCCGATTTACACCATCATTTGCTTCCTTTAGCGCTTCGCGACATTTAATAAAATCTATCTTGGATGGGATTCTATTCTTAGGTCCTTGTTTTAGAAGACCATGGAGCTACCTCTTTATGATAATTGAAAAGTCACCTGTAATAAAAGGACCAGCTTGTTTATATAGATATTCAGACGATCTGATCTCAACAGCACTCACAATAGAGCACAAAATTGAGCATTGACGGACCCCTAGCAAGCTAGAGGTGGGACCAGGTGCCCGGGAGGAGTAAGCATCCCCTGTTTGGCTAGCCTCATCCGCCGTAAATGTCCATTAGGATCTGATGTAACTTTGTTGTATTTAAAAACGAAATTTCGAATAGGTCTGTTATATTTGTAACTAATAAGAGGAGGTTCTAAATTCTCAAAATATTGAGGAATGGCACTTTGGACGAGATGATCCTGAAAATATTAGAGACGTTCAGAAGACAAATAACTATGTTTAACTGTGTTTATAAATGGAATTTTTATGAATCGCCTGTTAGGGGAGGTGATTTTAACCAAGGATAAAGTTTATGCTGTGCGAATGCAAGAATGATGTTTAGCCTGAATCAATCGGTGTTTCTTAAGAATGCAAGTAGTGCTTCATCCGAGATAGTTTTCAATTTTTCTGCTGGAACTGATGAGAGATCATGTAGCAGTTCGTGTCTGCCGCCGTTGCGTATAATTATCAGTAGATCTTTGAGGTTCGATTCTCTTTTTCTGAGTTTTTTTTTTTCGTTTCGCCTTTTACCGTGATACCTATGCTTCCGTTGAGTGTTAGGGCGAATGGAGAAGACATTAATATTGATGGAGGTCGAAGAAATGTTTTCCTGTTCATAAAAATCGTTTAAACCAAGGGGTATGCAGTTTGAAGTTTGATTATCCAGGCAAGTTCAGATTGTAAGCGGCATTTTTTTAAATTTCAGTTTTACTTTGATTTTTGAGTTTTGGAAATGATTGAACTGTAGTAATAGTCATATCCGAAATTGAATGATTATATCTAACGAAGTAATTGTAAAGGAAATTTCTTTGTTTTTTCAGACGCGAGTTTCTCATCTGATACGAATTATTTCGAAAACGAGATTTTAAGGCCTGGCTTGTTTCCCCTACATATTGGGCGCCACATCCCTTGGCGTGTCAAGTAATGACATAGATGACATCTTGATACGATCAATCGATGTCGTTATCAATCTCCATTTTAAAAGTCTGCCCATTAACACTAGATTTAAATGTGGAATTGATGAGCGGACACATACTGCATCTTTTCCCATTGCACCTGCAAATGGTCGAGAACCCTCTATGTTTGTTGATAAATGTAGAGCCTGCAGATAGAGAAGTGGGTGTAATACGTCTACGGGGTCTTTAATTTATTTTAAGAGGTGATAGAAGTACCTTTGTTGAGGAAAAAATTTTCTTACTGTTAAATGTTGATGATGGGAAGATGACTGTAGTAATAGAGGGAAATCTCAATGGAGTTTGATACGAGGCGACCTTAAAAATGCCATGATGAAATGAAGTACCATCTGTGCGGAAATTTGAGTAATTTGTTCTCTGTTTGACCTATGTAATGAATCGATACCATTTTCCAAATTTAAGTTAAAGTTTTCTGTTTCATAGTTTCGGATACTTCTTCGTCATAAACAAAATGATTTGATCAACGATTTCAAGCTATATCATCTATACCCACTTCTTTTATATTACTCTGTTTTCGTGGTGGAGGATTGCCTTGAGAAGGGAAAAGAGTCGAAAACTTTAGCAGCTGCTGACCATAGGTGTACATTTCGCGATTTTTAAAAAAATCTTAAGGTGATGGTTGCACCCGATGGCATCCTACAGACATATTGGAAATATGAGCTAGTACAAGTTGAATTTTTAAATGTATTTGATCATAAAAGGTAATTCACAAAACCAAAAAGACAGGATAGCTGAATAAACGAGCATATACTAATGTCGACCTTGTACCTTGGCGTGGTTTGGTTATACTCAAGCGATCAACTGTCTGATCAGACAGATACATTCTCTCAATTTTTCAATTTCATTACAAAATCCTATTGAACAGCATTTTCGTCTTCCTGGTAAGTAAATGTGCAACTCAATGTAATAGATGGGTTCATTGGTGGTGGCAATTACGTTAAGGAGACTAAAACAAAAATTAAATTCTCTTTGTCGAGATATTTTCGGTGTACAGTGGAGGGATTGGTGACAAATCATTCGCATAGCCACAACATAATATTTGTCTACATGCCCCCGATTTTGTTCTGTCGCGACAAACTAGGGAGCTAATCATTGAATCAAAGTCAAACACAAAACCCGAAATCAGAATACAAAAATTTCAATCAACATGCTTACAAATTCTTAAAAAAACAACAATAACAGAACTTTCTCATGGGGGAAAACATCGGACAAATAAACGGAGACAATAATACAGCACCGTAGAAAAATTAATTACCAGATAGGGGACGATTTATGCTGACTGCAAAACATATGCACTATGCGCACAGTGAATGGTATTCATAAGTTCGCTCTCATCACTTCTTACGTTCCAGTCTCTTCACTCTATTAACAAGGCATGCTTTATAAGGGTCTAACAAAGCTTGTCCTGTACCTGATACACAGAAGACTGGTCAGCATCACTGCAATGTGGACCGGTAGCAGTAGCTGTATAAGATGATATCAAGTTGTAGATAATTAGACTGTTATTTTTGCTGTTGTATTTCAAGTTTATCAGAGTCCTCCTCCTCTGCTTTACTTTTTGAATTGATTCAACTCTTAAAATATAAATCATAAATAAATGGTCTTATTTAAAGTCACAAGCACTTACAAGAGAGAGTGTCTTTACTCATACGATGCAGATACCCTTGGTTCCTGTACATGAATAGTAGCCTTATACAATGGTATGTCAATACAAATATGCCGTTTTTAAGCTTCATAAATCAAAATTAATGCATCATATGAGAGAAAAGGTCCTCGAACAAATTATCGGAAATCCAGTGGGAACCAATTGTGCTCAAGTCCTTGTCGACATTTTTCTATACTCGTACGACGCTGAATTCATTCAATCTTTGGTAGCTGAAGGAAAAAAGTACTTAGCTTCTGACTTAACTTCACCTGCAGATATATAGACGATGTGCTGTCCATCAATAATCCAAAATTCGCGGATTACTTTAGCAGAATCTATCCTTCGGAGCTTGAAGTCAAAGAAACTACAGATACAAATAATTCAGCGTCCTATTTGGACATTTGCTGTCATACGACACTGATGGTCACATGAACAACTCACTTTATGACAATCGTGACGACAATTTCAGATTCACAAACTTTCCTTTTCTGAGAAGTAACATCCCTTCTATGCCTGCATATCTCAATTGATATGTTATGCCAGTGCAAGTACCAAATACAATGTATATAGATTTTGTTCCGAGAGCTAGGTGTCTTTCATATATGCTCAATCACGGATACGTTTGTGACCGACTAATATCGTCATTGTGGAAGTTCTATGCGTCTCTTTCTGTGCTTGTCTGCTTTGTGTTTTTGCATTGAGTGTTTTGGGGTTTTGCTGTGGGTGCTGCAAACTGGTGTTGTTGGAGATCCCCTCCTTTGTTTTATACTCGTCATACACTATGGTGTCCCATTGTCCAGAATGGTGGATGATATTCTGTCTTAGACCATTTGAACCATCGAACCACATATGCTTATATTTTCCGAAATGGACGTAACCGGATGTGACAATTCTACTGAATTGAAGCGACGGGTGTTGCAAGCAAGCAGGAGATGCTGACTCTTCCTAGGCACCCGTTCTCACGCTTCGTTTCATGTGATGAAGGTTTTTGTTTGTTTGCTTTGGTTCCTGTTTTATACTGATTTTCTAAGCCTTTGGTTTATGATTTTCTGAATTATCGATTTTGTACTGTGAATGGAGATATGGTCATTATCCATATTTGTCATGGTACAGTACAACCCAATTAACATTTCTCAAAGATTTGGACGCTGAGCTGCAACGCAATTTCTGTTGATGTTCTAAATCATAGACAGTACGTAAATAGGGGTGATATGAAACACTTCAAGGGAATTTTGAAAAAGGAATCACTAAAACAAAACGTAAAGTCTCTTAAAAATGATTTTTTACTACGTTGCAGACAAAAGTTAATCAAATTGCAACGTTTGAACACTAAATTGTGCGTCACATGCACAATGTCAAAACGTGTTTACTTTCAGTAAAATTCATTTCACCTGGAATACGCGCTGATGTCTTCATTCGGATTGTTCCATTAGGACGTGTATCTGTTGTAACTGACAAGAAGCCGACATCAGGGTCCTCCTCCTAGTGACTGAATATATTTGATGCCTAGATATTAATACTGATTGTTTATTGTGTTGGTATATAATAATGACAGGCCAGTGTTGCACAATGCGCTTTAAGTATCTGGAAATGTAAATAGGTTTGACATAGATATAATTCGTGTTGTACGTTACAGCTGTACATGTCGAGCTACATGTATGTGGAAAAAGAAGTACTGTATCCCCTTAAAACACACTAGCTGTGAATCAGGATATTCTAATTTCCTGTTTTAAAGGGGATGTGGTTTACGTTTGATTATCACAGTAATGTTACGAAGTCAAGAAAAGTGAGAAAAAAAAAATCAAGATATAATATACAATTTACATAATGATAGTCTAAAATATATCGTGTATCTCATGCATGTGTCATGTTAAAATTCACCAAGAGAACGGAAATAGATAGTACGCTGACGTCACAGGGTGAAGTTGTAAGCGACAAAATGGCGAGTCAACAAATGGAGGTAGACAGCAAAAATTCAAGAAAAATTGTTGTTGCAATGGATGGAAGTGACAACTCCAAAAAGGCATTTAGTTGTAAGTACATCTGTTTACTTCTCAAAGCAATTTTAAAGAAAACAGAAATTCAGCACTTCATACTATTTGCTTTTGAAAATAATTTCCCCATATTTTTCCCTCAAATATTTAAAGTATTTTAAAATCAGTTGTCAAAACTTCGGTATATTTTTAAATAGTTTCGTGTAATCTTGCGTCATTTTACACCAAACAGGAATTTTTAGGTGTAACTTGATCTGACTTGTAAGTTTTCATACATGCACGACGAAGGTGGTATTTCATTCAATGAAAGTTTTAAACTCTCGTCTGTTAAGTATTTGTGTTTTGCTAACGTCCAAAGACTACGTGCAGATTTTGAGAGACCTGATAAATGAAGAGACACTGTTGTTTGCACGTACAACCTGGCTGTTTATAGGAGGGAAACACTTGTTAAATTTATACTTCTAATTACGTCATGTGATATTTTGTTTCATTGCGTTAGTCCCTGGCTATCATTTCAATAGTAAACAATTACTCAGGTTTTAAAATTGCGTTCCTTCATAAAATGCTTTTAAAAGCTGGTGCACAGATCGATAATGGTATGACAGCGTATTAATTTAGCCGTATAGGGTTGGATTTTAGTCTTTTGTATATTTACTTGTAAAGTAGAAAATGCTTCAAATGATTTTTTGTCGTTTTAATGAACCTACACTGCTAAACAAAAACGAGCAAGCGAACAAACCAATTTGCTGAAGGCCATTTGAGAAAGTAAGAAAGAAAAACGAAGAAATGGAACAACGATCTCAAGAACCTCAAGTATGTTCCTTCGAATGAAGAAAGAGATTAACTTTATCGCAAGCCGTCAAAACGAGATTATCATTCTATAATAATGGAATGGCATAGAAAACAGGAAATTGAAAAATCTATGTACTCTGCATCGAACAAGTTAGGGGAAGTCCAATCTTAGGGGATGATCATTGATTAAGAAATGAAACCATTTATCAAAACCACACCTGTAATGAGCTTTTACTAAATGTTTTAGTAGCATATGTATCTTGGTCTGAATTCCAACTTGCTTTCATCTAAAAAGTCCCTAACCCTTACCCTCAAAGGAGTTTACCTTAGCCCTTAGGTTTAGGGTATTAAGGTCAACTCTAAGTTGAAGCCTAGGGTTAGAGCTGGGAATCATTCCGAATTAAAGCGCTTCTGTTGAATAATGTAAGAAGGGGATCTCCAACAAGACTGTTGTAACACCCACAACAAAACACCGAAACACTCCTGTGTGAATACACAGAGTACACAAACACAAGTGACACAATAGTGACAAGGAACACCAAACACAAAACACTATTCATAACAAACAAGGCCAACGTGTCATATTCTGTGTTCTTCCCGAATTACTATTTATCCTTTAAAAAAAACCATTCAATATTAGACTCAATTTTAGAAAAAAAAGTGTGTTAAGGTAAAGTCCGCTTTATTTCGCACACATCTATTCGTAACTTGGCAACGTATCATTTAATTGCAGGAATAGATCAGCCCGAGGTGATAGGCGGAAAATTTTAATTCCAGTGGGAATTTGCAGTTCTCACCACTTCGTAAAATCGCAGTATGAATGACCGAGATTTACAATTACCTTGATTTTCTTGTTTTTCAGAGTTCATACAGAAAACCCCCATGGAAAACAATTCAAATGAGTTTAGATGATTTATCAAAAACGGAATGAATTAAGATTATATACAGAATTTCCAGTATTCCAGATGTTTCCGTATCGTAAATAAATTTGCAAATTTCATTAATCTGAAAATCTAAAAACAACGATGATACAGTCATTATTGATCTTTTATTATAAAAATCTATTTCACTGACTTGTAACATCTGTGCTCCATAAACACTTGATTTCATATGACCAAAGTCGGAGACGGACAAAGAATGTTTACACAGAATAACTTATGTTCTGATATTTCATTTGCATCACGGGAACTTGAATCGCTCTTTGAAATTGGTCTCTCGACATATTCCCTCATAGAAAAGGCATACGATTCTAAGCGACTTAGTTGAGCGTTCAGTCGCATGTCTATGGAACAAAATCTTGGTGTATAGTTACCCGGATTGGTTAAATTTAATCTAAAATCATGAAGATTATTCAACAGAGCTCATTTTGAAATTCTGTCATCAAGATACAAGTTTTGACAGTTTTCAACATGTGTATGCGTGGTGTTGTCAATGCGTTGGACGATGTCAGAGAAAGTAATTCCAGTTTTGAATGTAAGAAATTGAAGCAACTAAAAGTTCGTCGTAATTTAAAGGACATTGCGTGTGTTTGAATGCTATAATTCTCTTGATTTGAAATGTTAACGTTAAACATCCTGTCATCCGAATACTCCATCGTATGATAAAGGATTATTGAACGCTAAGGTCATGAAATGAAGATAATCATCATTTTACCTGTAATCTGGAATAGGATATTTCCCCGTGAGCAGACTGTTGGTGTAAACACATAAGGATCAGACAAACAATTCTTACGATATGAAACATCAATACAAATAATTCTGTCTGTGAAAATCCATGCACTGATCTAGAATGTTTCCATTGGGTTGTTTCCTATCCAGACTGATAAGGAGAGAGGGGGTGGGGGTTCGTCCAGTCTATGTTTGTAAGAAACTTGAATTTGTAAAGATCAGCAGTTTTTGGTACATTTAAAAAAGGAGGGATTCCATATATAATCCATAGCTCTCCACCTGTACATGAGAATGGATGTATGTAAACGTTGAATGATACATGCCTATGTAGACTATCAGGAGGATCTAATGCTTTAGCAAGATTACCAGATTTGACATTTTAACTGATTTGAAGTATTGGGTGTGGTATGATGACAGGTGATGTTTACTCTTCCCATGCGTACAATGAATGATAAAGGCTGTACCGTGTCAATATACAATACACAACACATTGATTGTATCCGTATTTCTAATCACAATGACGTGTCTTTTAAATAAACAATATAAAATAAAAAGATAAACAAATAAATAAATATAAATATATTAATTAATTAATAAAAGAAAAGAGGGGCGTTGGTTATGCTGATTTCACATTTGCTGTAATATCATTGTTCAATCTCTCTACATGCTCCCAATTTTGTTGTGTCGCGCGACATAACAAATCGAGAGATTCTTTGATCACATTGTATTATTGTTTATTGTCGTTGTCCTCCATGTTGGAAAATACACCCAAAACACCGAATCGTCGAATAATAATGTTAAAGTTTATTGTATCATTTGTTGTGAAAATATTTTCTATGCTTTTTTACTCTTTGAGATGGTCTTCAATGTTCGCTATGTTTCTAATTTGGAGGATCACTGACGAGGATTTATTACCCGAAACGTGCATGTCTGGTCCATCTGCTCTAAAATGATGCTAATGAATTTGAAGACGTTAAAAAATTGTAATAGCAGATTCCATTAGTATTACATGTATTATATTTGGCAGGCTTTTGGACCAATAAAATTGCATTTTTGAATTATGGTATACATCTTATTTCTTCATTGAATTATTAAGGTGGCCCCACTTACACTATTTTTTTTTTTGGTAATTGTTCTTATTCTAATTTCTGGTCCATGTCTGGTCCATGATGTAAATTTATCAGGTTTTAAATTATGCTATTGAATATGAAGACGTTTAACATTCTGGTACTTTCAATAAATTGTAGACTTTTATTCATTTGGTATTCTTGGAAAGGAAATGTATGGAGAGTATAACCATTACAACTTCCATCAGACAAGATCCTTGATAAAGACACCATTTAGTTAATGACAGATCTTTTATGCTCAGCACTTAGTCTGAACAAAGATAATTCTACGGATTAAGTGCTATTAATATGACCGAAGGGCATGTAATGTTACAGTCTGAAATTGATTCATATGTAGAATACAGCTTAATTGTAGTTTATCATTGTCATTTGGCTCGATATATATGCACTATTTTGACATTGTTTCCTGGATATGAGACAGAAACGTAATAGAATAGATTTCGAGGGTATGTTAGTAGCTATATATACTAAGATTGCTTTGTCTTACCCCCCCACATCAAAAAACCAAACAGACAACATCAACACAAACTCTTTTAAGGCAAAGATCAAGTACATGATCAGTTTTGCAAGTCAAGAGAACCATAAAGGTAATCGTGAATATTAAAGCATAAGAAATTAAGAATATAAAACATTATTATTTCGAAGAACTTCTCAGAATATTTTTGTATGGTATTTATTGATACGTTAGATTTTATTTAAGAATTTTCTTTGAATAGATATTGTTTTAATTCCTCTTCAGACAAGGTAAATAAAGAAACATCATTGGTTACAGTTCCTTGGCGATGCATGTGCGTATCTCCAGGGACTAGGGGAAAGGAGGGGGTCAATGGGTCATGATTGCAAGTACTTTTCCTTGAAATACCGATAGTCAAAAAGCTTACTTTCTAAGTAATTTGAATTAAGTATAATTTAGTTGGAATCATATGTTCCACCTAGCTGGATGCAGAATTCTCCGGAATGTTTCATAGATCCCCACATGAAATGATAAATCCTAAAACCTGGAATGAAATAAAAATCCAAGATGCTTTCAGATAAATATCGAGTCATTCATTAGTTTCATGATCGTTTCTTAGTGGATAGCAATGTTAAACGTCTTCAAATTCAATAGGATCATTTAAGAATGTGCGATAAAAAGCACAAATATCTAAATAACCCACTTACTTATTCCTTGTGTTAATTTCTATTCTCAAAACACTGCTTAATTTTACAAGTGTATGCAAAAGAAATTCGTGATTTCAGTCTTTCAATCAATTTCAACTTTCACTTTTAAAAATCTTAAGCATTAATATACGGTAGGTTCTGATGATCATAAAGTGATAGATGTAGATATAAATATCGAAAATCTTCGTCCAAACTTAATTCCAGTGAATAGATATAATATGAGTTTTATACATGAAGTTCATGAAAATGTAATTCAACAGACTAAATTTCTACAACAATCTAGGATGCGTAATTTTTATCCATTGGAATTTCAACAACGTGCACGTAAATAATACCACCGAATACATTAATATTGTCAAGAAGGTACAATGTAGAACAAGGCAGAACAGGGTCTGCTTAATACATGTAGTTGGATTGTTTCAATACATGCTAAACGTCTTCAAATTCAATAGCATCATTTAAGAACAGATAAATTTGAAGCATGGACCAGACATGCACGTTTCGGGTAATTAAACTTCGTTAGTGATCCTCAATCTTAACAGTGTATATGGCCAAAGAGTGTGAAAGTTGTTATGTCCAAAACTGCACCGAAAGACGTAGCAGGATGGGTAGGATATGATGCTTAAGGACCCACATTTTAGAAATTTCAAACAATTTTGATCACAGTAATTTTCGAATGCGTTGAAGAAACGATCAACCGAAGTTGATCGAACTTGGCTACATGTGCCCTCGGGGAATCACCAAGTGGTACAAATGTTAAACGTCTTTCAATTCAAAAGCATCATTTAAGAACAGATATTTGCAGACATGCACGTTTCGGGTACTGAACCCTCGTCAGTGATCCTCAATCTAAACAATGTATATGGCCAAAGAGTGTGAAAGTTGTTATGTCCAAAACTTCACCGAAAACGTAGCACTATGATGCTAAAGGAACCACCGGTTAAAAATTTTATGAAATTTTGATAACAGAAATGTTACACTTTCACGGAAAAAATACAGGCTTTTTAAATATATTTCAGGGTTTGCCAACAACATCCATAGACAAAACGACGATGTCTACTTGGTGTACGTAGCAGAGCTGAGCCAGGAATTACAAGCTAACCTGTTAGCAAGTAAGCACCATAATAAAGAATGACATTGAATGATTCAGTACTATATTGTCAGTGACATAGCTACCAGACATGCTTATGTACTAAAGAATCCTCCAACTAAATTCTGAATTGACACATACTTCGTCTCGAGCAATCATAAAAAATATGTGAAGCTTTCGGGGTTTCAATCCTCGTAAGTGGAATCTTATGGGTCCCTGGACCTCTCGCATAGAATAATAGAAATGTGTAACAAAGATACTTTTAAGATCATTCCTGGGTAATAAGGAAAAAGGTTGAACTTCTTCTAAAGATATATCAGATGTACAACAGTCTAGCTGTAAGTGAAGTATATGAACCCATGGATATTCTCACAAAAAAACACTGCTTATCATTTCAAGGGTACCATTTCTTTTCTACTTACTCAAAAATTAACTGCATGTAGAATTTGCTCAAACTGGTCCTTATTCCAAAGATATAGAGAGACGATCGTTCGCTGTTTGAATCATGGCGGCTGCCACAACTTGTTTTGACAGACGTATCACTGCGAAACCCTCCGACTTACGAAATAAAGTGCGGTGATTGATTGTTTTTAGATCCAAGAAAACAGTCTATTTTCCATAAATAGATGATAATAAAATGATAAGAAATTAATCTTAAATTTTTTCTGTTGATGCAGGTATCAACCGAAAAATTGGGCAGAAAACTTTTGCATCAACGCGCTACGCGCATTGATGCAGTTTTCTGTCCAATTTTTCGGGTGATACCTGCATCAACAGAAAAATTATAAGATTCATTTCTTAAATGACAGTGAGTTGAGATTATATTTCTGGTCTGATAACGAATGTAAGTTGAAAAAATATACATCACCAAGAAAATTTTGGAATACCATATTCTCAACATTAGCCTATGCATCACTGTCTGAACCCAAACGATACACAACAGTGACCAACAATCGTCTTGGGTCAACTTGTCGGACTAACTTCAAGCATGCTTTATACTTTTATACGCATCTTCAGTGTGGAGACGACAGCAAATGTCTTTAACATAACTCAGGAATCTACATTTCTTTATTGTAAAATTAATTATTAATTTCAGGTATGGATCAAACAGAAATTAGTCAGGAGCTAAGTAAGAAAATGAAAAACGAAAAGGAAAAACATCAGAAGAAAATAGACGAACTGAAGAAGATGTTAGAAGAGTCTTCAAATACGGTATACATGTATATATTCATAATACTGAAACAAACAAAGCTGTAAATTTTCAGTTTTGATTTATGAGTCCTAATATTGCAAGTGATCTAGGTGGGGCAGAATATAGGAACCCTATGAATGGGTAGATCTAGAGTTATTTTGAAAAAAAAACCGAGAAAAATCAGGATGTTTGGCAAATTTCAGAGGGGATTTCCTATCTTCCTACCCCCTCCCCTTCTAGATCCGCGCTGGCTATGTTTTAACTTACAATGTATATATAAATGTGTCATTTGATGGTCAAGACCATTTTTGTGAACAAGGATGCCTCTTACATTGTTTCAGAAATCTAAAATATTGCCCGATATACATAATTGTGATGGTAGTTATTTTTTAAAGTTTAAAGTCATTTAAAAGTTTAAAGACATTATCATACTTGTAACTTGAGGAGAAGTCCTTCATTGACAAGGCGTTATCGTATCAAAAGTTCATTTGAAACACTTATAAATCGGACTAATTTTTTTTTTCCAGGTTTCTGGTCAGGTTAAAGTTGTGAATGCCAAGAAGCCGGGTAGTGGTATATGTGAAGCCGCTAAGGAGTTGGGTTCCACCCTTATAGTTACCGGTACTCGCGGGATGGGCCCCCTCGGCCGTGCAGTGCTAGGTAGCGTCAGCGATTACGTTCTACACCATTCCAATGTGCCAGTTATTGTAGTTCATTGAAAGTTAAGTCAGAGGACAAAGTGCATTCGTAGACATTATTGGAATCTGTAAATGAGTAGGGATTGTTATGTCCTGTTAAAGTCTGATCGTGGGTAGAAACGTTGGTATTTGTCGATATACTGACAAAGGGGTAAGGGATGAAAGATACTGTATTATGCACCTGATCATACATATACCATATGAATGTACATAGTGCCATATGAAATGTGCCATAACTCAATTTTTATTCTTCCCTTTTCAACTTTATTTTGGTCCAAGTAAATAGAAATGTAGTATTAGATGATACGATTTCCTTTTCATTAAATTTGAAAAAAATACAGTGTTTTGTCTTTATTATAACTATTGTGATTGACCGTTGTGTGTCTATGGATACCTCTGTGTATCAGTAGAAGTGGGAAGGTTGAATAAACGTAATCTGGATTACTACACCATATTCAATTATGTAAATACTGAGGATGGACAATGCAAATCCGCTCAGGTGCACAACATTTGTTATCATATGTTTCATAATTTTTGATATTTTAAAAATAATATAAGCGTCAATCAGTGGCGCCATCTACGATGTCAATGATTTTGAATTGTTGTGATAGTATTTCAGTTTTTTCATGTATTCACAGCATTTTGTTGGTATTTGTTGTGCACGTGTACTTTGTATGGTAAATATAACAAAGACTTCATAGAGATCTTCTTCCTTTCATTCACAATGTAAAGTTTGAAATTAAGAACAAAACTTGTTTGAATTTCATAGTTTGTACAGTTTTTGGCATAATAAGTACATGTATATCAAGAGAAAAGTAGTTAAGAAATCTGGATCATAAACTACATGTAAATGTATGCTGAATGTTTTTAGCAATTTCTTTAGATTTGTTCCAAAGGAAGGCTGATAGTTGAAGAAGGGTTTTTTTATCCTCCGATGCATCACGGGAAACAAATATAGGAGAAAACGCATATGTTACAGTGAAATGTGTCATCTCTCACAGATCGTAATACATCGTTGTTTTTAAAAAGCATTCCACAATACCCATGCATGCACTCTATTCGCACCGAAAAGACTGTTCTTTGTTATAAAGAAAAAAAATTGAATAAAAGAAAAGGAAACGAAAAGTTCCGAATGGCATAATTTTAATGCTTGAAAATGTTCAATAAGATGAAAGACAAGAACTACATACATCAATATAAATACCCTGAGTCTATGTATACAGTTATCCAGTAATATATAACAATCTTGTTTAAATACTAACATTAAAAAAGAAGTATTTATCTATCCGAAAAAAAAGAAAGAAAGAAAAGAAAAAGAAAGAAAGAACAAACGATCTAGAAAATAGATGTACGGTCCAAGAATAACACATTCATCTTTGCCAACCAAGTCTATGTCCCGGCGAACTTGGAGTGCTTATTAGATCAAGCCTGAAGTTTTTCATCTGAAGTTTGCCGAGGGATAGATAGAAATTGGTGCATCAGAGACTTGGATAGCGAAAATCAGAGTCTAGGGTGAATTTGATTTGTTCTATCAATACAGCCTAGAGTGGCATACAATAAATAAAATCTACATAACTAAAATACATAGTCTATCACAATTTACTCTTTTATAAACCAAATTTCATTCGTACGTCCAAACATCTGGTAAGGGCTATTGTAGCCCGCCGTATACCAACATCCCTCGTTGACTTTCTCATTATTTTCCTGCACCTTTTTCGTAAGTTCTTCGGCCTCTTTCAGCCAAGTTTCTTCATTAGCAAAGCCTCCAAACTGCCGAACCAGTACCGTCATAGCCTTCCTGTCCTCGATGAAGACCTCTGGATCTGAAGGTTTGGGCGGGGCCTCTTGGTGTGTAGGAGGTATGTAGAAAGACACTGTAAATGTACTCTCACAATTTGGCCCCGCCCCTGGCTCTATTTTTGTCGTCACGGGTGTGGTCATGTCTATTTTCATACCTTCAGAAAGGAGATAAAGTGTGAGACATTTAGAAAGTGTATTATAAGATTCTAAAAGTTTTATGAATTTGGATAAAGTAAAAATGCCCCGGACAGGAAATAAAATAGAAGAGGATAGATGAATTTCAGAACAATTTTAAACTCAAAGTTCAACGAAACGAGACAAAATTTGTTTAAAAGTACATCTAGAAAGGCCTTACTACAAGAAATACGCAAGTGTAATGGAAAGCTCAAGCACTTTTATCAAAATTTATGATCAGTGTAAAGTTTGAATTAACTTGACACATATATATGCGTTTATACCTTTCTCATTTGTACCCTGGATATAATTGAAGAGACGACGAAATCCTGTAGAGCGCGCTTTCTCGTGTAACATACCAACAACCTTGGTACTGACCCACTTCTCTTGTTTGTAATGCCTTTCTTCGTAACCTCTGTCCTGGTAAAAAAAGGTAATCAAATTCTAGTTCTTTTGAAGTACACTATATATATCATCAACGTAAATCGTATTAACTTCCATCCGGAAGTTTTTTTGACGATAGTATCGCCTCCTACGAAAGTTAGTTTTTTTTTTAATATTTGACCCCAAAAATCATCCGTACCTAGAGAACATTCCGGAACCATTTGATTTGTTATTCATCAATACAAGTATATCATGATTAATACTACCCAGAATGAGCCTAATGCTCCACTCTGACTGCGTGAATCCCTCCCGTCAACTTCCTCCCCCCCCCCCCCAAAAAAACCCCAACACCTTTTTGCAGTAGAAGACACTTACTTTCTCTGATTTGACGGCGTTATACTCTGGTTTATCAAGGAATGTACTGGTCACTACTGACCCCAATGCCTTCAAAACTTGTGTCATGCCGAAGCCTTTCCTATCCTGCAGCAATACACAGCTATGACGAAAAGCTAAAAAACGTAGTATACAATATATTGGGAGATTTTTTGCAACAATAATATCTGATGTGATAATGTTTTGACATCTATGTATTTAAAGAGCAGACATATTTTTATTTTGAATCTAAGCACGACTCGGTATTTCATTCTTATCTCAATAAACTATGATTCCTCTGTCTATAATACAATTAAGGACTTCTGTGCTTTGTCGCGGAGTGTATGTAGCGGGGTACTCATCTATGAAATAATAATAAACTAACTTTTCCACCCATCTTTTCCTATTTTACCCCCCCCCCCCCCCCCCTCTGTCTCCGGAGTTACAATTTAAAACTGAGAAAGAGCTTAGAAAAAGATTATACGTTATTTATAACATGAAGTTTAATGATAGGCCTAATTAGATCATTATTTTCCTCTCCGATCTATTTTCCGCCCATGGCATGGGTAGACGTTGGAATGTAATAGTTACATCGGATGACGTCATCCTGGATAGCTATTGCGTTTTACCGTACTATCGCAGTGCATTTATCAGAGGAAATACTGTTTAAACTTTTTAAATGTTTGGACCGTTTTCTACTACTTGGAAGGAGACATCTAAGTGAAGCTGTTGATTTTTTCGTGCATTTGTTAAACAGACTGTTTCCACAACAAATATGGTAATATATAACATACATGTAGGACCCTGCCAAATCATGGGTATAGTATACGCTGCTGATCAAGCTATATTAGACGAGTAGTCTGATTGGTTTACAGGGAAGAGGGTTGTTTGGGTCCTACAAAGTTCCTGCGCTGCTGATAGGACGCATAAACGACGTTTAAAACGAGCCTTCTGATTGGTGTACAGAGAAAGGACCAATCATATGGCTCGTCTTTTAAAATACGCCAAATCAGCAGCGTAAGAACTTTCTATAACCCAAGCGCCTACAGACCGTGCATCCTGTTTATTGACCCCATGAAATTGAAGTTTGACCACATGAAGTAACAACAATATCTCATTCTTTTGTTATAATTTGATTATTACATTGATACATAATAAATATCAAAATTAGATAAGTACCTTCTTGTTTTCGGATTGTTCTGCTTAAAATCGAAACCATACATAAACACGTGACGTACCCTGATGTCGGTGTATGGACGAGTCCATTTTACAAGGGCATGTCAATATAGTCATAGGTATAGTTTTGGATAATATAAACATTATAGAGACAACAAGAAACCAATGCGTACAAAACTCGCATTTTCTCAAATTTCTAACATAAGAAATTGGTTTTTCTTTCAAATTCAAGTTCCAATAACTAATATGAGAAAATAAATTTCTAATATAAGATATTTGAAAATAAATTTCTTTTACACGAAAATACTTGATTTTTGTATACATTTGCTAGCAATAGAGATTACACCACAATTGAAATATAATATAAAAGATAACTAAATAGATAGAGCGTGGTAAACGTATTTATATATAAGGTCATTCTTGAGATATCAGGATAAATGATAAACTTCTTTCAATTTTTGCATAAAAAAAGTTACCTTTTCCGTTCAAATCATTATGACAGTAAGTACAATATATAGATATCAATATTTTCACAAAAGCAGGATTTTGTGGAAAGTAGAGTTATCTATAATCGGATAATTGTAACAGTCGAGGACAAAACAACTGTTTATTAAGCAGGACTCGAACCTTCAATCTTTGAACTTATGGACGGTCACTCTAACCGACTGAGCGACCCAGGGTTGTTAAAAAAATTATTACTTCATAGCGTAAAGAATAGGCCTTCATATACATCCATAGAGTCATATCTGTTGAACTCAACCGCGTGGAAAGTCTTTAAGAGACGACAAAGAATCACCTAGGTCTGCTTTAAAGTTAATTTATGATTTTAAAGTACACTGTGGTTACACCTTTCATTTGCCTTATAAATATGTTTCTGGATGAAATCATAAATTTTTTATCCATTCTCGTCCCAAAGATCATGTAAACATGTGCATTCAACTGTTTCATTCCACTGAGCCGTGAAGAGGCTGCACCGGCGGTTGTCATAACGTGTGTGAACATAGAAAAAAGCTACACAAATGTAAGTAAGATATCTTTCATTGCTATGTCAAGACACCAAAAGACTTGATTAATTTATAATTCTATATATCACTATCTCTATAGTCTTAGATGTTACATCGTAAAGAAAATTGTGATATCGATTTTTTTCACTTGACTGTCTTCTGCATATACATGATAAACCCTTGCATCAAATTACGATATTAACTATATCTCACGAACAGGAAGTGTCTCCTCTCCGACTCTGCTGCCAAATAGAGCAGTATTTCATACCACGCGTGTAGACGGACATGTATAAATGCTGTACGACAGACATGCACATTTCGGATAATGGATCCTTATCGATGGTATACTTTTAAAAGCCAAACAATTCAAAATGGACAAAAAGGTTGTCTGAAGAGCCCCCTCCCCTATTTTGATTTTTAAAATATACAAAGAATTTTCTGTAGGGTAATTCAGAGGCGTATCTAAATGAAGTATGTGGCCTTTATTGGGAGGATAGTGCAAGGATATGGTGTCAATTTGATATAGGGCCAAAACTAAGCTTTTTTTCAGGCGACATAGGTTGAATAACCTCCTACATTTTGATGATTTTTCTATATACCTGGATTTATAAAAATCATTTCATCGATTCTGTTCCAAAGAAAAGCTTCCCTATGGTACTAAATTATTTAAAGCACACTTCAAACGCCTAGTTGCTCGTGTCGTTATAGATTATTCATTAAAACATTTTACGGTCCCTTTGCATTTAAAGCAATAAAAAGATGTTGTTGTTTTTTAAAATAGTACCAAATATTCTTTACTTTGCTTGAAATTTCCATCACAATTTTGTAAATGTATTATTTCTATATGCACCATTTAATTGTATATTGATCAAGCTTTCTATTTGGATAACTATCAGACATTCGCTTCCACGGATGGATGCTTCAATGCCTATTTTATCAATTGATGGTACATATTCGTTCATGTATCACAAGGTTACAAATGTATTATTTCTATACGCACCACTAGTTTGCATTTTCATCAGGCAATTACTACCATCGAGGGATGCTACAACATCCAATACTTATTTTATAACTTGATATAATTCGAAAATGATCAGTGTAAATGACAATTCTGAATTGGAAAATGTCTCTTCAACAAGATCACGCCTTTCTTAACAATGTTGTACGTACCCTCTAGATTGCAAATAATAATACGTATATGGGCACCAGACGAAAGATCGATCCAACAAGCAACTAGAGCAACAAATCAAACGAAAAGGACGAACGAGCTATCAAATCAAATTATAAATTATTCAGGAACTAAGGGGTATCTCCTTGATTCACAGCTCTGTCCTTAGCTCGCTCTCTGGCATCTCTTCGTTTTTTCACTCTATTGTTTTTCTCTCTTTCGGCCTAAGGTAGAATGTATGAGACATTATTGGTTGATTTGCGCATATGGTACACTGACTATTGCGCATATGGTACACTGACTATTGCGCATATGGTACACTGACTATTACGCATATGGTACACTGATTATTGCGCATATGGTACACTGATTATTGCGCATATGGTACACTGACTATTGCGCATATGGTACACTGACTATTGCGCATATGGTACACTGACTATTACGCATATGGTACACTGATTATTGTGCATATGGTACACTGATTATTACGCATATGGCACACTGATTATTGCGCATATGGTACACTGACTATTGCGCATATGGTACACTGACTATTGCACATATAGTACACTGATTATTGCGCATATGGTACACTGACTATTGCACATATGGTACACTGATTATTGCGCATATGGTACACTGACTATTGCACATATTGTACACTGATTATTGCGCATATGGTACACTGACTGTTGCACATATAGTACACTGATAATTGCGCATATGGTACACTGATCATTGCGCATATGGTACACTGACTATTGCGCATATGGTACACTGACTATTCATTACAGAGCATTGATTCAATATTGATAATTGAAACAAGAATGAAAACACATAAATAGAGTGAGAGGATGAGTATGGCCTTTGGCTTCTTCAATGAGACATACTGTTGTATAAATCTGTGAAGGTTTTACATTTTCTGTTTCAGATAATTTGCTTCCATGCTTTTCTGAGCTAACAAGATTCGTGGTATTCGACATACGGTATCCAATAGAGCAATCTCTTCGAATTTCATGTAAATCTAAACATGGAGAAGGCATTTTGGACTGTAATACTCTTAATCCTGTGTAAAGTTGGAAATTTGAAAGGAGACGTTCTATCTGAGTATGGAAGAAAGAAGAGTTATTTAACGGATCATGAGCTGTTCGTGAAAGAGATGCAAATAAAGACGAATTTTGATGATTTTTGCGTTGTTCCTAGTGACGATCTCAGATTTAATTGTCTTCAAGGGGATAATGCATCAAAAGAAACTTGTTTAGAAAGGGGTTGTTGCTGGAACCCCATAGGAAATTACGGAAGTACGGCCTCAGCTGGACCGCCATCTTGTTATTACCCGACCAATTATGTCGGATATACGGTGTCGGAAGTTAAAAACTCATCCATGGGAATAAGCGCAGAATTGATTTTGAGTACAAAGTCTTACTATCCAGATGAAAGTGTATTCTTATTTGCCGATGTTTTATATGAAACAGATAGCAGAGTGCGACTGCGGATAGGCGACTCAAATAGAAGTAGGTATGAAGTCCCACTTAATGTTCCCAATGTGAAGACACCCGCCTTAAACAGAAAGTATGATGTGCGACTTAGTGGTTTTGGACAGCGATTCAGCTTGACCGTTTCAGCTAAAAGTCCTTCGTCAAATAATACAAGAGTTTTGATAAACAGTACTGGCGCTGCGCCTCTCATTTTCTCTGATCAATTTATTCAGTTCTCCACCTTCCTCCCCTCTCAATATTTGTACGGCCTTGGTCAATACAGAGGTCCTCTACTTCATAACATCAATTGGACCAGAAGGACGATCTGGAACAGAGACCAATTCGTACCAGTAGGTAACGTAGGAGCAAACCTGTATGGATCACATCCGTTTTATTTGGTCATGGAGGAAGATGGCAATGCCCATGGTGTATTTCTGTTAAACAGTAACGCCATGGACATAGATCTACAGCCCACACCTGCTTTGACGTGGAGGACCATTGGTGGCATAATTGACATGTATGTGTTCATTGGTCCAACTCCTGCTGATGTCATCAGGCAATACACTGACGTCATAGGACATCCTTTCATGCCGCCATATTGGAGCTTAGGTTATCATCAGTCACGTTGGGGGTATAAAACGGCGAATCGGACTTTAGAGGTGGTTGACCGGGTGAGAGCTGCTGGAATCCCGCAAGATGTACAATGGAATGATCTAGAGTATTCTGACGGACAAAAAGACTTTACTACCGGTTATAACGTTTTTGGAGATCAACCTGCATTGGTAGCTGAGATCCACAAACGACAAATGCATTACATCATGATTACTGACTGTGGTATAAGCAGTAACCAACCGGCAGGCAAGTATAAACCTTATGACATTGGATTTGAGATGGATATTTTCATAAAAAATTATACTGGAGATCTACTTGTAGGTAAATGTTGGCCTGGAGAAACGGTATGGCCGGATTTTACCAACCCTAAAACCACAGATTACTGGTCACAGATGATTCAAGATTACCATAGTAAAGTTCCCTTTGATGGTATTTGGATTGATATGAACGAAATGTCCAACTTTGTAGATGGATCAGTGCACGGTTGCACAGATAATAAATATGATCATCCCTTATACATGCCACACGTCACAAATGGTAGTTTGTACAGAAAATCTATTTGTCCGTCAGCTCGGCAATATCTTGGTTTGAACTACAATGTGCACAGTTTGTATGGGTATACCGAGACTAAAGCTACATACACCGCTCTTCAAAAGACATTGACAGGGAAACGTCCGTTCATTATAAGTCGTTCTACTTTTGCAGGATCAGGACATTACGGAGGTAACTGGAATGGAGATAATCATGCTACGTACGTAGACATGCATTCTTCCATAATTGATATACTCAATGCAAACATGTTTGGCATCCCAATGATGGGTGCATGTGTCTGTGGTTTCCTCGAGGATACCACCGAACAACTCTGTCAAAGATGGACCCAGCTTGGGTCATTCTATCCTTTCTACTGGAACCACAACGAAAGGTGGTATATCCCCCAGGATCCTGCTGCTTTCAGTGAGGAAATGGCGGAGTCATCAAGGAAAGTCCACTTAATTCGGTACTCATTCCTGCCGTATTTTTATACCTTGTTTTATGATAGCCATGTGAATGGAGATATTGTTGTCAGACCATTATTTTTCGAATATCCGAATGACAAAAACACATTTTCTATAGATAAGCAATTCATGTGGGGACCATGCCTTCTTGTAACACCTGTTCTTGAAGAGGATCAGCAGCAAGTAAGTGGTTACGTCCCCAAAGACGTCTGGTATGACTTCTACACAGGACAGAAAATAAATGGGAATGGAACATATCAGACCCTCGATGCACCACTAGATAAGATTAATCTACATATACGGGCAGGCTGTATTATACCTATGCAAAATCCAGCTCTGAACACAGTCAAGAGCCGCAAAAATAGATTCAGATTATTAGTCGCGTTGAACAGTGCTTCAGAAGCGTCAGGAAATTTGATGTGGGACGATGGTGAATCCATTGATAGTATCGAAAAGAGGGTAATTAACAGACTGGATTTTGTTGTTCAAAAACGCACCCTGGTTGTATCAATGACCGAATCTGGTTATAAAACTGAACGAATGACACTCGGATCCGTGGATATATTTGGAATGGGTGGAAAACCTTCTACCGTTTTAATGAATGGGCATAGAGTAAAATTTTCATATGACTCGACCAACAAAGTGCTACAAATCACTGGTATTGCCGAGAATTTGTTCCGTGATCTGGTGATCAATTGGAAGTGATGCATGACAATATTACTTTCTCTTGTACAAAAAATTTAGGTTATGTTTAGAGTTCACTTGATCTCCACTATTTAGGCCTCGAGCATCACTGATGATACATTGTTTGTTGGAATGCGTATATTGTGCACTGGAATTTTTACAATAGAACATCTATTTCAATATTGATCATTTCAAACACTTGGTTGGTATCTCTGCTAGTATAGTGCTAGTATAGTGTTAGTCCCGAGAGTTTCAAAGTGTTTTGGCTCAAGACTTTAAATGCATAGTTTACGACCAATTTACTTTATCTGACAGTGTAATTTGTGCAAGAGAAAGCACATATATTTCTTCCGGATTATATGATGAACATTGTGTTATTCATAATCTTATTAATATATGTGTTGACATTTTTGAAAGTTTTGAAAGAAAGTTTTTAAGAGAGAGAAAGAACATAAACTATAGAAGTCATTCGTGTTGTAAACAGTAGGAGAAATGTATCCTTTATAGTTTGCATGTTTGTTCAACTTTGATAAATCTATTTAGTCCCATTCTGTTTATCATGTTAGAAAAGTTACGTCAGAGCGTTATTGAACTTGATCTTTGTTGTCCTTTTGTTCGTGTTGGAATTTTATTGACTGTCTACACCGGTAGTGCATACAGGTATCTTATCAATTAATAATCATTTCGGTGAGACAAACGGTATTTTAAATTTTATGCACTTTAGTATATTTCAACCTTCAGAAAGTGTATTGTAATTTAAAGGAAGCTAGGTATGAAAAATGTTCCTCTACAAATATTTTCTTTTCAGTAACTTTCGGTGATTTGGTAGATTTTGATTCAGATCATCTTGGTGTGATTAAAGTTTTATATTTTCCCGCATTGAAATGTGATTTTGTCCTGTCTGCGATTTTTCTGTTTTACCTTGACCTTTAATTCTGAAACATATAAAATTCAACTTAGTTATTTCTCGTGTTTATTGCTTGATATCACTTATGATACATTGTTTGTTGATATCACTTATGATACATTGTTTGTTGATATCACTCATGATACATTGTTTGTTGATATCACTTATGATACATTGTTGATATCACTTATGATACATTGTTTGTTGATATCACTTATGATACATTGTTGATATCACTTATGATACATTGTTTGTTGATATCACTTATGATACATTTTTTGTTGAAATGCGCATATCAGTGAATAAAAGTCAAACACAAAAGCCGAAATCTGATTCCAAAGGCTTTCAAATTCTGGAAAAAATACAAAACAGAACCTCCTCATGCGAAAAACAGACACAGTGACACAGCTCCATAGAAACACGAAGGACAAGCTATGTAATGAACAATCTCCAAAATGCAATGCAAGGACGGAATGCACTGTAGGTGGCTCTATTAAAACGTGCCTTGCTAAGCAAAATTAAATATAGTCCAAAGCTCACCCCAATTTCTTGTCGTTGGTGCTTTTTCGTTTGGTTATGTAATATTCAATAGGCATGTATTGGGTGTATATTTTCTCTTTTGATTTGAATATTGTTGAGTTCTAAACAAAACGTTTAAATTCATGGTGAAGTCTAAATGTTTTTGACATTTTGAATTTTTATGTGCTCGAATGAAATTTTACAACCTTTTATTTTGATATCGAACTACAGAACTTGTCTTCTGATTGAGGCATCGCGTTGAACACACAAATGTAAAATACCTAATGTTGTTACTGTATGTGCTTTATATGAATGTCTCATCGCTATGTTATAATGATTTATTAGCAAACCAACAAATAAAAAATATTTGTTCAATATTGAGTTTTTTTTTAATTCTAATTTTCAAAGTAGACAAAACAGAGATTCATGATTCTGACATCAAATACAAACACATATATATTATATATAAAATACTTCATAATCTCATGAAATATTGATCTTGTTCCCATGATACATAATATTGTAAAATACTTCATAATCTCATAAAAATTGATCCTGTTCCCATATAAATGTTCAGATCAATTTGCAATGTACATTACGTATACAAAAAGACTTGCTGTTTATAAATATACTGGTATACTCACATTTATGACACAATAACAGTAAACAATATCAACAAATATATGTCTAAATTGCAATGATCTTGATCAGAATACCCATTAAGATTGCAACAATGTTGGACAAACATTACATATTGCGTAGAGCTAATGGGAAGCATAAACCATAATAGTGAACTTCGTGTAAAAAAAATCTTCTTGTTTCGTGGCAGTATTTAGACCTAGCAGGCCAAACTGAAGAATGAGAACAATTGTGGTCTCCTCCTAGTCTGGGCAATGGCGCATATGTCATACATTAATAATAAATTCATTTAACAATTGCCTAACTCTCCACCTTGACGAACCACACTTCGTTCGTACGTCCAAACAGTTGGAACGGGCTGTTATACCCCACAGTGTACCAGCAGTTCTGATCACAATGAACATGATTATCTTGAACTTTCTTCGTTAATTTTTCTGCTTCATTTATCCAATTGTCCTCATTAGCAAATCCGCCGAATTTCTGTACTAAAACAGTCATTTCTGGTCGTTCTTCGATGAAAACATCCGGGTCAGTTGGGAGGGGCGGTTTTTCTTGGTGGATGGGAGGGATGAAAAATGAGACAGTGAATGTGCTTTCACAGTTTGGACCCGCGCCTGGCTCCACTTTTCCTGTAACTGGTACCGTCATGTCGATTTTGGTTTCTAATGAAAATTAAAAAAAATTGAGCCTCTGATGGGGAAATTTGTTTGGTAAAACTACTGAATTAAGAATTATCAAAAGTTCTTAAAGAAAGCATGAAAATTGTTAAAGAATAAGAATTCATTTATTTAGTTTTGGCTATAAATTGTTTTTGTCTTACCTCCCTCATTTTTGCCCTGAATGTAGTTGAAGCACTTCCAGAACCCGGCATTCATTGCATCATTACGTCGCATGGCCTTGACCTTTGTGCTTACCCATTTGCATTGCTTATATTTTCTTACTTCGTATCCCTGAAAGAGGATAAAAACAAACTGCATGAAAATGACTGTCAGTGCCACAAGGATTTTTATCGCACTTCCCATTTGCTTGATGTAATGTGGGTTATTTAAAACCAGAAGTCTCTGACGAGACTATAGCTCTCCTGGTTGTTTTGTTTTATTCACTCATTGACAAGTGAATAAGATACATAACACATAAATATCAATTATCATTTTTTAAACCAAAGACAATAGGGAGCAGGCACTCTAACAAATTATAAGTTGTACAATAAAACAACATATCCATTCGACTGCACTTAGAATATCCCTCATATCCCTAATTAATAATATCCGAAATATAGTACATTGTATTTACATAAAAAAATGCTACACCCATTTTCCAAGATCCTAGGGGCCAGGGGGGTGCTGCCTGAAATGAAACATCAATGACACAAGACTATAGATCCATCATATTGCATAAAAAATAAACAATCCATCACTAATAGCTTTAGAAGTGTTGAGAGCACAATTATATAGGTGGAAATTACCACACCAATTGTCTAAGACCCTGGGGGTCAGGGGCTCAAACAAAATATCAGGTGCACAACTAGACATTACATCCATCATATTGCAAAAAGAATTAAGTCTCCATTATTTATGGTGTCAGAGGAGTTGCGAGCACATGATTACATAGAGTTGTATAGGAGAAAATGACCAAGCCCACTTCTAGGACCCTGGGGGTCAGGGGCTCAAACAAAATATCAGGTGCACAACTAGACCATACACCCATCATATTGCAAAAGAAATTAAGTCTCCATCATTAAAAGTGTCAGAGGAGTTGCGAGCACAAGATTACATAGAGATATATAGGAGAAAATGACCACATCCTTTTTCTAAGACCCTGGGGGTCAGGGGCTCAAACAAAATATCAGGTGCACAACTAGACCATACACCCATAATATGCAAATGAAATTAAGTCTCCATCATTTATAGTGTCAGAGGAGTTGCGAGCACAAGATTACATAGAGATATATAGGAGAAAATGACCACACCCTTTTTCTAAGACCCTGGGGGTCAGGGGCTCAAACAAAATATCAGGTGCACAACTAGACCATACATCCATAATATGCAAAAGAAATTAAGTCTCCATCATTTATAGTGTCAGAGGAGTTGCGAGCACAAGATTACATAGAGATATATAGGAGAAAATGACCACACCCTTTTTCTAAGACCCTGGGGGTCAGGGGCTCAAACAAAATATCAGGTGCACAACTAGACCACACATCCATCATATTGCAAAAAGAATTAAGTCTCCATCATTTATAGTGTCAGAAGAGTTGCGAGCACAAGATTACATAGAGTTATATAGGAGAAAATGACCACACCCATTTTCTAGGACCCTGGGGGGTCAGAGGCTCAAACAAAATGTCAGGTGCACAACTAGACCACAGACCAAGTGTAACGCAAAAAGAGTTACATTTCTATCTCTTATAGTTTCAGAGGAGTTGCGAGCACAAGAATTGTTTACGGACGGACGGACAGACAGACGGACAGACGCTGGACGACGGGGTATCGCATAAGCTCGACTGGTCTATGACCAGTAGAGCTAAAAACCCTTAGTACATCAAGCAAGCGCCCTGTGGTCAGTAATATTCTTGCCACATCCATGAATGCAGGTCAGAAGATATGATTGTATGAATGCAATCAGGATAACCACACCAATAAGATCATTCCCTATAGATGGGGGCCCGGGACCTCTCTCACCCTCCCGCCCCCTTACCTCCTCCCTCCCTCCCTCTCATCCCCTTTCTCCCTCCTGAATTAATTCCCCCTTCCCCTTTCTCCCCCTCCTCCCGCCCCCTTACCTCCTCCCTTCCCCTCACTTTCACCCTTTCCTCCACCCTCACGCCCCTTCCTCCCCCACCCTTTCATCCTGTCCACCCCTCATAGATGCCATATTCGTGTCTCATGTTTACGCGAAAGCTAGGGAAAATACACAATACTTATACAAACTTATTCAACTTGCATTACAGAAAAAAAATGAACTTACATTGTCAGAATTGATAACGTCGTACTCTGGTCTGTCTAAGAATTTATTGGTCACAGCTGATGTGACATTTTTAATGAAACTCATACTGACTTAGTGACTTGTAGACTGGAAGGATAAACTTTCTCTACACTGAGGCTGAAAAAAAAAGAAAAAAAAAGATGGTTTAACGAGATAAAATTCGTAAAAGTAAGTTATATATTTGGACATGATCTCCGAGAAATTTCATTTGACAGCTAGACTACGGACATCAAATCAAGGACTTATAAACTGTTTATAAGTCCTTGATCAAATATAATGCCGAGAACTTGAAAATGGACTATTGCTTGAAAGTTGGGTTGAATGGGATCAGCAGTTTATTATAATTCATATCCATATGCGTACGCTTGCACCAGCTATTTGTAAAGAAGGCAACCCCTCCCTCACATTAAAAAAACTCCTTACCTTATCTGTGACTTTCTGTGAATCTAACGTTATTTTACCACTTGGTACGTTTTTATAAACCTCATTGATACCTTATGTAACTGTTCTGAATAAATGACATCTAAACACGTGGTAAAATGTGTGATCGATGTAAACATGGACGAGTCGATCTAACGTAAAGGGGGTTTCAGGGTACTCATAAATATATACTTGGTGGTCACTTTAATCCATTTCTCTGTTAACTTAATATTTCCAGTCCTAAGATACTTTGAAATGTCCATATCAATTAACATCATTAGATGCTTTGTTCTCAATAACCAGTTTTAATTACAAAGATCTTTTGGGATCCGCCATAGAAACGTTACATAAATTACCTTTGTTTACCTTCCGGTTGCCGTTCATGCGTACTCTTGCACTTGTATATTTCCTCATCGAGTAAAGGATAGACGGGTATGTAGCACATCTTTTCAAGTTTTCATGCTTATATAACTAAACGATATTAATTTCGTCAGAAAGTTTGCCTTCTGTACTTTAAAATGATCACGAGATTATGATTATTCACCAGAATAGTGGTTGTTTATCTAGGACAATCCTGCACAGTAAAATAAACTGTCAATCTAATTTTTAAAAATTCAGCTCTCTTAATTTCGTAAACTACATGTAGTCCGACAAGTTGACTCAAAACGATGTAGGTATCTGAATCCAGTGGCGGATCCAGCGCCCCCTTTGCCCGGGGGGGGGGGGGGGGTTGACAGGGCGCGAAGTTTACCGATTTTGGCTGAAAATGGGCCAAAATTTACCTGTTTTGGAAAATTTTGGGTCAGTGCGGGTGGGCGCCCCCTCCGCATCCCCTTGAATCCGTCACTGGATTCCGAACGAGGGTGTGTGTGTGTGTGTGGAAGGGGGGGGGGGAGTGGGCATCCAAGCCTATAATTTTTAGACACTTGAACGCAGAAATGTGAAAAATCAGATTCGATTTTTGAATTGCAAATAATTAAGACGTTTCAAGGGGACGATCATTGGGAAAGGGGGAGGGTTAAAATGGATCGAATTCTAACGTAACGTTTTTAACACTATAGATTACTTTACAGACGTATACTGTTGAGCACAACAATGAGATCACTTTATATCGTGTTGCTGTGTCTGCCCTTCCTATCCCACGGAAGTGTCCTGAAATTCAAACCACAACAGGTCGTGAACGTCATTGATCAGCTGGCAGGGAAAGCATCCAGTCTAGGAAAATGGCATCCACCTAGTTTTTGTAATAACATCGATTGTCCAGAGTACAAAGTTATGGAGAAACATAAGGTAATTTCTTGATTTTTGATAGGAAATGGTAATTGATGATATTCATGTGTCCCAAAGCTGTCAGTCTGTCTGTCATTCTGTTTCACTTTCAATACTTTATTTCTGTGGGTGATACGGCTTCCATATTTCTCATGTGTATTGCTAAAATTGTTGACCTTGTGACCTTGATCTTGGAGTTTGACCTTTTAAAAAAATTAACAGTATGTAGGCAAATGAAATGATAGGGCTTTCATATTGCATTTATGCATTCCTTGAGGCAAGACCTTAAGCTTGGTATTGGGTCACGATCCACCAGTACGACGACCCAGTAGTCCGAACGACTACATTGTAAGGTCCGCTAGTCCCAATAGTATGAAAGCAATTTTTATTGTATTGGAATACAGTTTGTTTATAGCATTGGATGATCCGGCTAACCCGAACGTGGTCATACGTGCAAGTACGTGCTGTCTTCATGCAAATTTTTGTGTCTGTGCGTTAACAGTACGTGTCCCCTACGGACTCCTTGCTGATTTGGAAAAAACGCAGACAGGACGTAGCAGTTTTGAACAGTGCATAGAGACCATTCGCTGCGTCCTGTCTACGGATTCATCAAGAAGTACGACACGCACGTTGTGAGTACGTTGCAAGTACGTGAATGTACGTCGTACAACGCACCTTCGACGACAGGAAGTTACAACATTGCTGCTCACCGAGTTACTATCATTCTCATTTCCTGTTACAATGTATATGTACTACATGTATCATCATGCGTTGTTCTGTTGTTAGGCATTTTGCGTTACTATCATCATCGATGATTTTTATTTTTTTGGATACTTGGATACAAAGTCTCCAAATGTTATCGTAACAGCTGAGATATTGACGCTTTGTAACGTTTTCGTAACATATCCATACACCTCAAAATATAGTGCTTTTTCTAATTTAGGAATAATATAGTCTGCATAATTTCTCGTAAACTAAAAATCATGATGATTACACTATCACTTGAGCTTGAAAAAATATCTCTGAGCAAGAAATTTTAGACACTCTTAAAAAGATGAGGAATAATACTTCTCCCGGTAGTTCGGATTTCACCGTGGAGTTTTATAAGTTTTTTGGACAGATTTGAAATATTTTATGTTAAGAGCAATTAAGAATATTTTCACAAAAAGAATTTTACCTGTTTCACAGCGTTTAGGAATTATTACTTGTCTGCCAAAGGGAGATAAGCCACGCCAATTTCTGAAAAATTGGAGACCCATTACTTTATTGAATGTTTTTTATATAATTATCTCAGGATGTATCAGTACTCGTATAAAAAAACTTTAGATGTGTTAATATCAAAATCTCAGACTGGTTTTATAAGTGGCAGATATATTGGCGAAAACACTCGTTTTATTTATGATCTAATGTTTCATACCGAAAAAAATAATATTCCTGGATTACTAGTATTAATAGACTTTGAGAAGGCTTTTGACTCTGTTGCATGGTCCTTTATATATAAAGTTTTGAAATTTTTCAATTTTGGTAATAATATAATTGAATGGATAAAAATTTTAAACACCGAGTTTAAGGCTTCAGTCTCTCAAAGTGGATTTCTTTCGGAATATCTAGATGTTCAGCGTGGCTGTCGTCAAGGCGATCCGGTCGCCCCTTATATCTTCATCTTGTGTGCAGAAATTCTATCTATTCTTATAAAATATAATAAAGATATTCGCGGTATAATTATTAACAATAAAGAACATAAGATTTCACAATATGCGGATGACACTTCCCTCACGTTAGATGGTTCAAAGAAGTCTCTTTTTGCAGCTCTTGATACTCTTGACTACTTTTCTAAATTATCTGGTCTCACGATTAACAGTTCAAAAACAAAAGTTGTATGGATTGGATCCAAGAAATTTAGTAAAGAAGTATACCACCATTCTAGATGGAAGCTTGACTGGGGATCAACCAATTTCACATTGTTAGGCATTGATTTTTCTGTAGATCTAAATAATATGACACATATAAATTATCAAAAACAATTGCCTAAAGTAAAAGGTCTTATAAAACAATGGAATAGAAGAATACTAACACCAATAGGTAAGATAACAGTACTCAAATCATTAATTATTCCAAAATTAAATCATCTGTTCATCTCCCTTCCCAACCCTCCTGATATAATAGTACAGGATCTAATTAAAGAGATGTTTAATTTCATATGGGGATGTAAATGTGACAAAGTTAAGAGAGAAATTATTATTCAAAGCTATGAGAAAGGAGGTCTTAAAGCACTTGATTTGCCTGCTTTCATTAAATCTTTGAAATGTACATGGATTAACAAAATTTTAAAAGGTGGACAAATTTGGATGGATATTTTTACTGAAACTTATGGTAATGAAGTAGTTAAAAACATTCTTGATTTTGGTGATGAGTATATAAAGATTTTATCAGAAAAAACAGAAAACAGATTTTGGAGGGATACTCTTTTCTCATGGCATCAAATCATGAAGAAACAATTATCTGTAAATAAAAGCCCAGTGTATAATATTCCACTGTGGTACAATTCAAAAATTTCTATTAATAAGAAACATGTCTTCATAAAACACTGGTATGAACATGGAGTTAAAATTATTGGAGATATCATTGATGATTCGGGTAGGATTTTGTCAAAAAATCAATTTGAAATGAAGTTCAACCTTAACTTATGTGTAATGCAATATAACAGCTTTAAATCTGCAGTGTCAAAGACCTTAAAATCCTTAGATATAGAACTACATAACAATAGAATTTATCCTTTTTTACCATTTCACTACTCTTGTTTCATGAATAAACAGAGAATATGTAAACTTATATATAATCTCCTGATTTTAAAAGATGTAATTTTAAAATCTGTTCATAAATGGAATACCGAAATCATATCTACAACTAATATCGATTCTGAAACAATTTTTAAAACTTGTTTTCTAACATCTCCAGATACCTCTTTGCAATGGCTACAATATCGTCTTATATATAATATTCTTCCAGTAAAATATTATCTTAAAAGATAGGTATTATAAATGAAGATTTTTGTTCTTTTTGTGAAGATGAAAGTGAAACTATATTACATATTTTTTATGACTGTCCAATTATAAAAGTTTTGTTGGAACAGCTATCACATTTTCTTAAAAATAATTCTAATCTATTTATAACTTTTACTCTCAAAGAGATTCTTTTTGGAAAAAATCATTCTTTACCTCACATGGCTTTTAATTTAATTATATTGTGGACAAAAAAATACATCTATAATTGCTCAAAACAAGGTAAACAGCCATGTTCGTCAGTTTTGAAGAAATATCTTAGAATGAACTATGATACAGAAAAAATATTGTACAGAAGGAGAAAAAGGTCACATGCTTTTAGTTTAATTTGGAAAGATTTAGAAAATATTTTTGAAGATAGAACCTAAACCTCATTTACTTACTTAAATTTTTTTTTCATATCATTCAAAAGATAAACACCAAAGACTTACATTGTATTGTTAACTAATGAGAAAGAGAGAGAGAGATATAGAGAGAAAAAGAGAGAGAGATATGTAGCAAACAACTATTTAAAACTTTAAATGACATATTATAATAATGTGTAAATGGTGTATACATGCATGGCATAAATATGTAAAAAAAATGAAAAAAAAAAAAAAAATCATGATGATTTTATTCTTATTGCAATATAAGGGGTCTGTTGTCTCTGCTTATGCACTTGATATTTTGTTTGATCCCCTGCTTTTTCAGGGTCATAGAAAATGGGTGTGGTCATTTTCTTCTATATATAAGTCTATGTATTTTTGTGCTCACAACTCTTTTGAAACTAACGTGTTACATATATACGAGATTTTTGCGTTATACTAGTTCTTGGTCTTCGGTCTTGTTGAGCACCTGAATTTTGATTTCAGTCCCTGTTCCACATGGCCTTAGAAAATGGGAGTCGTCATTATAAATCTATGTAATTTGTTTTCACAACTCTCTTCTCGATCTAGTTCTCATAAAAAGTTTAACGTATAATATTTTATCACATGATACACCCGTTATGCAGTTTCATAAAGCCATTTCATAAATATATGATATGATAACACGTTACATATCGCTCTGCTTGAATGCGATTGGTCAAGTTTTGAACCTAATCACATAAACTTTGACAAGTGCGACCTTTCAAATGTCGGTCAGTTGTTGAATTAAGACGCGGATTCAATATCCATGATTAAAATTGTTGTTGTTGAATTCATTATTGCATTGAAATACTAATTACATTTGAAAAAAAATTCTCTTACGCAAGGAATATCTATACGATGGAGAACTACTTCTCATGGCGTAGCAGATACGATCGCCAAGGCTCGGGGATATAAAACACACAACACGTTTCATAATACATCGTATGAAATGAAAATTCATTTGAGATCCTAACTATTGTAACAGTTTCATCAGGGACTATGTGTATTTTGACAGGATTATGAACTACGAGAATACGTATCAACTCGATGGGTATCCACAAACATAGCAGGCGTGGACTACACGGAAGCTTCCACCCAGGACTTTCACAGACTCTTTTCTTATATCAGCGGCAACAATGCTAAAAGTATGAGTATAAATTTTGTTGTCCCCCGCTTTCGCGAAAGCGCGGGGACATTAAAACCGGTTCGTCCGTCCGTCTGTCCGTCTGTCACAAAAACTTTAACCTTGTGCATAACTTTTGAATGGTAAGTGATAGGGCTTTGATATTTCACATGTGTATTCCTTGTGACAAGACCTTTCCATGGATACCAAAATTTTTGACCTTGTGACCTTGACCTTGGACTTTGACCTACTTATTAAAAACTTTAACCTTGACCATAACTTTTGAATGGAAAGTGATAGGGCTTTGATATTTCACATGTGTATTCCTTGTGACAAGACCTTTCCATGGATACCAAAATTTTTGACCTTGTGACCTTGACCTTGGACTTTGACCTACTTATTAAAAACTTTAACCTTGACCATAACTTTTGAATGGAAAGTGATAGGGCTTTGATATTTCATATGTGTATTCCTTGTGACAAGACCTTTCAATGGATACCAAAATTTTTGACCTTGTGACCTTGGACTTTGACCTACTTATTAAAAACTTTAACCATGACCATAACTTTTGAATGGAATGTGATAGGGCTTTGATATTTCACATGTGTATTCCTTGTGACAAGACCTTTCCATGGATACCAAAATTTTTGACCTTGTGACCTTGACCTTTGAGTTCGACCTACTTTTCAAAAAACTATAACCTTGTCCATAACTTTTTAATGGAAAATGATAGGGCTTCCACATTTCACATGTGTATTCCTTGTGATAAGACCTTTCTGTTGGTAACAACATTCTGACCTTGTGACCTTGTCCATGGAGGTTGACCCACATTTAAAAACTTCAACCTCGACCATAAGTTTTTGATTTTAATTTAAATCATAGGTCTTAAATATTTCACATGTGCATACCTTTTCATATGCCCTGTCCCTTGGAAACAAAACAAAAGTTTGTACCTTTTGACCTTTTCTTGGAGTTAATCTTTCATATTTAGAATGTTGATAATATATGAGATATATTATTAAAACTTAAGAATGGGGGGATGTCTGTAAGCATTTCTTTAAAGACAAACACCCAAAAGCGGGGGACCACAATTCCTTGAATTTGATTTTTTTAGCCATATATGCTGTTGGAACATATATTACATATATGGCACCTATATTTTTCATTTTTTAACTCTTTAAAAGATATGATTAAAATCTGTACTGTGCACATTTTACATGATTTTCAATCCTAAAAAGAGAAAAACATTTTTTTTCTTCATTTCAATATTCTGTATTACAGAGGAGAAGATAGCCATGACGGCCCCAGTGTTAATCCAGGTTATACCAGGACAAGGACCTGCCTGTGAAAGTAACTTTACCATGTCTTTCTTTGTATCTCCTAAAGAATCTAACCCACCCAAACCTTCTGATCCTAAAGTTTGGATCAAGAAAGAAGAGAAAACCAGAGTTTATGTAAGGTAAGCAGTAAAGTCTGTTTTCATCCCCAAAACACAAGTACAATGTACATGACTTAGTAACTCAAATTGCATGTATCTTCACTGACTAAATTTAATTTTTGATTTTTCCCAATGTCCAACTTATTTCATGCTGATTTTGATATAGTGCAACTTTGATAAACTCGTGTGGATATCTTAATCTATTATAAATATGTATGGGGACCTAAAATGTGTGAAATTATATGTTGCAGATTATATGATTTATTTTGTAGATACTTCCCTGGTTACGTTAGGAAGATAGAGGATTGGATAGCCCAAGCGAGCAAATTGGCAGCCTCCATAGGTAACCCTGATCTTTACGTGCAGGACTATTACTTTACTGCTGGCTATGACAGTCCGTTTAGATTGTTCTTCAGACATAATGAAATTTGGTTTATCGCGAAGTAGGTTTCATAAAACAAGTCAGATTAATACATGTTTATCACATCACATAAACAATCTTAAATTACATCAAGAAAGAATTTTTGCCTAAAGAATTATTTATATCACTTGATTTTGGAAAAATATTTTTTTTTGGCTTCTTGTGAACCAAAGAGTTTTGATCATGCTTTTTCTCATTCTACATATTCCACTTCTTATTACTTAAAAGAAATGATAGGGGTTATAATCTCAAGAGTCTACTTCAGTGTATGCAATATAAAGTGTTGTTTACATTTACTTTAAACAACATCAAGGGGGAATAATCTCTCCACCTCCTGCCCCCTTACCTCCCCTCCCATCCCCTTCCTACCAGCTTCCCTTTCACCCTTCCTTCCCCCTCCTGCAACCCCCTCTCCCCCTCTCCCTTTAACCCTGTCCACCCCTTCATTATTTTGTCTTAATTTGACATTTTTATGTTACATTCTGTTGTAAATATCCACTATATGTATTTTGAATATGTTACTCAAGTTTCATATTTTTGTGAACAGAAAGCCATGTATTTCAGTACAATGTATACATTCCATTATACGGATATTTTACTTAAAGAAAGTTATTTGAATATATTCATGCAATATGTAAAATATGCTTACCATTGTATCATATGATTTGAATATTTTACTTTGTTATTCCATCATTCTTCTTGTTTCAGTCGTTGTATGTAAGTTTAGCTGAATGTCTCAGATCTGGTGTATTTTGTAGTTTTACATTTCATGTATTTCATCAGATTTCTCATTAGAAATCCAAATTTGTGATATTTTTAAAAATTACATGAACTCAAACAACGACAATGTATAAATACAATGTAGACTAAAATTTTGCAATGTATTGTATATATCCTTTTTTCATTGTTTTTCAGCTAGAATCATCAGTTACAAGTTTTATTAACATTTTACGCAAATATTTTGCTGCTTTGGCTTTGTATTTATTTTTTACCTTATTTATCATTCACAATCAGGTTACATTACAATGCCCAGTTTTACAAAAAAAAAAAAAAAATCCTGAAATTTTGAAGGAATTTTGTAAATTTTGACTGCATCTTCTAGAATTTCTTCAAATGATATAAGAATCCACAATAAAATCTCAATTAAAAAAAAAGCTTTTCTTATACTTTTATTTTTTGGAAAAAGTTATGAAAATCCCTGAAAATTTTCGTAAGAATTTTTGTGATTTTGGCAAAACCCTGTGATATTTTGGTGTATGTCGTACATTTACTATAACGCTTTGCAAGCATAATATGAATTGTCATATCAGAGTTGTCTTTCTTTGGTATTTTGTAAATTTAATAAAAGTTTTAATATTTGATACGGTCGTCATTCATTATTTTAAACCACATTAAGTCATATTGGATTATTGATTAGATTAGAATTGATTTTAGATAGGACTCCAATATACTTTTTAAGTTATAAAAGAGTTTTATGGAGTCCGGATCAGTTTAGAATGACATGATCCTTTGTGTCAGGGATAGGTTATTGAAAGTCAAACACAAAACCCAAAAACATCCAGAAACACAATCAATAGGTATAAAATACAAAACAGAGTAAAGATAAGGGAGATAATAAAAAGAGTGAAAACAGCGGAACATACTCTCATAAGACGAGAAAAAGCGGACAAACAGACGGAGACAATGACATCATGCCATAGAGTTACGAAGGACAATACAATCTCCACAGAGTCCAACTCCAGTGTCAAAACGAAATTTATCATAGGTGGCACCACTCACAGTCATGCGGCGGCGTAGCCTCACGGGGATCCGTGGCCCTTGAGTGTTTTCACATTAAGATCGCCTGTAATTTCTTTGATTTTTTTCTGTGATTGTCTTTCAGTCTGTCCGTCCTCTGTCATTCTGTCCCGCTCTCAGTAATTACTTTTTAACTACAGGTGGCAGGTCTTTCATATTCCTCATGTGTAGTATTTGTCAAACACTCAAGGGCCACGGATTCCAGGTTAGTGGCACTGTGTAATTAACAAATTCATTTAAAAAACAAAATGTACCATTGTCATAGAATATGAACAAGGATAAGAAAACTTACAAAGATGTTTTCTGACTGTATGGAAGTTTAATGACAGTGGTGGATTTCTGCAGGAAATATTCAGATGGGAAAGATTTATTTGGTGATAATTGAAGAGCGAATTTGTTCTGCCTCTCTTCAACAGCCATCAGATATAAAAATAGGGCCAAATTGCTCACCTGAGTTGCAGACAAAACAATGATAGTGGACAATTTCGTGGATGCCCTTGAGATCATCAGTTTCAGAGATAATGAAAGTATGTGAGCGTATCAGAGCTCCCGGCGGTCAAATTTGATGACCGATCGGCACGAAAACAAAACTTGGTTGAGGACCTTGAGTACTTGCTTCCTGTAAGGTTTCGTGAAAGTCTGTGCATCGGTTGCACAGGAGAAGTCGATAATACGTCAGCCATTCAGAGCCCTCGGCGGTCATATTTGTTGACCGATCGGCGCGAAAAACACAAACTTCGTAGAAGACCTTGAGTACTTGCTTCCTGTAATGTTTTGTGTAATTCTTTGCAGCGGTTGCAGGGAGATGTCGAAAATGCAAAAGAGTTTACGACGAACGGCGCAATAAGAATATAGCTTACTTGAGCTTAAAAATTAAAAAAAGAGGGTAAGTGGACTCTGACTAATCGATGATACGTCAACCAATTAGACGCCGAACTCTTGTTTCCTGATTTTGAGATTAATTTTCAAAAGTTGCAAGGATTTCAATTACTCTTACACGAGGCAGGTCTCTTATGTCAGTTTTCAAATTGTGTTTCATTTTTGACCGGATGACATTTGATTTGCCACTATCTCTGTAGCAACCACTGCACAGAATTTCGCTGAATCTTCAGTCGTTTGATTTTAGGGACCTATCTATTGGATCATTGTAATGAATTCTTCAAGAAACTCTACAAATCTATTTTTTGTCTAAAACATTTGCTGTTATTATCATCAAATGACAGGCTCACTTACATTCGTATTACTTACATACTTTACATACATGTATACCTATTGTTAAAGAATTATTTTTGTAAATATGCGTGTCGGACTGACACAAAAATAAGGACCTTATATTAAGGAGACCCCGTCGCTTTGAAATGTCCAGATTTTTAAACAAGATCTCGGACAAAGTGTTAGGGGTCGTATTAGTGGACAAACTGGTTAGTTTGTTTTGACCACCAATGTTTTGTGTGTAGAAACGCTCAAGCAAGGGATTGCTCAATCAAAACATAGAGCTAAGAGAGGCTTTTGAAAACGAAGTTCTTAATTTGATTTCATTCGTTTAGAATGAAAATAAATGAGAAATTCGAACCAAGAGAGGATTTTTTTTTAAACATGTTGAAACCCAGGGAAGAAAAAGATAATTATTTGATTCATACATGTACATGTTCGCTCTAAAATGCATCACCTTGTCATGTATTTTGTTAATATTCAGTGATTTTTTTCAGTAATTTGGGAATGGGGTCGGGGCCCTTGCAATTGGGAAAATTAACGACATTTGGGAATATTTGGGAAGTACTAAATATCAAAGTAAAAGTAAAATGACAGTTTATACAATCAAAAGTTAAGAATTGAATGTTTAATCATATAATTTTCCTTAAATATGATTTAATTTCTTATGCTTACAACAATATGGCAAATAATTAGTAAATTTGCTACTTTTGAACCAGTTATTTTCACTATTTTCGCTGATAATTCCATCTGAATGAAATTGGGAAATTTTAGAGTCACAATTGGGAAAAAAAGATACTATTTTTCATTGGGAATGGGGCCGAATAACGGCCCCAAAAAGGGGCAAAAAAAATCCCTGATATTATAAACGATCTTTGAAGAAAAATAACTTTTTGAATTTAATCAATTAAGTTTTAAACTTTTAAAAGAACTATGATAATATGACCTCTTTGAGTATATATCTACTTCTAAGGAAAGTAATTTTACTAAGAAAATGGTTATTTCACAGCAAATTAAAAAAAAAACCCAGTACCTTTATCAAAATTTCATTGATTTGCAAAATCATGATTTGTTAAAAGTTGTCTGTATCACAATCTTATATTTTTCTGTCATTTTGATTCATTTATAATCCATTTTACCCTCCCATAAAAGTGTTCTTGATATGATATATGTATACAGAATCGACTTCCCAAGTCTTTGCTCTGAATGGAGTTGGGGAATGTCTAATATCCTTGTTTTGGTCTCGGTTACGGATGGCATCAAATTTCTTTGAATTTTTATTATCAAACTTTTATTTAAAACTTCTATTTCCTAGATAAAAAACAAATTTTCATTACTTTTTCAAGAATGGAAAGTGTTTTTACCAGCGTTTATTCTTGTAATAACCAATTCTAGTTATTATTTTAAAGAACGTACCCTCCTAACTAGCATGAGGATTCCAAAATATTTGCCCCCCCTGGGAAATAAAATTGAATTTAAATGAAAATAAGCATTACATGAAGATATTTTTATGAATCAGATGTTTCGTTTTCTTTTTTATGTTCGATTATATATTGTATAAATTTATACGACCACGATATTAACAGTGTATGAAATGTTGCCGTAGCTTCTTTCTTACCAATTTGACATCACTGCCTATAGGCAACCAGATACACATAGAACCGTATCATCAATTATATTAATTATTTTCTTGGCTTATACGGTACATACTTTTAATTTAACAGTAAGAGTAGAAGGATGTAGGATAGGACACATAGTATAACTTTGTAAGTAAAATCGTGCTATTCTAGTTATTGTATCTCGGACCAAAAATCACTATTCGATTTTAATGCCACTTAGCTGTAGAAATAAACCATATAGAAATCGAAACATAGATTTTTTCCATGTTCTACGCGCTTTTAAATTGGCCAAAACAAACATTAAAGCAGCTTGTATGATAGAGAACAATGGGATCTAAATCTATTTATCCGTTATACTACGTCCAATGTCCCCTCAAGCCTGACCAAAAATGTATTAAATCCCTTGACGACGTGGAATTTGTTTTAGAAACCCTGGTTCTGGTATATTAGGGCGGACCCAGGGACCATTCCTGACTTCCAGACTTTCGTTAGTAACATACAGACAATCAGTGTTTGCTGTCCTCCACTGTCATCATGGGAGATATTGATATGATTAACCGTGATCCCAACAACATTAACGGTCATCTTGGGGTAAGTAGCTTCAATTTTTTCTCAAAATTTTGCTTATTTTCTTTGTTTATGGAAAAGTTCAAACCTATTTCGGGCAAGAGATAAGATTTTTATTAAAAAAGCCTGGTTTGGTATAAAAGCACCAAAGGTTGCTTGCTTGAAGTTGCTTTGAAAACTTGGTTTGCGAATGGAAACTTTGTTTGATGGCAATGTATATAGTTTCATTGAATACGATATTTTGTAATCCAGTTAATGTAACCAGTCGTCATCAGCATATAGCCTGGTACCTCTTGAAATGAAGAAATCAAATTGAATGTGAATGAAAATTCATCAAAAGTCATCAAAACCTGGCTCAGTTTGTTTTATATGTAGTTTGGTTGTTTGAACCTTAGCATTTTATCCATTTGCCGGTTTTCTTGAAAATTAATTATGCGAGTCGTTATGTCCAAAAAGGACGTATTCACGAATCATGACACTTTGCTATCAACGAAACCATTTTTATAGTGACATGAAAAAAAAAAAAGCCTGAAAACGGCAGATATAATTATACCCAAATTAATTATCGATTTGTTTGTCGATTGGAATTGGATTAATTCTCGTGCATTACAATAGAAAGCGCTTGTCCGGACACGACCATCACGGATTAAATTAAATCACCCGAAGTACTTATTATACACACCTTTTGTACTTTTGCTTAGCCAAGGTTGTCGGTTGAACTTTAAGTCTTTCTCCTTTTTGGACATAACATCTTTCGTCAATTACACTAATTTTAGAAGTACTTCTTGGCATTTGTTGTCCTTAGCAATCCGTTGGAATTGCAACATTGTCGATACAATTTGTAAAATACTTTTTTGTTCGGCATATGTTGTCCATAGCAACCTGTTGGAAATGCAACATTGTCGATACAATGTGTAAAATACTTTTTTGTTCGGCATATGTTGTCCATGCATAGCAACCTGGTGGAAATGCAACTATGTAGTACAATTTGTAATTTTGATTATATGTTATTCTTTGAACCCCACCAACATGAAACACATATCTACTCTAAACATTTTGACATGATCCAAGAACCATTTAATTAAATTCTGTCATAATTTTCTATTTCAGACTTTGATCTTCACTGACGTCATCGGTGAGGTAGAAGGTGCTCACAGCATTGACTGCGTGTACACTTGCTCCTACAAATGTTATGAATGCTGGAAGGGCCTTTGCTACAAGATTGCCACCCTTTGCTGCGGTATCTGTATTGCCATTGAGTGGGGCTGTGAATTTGCGGCCATTGCATTCTGTCACATCTGGTGTATTAGCCCATGCATGAAGATTGTAGATATTAATTGCGGACTTTGCTCTAGAATCTACAGATTGTGTATCGACTGTTGCTGTACACCATGCTATGAGTCTGTTGGTGGTATCTTCCATCATTTCGGTAAAAAATAACCATAGCAACAAGAAACTTTTCCTAATTTTGCAATGAATCTCTGGGTGATAAGTCCAACGGACCTAGTCAAAGATTCAGCATAGAAACTGAATTCTTCTCTGTCACGTGACACTTTAAAACTTTTTTCTACATTCATACCATAACAATTCTACGGCCGATCGACCTCTTTACTTGTATTTATTTTTATGAGATTATTTGTTATTATACATGTATATAAATAATAAATATGTGATGTTACTTCAATACTTTTTTGTTCACGGTTTCATTTAACTGTCTAAAAAATTCCTGTCGGAGAGAGAGAGAGAGAAAGAGAGAGAGAGAGAGAGAGAGAGAGAGGGGGGGGAGACTTGAAATTGATGAGGAGAAAAAAAGGAAAACCAAGTTAATTTATAGTAACGAACCTAACGGTTTGCACCTGTCCGGTGTTTGAGTTATCTATTCATTGTAAAAGCACCATCAGAAAGCAGAAGAAACAGAGGTTAAATAAATCCTATCTTTTCTCCATGTGAAAGGATTGCTTAAGCACAAGTCTTGTTTACTTGTAAAATAAATCAACATAAACATGAATAAATAAGTGAAGAAAATGCAAGAAAAATCCACGAACAAACATAAAAGATAAAACAATAAAAACAAGCAAAAATCCCCCCCCCAACAAAACAAACAAAACGAAAGAACAATCCAAAGAAAAACAAACAAACAAACAAACAAAAGAAAAGAAAAAAAGCTAAGGATAATTCTTTATTCTACAAAAGATAGGAGGGGATCTCCAACAACACTCGGTTGCAGCACATTGATTCTTGACTGTGTATTGGGATATGGTCATTATCCATATTTGTCATTGATTCTACCTGTCCATCCACATACAGGCGATGGAGGGCTGAGAATGTATAAGCGCAAAGTAGTATTATTCGATGGCAAATCACACTGAATTTCACCTGTAACGTAAAAGTCTTTGTATAAAGTCGGTAAACTCCGTACGGTGGCTTCGCCTAGCATACAAAGCAGACCCTCCGCAACGCCACGGTGACAACCATAAGAGGAGTTGTTCCTATGACGTCCATATGAATACGGCCTACTCAGCACACACCGGAAGTGAAGAATTCGTTGTTATTTGAATTTGATTGCACTTGGGCTCATCCGAGGCAGCGGACCCAGTCCTTTATCGACCAGCGGACTCCCAAATAGGTGCAGATGTTATATATAAAGTTGGTAATCTCCGTACGGCGGCTTCCCCTAGCATACAAAGCAGACCGCTCATACCGCAACGCCACGGTGACAACCCTAAAAAGAGTTGTTCCTATGACGTCCATATGAATACGGCCTATCTGCACCTATTTGGGAGTCTGCTGGTCGATAAAGGACAGGGTCCGCTGCCTCGGATGAGCCCAAGTGCAATCAAATTCAAATAAAAGTCTTTGGCTTGTCAGTCTGTTATATGTTTTACTCGGCCTGCGTACAGACTTCAGAATCATTTGATTTCAACAGCAACACCTTTTCTTGTCTGCGTCGTATCAGTGTTTATTGCTATCCGGATCGTAACAAGGCAGTACTTGGCTTGTCTGTCGGTTGTCTGGATGTCGGTAGTATTATTATCCGGATTTCAAACAGAATTATTCCATTACTTCCGTAACAAAGATGTATTTTGCTTGTCTCCCTATCGGTTTGTCAGGTGTTGGAATTGTACTAATGTACACAGAATCATTCTTTTTCGAAAGAAAGTCGTCAGTATGTTTGTTTGTCAGTTTGGTCAGATAGTTCAGATTACTCATAGATTCATTTATCGTCTATTAAAAGGAAGTTTTTGGCTTGTTTGTCGGTTGATGTTGTCTTCGTTTCGATTTTACTGATATTGGATCTTCCGTAACATTAAGGAATAAAGTGTTTGGCTTGTCTGTCGGTTTGTCAGTCAGTTAGCGTTTTATCTGTTTTACTAACAAAATCAATCTAAGTGATAAGCACTACTGCTATTATTGTATTTTGGAGTCTTAGTGCTTATGGTGTCTAGAAAACATGTTATTATTTTTCCTTATTTAACATTTTGGAAAGTCACAATTATACATATACATGTTATTTTCTAAATGTCGGTTTCTTCAAAAATGAAATTATGTGCAACAAACTAAAAGTTCGAAAAAGACAAATAGCCCAATTTATTCTTGAGACCGCGCTCGTTTCGGTAGATAAAAATGGCTGAACTGTTGTTCTGGTGAATATGAACGAAAAAGATAAAAAAAAATTGGTTCTATAAAGAAGGTACATGTATGTATCTATCGGTGTCTAAATTATCCCCCTCTCTCAGTTCTTTTGAAATTTACGAAAGAAAGGAGATTAATTGTCCCCCTTGGGCTCTTGGGACCGCGAGGGCCAAAGTTGGTTTATGACAAAGCCTGATCGAGACTCGGGGGACCTAGTCCCTCTATGGAAGATAAAGGAGATTAATTGTCCCCCTTGGGCTCTTGGGACCGAGAGGGCCAAAGTTGGTTTATGACAAAGCCTGATCGAGACTCGGGGGACCTAGTAACTCTATGGAAGATAAAGGAGATTAATTGTCCCCCTTGGGCTCTTGGGACTGCGAGGGCCAAAGTTGGTTTATGACAAAGCCTGATCGAGACTCGGGGGACCTAGTCCCTCTATGGAAGATAAAGGAGATTAATTGTCACCCTTGGGCTCTTGGGACCGAGAGGGCCAAAGTTGGTTTATGACAAAGCCTGATCGAGACTCGGGGGACCTAGTCCCTCTATGGAAGATAAAGGAGATTAATTGTCACCCTTGGGCTCTTGGGACCGAGAGGACCAAAGTTGGTTTATGACAAAGCCTGATCGAGACTCGGGGGACCTAGTCCCTCTATGGAAGATAAAGGAGATTAATTGTCCCCCTTGGGCTCTTGGGACCGAGAGGGCCAAAGTTGGTTTATGACAAAGCCTGATCGAGACTCGGGGGACCTAGTCCCTCTATGGAAGATAAAGGAGATTAATTGTCCCCCTTGGGCTCTTGGGACCGAGAGGGCCAAAGTTGGTTTATGACAAAGCCTGATCGAGACTCGGGGGACCTAGTCCCTCTATGGAAGATAAAGGAGATTAATTGTCACCCTTGGGCTCTTGGGACCGCGAGGGCCAAAGTTGGTTTATGACAAAGCCTGATCGAGACTCGGGGGACCTAGTCCCTCTATGGAAGATAAAGGAGATTAATTGTCACCCTTGGGCTCTTGGGACCGCGAGGGCCAAAGTTGGTTTATGACAAAGCCTGATCGAGACTCGGGGGACCTAGTCCCTCTATGGAAGATAAAGGAGATTAATTGTCACCCTTGGGCTCTTGGGACCGCGAGGGCCAAAGTTGGTTTATGACAAAGCCTGATCGAGACTCGGGGGACCTAGTCCCTCTATGGAAGATAAAGGAGATTAATTGTCACCCTTGGGCTCTTGGGACCGCGAGGGCCAAAGTTGGTTTATGACAAAGCCTGATCGAGACTCGGGGGACCTAGTCCCTCTATGGAAGATAAAGGAGATTAATTGTCACCCTTGGGCTCTTGGGACCGCGAGGGCCAAAGTTGGTTTATGACAAAGCCTGATCGAGACTCGGGGGACCTAGTCCCTCTATGGAAGATAAAGGAGATTAATTGTCACCCTTGGGCTCTTGGGACCGCGAGGGCCAAAGTTGGTTTATGACAAAGCCTGATCGAGACTCGGGGGACCTAGTCCCTCTATGGAAGATAAAGGAGATTAATTGTCACCCTTGGGCTCTAGGGACCGCGAGGGCCAAAGTTGGTTTATGACAAAGCCTGATCGAGACTCGGGGGACCTAGTCCCTCTATGGAAGATAAAGGAGATTACAAAAATAGTACATGTAGTTAAAAAAAAAAAAGAATAAACAAAATAAATAGATAAATAGATAAAAACATACCCGAACGGAAAATATACCACCTATATCAAAATAAAAAAAATCCCCCTATTACCCAAATGAAATTGAATTAAAAGAAATATAATTCATATGTACGGAAGCCCATTGGCTTCACAGAAAAAATAAATCTATTGCGTATATTCGCAATAACATTGCGTATATTCGCAATAGTATTGCGTATATTTGCAATAGTATTGCGTATATTTGCAATAGTATTGCGAATATACGCAATAATATTGCGAATATTCGCAAAGCTATTGCGTATATACGCAATAGTATTGCGAATATCCGCAATAGTATTGCGAATATCCGCAATAATATTGCGAATATTCGCAATGATTATTGCGTATATACGCAATAGTATTGCGAATATTCGCAATAATTATTGCGTATATACGCAATAATTGTAATTCTACATATAGTTATTGGGGACATTCTCGGGGTCACATGGGTGATTCTAGAATTTTTTTAGGGTAATCCAAGCAAGCGGATGAGGAGGGGGTTCAGTCTATGGTTTTGAAAACAATGGAAACAATGCATGTAACGAATATCAATAAATTTACAAAATCATTCTTAAAAACGGAGAAAATTAGTATTTCTGGCAAATTGGAAAGGGGCGGATGAGAGGGGGCTCCGGACTTTTCATTTATTTTACATATTCTTTGTCACATTAAGTAAATTGTGACCAAAATAGCTGTACATGACCTTCGTTTTCTCTGCTTGTTAACCCTCTCCCCCTCTACATTCGCTCAAACTTTCAAAATGTGATTTGTTCGTACATGTGTGGTTTTTTTTATATTTTGAAACTGGATAATGAGCATTTCTTATTAGTAGAAATGACAGCCATCTATCATGTTTTACGTTCTTCTGTTACTTTCTCTGTCCGTCCATCATCACTAAATATTTCGTTCAAACTCAAACGAAATTTTCAATGTACAGCGGATCTAGCACCCCTGCCCCCCCCCCCCCCCTTCCTTTTTTTTTGGGGGGGGGGTTCGAACCAAAATATATTAATCAAAGCCTCCTCTGAATGATGTTCGATTTGATGACGGGAATGATTGGTAGAGATTTTAGTTTAGTTTAATCATATTTTATTTCAAAAAGCAGAAAAAGGATTGGGCAAAAGTTTTCTCAACATTATATAATGCCCTCTCCTAGGTAGAGATAATAAAAGGTATCAGGACAAACCTTATTTTATTTGCAGAAATTAATTTTCCGGTGTAATAGTCGAGGACATTGATTTATATTTATAGAACCCCCTCCCCCGCAAACGAAGTTTAGGGGTATATAGGAAACATCCTGTTCGTCCGTCCGTTCGTCCGGTTAAGAAGTTCTTATAGCAGATAACTCTTCAAGTGCAAGTGATACTAGGGCTTTCATATTTTATACCTGCATTCACCATAATAAGTTCTAGATTTTAATACAAAGACATTTGAACCTGTTGACCTTGACCTTGAACTTTGACCTTATAGTTATATTTTGGTTATGAAGTTCTTAAAGCATATATTTTTTCACATATAAGTGACAGGGCTTTAATATTTCATACATACATTTACCATAGTAAGTACCACATTTTGATACCAAGAAATTTGACCTAGTGACCTTTACTTTGACCTTGTTGTAATATTTTGGTTAATAAGTTCTTAAAGAGAATATTTCTTCAAGTGTAATTAAGTGATAGGGCTTTCATATTTTATACATACATTCAACATAACAAGTATTAATCCAAGACACTTGACCTTGTGACTTTGATCATGACCTTTGACCTACCTTTGAACTATATAAAGATAGGGCTTTTATATTTCCATATATATTTCTTATTACCAGAGCTTTCTGTGATAAATCATAAATGAGTCCGTTTACAGAAAAACGTCCCAAGGGGGTATAATTCGTCACTTTAAGGGCAGTTATAGTATTCCTTGCAAAAAGGAATTATAATACATTAGAGAAGTTCCGGCTTGCTTTGCTCGCCCCCATTTAAAATCAGAACTCTGACTGCTTTTTATAATAAAGTATCGTTGGTTTCTTATATTAACAGAATTAAGAAATGATGTATATTTCATTCCTTAAGAATGTTACCAATAGTTTCAAAATAGAATAAAACCAAAACAAAACAAAACAAGAGGCCAAATGGGGTTACATCGCTCAACTGCGGTCGCCAGGGGGGAAAAGATAACTTTTGTAAAGGACGTCAAGTCATTTACTTCCTGTGAGGTTTGGTGAAATTCTGTACAGCGGTTGGAGTGGGAAGGTGAAATGGTGTCTGTCAAATAGATCCCAAGGTTTCGATCGGGCCGAAATCATGAACTTAACAGAGAACATTGAGTACGTGCCTCCTGTAAGGTTTGGTGGAATACTAATAAGCAGTTGTTGAGGTTTTAGTCGAGAACATAAATATACCCTACAACGGACGGATTACGAATAACGGGCAAAGGACGGTGACCAATAACTTACCTTCATGTGAGCTAATAAGAATAATTATCACCATTTTTGGCATTATCTACATTAACCTAGTTATAGCTGCAACGGAGGATTAATGTTTTGCTTTGTCTCCATCGTAACAGCTAATTTATGCATATTTCTAGTATGAAAATAAATTATTTTTCAGTTTTAACTTTCATATCTGGAAACAACATTCATGCCAGACCGAGATGGGTTTCACTTTATGCCCCGCCGTCTTATAGCGGGACAATAACAAGAGGGTAGAGTGGACATACCGTTCACCTGAAAACTAACCGTTAATGTGATTAAATAATCCTAGTCTTAAACTTGTGAAATAATAAATCAAAGAAATTATTTGAGAAATATTGCAAATACAATTAAGTGCGTTGTTAAACAAGAGACTTATTAGAAAAGCCAATTATAATCTGGTGTATTCAATCAAACCTAAATTAATTTCTGTGTACTGATTCTAGAAAAGATGTCGAAATCATGTAAAAAAAAAGAATTATTAATTATAATAGATTAAGAAAAAAAAATCCATTAATCATGCAAGGTAGTTCAAAGTGAACTACACGAACGGATCTAGAGGGGAGGGGGTAGAAGTCCGGGGGTTCGGACCCCCCCCCCCCCCCCGATATTTGTAGTCGGGGTCCAATATTTGCATATGTTAACGTAAGGATTGGATATTTAACTTTTTTTTCTAGAATTTGGATTGCTATGCTGGCCAATATTATAAGATACCTCATACCTGTGGTTCAAACGAGGTTTTATCTTCAATTTTGAATCATTATTTGGCTTAAAGTACCTCCAATCTGAAACATGCTACTCCCTTGCAGCAGAGTTCGAAACTTCGTTTTTCTTCACAACATCGTCGTAATTTAGTGTTGTACCCCTATACAGAAACATCTCCTGCGAAGTGAAGACGTTCCAAAGCTTCGTTCCCTGGACCCCAAATAAGACATCAAAACAGACTTATCACCATTATTACTGATTATATAATACTAGAAAGGTTTCTTGTTGCGGTTGCAACAAGAGTGTCTTCCTCCTATACAATTTTTGGTTTGGAAATATGAAGGACGTCACATTACATGTATTTATATTATATATTTAAGTTTTCAAATAGCAGTAACATTAAATTTTCAAACCGATAATTGTTGGTGAGCAACCATTTGATTTGGGGGGGGGGGGGGCAGGAATTCTATTGCCAGCCGGTAAAATTTTTTCAGCAATTTTCTGAGCAGGTCATTTTCAGAGTCGGAGAAAAATTTTCGCCGGTTCTTCGGGCCGGATTTAAACAAATTGTCAAATGTTGTGAATGTCTGTGTAAGTTAAACTCCCCGCTGTTACAGAGTATGAGTTAATAACCGTTCCTTCAGATGTCTCTTTGCAATTAGCGAATTTCAGACAGATTGTATGATGTTTAAATAGAACCTTTTCTAGATTTTTGTGCCTATGCGTATTAGGTCTCTGGTAGATACAGCTATGTGAACAGTTTGTATTTATATTAATTAATTTTTTGACTTTAAATTGTCTGGCACAAAGGGCCAGCGAAAATTTCCATATCATGCAATGTATCCTTACTTTTGCATGGTCCGGGAAAAAAAATTGTCGGCCATTTGGGCCGGAATATTTTTTTCAGCATTTTTCAGAGCCGGGATTTTTTTTTTTGCAAATTCTTCCTGCCCCCTTCCCCCATAAAAAAGGCGAGCTCGTAGCTGTAGAACCAATTTTCTTGAGAAGAGAAATGGTAATAACAAGTTACGTTCAATATATATATTTATAAATACCATGAGGTTCTCGCTGTGCAGGTTCAAATTTGGAACCCCCCCCCTTCCCTTTTTTCAAAGTTTATTTTGAATTTCCATCATGGCGACATCGTTCAATATAAACAGAACTGTTTTCGAAAAACGAGGGGAGGGAAGAATGTTGGAGAAATTGTTCATCAATTTGTAAATAAACCAACCGAAAATTATGTTCGAACGTTTGCTAGAATTAGAAATTAAACTTGATGTTCAAAATATAGTTATTGAAGTTTAGAAACAGGTTTGTAGGTTAGAAATCGGAATCAAACTACCACTTTTTGTGTGTAAATTCTGGTTTGTAGCTGATCTCTTCTAAATTAATCAACTGTTTTAAAATCAAATTGTGTATATCGAAATGTATTTATGAAAAGCATATTCATCATTGCCGTGAAATCGGAATTTGAAAATCTCAACACTGCTTTTCTCGAGTCGGACTCGGACTACCAATTTTAGTGTGCGCCCGACCTGTTGGCGTGAAGGTGTATCGAAATACCCAACTCAAAATTTCGATGCTCATATCTTTTCAACAGTAAGAGATAGGAAAAATCAGAAAGACTAAATAAGACAGATATATGGATAAAAAATAATAATATTGAAATTTTTAGGAAACTTCATAAGCTTAATTTTTGTTTACTATTATAAGCAAAAAAGTGTCTTCCTCCTATGAACTTCTGAATTTGGAAATATGAAGGACGGTGAAGGACGTCATCGTAATAAATCGTTACAGTGTGCATCTAGCATTTCATATCTTGCATGGCTGTCGACTTTCAAAAAGAATGGAAATTGTAGATAGCAAAATACGAGATATTTAAGCTTACAAATAGCAAAACATGAAATTTTCGGTCCTTTTGAGTAATTCGACGCTCCCGTCAAATATTTGAATCTACTAAAAAACATGATAAAAAAAATAACAGAGACCAAAAATAAAAAAGACCAATCTAGCTTTTACTCCAAACGTAACGTTGGAGAACTTTCATTGTCCTAGCTTACAGGGTTCTTGAGAAATCGCTGATCCAATTTTCCACGGTTACGAAAACAATAGGTCTTCCGACGGAAGTCGGAAGACCTAATAATAGATTGTAGAATATGGAAGTATATTTGGGGTGCATTTAAAAGGCATACAAACTCACACACACACACACACAAAAAAACAAAATAAACCAACATCAATCAAACATCATTCCGATCACTCGGATATAATTAGTTTTCCAATCCATGCAGATTTTTCAAAGATAGGTAGCCTCTGATGCCTATATTTGTCCCGCCCAGGATCCACCCCTGAATTAAATTCAAGTAATCGGGTTGAAATAAGCAAAATAAGTAGAGAGCCATAATATCCTTTTCCATATACATTTTTGTATTATGAAAATTTTACGGATAAATGGAAGATAATTAATACGATATGATGTTCATAGAGATGCTTATTTTTGACCTTAATACATCTTTTTGTATCAAAGAACATTGTACTTTCAGTTGACGATAATATGAGATTTTTAAAAACAGAGATCTTAATACACAAGTTGATCAGGAGGAAATAAAGCTCTATATTACCCCCTCCCCCTAGATCGTACTTTTCCCCCAAAACGTTTAAAACAGACATTTAGAGCTGCGAAGAACATTCAATTTATTGCGTATATACGCAATAATTATTGCGAATATACGCAATAATTATTGCGAATATACCCAATTATTATTGCGAATATACGCAATAATTATTGCGTATATTCGCAATAGTATTGCGTATATACGCAATACTATTGCGAATATACGCTATACTATTGCGAATATACGCAATACTATTGCGAATATACGCTATACTATTGCGAATATACGCAATACTATTGCGAATATACGCAATACTATTGCGAATATACGCAATGTTATTGCGTATATACGCAATAAATTTATTTTTTCTCTGAAGCCAATAGGCTTCCGTACATATGGATAAAATATCAAGTGATATTACTTTGAAACGTACATTCAATGATTTTTGCTGGTATTATTTTAAGAATACTCCCCAATAGAAGTGGGGCAGTGCAATCTGAATGAAATGGGAAATAACTTTTATTTCTATACATATATTTCATACAAAACATACCTAAAGCCCCCACTCTTTGAATGGGGTGATCAATATTTAGCTTGTTTCTATAACAATTAATGCTGTTTAGTCAATGTTGGAGTTAAGACCTTTTAAACAGACCCTTGGCAAAAAGACTTGTTGTTGGCTTTGTCCCAGATTTTGCATAATGAGATGGACAGTGTCCGAAATTAAACCTCTCACAGTACTTGTAAAGGCTGAATTAGTTTACTATATAAATATGACATTTCATGGTCACCGAAGACTGTATACTTTATTTAAATATACACTCCCCTATGGAATAAATGTGCCATCTACATGTACATGTCAAGTCCCCTGTCTTGTTTTCAAAAATGAAATATCTAGAAAATATTTGTTTCTTTAATTACTCATTTGCTTCCCTCCCACTTTGATTTTTTTCCTTAATTGTCTTTGTCATTAAGAGTTTTATGTATAAATAGTATTTTTTCTGCTGAATAGATTTCTATGGTATGATGAAAACGTATTTCTCTCATCAATTTCCTTTGTTTTTGACATCAAGAAACTATATGTCAAAATGACAAGTAGAAAAAGCGTGTTTTTCACACGTCTGGTCATAGTTGTTCATTGTATTTCTCTGTGTTTAGTTTGATTTAGCGTGTATTTATATTTGACACTAAATACTATTTTTGCATAGTAAAAGAAATAGATAACATTTAGAGGGCAATTTCTAGAAATTTTACATGTCATGTACGTGAGGCATTTCAAATCGGCCGCCATGCGGTAGTCGCACATTTTCCACAAAATCGTTACTTAAAGCTTCATGTGGTAGCCGCAATACAGTCGTTATCATTTTCAAAGTACATGTAGCAATTCTGTCGCAAACGTTGCAGACTAATAGAATCTATCCCTAGATGTGATCAGGGACAAGGAAATCCAACCCGAGTGTCCAGGATTTGCTTGTACCACGACGAGGCTTGCCGAGTCGTGGACAAAAGCAAATCTTGGACACGAGAGTTGTATTTCCGTGTCCCTGAACATATCTAGGGATTGATTATTTTTACTCATTGTCTAAAAGAGCTCAAAAATGAGGTTTATATGTATTGTTTTTCATGTTATCACTGGCAAATGCAGCAATCATGTATGACATCACAATGACGTTACAGTTTAAAGCACTTTCGGAATGGGCTTATCTCATCCTGCAGGGTGAGACAACATTTTTCCCGACACCTAATTTCGCAGACAAATCAGTCTCAAGTAAGAGAATAAATTATCGTATGACGAGGGGAAACCGTAACGGATGTCCGTAGGGACACAAGAAAAATAATTGGCTGCACACATAGTGCTAGCATGCAAAATCTCCGTTTCCTGAATCATTCGCACAGCAGTCTCACGACAGCCGTACTGCGGTTTTGTCTGCGAAGTTGAGATGAGCTTTTGAACTTAAAAAAAATACAGTACGATGACCATACGGATATCTCGCGACTACCTTACGAAATATTGATTTTTTTTTTCAAATACATGTACATCTTTAAACAGGGTCGTACGACTGTCGCACGGCAGATGTGAAAGTTGCTGAATGATACTTGTTCAGTAAGAAGATTGACGAAATATAAAGTTGCGTTAGTCAATTTGAAAGATACAACAAGACTCAATCCCAGAGAGCGACCGGTTTCTAAAAAATGAGGAAGTTATAAAAGAATGACCTCAGTGACAGAAATACATTTCTTTATTCTTTGAAGAAAACGATATATAAAGTGCTTGAAAATGTACAAAAGTTGGTAAAAATAGTCACACTCAGTATCTATCACAATATTTGACGAAATATCTGCTTATCTTATTTTAAGTAAATGACGTCATTTCTTGAAATGATGGAAAATCCCGCCACAAGATTCGAAGATTGGAGTCAAGCAGCAATTAATGAATATACCGTAGATCCTCTGACAGAGCACGCAGTTGATTTCCGTAATCTTGAGACACGGACTTAAGATCCAAACATGCCAAAATGCGATGGAGGCGAATTCACATCCCCACTCTGCAGCTATACAGATACCACAACACAAGGTGGCGATCTTATAGCAGATAGATTTCCAAAACTCGAAACATTTGTGTGAGACTTTGTAGACGCAATCAATACTGTGGACGCCGTCAACCTCTCCAATGACGTCAGTAAAGATTAAGGTCTGTAGTGGGAAAAATAAATAATTTGTTTTGTATTTCTAAAAGATCCACGTGTATTCAAATGAAAAGAAAATTGATATATGGAATTTTAAATTGATATTTGAAAATTGATCAAAGATCTATGATCACTACATGTATTATACATGTAGTGATCATATATATCTTTGATAAATTTTCAAATATCAATTTAAAATTCCATATATCAATTTGTATACTAGATTTTGTCGAAAGTTGAAAACGAATTTCTAAAATGTGTTACACTTTTATTCATTAAATGTTTTGAATTATGAATAATAATAAAAATGGTAAATTATACTATTATCCTTAAAAAACGACATACTGTCTGAAAATTAAGGGATTTTATTTTTGCATACAAGAGATAAGTCATTCTACTAGTTTCCTTTTCCCCCAGTATATATAAAGTAAATATTCGATATAAAAATGGTTAAAATTTCTACTCACCCCAAGATGCGAGTTGATATTGTTAGGGTCCCTATTGACCATGTCTATTTCTGCCATAATGATGAATTATTGCAATAAACAAGAGGTCATATAATCTTTGGACTGGTCAGTCTGAGAGCTTCACATCTTTATATATGTCTATATACTGGGTCGTGTATATTTTGATTATTTTATCTTGATATGGTCATCTCCGATGGACAAACTATCCACTTGATATCCAAAACTACCAGCGAAAGGAATTTACGTATTTCAGTCTTACAACGGTATCCTGGATGACATAATCAAGGCTCCAGTGTACAAAAATGATCGGTTTAGCTCACCTGAATCCCTAGTCATAATAAAAGGCATTCTATTGAACTGCTGAAAGCATTTTGATGAAACTTTGTATGAATGAGGTGCTAGTGGTCTATCAACAGGTGGCGCAACTACAAACTTTCAAAGTAGCATATGGTGATACCCTCATGTTACAGAATTCTTATAGTCTGAGAACCTGTCTCACAGGAATATCTAAATGTGCCTTGATGATATTCTAACTTTAGAACGTTCTTAGACAATCTTATCCCGATGAATAAATAGACTTTTAAAAGGCTAACAAAAAATATTACATGTACATTGTATATAATCAGAACACTAATTTGGATCTTGATATCAAATTTGTAAATGGAGAAAATATACCAATATCATGAATAAAAGATATAACGTTGGATTCAGTAGAGAACTTCCTAAGCGGTATTTACATTTCTGAACTCATCAGACATGTAAGATCTTCATGACCTTGTTCATTTTACACAAATACAATCTTGATGATGATAATACTTCTCCTGTAACTTGGATCGAGCTTTGCAGAGCTTATTGTCCCCCGCTTTCGCGAAAGCGCGGGGACATAAAAACCGGTTCGTCTGTCCGTCCGTCCGTCCGTCCGTCCGTCCGCCCGTCTGTCTGTCCGTCAGTTACAAAAACTTTAACCTTGTGCATAACTTTTGAATGGTAAGTGATAGGGCTTTGATATTTCACATGTGTATTCCTTGTGACAAGACCTTTCAATGGATACCTAAATTTTTATCCTTGTGACCTTGACCTTGGACTTTAACCTACTTATCAAAAAAATAATCTTGATCATAACTTTGAATGAAAAGTGGTAGGACTTTCATGTTGCACATGTGTATTCCTTGTGACAAGACCTTTCCGTGAATACCAAAATTTTTGACATTGTGAGCTTGACCTTTGAGTTCGACCTACTTTTCAAAAAACTTTAACCTTGTTCATAACTTTTTAATAGAAAGTTATAGGGCTTTGATATTTTACATGTGTATTCCTTGTAGAAAGATCTTTCCATGGATACCAAAATTTTTGACCTTGTGACCTTGACCTTGGAGTTTGACATACTTCTCAAAAACCTTAACCATAACTTTCGAACGGAAAGTGATGGGGCTTTCACACTTCACATCTGTATTCCTTGTGACAAGACCTTTCTGTTGGTAACAACTTTCTGACCTTGTGACCTCGTCCTTGGAGGTTGACCCACATTTAAAAACTTCACCCTCGACCATAAGTTTTGGATGGTAATTTTGCATACCTTTTCATAAGCCGTGTCCCTTGGTAACAAAACAAATGTTTCGACCCTTTGACCTTTTCTTGGAGTTTAATCTTTCATATTTAGAATGCTGATAATATATGAGTTATTTTATGAAAACTTAAGAATGGGGGAGGGGGGGGGGGTTGCCTGTAAGCATTTCTTTAAAGACAAACACCCAAAAGCGGGGAACCACAATTCCTTGAATTTTATTTTTAATATTACATTAGAAAACAACCTGAATGAAATAAGGACATAAATAGGATGATATAACTGCAGGTATGGCCTAATGTCATGCAGAGAGGAGCTAGGAGCTTATATTTTGGAACAAATGTACCTTTAGATAAATCTGGTTTACTGAATTTAAAAGTGGGAGCATCGTGCCCACACAAACATGATAACGTTAACGAAACCATTTGCTATCAATCTAGTAAGTAAACATGCCCAGTCGGCACTTGATGCATGCTGGTCATTTCGTTTTTAGCTCACCTAAGCCAAAGGCTCAAAGTGAGCTATTGTCATACCGCTTCGTTCGTTCGTCACATTTTCAACTTTTTCAGATTTTCATGTCACGGGGGTACTTTTTTCAGAATGGAAGCACGTATCGACAAACTGGAAGCATAAGGATGATAAAGAGGGATGTCCTCAGAAGTTTTTTTTCTTTTGGTTCCAATCCGAGATCAAATTTTTGACGCGTTTTTGACGTCTTTTCGGACTTTGTCAGAAATGCTTTTTTTAAAAAAAATTTTCTTTGAAAATCTATTACACCAGACAAGGTATTTTAATAAACCACAGACAGACTGACAGGTCAAGATTCATTTCAGATGTTCCACTGATAAAACAGACAAAGCAGAGCTTTTATAATAAGGAAAATTAAATAAAAATAACAGATATATTTTCATGAATAGAACTATGAATAGAATTTTTATATGTGCATTTCGGGTATACAGATTGTTCTCATGTATAACTTGTCCACTTGTTCACCATTGTATGTATGTTTTTTGTTCATTACTTCTCTGTACCATTGTCATTTTGGTTTACGAGAAATAAATTATCGTGTTTCATGATTTATTGTATATCATTTCCTTTAGAACATGTTTCGTTACCGTTTTTCATGATTTTTCGCACTAACAGGAGCCATGACTCAAATTGAGTCATAAAGGGCATCCTTGTTATATAATTAAAAGGCCTAACTTTATCCGAAATCCGAGATCAGCCGTTCTGGATAAGTTAAGTGTAATGGAAATGATATGTAAAATATAATATTATCCGTTAGAAAAACTGAATGTCTGAAATTTTTTTTTGGTATTTCATGATTTTTTATCTTATGTAAAAAAGAGGGGAGTATTTTCATACATATTTACGGTGTTCATTAGGGGACATCGCTTCTTCAAATCTTCGCCCTACTATATACCACCAGTCGAAGAATGTAATGATGCGAAGAATAGAAGTAATGATGCGAAGAATTGAAGTAATGATGTAACTGGGTGTTCACATTTGTTGTTGTGAGTGCTTTAAAGAAGTATTGAAGGAGTTCACGTTACGTTTGTTCTTTGACATCTCTTTATTACCAGGTAAGTGGAAGGTTTGTGCCAGCGTGATCCGGACAACTACACCATTTCTAATCAATACATCAAGTGGTCAGCCACAGCATTTTTTAAATCTCGATTGTAAATGTTTATTCCTTTATTTTTTGTGTTATTTGTGTCTCTGGTTTTTTTTGTGTGTGTTTTTGTGACACTGTTCGAATTCAATTGTTCTGACGGGTTTTAAAGCATTGCTGCTCCATTTCATATATTTCAGCTTCTTTTCCATAATTATTTAATCTAAGAAGATGAAACTTTTTATATACATGCAGTCTGAGCAATTTCATCTAATAAACTTCTAACAAGACGCTCTGGTGAAGCAGAACTAATTTGAATATGAAGCTCCAATTTTAGGCTATAAAGGTGGAATCTTTTCAGCTCTATTGGACGTCCTATGTCAAGTATAAAAGTTCCTGTCTTGATAACATTTCTCCTTATAGTTCTTTTTTTTCAAAACCACACTAACGTAGTAAATGACGATTTCTCATCTTGAAGTTTTATTTCTTAAATTTTAAACGCTTAGAACTGATTGTTCATATACTAGTACATGTTTCATGAATTTCAACCAATGAATTTGCCCCTTTTAGACAGACATATTGCCTATTCTGGACTAAACGGGCCTGTAAGGTGTTGGTTAATCTCGGACTTCTGACTCGGTCAACAAATATGTGACCACAGGGGCTACAGTACATAAAGAGTACAGAATAAATAACCCCCTTCCCTCCATTTATAATACATAAAAAAAAAAACACTTAAAAGTGGAGGGGAGGGGGTCATTTATTCTGTCCTCTTTGTGTACTGTAGCCTCTGTAACGTGACTTGTCGGTATCTTCAGTTTCTCCTACGTTAGGCGACACCAATTTTTTCTCTGTTAAGTGGCAGAGGGCTTTTGTCAGGGTTAAGTGGTCCCCCCCCCAGAAAAAACCCCACAGAATTCACACAGACAATGGCCTTTAATTTTCTCTTACATGAAGGCTTGGAAATTACCGACAAATAAAAAAAAAACAAAACAAAAACAAAAACAAAAAAAAAAAACCCAAACAAACAAAAAACATGAAATAAAACTTAAAGATATGCACGATGTGCTCGATAGCTAGGTTGCGTTTGGAAACAACATTTGAAGCTTAACAGAAATAAAATTGGTACTGCCTTATGTAAAGATTCCCTTGTACACATATGAAGATCATAAAAGAATTAGCAAGTAAAATTTGACAAATAGATTTATTATTCGTATATCAAAAGTCTACAAACCATTAAATTATGAAAAGTCTAGAAAACATTTAAAGAGTATTAATATCACAGTCGCAAAATAATATATTTATAAAAAATGAATAAATAAATAAAAAAAAAAAACAATAATAAACATCAAAGTTATGTATTTTGATTAAAAAATTTTCTTTTGCCAAAGTCTTCTTCAGTTTCGATAGATTTGAATGTTCAGGCTTTCAGATGTTATCCAATCAAGAAAGAGTTCCCAATATGCTTATGTTCAGCAAAAGCTTATTGTAATGTTTGTTATTTTTTACCAAAATGATGGAATATGCCACCCATAGATTCATAACATGGTGTGCAGCAACAGTCGATACACAATCTGTAGATTCTGGTGCAAAGTCCGCAGTTGATGTCCACGATCTTCATGCATGGGCTGATACACCAGATGTGGCAGAACGCAATAGCCGCAAATTCACAGCCCCACTCAATTGCAATACAGATACCGCAGCAAAGGGTGGCGATCTTGTAGCAAAGTCCCTTCCAGCATTCATAACATTTGTAGGAGCAAGTGTAGACGCAGTCAATGCTGTGAGCGCCATCTACCTCACCGATGACGTCAGTGAAGATCAAAGTCTGAAAAATAAGAAGATGAATATAGATATAGAACAAGTTGAACTTTTACAAAATGTTATCCTCATGCAGTTAGCCGACTTTTAAAGTTATTTTATATCAAATGAAAAGGGTGTCCCCTCCCCCTATTACAAGGCTCATTTGTAAGTCTTGACCAATCGCATTTCATATTTTGAAAGACCCGAGAATGTGCGACTGAGGGATGTATTGGTGCAAAGAATAAAATAATACGTTATGACTTTCATTGTCTGGTTGTTTAGACTCTTATGTTATGTAGACTGAGAAAGTTATCAATCGATCGATCCATCCATCCATCCATCGATCCATTATACCACCCATGAGCTCTCTCATTGAAACATTGTAGAATACCCTCAAGTCATATATTTAAGGTATTCAATGGGTTATGAAGGAAAATATGCCAAAAAGATTGAAATTAATTCATTCATCACTGAATATATTTCTGTGTCATATGATATTTTAAAAACTTTTGTACTACCCTAGTAGATATCGAAATAAGAAATATTTTGAAAAGGTTCATTTTAAGAGTTATCTTCCCTTGTTGAAGAATATAGAAAAAATAATAATAATTTCAGAAAAAGCTAATAGGTGAACTTTTGATTTTCAGCGAAATTTGATGAAATATATTTTTCTTTAGAAATTTTTGACCAATCGATATTTAATGCCCCATCCTTCTGTTGGAAATTTAGGAAAAATTAACTTTTTCCCGTAGAGTTCAAATTTCAATGTAAACTTTAAGGGCCCGTAACTCTTAAAGTGACCGATTTTTTCAATATCTAAATTGATGAAAAATTTTCAATTAATTTTTACATCGTAACTTTGCTGTGATTTTAGGTCTCAGGATTTCATAAATGGGTGCCCCAATTACCTCTCATTACCCATGAAATACCTTAAATTATACAAGACTTGCTATTCAAATAATTAATGATTCCAGTTAATGAATGCAAGTTCAAGATTCATTCAAGTTGGAACACGCACGGCCAGAGAATCGTTGGTTTGAGTAATTGAGTTTTTTTCTTACGTATAATCAAGAAATGTTAAACTGTGTTGAATCTTATTCTTATTAGTAATAAAATTAAAAATAAAGAAAATGAAAAATAGGAAATTAATAGTAATTTTTCAAGAATCACAGAAGGAATAACATTCCAGCTAAACAATTCTAAAATCGCAGCATGATTGGTTTTCCTATTTATTTTGATGTGACTATACATACATGTATGTCTTTCAATGAAGTCTGACCGATTTTAGCAAAAATGAATCAAATAAAAAATGATTACTTTTTACGAAATTATTAATTTGGATGTTTACTTCCTGTAATATTCCTTTTCTTTTGAAAGGTAACCCTAGCTTTATGTATGTTTGTTTGTTTGTTTGTCGCTACCTAAAATTTCATGGGAATACATATTCTCAATTTAAAAAAAATCAATTCGTTGATAAAATTTTTAAATAAAATTCTTCGACTTGTTTTACTTTTTGTACACACTATAAGATACACTGAAATCGTTTTGATTTTCAAAATAAGAGGGTTGATACACTCACATTATAATCTGAATGCAGGACACTTTGTTAGCATAAATTTACGGTGAAAGAAACGGTTTCCTTCAAGAAATCAAAGAATAAAGAAAAAATGGAAGCAATAAACGATTGATAACTTACCCCAAGATGACCGTTTATGTTGTTGGGATCACGGTTAATCATATCTATGTCTCCCATGATGATTTTTTTAGAGCTTGCACAAACTACGACTGGCTAGGACGGCGGCTAAGAGTTGTCTGCATAGGTTACCAAGACTGCACGGACCGCGTCCAAGGAGGCCAACCAATGTTTTGTTGTGGTAAAACTTCGTTGGCAGGGATAACAATCATATATTACACTTTCTTTTTAATCTTCTAATTGTTATTAAAACATGTCGAAACGTTTTGCAGAATGAAAACTTTTAAATCGCTTTACTTTGTATTCATTCGACCGTAGTGGTCAATAAATCGTAACTTTAAATTCTTTGTCCAGTCCGAATAAGTTTGCTAAAATCAATAATCAATAACTTCACAGAAGACGGTACCATATTTTTGTTCATAAATGAATGAATAAACGATAACGATGAAGATGTAAATTTCAGATTTAATGTAATTTAAGCCGAAACCAATTGCAGCGCTTTTCTTGAAATTTTGAAATATGTTTTTAATTGATGATGATTATTATCAAGGCGACGATGACGATGACGATGATGATAACGATGATGATGATTATGATGACAAAAAGAGGCGACAACAGCCTATTTTACTTTCCTCTTCCGTGATTGAGATTTAAAAGATCTGGAAAATATTGAAGACTAAGTATTTCACACTGCCCGTCATCATGAAATCTCGTGTAGAAGTTTATTAGTCCCCTACCGGCAACGCCGAAGGGGACTCTAGTTTTTAGTTTTTATTTTCTGGTATCCCTTTTTGTATACAGAAGAAATATGGACAAAGTATTGTGAATGCTTTGCTGTTCTTTGGCAAACGTCACACTCATAAAAAGGTCCCATTTCTGTAGCAAGTGAGCTTTTGAAAAAAAAGAAACTTTGACATAACCCCGCAAAGCAGATCAATTGGCGGCCATAGTGTTTGATTGATAGGTCGAAAACAAAGTTTTGGTTGATGACCTTGAATTCTTGCCTCCTGTAATGTTTTGGTTGAGGACCTTGAATTCTTGCCTCTTGTAATGTTTTGGTAGAGGACCTTGAATTCTTGCCTCCTGTAATGTTTTGGTAAATGACCTTGAATTCTTGCCTCCTGTAATGTTTTGGTTGATGACCTTGAATTCTTGCCTCCTGTGATGTTTTGGTTGAGGACCTTGAATTCTTGCCTCCTGTGATGTTTTGGTTGAGGACCTTGAATTCTTGCCTCCTGTAATGTTTTGGTTGAGGACATTGAATTCTTGCCTCCTGTGATGTTTTGGTAGAGGACCTTGAATTCTTGGAAAGTAAAAGAAAAAAAAAAAATAATAAAACACGACTCCGTCAATCATATTCATCGGTGGCCATCTTGTTTGACAGATGAGGTTGAATAACACAATGTGATAAAGGGTATTGAGTAGTTGTTTCTTGCCTGGTTTAGCGATTTTCTGTAAGGCAGTTGCAGAGGAAAAGTTAAAAAAGTTTGCACAAAAACAAGAGGCCCAGGGGCCACATCGCTCACCTGAGAACACAGGAAATCTTACAGCAAATGTGGTTTAAATAATGTTTATCATCATGAGCCTTATGAAGACATAGGTTAATCAAGATTTCATAGCTTGCCATTAAGGTTGTAACAAGTACCTAAAATGTCGGTTAACCACGGTTCAAAATATCTGGTTCGATTCCAAATTTTCCAGCTGAGGACAGTGAAGAGAGTAAAAATAATTAATTCAAAAATTATTTCTTTAATGAAAATTCATACACATATGCATTGATTTATACAATTCTACTAGAGGTATAGGTTTGTTTAATTAGGTCTCGGGAATTTGAATAATCTAGTATTTCAATATTATCGTAGTGGAAAAAGTATGGGAAAAAACAAACTTGAAAAATATTTGATCGCTGGACAATATAAGTCCCCTACCGACATAAATCTATGTCCTGCAACTCTGCCTTCAACACTTCAATGAAACATAAACTTAAAATTGACATGTACTTGCACCAAATGATGAATGCCAACACATACATCAGTTCTTCATCTGCAGTAACAAAAAAGGTCTGGAAAACTGCGTATTGCTAAGTCAAGGAGTCATAAATTTTGTAAAAATAGGTAAATCAAAACCCAACTTAAAATTGATCTGTATCACACTAAGATGTATTCATATACCAAAAATCATTTCAATTTCTACAACAACAGCCAAGAAAAGTTTAAAAAACTGAAAAAATTCATGAAATTTCCTAAGTCCAAGGGTCATAACTCTTGCAAAATATGTCAATCAAAACCAAACTCGATCATGATTTGTATCACACTTAGATGTATTCATATACCAAAAATCATTTCAATTTCTACAACAACAGCCAAGAAAAGTCCGAAAAACTGAAATAAATTCATGAATTTGCAAAGTTCAAGGGCCATAACTCATGTGAAAATAAATCAATCTTTATCAAAATCAAATTTGATCTGCATCATACTTAGATTTATTCACATACCAAAATTCAATTCATTATCTTCATTAACAGCCGAGAAAACCTGGAAAACTGAAAAATTCTTGAAATTCGCTAAGGCCAAAATGCCATAACTCTTGTAAAAATAAGTCAATTAAATTCAAACTCAAACTTGATCTGTATCACACTAAGATGTCTTTATACACCAAAAATCAGTTCATTATCTGAAATAGGAATGAAGGAAAGTCCGGAAAACTGAAAATTTCATGAAATTTGCTAACGCCAAGGGTCATAACTCTTGCAAAAATAGGTCAATCGATAGCAAACTCAAACTTGATCTGTATCACACTAAGATGCATTCATGTACTAAAAATCAGTTCATTATCTGCAATAAGACCGAAGAAAAGCCTGGAAAACTGAAAAATTCATGAATTTGCTAAGTCCAATGGCCATAATTTATTCTTTCACAGTTGCATTTCTTACTATAAATATCAAAAAGTATTAGAGCAATTTCAGGGGAAAAGCCAACATGGGATGCTTACTCCTCCCGGGCACCTGGTCCTACCTCTAGCTTGCTGGGGGTCCGTCGATGTTTAATTTTGTGCTCTGTTGTGAGTGCTGTTGAGATTATCGTCAGGATCTTCTTTAACTCATTGAAAATATTAAAATTGACCCTCTCCCTTCCCTTTTTGCAGTTAAAAAAACTTTTCAGCAAATTTCTTTCACATAAGCATTCCTCTTGTTAATCATGGCTAAATGAACTAAATTGGGGTAGCAAATTTAGCCAAGAGAGAAAAGAATAAAAGAAATCTGAAAAACAAAACAAAACAAAACAAAAAACGCGTCAAAAATCAGATACATGTATCGCATTTTGACGAAATGAAAAAAACTTTAATAATACATCTTTTCTGATCACTAATATACCATTAGTTTTTTCAATTCGTGCAGTGGTTCTGGAAAGATTTTTAAGAGATGCCTATTTGACCCCGCATTGGATCCACCCCTGATGGGATCCGATATTTAGTACTTCATGCATACCAAGTTTCATCAAAATCCTCCGAGTGGTTTCGGAGGAGAATTCGAAAATGTGAAAAGTTAACGTATGGACGACGGACAAACCGGTATGCCCATAGCTCACTTTCAGCCTTCGGCTCAGTTGAGCTGAAAACGAGAAAGACAGAACATTGGTTCAGTTGTGTCTAGATTTTGTCCTTTCAGAAAATTGATATTGAAAATAACATGATAGACTTTTCAGGAACAGGTATTTCATCTGTCGCTTCTTTGATCCTAAAATGAAACTTAACCTTGAAGGTGAACTTGACCCTCATAAGGGTTTAAGTCTAACTTTTCTACCAGGTCACCTCTTTAACTTTTTGATCTCAAAGTGTGACAACCAACCAGATGGACGCCACACTAAGTGTTGCTTAAATAGTTGCAGACTACAATACTAACAACATGAGATAGGGATTAGAGCAAATTTTAATATCATTCACATTTTATTTTGTCTATAACAGGAATATTAAGATAACAAGACATGGTCATGAAGATTCACTATTGGTCAACATAAAAAGTGAGAGGATATGCCCAACTATTCTTGAACGTCATATTCCTCATAGTCTGTCGATCAATACATGTCACTCATCCATGAACAATTTGTGACAGAAAACATCTAAGACAGAATTTGGCGCCAAATTCACAGGAGAGAATCCATTGGATCACTAGAGTTAAAGTTTGATTTCAAACGTAGTCGGTTTATACCGGAAGCAACTTCAGAGCAAGTTTAGAACGAGCCTGTTGTTACTCCCGTTATTTTTTACCAAAATGATGGAATATGCCACCCATAGATTCATAACATGGTGTGCAGCAACAGTCAATACACAATCTGTAGACTCTTGTGCAAAGTCCGCAGTTGATGTCCACGATCTTCATGCATGGGCTGATACACCAGATGTGGCAGAATGCAATAGCCGCAAATTCACAGCCCCACTCAATGGCAATACAGATACCGCAGCAAAGGGTGGCGATCTTGTAGCAAAGGCCCTTCCAGCATTCATAACATTTGTAGGAGCAAGTGTACACGCAGTCGATACTGTGAGCACCTTCTACCTCACCGATGACATCAGTGAAGATCAAAGTCTGCAAGGAAAATAAATACAGTTGAGTTTATTTCATTTGTAAATTCTCTTTCAAATTCTTACTTACGGTCTTAATTTTGAATCATTTAATTTCCATCGTCATTTTCAAGAAACGAAGATTCTGATTGGCTGAAAAATTTTGTTGATACATCGATCAACACAATTTTTCACGGAAGTCCATTTATAGCACTATTTTTAGAAACAGGGGTTCCAACTCGTTGCTGAAAATACAATTTGTTGATGTTTGCTTATCATTTCAAGGGTACCATTTCTTTTCTACTGACTCAAAAATTAACAATTTGGTGCATGTAGAATTTGCTTAAACTGGTCCTTATTCCAAAGATATAGAGAGACGATCGTTCGCTGTTTGAATCATGGCGGCTGCCATAACTTGTTTTGGCAGACGTATCAATGCGAAAACCTCCAACTTAAGAGATATAGTGCGGTGATCGATTGTTTTTATATCCAAGAAAACGGACTGTTTTCCATAAATAGATGATAATAAAATGATTAGAAATGAATCTTACATTTTTTCTGTTGATGCAGGTATCACCCGAAAAATTGAACAGAAAACTTTTGCATCAACGCGCTACGCGGGTGATACCTGCATCAACAGAAAAAACTTAAGTAACCTTTTGAAAAATATTTACAAAGCAAGTTGATTTCTTTTGTTAAACGAATACTAGACTTTGACGTCGATTTAATGGTGAACGCAGGTTGACTCTAGATAATCACCATACGGATACCCTCGCTCTTTATTTGTAACGGATCAAATCGATGTAAATGTAAACGGCACTTTTTCATCATTCAGAATTCTCCGACTTGATTGAGTAATGGTGTGAGTAACATATTTGTCAGCTACGATCCAGTGTTGGGACTTGTCTTTCATGATAGAGTAAATCTAAAATCTAAAACACCATCTGGGAAATATTTGTAAAATGGTGCCTACTGACGTCCGAGTCTTTTTTCGAAGAAAAAGGTCGAGGCTAATCCGAATGTCCAATCACCTGATGAACGCGTATTAATTAAAGCCGGTGGGCGGAGCATACTAATGCTGAATTTGAGATAAGGAAGAGATTCTCATCATGACGACCTTGCAGTGATCACAACACAAAACAAGGAGAAGGGAACGAACAGGCATAGACAACGTTAAACAAGGGTATAAAAACCATAAACGCAGAAATATGACTTTAATTCCCTAAATGGTCCGTCCAGTCATTACTAGTACATGTATTTGACGGGTGATTTTGGCATTACCGGTATAACGTAGTTCTAAGTCCGTCAACAGGTTATATTTCAGACATTTGGCAATACCTTCCACAAACTTTGATAAATGACGTCATTTCACTCATAAACTCCGAGGTTCCAAGAGTTTTATGCTCTGTAATTTGTCAAAGTTTTGGGGATCAGGTCATTATCAATTTACAGAATGCGTTAGTACACACGAGAGATGATATAGCAAGTTAAGCTTCATATTGATACAAATCAATACAAAGAACTGCCCCCTGTTTCACAAAAATTCTTACGAACTCTTTCAGGAATCTTCGTAACTTTTGATCCCTTAATTATTTTGATCAATTTGAGTTCTCCCAACCTTGTTTCTTAATTTCCATTTAATGTATAGAAAGGATATTAGAAAACATAATTTAATCTAAGATTAAATGCTTTAAAACTTTTTATTCAATGATGAAAGTTGCGAAATTTTCTGAAATTTTTCGAAAGAATTTTTGTGAAATTGGGCCCAGATCTTTTGCAAAGATTCTTGACAGTTTTACGTCGATTGATTATAAACATTTAGATACGGAAAGTAGGTGATTTTACCCCAAGATGTCCGTTGATGTTGTTGGGATCCCTGTTGATAAGATCGATATCTCCCATGACTGATACTTTATTCCTAGTCAAACGTTACGACTGAATGCTGGAGCGAACTTGCAGGATCTGAGATCGTCGTTATGGGTGCAAATTTCTTTTAATCAACTTCTTTTCACCGGTATGGAGGCCCATAGAGGCCACAAAGGAGCAACCATGTAGAGGTACAATAGAAGCGTATTAAAGGTAATAGTACTTAGTATACTTTAAACTTTACTTCTTATTATACGTTTTCTAAAAACTATATCATTAAGAGATTAAAGTAATCTGCATCTATACAAAGAATAGAAGAAAAAACATGAAACAAGCAAATACATGGAGTTTTGGTTATCCGCATTTGGATGTTTAAGGTCAAACTCCAAAGTCGCAAAAAAAAAAAGTATCGAAAGAAAGGTATAATTCCAAGAAGTATCCATGAAAGCCATATAACAAACTATTCAAATGTTATGCTCAAGGTTAAAGCTTTTTTGACTGAAAGACGAACGTTCAGACGTAGACCTAGATGGTTTAGCTTTCATGTATCCGTAGTTTCGCGAAAAGCAGGAGGCAAAATCGACTCAGGGCATCCACATACACCCCCCCAACTTGAGCTTGTCATGATATCTGCATGGTGCCAATAGACATCTTCATAAATCGTCCTAACCGCCCTAGACTCTTTTACCGCTTCGAGTATGAATAAAAACCACGCCATATCATTGGACGCAGTCAAAGCGGCTAACCCAATCAAATCGCGTATTACCATCGAACTGTTTTTATCACCTCCTGCTCTTGTCCTTGCATATAACACCTTTTTTTCTATCACATTAAAGTGTGGATTACGTATTCTTGACTTTTTAAGAAACCATGGACGCTGAATTTCTTTTTTCCATGGAGACAAAGTTAAGAGAACATGTATTTGCAATAGCCATTGTTTACTAGAGTTAGAAAGAAAAATAACTCTGCTGACTCTCTAGAAGGCAACTCGGGAATTTCAAATACGAGGCGGTAAAATCAAGGAGAAGAGTAGGACGGTTAGGACAGATCAAATTGTCAATTGTGTGTTCAGATTTTACTTTTTTATTCAAACCTGATTTCTTTTATATGACTTCTGATGTGTGAAGTTCGTAGTGCGAAGTCCGAAGAACGTCAACTTGAAAATGTCAATTTATGTCCCAACTGTGCCTCCGTACCTTGAGGTATAATACAATAATCCTTCGTGTTGGTAAGGACTGCAATTGTAATGTTTTAATCGGATTATCCGTTGAATACATGAAAGAACGAAAACGTTCTTTTAAATCAAATCACCTTGAGTTATAGACATCTTAACCCTCTATTAATGTCGCATAACAATACCATTAAAGAGGGAATAATGAAATGTATACCCAAAATATGTTTCTGTAACCGGGAATACTAGTACTGCATTTTATATGTACTTATTGAACAGTTTCAGATGGAAGTTGCATATTAGTTGTAAGTCGTCGTAGTTTAGTTGCATGTCGACATAAGTAAATTGCACGTCGACATGGATAAGTTGAATGGTAACACACCTAAGTTGCATGTCGATATTAATAAGAAGCACGTCGACATAAGATGCATGTTGATATAAATATACTGGATGTCGACAAAAGAATGTCGCAAGTTGACATAATCTGGAGAACATTATCATGGTTCGTGAATCATGCAATTATGAAGAAAATTGAATGTAGGGAAATAATGGGGGTATGTTGAGACTACAGAAATATAAAAGTTTTTTTCTTTATGACCTTCATGTGAAAAAGAGTTTACATGGAATTCATGAAAGAAACTTCACATGAATTTCATGTAAAAAAATTGTAAATTTCATGTTCGTTTCACATAAATTTCAAGTGAACTTTTATACAACATGAATTTCATCTTGGGCACAATAGGCAGTCATTCCAAAACTGGAAGAGTTCTTCATCCAAGAAGCAGTAAATAAATGTGGTGACATCTTTGTAATATGTGCTCAGTCAGTGGCCAAGAAGATTCAAAATTCTACAACTTGGTAGTGCTGTCAAATGATCTTTTTTTAACAGACTGTTTCATCTTAGGACACCTCTTAGAAGAAAAACATGCACAAGTGCACATTTGCTCTTTTTTTTTTTTACCAAATTGTACAATTATATATGTACTTTAAATAAGACAAAGGCATACCCTTTTCTAATCTTTATAAAAATAAAGTTTTTGAAATCAAGTATCACATAAACACGTAGAAGGGTGATCGTATTAATAATTAAATTTAATAAAACAATTAATGTAGATGCATTTGATCTAAACTCGCAAAAATCTCATCGTAAAAATTTGGCTTAAGGCTATGAAATAAAAATACTTAAGATTTAAACAAGATTTTGTTTTTAATCAAATCAGACAAAAGTTCCCTTTTTTCAGCCTGTACGCAGGTAAATATCTACCAGCGCTTGTCGAAAACTCCATCCAACGCTCGATCAAAGATTAGAATAAATAATAGAAATAGTCTCTATGTTCTAAGGTATAAACTGGGAACGTTGGTGGTAGGTTTGTGTTGTTCACATGGACACTGTCTTTGTCCGCTACTTTTTACCAAAATGATGGAAAATACCACCGATAGATTCATAGCATGGAGTGCAACAGCAATCGATACACAATCTGTAGATTCTAGAGTAAAGTCCGCAATTAATATCCACAATCTTCATGCATGGGCTGATACACCAGATATGGCAGAATGCAATGGCGGCGAATTCACAGCCCCACTCCATGGCAATACAGATACCGCAGCAAAGGGTGGCGATCTTGTACCAAAGGCCCTTCCAGCATTCATAACATTTGTAGGAGCAAGTGTACACGCAGTCGATACTGTGGGCGCCCTCTACTTCTCCAATGACATCGGTGAAGATCAAAGTCTGAAATGATGAATGCGTAAACGTTAGTTTTAACATAAAACATTTAGAAACGAGAGGTTCATTGATGTGCCAGTACAAGTAATTCTCATTACATTAAAAATTTCAAGATTCTGTTTGTATCTGTGTGATCTCTAAATAATTAGATACTTAGTTTTTTAACTTTTGCATTATAATCTATCGGGAACGATATGATGTATCGTTCATTAAAAGAGTGTTTAAAGACAGAATCATATTTAATACCGTGTTCATTTGTACAATTATATTTTTGTTTTAAAGAAAGAACATTCTTTTGAAAACTACATAAATTCGAATGTATAGCTGCTGGTTTTCATGTCAAATCAATTACTTGGAAAAAATAGAAGCACGATTTAGAATTCGTCAATTTTTTTAGACGATTAGAAATTCATATGTACGACTAAAATTGGTCTGTATAATTGCTATATCTTTTGGACGATTAAGAAAATTGTTTGTACAATTTAGAAATTATTTTGTACTGCAAGGCCTTAATATCACATACGGACGGATATCATCAAGGGCCTACTTGATATGAATTAAAATGATTATTTATGCACTATAGATATTTATACATTTACGTTTCTATAGAAACGTGCTTCTGTTGAAAATAAAATGTTTTTTTATCTTTACTATGATCATTCTTTGTGAATTGAACAAATTGAGATTTCTAAAATTAGCAATCCTGACGGAGGGGTAAATTTTTGGATAAGCTCATGTCTGAAGATCATATTTCGTAGTTTGTGTTGCTGTTAAAAAATATCAAAATCTTATTGAGTGTACATTATTGTTGGAAATTTACCGCGTTCATTTACGAATGTGTCATGTCTTTTTATAAAGAAGTAGCATATCATTTCCAACGGGTTTTAAAGAAAACTTAAAAGGAGTGCGCAAGAATACATTAATATGGCGATCGTCGCTATTGGTTACTATAAACACAAGTTCGTCCAAAATATTTCAAATCAGAATAAATGGTTGTAATCAATCGAATCTCTATTACCCTTTAAATAAATATAGTTTCCAATGTCTCACAACATAGCCGTATTAGTGCCAGGAGAATATATTTGATCCTATATATTTTCCGAATAAAAAAGCATACAATCCGTAGTAAAAAGAAACTCTAATTTCAGAGAATTATTTTGTTAATGTAGGATATAAAAAAACTTCAAGTTCGGTGAATGTATTTTTTACGAATTAAACAAACATACTAATTTTAAAAAGTAATCATGTGCGAATAGGACCGTCATGGGACAGATGATGATGATGATGATGATGATGATGATGATGATGATGATGATGATGACTGTGTTTAAATGTCTGATGTACTAGTAACTAGAGAGGACAATCAGTGTGCGTATATTTCACAGAGAGAAGAACAGGAACCTGATTTTCTAACTCTACAAACTACTACGCGCCCTGCCTTTTTACATGACAACAGAAAGTAGAACCAAGGGTTGAATGCGTAGTACTTAAATACGAGTCTTATTTTCATAGGGAATGGCTAAGTAATTACAGGCTTTTGAAAAATAGGCGTACGAAATTTGTTTTATCAATATTTTTATTTCGTTTAAACTGAACAGAATTAGATTTCTAAAAACATTATTTCTTCGATACGAAGTCGGAGTTAAAGGTAAAAGAAAATGGTTTGAAATTATTTCCTTTTGGCATTTTTATACAGTTTTGATTCATCACTAATATTTTTCATCTTTTTTCCTACACTTGCGGATTTTTTTTATGGATTTTTGACAGAAAGTCTCTTTATTTCACACACTACTACTCAACTCACCCCAAGATGACCGTTTATATTGTTGGGATCACGGTTAATCATATCTATATCTCCCATTTTGAAAAAAAAATTAGTTTCACCAAAAAAAGAAAAACGTCCGAGATTAAGAAAGATTTGGAACAAAATGCGCCGTTGCTACAGACGCTTTCTAATTAACTTGCCTTGTCCACTAATTTTGTATTGGACGATGTGTGGTGACCACAGCAAATAGAGGCTGTTGGTATGTACATACCACATCACATATTGTCATCTTGTTTGATTTTCCATAAATTGCAAAGAAAACATGTTAAAAGCGCTTGTTGATCTAAAATATAACAGAATCAATAGATTCACATAGAAGTGCACTGAAGCGTAGTGGTCAACGCCGATTTTTAAAGTCCGAAATTTAAATTTGTAGTATAGGTTTGTTTAAATAGGTCTCGGGAATTTGAATAATATTGAAAATCAAGCAACATTATTGATTCCGACAGTATTCAGAGGAACGTATTTAATATCTTTTAAATCCGATGTCTGTCCGAGTATTAATCTCAGGGAAGCAACTCAAACATACCGGATGTAGATTGCCTGGGCAGAGGGTGTGTGTGTGTGGGGGGGGGGGGGGGGGGGGAGATCTGTCCCCCTGGACTTTGCAAAAGGAATCCTGTGTTTTTGTAATTTTATTTTCTTTTCAAAACCATAGATTGTACATCCCCCATAAGGCTGGACCCCCGCCTCCTGGAAAAAGTTTCTAGATCCGTCCATGCATTGTGTCTTTTTCAAACGCGATCATTTTGGCAAAATTAAGGCGAAAGTTTAGATGTATATCAATTATCGATTTTTATTTTGAAAATCCTTGACAATCAAACGTAAAGTTAATGTACACAAAACGTTAAGTTCAAATTTATTTAAACTGTAACTTTTGAATGTTACATTGTAAGGTTTTGATACTCCATATTGATTTGTTTTCCTTACACTTTTCTCTTTCTTTTTTTTTTTTTTTTTTTTTTTTTAATTTTTGTTGTTTTTGCTCTTTTTATGTCTTCTTATTCATAAATTATTGCAAAAGCTTTTGATTTATACAATGCGCATGCCATGTATTCGAGTTATCGGTCTTTCCGTTCACGAATCGCCATATTTTCCTAGGATGCGAACCTGTATAGAGCATATTTTTTTTATCTACATAGATTACATTTTTATGTTGCAAACAAGATAATTCTGTGTCCCTTTGATTTTCACGTACTAGTACTGTCAATATTCAAATCATATGAATGTATCCATTTACTTAATCTGTTGTTACGTGGCAGAGGCGTAGCCAGGCGTGCATTTGTTCGCAGAGAGAGAGAGAGAGTCTTCCCGACAGTGTTAAAAAAGGGGCATTTATGACATGGATTTTAAAGCAGCTACATAAACCGATTTGAATACATTTTTCAAAATGTTTTCGGGTTTATACATTCGAATTTACACAAAACGATTAGTAACACAGTACGAGTGGGCACGACCAATATCTGTACGCCGAGGTACATTCATGTTCAAATCTGAAAATTTCTTCATCTTAGATACGGTTCATTATTTGCTGACACCGAATCATACGCGTGATCTCTAAAATCAGCTCTAATAATTCCACCAATTGATATTATTCGCTTCAATTTTTTGCAAAAGCTTCTCAGGGGGGCCTAGAAACCACTGCCAATGGGAGGGGGAAACATCCTTCCATTCTTTTCCCCACAAGGTCCTTCGATTCTCGAATGCCAAACCCAAGGTCCCTCGATTCTCGAATGCCAGAAAAATCTCGAATGCCAAACCCCATTAAAAAGACGTCAAAGCCACCTGCAGTTGGTCGTTCACATCGAAAACAGCGTAGCTATATTTATGTCGACATCTTACAGCGTGGAGGCTATTATACAAAACAAAACTAATTAATAAGTGTTCTTAGAGACCGCTGGATAACCGGACTAATGGGAGGGTTGTGCACACGTAATCCGGATTACCAAACTATTTACTATTTGCTACATAGCGTATGTTTGTCCTAGGTTGGCATCTGTGTGTCTTATTGGTCTCGTGTGTAATATTTTGTGTTGAGTGTTATATGACATTTTTATTGTCTCTTGTTGTACCTGTTCACTCTGTGTTTTCGTTTTGGGGTGTTTGGTGTTTTGCTGTGGGTGTTTTCATGTTGGGTGTTTTTGTGTTTTGCTGTGGGTTTCCCTCATATGCAAGCGTTGACAAGAGGTACAAGTGTAAATGGTAAGATCGATAACTCCTATGTGTACAAGAGAAATTGTCCCAATACTCTCAACCCAAGGTCATTTCATTGAGAAATAATTTTGTTATCTTGTTTTTTTTTCCTTTAAGTTACCATGCAAGGATTAAAAATACACTATCATATATGAAAAACAACTTGAAATTAGGAAAAGATGGAAAATGTCAAAAATAAAAAAAGAGGAAAACATATGTCTTTCTAATTTGTAGTAGATATATTCTCCATTTCGATACTTCGGGAAAAAACCAAACAAATAAAACACAAACAGTATCAATCCAAGCACCTGTATATGAGTTCAGATGTATTTCGAACGAAGATTTTTAGAAATGTCCCAATTCTGCTTGTGTTTGTTGTACATTCCAAAGAGTCAATAAGATACTGATATTATAAAGCAACCATTTGATTTCTATGGAAAAGGGGATGTGGCAGGAATTACTGCCAGATTTTTGGGCGGCCTTCGGGTAATTTTAAAATATTAATTTGTAAAAGCTTGAGATCGAGCTGGATTTTTTTCTACAACCCCCCCCCCCCCATAAAATTCAAATGGTTGCTATATATAAAACACATTTTGCAATAAATACTAGTACACAGAATAATACCAAAGCGTACTGATTTCAAATAAAATAATCTTTATTCTTAATTTATGACAGAATAACTTAAATTCAAAAGATATGGCTAGAATTGTGATGAAAGACATATCAAACAACAAATAACAGGGAAAAATCATATTCCATCGTCCGTATCACAGTCCGTTCTAATGTGAATAATAGAGAAATGAATCCGATACATATTTGTCTACAATGCAATACAGCTCTGCTGTAATCACATGCGCTATTTTTTACCAAAATGATGGAAAATTCCCCCAATAGATTCATAGCATGGGGTACAACAACAGTCGATGCACAGTTTGTAGATTCTTGCGTATAGCCCACAGTTGATGTCCACGATCTTCATGCATGGACTGATACACCAAATATGGCAGAACGCGATGCCTGCAAATTCACAGCCCCATTGAATGGCGATACAGATACCGCAGCAAAGGGTGGCGATCTTGTAGCAGAGAGACTTCCAGCATTCATAACATTTGTAGGAGCAAGTGTACACGCAGTCGATACTGTGAGCACCATCTACCTCACCGATGACGTCAGTGAAGATCAAAGTCTGAAATAGAAAGTATATAAATAGAGAATGCATAAATATTCAACATATGAATTCATGAATTTAAAAAACAATAATGCAGTTAAATGACCTGAACCCAAACCACAAATAGTGTCGTTTGAAAAAAAACATCCAACAAATGAATGTACTAGAATGTAGCTAATAAATACAGATTATTAAAAGAGAACTTAAATGTTGTACAGATTTGCACAATTTTCCAAACTCTTAGAATATAAACATACATGCATATGAACTGAAAAGGATTAACTCGATTTTTTTTTCCATTTTGTTAGATTTTTAGCACGACAACAACAAAAACATCAACAACAACAAATTGAGGGGGGGGGGGGTGTATCATGGCGCGTATCGTATGATTAGAAGTTTTCTGTCCTTTTTCAAGTGGCAAACTTCCGTCCAATGAAAAAGAAATTTTAAAAGTTGTAAACTTTCGTCCAATGGAAAAGAAATAAATTTTAAGAGTGGTAAATTTCCGTCCAATGAAAAAGAAATTTTAAACGAGATATTCCTTCTCATTTATTTCCTCCTGACGAGCTTCAAAGGAGTAGGAGCGGTAACCAGTCACTTCGGTCCTATTTTAAAAATATTCAAAAATTTATCATTTTCTGGTTAAAAAGTTAAATTTATGATGTATCGAAACAACGACAAATGTCTTGAAATCAAAGTCACCCAGTCCTTAGCGACACTGTCTAGTGACGTCATGAATCTGCCTTGACGTAAAATGTAAGATTACTAGTTTTACGAAAATCAAAAAAACTTTTGCCTGTTAATCATTCAAATAGAGATGTGTCATTTCCTACTTCCCAAAGCAATTTTGAATAATATAAAGTGGTAGGGCCACGACACCCCTAAATCATCGTCGGAAAACAAACGGCATCTTCTCCGTTCTACTACGTGGGTTTCCGACGATGCCCCTAAATCAGCCCTCGATTTTTCTTTAGAAATAAATTTCATGAGAAATACTTGATGTCTCTCATGAAAAACACTAATGTTTACCGCTTTTAATGAAAATAGAAATATCACCAAACAAAGTGCCATTTAACTGTAATGACATCATGAAGTGACGTTATTGACAAATTAGTGGAAATACAAAATGTAGGGCCAATATCGGGCTTCATGGTCCTACCCTTTTCTTTTTCACTTTTTTTTTCAGGATAATTGTAGTATATTGTAAAATATTTTACATGAAAATTTAAAGAATTATACTAACTGAATATATCTTTATTCACACGACGTTTGGTTGATGTTTTAGAAAATATTTCAAATTACAAAACTGCTAAATGAAATTCGTTTTACATTTGTAGATAGAAATATAAAAAAGAAAAGGTAAAAAAAAAATCATTTTTTTGAAATTGAATACAAGCTTACCCCAAGATGGGCATTGATTCCATTAGGATCTCTTTGGACGTAATCTATATCTCCCATGGTTAACAAAATGTAACAATTCAACCTTTCACCTTTGATGGAAGTATGATGTCTGTACCAAAATTAAGGGCCCAATCTATTTAAACCAGAGAAATGATTGTTTGTTTGCAGTAATTGCTGTGTTCATGTTATTATGTCACCTGTCGGTACAAGCTTCGACCAATTGTTGCCTGAGTGATCACTGACCAGCCAGCTTTCCAGTTTAGACACGAGCTCTAGAGCTAATCAGTCCGATCCAAGCTTATTAAGACACCAACTGACCATAGTTTCTATGGACGCTATTTGATATTGACAACTTTGAACAAATTTGTATACAACGCTTATTGAATATTGTATCCGATATTTCTTTTGTTTTTATATTCATATTAATGCCAAAAATAGATATTCATATTATGAATTGCGATAACTGGCATATTAAACACGTATTAATTATGGAATTCTATAAATAAGCAACAAAACGTTCATATAAACAAAACAAGAAAATATTATTTTCAAAAAGAACCCCCCCCCCCCCTTTCTTTCGTATGAGTATCCTTTCCAAGTATACATGGTTTACTTGGTTTGACTTTTCATTGAGTTTCAATTAAGTCTATAGATACTGTCATGAAATATCTTTCCTTCGTCAGTATCAACTTGTATTCCTTCATTTATAAATTGTTGTGAAAAAAAAAAAGTGGCATGGGCGGATCCAGGAATTTTTTTTCAAGAAGGGGTCCTATAGTCCGGATTTTTTTAAGGGTCATAAAAAACCTTGAATGTTCACATTATAGTAGTCGATTTATGATTGTTAACGTACTTATTAGTTCTAATATGTATATAGATACAACAACAAATGACGCTATGTTTCAACATACAAGTCATCATTGTATTTTAATGGCCTTGGAAGGGTAAAATATTTATAGACAAGATATCTTTTATTTGTACAATTCAACATACAAGTCGTCATTGTATTTTAACGGTCTTGGAAGGGTGCTTTTCTTGCTTTTCTTTTCATTCTTTTGTCATGTTTCATTTTTTTCTATATCCTTTCGTATATATTCGTTAATCTTTTGTTTTTCCTATTTTTACTACAATTACTTCTACAATTTTGCATAATATCATCTAAATTTCAAACGAACATATTATAAGGTTGACTTTGATGTTTATTACATATTATATATTGGAGGGGAATTTGAATTAGCCATAGGCTTTTTTTCAAATCCTTAATTTGATATCTATAATTGTCTACCAATGTATTGAGTCTGCATTTCGAAATAAATATGTACACGTATAAACTAAATGACGAGCGACAGCGATCCAGTTAATTTCTTCTGAATTAGTATAAAATCCTCTATTCGAGTCTTTTGTTCAGTTTCATTACCCTTAATACCCTTGTTTAATGGCCAAGGTGTAAAAAATATGGGTTGTAAAGGAAAGTGCAGCATCATTTGAAAATAACATATGTTATAAATTCTGGCGAGCGGAAACGAGACTGAGAAAATTTTTGAAATGCTGACGGCAAAATATTATAAAAATGAATGATTTCCAATACAAGTTCATGTTAAATTTTTCAAATATTATGACAAAAAAAAAGAGGGGGGGGGGGGGGATCTGGACTTAATCTTATGAAATATGTATATTTATATATATTTTTATACGCCAGTCTGTATTATGTTATGGCGCTGTTTAAACTAATGGCGCTCTCTGTGCGTCCGTCCGTCGGTCTCCCCATCCGAGGTCATGTTTTCCCGACTTTTTCTGAAGCCTTTCAAGATTTTGGATTAAAACTTGACACATGACTTGATATCAATTAAGCGGCGAAAGATCCAGTTCGAGTTTCGGGAAAATTGACCTATTTTTAGCAGAGTTATGGCCCTTGAACATAGAAATTTTCAACAATGTTACAGTTTTCCGGACTTTTTTTTTTCGCAGCCTTTGCAGCTATTTAATTGAGACTTGATATATGCCTTTATAATAAATAATTACAGATCCAGTTCGAGTTTCGGGAAAATTGACTTATTTTTAGCAGAATTATGGCCCTTGAACATATAAATTTTCAATTTCAGTTTTCCGAACTTTTTTTTTTTGGCAGCCTTAGAAGCTGTTTTTTTTTCCGCAGCCTTAGAAGCTGTTGAATTGAAACTTGATACATGCCTTTATAATTAATAGTTACAGATCCAGGTCGAGATTCAGAAAAATTGACCCCTTTTCAGCAGAGTTATGGCCCTTGAACATAGAAATTTTCAACAAATTTACAGTTTGCCCGACTTTTTTTTTTGCAGCCTTAGCAGCTATTGAATTGAGCCTTTAAATATGCCTGTATAATAAATAATTACAGATCTAGTTCGAGTTTCGGAAAAAAATTGACCTATTTTTAGCAGAGTTATGGCCCTTGAACATAGAAATTTTCAACAATGTTATAGTTTTCCGGACTTTTTTTTTCGCAGCCTTTGCAGCTATTTAATTGAGACTTGATATATGCCTTTATAATAAATAATTACAGTGTTGTGGGTCATGTATTATTTTAGTTTTACTTTATGTGTAGGTACACATGTACTTAATCATGTTATTTAATGATTTCATAATAATTCTTTCTAGATTTTACTATGTCATGTTTATTTTATTAGAGAATATTCCAGTATGTTCTTTGTTACATCATTATCATCACATGACTGTGATTTCTAGAATTTACTCTATTGTTAATCATTTGTAATGAGTCATTGTTCTAGAAGCTTCTGGTAAATTCATTGGTATTAAGTATAAATACCTCTGAGGAACTGTGTTGAAGGGACATTCGTACACATTCGTAGACACGATTCATTCATCTATTCTGATATACTGGAACACTTTATTTGTTGAGACTTTAATCCATTTAACAACGTTTGGACACCGATCTTTCGAGAACGTTTGTGATTACCGGAAACCATACATTCGATAGACTTTGTGGACCGTAACGGACACTTTGATCCGGACATTGTATTGTAAGTTGTAATCATTTCAAATATATATATTTTGTACATAATTAAACTTGTAAATTTATATTCTGTCTTTGTCTGATTTTTGCTGGCGTTTTGGGGTATTCTGACCCATAACAGAATTGGGGGCTCGTCCGGGATCGTAATCTCTGCATATTTGCACTTTACGTAGAGTTCGTTAAAAAAAAAAATTTTTTTTTAGTAAAACTTTTGCCAGCAGAAATCAATCATGGTATTTTCGGTCACTGAATTTTTGAAATCGCCGACTGTAGGTGAGTTCGAATCATTGAAAAAAGATGATTTGATTGGTTTAGGTCTTCACTTGAAGTTAGATGTAAAATCTTCTATGAGAAAACAAGAAATTAGAAATATTGTGGCTAAAGAGCTTTTAGCTGAGGAAATCTTTTCGTCATACGATTTTCCTGTTGAACCTGTTTCAAGCGAAACCAAAATGTCAAAATATGAGTTTGAATTAGAGAAAATGAAAATGCAATTACAATTTGAAAGAGAAGAAAAAGAAAGACAATTTGAAAAAGAAGAAAAAGAAAGACAATTTGAAAGAGAAAAGGAAGAAAGAGAAAAACAGGAACGTATGCACGAGAAAGAACTTCAGTTTGAGTTAGAAAAGTTAAAGTTAGAAAGAAGCGCTAAGGAAAATCCTGTTCCTTCGCTTGTCAAGTCTGAATTCGACGCCGCCAAAAACATCAGATTAGTACCAAAATTTCAAGAAAAGTCCGTGGACAAATATTTTCCACATTTTGAGAAAATCGCGGCCAATCTGAAGTGGCCACGTGATTTTTGGCCAACTTTGTTACAAAGCGTACTTATTGGCAAAGCGGCTGAAGTGTACTCGGCGCTCAGTATTGCTGAGAGTTCAGACTATGACAAGGTCAAGGACACGATTTTGAGAGCATATCAGTTAGTACCTGAGGCGTACAGACAAAAGTTTAGAAAGTACAAAAAGTTTGACAATCAAACATATGTTGAATTTGCTCGAGAAAAAGAAGATTTATTTGATCAGTGGTTTCGATCTAAGAAAATTCCCAATTCATTTGACAATTTGCGTCAGATCATTCTGATAGAAGAGTTCAAAGAGTGTGTACATCAAGATTTAAGAACTCATTTGGAAGACAAAAATGTTAAAACTCTTGAAGAAGCCGCTGTTTTGTCTGATACGTATGCTCTCACTCATAAGAAAAATTTTGTGTCAAAAACTCAATCTAGCGATAGCGCAAAAACGTCAGATGTTCCAAAGAAAAATTTACAAGAGTCTCAGTCGTCCATTAGTTCCCAGTCACCATCTCAAGGTGGTTCTACGTCCGGACCTAGGTCCGAGCGTTCTGAGGCATCCCCAGGGGTGGGGTCGCTTCCTACATGCAATTATTGTAAGAAAAAAGGTCATGTTATTGGTGAGTGTTTGAAGCTTAAGAAGAAAAAAGAACTTAAGTCACAGGCCTGTGCGTCTGTTACAAATGATAGGAAAGCCTTAGATTCGATTTGTTCTGACACTCCTGAGATTCAGGGTTCTAAGTCCAGTTCTGATGATTTTGTGGAGGATCATTATAAGCCCTTTTTGTCACAGGGATTTGTTTCACTCAGTGATTCTAGCGAAGCGTTGCCTGTTCAGATTTTGAGAGATACTGGTGCTGCCCAGACTTTATTATTAGAGGGTTCATTGCCTTTGTCTGAGCACACTTTTACTGGTAGGTCAGTTTTATTACAGGGTGTGGAGCTAGGCGTCATTGATGTTCCCCTTCATAAAATTTATTTGAAGTCAGACTTAATTACTGGACCTGTTATCGTAGGTGTTCGACCTACTCTTCCCGTTCAAGGCGTTTCCTTGTTGCTTGGCAACGATTTAGCTGGCGGCAAAGTTGTAGCCGATCCGATTGTTTGTGAGAAAATCACGTCCGATGTCGTGTCCGATGATGAAGACGACGACTTGTACCCAGCCTGCGCAGTTACCAGGGCGATGGCCAGGAACAGACTAAAAGAGGCTGAGAGTACTTCTGCACTTAACGAGGACCATCACTCCGAAGATATAGACCTTTCTGACACATTCATGTCTACCATTGATGACAGCGTACCTGAAACGTCAGTACCACTTCATGTTGACAAGTCTCCAACAGTACCTGGTGATGATTCCCATCCGCCATTAGACAGAGATACAGATGCCTTAAGCCGTGAGCAGCTCCTCTCCGAGCAAACTAAAGATCCGGAGATCATCCGACTAAGCAAGAGGGCCCTTCCCCGAGAAGAAGCGGACAAAGTCGGAGAGTGCTTCTACATACAAGATGGCATCCTCATGCGGAAATGGAGACCACCCGATGCACCCCCTAATGAAGTGTGGCGGGTCGTTCACCAGATAGTGGTTCCAGTAGCGTATCGCGGGGATATCATGAGTTTAGCTCACGACACACCCATGGCAGGTCATTTAGGTGTCAATAAGACTTATAATAGGATTTTAAGTCACTTTTACTGGCCTAAGTTGAGAAAAGATGTGTCTGAGTTTTGTAAGTCTTGTCATAGTTGTCAGATGGTAGGTAAACCCAATCAAGTTATACAACCTGCTCCCCTCCAACCCATTCCAGCCTTTGAGGAACCTTTTAGTAGGGTGTTAGTTGATTGTGTAGGTCCTTTGCCTAGGACTAGGTCAGGTAATCAGTACTTACTGACAATTATGTGTACTTCGACTAGGTTTCCTGAGGCCATACCTCTTAGGAATATTAAGGCAAAGACCATAGTTAAGGCCCTTACAAAGTTTTTCAGTTTCGTAGGTGCTCCCAAGGCTATTCAGTCAGATCAGGGTTCGAATTTTATGTCAGGATTGTTTCAGCAGGTTATGCATGAGCTAGGTATCAGGCAGTATAAGTCTTCTGCGTACCATCCTGAGTCCCAGGGGGCACTTGAACGCTTTCATCAAACCCTTAAAACTATGATGAAAACATATTGTCACCAGTATGGAAAAGACTGGGATGAAGGGGTTCACCTCGTGTTGTTTGCGGCACGAGAAGCGGTTCAGGAGTCCCTGGGGTTCAGTCCCTTTGAGCTAGTTTTTGGGCATACGGTCAGGGGGCCATTGAAGTTATTGAAAGAAAAATGGTTGACTGAGACTAGCGATTTGAATCTCTTAGACTACGTGTCTAATTTCAAAGAGAAATTATATAATGCTTGCAAATTGGCTCAAGAAAATCTCAAAACATCTCAAATGAAAATGAAAACATGGTATGACAAAGATGCTAGAAACAGAGTTTTTAAACCAGGTGATAAAGTTCTTGTATTTTTGCCTATCCCTGGTCATCCTTTGCAAGCTAGATATTTCGGTCCTTATGAGATTGAGAGTAAAATTAGTGATGTTAACTATGTGGTTAAGACACCAGGTCGGCGAAAAGAAAAAAGAGTGTGTCATGTTAACATGTTGAAAGAGTATTTTGATAGAAGTGACCGAAATTTAGTAAAACCAGTTTCCACTTTGGCCAATGTAAATACATTAGAAAATTGTGTTGAACCTGAATGTAATGAAGAGACTGTCGAAAAAGACTTCGCTCAAAGTGTCCTTTTGAAGAATTCTGAAATTCTGACAAATCCAGAAGTGAAACTCGGACATTTGACCGTGCATCAAAAAGAGGAAGTGCAACAATTAATGCGGGAATATACGACCATCTTTCCGGACGTTCCAAAAAAGACGAATGCATCTCATCATGACGTCATTGTGGGTGATGCGTCACCTATCAAACAGCATCCCTATCGGTTAAACCCGCTAAAACTTCAATACATGCGGAAAGAAATTCAATACATGCTTGAAAATGACATTATTGAACCCAGCAATAGTGATTGGAGTTCCCCATGTATTCTGGTTCCGAAGCCAGACGGAACTTACCGATTGTGTACGGACTTTAGAAAAGTCAATTCAGTCACCAAAACTGACTCTTATCCGATCCCACGAATCGATGACTGTATAGATAAAATTGGCAGTGCAAAATTTGTCAGTAAATTTGACTTGCTTAAAGGCTATTGGCAGGTCCCGCTTACAGAGAGAGCCAGAGAAATATCGGCATTTGCGACTCCAGATGGGTTATACCAATATAAAGTAATGCCCTTTGGTATGAAAAACGCACCAGCCACATTCCAGAGGATGATCCATTCGCTCCTAAATCATCTCGAAGGATGCGAGGCGTACATCGATGACGTCATCATCTACAGCGACACCTGGGATGATCATCTCCGCATCATGCGTACCTTCTTCGACATACTGGCGAAAGCAAACCTCACAGTGAACCTTGCGAAAAGTGAATTTTGTCACGCGACTGTAGAATATTTGGGTCACAAAGTAGGTCAAGGTTTTGTTACTCCTATCATGGCCAAGGTGGAAGCTATTTCAAAGTTCCCGATTCCTACCAATAAGAAAGAAATAATGAGATTTTTAGGAATGGCAGGATTTTACAGAAAATTTTGTCCAAATTTCTCGTCAGTTGTTGGTCCACTTACCAATCTGTTACAAAAGAGAGTGAATTTTGCATGGACCAATGACTGTGACGAATCTTTTAAGAAAATCAAATGTGTTCTTATGAAAAGTCCTGTCCTGTCAGCTCCAAATTTTGATAAGCAATTTAAGCTTACTGTTGATGCCAGTGATGTAGGAATCGGGGCTGCTTTGTTTCAAGAAAATGATGATGGTGTAGATAGAGTTGTTTGTTATTTTTCAAAGAAATTGACTAAATGTCAAAAGAATTACTCTACTATTGAAAAAGAGTGTCTTGCATTATTGTTAGCTTTACAACATTTTGATGTTTATTTGAATGTTACTCTACATCCCATTCTTGTGTATACTGACCACAACCCTCTCACATTTTTGCACAAAATGTCAAACAAGAATCAAAGACTTACAAGGTGGAGTTTATTGTTGCAAGAGTACAATATCATTATTAACCATATCAAGGGCAAAGACAATGTGATTGCAGATGCACTATCGAGAGTTTCATGAGTGATTTTTGCAGAATTTACCACCTAAGTTTTCATTAACATTCAAACTTTTTTTAAGGGGGGAGGTGTTGTGGGTCATGTATTATTTTAGTTTTACTTTATGTGTAGGTACACATGTACTTAATCATGTTATTTAATGATTTCATAATAATTCTTTCTAGATTTTACTATGTCATGTTTATTTTATTAGAGAATATTCCAGTATGTTCTTTGTTACATCATTATCATCACATGACTGTGATTTCTAGAATTTACTCTATTGTTAATCATTTGTAATGAGTCATTGTTCTAGAAGCTTCTGGTAAATTCATTGGTATTAAGTATAAATACCTCTGAGGAACTGTGTTGAAGGGACATTCGTACACATTCGTAGACACGATTCATTCATCTATTCTGATATACTGGAACACTTTATTTGTTGAGACTTTAATCCATTTAACAACGTTTGGACACCGATCTTTCGAGAACGTTTGTGATTACCGGAAACCATACATTCGATAGACTTTGTGGACCGTAACGGACACTTTGATCCGGACATTGTATTGTAAGTTGTAATCATTTCAAATATATATATTTTGTACATAATTAAACTTGTAAATTTATATTCTGTCTTTGTCTGATTTTTGCTGGCGTTTTGGGGTATTCTGACCCATAACAGAATATCCAGTTCGAGTTTCGGGAAAATTGACTTATCTTTAGCTGAGTTATGGCCCTTGAACATAGAAATTTTCAATTTTAGTTTTCCGAACTTTTTTTTTTTTTTGGCAGCCTTAGAAGCTGTTTTTTTTTCGCAGCCTTAGAAGCTGTTGAATTGAAACTTGATACATGCCTTCATAATAGATAGTTACAGATCCAGGTCGAGATCCAGAAAAATTCACCCATTTTTAGCAGAGTTATGGCTCTTGAACATAGAAATTTTCAACAATTTACAGTTTCACAGACTTTTTGCTGCAGCCTTTGAAGCTATTGAATTGAAACTTAGTATATGCCTTCATAATAAATAATTACAGATCTCATTCACGTCTCTGAGCAGTTGACCTATTTTCAGCAGAGTTATGGCCCTTAAACTTAGAAAATTTTAACAATTTTACAGTTTCCTGTTCTTTTTTTCTGCAGCTTTTGAATTGAAACTTGGTATACACCATCATAATAATGAATAACAGATCTGATTTTAGTTTGTGATTAACTGACTTTTATTTTGCAGAGTTATGGACCTTGAACTTAAGCCCCTTCACACTCTCACGGATCGAACCATGACTCCGCTACGACTCCAAAAATGGTCTATCCGTGGCGAGTCGGGACGCAAAATGTTCCATGAACCATGAACCTACGACTCCAGTACGGATTGCTACGAGTTGATACGAATCGAGTACGGATATTAGCTACGGATAACCAAGGATTGCTACGGATATCGTCCCGACATTGCTACGGATTGCCACGACACGCGTACGGATAGATACGGATTGCTACGGCACGTGTACGGATAGATACGGATAGGTACGGATTGCTAAGGATTACCACGACTCGAGTACGGATAGCCACGATTCGCACAAGGATAGAGCTCTACGACTTCAGTACGGATTGGTAGGACTGGCTTGAATTTCCTATGTATTTTTAAACTATAATTATTTACTAAAACACCGAATATTTTCAAATTGAGATGGTCTAGAGCTCACTTGTTTTTTAAACAGTATTGAGGTTTTATACATGCCTTTATATCATTACCTGAAATTGAATAGTTGAATTATTAACTTATATATTGACCGAAAAACGCACAGAAAACTAATAGATTTGAAATTAATATAAGACACAATCCTTGGTTATCCGTAGAAACCCGCAGGTGAGTCGTAGCAATCCATAGGAGAGTCGTAGCAATCGGTAGCAATCCGTAGCAGAGTCGTAGCAATCCGTAGCAGAGTCGTATTGCTATCTTAATCACAAAAATGGTCCCGGATTGCTACGGATGCGCTACGGGTTACTACGACTCCCCTACGGATAGCTACGACTCCACTACGGGTTGCTAAGACTCCCCTACGACTCGGCTACGGCAAATCTATCCGTAGCGGAGTCGATGAAAATTTTGAACATGTTCAAAAATTTTCTGTCTCATCCCGGATAGTTACGGATTGCCAAGGATAGCTACGACTTGTCACGACTAGTGCCGGATCGAGCTACGGATAGCTACTGATGGGCGTATCTTGCAGCGTTGGCGTTGCTATTATTTAACTATGCTTTGAAAATTTAAGGGGGGGGGGACCCCGCCTATGGATCCGCGCTTGATGGTAATCCTATAACATACTGGGATGGAGAGAATTCCAAGTTATTTATAATGAGGGGGCAGGGTGTTTCTAAGGGTAAGAGGTACAAGAAATTGGAAATCGGGAATTTGGGGAACGGATTTCCGCAAGCAACATTAAATGAAAAGTACCACGATGAAAAATCCAAATTATAACATAAACACTTATCCTGAGAACCTTCCCTCGAAATTCTACATCTGTAAACAAAGGGCAACGAAAATTACACAATATTTGTATGATAATAGCACAGAGAACCTTAGAGGCTGTCATGATGAATATGAAGTTGTATTGACATCCATCTGTGTTAATTTATCAATACAAAAATAATAGAAAAGGAGCTGATAAGATAAGGGCTGTATTTAGCCCTGAATCTCATCAAGTATTTCTTCTACACAATGATCTGTACCCAAGAAAAACTTGATCATTACTAAAATGTAATATATTTGGAGATTCCTCATACAACATTTATTTTGGTAAGCTTATTTCTAGATACTTAAATTAGAGTCCAAAGAGTAGAGGGTACCGGGTGGCCATGTTGAAAAAAGCTAATATCGATCAAAATCGTTGAAAATTAAGAACTACTAGTATCTGGCAAATATGGATATCTATTTACTTTAAAACATAGTTATAGTCTAAACAAGATACTAGAAATCAAATTTAAAAGCCTGGTCTCAACTTCATCCATATATTTTAAAATCTTGAATCCGAAATACGGTTGTATTTTGTATTAATTGGCTATAAAGTAGGCATTTTACAGCGGGATACACATTATGTTGGAATAAACAACATGCTCTTGTTTATTTCATTCCAAAATCTTGTGCGTTTCATGTGAATATGTTTAGAATAAATAAATGAATGACCCTAAAAGGGGAAAAATAAAACTTTGCTTATACTATAACCTAAGACACAGATTCGTAAAAAACCCACCTTTTCAGTTTTTTCGTCTCTGGGGCATCACCCCCCTAGCTATATAGAACCCCACTTTGTCAAAAGATGTGTATTAATGATATACACCTTCTGTAAAAGTGGCATTCTGTAGCTAGGGGGTGGGGGGAAGCAATGTTTTAAAAAACTTTTCAATTTCCATTGATTTTTATAGAAAAAAGACATATTTTGCCCAAATTTAAGAAAACGATGCACGATTAATCTTATCCAACTGCTGATTATGATGAAACCAAGAACTAACATCGATTTTGTGAAAGAGTTTTCTTGAAGTTCCCATTTTGAAAATTCATTTTTTCAGGGCAGATTTACGCCTGATCTTATCAGCTCCTTTACTATTACTCTATACAGCTATACAGTTTAATTCTCAGGGTCTGCAATGTACCATCTTTTGAATGAAAACCCCCGATAAAAAACAGCCTAATTAACCCAAAGAAATGTCCAAATTTTCGATAACATCACACAAAGTCCATTAGACCATTACTCTACCAAATAACTGTTAAATCAACAAATCTATATCATGATCAGTTTGGCTAAACGTGATAGGGATCAAAGCGGATGTTTTTATCTTGTCTCACTTTGGTTATTTTCATATTTGTTGACCACAACTTTCCGCTTTAACCTTGTGGACGCCTTTTGAGGTGGGCCTACACGAGAAAACAGGAAGTCATTCATGATTAAAATCAAGGGTAAATTACCAAACCGTAATATGTGAAGCGATTTATGTGATAAAATACGGTTTTCCCCCTTCGTTTTCTTAATTCTTTAGCTTTTAAAATGTTTTAATCCTAGGGACCCTGAAATATATTGGTAAATCTACACTAACGTGTTAAATGTTGGACTATTGGACGGCCACTGAAATCTCCAACGTCCGAGCTTATCAAATGACCAATGAACGAGTCCTATTTAGTTATTTTTAAAAAGAGTAATACACATTCCTAGGATGCAGCCAGCATCCCATCATTCTGTATGAATTAGTTAAATGTTCATCAAGTTGTAAACAATCCTATATAAATTAATCCTCTTTCACAGATCAAAATAAAGGACTGATGCTGTATACAAACAATACGAAATCTTGTCCACGGAAATAAGACTTCAGAACTAGATGGCTACTGTTGCAAGCAACAGACGGATTCCTCCTTTATTAGACCTTCCTCGGAACTGAAGTGCTAAAATCCGAATAAAGAAGATGGAAAAAAGAATAGTTGCTTTAGTATCATGTTGACTTCAGCAAATGAGTCAAAAGAGCTTATGTCTAATTTGGGACTCTTATTTATTTATCAACAAAATAGAAGAAAAAAGAATAATAAATACCTTTTATGTTTACGAAAGCTTAAAATTCCATGCTCAATCAATATCTAATTCTTTACAATGACTTTCTCAAAACAGAATTGCACAATGATTTTGCAATGAGATAATTTCTATTAATAGAAAATGACAACAACTTGTAACTACTGATATGTAATGCTACTAAGAATAAAAAAAGAAAGAAACAGGGAACAAGAATAAAAGAGTTATCTATCTTACTATGTAAAATTCACATAAAAAGTACTACTTGTGTGAAGAATAATAGTTAGGGACAAAATCCTGTGAATTCAACAAGAGTAAATGTTTGTTATGACCTTGAAAAAGTTTATTTTACCTTGAACCAAGGTCATAGATGAAAGATAAGCATTTGAGTTTATTCTCATCAAGATTCCTCTTCATCTAATCAAAGCTCAATATTTTATCAACAAAAGTCTGTTGTGACCTTGAAGTCAAACAGATGACCTTGGGTCAAGGTCAAGGTGAAATGACTTGATGCAAGGAATATTTGCGCCAAGTTTGAACTGTCAAGGACAAATGGTCTTTGTTCTATAAGCAAAAATTTGTTGTGACCTTGAAAATCAAAATATGACCTTGGGTCAAGGTCAAGGTGAAAGGGCTTGGCTCAACGATTGTATTTATGAAGTTTGAACTGTCAAGGTCAAATAGTCTTTGTTCTATAGGCAAAAGTTTGTTGTGACCTTGAGAATCATAATTTGACCTTGAAACTAGGTCATCATCAATGACTACCTATAAGTAGCCTACCATCCAAGTTTCAACTCAAAATCTCGAAAACTGTAGGAATTGGCACTGTGCCAATTTAAAGTTCCATTTTCAACTCAAAATAGCGCGAAAACCGTAAATATTTCATCGAGCATGTAAGCGTATAAAAGTTTGCAAATTTTCCAAAGAATGATATAAAACAAATTTCGTTCAAATCGTGTGATTAATATAGAAGTTATAAGAGTTTAAAGATTTGACCTTTGATGACATCTAGCGAGGGCATTGGTGAACTTATCGACAAACAAAAAATAGTTTAAGAAGATCTTTGTCTGCTCTTTCTAATGGTACCATTCTTTTTGCTCTGTGTTGAAAGACCTTTGAATAAAGTGTCTGGAAATGGAAAGGGGTAAGAATAATAAGAATAACTAGATGGCTACTGTTGCAAGCAACAGACGGATTCCTCCTTTATTAGACCTTCCTCGGAACTGAAGTGCTAAAATCCGAATAAACAAGATGGAAAAAAGAATAGTTGCTTAAGTACCATATTAACTTCAGCAAATGAGTCAAAAGAGCTTATGTCTAATTTGGGACTCTTATTTATTTATCAACAAAATAGAAGAAAAAATAATAAATACCTTTCATGTTTACGAAAGCTTTAAACTCCATGCACAATCAATATCTAATCCTTTACAATGACTTTCTCAAAAAAGAATTGCACAATGACTTTGCAATGAGATAATTTCTATTAATAGAAAATGACATCAACATGAAACTATTGATATGTAATGCTACTAAGAATAAAAAAGAAAGAAACAGAGAACAAGAATAAAAGAGTTATCTATCTTACTATGTAAAGTTCAAATAAGAAGTACTACTTGTGTGAAGAATAAATACTATAGGACAAAAAGTGTGAATTCTACAAGAGTAAATGATTGTTATGACCTTGAGAATGATTATTTGACCTTGAACCAATGTCATGGATGACAGATAAGTATTGTGATTATTCTCATCACGATTGATCTTAATCTAATAAAAGCTCAATATTCTATCGACAAAAGTCTGTTGTAACCTTGAAATCAAACAAATGACCTTAGGTCAAGGTCAAGGTGAAAGGACTTGATGCAAGAAATATTTGCGCCAAGTTTGAACTCTCAAGGTCAAATGGTCTTTGTTCTATAGGCAAAAGTTTGTTGTGACCTTGAGAATCAAAATTTGACCTTGGGCCAAGGTCAAGGTGAAAGGGCTTAACTCAATGATTGTATTTATGAAGTTTGAACTGTCAAGGTCAAATAGTCTTTGTTCTAAAAGCAAAAGTTTGTTGTGACCTTGAGAATCATAATGTGACCTTGAAACTAGGTCATCATCAATGACTACCTATTAGTAGCCTACCATCCAAGTTTCAACTCAAAATCTCAAAAACTGTAGAAATTGGCACTGTGCCAATTTAAAGTTCCATTTTCAACTTGGAATAGCGCGAAAACCGTAAATATATCATCGAGCATGTAAGCGTATAAAAGTTTCCAATTTTCCCAAAGAATATTTTAAAACAAATTTCGTCCAAATCGTACGGTTAGTTTAGGAGTTATAAGTGTTTAAAGATTTGACCTTTGATGAGCTCCAGCGGGGGCATTGCTGAACTTATTGACAAACAAAAAATAGTTAAAGAAGATCTTGTAATGCTCTTTCTGATGGTACTTTCCCTTTTGCTCTGTGTTAAAAGACCTTTGAATAAATTGTCTGGAAATGATGAGGGGGTAAGAATAAAAATAATTATAATAATAATAATAATAAGAATAATAATAAGAATAAAGAAAAGACATTGCAATAACAGAAAGGATTCCGACGGAATAGTCGGAATCCTTAATAATAATAAGAACTAGATGGCTACTGTTGCAAGCAACAGACGGATTCCTCCTTTATTAGACCTTCCTCGGAACTGAAGTGCTAAAATCCGAATAAAGAAGATGGAAAAAAGAATAGTTGCTTTAGTACCATGTTGACTTCAGCAAATGAGTCAAAAGAGCTTATGTCTAATTTGGGACTCTTATTTATTTATCAACAAAATAGAAAAAAAAAATACCTTTTATGTTTACGAAAGCTTAAAATTCCATGCTCAATCAATATCTAATTCTTTACAATGACTTTCTCAAAACAGAATTGCACAATGATTTTGCAATGAGATAATTTCTATTAATAGAAAATGACAACAACATGTAACTACTGATATGTAATGCTACTAAAAATAAAAAAGAAAGAAACAGAGAACAAGAATAAAAGAGTTATCTATCTTACTATGTAAAATTCACATAAAAAGTACTACTTGTGTGAAGAAAAATAGTTAGGGACAAAATACTGTGAATTCTACAAGAGTAAATGTTTGTTATGACCTTGAAAAAGTTTATTTTACCTTTAACCAAGGTCATGGATAAAAGATAAGCATTTGAGTTTATTCTCATCAAGATTCCTTTTCATCTAATCAAAGCTCAATATTTTATCAACAAAAGTCTGTTGTGACCTTGAAATCGAACTTATGACCTTGGGTCAAGGTCAAGGTGAAAGGACTTGATGCAAGGAATATTTGCGCCAAGTTTGAACTGTCAAGGACAAATAGTCTTTGTTCTATAGGCAAAAATTTGTTGTGACCTTGAGAATCAAAATTTGACCTTGGGTCAAGGTCAAGGTGAAAGGGCTTGGCTCAATGATTGTATTTATGAAGCTTGAACTGTCAAGGTCAAATAGTCTTTGTTCTATAGGCAAAAGTTTGTTGTGACCTTGAGAATCATAATTTGACCTTGAAACTAGGTCATCATCAATGACTACCTATAAGTAGCCTACCATCCAAGTTTCAACTCAAAATCTCGAAAACTGTAGGAATTGGCACTGTGCCAATTTAAATGTCCATTTTCAACTCAAAATAGCGCGAAAACCGTAAATATTTCATCAAGCATGTAAGCGTATAAAAGTTTGCAAATTTTCCAAAGAATGATATAAAACAAATTTCGTTCAAATCGTGTGATTAATATAGAAGTTATAAGAGTTTAAAGATTTGACCTTTGATGACATCTAGCGAGGGCATTGGTGAACTTATCGACAAACAAAAAATAGTTTAAGAAGATCTTTGTCTGCTCTTTCTAATGATACCATTCTTTTTGCTCTGTGTTGAAAGACCTTTGAATAAAGTGTCTGGAAATGGAAAGGGGTAAGAATAATAAGAATAACTAGATGGCTACTGTTGCAAGCAACAGACGGATTCCTCCTTTATTAGACCTTCCTCGGAACTGAAGTGTTAAAATCCGAAAAAAGAAGATGGAAAAAAGAATAGTTGCTTTAGTACCTTACTCACTTCAGCAAAGGAGTCAAAAGAGCTTATGTCTAACTTGGGACTCTTATTCATTTATCAAGAAAATAGAAGAAAAGAATAATAAATACCTTTCAGTTTTACGAAAGCTTTAAACTCCATGTTCTATCAATATCAAAATCCTTTACAATTACTATCTCAAAACAGGATTGCACAATGATTTTGCAATGAGATCATTTCTATTAATAGAAAATGACAACAACATGAAAGTACAGATATGTAATGCTACTAAGAAAGAAAAGGAAACAGAGAACAAAAATAAAAGAGTTATCTTTCTTATACTATGTTGAGTTCAAACAAGAAGGAATACTTGTGTGAAGAATAAATAGTATAGGACAAAGTGTGTGAATTCATTGTTATGACATTGAAAATAATTATTTGACCTTGAACCAATGTCATAAATGAAAGATAAGTATTGTGATCATGCTCATCACGATTGATCTTAATCTGAGCAATGCTCAATATCTAATCAACCAGAGTCGGTTGTGACATTGAACTCGAACAAATGACCTTGAGTCAAGGTCATGGTGAAAGGGTTTGTTGCAAGGAATATCTGTGTAATGTTTGAACTCACAAGGTCAAATAATCTTTGTTTTATAGACTAAAGTTTGTTGTGACCTTGAGAATGAGAATTTGACCTTGGGTCAAGGTCAAGGTGAAAGAGCTTGACTGAACAATGATATGTATGAAGTTTGAACTCTGAAGGTCAAATAGTCTTTGTTCTATAGGCAAAAGTTTGTTGTGACCTTGAGAATCTCTATTTAACCTTGGGTCAAGGTTAAGGTGAAAGAGCTTGGTTTAACGATAATATGTATGAAGTTTGAACTCTGAAGGTCAAATACTTTTTGTTCTATGGGCAAAAGTTTGTTGTGACCTTGAGAATGAAAATTTGACCTTGAAAGTAGGTCAGCATTAAATGACCACCTATAAGTAACCTACTATCAAAGTTTCAACTCAAAATCTCAAAAACTGAAGAAATTGGCACTGTGCCAATTTTAAGTTCCATTTCCAACTTGGAATAGCGCGAAAACCGTAAATATTTTATCGAGCATGTAAGCGTATAAAAGTTTACAATTATCCCAAAGAACATTTTAAAAGAAGTTTCGTTCAAATCGTGCGGTTAGTTTAGGAGTTATAAGTGTTTAAAGATTTGACCTTTGATGACCTCCAGCGGGGGCATTGGTGAACTTATCGACAAACAAAAAATAGTTAAAGAAGATATTGTAATGCTCTTTCTGTTGGTACTATCCCTTTTGCTCTGTGTTAAAAGACCTTTGAATAAAGTGTCTGGAAATGATGAGGGGGGTAAGAATAAAAATAATAATAAGAATAATAATAAGAATAAAGAAAAGACATTGCAATAACAGAAAGGATTCCGACGGAAAAGTCGGAATCCTTAATAAGAATAAAGAAAAGACAATACAATAACAGAAAGGATTCCGACGGAAATCGGAATCCTTAATAAATGGAAGGATGGAGGTTCCTGTGGACATAGCAGACGGATTCCTCTCATTTTCATCTTGTTAAGAACAGAAATGAAAATTGAAAAAATGCGAAAATGACTGGCCGCAGCTGGACTCGAACCAGGTACCTTCACCAAGGTAGGCCCCATCGTATCTTGTACATGTAATGTCAGGTCACATGGTTGAATTGACCAATGAAATTTGTAACACATCCTGGGTCATGCATATTAATTATGTGATGGGATTTTCCAATGAATCATGACAATATAGCAAGTGTTTTCAAACTGGTACATGTATTCGATATTTCTTGATTCTGTTAGAAAACATTTTGAACTAATACATACTCGTATAAATTTTGAAATGAAAACAATGTTGAAGCACTGTACTTTATGTTTGCTTACGAATGAAAAAAATTGAGGGGAAAAAATGGCCGAGGCCGGTATCGAACCCCGGACCCTCCGATTCGAAGTCTGACGCTCTACCGCTGAGCTATTGCAGAACTGACAAAGCTTTGCATCAAAAGTCTTTAGAAGGATGAAATCTTGCGACTATGATATGACTCAACATGTCGAGCATGTTCCGAATGATAAATCTTTATCGATCGATTCTATTTACAGGTTTGTATTCAGGAGTAAACAACACAGAATTTCATAAAATGTATTTTTTTTTATTTGACTTTCATTGACCATGTATGTAGAGAATAAAATTATGAATCAATAAAATGTGTTTGCTTATTTTGCAAGGGCGGATCTAGACAGGGTAGGTGAAAACAGGTATGTACACGTATTTAACATGTAAGTCGGAAGGGGGGGGGGGGGGCAAAAACTTATCAACCTCCCCCTTTCGAAGGACTAGCCTATGTCATTGGATAAACAAACCGTCAAAGATCTTGTACAGTTATTTCAAAGATTGACGAATTCAAAAAGAAACAGACAAACAAACGAGAAAAAAAAAAATGCCCAAGGGGGCCACATTGCTCCGTCAAAGGTCTTGTACAGTTGTTTCAAATATTAAGGAATTTAATAAGAAAAATACAAACAAACAAACAAAACAAATGAAAAAAAAAAAAAAAAAAACAAGAGGCCCAAGGGAGCCATTTTGCTCAGTCAAAAGTCTTGTACAGTTGTTTCAAAGATTGTCGAATCAAAAAAGAAAAAAAACAAGCAAACAAACAAACAAGCTAAACAAATGAAAATAAAAAAAACAAACAAGAGGCCCAAGGGGGCCACATTGCTCCGTCATAGGTCTTGTACAGTTGTTTCAAAGATTGACGAATTAAAAAAACAAGACAAACAAACAAAACAAACAAACAAAAAAAAAAAAACCAAGAAGGCCAAGGGGGCCACATTGCTCCGTCAAAGGTCTTGTACAGTTGTTTCAAAGATTGACGAATGAAAAAAAAGAGGCCTAAGGTGGCCATATATACAAGTTGAAGTCAATGACAGTGAAATAAATATGCGCAATATGAAATGTGTTTTTCTTCTGAATAAAAAGCTATGAATAGGACTGACTTGTTGCATGAACGATCGATAATTCTTGTAATGCTGAATCAGCCATTTGTATTTCTCCGTCTGTATATCAAAAATAAAAACCACTATCATTCAGGAACTCCAATGGCTATGTGGATAGGGCGTTGGACTGCTGGCCCAAGGGTACCGGGTTCGATCCCCAGTCTGGACGTTTTTTTTCCGCCGATCGTCTGCGTTTCTGTCTAGTACTCTATCTGTTCGTATGTCTGTTCGTTCTTCTATCGTTGTCAGTCTATCAAACACTGTCTATCTTACACTGTCAGTCTGTCTGTCTGGTCCATGCTGCAAATTTACCAGTTAATTTAAATGATGCTATTCAATTTTAAGACATTTTAAAAACATTTAATTAGAAAATGACAACAGCATGAAAGTACAGACAAGTCATGGTACGAAGAGAAATAGAAATAAAAGATTAATTTATCTTTCTTAGATCATGTAAAGTTCATATAAGAAGGACCTCGTTTGTGAAGTATAAGTAGTGTAGGACAAACACTGTGTATTTAACAAGTAAATGTTGTTATGACATTGAGAATGAAATTTTCACCTTGAACCAAGGTCAAGGAAAAAAGATGAGTATAGAATATCATTTTCTTCAAAATATATATGAAATTGAATAAAGCTCAATATTTTATCAACAAAAGACTGTTATGACCTTGAAATCGAACGAATGACCTTTGGTCAAGGTCAATGTGACAGGACTTACTGCAAGGAATATTTGTACCCAATTTGCATTCTCAAGGTCAAACAGTCTTTGTTTTATAGGCAAAAATGTTGTTGTGACCTTGAGAATGAGTATTTGACCTTGGATCAAGGTCAAGGTGAAAGAGCTTGGCTTAACAATTATATGTATGAAGTTTGAACTCTGAAGGTCAAATAGTCTTTGTTCTATAAGCAAAAGTTTCATGTGACCTTGAGAATAAAAATTTGACCTTGAAAAGAAGGTCAACATTAAATGACTACCTATAAGTGACCTAACATCCAAGTTTCAACTCAAAGTCTCAAAAATTGTAGAAATTGGCACCTTGCCAATCTAAGGTTCCATTTTCAACTTGAAATAGCTTGAAAACTGTAAATATTTTATGGAGCATGTAAGCGTATAAAAGTTTGCAAATTTCTCAAAGAACAATATAAAACAAATTTTGTTCAAATCGTACGGTTAGTAAAGGAGTTATAAGAGTTTAAAGATTTGACCGCTGATGACCTCTAGCGGGGGCATATGTGAACTTTTCGACAAGAAAAAAATATTAAATTAAGATCTTTATTTGCTCTTTCACATGATACTTTCCATTTTATCATATGATGCGGTACTTTGTTGTAACGTCACTGGATTGGCTTGGGGGTAAGAATAATAATAATAATAATAATAATAATAATAATAAGAATAATAAGAATAAAGAAAAGACAATACAATAACAGAAAGGATTCCGACGGAAATCGGAATCCTTAATAATAATAAGAATAAAGAAAAGACATTGCAATAACAGAAAGGATTCCGACGGAATAGTCGGAATCCTTAATAAAGAAAAGACATTGCAATAACAGAAAGGATTCCGACGGAATAGTCGGAATCCTTAATAAGGCCAAAATCGATTAATTTATTTATGTCACGTAAACTCTCTGTTCTTACTATATGGTGACTGTGACTGGAAAAATATTAAATGGTGGGCACAGTTTAGCTCATCTTGGCGACAGTTTACTAAATCGTTCCCACGGTTTATACTAAATCGTGGCCATATTTCACTAAATCCTGCGCACAGTTTTATTACATTAGAGCAGTTGCATTTAGTTTACTTTACCACTACTTTTACCTCACCTCTACGCTTCAGTGGTCACTGCGGTTAGGGGTTACATAATCTTGGTCTCGAGTATTGACGACTACAGTTAACTTTTAAAGCTGCATGACCTACCCTGACGTTTTGCGGGTACATTTCATATCTTAGACATAAAACTTACGGGTACATTTTATGTAAATTTCCCCTTTTCGGACGAAGAAACATTAAGCATTGTAATTTTTGCTACATAAATAAATGATCTTTCCGTCTGCATGTCCGTCCGTCTGATAATTATACTTTCACATTTAAATGGTAAAAAAGTGACAGGTCGGCTTTAAAAGGCGGTTTTAAGGTGGCTCCCTACTCGAACCGTTATAGGTTTTTCCTTATATGCAGCAGTCTGCGTATAACGTTTTACAATGGCTGGTGAGGGACGAGCCAGCGCATTGAAAAACACAGACAGAAGATCTTAAATGCGAAAAGAAGCAAAAGAAGGTACAATCTATCAATGTCCACACCAATCATATAGTATAATTTCTTAGTTGAAAAATGATGAAATTATAAGGGGGTACCCTTATGTTTGTAGCCATATCTTGATCATTTATAAAATTGTATACCTGTATGCGATTTTTTTCACCATCTATATACATTATCGTATAAAATGATCCAATTTGAAGAAATTCCATCTGTTGTTTTTTGCACAAAAATGTGATACACTATATATCATTTGTCGAAAATATGATAACATTATAAGGGGGTACCCCTATGTTTGGAGCCATACCTTGATCTTTTCAAAAAATGTGTACCTGTATGTAATTTTTCTGCATCTACATACATAATTTTATGAAATATTACAAAATAAAAAAAATTCATCTGTTTTTTTTTATGCAAAAAGTTGGATTTAGTACATATTCTTGGTCGTAAATGTTTTGAAATTATAAGGGGGTATCCTAATGTTTGGAGATATATCATACTTAGATTTATGTTACAATATCATTTTATGTGTTGTATTTCTTCTATATGACTTGTTATTTGGAATCATTGTAATTTTTTTTTGGTTGATCGAGGTATCAACACCAAAAATTGAGGGAAAACTGCATCGTGCGCGTAGCGCAAGATGCATAAGTTTTCCCCTCAATTTTTGGTGTTGATACCTCAATCAACCAAAAAAAATATTACATTGATTACTTATCATTTCATTTCGTCGCTTTTTAACGTTTATTTGCAGCTTTGAAATCGTGTTGCTAACGACGTTGCTTATGAAGTTGCTAAGCGCGTACTTCCGTTTTGTGTTGATACAGGTATCAACAAAATTTCTCGGCCAATCAGAATCGTCGTTTCTTAATAATAACAATGGAAATTAAATGATCATAAAATAAAACAAAACAAATAAACATATTCGTAACATCACTGAATTCGGAGGGTTCAAATGCATATGATGGATATTTGATATTTCTCAATTTTTAAGTGTCAGGGTACCTTTCTTTAATGTACTGTATCTTTAATGAAAACAAAATTACCAATCTATGTCTGTGTTCATTATGTCATTTTGACTATTATGTATAGAAAATAACCTTAAAATACAAAATTCATCTGTTAAATTCACGAGTAGGGACTCACCTTAAAGTAGTAGTTGAATCGCCTCAGGACAGGTGTGTATTGAACAATGTAAAGCCATGGCTGTGAAATATTCTGTTTAACGTGTGCGGACTGGTACCTTTCGAGACAAAATACCAGATAAAAAGCATACACTCACAATTAATTCGAGATTGCCAAAGGTATCCTGTCATACTGAAAAAAAGTTCCACTACGGCTTTATTACTCGAAATGAAAAACGTCTCAAATGGATCTATTTAAACCAAGACTTAGCTATAATAGCTCACATTCCAGTCTCCCCTGACTTGTACAGTGGATATGTGCCTTAAATAAAATTTCAGAATAATACATGTCATTGACAACAATACAAAAATTGTATGTTTGTGTGTTTTCGTCTAACTGGAGGGTGTCTTTTTTTAAAACACCAGGATGGAAAACGAATTTTAAATACCACGGCCTAATCCCTAACCACAGTGACCACTGAAGCGTAGAGGTGAGGTAAGGTAAAAGTAGAAGTAAAGTAAGAAGTAAAATAAATGCAACTGCTCTATTGTTCTCATAGTACGCTAAACTGTGCGAACGATTTAGCAATCTGACGCGGTGTATCCAAGTCTCCGAAGATGAAATTGTGCGAATGATTTAGTATATCATGATTACATTTCTGATTCACCCAGGGGCTTAACCAAAAATGTAATCATGATAAGTATAAACTATGGGAACGATATAATAATAGCATAAACTGTGGGAACAATTTAATAAACGGCGCGAATGATTTAGTAAACCATGTGAACGATTTAGCATAAACTGTATGAACATTTTAATAAACTTTAGGAAGGATTTAGTAAACTTTGGGAAGGGTTTAGTAAACTTTGGGGACGAAATAGTTTTAATGGTTTGAATAGTTTAGCTTAAACTGATGAAAATAATTTAATAAACTGCGTGCACGATTTAATAGTAAACTGTGGTCAATTACGAATTAAAATTTATCTCCGCATGTTCGCTTATAACCACTATGACTATAGTAAACGGGCATGTGGAAAATATTAAATGGTGGCCACAGTTTACCTTAATCATGGCCACAGTTGACTAAATCGTGCACACATTTCCTTAAATCGTGGCCATAATTTATCTTAAATCATGGCCACAGTTTACTTAATCGTGCACGTAGTTTATTAAATCGTTCCCATAGTTTATGTTAAATCGTGGCCACATCTTACTAATGTTAAACGTTAGTAAGATGTGGCCACGATTTATGCGCAAAGTTTATTGAGTTGTGTCAACAGTTTGAGCTAGGATGTGCGAGCGATTTAGCGATCTGACGCAGTCTATCCGAGTCTCCGAAGATGTGATTTTCGTATGATTTAGTCAACTGTGGGAACTATTGTCCTATGACAAATTTGAAATATTAAAAATATTTAAATTTGCTTAATGACTAAGCAAATTTAAATATTTTTAATATTTCAAATTTGTCATAGGACAGTTACATATAATGAAATACAAATTATCATTTGTTTTGATGTTTAGTAATTGACTTAGAATTCAGTTAAAATGAACAAAAAAAAATAATGTATTTTATCATGTGGAAATTTGCATTTACACTGCTTTGAGAAAAGAACTTGTCACATATTTCTAGTATGCAAATTATTTATTGAATTTTAATTGGTTATGATTTTCAAAATTACTTGGTTCAAAAGATTTTGTTTAAAATTTATCAAAATTTTAATTTGGGCAAATTCAGAAACTAAAATATTACAATGTCATGTTTAGTATCAAACTTTTCAGATTTTTGAGTTCTTTTCATTTGTGAAAAGTTAAATTTCAAAAGTTCAAAATTAAAGAAATTATTTATATTTTTTTAATTTTAAGTTTTCTTTTAACATGTTTAATAGTCAGATAAGTAAGCGATTATTCTTGTAAATACGTAGACTAGTTAATTTTTGTATTTGATTACTTTAGGGCAATAGAGGTGTCCTTAAGAACTTTGTTGTTTGCCCGTGTCAGATTAAGACTTTTGTTAAGGAAATTAATTGTAAATTACTATCTAAACTTTATTGCTCAATCTTGACACACGAGTTCCGTCTTATGTCCAGAGGGAGCGTCCCTAGTAGACAAAGGAGATCAGGGCGTGGCCTCGTCTGTCAAGATTTAGTAAAATTGATTTTTAGGATACTTTTGGAAAAGGTCAATAGGTCAAAGTTTTAATAATTAAATTTCATTGGTCAATTCCTGGAAAAACCGCGTCCCAAGTCGGAAGGGGGGTTGCGCGAACGCGTTCCTCACTTCAACATTGGGACACAACGAATAAAGATCAAAAACTTGTTAGTAATTGGATTTTACTTCGTTATTTCCAGGTAACCAATATTTTCTATATTTTTGTATATTTCTAAAAAGTTGAATGTTTAAGGAACCATTCTATAAGTGTTAGTTAAAAATAATTTTACATTATTTTTTTTCATTCAATGTTATTTTCAGTTTGAGCTTGTATATATGTTTTCATTGTATTTTTCATGTTTTATATTCATTATTCAACTAACAAGTATGTCTGACAATTTTTGTATCAACCGATATTAATTTTTGGAAAACTCTTTTATTAATTTGGTATCTGAAACGAAGAATCTGCAATTTACATTTAACCCGCAGTCAAGGGAAGTAATTTAGAACTTTCGGCACAAAAACCTGAAAATGTTCAAAATCCATATTATCATGTTCAGTCAAGAAATTTGTAAGTGTTCTCTTTTATTTTAAATGTATCTTTTACTAGAAAACTCAATTTTATACGATTAGAAAAGTGATTATCATGAATTCACATTTTGATGCATGTCGGACCGCGTTTCCTCTGTTGTTGAAATTTCTTTAAAGTTTGTGTAATGTAAGATTGAACGGATTTTTGTTGTAAGTTTCAATTGTTTGATTTGGTTCACAAGTGTTTATGTAAAACTGATTATGAGATTATTATTTTGATTGTTTGGTTTGTCATTCATCTTCTTTATGAAATTATTGACTTCAACATTGGGACACAACGAATAAAGATCAAAAACTTGTTAGTAATTGGATTTTACTTCGTTATTTCCAGGGAAAACACGATTCGTGAATCCCCCTGCAATACCCAAACGCCCAGTGTTGACAGTCAAGATAGCTTATTCCCCCAAATCAAGGTCAAGGTCAGAGAATATCCCTAAGTCTGAAAAACTCTGGGATAAATTATACCAAAATGTGTGGGAACAATTTTATAATATATTGTGTGAACGATTTAGTAAACTGTGGACACAAAATAACTAAATCGTTCACAGACATGGGCGGATCCAGAATTTTTTTTTCAGAGGGGGTCCTAAAGTCCGAATTTTTTGAAGAGCAAAAAAAAAAAAAAAAAAAAAAAAAAAAAAAAAAAAAAAAAACCGCAAGAAAATAAAGTTTTTGTTAGTTCTGTTTCTAATTTTCTAATTATTAATATTTACATTACTAGTAGATTCCCCATGTTAAACGCCCATTAGGCAACTAGAATTATATTCCAATAACTTGGGTTGCTCACGTGCAAGTTTTGCATGTAGGGAGAATTTACCAACGTTCAAATACATTTGACACTAAAACAGGCAAAATATGCGAAGTGCATGAAAATAAAAATGACAGATATTTAGAATAAATGTAAATATAAGTAATGACTGTCTTACTTTTGGTGTTCATGGGTGTATAATTCGCTTCGCGATTCACGGAATTTGCACGTGTCCAACCAGAATTATACACCCATGAACACCAAAAGTAAGACAGTCATTTCTTAAATAAAACAGGTTACTGGAGAGCAATGGCGAGCAAAAAAGCTTAAAATCTTGAATTTGCACATCATAGTACTTGATTATTGATTTCAGTTCTAATATGTAAATACAACAAATGGCGAGCGAAAGCGATCCAACGAATTTTTTTCCGAGCGGAATAAAATCCACTATTCGTGTTTATCGTTTTCTTAGTGCCCTTGTTTATTGACCTAGATGTAATGTATATATGTTAATTGTATATAGGAAAGCGCAGCATCATTTGAAAATAACGTACATGTATGTGATAAATTGTCGCCAGAGAACTTTTTTGAAATGCTGACGGCAAAATGAAAGATTTCTAATACAAATTCATGATATATTTTTTAAAATATTATGACAACAAAAGGCTAATTTGGACTTAATCTTATGGAATATGTATATATAAAAATATCTATGCTTCGAAAATTCCAGAGGGGGGGGGGGGTTCCGGACCCCCACGACCCCCCTCTGGATCCGCGCTTGCACAGAGTTTCGCTTTAACTGAGGGAACCATTTGATAAACTGTGCACACGATTTAGTAAATTGTGGCCACGATTCTGCTAAATCGTTCGCACAGTTTAGCTTACTGTCAGAACGACTTAAGGAGGCCGAGTACAATTTGGAAAAAAATACTTTCTGCCCTGGCGATTTTGATAAAATTTAAGTCATCAATAAATTATGCTTTGAGGATTATTTCATGAAAAAAGTATGAAAATTTACCGTCTGGGATTTTCAGGGGATAAGTTTTCCGTCGTTTCCTTATGGGGGTATATTGGATTTCTAGAAAAATTAAAGGTTTTTATCATTTTTTTCATATTTGTGCCCTGGCGATTTTTATTAGATTTATATCAGCAATATGTCCAATAATACTCTTCAGATTTATCAAATAAAAATATCAAGTCACCGATTAGTTTTTTTCAGGGACGGTTTCAAAGTAACCGTAACAGGTATAATATTTGCATTGTGGGATGAACTTGTCCTCATTATACCTCATATAGTGCCTTTTTCTTGAGCCTATATGATACATGTGATTGTAATAATAATGTTTGACAGTATGACCCAATGTTGAAGGGGGTTTCTCCATTTAAAAAAACAAATATTGAAATATCAAGCAGGAATAAACAGGTACAACAAGTCAGTCGGTAAATAATATACATTATTTCTGAATGATTTTAAATATATTTAGAATTTGGGGAACTCATCTATGTGAAGACTCAAAATTTTGCGTGCCGGATATGTCCTTAAATCGTGGCCACAGTATACTAAATCATGCACGCAGTTAGTTTATCAAATCGTTCCCATAGTTTGTGTTAAATCGTGGCCAAATCTTACTAAATCGTTCGTACAGTTTAGCTTACTGTCGGAACGACTTTTATACTGTGCACACAATTTACTATAAGCGGTGGCAACGATTTAATATTTTGTCCACATGTGCACTTACAGTGACCATAATTTTTCATCAAAACACTTTCAATTCTTGAACTCCTTTCACGAAACCCGAGATCAAGTTCTGATATTTCATGTACATTTTATGTCACATCGGCACATGCGTGCATTCAGTTGTTAGGACACCTCATATGTCAAGGTTTAGTATCTTGTTCTGTCATAAGTGTTGGTACATAGCTATAACTCGATTTATCATAAATCAGAAATATAACATGCGTTTACTGGAAATTTGAAGATAATGAAAAACTACATGTGTAAATTATTTGTTGTAATTGACAATAATTATTACGAAATTGAAAAAAAAAAAAAAAAAACAAACCCCGAATGAATACCCCAAAAAGTAGATGAATATGTATGTATCTTTTTGCATTATTCAGCTAAACATGTATATTCGAACATTCAAACTATCCGCCAGCGTCATATTACAGATAGTTAATTGTAGACTAAGAGTATGTATTTTCACCATAAATTACATGTATGTAAGCATCATCCAATCAGAAAAGTCATGACAACAGGCATGATGAGGGGAAGTATCATCCAATCAGAAAACTCATGACAACAGGCATGATGAGGGGAAGTATTCAATAAAGGAGGCTATATTGTTAAGAGAGTAGGTCGATCATAAACAGTTCAGAGGCTTGACGAGGAAGGAAATGTAGATTACTGCATTTAATCATCAATGGATACAAGTATTGTCTCTTAAACAAAGTCATTTATGTGACATTAAATAAGAGGGACGATTCATAACTATTTCTCAAACGTAAGTTATCGTATCTGTAAATATATAAATATTCTTTAAAATAAAATATAGTTTCTATATGGAATGGTAGCAAAACGATTTGTAATGGAACAAAGTTTCAAGATAATACATCACGCAAAATGAGATGCATTTTTTTTTTAAATCTATAAAAATTGTTCAGTCTTGTCATTGGATGTGAATTCTGTTTCAATAGAACTGGAAGTATACAGTACTCGGTATACAGTACTCGGTAAGCGTCTTTAGCAAAGCAGTGATAGTCTAAACATTCCTTTTTTTCTCTTTGATCAATCAGATCGCATAATCACGAGATCACTGAGTCAGTCCTTGTCACAGCTTGTGAAATCTTATTTTGGTCATCAATTTTATTTTACATTGTTACTGAATCGACTCTACAGGAAATTCGGAACCGCGCACTCACTGCAGAGAAATTGCACGCATTTAAAATCAAACAAGTAAAACCAGAAGGCGCTGCTGAAATAAATTTTGGCTGTGATTAAAAAAGAAATCACTATGGCTGAAAGCATCACTGATGAGGATTTAATTATCCGAAAGACGTGTCTGGTGCATCAAAACTGGTTTAAAATGTATTTGAAGAGTTGTAACATTTCCATATTATTATGCTGAGGCATATTTGCTATATGTGCTCAACAAGATATACATGTTAATCTAAAAATCGACAGATAAGAGGAAAGAAAAAAGAGAGATAAATGAAGCAATGAAATTCAAATATCAATGTTAATGAATGAAACGTTATTTTATAAACCTGTCATATCAAACATAAAGATCATGGATGAAAAGTAAACGCAAAATTATACAACACAAAAATAAATGAATAAAATAAATCGGTTTGGTTTCTCCTTAACTACTACGATGAACTGTTCTTTTTTTCAGATGACGTCCATTAGTAATTTATCAATAACAACAGCGTACTCCTCAGATTTCAGTGTAACGTCTTTCGTGCCAGACGCTGTTTCTAAGGATTCAATACAGGAATGTAATGCTAGTTTGACCGGAAGTTACATTCAAAGATGGCTGAAATACAAAAGTGACGAGAAAGCCTATCTTTACCTTCCAGTAATCATCTATGATCTCATCCTTATCCTTTTGGGAACTTTAGGAAACATCATAGTCATATATATATACAAAGCAAAGTACAAGCGACAAACATCGAATTATTACATCATAACCTTGGCAATATTTGACCTTTTGACCTCGACCGTTGTCATACCAATTGACATCTATGACCTTCGATCTCATTATTCTTTTTTCAGCGAACCCGCCTGTAAGATTTTCCGTTATTTCGAAAACATGTCAACCTATGGCTCGGCTATAGTTCTGATAGAAATAGCATTTGACCGATACAAGAAAATTTGCCATCCACTGACGCCAGATACCTTTCAGAAGACAAAGATTTTGTGTATCACGGCAGGATGTTTGGCCGTTGTGCTGGCATCGCCAGCTGTTATCATATTCGGGATAGCACACCGCACGATTCCCGAGCACAATTTCTGCGGGTTCGATTGCTCCGTGTCTGGAAAGTACAAGCGCACTCGCGTTCCAATGATATTCTACAGCGTGCTTATATTAATATTCATTGTATCATTTACAACTATGCTGTTCCTGTACATAAGGATATGGCTAGCTATACGATCCCGCAGAAGAAATTCTATCGGGGAGTCATACAGACAATCGGATTCATCCCAAAGACAAAGCATCAATGGCGGAAAGAATATCGTCAAAAAGCGTCCTTCTAAAGCAATATCCAATGGATCGAGTGGGGACGATTCCGTATTTATCCACAATGAAGGTAAAGGTGGCATACAAGCCAGTATCAGTTCAAGAAGGGTCACGTTCACTTCTCTCTCCAGTGCATCAAAGAAAGCGGCAATTTCGAAGACCACTAAAATCTTTGTTGCGGTCAGTATTGCATATGTACTCAGTTATCTTCCAGGAGTAATCGTGATGTCTATTCGATCCATTTTGAACGGTATTGAAACCAAATCATCTAGTGCGATTCAAATTTTTCTAAAACTTTTCGCCCGATCACACTTTATCAGTAGCGCCATTAATCCAGTCATTTACAGTGTGCTGAATGTTAATTTTCGGGCTCAGTGTATAAAAACAATTCAAAGCATGTCACGTGCAATGTCTGCCAGAGATGACCAAAGGAAAGGATCTTTCCGAATGTCTAGAAGACAAAAGATTTCTAGATCGGATTCTCACAAGAGTGACAAAACAAAAGAATATGAAATGGAACAATTAAAAGCTGAAATGGACGACAGAGAGCATCGTTAATTTTGCTAAGTACATGTATATTGGACGGATTGTAAGAAGTCATATCATTTTCATCTACGGGTATTAAATATATTCTTACAATGAATGAATATCGTGAAAAATGAACATATCTATAGAACAATACTTAGTATACAGTTTGTTCCTGGTTTTGGTATTCAATTTCTTCCTAACACCGCCTCTCCGTATAATGTTCTATCTCGGAAACATTACCAGGATTACCGTGTAAACCAGTACATGCCACTGAATAACTATTTCTATAATCGTACATATATATAATGATAATATACTACTTTAATTTTCGCAATATTTCTTTTCTGAGTTTTTGCTACTTTGTAAATTTTAGTTATTACGAAAAGAAATATTCGAAGCGCACTTCGAATGAAATATGCAACAGTTACTGTGTATCGCCCATCCCCCGAAAAAACTTTAAGTAATACACAAAGTCATGTATATACATGTATATGTATGTAATAAGGAATCGTTGTTACGTACTCTAATCATTTGTTTAATTAATATTTTCAGTTGCAAATGATCTTGTTTCTGTGAGTTTTTTTTTTATTCGCAAACTTTTATACAAAAGAGCTGAGCAAGCGATCATATGTGTGATGTTGATTGAGCTTTGTTTTGATGTTATCTTTTATAAAATAAATTATATTGCTTTTTACGAATAATGTAATTCTTAAAATAATAATTATAATCTTCCTTACTTTCCTTAATTTTTTATTCATATATTCCACACTTGCCAGTTGGCTATATGACATATATGCATTTGCAAAAAGTTGTAAAACAGCCAGTAATGAAACACATGATTTTTGGGTAGTGTAACATTGACATAAATATGTATGGTTTGAGCACAGAATTAAATATTTTACTCGTTGAAGAAGCTTCTCAGCAGGACTTTTCAAAATAAATAATTTTATTTCGGTAAATATTTGCTCTTTTATAAAAAGAAAAATAGAGGATGTTTTGAGACCGTCTGAGAGCATTTAGGGGAGAAATTGTAAAGTTTAAAAATGATCACTCCTTTCCTTTTCAAAGTCTTAAAAACATATAAAATCCTATTATAAACTTTTCAGCAAAATTCTTTAACATAAAGCATTCTTTTACATAATAATGACTTTCGGGCAATTCATTTCATTTAAAGAGAAAAGAATACGAGAGGTTTTTTTTTATGAGATGCTTTGATAGCCTTCCCCATCACTTGCTGACTTTGGATGCAAGGTACGGATCACAGGCACATGTAGAAAGAGCGTCAATACCCTGTATGGTCATAAGAGAATACTGGTATCTTATAGAGAGACAAGGCTTCCGACGAATTTTCAGCTAGAAGTAGCATTTCAGCATTTTTTTACATTTGAAGGGCAAAACGGGGTATGACCATAAAGATTAATTGGTATACTTCCTAAAAACATCAATAATTCACCCAAAAATATCTCATAACATAGCCTAATCGTCTACCTTGGACTGTTTTCTACTTTCTGTCTTGAACCTCCATTGCCATATTAGCTTGTCTGAATCATCCAGGTGTTTTACTCTGCTTGCAGTAAGCAGAGTAAAGCCTCTGAATGAATCAGTGTTTGTCCAATCTGGAAATGGAGATTCAAGACAGAAAGTAGAAAACAGTCAAACTTAGGTAGACGATTAGGCTATGTTATGGGATCTTTTTGGGTGAATTATTGATGTTTTTAGGAAGTATACCAATCAATCTTTATGGTCATACCCCATTTTGCCCTTCAAACATGACAAATGCAAATATTTCAGATGCTCCTTCTAGCTGAAAATTCGTCAGAAGCCTTGTCTTTCTATACATATACTATTCCCTTATGACCTGTAAAGGGGTATCATACAAGATATTGACGCTCTTTCTACATGTGCCTGTGGTACGGATAACAGGAATCAGGAACAGTTTCTCGATCACGTGGTAGTGACTAAGCGAGCATGGAATGACAAGTCGCCATACATAATTACATGTGTACCATAAATGTATTGGAGGGTATTTCCGCACTCTGTCACATACTTCATACAGGAAGGATGCTAATAGAGAATTAGTAACAAATGTGATAGACATATAATTATCTTGTTATCAGTATTTTCATATGTATAGTAGTCACAAATAGGATATTAATCGGATTAAAGCTTAAAATCTTCGCATTGTTCATACATGTGTAGTAAAATATGAAGTAATTTGAATTTACAATATTTAAGAACCATTTGACACATGTATAAGATTTTGAATGTCAACAAAAATTACAAACCAGAAGGAGTTGGAAGTTTTCAAATCAATTTTAATGCAGCAGATACGTGTTTCGGATAGCAAATCCTCACCAGTGGTACTTCTCGTTGTTATATGTGTAGGCTTTGGTGTTCATTGATTCCATGTTGCATTTAAAGTTGCTTGTCTCTTTTGCGTCTCTTGTCGTGCATGTCTTCTCTGTGTTTTTTTTGCATAGGGTACTGTAACTGGGTGTTATAGGAGATCCCCTCCTTTCTATTCAAACCAAAGGGATTAATTTTCAGACAGCCAAATTTATTTTAGTAGCGCCCTCTAGTTAGATTTTTGGTGTATCTACTTTACATAGAGTGCGCGGCTCCAAAATCCCTGTAGGGTCGATTCAGTGGCATAGTTAGATTAATCTATGACCAAAACAGCAACCTCCTTAGTTCTGATGATGTTTTAGGATGAAAAGACAAGTTTCCCGAGTGGCAGAGTAATAAATTCATGATGTCAAATTTATAAGGGCCAAAACAAAGTACTAATAATTACTATCTTTGGCAGGCTGTGTTATCAATGGTTTTGTATTTTTGAATTTTTAGTGTAAATCTACTTTTCTCAAGATGGAAAAAATTACAGTACTATTTGGTAGTTTTCTTTTTCTAGATTCTGATACCATGACCTATGAGCGAAACTCCCAACCTCTTGTTTTTTATTTCAAAATAATACAGTGAACGAAATTGAATAAGCTTTAAGCTTCTTTTTTGGTCAAACTTAATTTGATATTAAAATTTGCATCATATACACTGTCATCCTTAAATAACTATATAAACAAGGAATTCTTTATAAGTTTATACTAAATTTTCCATTCTGAACTCGAAAGATTAATAAAAATTGGCTTCACATAATTCAAAATTCTGAATTGTGATAACGAAAATGTAAATAGAAACCTTCTTCGCCTGCAGATTTTCCCTAAAAATTGTTATTTGTATATGAAAAAAAAAACTGTATATAAATATTTCGGTCAAGTTTGTTACAAATTACTTCTATAAGATTCATCTTAAGAATTATACAGCAATGGATTCGAAACTACTCATTTTCTAATCGTTACATGAACAGACACGGTGTATACTAATTTATAGATGGCAGTGTATGTAACATGATTTATGTGATATTTGAATAAGTATGTCTAGACTGTACTAATAAGCACGACGCCGCTTTTGACAGCGCCACCTACAATGGATTCCGTACTTACACCGGAGATTGTTCATTAGCTGAGTTGTCCTTCGTGTTTCTATAAAGCAGCGATATTGTCTCCGTCTGATTGTCTTATTTTTGTCTGTTCTCGTAAAAAAGTTCTGTTTTATATTTTTCAAGAATTTGTCAGCCGTTTTATTGTGATTTTTGGAATCTGTAATCGGATTTTATGTTGAACAAAGGAGGGGATCTCCAACAACATCAGGTTGCAGCACCCACAGCAAAACCCCAAAACACCCAATGCAGACACACAAAGCAGACAAGCACAGAAAGAGACGCATAAGGGACAAGGAACGTAACGCACAACACAGAAACATCAAACACAAAGGACTAGACATAAACCAACGAGACCAATGGGCAACCGGTGCCGACTTAGGACGGCCATCTGCCACGGAAATAGCAGAAGGTATGGTTATCCTAGATTACGTGCGCACTACCCTCCCACTTTTCCGATTACCCAGAGGTCTCGAAGAAAGTACAATTGTGGTATAAAACAACCTCCTCACTGTCAGATCAAGACCGCAAAACGCAGGGGCCCAAGCAACACAGATGAATATGTAAATGGATATCAAAAGACTTTCATTCACTGATTTCCAGTAACATACATGTGAATACCCAGTACAATGGTATTCATGAAGTTATATCATTCCAACATGGCTAGCAAAATAAAACGTTTGCATGAACAGAGGCAGATCAAATCGCATTAAATCAAAATTCTTTACAAATATGATTGTCATCATTGAAGATTTGACAACCATTTCAGTCTCATACCATAACACCGTGTGGAGTTTGAACAGTGATCTGAACCTCGTCATACAATGTACTCATAAATAGCAGATAGAACTTGGAATAAGTATGAACACAACACAGATATTTGATCCCTTTGCTGTAGTCAAAGACTAAAAACGACACGCGCATTACCAACCGTCGATAGCTCTTTCAAAGCATCCCTCGTATTTTCAACATTTCCTTTGCATTTATGCTAAATGGATATTTCCTGAACAAAACAGGTAGGACTTTTCTTTGCTCTATGTTAAAAAATAACCGCCAGTCTACATCCCAATTCCTTTGATCAAATAGTTATAAGTCCTCTACTTGATTAATTGTCGACAAAGGGATTGCTGAGAGACGCTTATCTATTTTCTAACAACATTCGACTTTTTACGTATCTAGATCTTCTTTATTCCTTGAGAAGGGCGTAACGTTTCCAAAGTTAACCATAGCAATAGGTAAGAATGTTACGTCTTCAAATTCATAGCAGAGAACTTTAAAGCATAGACCAGACATGCACGTTTTGGGTACTTAACCCTCTTCAGTTATCCTCAATTCAAACATTGAAATATAATATTGTCAAAGGTTTGTCCAAAAACTACCGATAAGCGTAGCAGGATGGGTAGGATATAGATGATGCTACAGGACCCACTTTTCAGAAATTTTGAGAAAATTTTGTGAACAGACAATTTTGAATGCGTTTGAAGAAACGATCAACAGAAGTTGATCCGACTTGGCTACATGACGAATTAAAGGTACTAATGTAAAAAAAAAACGAGATGTTTTGCAGTATATTTAAAGAGCGATAACTCTTTTGATTATTTCACAGTATATTTTATTAAGTATTCAATTGAATGTCTCTCGATACATAACAAAGTGGTAACATGGAATCAGCAACAACAGAATTTATCTTTTGATATAGATACCTGCAACAGAGGATTACGTTTTCCTTTATTTTGTAATGTGATAAACTAAACATCTCGTACAGTGTGTATAATCATTGTTATTGTCTATTTACCCAGAATATTTGACTTGGAGAAAGATACATCCACAGACATTTCTTACACATTAATTAAGTATGAAGAAAAATGAAATTCTCAACTCCGCTTTAGAGAGAAGTAACCTCCAAACATTCATCAGCGACCGTTGTCCTGAAAGCAGTCAGATGTAATGATATCAATCACAGTAGGTAAGTCTTTACTAACTCACCAGAACAAAGTCTGCTTTTATGATGTCTTCATTTTTTCTGTTCATATACGCAATCGGTTCCTTATGTTGGCTCGTTGGTAATATAATTTTATGCGTTGTGTAACCATACGGCCTCATGTATGCTGTGTTTTCACGTCCCGAGGACAGTGTGTATCCTCTATGTGGCTTGTCACTGGGTGTGATTAAGATGTATAATGTAGCTTCAATTTATTTCACAAGAAATAAAGTATATTTTCATGGTAAGCACCAACAACTAGTTTTGAAAACAGAAGGTCTCATTTGTATTTTACCATTATTTAAGCATTTTGCTATCACACATATGAAAAAAAAAACCTCGTGAAAATCTCAAAACGTGCACTGGTCAAGCTATGTTTGTGTGCATATAAAACTTTTTGAAACTGTCGAGCATATGCGAGCTGCATACACCAAATGACCGACCCGATCCATTAATATTAATCATTATGAACATGGGCCTAAATAAATTCTTTCAAACAGAGTGGTCTTTGCGCATAGTTTATTCTGCCGTGTTGCATTTGTCGATCTGTCATAAATCACCTGCACCAACAATAAATTCATAGGATCTCAGCAATATTGATGCACTTATTGGACCAAAGATGCTGGCTTTGACCGATAATTATATCAAGCTGTTAGTATTGAATTAAGTTTTGATTTATCCAATATTGTATAGAACGCTTAGACATTGATTGATGTAATTCAATTCATATCAGAGATGGTTTTCACGAGATGCATGCATCTTTGATAGAAATGACCTTTTTCGCTCAAGCTGAGATCAAATGTTCATCAGAATGAAAGGATTCATTAGATATACCATAAATTATGAAGGAAAACTATTGGACAAAACGTCGATTCTGAAGTCGTTTCTTCTTGAGGAATTTAACCGAAAGTTTGGAATTTTTGACAGGTGTGTTCCTTTTTTCATGAACATTGAATCTGGTAAGTTCTCACTATCAAAATTGTTAATGGAGAGATTCATACAAGTGCGTATCACAAAAGAGATGATAGTAGATTATCCCTGGCTTAATGGTGATGTTCCTAGATTACCATCATACGGTATATACATTTTACAGCTAATCCTGTATGCTAGAACATGTACTGAAGTTTTGGATTTTCATTGTAGGAATTTACAAATTACGAAGAAAATTTCAGGTCAAGTTTTTCGCTTTCACAAACTACTTCAGACTTTCTGGAAATTTTACAAAAATTATCATCAACGTCTTTTAAAATTCGGACCCATTCAAGCAACAGAGTATTTTACTATGGGTATTTTACAACCTGTATTTTATGGTGACATAATTAACAAAATAAGAAGGATCAAAAGTAGACAGAATTACCATCGAAATTGTTTAAGAATCTTCAAACGCCTTTTATACCATGGATATGCTCTTTTTGTCACCAGACAGGCACTTGACTTGGTACTGGACCAATCTACAGCCTTGTACCAGCGCATTCTAAAGAATTCAATGTGACTGACTGTGACAAGAGGACTCCATGACGGGCACTGTCCAAACCTCCTTAGTGAAGACAGGGCCCCAACCACTCTCTATGAATGTCAGTCGGACTCCTCGTGTAATCACATGAACAAATTCACTACAGCCGACAGAGAGCACGGACTGTATTTCGTATGCCTTCTGTTTTTATATCCATTTACATATCCATCTGTTTGCTTCTTGGGCCCATGCGTCATGCTGTCTGTTTATTTTACAGCGAGGAGGTTATTTTTCACCACAATTGTGCTTCCTTCAAGACCTCTAAGTAATCGGAAAACTGAGAGGCTTGTGCACAAGAATCCGGATAACGACACGGTCTGCTACTTGCGTGGCATATGGCAGTCCTAAGTCGGCACCGGTTTATGTGTGGTCTTTTGTGTTTTATGTTTCTATGACGTGAGTTGGCGTTCCTTGTCCCTTTTGCGTCTCTTTCTGTGCATGTCTTCTCTGTGTTTTTGCATTGGAACATGTAGTGTTGGGGTGGGTGCTGCAGCCGATTGTTGTTAGAGACCCCCTCCGTTCTTTTACTTTTAGAATAGAGCATCTATTTCAACTTAAATAGTTAGTATCTCTGTAAGTCCCTGAGCATATCGTTCACCTAGCTTCATAATGCCTAGACTTGAAATATATTTGTGAATTCTACGTCAAAATTTGATAAATAATTCCAAATCTAAGGGGTATCTTCCTGTTGACATAGCTCTGTGTCCTTAACTGGTTCTTTGGCATATATTTTAGGTCAAGTCTAGGATTTCGCTCTTCATCTATTCATTATTTGGATTTCCCCTATTTCAGCCTTACATATTACTGATGAAACATTAGATGTCGAAATGCGCATATGATGCACTGAAAATATTATTTTACACAACAACATATATTTCAATATTGACAATTCATACACATAAAGTGTAAAATGTAGCTAAACACTTTGGACAGTAGATGTGTTTTACATGTATCAATCAGAGAATACTTGCTCTTCAATCTCATCTTGTTGTGTTCATCTTTAAGACAATTTATAACCCTCATTTTGACCATTACAAAAATCAAATTTACTCATAGGAGTTAACTATTAAATACTAACCAATTTTTTCCTATAAAGTAATTGAATCATTTCAGGGCCAGATCAAGTCAACAGCTCCTTAACTTGGCTAATGTAGATGTCCGCAGACTTCAATCATAAAATGTTTAAATTTCTCAACTCATCATATACACAAGAACCTGTTACCATGTTTCGACTAATCATAGTTTAGATATTCTTTATTCTCACTTCTTAATGTTATTCATTCCGAGGTTCTCAACCGTTCCAATAGAAATTCTAATGATTTTGCCTTGCCTTTTCGAATGTAAGACTGAATGACTGATAGTCATATTGTACAGACTCATGATTGATAGCACGCCGTCATATTTGGAGGGATATGGAAAGGATGTTTTATTTAATCCGGGGATTATAATTCGACTGCATTCATTACATTGGTTATGTTTCTATGGCACCATTAACAATACATTCCCTTTTCAGCTTAACAATACAATCATTGGCCTCCTTCCATTTGTCTGTTGCCTTTCTAGTTAAACAGTTTAAGTCATTGTGTTTTGCCTCTTCTTTTGGTCGTAGTGATCAATGTGATTTATTATAAGTTATATATACATGTATGTCCGTCTGTTTAACGTGTGGTTTTACGAGCTCTCCCAACCTTTCTCATCTCATGTGTGTGTTCCGCAGTTATAACTGCAATGTTGCCTTGCTGGAGAAATTCCCTTTATTTCTCTTATTTGTACCTTTTGAACTTGTTTTTAAAATGTATAGGACTAATGTCGTCACCTAAAAGAAAAGAATAGACTCATAAATGCCATTTTACGGAGGGCAGAATTTAAAACATTTTCATCGATCAATTTGACTACATTTCATTATCACCGATAATGCTATATACCTTTAATCCTTAACATGAAACATACTTGACAAATAGAAAATATCTAAGACAACAATATTTATCGATGGAACAGAGGACTCCAAAATTATTAATTGGAGAGAAAATTAATCCAAATTCATATTCGTCATTCCATTGCTATCTATGAAATGGCGGGATAGATATCAAATGGTAACCAATTAGATTTGGCATTTGTCATTTTTATTTCTGAACGTATTACTTATTATTTGCCAGCATTTTCCATGGAAAACCTTATGTAAAAAGAGGTAATAGTTATTCTCTTTTCTTTTTTAAAGTAGGTATTGCCAGTTTTCGACTTACTGTATTTTTTTTTCGCTGTGGGAAATGCGTGGGGGAAATATTCGCGGTAAAATGTTTTTCCCACTGTTTGAATGCAGCGGGGAAATTTTCGCGTGGGGGAAATCTTTGCGATTTCCAATGATTCGCGAAAACACGTGAAAATTACCCCCACGCGAAAATGTCCCCGTTTACAGTATTTTCCCGTGACTCCATCATAGCTTTGTGTTTATTATTTTCATTACATCTATTCCTGATTTTAATTAGCAAAAAAGATAGGATAAAGATATGAACCATGTTTTTATATAAAGGTAAGCGATTTGTCAAATTTGATTTCGAAGCTTCCAGAGAATATGCCTCATTCTTGTCAAACACATTTTTATAAGTAGTTTTAAAAATATCAGGCTATTTTACCCTATAATTTCGTTCTTTTGGACCTCTGGGTAACCAGAAAAGAGTGAGGGTTTCGCGCATGTAATACGGATAACCATACCATTTGCCACTGTGTTGCAGATGGACGTCCTTAAAGTCGGCACCGACTTCCCATTGGCCTCGTTGGTTTATGTGTGGTCTTTTGTGCTTAATGTTTTATGTGTTGTATTTCGTGTTTCTTGTTTCGTTTTTTTGCTGTGCATGCCTTCTCTGTGTTTTCGCGTGTGATGTTTTGCTGTGGGTGCTGCAACCGAGGGTCGGTGGAGATAACTCTTTTCTTAAATATATCAAAATAAAAAAGGGCGAAAAACTTCTCTTCTGCTTTTAAGATTGCCAGTGTGAGTGCATGATTTCGTATTCACGATTACTTATTGCTGAGGTATTACGTGACCTCTATTGTTTGCTTTGTCTGTGTGTCTGTGTGATCCTGTACTGTGGTTTGGTTGGGGATCCCCCTATTATTTTGTCATTTATTATTAATAAGGAAGTTCCAGCTAGGAGGCTTGACTTGAAATACTTTTACGTTTAAAGATTAGGTTATGAAACTCCATTGCCATCTTGTATCTATCATTTTTCATGAAACTTTGGGTAATTTTGAAATGTAAATTAAAAAAGGACAAAACAATTACACAATTACATTATAGGTAATCGTCTTCAAATCTAATAGCATCAATTAACAACAGATAAATTTGCAGCATTTGCAGCATGGTCCAGACATGGACGTTTCGGTACATTCGTCAGTGATCCTCAATCTAAACGTTGCAATATGACCAAAGTGTGTGAAAATTATTATGACCAAAATGTACCGAAAAACATAATAGGATGGGTAGATATGATGCTACAGGACCCACGTTTGAGGAATTTCAAGAAACGATAGATCGGAATTGATTGAAATTGGTATTCTACCTGGTAAAGAATGTTTGATTTGGTCACCATAGAAATAATTAAGATAATCGATTAAGGAAAAGTCTTGGTTCTTTCCAATGTTTATCCAGTATAAATTTTCTGGTTTTGAATTTCTGGCTTTTTATTTATATCTGTTCAGTGTTTGAGATCTCCTTTATAGAGTATTAATTTAGAAACTTTGACTCATTCGAGTAATGTACAATTGCAACAAAAGAATTCATTCACTGATAAGGAAATTATATTTCTATCTACATATGTACTCAGATGAGTTTTTTTAAGTGCATTCCTTTGTGTTTTTTGTTCGCATTTGTACAAGGTTGTATCTGTCTCTTTCTTTCTTTCGCGAAAGCGGAGGGTGGCATTAAAACCGGTTCGTCAATCTGTCCGTCAGTCACAAAAACTTAAACCTTGGCGATAACTTTTGAATGGTAAGTGACAGGGCTTTTCTATTTCACATGTGTTTTCATTGTGACAAGACCTTTCCAAAGTTATTTGACCTTTTGACCTTGACCTCGGAGTTTGACAAAGTTTTCAAAATTTTTAACCTTGACCTTAACTTTTGAATGGTAAGGGATAGGGCTTTCATATTTCTCATGTGTATTCTTTGTGACAAGACCTTTCAGTTGGTAAACAATCTAACCCAGTGACCTCATTTTTGGCGGTTGACCCACATTAAAAATAAACTTCAACCTCGACCATAACTTTTGGATGGTAAATTATAGGATTTTCTTATTCCATATATGCATTCCTTTTTACAAGACCTTTCCCTTGGTAACAAAAGTTTGGACTTTTTTCCTTTTGTTGGATTTAAATCTTTTGATATTTAGAATTTTGATAATATATGAGATATTTCATGAAAACTTAAGAATGGGGGAGGGGGCTGTGAGCAATTCTTTAAAGACAAACACCCGAAAGCGGGGATCACAATTTCTTGAATTTGATTTTTTTTATCAACTTTGGTTACATTATCTCCTTATTAGAGGTGTTGAATCTTTTCTATGACATCATATTTTGTTCGACACATATTTACTCATCGATTTTCTAAAGCGTCAACTACTCCATTTAAGACTATTCATATATTGTAATTTCCTTTCTTTTTAAACTTTAATTCTGCACCAAAGAAATTACTGGCTTTCCGGTTGCGTGATGGTACAATGGTTTATGTAATACGTATTCGCACGATAGTTTTGAGTGTTCAGTGCAGTAATTGATTAGTCTTCTTATCTACTCCTTTGTATTTGCAAGAATTTGAAAACCTTTGTAGATAGAGAAATCAATTAATATATGAATACACTTCTTCATAATTATTTGCATGCTAGTATACATTTATGCATAAGGCTAAAATAAGTGTCTCATCTTCCTGGGTCTGACAAAATAGGGTAGGCAGGTAGGATTTTTTGGACATTTATTTTCCTCTCAAAAAAAAAAAAAAGAAGTGTATGTAAGTTGACAATGTTTCTGTTTGTAGGTTATTGTTTCAGTGACGCTTTGTAATAGGCAATCTAGGAAAGCATGAAATGACAGTTGATGAAGAAACTAGAACATTCTGCAAATTTTGTAAGGAATTGCACAAATTCAACTTCAAAAATTAGACCAGAGTGCATTACTGAAATGAATTTTAGCTATGTCTTAAAATCGCTTTGGCTGGAAGCATCACTGATGTGGATTTACATGTCTGGTGTATTAAAATTGGTTTGTTCAAGAAAATAAAGAGTTGAAACACTTCCGTATATTTTTAAAAAATGTAAAGTAATTAAAAAATGCCGTAATAGTTTAAAAATAGTTTGTTAAAACATCTTGAAATTGCGAAAAACGTTGAAGGTCACGAGTTCAAAATAGGGTAAGTAAGGATGAGCAGAAACAGAAGTCTCCTTTTCTTATTTTGGCCTTAATACGAAATTACGTAACAGAACTTGAAACAAATGTAGATTATTTTAAAACAATAAGCAAATTTATAAAAGAACATGCAGGCGATGTGATGATAAGTATGACACTACAAAATAATGTCCTACAGAGATGAAACAGTTTGTCTTTAAGATTATTTTCTTTATGTTTAAAACAAAAGAATTAGTCCGAATTTTTTTGACAACAGGAATTTGTTATGAAAAGAGTTGTTGTATTCAAATTCGAAGCTCAGTGAAACAAACACTTCTATGTAGAACCTAATTCCATTCCAATCAAATAGACGTATATCCGAGTAGCCGGTACCTCACGTTGGGTAATTTTAATTTGAAATGATAATATTTCATAACACGCACTTGCCCTCGAAGAATTTTTTTTTCGGGTGGGTCACATTTGATAAACCTTTTATCCACTGGAGATATTTTTTATTGACTCAAGATTAAACTTTTCGTACGCCCTATCGATCGCTGTATCAACAATTCTTAAAATCATCATATTAAGTCAGAAGTATTTTTTTTCTTTATTTCTTATTTGTCGTGTCATTATCATATAGAATTATATATAATATGAAGAAAAACATCGGTGAAACGAACAAAACTGTTATTTAACAGCTCATCCGGTATGCTAGAGCATGTACTGATGTTTTGGATTTTCATAGTAGAAATTTACAAATTACCAAGAAACTTTTAGGACAAGGTTTTCGCTTTCACAAACTAGTAAAGACTTTCTGGAAATTTTATAAAAAATATTGTCAACTTCTTCTGAAATTCGGACCAATACAGGCAACAGAGTATATTACTTTGGGTATTTCACAACCTGCATTTTATGGTGACATTATTAACAAGATAAGAAGGATAAAAGATAGACAACATCACTATCACGTCAGAATCATCAAACGCCTTTTATACCGCGGATATGATCCTAATGTTACCAGACGGACACTAGGCTTGGTACTTTACCAATCTACAGTCTTGTACAGGCGCATTCTTAAAACTTGCACTCTGACTGACTGTGACGACGGGACTCCATGACCTCTTTAGACTCTTTAGAGAGGACAGGGTCCCAACCACCTGTCCTCTCTGAATGTCAGTCGGACTCCTTGGGGGATAACATACATGAGCTCGCGGCGGCAGAGCACGAATTGTATTACGTACGCCCTCTTTTTATATCCATTTACATATTCATCTGTGTTGCTTGGGCCCCTGCGTTTTGCGGTCTTGTTTGTGTGTGGTCATCTGACAGTGAGGAGGTTGTTTTACACCACAATTGTACGTTCTTCGAGACCTCTGGGTAATCGGAAAAGTGAGAGGGATGTGCGCACGTAATCCAGGATAACCACAACTTCTGCTATTTCCGTGGCAGATGGCCGTCCTAAGTCGGCACCGGTTGCCCATTGGTCTCGTTGGTTTATGTGTAGTCCCTTGTGTTTGATGTTTCTGTGTTGTGCGTTGACGTTCCTTGTCCCTTATGCGTCTCTTTCCGTGCTTGTCTGCTTTGTGTTTTTGCATTGAGTGTTTTGGGGTTTTGCTGTGGGTGCTACAACCTGGTGTTGTTGGAGATCCTCTCCTTTGTTATTTCGCATAAAGTCAATGATCTAGGTTTATATTCTAACTTTTCGTCTACTTGAGATATTCAAAAATACAGACTTTTCTAATTTTGTGATGGATCAACTTTAATAACGACTTTTCTATAGGAGAAACGTTACATAAAGTAAATTAAATTTTAAAAGAAACCCTGTTAATCAGAGGAGCGCCGACCGATCACTGAAAAGGGTAGGTTCAATAAGTCCCACAATCGGCACTTTATTTTTGCGAAAAATAATTCTATGAAAATAATGATTCAGCATCTCTTATATTTATCTCAAATACATGCCAAAATAGAAAAAAAACCTTTGTCAAAACGTAACGTGCGTTAATATTGGCGTCACATTTTGACGTCATTTGCTCTGCATGACGGAAAATGAAGGAATCTCGCCACGTTTTTGGCATAAATCTTTAAATTTTATGTAGATCGAAAGATAAATTACAAATATAACTTTTTATATGAAAAGGCGAGGACGAGGGCTGGCGCCCTACTTATTTTCATAGATTTTGACCAGAATTATGCCAACTTCTTACGATTTTCAGCATTTTACGACTTTAAGCCTATTTGGAAGCCATATCTTTCGGAGTACTGCAGGTAGATTAAAATATTCATCTGGTATTGCAAACAAGCATACATTTAACTTCCTTGATACGAAATACAATCGAAATCTTAAACATAAATTAGTGCCGATTTTCCATGTTACCGAGCCTGCTCCTTTGCAATATTTTTGCTTTTAATGTGTTCACTTACTACAAATGTTTAACGTCTTCAAATTCATTAGCATCATTTTAGAGCAGATAAATTGGCAGTTTGTACCAGACATGCACGTCTCGGGTAAACATTGCAATATGACCAAAATCTGTGAAAATCATGTCCTAAATATACCAAAAGACGTAGCAAAGATGGCTTGGATATGATGCTACAGGACCCATGTTTTAGAAATTTGAGAACATTTTGTAAGCAGAAATTTTAAAATGCATTTGAAGAAACGACCAGCCGAAATTGATCGAACTTGTATATATACATGTTAATATGTATACTTATCCTGTTTTTTTTTTAAATATCAACTCTAAGCAGTGATTGAAGGTCAAACATAAAGCCCGAAATCAGATTCCAAAAATCAAAATTAAAAGTCTTACAAATACTCGAAAAAATATAAAACAGAACTTTCTCACTAGAAAACAGAACAAACAGAGTGAGACAATAACACAACTTAGTAACTCAGTTTGTTTTCAGATATTGTTTTCATTTTTGGTGCATGAACATCGACGACGGGTGCGGCTAGCCAAACAGGGGATGCTTACTCCTCCCGGGCACCTGTCCCACCTCTAGCTTGCTAGGGGTCCGTCGATGCTCCATTTTGTGCTCTCTTGTGAGTGTTGTTGAGATTGTCGTCAGGATCTTCTTTATCTCAATAGTAAGCCAGTTTTCTTTGAGAATACTGCCTTCATCATGTGTAGGTGTAAGAAAGTATCCATTGAAAGCAAATCACCTCCTCTGGTAGACCAATTCTCATTTTGCTGTCTTTGGTAGTTAAATTTACTATACCCTCTTACGCTATCTTTTCTAGTAGCCATTTTTAGGAAGGCACATTGCTCTTTTACTTTCCCTGATAGACAATTCCAAGTTCTATTTATCAACGGTATTATCTTTTTTAAGATAATAAGTTATACTGTCTCTTGTAGGCAAATTCGTATATTACCTGATAATCAAAGCTCTCATTTACTATCCTCTGTATTCAAATAATTCCTTTGCTACATGTTCAAGTGAAGGTATTGCACACATATTTTTCGGGAGAGAAATACCATATTTTGAATAGATCTGTGTAATATATGGTCGTCCAAACTCGGCTCTGCATGTACATTGGTAAAAGCAAAGAATACATAATGATTTGAAATGTTTCATCGGTTCTTCTAGGTACCTGAATGATATTCTTACTATCGACAATCCTGTTTTTGAAAAGTATAAAAATGCTATTTAACCACACCATTTGCTACTTGCGTGACAGATGGCCGTCCAAAGTCGGCACCGGTTACCCATTGGTCTCGTCGGTTTATGTGTAGTCTTTTGTGTTTGATGTTTAAATGTCGTGTGTCTCTTTTCCGTCTCGTGCTGTACTCGTCTTTTGTGTGTTTTTGCATCGGGTGTTTTGGTGTTTTACTGTTGATGCTGCAACGGGGTCTTGTTGGAGATCTCCTCCCTTCTTTTTATCCACAAGAATTGACCCTAAACATGGCAAGCGTTACAAACACAGAAACACCATTTTTGGACCTAAATATGAAAATTGTTAATGAAGAGATTCATACAAGTGTGTATGACAAAAGAGATGATTTTGGATTCAACATAGTATATTTTTGATGTTCTAGATTACCGTCATACGGTATCTACATTTCACAGCTTATCTGTACTGATGTTTTGGATTTTCATAGTAGACATTTACAAATTACCAAGAAACTTTTATGTCAGGGTTTTCGATTTCACAAGTTAGTAAAGACTTTCTTGAAACTTTACAAAAATTACTGTCAACTTCTTTTGAAATTCGAAATTTAAAATACAAGCAACAGAGTATATTACTTTCGGTATTTCACAACCTGCATTTTATAATAATAAATGATATAATAATATTATAATATAATAAACATAATTAAAAAATAAGAATGATCAAATGTAGACAGAATTACAATCGAAATTGTATTAGAATCAAACGCCTTTTATCACGTGGGTATGATCCATCTGTCACCAGACGGACACTTGGCTTGGTACTTGACATATCTACAACCTTGTACCAGCGCATTCTTAAGAATTGCATTCTGTGATGACTGACTGTAATGATTTGACTACATGACGGACCCTATCCTCTTTAGAGAAGACTTGGTCCTGCCCTCCTGTCCTCTCTGAATCTCAGTCGGACTCCTCGGATGTTCACATGCATGATTTTGTATGCCTTCTGTTTTTTATATCCATTTACATATCCATCTTGGACCCCTGCGTCATGCTGTCTGTTTGTATGTTCATCATACAGTGATGAGATTTTATACACTACCACTGTGCGTTATTCGATTCATCTGGGTAATCGGAAAAATGGGAGAGCTGTGCGCACGTAATCCGGATGACCACACCTTGTGCTACTTGCGAAGCAGATGGCCGTCCAAGGTAGGCACCGGTTGCCCATTGGTCTGGTTGGTGTATATGTCGTCATTTATGTTTGATTTTTTATGTGATTTGGCGTTCATTGTACCCTTTGTGTCTCATTCTGTGCGTGTCTGCTTTGTGTTTTTTTTTGCAGAAGGTATTGTGCTGTTGGTGCTGCAACCGAGTGAGTTGAGTTGGTCTCGTTGGTTTATTTGTTGTATTTTGTGTTTCATGTTTCTATGGCATGAGTTGGTGTTCTTTGTCCCTTTTGCGTCTCTTTATTTGGGTGTCTGCTCTGTGTTTTTGGACAGTGCATGGAAATTGGTTTGGAATTTCTTCAAGAAGGTATAGAGTTGGAACCCTTCGACATTATTTGCAATAGATGTTTAATAGTTTTTGCTGTGGGTACTGTAACCGATTGTTGTTGGAGATCCCGTCCTTTCTTTTTTGGTCTACCACTAACAGTAATGTTTCAATAGACCACTTGTCAAAGTCCATAATGGATGACAAAATGAAGAACATTTTCTGAGGTTAGAGGTGTATGCGCTCCTTTTTCATTTAAGAAATCATTGTAGTATTTGTTTGGTTGATCAAGATATCAACACCAAAAGCTAAACGTCTTCAAATTCAATAGCATCATTTAAGAACAGATTAATTTGCAGCATGGATCAGACATGCACGTTTCGGGTACTGAACCCTCGTCAGTGATCCTCAATTTAAACAATGTATTATGGCCAAAGAGTGTGAAAGTCATTATGTCCAAAAATGTACTGAAAGACGTGGCAGGATGGGTGGGATATGATGCTACTTGACCCACGTTTTAGAAATTTCAAGAAATTTTGATAACAGAAATTTTCAAATGCGTTCAAGAAACGATCAACTTAATTTGATCAAACTTGGTTTCATGTGCCCTCGGCGCCTCCTGGTCCACCAGCAACTCTCACCAAATGGTACAAATGTTAAAAGTCTTCAAATTCAACAGCATCATTTAAAAACAGATAAATTTGCATCATGAACCAGACATGTACGTTTTGGGTGCTTAACCCTCGTCAGTGATCATCAATCTAAAAAGTTATTATGTTCAAAAATGTACCGAAAGACTTAAAGGATGGGTGAGATATGATGCTACAGGACCATTGTTGTAGCACAAGATGCATAAGTTTTCCCTCAATTTTTGGTGTTGAAACTTCGATCAACCAAACAAATATTGAATTGATTACTTATCATTTCATTTCATTGCTTTTCAAAGTTAATTCGAAATTGTGTTGCTAACGACGTTGCTTATGACATTGCTGAGCGCGTACTTCCGGTTTCCATCTTCATTTTTCGGCCAATCAGAATCATCGTTTCTTAGAAATAGCAATGGAAATTAAATTATTGTTATATCACAAGGGATGACGTTTTAATATTGACGTCCTAATGAAAAATTAGATGTAGAATCGAACATTTTGAGCTCAATAAAAAGATTGGAAAAGAATTCTGAAACTAAATGAAACTGATAACAAAATAATATACAAGTTCTTTACATTTCATAAGGAAACTATTAGTTATTGTTTTGATGTATGGAAAAATAAACTGAATGCTGATATTTTTGTTCTAGGTAAACATATGTTTTCCTTTGTTTTTAATGAATTAGTTGATGCAGACGAAAAAATATTTAGATGGAAGCTCTTTCATAACATTTTACCAAGCCAAGTATTGTAAACGAGATGGAAATTCATAGATAATAGTAGATGTTTTGTTTGTAAGGTTGTAGATGATTACGATCATTATTTCATAGGTTGTTCTTGTCTAGATAGTTTATGGAATCTAATAACTAATATACTAATAAAATTAGGGTATCACAAAAAATTTTAACTCTTTGAAGTTAGATATATTGTATTTGGTTACAAAATAGATAAAGAGGAATATCATGATCTTAACATAATTTTATCAACAATAGGATTTTCAATATATAAATGGTTCCATATCAGCAATATAAGGAAAGATAAAGTTGACATCAACATCATTTTTAGAAAGGAACTAGGAAAGAAAAGGTTACTACAGAAATTTAAGTTTAATACATTCATGAGAAGGTTCATAGAACATCTCCATTAAATCATAGTTTTCCTCTTTCGATCAAACATGCACAAACACTAACTTATATAGATGTACATGTGTATGCTATGTATATTTTTGTACTTTCGTTTTTCTTTCGTTTTCTTTTTCAGTCAACTACATAAATGATGTTCATGATGTTAATAATAATATCAATGTTAATAATTTGAAATAAAAGAGAAAATGGTGCTGTGATGATACATAGGCTCAGATAAGATATATAACGCATAAAGATTTAAAGATATATTATATCCAATGCACGTAACAATCCACCACTGTATACACACATCTTACCTAACATTAAATTATAGTTGAATCTACATTTATATTCAATTAGCAGATATATATTGTTATTGAAAACTGTCAGCTTCTTAGCTCATTTGGCATACAAGCGATGTAGAGCCTCTAATATCTGAGCACCTAAAAAAATTAAAAAAAAAAAAAAAAAAAAAAAAAGATTGGAAAATGGTCTATTGTGATCATGCGTTATTTGACTTTTTGTTGGTTCTCTTGGTGTAATGATATCTCCGGATGTGAGTGTGTGTGAAAGAGGTGTATTGATGTGTTTGTTTGTTTTTCGTTTCGTTTTCTTTGATGTCATCTGCGTGTGTCCCGCCATGGGCGTTTACTGCCACATTGTGCTGATCTTGTTGATTACATCGACGACAGAAATCTTGGCAAAGCCTCGTTTTTTTATGAAATTGAACGATACTGAAAAAGTGTCGTTGTATACTTGTTAAGAGGTACATAACATACCATGAAAAAATGACGATGTTGCATTTAAAAGAGATGTTAATTCTCAAGAAATATACCTTTTTTTATTAAGAATACAGACAATTTCTCTTAAATATGTACAGACAATACCCCCGTGCATGCTCCCTTCTGAGAGGAGTACATGTAATTGGTTTTAAGATAACTGATCACTTGTAGAAGTTTGCAGACAATAACCTTCAAAGAAGTACCTAACAGTTATTCAGTCTCAAAGTCGAGAAGGCAAGGTAAAATCGTGAGAATTCCCATCGAAACGGTTGCGAACCCCGGAATGAACGACATTCCGAAGTGAGACCAGTAGCCCGGGGAGAGTCAGCGTCTCTTATTACATGCAACACAGCTCCATGGAAACCTGTCAAATTCGGTGATTTTTAAAATACTTTTGTTATGATTTTCTTGCAGGCCGCAAAAATCTATATTAAATTTGATTTTTTTATTTGGTTTCATTCAATTTATTCTTTTTGTGAACGATAAAAAATTCTGTATATATGACCTGAAATGAAAGCTCTGATTGAAACTAGAATAACTTTACTACACATATTGATTGTATTATTCATGTTTAGCAAATTTTCATCACTGACTGTCATTTTTGTTTTAAAAACACCCCACGGATAACTTAAAAAATATCAAACAATTCATTTTATGTCATAGGTCTATTATATTGGATAAAGGGTATCATTTTTATGCTGTTATTTAACTGATAGGAATATATGAGTATTGATTTTAAAACGTTCATCTTATGAACATAAAACAACCTGGTTTCTGGAAGCTCAGTCAGTTACAAACTGACTTCATGAAAGGTAAAACATATATTTGTTATATCAATATTTATTTCAATTACCTATATGAACGTAGCACGGTTTATAGCTTTTTTTCTGCTGAAACATTAAAACTTCAAAAAAGTATTTCTTATTTGCTAGAATTGTGATTTCTAGAACTTGCACATTGGTCTCCTTCCTTTAATGTGTTGTCATTAATGTTTGATGATTTTGTACGTCTGTTTCGATTGTTCTAGTGATTTTTGTCGTTTATTTTTGTGGTTTGTAGTTTTTGTCTGATGTCATTTACGTATCGCTTTCTTGTGGGTTTGTTTCGCTGGGTGGATGCAGGGTGGTCATGCAGGAGATCATCTCCTTTTCTTGATTTCGGATTTTGTGTTTGACTCTCAATCATTGATTAGTTATAATGCAAAAATGATTATTATTAGAATATTAATATTACGATTGTGATACTTTCATTTCATTTAATCAAATGATAAAGTATACATTTTTTTCTTACATGATACTGGGTCATCCTACATGTGTAAATCTGTCTTTTTTTCAAGTGAAAAAATTAATTACTTTGAGACTTCATAACTGATTGGGGATTCTTTGATGTTTATTATTTCAAAAACATTATTTGGTCAAATATAAATAGGATGAAGTTCTCTAGGTTTATTGTTCTTATTTGGGTTAATCATTAGGCTTGTAAGTTGTGTACATTTTTCTAAATTAATATATTATCAAGTGGCTGTCTTTGTCTCATGTTAAACTACATCTACAAAAAAAAAATCGAATTTAGAAGGCGATTGAACGTATATTTTAATATTGACAATTTCAACCACTGGGTTGGTATCTCTGTTGGTGAATTGTCTGGTCTCCGACGATATCGTCCCCTACTTTCACAGTGTTTCGGCACTTGACATAAATACATTTGTAACATTCCAGCAACAGAAAATGAACGAAAATTTTCTAAAACTAAAAGGTATCTCCCTGATGGCATGAATATGTCCATTTCCAATCAAACATTCATGATTAAAGTTATTAAACAAAGAAGTTTTGAGCTCTCTCTCTCTCTCTATCTCTCTCTCTGAAGCCTTTTAAGAAAAAAAAAATATCAGATAAGTTCAAGTGGTGTGCTCAAATATGAATAACAACAGCATAGAAGCTGGCTTTCTAAACAAGCGAAGTTAACCATTTTAGTCATTTATGGATATGTTAAGATTTATTTTTGAGGCCATTATGTTCAATGCATATAGTTGTGTTTATTGAGGTGTTTGTGTGTATTAGGTTATTGTAGAAGATCGCTTGTGTCACTTGCATGTGTAAATTATGATTCATTTTGAATGTGTGTGACAGTGACATGCTTTGAAATGGTACATGTATCTGGTTACTGTATCTTTAATTTACCCATAATATCACAATATTTTCTGTCTGTTTACATTGTGCCAACTTATTCTTTGTCGTAAAAGAACTAAATGAGTTAAAGAAGATCCTGACGATAATCTCAACAGCACTCACCATAGAGCACATAATTAAGCATCCCCTGTTGGCTAGCCGCACCCGCCGTCGATGTTTAAGCATGAAAATTTAAAACTCATGCACTGTCTGACGTTATGTCTATATAGGAAGTGCTAAGGCGACAATGTCAGGGAAATATATTCAAAACACTTACTGTCAAACCCCTCGCGGGAAACTTTTTTACGAGCTCCATTGAAGACAGACAATATGTCTGGACAAAGTACTAATAAATGTTTGAATATGTACCTGCTGATTTTCTTTCAGATGTTCGTTAATTGCTCTTCCGTTACTGCTTCTTCTGGCGGATCTGTGACATATTCGACAGAGAACGGAGCTATCAAAAGCGCTACATTTTCTTGTATATCCGGGTACTACCTCCAAGGAACAGCAACAAAGACATGCAACAACGGGACCTGGGACCCTGTCAGTAGTCCAACATGTGTCCTGGAGAGAAGCTACATACACAATGATTTTGATGTACATGATGTGGGAAGTAAGATTTATTGTCAGAGGCCACTTCCCTCATTTGAATCAAAGGATAGCTAAATTATTTTTCGGACATAAATTTCATTAATTCATACATCCAATTCAATGAATTTGGAAACTCCAATGTCCAGGAGTGAATACGTTATATACAAGCAATCATCTAGTGAGATCAGCCCTCTTCTGTTTGTTTTTCAGTCCCGCTTTGGCTGTCTATTTTACTTGGTTTACTGGCAGGACTTCTTGGCCTGGCGCTTCTGACATGCCTCTTACTGTGTTGCCTCAGAATGTGTGGGTGAGTATTAAAAGATGCTTTTGCATTTGTTATTTTCTCTGAATCAGTTTGGCTTGAAATACTACAAACATAGCGTGGTAAAAAATGAATTCATACTGTGAACATACTTTAGACATTATTTTTATTGCATGACATCTATTGTCAAACTTTAGACATAATTTGTAAATGGGAGATTTCTGTCTTTTGTCGTACAATGTATGTATGCATTTGTTCTTTTTTATTACTTTTTGTGATATTTTCTTCGTGTCATCTTCATACAGGTGTATAAGAGGTCCAATATGTGGTTTTGGTGGTGACCACATCTATCCTGACGGTATATCGGAGAGGGAAGGGTGTGGCTGCTGTGGGAGGAGACGAAGACATCGCCGGGGAAGGAGAAACTCATACGACAGTGATATTGAAAGTCGTGTGTATGTCATACCGATTAATAATAGGGTATGTTTCTTATCCTCATTATCGTTCACCGTTGTCTGTGTCTAGACACTGAAACCACTAGTTCTGGTTGGCACTTACTTTTTGGGTTGTATCTGGGCGGTTATTAATTATAACTATAGTGGTAATGTTTGTTATCTTTGTTTTGAGAATCAAAAATTAGGGAAATCATCGTGATTGTATTTTTCAATCTTAACTGCAAGGGCTTCAAATGGTCAAAATAAAAACAGTTATCGTGATTGTATTGCTCGTTTTTAAGATGCGTTTGTAGGAAGCTTCCAAAATGCTATTTTCTTGGAAACAACTGTTATTCTTTGTTTTTTATTTTGGTTTGAAGAAAAGGGAAGGATCTCATGTTCTTATTTTTTGATACCGTAAGAACAGTAGTATGTTATGTTTTCGGGGTTTTGTGAGAAGTTTTTAGATGGGTTGTTTATAGGTTTGTAAGTTCTTGGTATTCTGAAATCCTGGTTTTCGTCCCAATCTTATGTACAATGTGAAAGTTGATCGGAGTTCTTTGGTGACTGGTCAGGAGCTCTTTTCAAGCAGCAGAGCATGGACAGCTTTCCGTATGTCTATATTTATATCCATTGAAATTGTATATATATAAGTAGGTTTTGTGTTGCCTTGGCCCATGTATTTTACGGTATTGATTGTGTTCACAGTGAAAATACCTTTTGTTTAGTGCTTGTAAGTGTACCTCTTTGTAGAAAATGTGTTACACAAATTATCCACACCACACCATCTCCTATAAATTTATGTAATGTATAACCGTCAGAAATCGGCACTGGGTATATATGGGTCTCCCTCCTATTACGTGGGAGTATTTTACTGTCTTTCACTGTTCGAAGTAGTTGTATGTCCATTGATTGTCGTTACGTTTATGAGATGATAGTCACAGGTCCCCAGTGTTCACTTTATCATTCACAGTTCACAATTCACATTTTGGCAAGCCATGTAAAATATTATTTAAAAGTTTATTTTTCGCATGGAGATGTACAGTGGTATTTTATCGACAGGATACAGCCTCGTAATTGGTCCCACGTAGTCAGAATGTGTTTTGGAAGTTCTCTAATCCTAGTTACCATACAATGACATACTAATATTTGTATTTATTTGAAACATATTTTTATTTATGTCATTTATAATTTTTTTTATTTATGCCACTCATTCTGCTACGTCTTTTGGTACATTTTTGGACATAATAATTTTCATACTTTTTGACCATATTACATTGTTTAGACTTAGGATCACTGACGAGGGTTTAGTACTCGAAACGTGCATGTCTGGTCCATGCTGTAAATTTATCAGGTTTAAAATGATGCTATTGAATTTAAAGACGTTTACCATTTGAACTACTTGGTGAGTGTCACTGCTGGTGGACCAAGAGTCCCCGAGGGCACATGTAGCCAAGTTCGATCAACTTCGGTTGATCGTCTTTCTCTTCAACGCATTTGATATTTTCTGTTACAAAATTGCTTGAAATTTCTAAAACGTGGCTCCTGTAGCATCATATCCCACTCATTCTGCTACGTCTTTTGGTACATTTTTGGACATAATAATTTTCATACTTTTTGACCATATTACATTGTTTAGACTTAGGGTCACTGACGAGGGTTTAGTACCCGAAACGTGCATGTCTGGTCCATGCTGTAAATTTATCAGGTTTAAAATGATGCAATTGAATTTAAAGACGTTTACCATTTGAACTACTTGGTGAGTGTCACTGCTGGTGGACCAAGAGTCCCCGAGGGCACATGTAGCCAAGTTCGATCAACTTCGGTTGATCGTCTTTCTCTTCAACGCATTTGAAATTTTCTGTTACAAAATTGCTTGAAATTTCTAAAACGTGGGTCCTGTAGCATCATATCCCACTCATTCCGCTACGTCTTTTGGTACATTTTTGGACATAATAATTTTCATACTTTTTGACCATATTACATTGTTTAGACTTAGGATCACTGACGAGGGTTTAGTACCCGAAACGTGCATGTCTGGTCCATGCTGTAAATTTATCAGGTTTAAAATGATGCAATTGAATTTTAAGACGTTTACCATTTGAACTACTTCGTGAGTGTTATTGCTGGTGGACCAAGAGTCCCCGAGGGCACATGTAGCCAAGTTCGATCAACTTCGGTTGATCGTCTTTCTCTTCAACGCATTTGAAATTTTCTGTTACAAAATTGCTTGAAATTTCTAAAACGTGGGTCCTGTAGCATCATATCCCACTCATTCTGCTACGTCTTTTGGTACATTTTTGGACATAATAATTTTCATACTTTTTGACCATATTACATTGTTTAGACTTAGGATCACTGACGAGGGTTTAGTACCCGAAACGTGCATGTCTGATCCATGCTGTAAATTTATAAGGTTTAAAATGATGCTATTGAATTTAAAGACGTTTACCATTTGAACTACTTGGTGAGCGTTATTGCTGGTGGACCAAGAGTCCCCGAGGGCACATGTAGCCAAGTTCGATCAACTTCGGTTGATCGTCTTTCTCTTCAACGCATTTGAAATTTTCTGTTACAAAATTGCTTGAAATTTCTAAAACGTGGGTCCTGTAGCATCATATCCCACTCATTCTGCTACGTCTTTTGGTACATTTTTGGACATAATAATTTTCATACTTTTTGACCATATTACATTGTTTAGACTTAGGATCACTGACGAGGGTTTAGTAACCGAAACGTGCATGTCTGATCCATGCTGTAAATTTATCAGGTTTAAAATGATGCTATTGAATTTAAAGACGTTTACCATTTGAACTACTTGGTGAGTGTTATTGCTGGTGGACCAAGAGTCCCCGAGGGCACATGTAGCCAAGTTCGATCAACTTCGGTTGATCGTCTTTCTCTTCAACGCATTTGAAATTTTCTGTTACAAAATTGCTTGAAATTTCTAAAACGTGGGTCCTGTAGCATCATATCCCACCCATTCTGCTACGTCTTTTGGTACATTTTTGGACATAATAATTTTCATACTTTTTGACCATATTACATTGTTTAGACTTAGGATCACTGACGAGGGTTTAGTACTCGAAACGTGCATGTCTGGTCCATGCTGTAAATTTATCAGGTTTAAAATGATGCTAATGAATTTAAAGACGTTTACCATGAGTAGCACCACCTATAATTTATCACATTCTTACGCTTTGATTCATATACATATCGTGTTTTCCATGCGCCAATTATGTGATATTATTGTTCTCGTTATCTTCTGTTTTAAACTCCTTCTATCTCGTGTGTGTACCACTGTCATACAGGTAAACGTTGTCTAATTTAAAAACTCCTTCTTATCACCGATATATATATAAATTGGTTTGGAAATTCTTACATTCTGCAGAAATGTTGGAAAAAATACATTGAATTTTGTATAGCAGCAATAAATTGCCTTATTCCACTACATTTCCGAAGTGTCAGTAACGGTAACAGTGAGGAGGTTGTTTTACATCACAATTGTACGTTCTTCGAGACCTCTGGGTAACTGGAGAAGTGAGACGGTTGTGCACACGTAATCCAGGATAACCACACCATTTGCTACTTGCGTGACAAATGGGCGTCCAAAGTCGGCACCGGTTGCCCATTGGTCTCGTCGGTTTATGTGTAGCTTTTTGTGTTTGATGTTTACATGTCGTGTGTCTCTTTTCCGTCTCGTGCTGAACTCGTCTTTTGTGTTTTTGCATCGGGTGTTTTGGTGTTTTGCTGTTGATGCTGCAACGGGGTCTTGTTGGAGATCTCCTCCCTTCTTTGTTAGGAAAAAAGGAGATGCTTCCTCATCCGAGCATCTAATCTCACCTACTAGAGTTCACTCGTATTCCGTCCTTGCATTAAGTAGAGTCTAGATATGATTTGCTTTGTCGTTTCTGCTGTCTGTGCCTTTGGAAGTAAAAAAAAGCATAGTTTTGTACTTTGACGCTCAATGATTTATCTTTCCGAATCATCATTATTAAAAAATTGCCTGAAAGTTTTATTAAGTTATGAAGGTTTGAAATGAATCTTAAAAGTAGTTTCATCTTTTCGGAATATCCTAAGTCGGCACGGATTGCCCAATGTTATCGTTGGTTTATATGTAGTTCTTTTGTATAAAGTGTTTGGTGTCTTTTGTTGGTCTTCCTTGTCCCTTTTGTGTCTCTTGATCTTCTCGTCCACTCTGCGTTTTCCCATAGGAATGTTTTGACGATGTTTCACTTGGGTGCTGTAAGCGAAAAAAATCTTGTTAGAGATCCATCTTTTGTTTTTGAAAATTTTGGATTCCAAAGTTTTCTCTTAAAGTTGTTTTGTCATAATGAGTTAATGTTTGTCACAAAATAGCAATATTGACGTATCTTATATTGATAAAACTGTTCATGAAAATAATAATGTCATCAATTTCTTTTTCTTTTTTTTTTAAATATTTGTATCAAAGCAATCTATTTTCATTTTATTTTGTATGTCGTTTACTATTGATATATTTTACATTTTATCGTAATATATAGCTCTTTAGAATATTTTTTCCATTTTTTTTTGGTCATTTCCAATGATATTTTGTTAATTCTATCTTTATTATATATTCATATTTAAAAAATTACTTCACCGGTTTAGGAATATCGAAAAAATCAGTCTTTCGGCCGAGATCAGTCTCGAAGAGTAAAGAGAGAGGTAAGAATACACTATAAACTACCACTAGACTTAGACTAGTAACGCTACACTAAGACTACACTATAAATTACTGCAATTACTCTAAGACTATATATATCTATACACTAAGACTACACTATAAATTACTGCAATTACTCTAAGACTAATAACTATACACTAAGACTTCGCTATAAATTACTTCAACAGACGATTTTCATATTACCGCAGTTGACTTGGAATTTATACATCCTTAGATCATGACAACATTTGACGTAACTTTTAACTGTGACGTCTTATCTGAATTATGACGTCATAATAGTCCATTTTCCAGATAAAAGATATGACTGTTCCTAACCCTGGTTTTATATATACACAAACACCCGACATCACATCATTTGGCAATATTTTCCATTTTGACGTCACATCTCGTCGCACCGTCTTGAAGTACCTTGATGTGTTGTCATGCTTTTTATTTTGACGTCACAAAGAAACTTTCGCGAAATTTTGTGATGTCTGGTGTTTAACTGTCTCGTGAGTTTATTGGAAAATCATCTATTAGAAATGTATTCTAAAATCTAAAATGCAAGTCTAACAGTAATATGAAAAAGGTCTATTACACTATGACTAATAACGATACACTAAGACTACACCATAGGCGGATCTAGGAATTTTTGAAAAGGGGGGGGGGGGTTGAAGATTTTGAAAGGGGGATGTTGAATGCATATATCAAAAGCATCTGTTTCGCAATAATACCTTAAAGGGTGCATTATTGACTACACAAAGATAATCTTTATCTGTTTTATTATCTTTTAAAACAACGGCGTAGCTCTGCCCGAAAAAAGGAGGCCATGGCACAACATTCCAAAATTTCTAACAAGCAAAATAAAAAAAAAGGTGGGGGGGGGGGAGGGGGGAGGAAGAGATTTAAAAATATGGGGTTTCATGCACAAATGTTAACATTTCCGGCGTAATTCTAAATTTTAATTACATGAATAAATGTCTGGCGTGCGGAAGCGACTTATCAGAAAATACTTTCTATATATATACCCTCTATCATTAACAAGTACATGTAATAAATATAGGATCTCAAATGAATTTTCATTTCATACGATGTATTATGAAACGAGTTGTGTGTTTTATATCCCCGAGCCTTGGCGAGGGGATATAAAACGCACAACGAGTTTCATAATATATCGTATGAAATGAAAATTCATTTGAGATTCTTTTTATCACATGATATTGCCTAAAAATGTGTATTTCTAACGTGAAAACAACGTTTTCGAGAACTATAGAGGCGAACCACGCCGTTATCTAGAAGTCGTCTGCTACGCCATGAGAAGTAGTGTCCCCATCGTTTAGATATTCTGTGCGTAAGAGAAAAGTATTTCAATTTTAAATTGTATTTTAATGCAAGAATTAAGTCAAAAACAACAATTTTAATCATTGATATTAACTCCGGCTCTGAATTTAACAGTTGACCGATATATGAAAGGTCACATTTGTCAAGGTTTATGTGATTATGTTCCAAACTTGACCAATCGCATTCAAGCAAAGCGATATGTAACGTGTTATCATATCATATATTTATGAAATGGCTTTATGAAACTGCATAACGGGTGTATCATGTGATAATATTCTATATAGTTTGAGTAAAATGTCTTCATGTACGTTGATAAAGTAATGTGTATAAAGGATGGATCAGAATAGCTAAATTATTCAGAAAGTCTATAAAGAACTGGCGAGCGGAAGCGAGCCAAAGAAAATTTTTGAAAATTGACCATAAAATTGTAGATTTATGGGACAAAATGTTGGTATTTTAAACAATGTTAATGCATCATGAAAATTTGTGATTGAAAAGTGGGGAGAGGGGGGGGGGGCACAAACATGGTTGTGCCCCCACTTTTTAAAATGGGGGGTGCCCCCGCTGCGTTAACACAATTTCCTATTTATAACTAAACACGCATCGGAGCAAAGATTATTTTATAAGCCTCAAATCTTCAACATTATAATATTCAGACTTCAGGTCACAAATGTTGTACACCTTGGTGTTGAAAGCTTGTTCAGTAAGAAGGACAGAGATGAAGTTTTTAAATATAAGCTCTCTCTCTCTCTCTCTCTCTCTCTCTTTTTTTTTATTTTGTCGGACCAAAGGGGGGGTTGCAACCCCCTATCCACCTCGCTAGATCCGCCAATGCTACACTATTATTTACTAGTAGACAGGTTCTGATGAAAAAAGGTCAATGACGTCAGATCGTTTTCCAATGACATTTGTGTACTCTCTCACTGATGAAATACCATGCAGGGGTTTCTAGTTCAAACTACACACAATGACATATCAATTAAATCGCTAAGGTCTTATATTTTTCTATTTAGATTTTGATTTACAAACATTCATTTAAAAATCAATGAAATTTAACTAGAACTTGAACTGAATAGTGCAAAAAGATTGATACCTTAATACCACATTGTTGAATTAGGGATGGAAGTTAAGCCTTCTGCACCTGAGATTCTCTCTTTTTTATCAGAACATTGACTTCTTGTCATAAATAAGATGCAAAAGCTTTTACCTTATGTATTATAGCCTATACCCTAAATATTCTAGCCTCATACCACTTTGCTATCTTCTTCGCCTTCTAGGCTTCCCCGCCTACACCTCTCCCTGGAGTGCGTCATGCTCCATCACAAACCAACCACCCTCCTATAAGTACAAACCTACCGAGACACCTTGAACCTCCTCCTGATAACACGACCAAATCCAAACCTAATATTACCTATATCGAGCATCAAAGCGATAAGGTAGGCTGCATATCAGGATATTTAGATTTTTGTTTTAATTTGTTTTCTTTTTATTTTCTTTCGAATAAGTCTGTCTTTGCTTATTTTGAATTCTGTTTGAATATGTCTGTATCTTAAATATTAAAAAATCATTTTACAAAATGAATCTAATCTATTATCTTTGACTTATTCATTTTTAAACCAAACCTTATTTCGAACAGAAAAAGAACCCGGATTTAAAAAGAACAGAGATCATGAGATACTCGGTTGACCCTGATCCTATAATGCAAAAGGTCAGTGTTTCATTAAGAGTTATAATTGAAAGAGGAAATAATGTTGATAAAAATCAAAATGTAATTAGAATCGCAGTTGATTAATAAAAAATGCAATCTATAATTAAAACATAAATTATCTTATTAATGTCCAATATATATATACAATCCATTATACTGTATGCAATAGCACTGTTATTGCATAAGTTAAATTCTTTCAGAACTTTTTCCCCCTATTTTTTAATATTTTCACCATTAAAACATCATCTGCTAGGAATTAGTAGGGCGAGTATAGCTACAATCGGATAAAGTCGTACGTAGACAAATGCTGAGGTCTTCTATCTCCATATTGTATGTCAGTTTATTAAAAAAAACCCCTCTAATATGCTTGTCTTCAATTTTCTTCTTGTTGTTCCCTGCCTTATACCTGGATTGAAAAACTTTTTACGGATATTTTTCTTTGAAAGGTTTACTATATATAGATAGAAAAATCACATCATGGAAATAACAAACTTCTGTTCTTCTATGATAGAATTACAGAAATACGAGCTGCCATGACATTATATTCTACTGGTCGGCTAAGACCAATTACCGGCTAATCCTAGTTGTCAATCAAATTTTGAGGTGAAATTTTAAATGAGAGATTGTATACGTAATTTCATTCTAAATCCATTGAAATTTAATCTGTTTTATTTCGTATTCACTTGTCAGCAAAGAATATTTTGACATCGATTTTGAGGTCGGGAGAGGGTGGGTATGTCAGTCCATCTCTAGGGATAATTTCTGGCACCACTTTTTTGCAAAGTTTAGTTTGAAATTGTTGCAAAGGTATTAATTTTCATTTCTGTCCAGAAATTTGATAAAAATAATAACTTTTGAGTAAGCAGGAAAGAATTAGCCAGGAACTGGTCCAGTTGAAATGAAAATGGTGTTTTTACTTATCACCCCAATGGACGTAAAGATTTGTTTGAGATGAAGAACCATATGAAAATTAGATTTAATGATAGCTGATAAGTACACCTAAATTTTGTGCAAGTGTGAAGACACACAATAAAAACGCGTAAATATAGCCATGAGCTGGCCCCTGACCAGTAGTACTAAGTATATTAATACAGTTTATGTTGAATTATGTGGGACTACACATTTGATACATTCATATATTTTGACCTACTTCTGTATGGCTAAACTGCCGAATGCTGCAGCTTGAAGGAGATGCTTACTCTATCCGAGCACCTGATCTCATCTCTACTTGTATGATTCACTTTGCTTTTTACAGAATGTTTTGGTTTTGTTTGGTTCTGCATTTTTCTGGTTTCATTTGCTTATTGATTGTGACGTTTACTTTATAACTTGATTTTTTGTTTCACATTTACCCCGACTGAGCTTTATTTTTGCATCTTTTAAAACATATTGCATTCATTAATATTCAAAATAGAATATGAATTTGGTGATGGGATGAAGGGATATTGCTATATATTAGTGATATTGAAATTGTTGTCACATTTGTTTTAGAAAAAATATTATTGAATTGACAATGAGTGCACAATGTAGCACGATAGCAGTATTTCTAATTCCAAAGTTTGCCACATTATCATCAATGCAAAGCACCGTACTTTTAAGATAGATATTGAATTAAGAAATGAAAGTGGAGTGGCGCTAGTTATCTGAAACATGCAAATATTTCAATACTGAGAATTTCAACCACTGGGTTTGTATCTCTGCTGTATGATTGTTAGTCCCCGAGGATATCATTCGCCTATTTTCACAGTGCCTCGGCACTTGACTTTCAAACATATCTTTAAATTCGTCGTTACAATATTCAATATTTTTTATTTTCAAAATCTATTTGGTATCACTCTGTCCTTAGCAGGTTCTTCGACAGAAATTAGACTACTGCTCTTTGTACTTTCATATTATTTGGATTTCATTCTTTCTTTTTCGGCCTCGATCACCAATGATGAGACATACCTGATTGAAGTGCGCATATGGTGCACTGAAATCTTATAATAGAACATAGATTTCAATATTGACAAATGCATTCCTGGTGAACCGCAGTTTTCGTCTTGAGAATTGTTTTCTGGCAATGGATTGAGACAATGTTTTTTCTCTCTATTTTAAAGAAGGATTTTATGTGCCACAAATCTTTCCAAGCTTCGCCTATTTCTTTTACTTTATATCATAAGAAGATAACATGAGCTTTATTGACAAGGTTTTTAAAATGATTTAATCAAAAGACTTTATAATTTCAGCATTCACCTCGTGTAAATAGAATGACTGAGTACGTTTACCATAGCAACCAATCTGATAGTGGTGTGTCATCCACAAACGTTAGAGATACTCCTCGTGACGTCATCATGAAAGAAAAGAAACGAATGAAAGCCAAGCAACTTGGGCAATGGATGCCACACTCAAACCCTGTACGAATGATAAACACAAGTACGAAATAATGTCGCTAAAGAACCACAGACAGTTCTCAATGGATATGCAAAAAAAAAAAAAAAAAAAAAATAAAATAAAATAAAAAAAAAATAATAAAAACACCCCTTGTCCATTTTGAAAGTGACTTTGTGACGTGACGCGATCTTGAAGAGGTGTCATAATCCCCGAGAACGACACTTTATTTATAGGATCAAGACAACATTATCGACTATATATATATTCTTCCTGGTTTTTCATATGGGTTCATTTGTATACTTTCTGTTTAACAAAATCATCTGAAATCTCTTATATAAACATATGCATCCTATATGTGAAACACCGCACATCATATTTAACATGTATATATATATTGAATTTTTGAAATTTATCATTAAAATATCTTATACCTTTTGGTTATAGCTTTCTTCCCTTAGCATCTTTTGTCAGCACAATGGATGAAAGAAAGGAGTGGATCTTCATCAAAACTCGGCTACAGCACCAACAGCAATATGCAAAATTAAAGTAACCTGCATGTAGAAAAATTGTGCAAGTATAAAAATTTGTGCATGTACACAAAATTGCAGTAGCTGCGTTCTGCATGTAGACAGCTTCATTTCAAAGAAAGGAGGGGATCTCCAACAATACTTGGTTGCAGCACCCACAGCAAAACTTCAAAACACCCAATGCAAAAAACAAAGAGCAGACAACCACAGAAAGAGACGCAAAAGGGACAAAGAACACCTACTCACACCATAGAAACATGAAACATAATAAACCAACGAGACCAATGGGCAACCGGTGCCGACTTAGGACGGCCATCTGCCACGTAAGTGGCAGACGATGTGGTTATCTTGGATTACGTGCGCACATCCCTCCCACTTTTCCAATTACCAAGAGGTCTCGAAGAACGTACGATGTTGTAAAACAACCTCCTCACTGTTAGATGACCACACACAAACAAAACCATAAAACCCAGAGGCCCCAGCAACACAGATGAATATTCAAATGGATATAAAAAGAGGACGTGCCCTGCCGGCTGTAGCGAGCTGATATATGTTTTCACTCGAGGAGTTAATGTTTTTTATGTTGATTTTTTTATATTTTGTCTCCATTGTGAGTTATGTGATTTTTATTTTTATACCGTGAGTGTTATATGTATTTCATGGTAAGTCATGTTTAGACATTCAGAGAGGACAGGTGATCGGGACCCTGTCTTTTCTAAAAATGGTTTGGACAGGGCCCATCATGGAGTCCTGTCGTCAGTCAGTCAGAGTGCAAGTCTTAAGAATGCGCTCGTACAAGACTGTAGATTGGTAAAGTACGAAGCCTAGTGTACATCTGGTGACATTTGGATCATATTCACGGTAAAAAATGTGTTTGATGATTTTGACGCATTTTCTATGGTTATGCTGTCTACTTTTGATCCTTCTTATTTTGTTAATTATGTCACCATAAAATGCAGGTTGTGAAATACTCAAAATAATATACTCTGTTACTAGCATGGCTCCGAATTTCTAAAGAAATTGACAATAATTTTGTAAAATTTCCAGAAAGTCTTTACTACTTTGTGAAAGCGAAAACCTTGACCTAAAAGTTTCTTCGTAATTTGTAAATTTCTACTAGGAAAATCCAAAACATCAGTACATGCTCTAGCATACCGGATGAGCTGTGAATGTAGATACCGTATGATGGTAATCTAGGAACATCACAGGGAAAATTTACTATGTTGAATCCAAAATCATCTCGTTTGTCATACACATTTTTATGAATATCTCCATTAACAGTTTTGATATTTAGGTCCAAAAATGGTGTGTCTGTGTTTGTAACGTTTGCCTTGTGTAGAGTCAATTCTTGTGGATAAATAACATCTTCAAAAGCACACTATGTATTGTAATGGAGACAAAATTGCAGATACTTTTTGCTGCGTTCTGCATGTAACGAAAACTGCAGTAACGTTTTGCTCCATTCTGCATGTAGGCAGCCTCATTGGAAAAGCACACTATGTATTTTTGACAAATATGGATAATGGCCATATCCCTGTATACAGCACAAAATCGATAATTCAGAAAATCAGAAACAGAAGGCATACGAAATCAGGATAAAACAGGAACCAAAGCAAACAAACAAAAAACCTCCACCACATGAAAAGAAGCGAACTCCCGATATGGGAGTGAGACCAGGTGCCCAGGAAGAGTAAGCATCTCCTGTTTGCAAACAACACCCGCCGCTTCAATTACTTACAATTACTGTACTTCCTTCATTAATAGATCATGGTGTGTGTGTTCCGGAATACTTGCTCGCAACTTCCAAAATAATCTTGGTTTGAACATGTACTTTACTTTTTATGCTACTTTAAGTTAGCATTTCTTTCCTTTTTAATGCTAAGTTAAGTTACTTTATGGAAAAACTGTTAGGCACGGTCCATTTGATAATCTAGGGGAGGGGGGGGGAGGGTTGGCTTGGTTTTCTTTTCGAAAAAAATAATTTTGCATTGAATTTTGATGACAAAAATAGATTTGTGCTTATGGTGTGACAGAAAAAAAATCTTCCTCTTACAAGTAATCTGAATTTGAAGAATAACCATAAAATTCGTTTAAAATTCCTGAAAATTTATCGCTCGCCCAAGTTTTCTTCTTTTATGGCAAGGTCATACTTAAAATATCTAAAGTATACTTAAATAAATTATCAATATAATTTATTACTATTAATAAATACATGTACATTGTATCACCGTAGAGTCTAATTTCATATTCAAGCTTGGAAGGAGAATTTGCTGATGAAGTTTTTCACTAGTTTTCATTTCTATATTTTAAAATTTGTCTAGAATACCCTCCCCTCAGGACCCTCTTATGCGTTACATGACCTGATATACATTTTGTTTACTGAAAATTATATATACATGTATTGTAAATTTTTTTTATCTCTCTCAGTTTAAAAGTGAGAAGGGAGGGGATCTCCAACCAGAAATGGTTATAGTGCCAACAACAAAACACCAAAACATCCTAAGCGCAAACACAGAGAAGACGAATACAGCAAGGGACGAAAAAGAGACACACGACATAGAAACAATCAACACAAAAGACTACACATAAACCAACGTGACAAATGGGCAACCGGTACCGACTTAGGACGGCCATCTGCCATGCAGGTAACAAATAATGTGGTTATCCTGGATTACGTGTGCACAACCCTCCCACTTTTCCGATTTCCCAGAGGTCTCGAAGAACGTACAAGTGTGGTGTAAACGACCTCCTCACTGTCAGATGACCACATACAAACATGACCGCAAACCGCAGAGGCCCAAGCAACACAGACGAATATGTAAATGGATATAAAAAGAGGGCGTACGTAATACAATCCGTGCTCTGCCGACGCAAGCTCATGTATGTTATCACCCGAGGAGTCCGAAATTCAGAGAGGACAGGTGGTCGGGGTCCTTTCGTCTCTAAAGAGGTTTGGACAGGGCCCGTCATGGAGCCCCTTCGTCACAGTCAGTCAGAGTGCAGGTTCTAAGAATGCGCTGGTAAAAGACTGAAGATTGGTCAAGTACCAAGTCTAGTGTCCGTCTGGTGACATGAGGATCATATCCAAGGTATAAAAGGCGTGTGATGATTCCGACGTATTTTCGATGGTAATGCTGTCTACCTTTGATCCGTCTAATTTTGTTTATCATATCATCATAAAATGCAGGTTGTGAAACACCTAAAGTAATGTACTCTATTGCTTGTATAGATCCGAATTTTAAAAGAAGTTGACTGTAATTTTTGTAAAAATTCCAAAAATTTTTAACTAGTTTATGAAATAGGAAACCTTGACCTAAAAGTTTTTTGGTAATTTGTAAATTTCTACGTGCCGATCCGCCCCAACATAGTTAGAAAAAATTAAAATTTTAAAATTCCTTGGGTAATTCACTAGAATTTCGACTTTTTTGATTAATTTATTAATTATTAACGTTACAAATATTAGAAAAGTGGGATAGTCTTGTAAATTATTAGTTACAAATTACAAATGTGCAACATTCCGGGGATCCGCCTCTGGATTCCTTTCTACGTTGATATTGCCACTAGGTATTATCAAAATTGGAGGACAAATGTGTGTAGACATATTATCATAGTAACGTTTAAGATAGGTGTTAGTATTAATCATGAATTCTGCAGAACTGTAGCTGCGCAGTTCGGTGCACAAAGTTCAAATGGTCGTCGTGATAAATATTGGAGCAGTTTTTGCTCAGAAAGATAGTCAAATGAAGATGTTGAGGTACAGAAAACTTAGTATTAAAATGGGTAACATTGGTGTCTTCATTCTGCAGAACGGCAGATTTTCAAGAATGCTTCACGTCAAATCCAATATGGCCGATCAACTTTTGTCCATACCCCTTAAAATGCTAAATTCTAACGTCGACTTTGATAAAGTTTTTATTATTTTTCAATCTGGCATTTGCTCAACACACTATGTAGGAAGCATTCGCTTTCATTATCATGATGCATGTACTTGAAGGTGGCATTTGTTTCATTTTTAATTTTTCAATTTTTCAATTTGGTTTTTCTTATGGCGCCAATGGGTTTGGGCCATTTTTTTTTTCATTTAACTGCGCTTCTGATTACAATTATAGGAAATTCGGACCCACTCACTCAATGTTAAAATATGTCTAAAATTCAGAAATCAAATAATGTTGCACCAAACTAAATTGCCCCCCCCCCCCCCCATTTCACTTGTTATTGCTGAGGGATTCATTTTCAAAATAAACGTGTCTGACACATTGCATTTTTGAATTTTCTGTTAATAAGGTTATATCTTTGGTATAGTACAGTTGGGATATTGGTTTTCTTTACTGAAAATGTAACTTTCCTCTCAAAGATTCTTAATGTGTAACTTTTAGTAAGCTATCCTCCACATTCGCCGGTCCAGTATGCCATTAATTTTGCTTTCACACATTTCACATTTCCGTGTTTTCGCGTTTGGGCGTTTCGGTGTATTTTTTTTGCTGTTGGTGCCGTAACCGAATCTTGTTGGAGATCCCCTTCTTTCTTTCATACGTGACGTGACAGAAACACATGTTTCTCCTGAGAAAATTAAGTCAAATTTACGCTTTGGACTTCTGAATATTAAAGATGAAGTATGTGGCAGACCTTTTCGTTCCTTTCACGTAAAACATTTCGGCTAAATACCCCTCTTTGCATATTAGATAAGAAACAGTGGGATCTTTTTAGATTTACAAAGAAGTGAAACAAAGACTAAACCATTTTCCTAAAACAACATGTACAGATCTGTTTTATATGCTGTCTATGTGGATTCAGGTGTTTGTAGTATTTATTCTAACAGAGAATGATAACATGAACTGTCAAAATTGAAATCTTCACATAAAGGCATTGAGGAAGGAAATGGATCTACTAGTAACTTGTTAACTCGTTGATAATTTCCATGGCAAAATTGATTATATTATAGAAGTAAGGTCATCCTTAAAAAGGGGCATACCCAGAGAACAATTTTTGGTTCTTATCTTGTTTGCACATTGCATTGATTTGATTACTCTATTGCTTGTGATGTACCGTTTTCTATCTTTACTTTACCCCTTGACAGTCAACGCATGCAGATAGTGTGTGGTAATATGGCGAATGCAAAACTAGCATACATAACATGCATTCTTTGTATCTTATTGAACGGTAAGACCGTTTAATTGATTTCTTCTGCTTTAATTAGTAATTTTGACTTTTTCCGAGTTTGGCGAAAATTTGTTCTTTTAGCTAAAAGTGACGTTGGTTATGAAAAGAACAGCCCCCCGTGAAATGATAAAATTGATGACATTAATTTCAAACATGCATATCGTGTCAAAAAGTTGTTAAAACTTTGTTGTAAAAGTTGTTTTGCCGATTAGTTTTTGATGTATAATACGAAAAAGAAAAACTTTATTGGCAGGTTTTTTTCTAGTCTTAGTTTTTGGTCATATTACATATCATAGCTGATCACAGTATTACAATAGAGTTTAAATTCAAATGATGTGCAAGGAGACATTGTTCTTCGAGACTACTCTTTACCCGGACAAGTGGGAGGGTTTTGCCAACGTAACCCAGATAACTACATTATATGCTACTAAAGTGGCAGATAGCCGCCTCAAGTCGACATCGGAACAGAGTCTTATTGGAGATCCCAGTGTATTTCATATTTAAAAAGAATTCAAGAAAGGAGGGGATCTCTAACAACAGAGACGCAAAAGGGACAAGGAAAAGCGAATCACATCATAGAAAGGGAAATGTTAATTTAAAAATCATGAAAACAGATATCTTCATATATTTACATATGTCCATTTATTTGTATAGAATTTACACTGTGATTATAGGAGTATAACCGCGGTGGCTCGATTTGAACTATGACGTCATAGTAACTTGGCATGATTTGAAATATGACGGTACGTAGTAACAGAGCCTTAGCAACGGAGTTTTGAACGTATCTATACGTCATTTTAAGCGTGAAAAATGGAATGTAAATATATAGAATAACTGTCTTTTGGAATGTGATTATTCTGTGATAACCTACAATGGATCCAGGAATAATGTTTCTCATAATGCGCTAACGCGCTCTATGGAACATAATTCCTGGATCCATTGTAGGTTATCACAGAACAGTCAAACCTGTCTTAACGAGGCCCTGGACAATAAGATAACTCAAAAACAGAAATAGAGATTTTGATTAAATTCATATCATAATGTCATTTACTTATATACAAGAGTTTGGTGAAAAATGAATCAATTTCACCGCTTAGTTTTTGGGGGGGACCATCTCAAAAATTTCCTTGTTTTCTCCATATGATTTCATAGAAAAACAAGATTTTTTGCATTATAATTGCAATTTATAAAAAAACTGAAATAGAGAATTTGATAGGATTATCATATTTTGAAAAGAGAAACATAAGACAAAATATATCAGGTTCTGTGGAAGTTTGACCGCCTGTGTGAGCTTCAGGGAACATCTCAAAATCATATTTTTACATATTTGCCTTATATTTTGAAATAAAGACATCATAAAGGATGAATATGTCCTTATAGTTCTTGTTTACGGCATATAATATTTGTTAGTATATATTTCTTTATAAAAAGACAACAAAATTCAATCCTGAAAATATATCAGGGGTGATCTCAAAGCATATTTTGCAATTTTACACATAACTTGTACTCTGTCTTTATCAGTACAATTGAAATTATAAAAAAACTGAAATAGAGAATTTGATGACATGTTCACACATTGAAAAGTGAAACATAAGCCAGAATATATCAAGTTCTGTACAACTTTGACCGCTTGGTTGAGCATCAGGGAACATCTCAAAATCATATTTTTAGCATATTTGCCTTTTTTTTTTAAATAAAGACATCATAAAGGATGAATATGTCCTTATAGTTCTTGTTTACGGCATATAATGTTTGTTAGTATATATTTCTCTAGAAAAAGACAACAAAATTCAATCCTGAAAATATATCAGGGGTGATCTCAAAGCATATTTTGCAATTTTACACATAACTTGTACTCTGTCTTTATCAGTACAATTGAAATTATAAAAAAAAACTGAAATAGAGAATTTGATGACATGTTCGTACATTGAAAAGTGAAACATAAGCCAGAATATATCAAGTTCTGTACAACTTTGACCGCTTGGTTGAGCTTCAGGGAGCATCTCAAAGTCATATTTTTAGCATATTTGCCCTTTATTATGAAAGAAGGCCTCATAAAGTATGAACGTGCTCGTATATTTATTGTTTATGGCATATCATATTCGTTAGCATATATCTATCCAGAAAAAGACAGCCAAATGATATTGCCAAATATGTAAGGGACCATTTAAAAGCATATTTTTGCAATTTTACACATAACTTGTACTCGCAGATATAAAGTTAAATTTAAAAAAAAAACTGAAACAGAGAATTTGATGGCATGTTCTTATATATTATGAAGAGAAACATAAGACAGAATATATCAAGTTTTTTCAAGTTTGATATCCAGCCGTTTTGTGTGAGCTTCGGGGAACATCTCAAAATCAATTTTTTTAACGTATCTTCCCTTAATTTTGAGCTTCGGGGAATATCTCAAAATCATTTTTTTTAACATATCTTCCCTTAATTTTGAATAAAGAACGAATGTGCTCAAATAGTTATAGGGTTAGTTCCTGTCATACTTCCTACTCAAGGTACTTTGAGTAGGAAGTGTGACAGGAACAAACCCTATAACGAATTTATCATACCGAGAACCATTTCGTAACATACTCTGTGTAATTCTAACGTTTGAAAATTTAGTGACCTAACTCGGCGTCAAGGTAGGACACAATGTGACCGTAATACTGCGACGTCATTGGCTGAAATTAGTTTGAGGCGTGATAATACGACGTATCATATCCCTCTCGGGAAAGACAGCCAAATGCTATCGCCAGAATTTACAAAATGTATGTAAGGGACAATCTCAAATCAAATTTGTGTAATTTTAAAACATATAACTTGTACTTGCAAGTCTCGAAGATAAAATGAACAAAGCGTTTTTCTCTTATTGCCTTATCTTTTGTCCAATTTGATTTAGCAATATCGCTATCTATATCACTATTCTAAAACTTTAATACATCGTATTTTGGGGGAAACGTCTGAAAAGTTACATGGATTACTCACATATCACACATTAATCTTTAAACTTTGCATGCTCCCCTTGCATCTATATAAGCGTTTCTATAGGCGTTTTAACTATACTATAAAGGCGGCCGAACCCAAAACCATACTCTCCCGTAAACGACCCCCCTCCCTAGTATCAGTGACCCTCCCCCTTCCGAGGGAGGAGTTGATGTACTTAATTCATCCTTCTCTAGACGTCCACAAAGAAATCACCCTAGCTACGCCACTGCCAAGATTAAGTATAGTATTGCATGCTCACGCGAAATTGCAAAAATAATTCGAATACGATAAAAGATCATGGATGGATACATGTACCAAATGTAAAGTAAAATTCAAAAGAATAAGGAAAGTGGAAAGGGGCTACCCCCATGCGCGGGAATAGATTGGGTCGAGTTGTTTATGAGCGACTCCTATTTCCCCTTTTCCCGATTATTGCGCATAATATTTTTAAATTCATAAAATGGACCAAATGAGTTGCAATGACCGAGTTGGACCACCTCTCCCCCTCTCTGATATATTTCTATTCCATGCGATTTTATCCGACCACTGAGCTAAAATGTACGTTGAAGGCAATGATACGTCCATCATTGTGGTAATAATCATTTATGGAATGGAGTATGCTGTAGGACAAAGTATTCTCTGGTTGAACCGCAATATATATTGGTAAGAGTTATCTCAGGGGCGGATACAATATTTGGGTTTAGGGGGGCGTCATGAATATAAAAAAGGCAAAGGGTCTGGGGACCGCTTCCTCCCTCCCCCAGTGGGTCCAGGACGAAGTCATGTTTTGGGTTCCTTTGACCACCAGAATGGAAAATGTATAATTCATACAAAAACGTTGAAACTATATATTATTGAATATATCTGGCGAGCGAAGCAAACCAGCGAACTTTCTTAAATTGTTTTAGAGAGGGTTGGGGTACACAACCCAAATGGCATCCCCTTTGCTGCAAGAGTACATGTTTGTTGACTAAAATCTTAGTACATATGTCAGAAAAAGACCGTCCAAATAGTCACAGTAAAGTAAAGGTATGGAAGGCGTAGTATCACTTTATAATTCTGGCTATTTTAGCATGAAATGGTCATGCTTAGCAAATGGTGTGAAGTTAATCTAAATTGAGTTAGGTGGCGAGCGGCAGCGAACCAGCGAAAATTTTCCGACATTCGACTCAAAACAGCCTGAAAATGAGTATACACATAAAGGTTAAGCCCCCAAAATACCTTACTTCGACGATTTCAGAAGGGGGGGGGGGGGGGGCGTGCGCCCTTTGCGCCCCCTCCAAAATTTGCTCATGTATCTATACTGAAATTAACCCCCAAAAATGAAGAATCGGAAAATGTATATATCTCGGAAACTTCTAAAACTTATAAGTAAATGTGAATTTTCGCTCCGGCTCAATTTCAGAGAATGAAACCCTGAAAATAAAATGCATACTATATATTTATACAGATACTTTTTCTGATTGCAGGACCGTAGCGCCTCGTTTCAATGAATTAATGTACTTTATTTAATATGTTATATTTATAAATTGCTCGTGAAACCTTGAGAAAAAAAAATCATGTAGCGACTTTAATCTGAGTACTTCCCCCTTTTTTCCCCTGAAAAAAGAAAATGACATAAATCTATGTAAAATACATTTGCTTACCTTCATACGTATTACGAGGATATATTTAAAATATACTTTAAATAATTCAATATAAAACTTTAATAATTGAATATGTTCTACTCGATCATAAGAGGTATGCAGGTCCCTCGCAAAATTTTCTAGTTTAACAATGCCATCCGACCTCATGAGAGCAAAAAAAAAAAAAAAAAAAAAAAAGGAAAAAAAAAAAAAAAGAAATCAAAGTAAAATGAAGATTCGTCAGCGTTGTTGATTATAAAATTTGCGAGCAAGGTGAGACGATTTACTTGCTGCAATTTGGCTGATAATTCTCTCGATGAGACGAAAAGGAACATCAAGCCATTTCTGAACAAAAAAAAAAAAATAATGATGATGAGAAAACACGTGCTTCCGTGCCGTGCATATGACTAGCTAGCACCCCCCCCTCCCCCAAAGCATTGGGATTATGATACGATGATTTATGATGCAAAAAAAATATGTGTACATAGTATCAGGAAAGTACATGTTGTTGTTGTTGGTTTTTTTTTTTTGTTATTAACAAAATTAATGAATTAAAAATTGTTTTGATCGATGAAGTTCTATTTATTTTTCTAGTTGTTTCTCGTTTTTTCTAAAGGCCCCCGTTATAGAATAAAATAACTATTTAGTGAGAGGAGGTGCACCAAATAATGATAATATTAAAAACCTTGAGTCCATCCTAGTCTGACGGTCTCATCATCTAACCATGCTTTGCATTAATCTTCGTTTATTACGAACATACACAGATTACTAGCCTATCGATTTTTAGCGCGGCGTTAAATGCTTTGTCGCGTCATTTGATTGTGACGTCATAGTATGACAGTGTGTTAGGTGCGATGTAGAGATAAAAGATTGAACCGGTTACGGGAATGCGCGAAACGATGCGCACACGTTTTGTCCAGGGCCTCGTTAAAGTGACCCTCTTTTTAGCGACTTTCTGCTTTATGTGACCTTTATTATTCCTCCCGGGTAATTTTCCTATCAAATAAACCTGTATATAGCGACAACCTGTCTAAGGCGACAACGACCGTGATTTTTCTGTCCCGTACCCAATTCCGAACCTGTATTTTACGACTTTTAGTGTTGCAGAGGTCCCAAACTACAAAATATTTTACATTAAATATATTCATCAGTGTCTATCATACTTAAATCTTCTGTGATCGATAAAATCTGATAATATATTATTTTATATGTGCAATACGATTCATCAATAAATACATGAATTGATATATGCAGGGATTCATTTTATGGTATTTCTCTTATACTACAAAGATTTTGTTGGTTAAAGTCAGATAAGCTTGAACCTGTATTCATTGACCACCTGTCATATGTGACCCATTTTCCGTCGACCCTTGCAAAGTCACATAAGACAGGTTTGACTGTATAATAATATTCCAAAAGACAGTTATTCTATAAATATTTACATATGCCCATTTATTTGTATAGAATTTAACATAGTAACTTGGCTTGATTGGAAATATAACGGTACGTAGTAACAGAGCCTTAGCAACGGAGTTTTGAACGTATCTATACGTCATTTTAATCGTGAAAAATGGAATGTAAATATATAGAATAACTGTCTTTTGGAATGTGATTATTCTGTGATAACCTACAATGGATCCAGGAAATATGTTTCTCATAATGCGCTAACGCGCTTTATGGAATTTAATTCCTGGATCCATTGTAGGTTATCACAGTATAAACACATTCCAAAAGACAGTTATTCTATAAATATCTACCTGTCTTTGATTTTGATCATCTTTCTTCGAATCTGCATCCGCTCCTTTCTCTCAATACTTGCAATATTTTTGATTTATACTGTTATTTTACGTTTCAGTATGTGGTACATATGGTCTGTCCTGTTACAACGGATATCTTTCTAATAGATACTGTTACGGAAACCAGAACGATTGCTGTGGCGATGTCGGTTTTCAGTATTGCTGTTACAAGTACAATGGCTTGTAAGGATCTTTCTTTGACTGAAAGAATACATGTACACCTTGCATAGCAAATTAAAGTTAATGTAAAATTTTTTCAAAAATAAGGAGCAGATCTCCAGCATAAAGATATTGCAGTGACAAGGTTATAATAGCGTAAACCCTATAGCCTCGAAGCTGATTTGGCCCCGGTCAATTTTCTTTAAATAAAGAGTCAGATGCTGATATCGCTATAGTGTGTATGATAATTAAAATGAAGGCAAGTTTTACGGTATCATTAGAATCTGTAAGATTTTTGTAAGATTTTCATGGGTTCTATTTTTGGATATGCATAGAAAAATAGAACTGGAAAGGAGTCACAACGGAGAGGTGATTTCCGGCGAGGGGCTCAGAATGGGGACTTGCGAAATTCGGTTCTTCGTGGTGTATTGTGAATTTCTCAAAAACGGAGCGGCAAATCCCTAAATAAATTTCATATAATATTTAGACAGATATTGCCTTCAAATCAGCATAATTCTTATTTCAAGAAAAAAATTGGAACAATGGTCAAAATGGGACCAAAGTCCATCTGAATGACATGTCGAAATTTCCCTATTTTCACTTTCACTTTCGTTTTCAGAGTGACAATAGTATCGGAAAGGTATATATCATTTAGTACCAATGAAATCTAAAGGAAATGATCTTTCTTTTGATATATCACTTTCCATATAAGCCATTTCTATTTAGTCAGTAAATGACGTCAGCTTTTGGGTGTACATTTTTTATAACACTAGTTTTTGAGGTCAAAGGTTTATGCTATTGTAACCCAACACACATAGTGCATGTCTGGTCCATGCTGTAAATTTATCAGGTTTCAAATGATGCTATTGAATTTAAAGACGTTTAACATACATGTAATGAGGAAACGAACACACGTGCGGAAACACTGAGAACAATCAAAGTAGATCATTGAAACTCGAAGGTCAACATCACCTCTTTTGAATGATATATCAATAGAGTAGCACTGTGAAAATTGTCTTGATGATATTTTGTATGAAAGGAGGGGATCACCAACAGAAATCGGTTGCAACACCCACAGAAAAACACCCAAACATATCAAGCCTTATTCCTATCGACACAGATCCTAATATTATAAAATTAATGACTTTTTGGTTAGATATTACCTCAATTCGGAAATATTTAAATATTGACCGAGACGGCAAGGTCAATATATTGAACTTAAGAAAATATAACATCTTATTTCCACGATTGATTTATCATACAGTGATCTTAGTTTTCATGGTTGGTATCTCTTTTCTAAAATGACTTACGTAAATTTTTCGTGAAAAATAATATTTCAAGGCTAAATATAAGCATAATCTGATTCTGAATTATTATGAAAGTAATAGTAACCATTCATCGTTTCAAATAAAAGTGATTTCAGAGTCAGAATCCGTCGAAATTCTTCGATAGGTGGCAAATTCAAGGAATGTAGCTCAAGTTCAGCGATCATGATGCTGTTCATGAAATGACCTTTATGACGTCACAGAAATAGTTTCCTAGGTAACACAAAACATTTTCGAAATATTTTCGAATGGTCTGAGGACGTTTAACATTAGAAGCACTTGGCGAGTGTCACTGCTGGTGGACCAGGAGTCCCCGAGGGCACATGTAGCCAAGTTCGATCAATATCGGTTGATCGTCTGTCTCTTCAACGCTTCTAAAATTTCAGTTATCAAAAAATCTTGAAATTTCTAAAAAGTGGGTCCTGTAGCATCATATCCCACCCATCCTGCTACGTTTTTCGGTACATTTTTGGACATAATATTTTTCACATTTTTTGGCCATATTTCATTGTATAGATTGAGGATCACTGACGAGGGTTAAGTAACGAAACGTGCATGTCTGGTCCATGCTGTAAATTCATCTGTTCTAAAATGATGCTATCGAATTTGAAAACGTTTAACATTAAATAGGTTTCTGTTTCGTTCCAAGAACATTTTTAAAGCACTGTGCAGTTGTATAGAATGTTTTTAAAACGTTTTAACAACATTTAAAAGTGCTGAACAAAATGAAATGTTTTCAAAAATGTTTTATTGATATTTCTGTAACTATACAAAATTATGTTTTTATAGCATTAATTTTACTGAAATATTTTTGACATGTTTTTAAAACATGCTTGTGTTAACTGGGTTTTGCTCTATTTCGATATTTCATAGCAAAACCGGAAGCAAGACCTTTCGCGGTAGTGCTGTGAGTGCTGCAACCGAGTGTTGTTGGAGGTCCCCTCCTTTCTGTTACTTAATGAAATCGCCCCTAGCAGTTATATATGATGTGACAATGACTGGTATCAGCCAATGAGAGTGGGAATAATATACAGTATTATTGACTATATATTAATAATGAAAATCGATAGTTTGGGAAAACGTGATAAGAAATCGAGGTTATTGTATGGGATCATATTACAAGAGGCCCAAATTGTCTTTCATGTACAATGTGCACTAATATCGCCCATCTGAGATAATTTTAAAATTCGATACAGCAAATAAGCTTTCTGACACACTTAAATTTAACACCTCAGTTAATGTGGGTTCCTACCTTACCATTTAAGTTTTTTTGTTTCCCAGTTGTTATAATGATTGAATCCAAGTATTTTTACAATAAACAATCACTACAGACCAACATGTGTTGTTTTACCCGACAATTTTGTCCATTGAAGAATATTAGGAAAATTCGACTATTTTTTTATGAAACATCTTCGGAGTTTTAGAGGATGTCCTTATGTAATACCCCAAATATTTATCATAAGAAAGATGTAACACTAATGTTTGGTCTTTTTATATAGGTAAGGGAATAACTAGCTTCTGACGTTATGTTTGCGGACGGTAAATGATTATTCTAATGCAAAGTCGCTATAACGTCGAATTTCATTGGTAGTTTGCTCCTTAGTTACGGCTGTAAAACGAGAACATACCAGGATTTGACTTTGCTAACAACACATTTCGCTTTATATTCACAAAAATATAGATTGCATTAAAATGGGAATAACTAGATGCTGACGTTATGTTTGCGGATGGTAAATTCTGATTTTACGGTGCAAACATCCGTTTTTCTGGCTCCGCTAACGTGTCACCAGAAAAACTCAGTTTGCGACCGTAAAATCAGCATTTACCGTCCGCAAACATAGCGTCAGAAGCTAATTATTCCCCAATTCAACGGATGTTTGTACCGTAAAATCAGCATGTCTACAAACATAAGAGCGAGTTATATTGAGAAAACGGAATTTTTGATTTTTTTATTTTACGTGAAAACGCTTTAAAATTTATCCATATGGATATCGAGGGAAATGTTCAACTATTAGAGCATTGTTTGAAAATGAAAATTTCAAAAATTATTATTTTTGCGTTTCTTTGTACACATAGGAAAAAACACGTTAAATAATAATTTTCATGCACAAAGTCCATAAAACGTACACTGGTCAAGTTTGAATAATACAATACCCACAATCTAAATGCGACAGAATAGATTTATGCCTCAATGATCAGTGAATATCTACCTACATGAATAGGAGTTCCTGTTACTTTTAACATACTCGACCCTTGTTGAGAAAAAATGACATGGTCAATTTGTAAGCGTAAAATATTGCTATTTTCCAATGAGTACACCAAAAATGATGTCTTGTAAGGTTTAGAGCTAGGTTTTTGAGTAGTGCTTTTCATCTGTATTACCATTTCAATTTTCCAATGATTCTATTTTACCGTTTGCAAATAGAAGGGAAATTTCCGTTTTCTTAAAAACCTGTTAGTACTTTAGTTATTCCCATTCTAATGCATTCTTTATTTTTGTGAATATAAAGCGAAATGTGACGTTAGCAATGTCAAAGCCTAGTATGTTCTCATTTTACAGCCGTAACTAAGGAGTAAAAAACCAATGAAATTCGACGTTATAGCGATATTGCATTAGAATAACACTTCCATCTGGTGAAAAAAATCTCAAAAGCATTTATTTTGAACTGTTAATTCTTGTTAGATGCTTGTCTTTATACTTTGTAGTTATAAAAATAGTATGTCGAAGTTACCGAGATATTTTTGGGGTACCTTTATTTTTCAAGCCATTACTTGGCCCTTAACAAAACTGTATACCTGTACAGGTTTTTCCTTATCTATATACATCATTTTATGAAATAATGCAAAATGAAGAAATTCTACCTGTCTACCCGTTAAGTAGTCGTAGATGTAATGAAAGTTCAAGGGGGGTACCCTTGTGTTTGGTATTACGCATGGGTCATAGCGACTTCCTGAACTCAAAATAAAGGAATAAAGGTATCTCTCATATGGAAATATAGGACAAATATAGGATTTTTTCGAGAAAAAAAGGATAATTATAGGACTTTTCGAGCTCCAAAACAATGCTGGAAAAAAATAATTGGCAGAATATTTGTAATCCCAATATAAAGTATATTTTAAAGTTGGAGAAGGTGGCGAGCGAAGCGAGCCGAAATGTCTTTGTGATACTATTGTTAGAAATTGCTGTAAATAACATTTTGTTCATAATTGAGTTTTCAATGAAGCAGCAAAAAACTGGAAAAGCAATATTTCGGACATTTCGCCCCAAAATATAGGATTAATAGGACAAATTTCTCAAGTATAAGACTTTTATGTATAGGTTCCTATATTTTTATAGCAAATGTAGGAATTATAGGACAGCTATAACCCATGTATTAAGATTTATCATTCTTATTAATATCCTAGAATATCGTTCTATTAAGAAATGAATCTTATATTTTTTCTGTTGATGCAGGTATCACCCGAAAAATTGGACAGAAAACTGCATTAATTGCGCGTAGCGCGTTGATGCAAAAGTTTTCTGTCCAATTTTTCAATCAATAGAAACAATATAAGATTCATTCCCTATCATTTTATTATCATCTATTTATTGAAAACAGACTGTTTGCTTGGATCTAAAACAATCAATCACCGCACTATATTTCGTAAATTCGAGGGGGGGGGGGGGGAACGTAACGATACACTGACTCCAAAGACGAAAACATTTATGGCAGCCGCCATGATTTAAACAGCGAACGATTGTCTCTCTATATCTTTAAAATAAGGACAAGTTTGAGCAAATCCTACATGCATATTTAATTCTTTAGTCAGTAGAAAGGAAATGGTACCATTGAAATGTTAAGCAAACATAAACAAATTGTGTTTTCATCGACTGGGTAATAATTCCGATAAATCATAAGAAAATAAGATGTTTGATGAACCAAATTCGTGCAACAGGTAGATTTTGATGTGTACTTGACGTCATATGACCAATGACGTCTTAACATATTGAAGTCAAAATTGAAATACGGCGCCAAATGAGGAGCGTATTGTAATGCATACTTTCTTTTGTTGTATGAAGTCTCTAAAAATGCCGAATGATGATGCTGAATGATTCTTTTTTGTACTATATATATATATACATGTATAAAACATAGAGAGATTTTGTGTCAAAATATTTTAAGTGATTATAGTTTGGATGACACATATGGATAATGACCATATCCCTATATACAGAACAAAATCGATAATTCAGAAAACCATAAACCGAAGGCATACAAAATCAGGATAAAACAGGAACCAAAGCAAACAAACAATAACCTGAAGCGAACTCCCGATATGGAAGTGAGACCAGGTGCCCAGGAAGAGTTAGTATCTCCTGCTTGCATGTAACACCCGTCGCTTCAATTCGGTAGAATTGTCACATCCCATTACTCCAATTTTGGAAGATATAAAGTATAATCTTTGGTTGGATGGTACAAATGGTTTATGACAGCATATCCTCCATCATTCTGGAGAGTGGGACATCATAGTGTATGACGAGTTTGACATATCGACTGAGAACTTCCTCAGTGACGATGTTACTCGGTCACAAACGTATCCCAGACTGAGAAGCTTATCTGAAAGACGCCTAGCTCTCGGAATAAAATCTGTATAATCTGGCATAGCGTATCAACTGAGATATGAACACGCCATAAGCAGGCGATGAAGTGATGTTGCTTCTAAGAAAAGGAAAGTTTGTGATGCTGATATTGAAGTCGTCACGTTTGTCATAGAGTGAGGTGTTCATGTGACCATCACTGTCGTAGGACAACATTATGTCAAAATAGGATGCTGAATTATTTGTCTCTGTAGTTTCTTTGACTCCGAAGGATAGATTCTGCTGAGGTAATCCGCGAATTTTGGATTATTGATGGACAACACATCTTATATGTATATGTAAGTGAAGTTTAGCCTCTTTAGAGAAGACAGGGCCCCGACCACCTGTCCTCTCTGAATGTCAGTCGGACTCCTCGGGTGATAGCATACATGAGCTCGCGGCGACAGAGCACGGATTGTATTACGTACGCCCTCTTTTTATATCCATTTACATATTCATCTGTGTTGCTTGGGCCCCTGCGTTTTGCGGTCTTGTTTGTGTGTGGTCATCTATCAGTGAGGAGGTTGTTTTACACCACAATTGTACGTTCTTCGAGACCTCTGGGTAATCGGAAAAGTGGGAGGGTTGTGCGCACGTTATCCAGGATAACCATACATTCTGCTATTTCCGTGGCAGATGGCCGTCCTATGTCGGCACCGGTTGCCCATTGGTCTCGTTGTTTTATGTGTAGTCCTTTGTGTTTGATGTTTCTGTGTTGTGCGTTGACGTTCCTTGTCCCTTACGCCTCTCTTTTTGCTTGTCTGCTTTGTGTTTTTGCATTGGGTGTTTTGGGATTTTGCTGTGGGTGCTACAACCTGGTGTTGTTGGAGATCCCCTCCTTTGTTTTAAGTCAGAAGCTTAGTATCTATTCCCTTCAGAGACCAAAGATTGAATGAACTAAGCTTCGTACGAGTAAAGAAAAATGTCAGCAAGGAGTGGGGTATAATTGGTTCCCATTGGGATTCCGACAATTTGCTGGAAGACCTTTCCTCCAAACACCACAAAAATGTTGTCGATCAGGAAGTTTAACATCTGAATAATTTAATAATATCTGTTTCAGTGTACTTATTTTCAGAATCGGACTTTTCTTTTACACAGTAGGTTTTGTCATAGTTAACAACAATAAATTTGCATTTGCGATATTCCTCACAAGAGTCCATGATAATTTTGAAATTTTGGTTCCAGGTAAAGGAGTTACTTTCTTTGTATTTGGGACCCTTTTTTTTTTAAACAATTCTCTCAACTTGCCGTTCTAGACTATACTAAGGTCACCAGTAATAACGTGTCCACAAGAAGAGTAGTTCAAATCCGATGAAGTCCATTCGCAAGGAAGTGGATGTAGTGAGGGATTAATTAAATCAATACACTGCAGGAATCGTTTGTAATTGTAAATTTTAGATGCAACTGTTGGTGTGTACCTAAAGGAAAAACAAGTTTCTTTTCTTTTGAAATATGGTGGGATTTTTTTTTTCGTGACAGTTTTTGATTCAAAATTTTCAAGACCAATATTCAATTTATCAACACTTATTGAAATTAACATAGACCCTTAGTAAGATTTAGATTTTACCAGAAGGATTGTGATTATATAATATAATTGTTACAATGATGGACTGGGTATGAGTTCAATACTAGTATGCAAAAATATCGCACGGCCTTCGGCCTCGGTCAATATAATATGTCGTAGCCGTGCAATATTTTTGCATATTGAACTCATACCCTGTCCATATTTGTATAATGTTACTTATTTAGATAAATTTAAACAAAACAATTAAACATGATTTGATGTTTACTTAACCTGGAAGGTTAAAAAGCATATACTGGATGTTTAAAATTCCTAAATCTTAATGTGCAGAATTCTGTATTGTAATGCAGCCTGTTTCACAAAAATACTTAAGAACAATTTCAGGAATTTTTTGTAACTTTTGATTTCGTTTTCGAATTTTATCTTTAGTATTTAGTAATGACATTATGCAGTTATTGCATAGTGATGAGGCCGATATGATGATTTATGAAGTGATAAAACCAATATCGACCGAGGCCGAAGGCGCAACATTTGTTTTATCACTCCATCGACCGAATCCTCTGTGCTATAAATGTTTTATCATACTGTATAGTTACATGAAAACTGGAAAAGACAAGGGTAACTTTAAGAAGCTTTGTATCTCTAGTGCTGCTCGCTAGATTGCTGCTCAAAATTTATTTTCAGATAAACATTTTGTAATATGGTTAAATGTTTTATCCTTCATCTTTTACTATCCCCTTGAAACAGAGTTGAAGGGGATATAGTAACGCAGTCGTTCGTGTGTAAGTGAGTGTGTACGTGTGCACGTCACAAAATCCTTGTATACAGCCTAGAGGGTGCAGTTTTGATTGGATCTTAACCAAACTTCATAGACTGATTGCTTATGACAAGAGGTTGAACCCTATTGATTTTCAAGATCATATGTCAAGGGTCAAGGTAACAAATAGGAAATTAAGTAAGTTCTTGAATACAGCCTAGAGGTCAAACTTCATACACTGATTGCTTATGACAAGAGAATGAACCCTATTGATTTTCAAGGTCATAGGTCAAAGGTCAAGGTAACAGATATGAAAATTAAGAAGATTCTTGTATACAGCCTAGAGGTCGCAGTTTTGATTGGACCTTAACCTTACCTCATACACTGATTGCTCATGACAAGATGAAAATCCCTATTGATTTTCAGGTCATAGGTCAAAGGCCAAGGTCGCAGATTGTAAATGGTCAAAATCCTTCTTTTCAGCCTGGAAGTGCAGTTTTGATTGGATATTACCCAAATTTCTTGCACTGTTTGCTCATGACAAGAGAAAGAACCCTGATTTTTAAGGTCATATGTCAAAGGTCAAGGACAATGTTGGAAATGGTCAAATTCCTTTTATACAGCCTAGGGGTCACACTTTTGATTGGATCTTGACCATTTATTGCTTATGAAAAGAGGAAGAACCCTATTGATTTTCAAGGTCATAGGCCAAAGGTCAAGGTCTCAGATCCGAAATGGTAAAAATTCTCGTATTCAGCCTGGAAGGTGCTGTTTTGATTGTATCTTAACCAGACTTCTTGCACTGATTGCTCGTGACAAGAGGAAAAACCATATTGAAGTTCAAGGCCAAAAGTCAAGTTCACAGATTGGAAATGTTCAAGATCCTTGTATTCAGAGTGATAGGTGCAGTTTTGATTGCATCTTCATGAAACTTTATACCCTGATTGCGTATGACATGAGGAAGAACCCTTTTGTTTTTCAAGGTCAAAGGTCAAGGTCAAAGATAGGAAATGGTGAAATTCCTTGTATACAGCCTAGAGGTCACAATTTTGATTGGATCTTGACCACTTATTGCTTATGAAAAGAGGAAGAACCATATTGGTTTTCAAGGTCATAGGCCAGAGGTCAAGGTCACAGATCCGAAATGGTAAAAATTCTTGTATACATTTTGGAAGATGCAGTTTTGATTGGATCTTAACCAGACTTCTTGCACTGATCGCTCATGACAAGAGGAAGAACCCTATTGATTTTCTATGTCGAATGCCAATGTCACAGATAGGAAATGGTGAAATTCCTTGTATACAGCCTAGAGGTTACATTTTTGATTGGATCTTGATCAAACCTCATGCACTCATTGCTTATAACATGAGGAAAAACCCTAGGCTATTGATTTCCAAGGGTAGAGATCAAAGGTCAAGGTCACAGATTGGAAATAGTCAAAATCCTTGTATTCAGCTTGAAAGGTGCAGTTTCGATTGGATCGTCACTAAACTTTATACTCTGATTGCTTATGACTATGACGAGACAAGAGGAAGAAACCTATTAATTTTCAAGGTCAGAGGTCAAAGGCCGAGTTCACAGATTGGAAATGATCAAAATCATTACATACAGCCTAGGGGGTACAGTTTTTATTGGATCTGAACTAAACCTCATACACTGATTGTTAATGACAAGAGGAAAAACCCTATTGATTTTCAAGGTCATAGATCAAAGGTTAAGGTCACAGAGTGTAAATGGTCAAAATCCTTGTATACAGCCTGGAAGATGCAGTTTTGATTGGATTTTAATCAACTTTATAAACTGATTGCTTATGCCAAGAGAAATAATCCTATTGATTTTCAAGGTCATAGGTCAAAGGTTAAGGCCAATCAGAGATATTAAACAGGTCAAATCTGTGTACACAGCCCAGAGGATGCAGTTTTAATTGGATCTTAACCAAATTAACTTTATACGATTTTTCCTTATGAATAGAGGATGAAATGATTGATTTTGCTTGCATTCTAGACACAATTGATTTTCCTGCCATGCGAGGGGATGCTACGCTTTGCGTTGCTTAGGTTTTATTATTTTTGTTTTAAAATGCTGCCAAATATCACAATCAATCATGTCAGCAACACACAGTTTGTTACCGATTGTCATTTTCTTTTAATACAACCGGAAACGCGTCAATATCACCGGTGCAATCGCATCGCACGTGACCGCGTTTTGGCCAGTGGGAAATAGTCCGACTTGCAGACCTACGACGGTGATATCTGTTTTTCGTCTTCGGTCTGACTGCTATGCATAGGGAAAACTTGAGAATTTCGGTGCGATAAAAAATTCGGCAATTCATCCTTTTTATTCAAAAATTCCAGTCTCCTTAACCAAAAAATAACTCACCCAGTCCTCCTGCCCCTAAATAATCCCCTTTAAGCCTGGTTTCACCTCTTCTTCTCTTCCGATTTTCCTCTGATCGAGGATATTTTGTCATGCGCACAGAGGTGAAACCAGGCCTAGAGGGGATTTTATAGGGGCAGGATGACTGGGTGACTTATTTTTTGGTTGAAGAGACTGGAATTAGTCAAAAAAGGAGAACTTGCCGAAATTTTTTCCCCACCGAAATTCTCAAGTTTTGCCTATGCATAGCAGTCAGACCGAAGACGAAAAAACAAGTAACACTGTCGTAGGTCTGCAAGTCGGACTAGTGGGAAAGCGACTAAACAGTTACGTAAATTTATAAAGTATATGATTATAGAAAATATTAAACAATCTAACTGGAAATATTTTGAACCTATTATTATAGGACGGAAGTTACTTAAATTCCGTAAAGTTTTCGTATGATTTTTTGTGAAACTGGGCACTGTATACCCTAAATAAAAATAAAATTACCTAGTATCGATGTTTGTGTTCATTATATCACTTGACCATTGTTCATAGAAAATACCCTTTGGATGCAAAGTTTATCTGTGAAATCCATGAGTAGGAACCCACCGTAACATGATTTAGAAACAACAAAATACAGAAACTTGTCATTTTTGTTCGGAGTCACATTTTTCCTTAATTTTGGGACCTAGCCAAGACATCAAACGAGAGTACATATAGTTTTTGATAAAACAGATTGGAAAACAAGTTCTTGTCACACGATGATTGAATTTCAGAGATGGCGCAAAAATAGCTGGAATAGTTGTTGGATGTTTTATTGGCATCGGCGTTTTGGTAACCTTGGTGAAAATATGTTGCGTTGCAATGAATAAGAACAGAGGATCTGTGGGGAGGGTAGTCCATCCTACAGGGGGAACAGGATTAACTGTTGTCAACACTTCCTCTCAGCAACAACAAGGTAACAGATAATGTTTCCTAAATATAAACTTTAAGATAATTTTTGTCATACTTGCGGTATATGATAAGACTTTTTTTTTTACTGTCAATAATGAAATATATTTTCTATCATAGAATTTTAGTGCACCATATAAAATATACCAGTACATCGGTTCCACCCTAGGGGTCTCAAAATCATGTAAAACCCTAGGCTGGTTGAGGGTTCCACACGATTTTGAGACTCAGAGGGAGGAATCGATACATCTTTCATTGAAGACCCTGAATAAATATCTTCTCTCATGCTTTATAGCCATTTTTAACAAAAGTAAATATTCGAATAAAAAAACTGGAAAATATATGAAGTTCATACAATCTCAAAAAAAAAAAGAAAAAAAAAAAAAAAAAAAAAAAAAGCGATATTCGAATTCAGTATATCGTATATAAAAACAATAGTAGGAATTTCGTTATACGGGTCAGGAAGGTATCTTGTGATGTGAAAGATACAAGGGATTTCTTTCATAGGAAAATGCTGCCTATGATGTGTAGGTACAGTTTATGAGAGAAAAGAGATTTAATCAGGTTTGAGGATCTGCTTATCTATCTAATATTTTTTATTAATTATGAGTTTATGTATAATGATTTGTTTAAATTTTTGAAACATAAATGCACTTAGTATATTAGTACATTCGAATAATCACAAACTTAAAATAATGTAAGACACGAATACGCTCGATATTGTTTTATGATTCAGTATAAATACTTTTAGCTATGTATGGTGGACAACCACAATACCCCCAATACGAAGGAGGTTATAGTAATCCTGCAGCTGCACCTGGCTACAACGGTCCTACCCCTGGTCCTGCCTACCCGCCATCACAACCTGTCAACCCTCCGTCATATGGTGAACAGAAGACATAGAGTAAATAGGAACGATTTGCAAATTCTTTGAATGAACTGCTATTTTCAATTGTAACAGAGAATTTATACGCTCAAGACTTTAAGTTTATTTCTGGTGACAAAGAATAAACCTAATAGGCAGCACGTGTTTTTCCTATTTTCCCCATTGAGTGCAAAGCATGGAAATAGCATCGAGTTCATTGTTAAATTATTTAAATCTCAATTTTACTGCCTCAGCTAGCAAAAATGTAGTTGATCTAGATAGAGACAAGAATAATGTCGAACGTTCTCCATTGTCTTTTCAAAGTAAGCACCTTTTTTAGCTCAACTATCTTCTCTGCTATTACCATTTTGAGATAAAAAATATCCCTGTGTTTCATCTGCAACTGAAAGATCCAAGAATGTTTTAGGTGAAAAAACTCGTCGTAACATAGAAGACTATGCGCAATATTTACTTTAACTCTGTGTAAGCCAGTTTTGGACGCCGTTTGGCCTTTGTAAACACCCGATCGCGAATGACTGGCTTCTGATTTTTTTTTTTGAGTGCCAAACATTGGCCATGTGATTTCTGTAATTTATCATTAGTTTTCCATTTTCTCTCGCGCTCAATGGGCGAAAACGAAGTAAATTAAACCATATTCTCGTAACCTCTTTAGTGCAGTTTTTTTTTGCCAGAAATATTTAACATAATGTGAAGCATTCATGGAAATAGCTTAAGAATATAAGGAAATAAAAGATGATTTTGCTCACTTGTTTTTTATTCCATTCCGAAAAAAAAAGAAATAAAGTATTAATATTCCCAGCCTATTCCCATAATTTTAAACAGGCCGCTCGTTGTTCTTTATAGCGAGCGAAGCTCGCCCTTATGATAACGCGTATACACATATCTTACTGACAAAATATGCTGAATCAAAGAATGATAATGTACTACTATGCTTTCAAAAACTTTCGTCCCCTAGCAGACAGAGTTGCTGCGGAGATGCTGGATATTAACATTTAAATTTTTTTTTTCGACTCCAAGTAGACGTATATGTTATACTCAATTTTTGTTTATAAGTTAGATTTATTGAAAATATTTTTCGTAAATCAGGTAACGATAAATCATCAACAAGGTGGCGTAACCACGGGAAATCAGACATTTCCGGTTTTAAACGAGACGTTTCGCTCTGATTGCTTTTCTCGTCTCGGGTGGTTTCGTACTGTCAGAAGTCGGAATATGTTTGTTTTTTCTTTTGTTCTTACGTAATATATTTTCAGCCAGCCTAAACATTATTCTTACAAAATAGAAATGAATTATAAAGAACCATATTTTTAAAGAACCATATTTTAAGCCCCCCCCCCCCCCCCCGTTAAAATGTTCATCTGCTGGTCTAGACCAAATTTACAAATGCTTCCGTGTTTCCACTCGCCTTATACTACCTTTTTTGGCAATCATCAAACAGAAAGTTTTGTAAGATAAGATAAACCATCAAAAGAAGGATCTTTTTTATTTTATATAATCATATCTATTTTCTCTCCGCTCGTACAAAAAGGCTTTGCCTTGATTCATATTATCGAAAAGTATGACAGAAGTATTACGCCTAAATAAATTCTGTGCAATTTCATCGTCGACGGCGTTTTAAATACCTGTCGTTACAGATAGATTATTGTGTCTGTAGTGGTTTGTGAATGTTGTTCATCTAACGCGTCGTTAGACTCGTTACAGGTAGATTTTTGTAAATAAATTCTGTGCAATTTCTTCGTAGATGGCAGGGATTCCATTTACCTGGACAGTGTGTGCGGTGAAGCAAAACATAACGGTCCTCATTTATAGAGACTTGTAGTTCAGATATATAAAAATTCATAATTAAACAGAAGAAAGAAAGTAAAAGGCAATTTTAGAAATAACGTATATAAGTAAATGTATTTAGAATGTTTAAATGCTTCAAACTGAGGCACAAGCAGTTCCAAGGTCATTTGACAGAAATTTATTCTTATAAAATAATATGCTCTCTCTCTCTCTCTCTCTCTCTCTCTCTCTCTCTCTCTCTCTCTCTCTCTCTCTCTCGCCAGAATTAAAAAAAGTAAGTTATACAAAATGCTATGTTTTTAGTTTATTTTAAACAAAAGTCAATTGAGATTTTGTCGTGTCAATGACAAATATGGATAATGACCATATCCCTGTCTACAGTACAAAATCGATAATTCAGAAAATCAGAAACCGAAGGCATACAAAATCAGGACAAAACAGGAACCAAAGCAAACAAAAACAAAAACCTCCACCATATGAAAAGAAGCGAACTCCCGATATGAGAGTGAGACCAGGTGCCCAGGAAGAGTAAGCATCTCCTGCTTGCATGCAACACCCGTCGCTTCAATTCGGTAGAACTGTCACATCCGGTTACTTCCATTTTGGAAGATATAGAGTACAATCTTTGGTTGGATGGTTCAAATGGTCTATGACAGAAGATCATCCACCATTCTGGATAGTGGGACATCATAGTGTATGACGAGTTCCCCATATCGACCGTAGAACTTCCTCAGTGACGATGTTAGTCGGTCACAAACATATCCCTGACTGAGAAGCTTATCTGAAAGACGCCTAGCTCTCAGAACAAAATCCGTATATTTGGTACTTGCTCTGGCATAGCGTATCAACTGAGATATGAACACGCCATAAGCAGGCGATGAAGGGATGTTGCTACTCAGAAAAGGAAAGTTCGTAATGCTGAAATTGAAGTCGTCACGTTTGTCATAGAGTGAGGTGTTCATGTGACCATCAGTGTCGTAGGACAACATTATGTCCAAATAGGATGCTGAATTATTTGTCTCTGTAGTTTCTTTGACTTCAAGCTCCGAAGGATAGATACTGCTCAGGTAATCCGCGAATTTTGGATTATTGATGGACAACACATCGTCTATGTATCTGTAAATGAAGTTGAAATCAAAAGCTAAGTATCTTTTCCCTTCAGAGACCAAAGATATGATAATGTATAGTATAAAGGTACTTTCATAAAAAGTAACTATCGTACTTTTCAGACGTTATGAATGAAACAACCAGATACTAGTAAAATGCAAACATCAAATTATCACGACAGAGAGTATTAAACAGATAAAGTCTGAGCTATTTAGAATTGATCGAACTTCGCTAAATGCCAGTTCGGCAGGATTAAGTGGATGTACAGATGTACTCTACACCAAAATTATCCAAGAAAATTGATAGAGCAAGGCCCCCCCCCCCCCCTTTTTTTGATTTCTCTCAGCAGGTGTGTTGTCTGCTATAACAATGTCGTCTGGACATATTGCATGTTCGCCATGTTCAGTGTAAGCATCCATAGATCGAAATGAAATTAAATCAGTGGCACCTTCTATAACGTAACAATGCATCAATCCATGTAATCCATTTGACAGATTAAGTGTAGTATTTGGTGATCTAGATGTCTTAAATACATTTCTCTTGAATTAAAGACAGCTTCGTTAAAAATGCATTTTGTGTGCATATTTTTTATGCATGTAGTTCATAAATGCTTCAGTGTATTGCATATTTGCATCAGTAAAGCTTTCTGCAGATGGTTATGAAAGTTTCTTTAATGTAAATGGTCCCGATGACAACGAACTTTTAATTGCTCTATTAATAGATGTTAATGAGACCAGTGCAAATTACCAGGGGTGGATGCAGTTTTGGGTATTGATATCACTGCTTATTTTAGTGTAAATAAGTTCAACTATGAAAAACTCATATTGAAAAAATAATTTCAACCTGGAAAAAGTTCTTTGAAAAATTAATATCAATAAATATTGTTTAAACCAAACTAATTCCCTATCGTTTCTCATTCTTCCCTCGTTAAAGGTGTACATTTTTCTAGATCCACTTCTGATTCATATCATGTTAGGTCAACTAACATCTTTACAGATTTTATGACATTGACCATGTTTACATTAATAAGGATCTGTATCGTGTACCTCGCCATTGTACTCCTAATCCTATAATTATAGCTTGTGACAGACTCCATCCGCGATGACAATGTTTATATTGGTTCTTATCGATTTTGTAGAACATTTATACCCAGATACATACTTACCAGTCACTTTTAACCATTATGTCCAACATGTCGGACGTCGTTAGTCCATTGTACTTCTCCTGGACGTGAAACTCGCGTTTCTGCGGAATGCAACATATGTGACTTACGAAATTACGGTTACCATGGATTTTGTGAAAAATTAAGAATTGAAATATCTGTATCAAATAACATGTCCCCCAAGACAATGAATCATGACGATCAAGGCGACTGGGTAGATGCAAATGAATAGTCCTTCTCAAAAATTTTATCGGCTGCAAGACATGATTTAAAATTTGGACCAAAATCACGCATGTGAAAGTCTTTGGAAGGTCTCCATTCATTGCGAAATAGTTATTCTTTGAACATAGTGGTGAAACGAGGTAAAGAAGATCCTGACGACAGCCTCAAAGTGGCGCGAAAAAAATTAAAGTTTTCGAAATCACATCCAAGTACTTTAGAACTTGACATTAAAAAAGAGCAAATGAAATATAATGAACTATGTGCAAAAGTAAATTCATTGGTGGACCGTTATTGTCTAAATGTTACTGAAAACAAAAACGGGAATTGTCATCTAAGGGATTCGAAATCCCACAACAAACGAAATTATAAGGTGCGATCATGTGATGATGTACGTATGTGTGGCAGTCTTTGATCCCATGAAAATGCGAGGACAGTCAGGGCTTGAAATTCATAGAGAATTTCAAAGGAGCCATACGGGCCCCTAGTTCTGGAATTCAAGGAACCCGTGCCAAAAATCAAGGAGCTCGTAAATATTAAAGTTTCTTTTCTATTAATTACACAAGATAATTGATGAAAGTCAATTATTTATTGTGAAAGACCATCTTTGACAGCAGTTTCAACACAACGTTGAAGTAAATCATTTGGGTCCAAGTAATCTCTTACAAAGAAAGCTGACAATTTATTTACTCAGCCTGAAATATAAGAGCGCCCCCCCCCCCAAAAAAAAAACATTATATACTTTGTAAAGACATTATCCACTAATTAAATAGAACATTACATGTATATTATAAAATGTGCGTGTGTACATGGGTTCATGAACTGGGGTTTTTCTTTTTTCTTTTTGGTCATTTTATACAAGTTTTTTTTCTTTTATTCTTTCTTTCTTTATTCGCTATCCACAATACATGTCATGTGTAACATACGATACTCTGCAAAGTAATGGTTATGTACTGAGGCGATTCGGGATTTAACACCGCTGCAATCAATATACTACAAACTAGTGTTGGGCAATCGGAAACTAAATCATAATCGATAATCGGAAATAATCGGAAGGGCATAATCGATTATTAATCAATTATAATCGAAAAATTCAAAATATTCCTATCTTTCAATTTTCAATCCATAATTAATTGAAATTAGGACATGTAGGACCAAATAATTAAATTTGAGTGTTCTACTTTGTGTATATCATCTTAAAGAGTTTATTTTACATCTTTACATTGCCTCTACAAGGTTATGAACATTACTGATAAGACAAATTGATTTTCATATGACAATATGTCATGATTAAACCCCCCCCCCCCTCCCACGGATGACATTTCATTTATAATGTATTATATATTTATAAATGTTTGATACAAATGTTAAAGTAAATTCGATTGATAGAATATGAAAAATTTCTTGATGCAATTATAAAGTTAGAACGTAGTCCACGAAACGCCTGGGTTAAATATGTTTCAGGACAGAGGAAATTAGGAAATTTGGTGTTTGAACCAAAATATCAATACAATTATCAAGTAATCCAAGGAGGAATATAAGTTTTTGAAGGTGTTATTGTTATTTTTGTCCTCGGGAGGGTCATATAACCTGCACTTGCATCCGTCAATGACTTTCGCATTGCGCGATTTCTAAAACCAAAATACCGAAACGGACAGAAAAATACGGAAAATTCGGAAATCGGATATGTCGGCGACAATCGAGTTTGATTTTCAACATCGATTAGTAACATCGCTGGCCATTCAGCGACCGACAATCGATTGTCGGCGATAATCGTTACATCACTACTACAAACGTCACCTACGAAGAAATTGCACAGAATTTATTTACAAAAATCTACCTGTAACGAGTCTAACGACACGTTAGATGAACAGCATTCACAAACCGCTACAGACACAATAATCTATCTGTAACGACAGGTATTTATATGTAAAACGCCGTCGACGAAGAAATTGCACAGAATTTATTTAGGCGTAATATTATTCCACATTCTATAAATGTCAAAGTTGAGCGAATGTTGTCTGTCAAATTGTACATGTGTTCGGTAAAGAGATATGTTTCATCATAATCTCTCAAACTTTTTAGGAATTATATCGCTGGCAATAGGCTGTTATATTTGAGTCTTATGAACCAATCAAACTATCAACGAGCCGCGAAGCGGCGAGGTGATAATTTGATTGGTTCATGCGACAAGTGGAATTACTAGACAATGGACCACGGCTAGCTAGCTGTCATTGCGAACTCCTCTCTTGGGTGAGCATGTTGAATTGGACTAAATTGCTGTAAAGCCCATGCGCGGACTGATCGTATGAAAATATTTACTTCCTTCATGAGGATTCCTTCTATAGATAATGAGCACCTAATGTTGTAATGCTTCGCTAAGAATACCATCCGTACGGTATCGCAATTACAATTCCTACGGTATCGCAATTAAAACTAGCCTTCCGACCTTCCTATGCACTTAAAATGGTTAAGGATCATATCCCTACGGTCACGCAATTAAAACTAACCATCCCTCCCGATGTAGGGACTTCAGGTCATTTGATTTAACCGCAGAATCATGTTTTACATGCTACAAGTTCTATTTCTCTTTAATAATAATCTTTTTTTTACAAGAAATCAAAGATGTTTGCTTAGATACTTTACTAATAAGAGAATATAAATTGTTTCAAGAAAAACAAAAGATTTTCAAGTGTACAACTCACAATATATGTGATGCGGCGAGTTACCGGCGCTACATTGCATGTGTACACTACACGGTGAGCTAAAAGGAAAACACCTATTCTATATTTAGCGTTTGATGTGTGAACTGGCTGTATTTCCGTGAATAAAAATAGCAAAGGAACTAAAAACGTAAAATCTGCCCTGAAAAGTGGAAATTTAAGAATAGAATTTCAAGAAAAACTCTTCGTATTTATAAACCTATACGGCATCCAATCAGAATCTGACGTAATGTTTGATATGTTTTGTATAATCTTGCTAATATTTGGATCAAAACTTGCATTTCCCTAAAGAAATCAATTAGAAAACTGAAAAGTTTCATTGAATGTTGTCCCCCAGGATATACAGAACGCCACTCATACTGGAGGTGTATATCCATGATACAAATTTTCGGGAAAAGTGGGGTTCTATATCTCCGGGGGGAACACTATCCCAGAGACGAAAAACCAAAAAAGGAAGGGGTGCATTTTCTTAAAGATCGATCTTTCAGACCACAAATTATGTCAAATTTGACTATTTTTTCTCTATTATTCAGCCAAAGATGAATTCTTAGTATGATCGAATGAAATATACAAGAATTGATAACGAATTAAGCAAGAGCGATATTTATTTCGCGCAAAATGGCTTATGGTAGCGCCACACCTTACCGGATAGCGCGAACGGATGTAAAATGGATGAAAAAAAAAAACTGCAAAAATTCTTAGTCCATTGGTCGTCCGTTTGTGAAAAATCAGCACTGCCACTGCTCGAGGCTCTGGCGACTAGTTTGGAACGGAAACGTACAGTACACGTACCGGATATCAATCGGAAAAATAACGGACGTGTAACGGACTTCACCGTACGAGTAACGGAAAAGCAACGGATAAAACGGATTTGGACAAAACGGACATCCGTTACTCGTCCGTTGGCCTCCGGTAGCTGTCCATTACATCTCCGTTTTATCCGTTTCACATCCGGTAGATGTCCATTCTCCATTCGTGACTCGAGTCTACCGGACATCTTACGGACACCTAACGTATATCAATGGCCACCTACCGTAAATGTAACAAACAAGTAAACGGACAAAACGGATACCAACGGACATGTAACGTATAAGTAACGGGCGCCATAGCCCGTTCTGTCCGTTGACAAGTTTTGAGCATGCTCAAAACTTGCCAACGGACAGAACGGACACCAACGGTCATCGCCGGACGAATAACGGAGATGTAACGGACAACTTACGGATGAGTAACGCATGCAAACGGACACCAACGGATTGAAATTTTTGTTATCCGTTACTTGTCCGTTCGCCTAATCCGGCTAGGTGTGACTGATGTGTTACATTGTAGCCATTGAATACAAAATAGCACCGTACTTTGAGTTCCGGATTTCATTATTTGCCAATTAAAGTAGATATAGCGTTCGAAATATATTTCTGATATATAATGTAGACATATTTGATGTCTTCTAGTAAATATTTATCCATTTTAGGTAATATATTATTAAATCTATACCTTTTTGTCGATTTTATCAGTTTTCCTGTCCGAATACCCCTACTTCTTTCGACCTTAATTCTAGAATCTTAAGAGTGTAAAATATATAAAAAGTCTTCAAGTACATCGTATTTCAATTATGATTATTTTAAATTCTATGTATGTGAATCGTCATGCTGAAGAAATAAGGCACGAGACTCAGGCTAAATTCGGCCCTTGTCTTAACAGCTCCTTTGGATTGGAAGAAATCTATCTTCAAAAGAAATGGTTTGCGGTAAGAGTTGCATGATATAATAAAAGTTGTTTCAATAAAAACAAACGATGTTCAAGTGTATAAATCACAACATATGTGAAGCGGCGAGTTATCGGCGCTACTTTGCATGTGTACACTGTGCGCTAATAGGAAAACACCTGCTCTATATTTAGCGCTGTATATGTGAACTGGATGTATTACCATGACTAAAAATAGGAAATTCGGATTGGAAGAATTTTATCTTCAAAAGAAATGGTTTGCGGTAAGAGTTGCATGATAATGTTGAATAAATATATTTTTAAAATCTCCTCCAAGAAATGTTCAAGCGTAATGTATGACATACTGAAATTTAAATACACTGCAGATTTTAATCTCTTAATCAAAAACTATCATGCACATGAAAAAAATACAACTGCTATTGGTTCGCACCCTAAGCTTTTTCAAAGGCCAAGTTTGTTTCTATTCTAATATATTCTGATAATAGCATTGCTACGTTCAGAAAATGAAAGGTTTTGCGCGTGAACAGGCGTGGCTGATCTAACTATGAATCATGTGTTGGAGAGTATACCAAGGTTGAGCTCTAAAGCACATACAGGGAAAAAATATAAAGTCAATGTGACGTCACGTCCAAATTTTGAACTTAGAGAGAATTTGCGTACGTTAGAATAATCATGACGCTGTAATTCGCTGTGTTTGCGATGTTAGTGCAACAATACTAGTACTGTATATTGAAATTAATTTTTCAATATAATACAATACTATACAATACATTTTACTTCAATACTCAATATTTCCAGTACAATCCGCATCTTTAAATTTTTCTCAAATAATTCATAGTTAAGCCCTGGTCACAACACGCCGTGCGTGCTTTTAGGACGTGCGTGTTTGTGGAGGCTATGTGCGCTACGTTTTTCTGAAGACGCAAGGAAGGAAGTGGCAAGAGTACGGAAGGAGTCCGTCACGCACGTTGCACGAACGGTTATATGGATGATTACATGCATCATATGTAGCGCAAAAAGGTAAGTACGTTGCACGTACTTACGACTTTTGTGCAACTTGCTTACAACGCACTTTCTTCGTACGTCTTCTGCGTTATTGTAAGGATGTCGAATAAATAAATATTAGAAATGACTGTCTTAGTTTTGGTGTTCATGGGTGTATAATTCGCGATTCATGCAATTTGCACGCGACCAGTCACCTACCAAAATTCTTATGTAGACAAAGAAACACTTTCCATACCTGCCATTGCCATCTTTTTATTCCTTTTTTGTTTTTGAAATGATGAAAAAAAATTGTTGTTTATATTTGGTCTATGTTATAAAATTTTCATTGATGAAAACATAAAAAACTCCATTTATTGATTCATTACAGTAACTATGATTTATTTGAGAAAAAATTAAAGATGCGGATTCTACTGAAGATATTGAGTATTGAAGCAAAATGTATTGTATTGAAAAATTAATTCCAAATGAAGCACTAGTGTCTATCTCCAACTTATTTCTCTAAAAATGCGAATTTCAGAAAGTTAGAATTTTAACCCAAAATCTACATGGAATGAATAATTCATAATTAATCAGTACGAATTGCATGTCTGATCTAAAGTACACAATGATATTGTTTTTTCTGAACTCATCGCTGTAAACGAAAATCTGACTTAACCCTTGCAATTTTTGAAAATTTAAGAGAAAGAGGGGGAAAATCTTACATTAAATTGAGGGGCTTAAAACTGAACAATCATTTTCAGTTAAATGTTAAACGTCTTCAAATTCCAGCATGGACCAGACATGCACGTATCGGGTACTTAACCTTCGTCAGTGATCCTCAATCTAAACAATGTATTATACGGCCAAAAAGTGTGAAAGTTATTATGTCTAAAAATGTACCGAAAGACGTAGCAGGATGGATGGGATATGATGCTTCAGGACCCATGTTTTAGAATTCCCAAGAACTTTTGATAACAGAAAATTTCGAATGCGTCGAAGAAACGATCAACCGAAGTTGATCGAACTTGTCTACATGTGTCCTCGGGTACTCCTGGTCCACCAGTAGTGACACTCACCAAGTGGTAAGCTGATGAAAAGACTCAAGGCAAATAAACCATTAAACCATTTAATACAAATGTTAAACGTCTGCAAATTCAATGATAATCATGAATCTGGAAGGTTAATTTAGTAAGGGTAACGAAAAAGAGATAAAAGAGAAAAAAATTATGATATTTGGTAAAATAAGCATTTTATTCAAAATTGAAAATTGAGAAAATTAAAAAAAAAAATTTACCAAAAGTTAAAGCAATGACCAGACATTATGTTTGATCGGTTTCTTTTTGTAATATTGTCCCTATCTTTTAAAAGCTCCAGTATTTTGATGTAAATTACACAACCACTATTTTGAACGAAAATGATCCCTAACTTTTTTGTCCAGTATGTAAGTGCTACATGTCCCAAACATACATGGTGGATGTATCTTTTATCAAACTTTCATAAAATGACCTTGACCTACTTATTCCGCTTGAGTGATTTTTGCCTTAAAAAGCCAATATTGAGCAAAGTTTAAGTGCTACATGTTCCAAACTTACATGGTGGATGTATCTTTGATCAATCTTTCATAAAATGACCTTGACCTACTTTTTCTGCTTGAGTGATTTTGCCTTTAGAAGCCAATATTGAGCAAAGTATAAATGCTACATGTTCCAAACTTACATGGTGCATGTGGATGTATCTTTGATCAAACTTTCATAAAATGACCTTGACCTACTTTTTCCGCTTGAGTGATTTTGCCTTTAGAAGCCAATATTGAGCAAAGTATAAATGCTACATGTTCCAAACTTACATGGTGCACGTGGATGTATCTTTGATCAAACTTTCATAAAATGACCTTGACCTACTTTTTCCGCTTGAGTGATTATGCCTTTAGAAGCCAATATTGAGCAAAGTATAGGTGCTACATGTTCCAAAGTTACATGTTGGAATTATCTATAATCAAACTTTCATAAAATGACCTTGATCTATTTTTCCCGCTTGAATGATTTTGCCTCTAAAAACCAATATTTAGCTAACTATTAGTGCTACATGTTCCAAACGTTCAAATTGGATGTATGTTTAATCAAACTTTCATAGAATAACTTTGACCTACTTTTTCCGATTGAGTAATTTTGTCTTTAGAAGCCAATATTGAAAGTTATAGAAATTGGAAAAATTGAGCATAAGAAATTGGCTGTCATTAAAGACATAATGCTATGCAGTCAAGCATTAGGTGACTCTGGCAACTTTGGGGGGGGGGGGGGGGGGCGGCCCTCCTGGCTGGATTTTTTTTTCATTCAAATCTACAGCAAATACATGATCAGGAAACACTTCGGACCGGATGTTTTTTTTAACTATAGCCAGAATATTTTTTGCAAAGTATTCCTGAGCGCATCCCAAATAAAATTTATTATGAAATTTCCCTCGTATAATACAGGGGTTTTTCTGTTGGTAAAAAGAAATATTTGGATACATATATTGTACAAAATTATTCAACGAATTCGGAAAAAAATATCACATTTAGTAAAATTCTAAACAATGACAAGAAATTAATTTTACGCCAACTTTAATTGTTTTCTCTTTATATCACAATTGATTAACATTATAGACATGCGGCATGGCTTTTACTTATATCGGACCTTTTCTCAATAGGGCAAAGAGAAAGAAACCCAAAGGTAAAATCTTATGTTGAACAAATAATGATAATTCCTATGGTGATATTGATTTTATTTTGGCGATGAGGTCAACCTCTCATCAGGGGCATATCCAGGGAATTATTTTGCAAAACAATTCCCGAACGCTCCAGTTCGTTTCAAATAAAGTTAAATATAAACAAATCAAATAGAATAGATATGGAATTAAGTGTAGGTAATGGTATCTTATTATGAGTGAACTTTGAAGAGTATCTCTTCTTGATTAGTTTTTACCTTGTGACGCACCCTTTTCCCTTCTACCTATATATACAATTCGATAAACAAGGAAGGATTTGGACAAACATGGCGAGTTGGACGCTTGCATACCTTACAGGTCTCTTCCTCATAATACTGGAAGGTAATCATTTTCTTTTATCATTTTAAAATCACTCCTTTAATGAATCAAGTCTGTTGGATAATCTGGTGTATATCAATTCTTTAATTTGTACTGCTTTCAACCTGATAGGTGATTGACATCAAATTAATGAAAACAAGTAGGATGTAGAAAAAAAAAAAGATCCCTTCACATTCAAGTTCTAGTTTTACATATCTTGTGAAAATTTTCAGAGGTACAAATATTTCAATGATATAAGTGTTTTACTGCAACATGTTTCATCTTAATCATTCATTGTGTTTGTGTATGTCAATGAAACTATATGTACATATTACTTGATCAAGACTTTTCTAAATATTCAATTTTATCCTACTGAAAAGTTTGTAAGTTTAGCAGATCTGTTCCTTCTCATCATCTTTTTTTTTCAAATTTGGACATTGTGTCACTTTATTCTATTGTAACGATATCATTGGGTATTTTCCTGTATTGTGTTTCAGTATGTTACAGCCTTGCCCTGTCCTGTTACAATAAGTACAAATATTTTGATTACGAATTCTGTTACGGATATGAGAACCATTGCTGTGGATATTACGGTTACCAGTATTGCTGTCACAGTGGCTTGTAAGAAAATTGCTAACTTCATTTTGCTTTATGAAATAAAAATGTTATTTCAATTTCATATGGGAACATGTAGTCATATAAATAAAGTATTGATTTTAAAAGAAATGCTTGATAATTTTAAATGAATCACCGCGTATATCCTATATGATAGTTCCCCTTCATAATGAACTGTTCAAAATTCCTCTACACAACATATTAGTATTAGTTCACTGCAGCCAAATGTGAGAGAATAATCAACTTCCTCTGTATTCAGAGGCATTCTTTCGAATACAAAAGAATCTTACCAAAATTTCCATTTCCATTGGAGAGTTCGGAATAGTTGGTGATAGCACAATTCAAAACTACTCAATCCATAAGAAGTTGCTTCTTCTCAGAATTTTCCAAAAGATTCTTCTATGAATAGTTATTTATTGTCAATTCTAGTAGAATTTGGAATGATCATATCATTGCTGATAACTCACATAAATGCTCTTTCATCACATGAGTAAATATATGCAGAAGTTCTCAATAAAAACACAGTATTTATTCTTCAATATTTGATGATTATTACACCATTTCAGAGAGGGTGGAGCGATAGCCGGGATAGTAATTGGATGTTTGATTGGCCTTGGCGTCTTGGTAACCTTGGTGATAGTGTGCTGCTGTGTTGCTATGAATAAAAACAAAGGATCGTCGGGTAGGGTAATTCATCCTGCTGGGGGCACGGGATTAACTGTTGTCAACGCATCATCACAACAAGGTAATGTTCATTTTTTCTTTAAACAAGTATGACACAGCAAATGAACTAAATAAGCATTTTCTCATATAATTCATCCCAAAGCCAACTGGGATTATTTGTTTCCTCTCGCCTTTTCTGTCTTTAATTTTTCCTGATTGTTTTAAGCAATGGAAACAAATAATGAGATATTATTTGAAAACGAATGTCTTTCTCTTGAAGTGTATTTATATCAGTGTCATCGTTTACCTTTTTGTAGGAGTTTGTCCCTAGATTACTTTCAAAAATTAGTGGATTTTCTTGCAATCGATGCATATATACTGTGCAAAAAAGGTTAAAAGGAATTTTATTTAAAGTTTGCATTGGATTGCCATTGTGATAAGGACTTTGTTTTATTTGCATAGTGATATTGTCATGACTGAGATAAACATCAATTTTTTAGTAAGTTGTCAATTGTATATTAACTCTGAGCTATACAAAAAAAAGTCAACGGAGCCAAGTGTCCATCTCCTATCAATTTCTGTAAAAATGCGAATTTCAGAAAAATAGTCTTGACCCTAAATCTACACAGAATGAATAATTCATGATTGATCAATAAAAATTGCATATCCAAAGTACACAATGATATTGTTGTGAAAATCCTGTCTTCAAACTGAGCTCATCGCTGTACGAAACGAAAATCTGACTGACATAACCCTTGCCATTTTTGAAAACGTAAGAAAAAGAGTAAGAACAATTTTACATTAAATTGAGGAGTTTTAAACTGATCAATCATTTAAAGTTTGATAATAATCTTGAGTTAAAGAAGATCCTGACTATAATCTCAACAGCACTCACAATAGAGCACAAAATTAAACATAGACGGACCCCTAGCAAGCTAAAGGTGGGACCAGGTGCCCGGGAGGAGTAAGCATCCCCTGTTGGCTAGCCGCACCCGCCGTCGATGTTAATGAAGTATGGAAATGAAAAGATATAAAATGCATGCACTGTCTGACGTTATGTCTATATAGAAAGTGCTATGGCGACAATGTCAGGGAAGTATATTCAAAACACTTACTGTCAAACCCCTCGCGGGGAACTTTTTTACGAGCTCCACACGGCAAAGGGCATAAGTGTGACACAAATGAGTTAAAGAAGATCCTGACTATAATCTCAACAGCACTCACAATAGAGCACAAAATTAAACATCGACGGACCCCTAGCAAGCTAAAGGTGGGACCAGGTGCCCGGGAGTAGTAAGCATCCCCTGTTGGCTAGCCGCACCCGCCGTCGAAATAATAAAGCATGGAAATGAAAATATATAAAATGCATGCACTGTCTGACGTCATGTCTATATTGAGTTTCATTAATCTGGAAGGTTTATTAAGGCGGTCCATTTGATATTCTGGGGGGGGGGGGGGGGGCTTGGGTTTTTTGTTGGAGCAAGATTAATTTTTTCGCCCGGACCAGGGCAAAATTATTTTTTTCTTGCATTGTTGGAGCAAGGAAATTTTTTCAACAAAGTGATGCGCATATTAAGAATGTTTGTGTTTGATTGTTAGAAATTATTTATATTTTTACTCAAAATTCTAAATATTAATATATTAGTTTATTTTTATGCAAGAATTCATTTTAAACAGAGAGATAAAAGATTTTTACAATACAATTCTCAATATTTTATATAAGGTACATGTATATAACATGTACATGTATAAGAGGGTCTGAGGGGAAGGTCTCCTCGACATAATTTTACATGTAAATGTAGAATTGTAAATTGGTGAATAACTGAAGTTACATGTATATGAAGGGATACATGCAACATGTATTAATAGCAATACATAAATATTCACAATAAATTAATGTAAGCTTTTAAGGAAGCTCTTTTTTCATTTCACACATGTATAACTTTTGATATCTTCATATATATATATATATGGACTGTGCCATAGTAAATAATGTTTTGATAGAAAATGTATAATGGCGAGCGAAGCGAGCCAAAAATTTTTGATACAAATTGAAAACTGCGGCGAGCGAAGCAAGCCGGAAAATTTTAAAGAATTTTAGCGAAATTTTATGGTAATTCTTCAAATTCAGAATATTTGCAAGAACAAGATTATTTTTTTCTGTCACACCATAAGCAAATTAATTTTTTCATCAAAATTGAGAGCAAAATTATTTTTTTTCGAAAAAAAAACCCAAGCCCCCCCCCCCCCCCTCCCAGAATATCAAATGGACCGTGCCTAAGTAAGATTTATTAAAAATGAGACAAAAGAGAACAAAAATATAATCTTTGGTAAAATTAGCATTTTATTCAAAATTGAAAATAGAGAAAATTTAAAAAAAATTACCAACCCCCCCCCCCCCCAACTTTTTTTAACTTATGTCTAAATTATGTCTAACTTTTTCTATTCCTTCTTGAAGAAAATTTCAAACCAATTTATTATGCACACGACACGCGTTTCGGATATTAAATCCTCATCAGTGATGCCTTAAGCCAAAGTGAATTCATTTCAGAAGCGCCCTCTGATTTTATTTTTTGAATTGAAATTTGTCCATTTACTTTACAGAGAGAGCACAACTCCAAATTTCCTGTAGGGTCGATTCATTAGCATATCCAAATAAATGGCTTAGAGGGATGGTGCTATGATGTTAACCTCTTTTAATTTGTATGATATTTTCGGATGAAATGAAAACTTTTACTTCTGATAGCGGACTTTGTATCAATAATATGTGCCTACAATGCGATCAGAATATTTACATATTAATCGAACACTTGTTGATTTAATTTGCCCATTACTTTTTTTTGATATATTCATTCATCCTGGACTTTCAAAAAGAATAAGAAAATTACGAATTTCACTATACATTTTATATTCTTTATAAATTACAACAAATTTTGATGACATGAAGAATGTATATAATCGAACATTACGAGCAGTTTTCGTAGATGTTCTATCTTGCTCGCTTGGTACCATTTTTATTGAGTTTAATTTTTTCAGCAATGTATGGAGGACCAGGACAATATGGACCTAGTTACCCCCAGTATGGTGGAGGTTATAGTAATCCTTCAGCTCCCCCTGGATACAACCCTGCATACAGCTCCGAACCTGGTCCTAACCCTGCCTATCCATCTACACAACCCGTGAACCCTCCTCCGTATGCATAAAAGAGGATGCAGAAAAATATACATTTGTGCTAAAACAAAATAGTGTTGTGTTTTAACTGTGATAAAAATCTGTTGTCTTTTGAAATTAGAAACATTTTGAAGTTTGTAACACCAGCTCTTCATTTACACCACATCTACAATGATGAATAGTGCCAAAATTTTGTTTAATTCTGCCTAATAAATGAAATTTCAATAAAGAGTACATGTATTACAGTAAGAAGGGAGGGGATCTCCAATCAGACCTGGTTGCAGTGCCAACAACAAAACATCAAGACGCCCTAAGCGCAAACACAGAGAAGACGAGTACAGCAAGGGAAGAATGCAATGTAACAATTATAAAAATGAGTTTGAGATATATTGTTACATACATAATACAAGAGAAGCTGTTGTCAAAATCATTCAGGTCTCATGAGAAGAAAGATTCATAATAGTCGTACATTTGGAAACAATACATCTACATATGTCAATTTTATACAGAAAGACCATTCATTGTCGCTCACTTCGAAACAATTCAAATTGGATTTGCTTTTGAATATACGAGTACATGTACATCGCGTGTATTAAATTCCTTTTTAATATCACTGCAATAAAATAGTCTACCAAATATGATAGACAGTGCAGTTTTAACTGAAAATCATATTTTCAGCCCAGCAAGTTTCATTGTAAAATATTGTGTGAGAAAAAGGAATGTTGAATAAAATATAAAATCAAAATATTAAAGTATTATATAAAAATAATGTATTCAGTAACAGATAGCTCATTTTGGAACACTTTTCGAAAATTCATCCCCACCACTTAGCTAACTGATTTGACATTTTGATTTATGAATTTCTACACTCTTATTCATGCAAAAAGAATCATGTTTGAGCTGAGAAAAAGAAAAAAAGTAAATGAATAAATAATAAAAAGAAAGATCGGTTAATAATGTTATGTGGGAAGACACAAACTCCTCTGTTTTTTTACTTTAAAACTCATCTCAGAATATGTTTGAGTGAATAACCTCCTGTGATTTAATGCATCTCTTTTAAGCTGTTGTCACAACCCGTCGCACGTGTAAGTTAGTGCTGTCTACGTGCAAAAACGTAGGCAAACCTTTGGTATCCGTACAGTGTTTGTGCGTTATCAGTGCGTGTCTTGTTTTTTCACTTCGCGATTCACGGAATTTGCACGTGACCAACTAGAATTATATACCCATGAACACCAAAAGTAAGACAGTAATTTCTTAAATATGATCAAATTGTCAATTTTGAAATAAATGTTCTGTTGTACATGTACAATTTCAGTGCACCATATTCGCATTTCAACAAGTTATGTCTCATCTGTGATCATCTGTAACCGAAAAGAGGAAATCAGAATGATATGAAATTATGAAGAGTTTTTTGACGGATGTACTAAGGTAGGTAATTTTGGTGGAAAAAGTAATCAGGTTCGGTTATTTGAACTTCATATTTTTGTTTTAAAAATTGTGAATTGGGAAGAGGACGCCGGTGAATCTTAATCTCAGGGATTTTCATCCCACCTTCTTTGAAATGTTAAACGTCTTTAAATTCAATAGCATCATTTAAAACCTGATAAATTTACAGCATGGACCAGACATGCACGTTTCGGATACTAAACCCTCGTCAGTGTTCCTCAGTCTAAACAATGTAATATGGCCAAAAAGTATGAAAATTAGTATGTCCAAAAATGTACCAAAAGACGTAGCAGAATGGGTGGGATATGATTCTACAGGACCCACGTTTTGGAAATTTCAAGAAATTTTGTAACAGAAAATTTCAAATGCGTTGAAGAGACAAACGATCAACCGAAGATGATCGAACTTGGCTACATGTGCCCTCGGGGACTCTTGGTCCACAAGCAGTGACACTCACAAAGTAGTTCAAATGTTAAACGTCTTTAAATTCAATAGCATCATTTAAAACCTGATAAATTTACAGCATGGACCAGACATGCACGTTTCGGGTACTAAACCCTCGTCAGTGATCCTCAGTCTAAACTAATTGGATCGTCATCGATAGCGAGATAAAATCTTTCATGAACAACAAGCTAGAAAAAATTAAGGAAGCTGCACTATACAAGAGGCTATGGTATGGGGAAAGTTTGCACATAACCTATCACGCTCCTCGACATAGCGCCTGAAACGCCTTGGGCCCATGAGGTATGTTAAACTTGATGAAATGCGCCTATGGTGCCTTACTGTTTTTTTAATAGAACTTAAATTTCAAAATTGAAAATAAATCTAAAAAACAAACAGGTTGTAAGGGAAATGTGTACATGAAATACTCCTACGTATGCGGATATTTTTTAAAGAAACACGAAAGGCAGCAAATGTACATAAAAGGAGGGTGATCAAAGACGTCTTGTAATATGATATCATATAATAGATCCCCTCCTTTCTTTTATGACGTTCTAATTCCAAATTATGAATTTTTCATTGGGATCTGTGTCAGTAGGACTGAGGTTTGCCATTTTCAAATTTTGACAGTTTGTCTTTATGATATTTTGTCAGAAAGGAGGGGATCTCCGAAAGATTCGGTTGCAGCATCCATCGTAAAATAGCGAAACACCCAAATATATCAAACCCAACTTCTACCGTCACGGAAACCAATATAAATTGATAATTTGATATAAACACGTTATAAGAATTCAAGGTTGTATGAGATCATATTACAAGATATACTAATATCAAAAGGTATAATAGATTCATCATTCAACGTTTTGGAAACTCAAAGTTGAGCGCGCTGTGATACGAATCCTATCTATGTTGTCATAGTATGCTGTGAAGTCAGCACCAGGTATAAATAAGTTCTATAAAGAGAAATTCCTCAGTTCTATTGAATCATATCTGGTGCCACATGTTACCCAATCATTTTGTATCTATCATTCATGAGAAGAACATGCGAACAAGCTAGTACTAACGGGTATCTCCTGTTATTTAATGAGTAGGACAAGTATTGTTGCGTGGAAGAATCTTAGGCAAGATGGTGTAGGAAAGAGTCTTATCTGGTTTCATTAGCAACTTCAAATTTTCATGTTTAATTGTTACGTATGAGAAACACAGATAAGCTAGCGCGGTCGGAGATTGTCTCTGATGTTACGCACAACATCTTGTTTGCTTTTATCATTGTTTCAGAGGAGACGGCACCGTCGTCTGGTGGGTAGAGCCAATGACAGAAAGATTGCTGGTTCGAGCCTCACTAGGACCAGGGGTCGGCCGACATATACTCATCATTGTTCTGTGTCTGTATACAAAAATGTCCTTGTCTGTGTATTGTCTACATGTCTGTTGTGTTTTTAATGTTGTTCCAGAGGTGAATTGTGGATAACAGACCAGCCTTATATGGACAGGCATCTTTCCTGAAGTTTTACAACATAAAATTTACAAGCTTTTGAGTTAAAGAAGATCCTGACGACAATCTCAACAGCACTCGCAATAGAGCACCAAATTTAGCATCGACGGACCCCAGCAAGCCAGAGGTGGAACCAGGTGCCCGGGAGGAGTAAGCATCCCCTGTTGGCTAGCCGCACAGTTCTTATTTCATTTTGTCTATCGTGTGACAAAGGAAAAGAGGAAATAAGCTAAAGAAGCGGGTATCTTCTCTGAAGTCAAGAACAAGTTTATTTTCTCGAACTTATTTTCATTGTTACACAGGAAAAGTGCTGATATGCTGGTCTGTACGAGCATCTTCTCTGATGTCGTGTATGGAACCCAGATTGTGTGTATAGGTCTTTTAAATGGAGGAAAAGCTAAAAGAAGCCAGTATACATAGTAACCGTAACTGTTTCAAGGGCAATCATGTTTCTGTGTAACAATAATAATTGCAGACAGTGAGGACGTGCATCTTAGTCTGATGTTATGCGCATTTCATTAGGACTTAATTTCTTTATATCCCTCATGCTTAAAGAGAAGAACAGTGTACGATCTAGTGCCGACATACATCTTCTCTCGTATCATTTCTGAAGTCAGTTTATAGTTGTAGGGCATAAGAAAAAAGGTCCGATGAAATATCTTTGATTTTGAACAAAAATGTACATAAAAGATATACACACAAAAAAAAAAAACCCCGGGGAAAAAACAAGTATTTCTTAAAAAAATATTTATTCGAGAAGAGGGTTGGAGTGACCCCCGCTTCCTCTTTAGATCCGTGCTTGCAGAAATTTCTTTATCAAATAATTTTTACTTTCTCAGCTAAAGGCCTTGTTGCACGAAGCAATTAGTTGCATGCAACTAATTGCAGAGATTTTACGGTCCGAACGAGTTGCAGCGACTCGAACTGTTACACGTTGCAACTAATTGCATATATTTTGTGCTAAATCCATGATACCTTTTCCGCCGAAAGTCTACGAATAAAATGTGTTATCAACAGACAACCAACAGACAATATACAGCATGTATTTACAATTTTCATTACAATTACATTCACATAACTTAGAGAGAGCAGAAAATCACAATTCTGTCATCAAAAAATCTTGCAGTAAGCGTACCGAGTCGTCATTTTACTGTCAATGTAATTGGTATGACCAAAATTCGCCAAGTAAGGGTTGAAATTATAAGGAATTCCCGTCATTTTGATTGGTTGACGCTAAAAGTTGCATGCGATTCATCGCAAGGAATAGATACACGACAAGAATTGATTAGTTGCGTCGTGTAACAAGGCCTTTTAAAATACGGTACGCCAGGACATGTTTAAAATTTGAAGATATACTCGTTCAGGATTATATAACACAACGGCTGAAATCATTCAGGAAGTTCTTCGGTCGCTACGGGGATATCATAAAAGCATATCAGATCCCTCTTTCCAGAAGGATAAGTGACATTCCGAATTGCGATTGAATGGTTGTCACCATTACCAAAGAAAAAAATATTTACCTGATATGTACATTAATAATCTTTGAATGTGAGAAGTTTCCTTCGGGCTGTTGCAAACAGGAGACGCTTACTCTTCCCGGACACATGGTCTCATTTTGTTCTGTTGTTCATTCGGAGGTTCTCAATTGCTCCAATGGAAAGTCTAATGATTTTGCCTTTCCTTCTCAAATTTGAGATTAAATAACTGATAATCTTCTTTGGTGTTTTTAGTTAGGTGGGTCCCCACCTGACCATTAAAGGATTTTTTTTACTACCAAGTTGGTTTTTTTTTGTTGAATGCTAATATTTGTACGAATAATATTCACTACGCCAATATATTGTTTTACCTAACAATTTTGACTTTTGAAGGATATTGAAAATTTGAGTACTTTTACCTGACTGTCTATGTGGTATTTTAATACCAGAAATCTTTGGAATTTTAATACGGGGTACCCTATTGTGTTATCAATAATAGATTTTTCATAAGGAACAGTATAAACTAATGTTTGGTCTTTTTCTAAAGGTTACACTTTGAACACTTATTTCCTGCTGCAGTGTGGAGCAATTAAACTCGTTCCACGTGACATGGATGTTTTAAGTGTATTACTTAGAAAAAAAAGAAGGGGATCTCCAACAACACTCGATTGCAGCACCCAAAGCAAAAGTCCAAAACACCCAATGCAAAAACACAGAGCAGACATCTAAAGAAAGAGACGCAAAATGCACAAGGAACACCAACTCACACCAAAGAAACATGAATCACAAAGACCGCACATAAACCAACAAGACCAATGGGCTACCGGTGCCGACTTAGGATGGCCATCTGCCACGCAAGTAGAAGACGGTGTGGCTATACGGATTACTTCTTTCCAGCGCTGTCGAATGAAAGAAGCTTTGTTTTGGTGTCATAAATATTATTTTGTTATTTCAGAAATTTTGTCATTTCATTCAAAATATCATTGAAATTAAAGGAGCCTCAGGGTAAAATCTTAGCACCACCTCACCAATGCTATGTTGAACATGCATTTTATTTGGATATGCTAATGAATCGATCCCACAGGAAATTTGGAGTTTTTATTATATGAAACCCATGTGTTCTTCTGATCGTAATAGTAAGAAACAATCGGGCGCATAAACAATGTCTATTTATTTCACAAACAATTTTGGCAGAAAGGCTTATATTGAACTTTTTCTTACGAAGACGAAGAGAAAGAAACTGATAGGTAAAAGCTGATATTTAACAAGTAAAGACAATTTCTATAGTGATACTGATTTTATTTTGGCGATTAGGAAATTTAGCAAGTTCAGCTTTCGCAATAAATTCATGAACGTTAAAATTACGGTGTTTTAAAGATAAGTTCTTTAAACTCAATAGTTGCTGTCTATAGAATGCAATTAGAATATGGGTACGCCGGTACGGAATAGATATCGTGCGTTTTTTGATTCATTGAACTTTGTGACGCACCTTATTTTAAAATTCTACCTATATACCAATCAATAAACGAGGAAGACTTTTAACAAACATGGCGAATTCCACACTTGTATATCTTACAGGCCTTCTCATCATAACACTTGAAGGTAATAATTTTCTGTGTCATCTTTTAAGAATTTATTGATATACTTCTAACAGTTTTTTGATAATGTGTATTTAGTCTTCAACCTGGTCGGTTATGCACACTGGAACAATGAAAACAATTAGGATGTTAATGATAAGATCCCCTGACATTTAAAGTCTAGATTTCCATATCTTGTAAATGTTTACATCGTATGTTGTAAGAGTAAAATACTACAATGATACCAGCGTTTCTCTTCATCTTATTGTAAAGGTTGAGGTATCATACACTGTAACTAATGGACACAAAGTTAAGCCTTACTTCGGCTACCCCCCCCCCCCCCCCAACAAAAAAATAAGCAATGGGATCAGTGTTAAGCACATAGGAAATGCATGCCCACCTTGGTTTTTTGTTTAATAAGACAAGTAGAAGAAAGGCTGTGTGCAGAGGGAAGGCTTTGTGCCTAAACCCTGTGAGGTTTTGTATGTTTATCAAACCCATTTGGTCCAGTTATTATTTGCTTATTTTGATATTACAACTTTATGCACTAGTATATTACAGCTTTGGATGAGTTCTGCAGATCTTGACCTCATCTTTTTTAAACCCTAGACATCAAATCGTGACATATTATTATTATTGAACATTGTACCACTGAATTCCCGCTGTACCTACGATTTTGTAAAGTTTCCCCGATTTTGTTCAAATTTTTAAAATATCACGATCAATTCCGGACTAATTTCCGATCAATTTATAATCAATCCTAGTATAAAAGCTGAATTACTCCCGCTTTATCCGGTCTTCTCGTGATCATATTGTCGACAAAGTCCTGTTCTATCCAACTAAACTCTAATCTATTCCCAACAAAACCAGATCGATTCCCGAAAAATTCAGACCTATTTTCGACTTTTCACAACGCATCCTTGCTCACACAATTCCCTCCATAAATTCGTGTCATTTGTCATTAATTACTGAAACAATTCGGTATCGACCAATAAGGAAGCCTAAGTTGTTTTGCCCGGTTAGATATAACGTTGCTCAAAGGTTTCATGGTCTTTTAACATAAAACGCATCAAATTCCTCCTCCTCCAAGTACCTCTGGATAGCCAATAACAACCATGATACTTTAACCGACAATATATGCACAACCAATATAATTCCCTGAGATGAAATTATTGAACTTGTGGGATCGAAACGTATGGTGTTGTGGTTCCTTAGACAGTTTAGTTTTTTTTTGTATTTTTTCATGTTCTAGATTAAACTTAGCAAAACTGATGAGTCGTTGCACTAGGTTAATTCCTTGTCTTCTAGGTATATGAAAAGTTCACTAGTTTGTCGACGACAGAAACGCTCTTCACCTAGCAGAACTCTTGAAGTGTTTGCAAAAAACTATAAACCTTTCAGGTATATAAACGATATGGACTTATTTATCAGGCATTGCCCTACTGCAACGTCTCATCAATTTTGTGCAGTATCACATAAATGATGAGGAAACAATCAAAAACCTCCGTAAGGAATCACAACACCATACGTTTCGATCCCACGCAGTGTACATGTTCTTTAAATCCAACACAAATTACAGTATATAGATATATATGTATATGACATATGTATAGACATAAACATGTATGAATAGACATATATGTATATGAGACTGCACTTAGTATATGGGTACGAACCAAGTCTGTGTAAATATAATGTACTGTTTGTGTATTTGCAAATCTCCTGATGATACCAATGAAACCGGTTGAGTTTTAAGTCGGCGGGATTGAACCATGTGGAGAGAATAACTGCGTATTTGTTGTATAATAATATATTGTATTGTGTTTTCAGTATGCGGTACTTTCGCCTTGTCATGTTACAACCAGTACAAATACTTAGACTACGAAATATGTTACGGGAGTGACAACCATTGCTGTGGATATTTCAGTCACTACAAGTATTGCTGTTACAGCTTGTAAGAAATGTTGATAACCTACATTTATTTTCTAATCAAACATAAGTCAAATTTAATATAGGAACATCTAGCCATATACATGAATTGTTGATTTAAAGAAAATGATGTATACATCTTCGCATGCTCAAGAATAAGACATTTGTCCCTCTGTTATCTCGTTTTATACCGTCTGGCATCCAGCATGGTATTTGCAACATGTATTTCATTTAAGCTCTGTTCCCTCTCATACTGAACTGTTTTTAAAAATCTTGGCGCCACTTTATTAGTTTTCTGCTTTCAAATGTTAAAAAAAAACAACATATTTATGTTCACTTAGAGACTTTCATTCCAATACAAAGGGAACCTTACCAAAATATCACGTGGTTATTCAGTATTCTACACATTCCTTGCTTTTGTCGAATCACTAAGTAAAGGTATGACTACTTGTACTTCTGCTGAGCTAACGTTATGAGTGTTCATAGCAAGCAGGAGCTGCTTACTCTTCCCGGGCCCCTGACCTTATCTATACCAGGAGTTCACTTGGTCTCTATTAAAGAATGTTTTAGTTGTTTTGTTTCCTTTTCTTCTAGTTTCGTATGAACATTGAATATGATTATACTCCCGCAAAAAGTTTGCATGGATTTCAAAGCTTTTTTTCACATTAACTTAATAAAAAAGTATATGGCAAAAGAGATGAGTTTGGTTTTAACGCTGTAGATTTATCTGAATTTCGATGTGACCAAACTGCTTATATTAGGTATTTACAGTTATCAACAAATCAGATACGCTAGGTAATGATATCATATTTCGAACCATAAAAAAGCATTGAAAAGACTAAAAATTAAAATAAAGGTCAGGGATTTTAGACAATTCCAGCATAAGAGTATATATCGCTCTTAATATGGAAATGCCTTTAGTATATAGTGACATAAAAGATTAAGGTATATTCAAATCTGTAAAAGATATAAGTACAGTAAATCGCTGCTTTTACCGATGAAATTATCCGGAGGTCATCAATAGAATTCAATTTTTTTTTATTGCATGCATGGTAATGGGTCCATCTATATTTAGTAGTATATTATTTGTCATTTCAAATTTACCGACTGTGACGACGAGACTCTATGACAGAAACTGAAAATCTTTGACCTCTTGATGTGAGTGTTGTCTATTGGTATTTTTCTTTGCTTCGTGTGTCGGTCTTCTGTACTAGTATGTGTTTTCTTCTGTGGTCACTACAATGTCTTGTTGGAGATTTACCCCTTATTCTTATAATATTACTTTTAAAACGAGCCATAAACCTTGGGAGAAGATTATGATAAACATACTATTCAGGAGGGGCGATTACTGTGCATGTTCACAGAACATCGTACATGCTGGAGGGCAGTTTATGAGCTAACAAATAAATAATACCAGTATGGGTCTCGCAAGAATTTATCATTTGCATGACATTACATAACGGAGTTCTGAGTGCCGATGACACTATTCAACACAACTCTTACTCAACAGAACTTTACTTCTTCGCATGATATTCTTCAGATTACTATTTTAGTTTATCACTCATAATAACAACTGGAATGAAATCATTGTTACAGTAGATGAGTAACACAAAATTGCTCTTTAAAAATAATCAGATAAAAAAAATATGCAGTGCACAATATTTGTCCTTCTCTTCGATAATTATGACGTCATTTCAGAGAGGGCGGAACAATAGCTGGAATAGTTGTTGGATGTTTAATCGGCGTCGGCGTCTTGATAACCTTGTGTATAGTGTGTTGTTGCATCGCCATGAATAAAAATAGAGGATCTGTTGGGAGGGTAGTCCATCCTGCTGGAGGGACGGGATTAACTGTTGTCAACGCGTCATCACAACAAGGTAATGTTAATTTTTTTTCTTTAAACAAGTATGACACAACAAATGAAGAAATATTAACATTTTATACAATTGTCCCAATGCCAACGGTATTATTTGTTTCTTCTCGCATTGTTTGTCTATTTTCCAATTTTCAAGATATTTTTAAACAGTTGAAAGAAATCCAGATATTACATGTATTTGAAAAATATCTTTGTCTTGAAGGATAGGTTAATTTTCGTCATCGTTGATTTTTTTTTGTTTTTGTTTTTGTTTTTTTTTTTTTGTAACACTGACTCGCAAATTTTGCAATTGGTTCATGTATTTTAAAAGATGAAATTTGATAAAATATTTGTCTTAGATAGTTACAGGCTGAGATTATTTTAGTTTAGGCATTTTATGTCTCTAGGTGACAACTTTTACTACCGATAGCGTACTTTTTATAACATGTAGTGCTCAATGATGCAATCAGAATATTTACCTATCAATTGAAGACGTGTTGATTTATTCTGTTCATTCGTTTCTTTCATGATTTCATTCATCTTGAACATTAAAAAAGAATGTGAAAAACACGATTCCTCTTGACATCTTAAACATTTTACATTATTTCAAATTTTGATATGAGAAAATTAATATATATCATCGAACATTACAAACATTGTTCGTAGATTCTCTATCTTGTTCGCTTGGATACCCTTTGATTCAGTATGATTTTTTCAGCAATGTATGGAGGACCAGGACAATATGGACCTAGTTACCCCCAGTATGGTGGAGGTTATAGTAATCCATCAGCTCCCCCTGGATACAACCCTGCATACAGCTCCACGCCTGGTCCCAACCCTGCATACAGCTCCATGCCTGGACCAGACTCTGTATATCCACCACCACAACCTGTCAATCCCCCTCCTCCTCCGTATGCTTCAGTTGTAACAGATAATGTGGGAAAATAGAGATTAGTGATAAAAAATGTTTTGACAATTGTGATAAAAAGTTGTTGTTTCTATAAAACTATATAAGGACAATTAAAGTTAAATATCATTTACACCACATAAACTATGATGAATTGTGCCAAATCTTTTTTTGATCCTGAAAGTTCAAGAGATAATTTTTTATTGCTAGAAAAATAAATAAATAAGAAGTTGTTTTCGCTGTTTTCAGATCTAATTTTCCGAAAGGAAAAAGGATGATAAAAACAGTAATTTTAGAAGAATTCATTAACCTTTGTTTTACTTTGACAACATTGAAGTTGGTATCGCATATATTTCCATCTAAAAATTATGTGTCTGCATTAAAATAGTCTTGATTATTAATAAAATGACTGTTTTAATTGAAAATTAGATATTTGATTCAGTAAGTAAAATGACTTAAATGTTGCTATACCTTACACTGAAATTTTATTTCTTCACAATGTTCACCAGCTGCCATGGAAACAAGAGACCCATTGTGGCCAATACCGCTCACCTGAGTTGCGCATGAAGGGCTGAAAGTGGCCAATTTGGATGAGGGCGTCAAGTACTTGCTTCCTGTAAGGTTTCGTGAAATGCTGTACAGCGATTCTAGAAAAGATGTCAAAAATGCTTCAGGAAATTAAAGCCCTTGGGGCCCATATTTGTTTATCAATTGGCATGAAAAATACAATCTTTGTAGAGTGTTTTGAGTGCTTGCATCCTGTAAAGATTTTTAAACTCATGGGTAGCGGTTGCAGAGGAGGCGTCGGAAATGCGTCAGCCAATTAGAGTTCTTGGTGGCAATAATTGACTGCACTAAAAACACTCTTAGTAGAGAATCTTGAGCTTTTGCTTCTTGAAAAGTTTCTTTGGATTCTGGGAAAAGGTTGCAGAGACGATGTCCAAAATGCGTCAGCTTACCAGAGTCCTTGCTGGTCATATGTCTTTACCTTTCGGCAAGAAAATACAAACTTGATGGAGGATCTTAAGTACTTGCTGCCTGTAATGATTCGTTAAATTCTGTTCAACGGTCACAAGGGAAATGTCGAAATTTCCTCAGCAAATCAGTACCCATGACGGTTGTATTTCAAACTTGGCAGAGGGCCCGACCTAGAGTACTTGCTACCTGTAAAGTTTCGTTAAAATATGCGCAATGGTTACAGAAAAGATTTCGAAAATTCGCTCACCAATTAAAACACTTGGTGACCATATCTGTTTACTAATCGACCCCCCCCCCCCAAACAAAAAACAAAAAAACAAAACAAAACAAAACAAAAAACAAAACAAAACAAAACAAAACAAAACACAAAAATGGTATTTGCTTCCTGTAAAGTTTTGTTAGATGTCGAAAATGTTAAAAGTTTACGATGACAAAAGTTCAGGTGAGCTTGAAATTATTTGTGTGAGGAAACATTTCCAAGTTTCACCCTAACATCTTAACGTCATGAAAAAAGAATTTTGTACCCCCGGGAAAATGCGAGGGTATTGAGAAAACTTTCAAAATCCATTAAGAATGGTTGATTATGAAATGCTTCTCTTTTACTCAAATTCATATTTAGAGAAAAACATCATGTGCTTTTATTTACCTGTTTTACTGATCGATATAACATTTGGCGATATATCTTAAATATACGTGTACAAAAGTGCAAATCATACAGCATGGTATAAAATTCAAATGTCGCACTCAGTGGAGAGGAAAGTTTTAAATACCTGATGAAAGCTTTTTTCATCCCTATATAGCACATACGTATTTGTTTATTTGATGTTGTAAAATGTAAACAAGCAGAATATCACATAGAAACGACAAGGAAGTTGTGTAAATAAAATGGCGAATTTTGTCACAAATTGTTTCCTTGTCGTATTGGCACTAATTCTAAATGGTAAGTCATTTTTATGTATTAATATTTTTATCATTTATATGAATATAGTGTATTTCTGCCATTGCCTTTTTGTGAAGTTTTTATATGAAATAATCAATTTGATGTTGTCTTTTGTGTTGAGAAACACATCTTGAAAGAATTGAATAAATGCAGATCTTTCATTATTCAATGTGAAGGTCGGGGTATAATATGAATTAAAAGTCATATGAGCCCACAACACGGGCGGATTTAGGGAAGGGGGTTTGAGGGGTTCGGGACACCCTCCCCCCGTTTCCTATTTTTTTTTTTTTTTTTTGGTAGTTAAAAAAAAATCTGCAAACATAGTAAAAATTGCTTAATGTCCACCAGAATTCACCATTTTGAAACAAAATTTACGGAAATTGTCTGATATATGTTCTACCGCATGTCGATTCGATACTGTATCAATTGGAGTATTTAAGGATTCGTACAGACAATCGCGAAGTTTTTGTAATGTACATCGCAGAGGATGTTTTCTGTTTATTTTATGCCCGAAAATTGGTCCTTATTCCAAGTAGTAATTGTATCTTTTATCTCAATTTCTGAATTTTACCGAAAATTAACAAATGCTATAATATAGACATGTTCAAATAATGTGCAAAACATGTACGTGCGCCAAACAATCAATGTAAATGGTACGGGGATCGGAACCTACATGTTTCTGTCCTCAAATATAAGTATTTTTATGTCGTCTATAAATTTTGTTTAAGACATGCTTTAAAATAACCGCCAGTGGGCAAATATTTAACGTAGCTGAAATATGCTCCGGGGCCTATAATAAGCATTCAGTTTTTTCAAAGCTTTTGAATCCTTCTTCATACCCCCCCCCCCCCTTTTGTGCTTCTAGATGCACCCTAGTGTAAAACAATTTTTTTCCAACATAGCACGTACTTGTCTCATCGAACTTTTAAAAATCAAAATTATTTTAGTACAGTTTCAATTACTCGATTTTCTGTAAATATGAAGGAAAGGGTGACACACGTTTCTAATTCGTCCATAAATTCAGGTGAGAAAACATGAAAATAACATACTTTTCAAAAGTAAAAAATATGATACTAGATTTGTTTTTACTCCATATCGTGCCAATATACCGCGGGGACAAATCAACAAGCCATGGGCGTAGCCAGGCGTATACGTTTGTACGCAAAACGTACACATCGCTTTCACAATAAAATGAGAGAGTGCCTCCCTAAGCAGCGGAAAAAAAAAGAGAAAAGGGGGAGGGGGCATATCAATGGTATTTAGAACAAACTACTGTTCAGAAATAGCTCAAAGACACTCTAGAAACCTCCGATTTGAATGCGTTTTTCAAAAAGTTCTCATGTTTCATTCGAACTCAATACGACGATCGCTGACAATGTGAGAGCGGTCGATTGGAAAGAACTTCCAATATCTGTATGTGGACGTACGTATAAGTATATATATGTAGGGGATTTCATTTTCACATCTAAAGTTTTCTTCATCTTAGATACGGTTCATCGTCAGCTGACACCGAATCATATGCTTTATCCCATCTAAATTCAGCTCAATTACGCTCCAGAGGTTAGCAATTTGCTTCATTTCTTCAAAAAATTTTTTTGGGCTCCCCCGAAAGTCTGCACCGGTTGCCATTGGAGTCAAACCTTGACTTTTTGGAATATGTTTAGGGAGCAACCATTTAATTTTTATGGGGGGGGGGGGGGGGGGCAGGAAGACTTTGCAAAAAAAATTTCCGGATTGAAATTTCAGGGAAAAAAATTTTCCGGCCCGAAGGGCCGGCGAAAAAATTTTTCCGGATCATGAAATTGCCCCTCACCCCTCTCTTCCGACCTTTCAAATGCCCAGTAAACACTTTTTTGTGTATAATAAACAAAGTATAAAAAATAGAACAAACTTTACGCAATTTGGAATGAATAAATCAAATTCAAAAGTCATTAGCACCATATAGCCTGTCTCCGTTGAGTATCATTTTAGTAAACAGATTATAAGCACCATATGCCATTCAAGAAATTAAAATGAAGTGGTCTGCTGGCAAGAGATGAACTCATTGTGTGTTTGATGTTTAATATGGCCGAAAAATCACGCTGAATTATTTAAACTTTAGGGTAATTTTCAACATTGTTAAAATTACAAAAAAAAATAATCCGACCCAAAGGGCCGGCGAAAAAAATTTTCCGGCTCTTAAAATGGCCGAAAATAAATTATCCGGCTGGCAAAAGTCTTCCTGCCCCCCCCCCCCCCCCCCCTAAAAATAAAATGGTTGCTCCCTTAGTCTTTTGATTTTGGTGTTTTGATGTCGTATTTGATGTTTTTGTCCATTGTGTGTCTCTTGCTCTGTATGTCTTCTCTGTATTTTCACTTGGGATGTTTTGCTGTGTATGCTTAATTTTTCTTTTAATTTATATATTATATTTTTTTTTCATCATTTATTATTTATTATAAAGAGCCCCTGCATTTTGCTGTCTTGTTTGCGTGTAATTTATCAATTAATCAGACAGCAAAACAAAGGGACTAAATGATGAATACATGCATGTAAATGAAAGTGGGGGCGTACGATACCCGTGCTTGCACGGGTCATTGTCTAGTTTATAAAAAAATATCAAGACACCCCATCACCGAAAAAAAAAACCCCACACACACACCCTCCCTCACACATACATGTACACTAAAACAAAAATTCAAATAAATAAAAATAAACATACAAACACAAAAACCATAATCCCTCACACATAAAAGAGGAAACTGACAAAATATTTGACATTTGACTACAGAATATGTATCTGATTCGCCTTTCTACAAATCGCTCTAAAAACACTCCAAAAAGAGGGTTTTTAAAATTCTGATTAAATGACATTACTCACTCTGTATTGGGCCATAAACGATGTTATCATATGAGTTGACGGATATACTTAACCTGGATCCAATAGGAAGGAAATAATTAGCGGCGTAGCCAGACATACACGTTTGTATGCAAAAAGTCCACATCGTTTCGCCCCCCCCCCCCCCCCCCCAAAGAGAAGGAAGAGAGAGAGAGATTAAATTGACAGTTTTAATATGTAAATACAACAAATTGCGAGCGATAGCGAGCCAGCGAAAATATTTTCCAAGAATTGGAATAAAATCCACTATTCGTGCCTTTTTCAGTTTTTTTTTTTCGTTTCCTTAGTGCCCTTGTTTATTGACCTAGGTGTAATGTATATGTGTTGTATATAGAAAACGCAGCATCATTTGAAAATAACGAACATGTATGTAATAGATTTTGAAATACTGACGGCAAAATATTATCAAAATGAAAGATTGCTAATACAAATACATGATATATTTTTCAAATATTATGACAAAAATCAAATTCAAGGAATTGTGGTCCCCCGCTTTTGGGTGTTTGTCTTTTAAGAAATGCTGAAGCTTTAAATGTGGGTCAACCTCCAAGAACGAGGTCATAAGGTCAGAATGTTGTTACCAACAGAAAGGTCTTGTCACAAGGAATACACATGTGAAATGTTGTAACCACATCACTTTCCATTCAAAAGTTATGGTCAAGGTTTAAGTTTTTGAAAAGTATGTCAAACTCCAAGGTCAAGGTCACAAGGTCAAACATTTTGGTATCCACAGAAAGATCTCTTCACAAGGAATACACATGTGAAATATCAAAGCCCTATAATTTTCTATAAAAAAGTTATGGACAAGGTTAAAGCTTTTTGAAAAGTATAATTATATACCTTCAAGGTCAAGGCCACAAGGTCAAACATTTTGGTATTCATGGAAAGGTCTTGTCACAAGGAATACACATGTGTAATATGAAAGCCCTATCATTTTCCATTCAAAAGTTATGGTCAAGGTAAAAGTTTTTAATAAGTAGGTCAAAGTCCAAGGTCAAGGTCACAAGGTCAAAACTTTTGGTATCCATGGAAAGGTCTTGTCACAAGAAATACACATGTGTAATATGAAAGCCCTATCATTTTCCAATCAAAAGTTATAGTCAAGGTTAAGGTTTTTAATAAGTAGGCCAAAGTCCAAGGTCAATGTCACAAGGTCAAAACTTTTGGTATCCATGGAAAGGTCTTGTCACAAGAAATACACATGTGTAATATGAAAGCCCTATCACTTTCCATTCAAAAGTTATAGTCAAGGTTAAAGTATTAATAAGTAGGTCAAAGTCCAAGGTCAAGGTCACAAGGTCAAAAATTTTGGTGGGAAAGGTCTTGTCACAAGGAATACACATGTGTAATATGAAAGCATTATCACTTTCCATTCAAAAGTTATAGTCAAGTTTAAAGTTTTTAATAAGTAGGTCAAATTCCAAAGTCAAGGTCACAAGGTCAAAAATTTTGGTATCCATGGAAAGATCTTGTCACAAGAAATAAACATGTGTAATATGAAAGCATTATCACTTTCCATTCAAAAGTTATGGTCAAGGTTAAAGTTTTTAATAAGTAGGTCAAAGTCCAAGGTCAAGGTCACAAGGTAAAAAATGTTGGTATCCATGGAAAGGTCTTTTCACAAGGAATACACATGTGTAATATGAAAGCCCTATCACTAACCATTCAAAAGGTATGCACAAGGTTAAAGTTTTTGTGACTGACGGACAGACGGACGGACGGACAGATGGACGGACGAACCGGTTTTAATGTCCCCGCGCTTACGGACGAACCGGTTTTTTATGTCCCCGCGCTTTCGCGAACGCGGGCAACAACAAAAGGAGAATTGGGACTATGTATATCTACATGTATAACAAAAATTAAGCATTGTTTCGAAAATTCCAGGGGGACCCCCCCCCCTTGGATCCGCGCTTGATATGCTACGTTTCTTTGAAAGTGGCAACACCTACCGTTTTTAGCTCTACTGGTCAAAGACCTGTCGAGCTTATGCGATCGCCCTGTGTCCGGCGTCCGGCCGTCTGTCTGTCTGTCTGTCTGTCTGTCTGTCTGTCTGTCCGTCCGTTAAACTTTTCTTGTGAGCGCGAATCCTCTGAATCTGTGAATAGTACAAAATAAATTCTTTTTGCATTATAATGGGCCTGTGGTCTAGTTGTGAACCTGATATTTTGTTTGAGCCCCTGACCCCCAGGGTCTTGGAAAATGGGTGTGGTCATTTTCTCCCATATAACTCTACGTAATCTTGCGAGTACCAATTCTCAGAAAGTATAATTGATAGAAAGATAATTGTTTTTGCTTTATTCTCAGTCTGTGGTCTAGATGTGCACCTGATATTTTGTTTGAGCCCCTGATCCCCAGGGTCTTGGAAAATGGGTGTGGTCATTTTCTCCTTTATAACTAACTGTATGTAATCTTGAGAGCACCAATTCTCAGAAAGTATAATTGATAGAAAGATAATTGTTTTTGCATTATTCTCAGTCTGTGGTCTAGATGTGCACCTGATATTTTGTTTGAGCTCGTGACCCCAGGGACTTGGAAAATGGGTGTGGTCATTTTCTCCTTTATAACTAACTGTATGTAATCTTGAGAGCACCAATTCTCAGAAAGTATAATTGATAGAAAGATAATTGTTTTTGCATTATTCTCAGTCTGTGGTCTAGATGTGCACCTGATATTTTGTTTGAGTCCCTGACCCCCAGGATCTTGGGAAATGGGTGTGGTCATTTTCTCCTATGTACGTAACTCTATGTAATCTTGTGAGCACCAATTCTCAGAAAGTATAATTGATAGAAAGATAATTGTTTTTGCATTATTCTCAGTCAGTGGTCTAGATGTGCACCTTTCATTGTTTGAGCTCTTGACCCCCAGGTTCATGGAGAATGGGTGTGGTAATTTGCATGTGTAACTCTATCATGTAATATTGTGAACACCAATTCTCAGAAAGTATACATGTAATTGATAGATAGTTAATTATATTAATAATTCTTTGGTCTTGTATTGTGTTTGATCCTCTGATCTCAGGGTCTTGGAAAATGAGTGTTGCTCTTAGATTAATTTGAGCAAACAACCAGGAGAGCTTCAGTCTCATCAGAGACTTCTGGTTTATTAAAATGTTTATTTCATTAGCATTAATCAATTTGCAAAGAACGCGTTCTAGGACTGAAATAGACTACTTGTACATACAATAAACATCTGAGACTTCAATAAACCATTTCGTCTATAAATTTATTTGATTCAATGGTGAAAATATGGAATTTTTCTCACTTATAATTTTTGTTTTATTTTACCTGGTACATTGTAGGCTCAGTTTCTGTAATGTTAAATGAATGATGCTTCAATCAAAACATTTTAATGAGAACCAGAGTCCACGTCGAGGTTCAAGTACCGTAAGAATCAAACATGTGATAGGGGACAAACCATTTTGTGCAAAGTCTTATATCTCGAGAAACATGTATAATTAGATTTTCTCATAATCACATGCGTACCATCAGAACATGAGGAAGAATATTTACTACAGCTATAATTTATTTCATTGTGTAGATGCTACACTCTTTTTAGGATATACATATTCCTTTTTTGTTTGTTTGGGGGTTTTTTTTTTTGGAGAAAATTCAATATTTTTAGGTTACGAAGCGATATTTTCTTGTATGTACATGTATCTGAAATTCCCTTTTGAGGAAATCCAAATTTGTCAAAGTAGGATATCGGATTATGTAATAATATGCAAGTCAAAATCTGACTAAGTTCTATAACCTGTGTGTAATATAAATTGCCCAGATAAACATATATGTTCAATGCCGAAATATGTCATCTCAGATCATTTTTTTTTCTTATCTTAGTTACTTTAGAGAAGCGGTATTTCGTGATCCGCGCCTGAATAAATAATAATTTATGTTTTATCTTTCAGTGAGCAGAACAAGGGCTCTTTCATGTTATAACAGATACTCCTTGTTTAATTACGAGTACTGTTACGGGAGTCAGAATGATTGCTGTGGATATTACAGTTACCAGTATTGCTGTTACACTTCCGTGTAGGTCATAGCTCTCTCTCTCTCTCTCTCTCTCTCTCTCTCTCTCTCTCTCTCTCTCTCTCTCTCTCTCTCTCGTGTTATACATATAATGAACAATGAAAACAACGAAATAACTTCCTGTTAGCTCCATTTTTAAAAAGCAAAATATTTTCTTTTGTATCCCTGATCATTACTTCTGTCACTTACAGAACCGCGGGCACAATAGCGGGCATCGTGATAGGGAGTTTGATTGGCTTGGCCATTATTGTCGGCTTGGTGATCTGCTGTTGTGTGGCCATGAATAAAAGCAAGGGGACGACGGGAAGGGTCGTGCATCCTGTGGGAGGAGTCACCGTCGTCAGTACGGCGGCACATCAACCAGGTATACCTTAGAAAATGAATCCTATAGAGTATAGAGGCTGTTGAAATGTGACGGAGACACTAATGACTTAAAATAGACAAATTAAAATATGTCGAGCATTAATAACATTTTTTTTTAGATTTTCATGAAATTTACATACAGAAGTTATATATAAATTATAGTTGTGATTGGATATTTTAACATTGTACATTACACAAGTTGTAGCAAATAGGGATGTGATCACTTAATCTTTACGTTTTCAGCGTATGGAGGACCCCGTGCCCCGGGATACCCACCTTACGGCGGCGGTATGTACGGTCAACCCCAGCCTGGTCCCGCTTCTGCTCCAGTCTACAGCTACCCCCCTCCAGGAGCAGCCCCTGGTCCAGCGCCTGATCCCGTATACCCCCCGCCCCCCGCATATCAACCACCCACGGATGGTCAGAAGAAATAGAAAATTCAAGTGTTTCATTTCTTTAAATTCATTATTTCATTATTATTATCGAAATTGCTGTTCTTCGAACAAAAACATTTTTATGTCTGACCGAGATTCGAACCTATTTTGTCTGTGGCAAAACATTACATGACATCTTGTAATTTAGCATTTCGTTTCCCACAATCAGATGGGTCAAATAAAAATACAAAGCTAAATATTCATATTAAACAAATACTTCACGGAGTTTAATTTTGTGTCATGCAGTAAATATTTTACTACTAGTTCTTTCACACTCATTTTCATACATACTCATGTTATTTTTATTTTGTAATAAACAATCTATGAAACTTTCGAGTTTCTAATATCCTCTCAAAGTTCTGGGGTGCTAGTCGATGAATCTGTATATATATGACTGTCCTACGGTATCTTACGTACATGCCGTGGTTTTCCGACGATGGTTGGGGTCATCTGTACTAATCTCCAAACAGAGTTATCGCACCTTCCTCTCACAGACAATGGATGGTTTGACTTGGATATTGAAACGTAGAAAAAAATACAGGAAGGAGAGGTATAATTATTGCTGGGACTCATCATTTCTTCTGACTGTCATAAGCAGTTTCATGAATACCAGGCAGAGGAGATTGCAAAATATATCGGTTAAAAAGGGAAATTGTTTTAACATGTTTAAGATTGTGGTCAAACGAATGTTATCTAAATACGCTGCCTTAAGATGCAGCAAAATGCGTAACCAAGAGGCTCTCAGATTTTGACAATTTATTAAGGTATATAAACTTTCGTTTTTCAAGAAAAGAAAATGAGAAGACGATTCGATTTTCCTCACTACAATGGCTTGTATACTGCATAAATGATAAAGAAATACGCAAAAGGAGCAGTATTTATGCTTTTCTTTCATATGTTATGTTTAAATTTGTAAAAAAAAAATTCTGGAAAAAAATTAGTTACACCATCTTTTTACAGCTCTGAGAAACGGGTAACGGATCACTGGAAGATCTTTGCAACAGAGACAGAGAAAGTTACTAATTATTATGCTTCCAGTTAGGTTCAAGATTCTGTGATAGGTTCTACTCTACCATATTATGACAGAGAACGGTTTAGGTGTACACTATCACCTTTCTAAGTGTGCACTATCACCCTAATAGTGCACCCCTGTCTTTCCACAGTAGTGTTCTTGACATTATGTAATGCTGACCTGCTTATACAGACATGTCGTTTGCATACCCAAGCAAATGTTCCTAGATATTTATTTTTTCCTTTAAAATCAATGCCAAATTTATGTTGCTATATTTTTTCTTGTTTGCCTATACTAAACAACCATACTATAGATCTTTTAAGCCGGACTTCCACTGTCGCGAATGTAGAGGAGAATGAGCTACGATCAGAGGCGAACGAACAATCGTGTCGCATTCTTGTCTGTTCTCATGAAGTATTTCTTGGCGCGATAGGCACACGATAGCGCCGCGAATGCAACAAGAATATGCTACGCGTCCGCTACGATAGTGAGGCGAGTGTGATAAGAATAGAGAAGAATGCGACACGAATGTGCCACGATAAAAAGACACTGAGGCGAATGAGAGGCGAATGCAGGAGATTGAGACACGACTTTAACCCGATAACACTGCGATGCAGGAGATTGAGACACGACTTTAACCTGATAGCGCTGCGATCATGACAAGTATGTGACAAGAGCTCAAAATCATTTGACATATCCAGGAGCAATTATACCCTTTGTTGACTTTGACCTCTTTCCATGTTGTTTTCTCTTGAAAGGCATTGTCAAAGTTTAAAAAAAATTTATCCACACACTTTTACATCAACTCTGAGATAATTATTATTGTCACTGTCGTGTGTGTATGTAGTACTTCGTGGCAATATCGTGTCACTATCATGTCAAGATCGTGGCTGAATCGCGTTGGTTTTTTCATTCGCGTCACATTCTCGGCGCATTCGCATCACATTCGCGTCAGATTCTTTCTTGTCGGAGCTATATCTTGGTTCTATCGGGGCTCTATCGTGGCTCATTCTCCTCCACCTTGGGAACAATACTGCACGCGAATGTGAGGAGAACGCGCCGCGAATGGAGGAGAATGCAAGGCGAATGTGCCGCGAGTGTGAGGCGAATAAGAATTCAGACGCGAATGTTTTAAACAGTTTGAAGCATTCGCGTCGGTGCTGCGAACAGAGGAGAATGCATGACACGATAGTGATACGATGAGACGAGAATGCCCACGATTGAGAGGAGCATGCGCTACGATTAAACAAAATCACCTAATCGTAGCTCTTTCGCTTCTGCATTCGCGACAGTGGAAGCCCGGCTTTACAGATCTCCAGAATATGTTTGTCTGCATCTTCTCAAGACAAGCGTACGTAATACCTTACGTAAGGTATTACGTTCACTTGTCTTGAGGAGATGGTTTGTCTGTAACACAGGGTTTTTGAAAGAGAGGTAACTCATGCAATCAATGTTCATAACATATATCTTGAAAACGTTTTCTATGAAGGGAATACCAGGTATACAAATTTGTTACTGTACATTATCAAAGATCAGTAACCATTAAAAAAAAAGTGTTCCTCTGTCTGTATACCAGTAATGATGGTAGAAGAAGGCAAAGACTATCAAAAAGCAGTCTGTGAAAAAAATAAGTGTTTGTCAGACGCAGTATGAAATGAATCAATGGATGTACGCTATCAAAAACAGTCAGCATAATAATAACAATAGTGTAAGGGTTAGTGTTCACTACATAAAAATAGTCATCAGGGTTCTGGCACATAGTTCACTCCCCATCGGGTCGTGCACTATGAGCCAGAACCCTGCATGACTACTATTTCGGCATAGTGAACACTAATCCTAACACTATTGTATAACTGGTGCATGAGCAATTAAAAAAACCCTGCTCCTTATTTGAGGAACATTGCGGTTGGTTGCATCAATTCGGATATATTGAAGGAGCTATTCAAGTTATCAAATAATTTAATTTATGTAAGGCTTTGAAATCACATTACCAAAGAGTTGGGTTGAAAAGCGAAACATTTGCCAAGAATACGGGCAAAGGAACGCCAGAAGGACTGCAAAATTGATACAGGCTTGAGCTCAAATAAACGCCCTGTATATAGGTACATGTACGTGTAATTACAGGGAATGGTTTCCCTCTTGGTAAGAAATATTGTATTTGAGATAATTTGACCTTGGTTTAAGGTAATGACACATCTTTGGATCCTGGGCAACAATTTTGTAAAAAAAAAAAATCGATCCATGAAGGCAGTGAACAAGGATGGTTCTGACAAAGTTTTTCAACCAACATGTACTGTGACCTTGACCTATGACCTTGAATTAACCTTGAACTTTGGTCTTTGGCAACAGTTCAGTTAAATATTACACAAATCCATGCAGGCAGTGAACAGTTACGGCACGGCCAAGCTTATTCGGACAGACAGGCAGACAGACAGACAGACAGACAGACACGGAGAAAACCTATAACCCCTTATGGCTTCTCTAGCAGGAGAATAATAAAAAGATAAGTCCGTGATCTAGTTACATGTACTCGTATGTACCTATTATTTTGTTTCAGCCCGAACGTAAGGAGTGATATATTTCGTTTAGGGGACGACCATTGGATTCTGAGGGGAGGGGGTACTTTTTTAAAGAAACATTCTGGCCCAGAAAATGTAGAAAATCAATAATCTGACCCTCTTCGTTGCAATAAATAAATATTTTGGCCAACATCAGTTCAGACTCCAAACATTTCGACTCGCTTCCCTCGCCATATATGCACTACTGAAACTTTCAGCTTGTCTCGTTAGCATAACAAGCAAATTTTAGGCTCGCATTGCTCGCCATATCCTTAACACATTTTCGGGCTCGCTCCGCTCGCCCTTCCATGAAATTTCATGTCAAGTGTTATTCAGACATGCGCTTTATTCTATAACACTGTATTACAATTGTGACAATAAACAAAATTGCATTTTTATTTTAACAATGTAATAAGCTTCAAGTCTTATACGTAGCAATGTCTACTTGTTCATTACACCAACTACCTACTTAAGTACTTGATCATGACATTGCAAATGCTTTCTTGGTAACCCCTCTCCCCATGTGCTGTGAAAATTCAATTTAGAAAATGCAGGTGATACATATACATAGTATACATGTATCATATGTATATAGATTAATTGTATAAGTAACCAGAAAGTCTTGCACTTTGTAATATTCGAAACATACGGAAGCCCGTAGGTGACAGATATGAATTATAAATCTGGCGGCCGCCACTTAATTTATCTGGCGGCCAGATAATTTATCTGGCGGCCAGATAATTTATCTGGCGGCCAGATAATTATCTGGCGGCCGCCAGATAATTTTGTGGCGGCCGCCAGATAAATTAAATGGCGGCCATTAGATAATTATCAGGCGGCCGCCAGATAATTTAAGTGGGGATCATCACATAATTTACAATAAAGCAAAACAAAATCAATGCATAACATGTTCTTTCTGTTCTAGAGTGCTGAATTCATCTTCTCTTTTTAAAATCTATTTGGTATTAAAGATGCAAAATAACCAGATGAAATGTAACAAAAGATTTATCTGGCGGTCGCCAGATATTTAAGTGGCGGCCGCCACTTAATATGGTGCATGAAAATTGGTATGAAATATTCTTCAAGAAGGTATGGAGTTGGAACACGTCCGTATTTGTAAATAATTGATGGTAATAATTAATGTGTGCTCGAATTCTTGTTGTTTTGTGCGCATTCCTGGTGGTTTTTTTTTTTATTTCTATTCATTTATTTATCGATTGTTTTTTTTCTGCTTGTCACGAATTTGTTAGAGTTTGAAAATAAACATTCCTACCTTGAGCTACTAGAAAATAAATACTTCGGTAATCCGGCCGGCTCTGCGTTAAAAATTAATAATCTGACCCGAAAAAAAAATTGCCACTCCCTCCACCCTCAGGATCAAATGGCCGTCCCCTTATATATAATTCGAAATGTGTAATCTTTTGAACACCATTTCTCAGTATCTGCAATTGATAGATTTTGCCTTGCATCTGATATATCATTTCGACCTATCGCAAAATGAGAATGAATTAACCCGGCCCCGCCGTAAGTCTAGTTATGATTAATATCAGAACCAACGGGAGGAGCTTCAGCCTCGTCAACAACTTTTGGTTTCTCGTGATTAAGAGAATGTTTTCTCGTTATTGCGACTTTTGAAAATTCCTCGATATGATTTCCTTTTTCGCCTTATAACGAGATATATTTCTCGTTTTAACGACTTTTTTTCTCGTAATAACGAAAAAGTCACATGTACTCGTTATTGCGAGAGAATTTCTCGTAATTATGAGAAAAAAAAATTTCACTACCATTTAGAATGAGCCAAATCGGCTTTCGTAATAATCAAATAAATAAACCACTAAATAAATAAAAAATAATGATAATAATAAATCACTAAATAAATAGATCGATAAAGAAGTACATGTAAATTAAAAAAAAAAAAAAAAGCATGAATAAATGAATGAATCGAAGGACAAGGAAGCTGCTGGAACGAGTGAAACCCCTTGTGGTACCCCATCTGCACAGTAGCACGCTAAATAAACATCTGGTGATTCGGTGTCTGGGAAGATTTTGGCTACTTGGATTCCCTTTTACCTCGAGGTAAGTAATACTTCATTTTTCATCTTTATGTTCAGTTTTCAGTGATTTCAAAACGTTTTCTAAGAATAGAGGATTTTTCAATAAACTAATTTCTGCTCACCGGAAGTTTGTAACTCTCATTCCTACTAAGCTAATTTAGAATAAGTAGAGTTTCACAAACTTGACGTCTACAGTTGCCCCTTCCCTCCTTCTCAAATGGTACTAAGGGAAAGTAACGATAAGGGAAAAAAATGAAAATAAGAATTATAATGTATTATGAGTTTTGAATTTTGATTTTCCTTCCGATAAACTTCAACATGACCTCCAGTTATCACTTACAGCTGTGTTCCGTTTGGATCCGCCATAGCGCTGACTGTACATTTAGAAATTTGATAGCATGCACGTTGGCATAAGAAATTCTTCGCAGATTTTCTGGCGGCTTATCAGGACGAAAATTCTTGATAACATACAAGATTTTCTCATAAGCATTAGTTTTCTCTGTACCAAACTTAGCGAAAATGAAAAAAAAGTTTATACATAATTGCTGACTGACACTGATTGCTTAGGATAAATTTATGAAAAGCTTTTTAAAAGTAGACCGATGAAGTACAGGCTAAGGCACGGTCCATTTGATATTCTGGGGGGGGGGGGGGGGGGGGGGGGCTTGGGTTTTTTGTCGGAGCAAGATTATTTTTTTCGCCCCGGACCGGGGCAAAATTATTTTTTTCTCGCAAAGTTGGAGCAAGGACATTTTTTTATATAACAATTGATGTGAATATTAAGAATGTTTGTGTTTTTCAATAGAAATTCTTTTTTTTTTACTTTTAAAAATACTCCAAACATTATTTTTATGTAAAACTTGTATTCACATCTAAACTGAGAGAGGTGAAAGATTCTTACAATATGCGATATATAATGTTTAGTTAACAAAATGTATAAAAGGCCATGTAACATGTAAGAGGGCCTGATGCAAGTTTTTACATGTAAAAATGAAAACTAGTGTAAAACTTATTTAAATTCTCCTTCCAAGCTTGTATATAAAATCAGACACTATGGTGATACATGTATCTATTATAGTTATGAATTATATTGATAATGTATATAAGCATTTTAATTGTTTCAGCAACATGCATTCTTTTGATATTTTCAAATATGAACTTGCCATTACAGAAGAAAACTATGGCGAGTGAAGCGAGCCAAAAATTTTTCATAGAAAGTAAAAACTGTGGCGAGCGAAGCGAGCCGAAAAAATTTCAGGAATTTTAAGCAAATTTTATGGTTATTCTTCAAATTCAGATTACTTGTAAGAGCAAGATTATTTTTTTCTGTCACACCATAAGCAAATTAATTTTTTTCATCAAAATTCAGAGCAAAATTATTTTTTTCGAAAAAAACCCAAGCCCCCCCCCCCCCCTCAGAATATCAAATGGACTTTGGGTCGGTTCATGTACATTGTACTTGGTCTGATTAAGATTCAAATCATCATTTTTTTTTGCAGGACTCTTAATTTAAAGTGACACTTTTTCCTTCTTCAATCGTGCAATTACGTTTTTCATTTACATGAACTAAACTTAGCCAACTTCTCGTCTTTATTTAGTTATTCAGAGAAACCCAATTATTTCAATGTTAGCCTTTTTTAGGAAATATAAATGTCGCTCATAATCAATATATCTTTTACTTCCGAAGATTCACGAACACTCAATCATCGGTATTCGCCGGATCAGCGGATAACAGAGAAAACTGACAGATATTAACAAAATTAGTATCAAGCTTTTGTTTGAAAAAAAATGTTGATTTTTTTCGAAAAAAAGTAACATAAACTTAGTCATGATAACTGATATTTGCAATTCCTTAAACAACACTCACTTTAGCTCACATACATGTACATGTAACTAAGTGATGGCGAGTCGTTCGTCAATCTGTAATTGTAATAATTAATTATAATTTCATCAAACCTGATATTAGCGTTTATCTATTTTCAAACATGATCGATGGAGTTTTATTTTATCTTTTATTTAGATATCATGAGCCAGCATGTAACATCAGAAACAAATGAAGGCCGGAAGTACGTCATAGGTCTATCTAAGTCGGAAGCTGGTGACGTCACTTGTAAAATCGAATTCGAGGCTGATGGATTTTGCATCTCTCTCTGTGGAACTGCAGAGGGAAATGAAATTTCACACGATGAGAAAGGGAGAAATGATAGCGAGGACGGTGATCTGCCGACTGACATAGAGGATGAAAATAGCAGACGAGATGAGAAATGGACACCAGAAATGGTAATCTTAGGAGCCACAATACACATTTAGGGGACGATCATTTGATCCGGGGGGGGGCGGGGTTATTTTTTTCGGGTCAGATTATTTATTTTCAACGCAGGGCAAGCTGGATTATTTATTTTCCTTTAACTCGAGGTCAGGATATTCATATGCACACACACACACACATATATGTGCACACACTCTGGTTATGTCCACTAAATATGCCATCAATTATTTACAATGTGCAAGACTTTCTTGGCACTTCAATAAGTCTATATATATATATGAATGTATGTGCATCACCTGCATATTCTAAATTGAGCTTTTACAGCCCATTTGGAGAGGGGTATGCCAAGAAAGTTTTTGCCATGTCGAGTATAAAAGTTTAAAGTGGGTAGTTGATGTGTAATGTACTATAGGCATTCCTTTAAGATTTGAAGCTTAAATTTTGTTTTATATTTGCTATTGTAATACTGTGCATGGGCGGATCCAGAAATTTTTTTCAGGGGGGGTCCTAAAGTCCGAATTTTTTGAAGAGCAAAAAAAAAAAAAAAAAGGAAAGAAAAAAAAAAAGAAAAAGAAAAAAAAACGCAAGAAAGTAAAGTTATTGATTGATGATTGTCAGTTCTGTCTCTAATTATTGATAAAACAGGTGACTGGAAAGCAATGGCGAGCTAACAGCTTAAAAGCTTGAATTTTTTACATCATAGTAATTGATTAAATTGATCGTCAGTTCTAATATGTAAATACAACAAATGGCGAGCGATAGCGAGCCAGCGAATTTTTTTTTCCAAGAATTGGAATAAAATTCATTATTTGTGTCTTTTTCAGTTTCTGTTCGTTTCCTTAGTGCCCTTGTTTATTGACCTAGGTGTAATGTATATGTGTTGTATATAGCATGTATAGGTAAGCGCAGCATCATTTGAAAATAACGTACATGTACAAGTATGTAATAAATTCTGTCGAGCGGAAGCGAGCAAGAAAATTTTTGAAATACTGACGGCAAAATATAATCAAAATGAAAGATTTCTAATACAAATTCATGATATATTTTTCAAATATTATGACAACAAAAGGGGAATTGGGACTTAATCTTATGAAATATGCATATTAATAACAAAAATTTAGCAAAGTTTCGAAAATTTCAGGGGGGGTCCGGACCCCCCCGACCCCCCCCCCCCCTCTGGATCCGCGCTTGCTGTGTACATGTCTAAATAGCACTTGGTATAAAATTTTGTGGAAAGGCGAGTGAAGCGAGCCCGAATTTTTTTTTATTGTAAGGCGAGCGAAGCGATCCTATAAATTTTGGTCTTGTTGCTTGCGAACCAAGCTGATATTTGTTTCAGTGAATGGCGAGTGAAGCGAGCCGAAAAGTTTTGGATTTTGAAGACATATATGGGCCAGAATATTTATTTCTGCAACAATGTCAGAGGGTCAGATAATTTTTTTCAACATTTTCTGAGTCAGAATATTTATTTCCAAAAACTGCCAGCCCACCCCCACCCCCCCCCCCCCCCCCCCCACCCCTTGGGATCTCTTAAATTTTTGATGGTGCAAATGTTCGCGGATTGCTTGCATAAAAAATCACACATTTCAAAAATAGTGTAAAAACAAAGAGGTATCTAACTCTGCTACCAAACATAGGGTGATCAAAGATTACATAGCTCGCCTTTTCAGGTTTTAGTCAGAAACCAGGTTTAGGTTTTTGAAAAGTAGGTCAAAGTCTAAGGTCAAAGTCACTATGTCAAAGGTCATGGTCTCAAATGTAAGGGCTCGTCACAAGGTATCTACATGTGAAATATCAAAAGCCCTACCCCTTATAGTTCAAGAGATATAGCCCAGGTTAAAGTTTTGTCTACGGACGACAACGCCGAGGGTATGGCATTAGCTCTCCGGACTTTTTCGTCCCGGCGAGCTAAAAAGCAGTTTTCTCAACAAACATTTGGCATCATGTGATCAGTTTATCTGAGGAAGTCACCGCGATCTTTAGACTTGATGTTGAACTGTTTCTTCATGTATGGCACTTCAATATTTCTTATATGTACGTCTCAAGTAATGATTACACCATTTGTCATACGGCTATGCTCAGCTTTCCTGTATAAAGACCGATTCATAACGCCATAAAACGTAGTTCCTTCACAAAACTTCACAAAATCTTACTTAAGTGTTATCCTTTATCTGGAATGTCAGACAAAATGGCCGCCAATCGATCTTATGGGTGCACCCGACTTCGTTTAGAATTTTCATTACTAGTATTACTTGCATAGATTACAACAACTGCTAAACCAAGTTTCGAAATGTTAAAAAAAAATTTAGATATCGAAAGTTTGAAATCAAATGCTATAAAACATGTTTCTCATTCCTATTGTATCAAGTTGAAACTCGGTGAAAATATGAACTGTTTTTAAACTCTTTCCGTTACAGTGTCGTGATGAAGAGAAACTGGAAACTGAGGACAAGAAGGAAAAGATACCAAAGACAGAAGATCGTTCACAACAAGATTTTTTTGATGACAAAAAAGAGAAAGATCATGACCATGTAAGTAGGTGATTCGGAATGGGAGTTTGTTGTAAATTGAACAGTTAAAGGAAAATATCAATATTAAAACTGGAAAAAGTTTTTAATTATGTTTTCGTATACCCCCTTTATCCCGCCGATGGCTTTTGGTTTGTGTTTGTTACGTCAATAGATTTTAAAGCATCTCAGTGACGTCAACGGCGTAAAGCAGGGTATTAATATAATATCCTGTCAGTAAGATAATGCAACATAATATTCGGTTCTTCTCGACCAATCAGATTGCAAGAAATATGCTATAGGTAGGATAATTTCTGGTAATATTTGAAAGATTAAATGAGGTTATTTTTTTTAACTAAAGTCTATTCACTTATTGATTTACAAAACCATCTCTGTATTGAAGGTCGTATAAAAAAAGAGACAAAGACAATTCTAATGTACAATTATACAGAAAAAGCTGTACTCATTTTCTAACGCATTATAGATGTCTTTATTTTGCAGTTCTGTTTAAAAATGATAATAATTTTCATAACTAAATTGATTATCGTTTTATCATTCGATCGTTGATTACATTCTTATTACATTTTACTTGTACGTCATTTCAGATTTTGAAAATTGAAAATAGAGACAGTGATGAAGAAACAGTAATCGGGGGAACACTGGAGGTACATGTACACATTACCGAGTATAATATAAACTATTCATGATAATTCCAGAATATCAAGTATAATCTAATTGGATCTGTATCCAATCTGATATCAATCAGACGAGGGTTGTGTCCCTTCAAAACATCTGACTCATAGTCTTTTGGTTTTTGACCACGTTATCCTAAATGAAAAACCTGTATCCGCCAAAGTGTCGTGCATGTCATTTTTCTTACTGTCAACTCAGATATAGTGTGAACGTTCATTGTTGATCAATTCTTTTTACGGCTGAAATCTTCATTTTATAAGTTCCTTATCACTATTGGAAAATTGATAGAAGAAATTCAATACTTAGAATAGTCTTGGACTCAGTCTGGCTGTTCATTGCATTAAACTCGCTGGGACACTTTTGTTTGCATGTAAAGGCGTCATGTACCGTGTTCATTTTCTGAGACTCTTATCAGTTTACCAAGGAATTTAAAAGATGTACCCTTCAACCAATTTACGCAATTCAATAACTATTAGCGTACATACTTTCTGTCTTTTTACAATAAAAATAGTTTCTAAAAGCAGAAAATCAATGTCCATAGAGATGCAAACCACACGTGCATGGTTGTAAACATAAACTTAGATGGTCAAGTTTGCTGTACATGTACATTCATAATATTTGTAATAACTAGATGACGATTTTCTATTTCAGAGTGACACTGAAGATGATTGGAGCGTTTGTGAGAGAATCAATGACGTCATCAAAGAGACCGGGGAGTCTTCGTCATCAGAGGAACCTGATACACCTCTTTTTCAATGTCAGAAGTGTAAAAAGCTTCTGAAAACAGAACATTCCTATAAAAGGCATTTAGAGGAGCACGCCGGTCTGAAATGCAAATACTGCCCCAAAGTTTACTATAATAGGGAATCATGGCGGCATCACTGCAGAAAACACGTGATCGAAACTGAGTGTATATGTCATATTTGTGGAAAAACACTTTCACATCCAGCGGCTCTTGAAACTCATCTCATAACCCACACTGACGAGAAAGCGTTCGAATGTAATGTCTGTCAGAGGAAATTCAGGACGAACGGAAATCTGGTTATGCACATGGTAACGCATTCTGAAGAGAGACCATATGCGTGTGATAAATGTGGTAATAAATATAAAACAAGACAAGTTCTTTTGCAGCATAAAAGAACTCACAACGGAAACAAAAATTTTAGATGTGAAAAATGTGACAAAACTTTCGTAAACTTATCAGGGTTGTTTTGCCACCGAAAGGCACACGAGGACAAGCGGGAACACAAATGTAATCTTTGCGACAAAGCTTTTCGTCATTCTTGGACTCTTAAGAAACACATTGCCACACATAGCGATGAACGTCCATTTACATGTAGTATATGTAATAACAAATTCAAAACTGAAGAAACCTTGCGAAAACATAACAAAATACACACAGGAGAAGCATATAAAAAGCATGAATGTGAAATTTGTGGAAGGAAATTCACTATGAAGCCCGGTCTTAATAGACACATGCAGACACATACTGGAAAGAAAGATCACACATGCTCAGTTTGTGGAAAGCGTTTTATTCGTCATGATAATCTTGAGTTGCATATGCGTACTCACACAAAGGACAAACCATTCAAATGTCAAATTTGCCCAATGTCTTTTATTACGCATTTTGGCATGTTACAGCATCGTGTAACGCATGTTAAAGATTTTCCGCAATGGAAGATGCAAGAGGATAAATCCGGAAATGGAAAACTAGAATACAGAGACGAGTGTGGTAATTTGGTAGCCGTGAAATATATAAGACCAAAACGTTATGGATGCACACTTTGTGATAAATCCTTTACAAAACCAAGTGTTTTAGAGGTTCATTATAGATCACATATAGGCGAGAAGCCGTTTAAATGCAAATTATGTAGTGCAGCTTTCACCACTAAGTATTCACTTATTCACCATGTCATGAAACACTCGGAGAAAAGGCCTTTTCCTTGTAACATATGCGGAAAATCCTATGTTACGGATTATCAGCTTCAGTTGCACATAGAAAGTCATGGTTCCCGTCGATACCAATGCGAGGTATGTGATAAAAAATTCAGGACCAAAAACATTCTGAAATCCCATATGATCATCCATAGGGAAGATCGCCCGTTCTCGTGTCATCTTTGCGACTTCACTACGCGACAGAATAAATCTTTAAAGCGCCATCTGTTGACTCATAGCGGACGCAAAGATTTTAAGTGCGATCTATGTTCTAAATCCTTTTACAGACAAGATCAGGTTCGAGATCATATGAAAAAGCATCACAATACCAAGAATCTGGGATGTGACGTTTGTTCTATGACGTTTAAGACACGTGATAGTTTACGACGTCACATGACTAAACATTCTGACTTTTTGCGTCACACATGTAATATTTGTGGTAAGGAATACAGATGTACCTTCAGTTTCAAGAAACATATGAAGGAACACGAATCGGGGACGGATTAATTTAACTGCTTGTTTTCTATAAACGATTACACGAGAAAAACTTTATTTCGCAATCAAATCAATTCGTCATTATCATCGATCTAATATCTTCATTCTTTCCCAGATACAGTGTCGCACAAAAACAGTATTCATATATGCAGAATGATTTTTCATTTACTTCTTAATTTGTTGCGGCAACAGTTACATTTATTTTTATTTATTTTTTTCCCGAAATAAATCGAAAAAATATTCTGCAATGAATATTGTCGGGTGCACGTTAGTCAACTACTTGAATTATCTCGAAAGACACTATATAACCGTATGAACAAATATTGGAGTACAGTTTTTCTGTGATAATTTCTCTTTATTGAATATATTTAGGAGAACCAATTCTTATTCAATATCGAAACAATCAATTTATTTATCATGCGTACTTATGGGGTAAAATTCAATGAAATTTATTTATCTTTTCAATTATACATAGTTTTAGTATCTCGAATATAATTACCATGTAGAATTCAGAAGCCAACTGCTTTCTCTTTTAGATAGGGCGGATTCTGTTTTGATAGCTTTGACTTACGTCCTAGGAAAGTCGAGTATTGTATAGAAAATCATCATAGTAGATGTTCATTATAATGCTATACATGTACGTGCCATGTGTTAATTTCACTTAAAAATGAAATATTTGTTACATCCTATCCTATCGTCACAATGAGTATTTTATACTCGTAAATGAATTAAAATTTCACGTTTTCAAGAGAAGACTGATGAGATTTTCTCTACGTCTAGTGTTTAGTTTTCTTCTAGACTACAGTTACATATATTTTGATTTCCTTGTTTATGTTATAATTACTAGTTATATCTGGATTTATTTCATTAATTACAAAGTATGATTATTGTGAAGTTTATATCTAGCTCTTTACAGATTCCATTGCTCTTAGAATTGAAATAGTTTATTTTGAATTTAATGTTCCTATATTAATTAATTATATTTCATTAAAAATATTCTATTTTTTTATCATGATACGACAAACAGCATTGTTACGGTAAATATATATTTTTGTATTGTATATTTATGATTTGATGCATTACGATCAAAGTGATCAATAAACATTTCTATCAATATGTAATTGTCTAGTATTTTGTTTTCATAGTAAACTGTTGCAGGAACTTCTTTTCAGGAGATCCATGCTATTTATCAGGATATCCAAACCATAAGTTCCGATTACGGTAGACAATGAGCTCACTTCCGCCATCAGGCTACAGTAATTTTGCGTACGGTTCAGAGAACAATTGAGCCTTATACGATGTAATGTTGTCCAGCGTCCGTGTTTCTGTATGTTACTTATGTGTACAACTCCAATGACGCAAACCCAAATATTTTTGTATTTAAAAGTTTGGACTATGGTTATAGGTTATATATATATGGTTATAGGGTATAGTTGTTGACCGGATATTTTGCGATAGGAAACTCAAAAACTGTCACTATGTCCAAGGATATCATTGTTCTATCAGAAAGTAGGACAAAATTCTCGCGTGATCGATCATTCATGAGCTTGTTTCAACCAGCAGAGCAAGGACATTTTTTCATATGCCATAGGCTTATGATATCCATTACATCAATTTTGTTTTACCTTTTGCCCCTGTGTTGTAATGTTTTGTTGGTGATGTCACAATGAGCTTTTTGTTTATAAAACAGCTGTGCATCTCTGATAAGTGGGAGAGTTGTGCGCACAGTATTACATAAGTGATTAGAGCACTCTTTCTGCTCTCTTGATTCCGAAAAAAATGCTAATATGTCATGTTAGAACACCATTCGCTATACGTCCAAAATCGAAGATGAATGCACAATGCTTTCTCTCAAATTTTCAGTGTGTCTTGTTTGCTTCTTGGTCCATTTTGGTGTGTGTTTTTGTGTTACACGTTGTCTAATGCTATTTGTTGAAGTTGTTTTGACTGGTACATGTACATGTATCTATACTTTGTTGCAACCCTACGATTGTAGTCAATGCATAGTGGTAATTATAGAGATCTGATTAATATCTGTATATTCGAATTTTACTTTGGAAATTTTCGTTTGGTTTTATGCTTCTACATGTACACCTTGTTCTGCATTGTAGATTCGACGTCAGTACCTTTTGTAGTCTGTATGGGAGAGGGTATGTAACTTAAAGTCTCGCAAATAAGATAATATGTGAATTTATTTCATAGTCAGTTTATTTTATTTCATTTTTTTTTTTTTTTGGACTTTGTTGAAAATTCTGTTTTAACAGTTTCATCAAACACTAATCTTATAACATCCATCTTTAAGATGCTTCTTGTGAAGTAACCAGGTTAAAATCTTCCCGCATTCATTTTAAGTTCTGTGCACATTCTTCTGGCAGGGTCAAACACCGTTACAGTGACGTTAGACGGACATGTTCCTTTATAAACCACATGCTGATTGGCACAAATTACGAAAGATGAGGAAATGAAGTTGAGTCTCCACGGATTTAATCCATCAGGGCGCCCTCTACAACTCTGTTGTCCACTCTGACAGTTCCCATTTAACTCGCCTGAAATTTTTGTGAAATCCATTCTATTAAACGTTTTTTTAAAGTAAAAACAACGATTACACTTGTTTCCACAGGATTAGCATGTTTGAATATCAAGATTGTTTGGTATTTTGACCTAGAGGGTATTATCTCTCGAGAAGTTAAGCCTCTTGATTTGCGGTGTTTGAACTCTTACTTATGTCTCTGTTTATTATGAAAAACATACATTCATGATGACAGGCACCGTTATGGTTCCTTTTGAAATCCATGAGTATAATTCACGAAATGACAATTACCAAGAAATTTCCCAGATGTGCAAGTTTTAACAGCACTTTTTAAATTTCAGAAACACCATTTTTCAGTCAATATTCACAAATGGGTAAAAGTGATGAAAGGTTCAATTCCTATTAGAGCTTTACCAATAACGAACGGTTGTCACCCTTCGAACTTCGTCATACGAAACAAGACGAAAAGTTAAAAAAAGTGAGGGATCTTATCAATAATCCTCCAGAGTTACGAAATATTCATTTTAGGGTACTTAAACTGCAAAAATGAGAAGGTATAGATGTATCATGTTTACTGAAAATTAAAATGAATAATCTATTTTCAAATAAATAAAAGTGTTTGCGTTTTTATTTGTTATCATCCTTTCCCTCTGGAAGAAATATTTCAATCTACTGTATTTTCAAATAAATTACAACAATTTCTGTTTGTTTTAAATCATGATGTATACGGTCCACAGGATGAGCGAGTTATGTTGGGTTCGTATTAACGAACTTCGTCGCTGACCAACCGTTTGTTATTGGTAAAGCTCTATAACAACGGATGTATCTTTTTGAATATTGAAGCTTACATTGTATGGTGAATTAATTGATAGAATTAATTCTAATGATGAAATTTCTTAACTATAAATAGAAATCTATGTAAAAGAAATCGCGATTCATACATATAAAAAATTTAGATCTTAAAGATTTGAGGTTAAACTAAAAACATCTTACATGGATCTCTCGGAATAGGGCGCTGTCCACATACTGCTCTGCCTCGATCTGTACACTGTCTTCTTACTTGGTCTAGTACTAGTGGAAATGGGCATTCCTCTATCTGGTATCCTGAACCACCTGAGCAATTGATGAATTTGGCGCAATTATCTGGAACCAAAATTATGTCTCCTAGTCTTTGAGTGCAGATGATTTTTCCACTTGCTGACTGTGGTGAACTTACAGACTGAGATGCACCTACAGACTGAGGTGGGACAGTGACCCATTTTTGTGTTTGAATAGTTTGTCTGGGTGTCATTGTTGTTCGTGTTGTCTTTCTGCGTGTCGTTGTCTTTAAGGTGGTATCAGGGCGTGAAGAGATAGACACTTGTATGAATGGTACTAACGTTGTAGTGGTGGTGGCTGGTCTACTAGTTGATGGTAATGGCGTTGAAGTTGTTCTTGCTGTTCTTTGGAATGTAGACCGTGTAAAATATGGCGGACGAGTAAATAGACCGCTGACATGACTTTGCCGACTTGTACCTGCAAAAAAAAGGATGAACATCTGTATGTAAAGCGTCAATTTTTACTAACATCGATCCTCTAGTTTCTTCAATTGTCATTTCGTCTTTTGTTTTCGGTCGAAAATACTTCAATTTCCTTAATCGAAGTCATCCTAGATCCAAAAACTGGTGAACTGTTTATAATATTCTACTTGTTAACTTCTTTGGGCCTTTGTACAAAATCAATATGCTTTCATCTGGATGATAACTACAGAAATCTGCAAAAATTTAGATTCACTTAAGTTTCTTAACTCTTGATTGAATTCTTTGAACGTTCTGTACCTGGCACAATAGATATGCTGACAATCATTGCTCTGAATGATTATTTTAAATAATCATCAAAGAAGTACCTATCAGTTATTTAGTCTCAAAGTCGAGAAGGCACGGATAAATCATAAGAATTCCAAAGTGAGACCAGGTGCCAGGGGAGGGTCAGCATCTTCTGATTGCATGCAACACCCGTCGCAACAGCTCCTTGAAAATTGTCAAATTGGATGATTATCTCGATGTACATGTTGATATACAATAAGCATTAGCTTAAGAAACAGCAGTTCTGGTTAGTATGTGCTCTTTATAGGACACATTTGGTTTGCCGAGCACCCAAACCGCTACCTACATTTACTCTACATGAAATATTTCTTGGCGACAATGACAAGTGTTTTCATTTATAATGATATTACCCTCTTCGATCATCATTTGATTAACTTGACTCAGATCCACCAATTTTCAGGGATTCAAAAAGAATGTTTTCGCGAAGACTGACATCTAATTGCGAACCCCAAAGAAATAGTAACCATGACTTACATGTGTCCATTTTGGAACCCTTTGGTACACATGCTTCCAGTTGTGCATTAGTCACAGTATTCCATGGACAGGGCAATCTGACACCATTCCCTCCCCGGCACAAGTGGAAGTACGAGCAATCGGTTCTGTCGGGCTGCCATTTTGTGCCGACAACACCGGTGCATGCTTTGGAAGCATTGTTTCCAACAAAACAACAAATAAATAAAACTGGAAGAAGAAATACTTGTCTAAAAGACATCATGATGTTTGTTGTTTATAGACAGCTAGAAAATAAAGGCGCTGTATTTATCTCCTTCAAATATGAACCGGATGGACGGGGTCGGAGGACAACAAATGAAATCATTTACCTCCAAGTTGTCAATTTCTTATTTGATTCATTTCATTTTTGGCGCGTAAAGCCAACTAAAGCATCATAATACGACGCTTTATCATCTTTCATTATGAATGAAATACCCGGATTTCTGAGCGATTTCGGAATGGATTATCAGTATCATTTGACTAGGTATCAGTCGAGGACGTAGTAATACTAGCTTATGCTTTAATCTTCATTAAATTGTTGAGAATCCGGAATCAAATGTCGTCTCCGGGCAGGATAATATTCTTTGACTTTCACCTTCCGGAGACTGTTTGCGTTATGGGCCCGACAGTATCAGAAGTTCACCTTCATATAAAGGACCGCATGATACAGGTAAATTTGCCCAGCCACTTTATAGAATTCCTCATCTACTCAGTCATGCTTGATGAAATTCTAATGTGCGAAATTTGTGATAGTGAGCAATATTTTAGGAAACAACTGTCGTAAAAGAAGATAAGGGCGGGAACACCCTAGACGGGATGGTTTCACATCTTTCAAAATGCTTGCATCAGTCTTCTGTGGGGATAAAATATAGAACTATTATTCATGATCGCGAATAATTTTGAACAGTACGTAATTTTTCTAGGGTATTCGTAGAAAAATGAAAAAAAAGTGTACGATAAATTCATTATAATAGTATTTTCTGGCAGTCCATGTCGCTAATCGATTGTCAATCAAAACGTTGAACTCAAAACAATTTCTTGAATATTATTTCATACAATTTTTATATTTTTCCTTGAAGAAAAAAGTCAACTTTAATTTCCTCTGTTAAGAATTTATATACTACGGTAATTGATGCCCAGAAACGGATGACTATGTTTCATGACATTTAGTATTTCCCTCTTTTTTTCCTTCTTATTTATCGTTTTAATAGATACATTATTAATGATATTAATAAATTATTCTTTATATAAAAATTTTGATGAGTCTTGAAATTACTATGCAAAATGATGTATGAATTAAGAGTTTAAAAGTTCGAAAGTCATAGTTGTGCACTTGATAAAAACCAAGGGGCAAAGAATAATTAAAAAAAAAACGATGTGTATCCGAGTGTTTGTGTTTTTAATGAAGAATTCTTTATCTTTTCAATTCAACAGTGTTTAAATTCACTAGACATTCAAACATTAGTAGTTCTTTTTAATTATAAGTAAAGATGAATAATGTCTATTGTGAATAGTAATAATGTTTTAACTTTAGAATAGATTTATAGTCGGTAGATCTTTTATTTCATCTTTTTTAAAGCTCAAATATAACTACGATGTACCTAATAAGGGGATAAAATTGGAAATTATCTCTTTTTCTTAAACATTCATGTAATACTCCTCTCCGAACACGTTTGTGCATAAGATAAAGGAGGTCCTCTCCAATAGGACTCGTTGATGAACATGTACCCTCAGCAAAACACCGACACACAAAAAATGCGAAAACACAGTGTAGAAACGTACAAGAGACAGCACAGGGACAAAAAGACCAACCACCAAAGATCACATCAAAATACTAAACACAAAACACTTTGTACAGCCGGTGACGATTTGAGACGGCCATCTACCGCATTCGCAGAAAATGATGTAGTTGTCCAGATTACGTGCTCACAAACCTTCCACTTTTCCGATTAAATTATGGTCTCGAAGATCACAAAACTATCGTGTATATATGTATAGCCTCACTGTGGGATGGCGGCATAAACAAGACAGTAAAATACAGGGGTCCAAGTAACAAACAGATAAATAGGTACATTTGTAAATGGATATCAAAAGCATAAAGGCGTACAAAAAAAAAAAAAAAAACAAAACAAAAAAAAACAAATCGTGTTCTGTCGCTTCGAGCGAGCTAAATTTAATGCAAGCAATCGCCCGAAGAGTACGACCAAGTCTAAGAGAGAACAGGTGGCCGGGGTCCTGTCTTCTCTAACGAAGTTTGGACAGGGCTCGTCAGGGAGTCCAATCGATCGTTATGTACAGTCCGTTAGACTGCAACTGTAAAAAATGTACAGGGGAAATAGGCTATTAATGGGTCAAGTAACATGTAGAGTGTCCTCCTGGTGACATCAGGACCATATCCACGGTATAAAAGGCAATCGATGATTCAGATGCATTTTCGATGGAAATTAAGTTTATTCCGATCAACCTTACTTTGTTTATAAAGTCACCATTAAAAGCAGGTTGTACAATACTATGTTGCAGGTATAGATCTGATTTTCAAAAGAAGTTCCAGAGCCGCAAAGTCCTGGCAGGGGGAGCCCGAGGGGGGGGGGGGGAGAAGCTCTTGCATTTCGTGACTGTAATTGATTAAATAAAAGAACTAACAAGTAGTTAGTATTTACTAATGTTACTCTTTTTTTTAATGTGAAATGGTTGTTTAACCGTATGATTTGCAAATTACGCCCATCCCTCACTTTTTTAATCCGCTACTGCAAACAGACGGAGAAAACAATTAAGAACATTCCATCTCATTTTTCCCTCTATGTTGACTTGACACATATAAACATTAGGTTCCAGAGTTAAAACTTAATTACTGTCTTATATCTTATTTATATCATGGAGACAGACAGTTCTGTATAATATTTTGGACGACCATATCTAAGACTTAAGGATTAATTTTTAATCCAAACACCTTTAGAAATATACATCATAAGTACAAACGTAGAAGTTGGACTAAAGATACTGCCGGGAAACAATGATATTAATTCTTCATCAACAGGATCAGTTTGATGATATGGACACTTTTCATTTCTGAATAACTTAGATCTCGTGAAATGTGTATCAACTTGTCGCTTAATCTCCATCAATGGGAGAATATATAATACGATTTACAAATGTAAACAGAAGTATCCTGCTTACGCGTGTATCTGAAATCAGAACGGTTAGAAGATGTTGTTCGACCTTGGTAGTACTGAATGAAAAATAGAAAAAAGTGTTTCACCTCTATACCTTCTTGAAGAAAATTTCAAACCAATTTATTATGCACCAGACACGTGTTTCGGATATTAAATCCTCAGTGATGCTTCCAGTCAACGTGATTAGCCAAAATTCATTTCAGTAGCGCCCCTCTGGTTTTATTTTTTGAATTTGAATTTATGTATTTTCTTTACAGAGAGTGCGTTGTTCCAAATTTCCTGTAGGGTTGATTCAGTAGCATATCCAAATAAATTCTATGTTCAAAATAGCATTGGAGGGATGTTGCTAAAATGTTCACCTCCTTTAATTTCGATGATATTTTTGGATGAAATGACAAATGAAAAATAATATGTATGATGTCAAATTGATAAAGGGCCCAAACAAAGCTTCTTTCAGGCAACAAAAATACACTTAACAAACATCCAGTCACGGGGAACGAGTTTATGTGCAGAAGGAAATTAGTGTCTATATTAATTTGATAAGGAGGTGTTCCAACTCTATACCTTCCTGCGGAAAATTTCAAACCAATTTATTTTGCACCAGACACGTGTTTCGGATATCAAATCCTCAAGTTTCGGAGTGTCACATTTTCCCTATTGTTTTGTCTACGTTCCGCTGTGGTCCTTACAAAGTGGTCTTCCATATCTCTCTGCAGTGATTAAATATATTATACAGAAGAAAACAGTGATCTTTATCTTGTTTATGGCATTCAAATAACCAGTCTTTGAAATAAATACATGTATGAATGAAATATTTCGTTGGGAGGCTAAACGCTTAATTCATGGATTAAAAACCACAATCAATAAATGAATCATTTACAGTGATAACTTAAGAAAAAAAAAACAATGTTAAAAAAAGTAACTGTTCATAAATCTATGCCATCTGCTTTACATATAAAAAAAAAAAAAAAAAAATAAATTACCTATAAATATCATGATTCAAAACAATCAAATGAATTTCCATACCTGCGGTTAAGAAAAAGCGTGGGTTACCTACATGAACTTCTTATAAAATTGACACACAAGCGTTTTCTTATCAATTTAATAGAAATTCACACAAAACATAGAATTGTTATATACACGCCAACGCCGGATAGTATGTAAATACTACATGTTGTATATTACTCATATTGATCTTTCTTTGAATCGTTACTGCCAAAATGGCTTAAACTTCTTAATTTAATGTAGACTAAGATTTCTCAGCGACAAATTTTAAAGAGAAATTTTATGATCTCAATATACATGCATTTACTTTGCCCTACATTTAGACAGAAAAAATGTGAAAATGTTGTTTCAAATTAAAAAAAGCAGACAGTCTACATTTATATATTTACATTACTAGTATATTCCCCATGTTGAACGCCCATTAGGCAACTAGAATTATATTCCAATAACTTGGGTTGCTATTGTGACGTCACGTTCAAGTTTTGCATGAAGGGAGAATTTGCCGACGTTCAAACTCATTCGACGCTATAACAGGCAAAATGTGCGAAATGCATGCAAATAAAAATGACCGATATTTAGAATAAATGTAAATATAAGTAATGACTGTTTTACTTTTGGTGTTCATGGGTGTATAATTCTGGTTGGACACGTGCAAATTTTCCGAGAATCGCTTCGCGATTCACGGAATTTGCACGTGACCAACCAGAATTATACACCCATGAACATCAAAAGTAAGACAGTCATTTCTTAAATGAAGCAAAAGTATAGGAAACGTTGAAGTATTGAATAATACATAACTAGTTTTTCAGTATTGTACGGTATTCCGTTGGAAACATCGCTTCTTCGCGTAAAGAAATTGTGACGCGAAGGAGCGAAGAAGCGAAGTTAAGATACGAAGAAGCGAAGTTACGAAGTAGTGTTCTTCGCTTCTTCGCATTGTAGATGCGCTTCTTCGCATCGTATCTTCGCTTCTTCTTAACTTCGCTTCTTCTAAATTTCGCTTCTTCGCTACTTCTTTAACTTCGCTTCTTCTTAACTTCGCTTATTGGCTTCTTCTTAACTCCGCTTCATCGCCTTCCTGTTTTACAGTAGCACATGCGCTGTGAAATGAAATGAATTCAGTACCTAGTATTGTATTTATGGTAAAGCCTGAGCTGCATTACCTAATATGTTTTAAACATTCATTTGCACGTCGGCAGATGTTTTGAATTTATCTTTTTTTAAATAATGAAATATAAAGGACACAAGGCGGAGGAGTCTTTTCCTAACATGAAAAATTACTCAGAAGTTGAGAAGAAGCGAAGTTGAGAAGAAGCAAAGTAACGATGCGAAGAACCGAAGAAGTGAAGTAACGATGCGAAGAAGCGGAGGAACGATGCGAAGAAGCGAAACAACTTCGCTTCTTCGCATCGTAACTTTGTTTCTTTTAAAAGCGCGAAGAAGCGATGTCCCTGACGGAACATCGTACATGGTACTACTGATATTGCATTTTTTTGTATTGAGTGTTTACTTGTAGAATATCAATTCAATCATTTCAACTTTTTGACAATGTATTTCGAAATAAATCTATAGAAATTAGCATGGAAAATGAATAAAGAAACACATTCTTTAAAGTTAATTGGTAAAGATATTGACTTTGAAACAACGTTTACTTAGCTATAACAAATCATTGCATGGATCATTCAGGAAATAAACAAATAATTTACAATGACAATGAATTGCATAATTTTTATAATTCAAAATTATAAGAAATGCATTGGTCAATGTACATCCTTTTACGTTAAATCTTGAGGTGAAGACAATTGTTAAATATTACACCTTTCCTTACAGTGCGGTAAGACGATAAACAACTATTGTCATATGCATTACACAAACTTTCAGGTTTTGCTTAAAAAAAAAACCATGCGTAAATGCTCAATTTTGCAAAGTTCCCGGAAAAAGCACTAGTATATATGTGGCGAAAATAGTGCTTTATTTTTTCTGTTGAAGAGCAATATAATGTAACCCCCCCCCCCCACACACACACTTTTTCAAGATTAGTCTAATAAGAGCCAGGACGGGAAAATATTTCAGAGAAGCCTCTCATATAAAAGCTTCTCATAGAGAAGAAATTCATTTTGTTTTTCGACAAAGTAATCATAAAACATCTTAATTCTTACACAAGAAGATACTTTTGTAAATCGACTTTTGAAAGTTTGCATGTAGACACGTACAAATATGATTATATATATATGAATTTAGTGGGCATTCAAGCAGAAAATCGTTGCATTTCTTAATTACAAAGTAAAATTTCATTTATTTTCAATGAAAAAGATGTAAATATGGTAACATTAAATGTATATCAGATTGGAACGCTAAAATCTCATTTCTTTTAATACATTTTTTTCATTTTACAATTTCTATCTATATTTTGGGAAATAATCACGTTTCAATGAAAGTAGACTTTGGACTTGGCGTTGTTCATACCGTCTTCTAAACAAGGGTGTAATAACTTTGTAACGCTAGATACCGTGTTATTTCCCACAAAAAATTCGGCAGATTTACAACTCCTAAATATTTTGTTGATACAATCATTCCTGATGATCGGCCCACAGAGATAAAATAGCACAAACTCTCGTAAGAAATTTCTATTTTTAATTGTGGTGACGGAAGTCCTAGGCATCCCCACGTTTGATGAATTGTAAATTTCAAATAAAGGCGTTTCTCTGCGCATGCTTTAAGTGTGGGTTGTTTTATGGTATATATACTGGCTCAGATCTTCAAACCTCACATCGAAATCAAATATACCATCTGAGTATAAGAAACCTTTAGGGAAAAATCATCTTTAAATCTACAACCGAAAATGTTCGTCGCAGCCACAGCAGTTTTGTTCGTCTCATTGGTTTTCAATGCAGAAGCTTCCATCTGTAAAGGGAAGGCTCCTTTTGAATGGGTTTTAGACCCTGAGGATTGTGCTGTTTTCTATATGTGTTTAAATGGACAAGAGCACTTGTTTAAATGTCCGGAGAATTCCGTGGTCCACGAAACAACCAGAGCTTGCGTTCCAGTAGGATCAGTCTATGATACTTGTAAGTAAAATTCAGGTTTTTTTCTTCCAGTTTTTAAGTAAACTAAATTCAGATAAAAGTGACGTCACATGTACGAACACTCAATTTTATAAACATTCCACTGATATAGGCCAATGACCGAAACGTTTGGGAGAATAAAAGAATGAATTTAATGTTCAGAAAAAGCTAGGAAAGCAAAAAAAAAAAAAAAAACAAACAAACAAACAAACAAACAAAAATTGAAATACATATTTGGTGAACTTAATATAGAAACTGTTTTTATCTTTATAGAAATCATGGTATCTACCCGTTCAAGTTTCATGGAAATGAATTTCTAATTTTGAGTTTGATTTTGTGTCTTATTTATACTCACTCATTTGATGACTTTGAGCGTTTCACTATGAATATTTAATCGGGTCTAAATTAAATGTCACTATTGCACTATTGTTTTATCTTACAGGTTCAAAAAGAGAAAGAGTTCCATCTTTATGTAGAAACGCCAGGTCTAATTTGGTAGAACACCCCGAAAGCTGTGCCAAGTTCTATGATTGCACGAACAAACGCTCGACAAACGAACAACCTGAGGAGAAGGAATGTAAATATCCCTATCTGTTCGACCAAGTCACCAAACGTTGTGAACACTTTGAAGATGCAGAATGTGGTGGACGATTTGAACCAATCAGTCCATGTAAGTATCTTTACTTTAGAATTCATAAAGTACTATTTAATATAGTTTTTTTTTTTTACTTTTTTGTAAATATATAAAATACACTTTTTGTCCATATAACATATTTAAGATTACAGTAACGGAAAGAGAAATTGCAACACTATTAAATTCTTATCGTTAATTATCTTTTAAATTATGAATCGTGTCACTTAAGTCCATCCTTATTCTTTAGGTGAATACCAAGAGAATCAATGCCGCGTCGCCCATTGCATCCCGTGTCACGTGAGATTCCCCAACTGTAAAGGAAAAGAAGACGGCATTAATGTTTGGGAAGGTAGGGAAGGATCTCCAGATTACGTCGTCTGCAAAAAGGGCCGCCATGTTTTCCACGGAAAATGCGACGACAAGCAAATCTTCCATCCTCAGAAGAAATTGTGTGTAGACTATGAAGAGAAAGAGTTTTATTAACTTTCCCTCACCTCTACATTTTGAAATCCATTGTTTTGTGTAACTGCGTCTGTCTGATTTCTGCAATAGAACTACCTGTACTCAATGTTTCACGTGTTTTTGATACAAAAGTCTAGTAGTTACTCCCTACTCATTAAGATGCCCCCCCCCCTTTTTTTTTCGTTTTTGAAAATCAAAATGTCGTGTGATGTATACTTTTTTGTATAAAATAATTGAGGTTCGTTGTCAAAATAATTGATATCTGATAACAAAGCCTCAATATCAATCAATTTCTATAAACTTGTATTTCGAGATTTCCTCTATTTTCTATGAAAGTTTATGATGACTTTCTGTCTCAAATTTCTGTCAACGTTAATTATCTTTCGTCTTATTTAAAATTGATAACAGTTCATTTTTTTTCTCTATAAATTGTGCTTTTAATTAAGATTACAATCGCTATCATATCGTCTATTTATTTTCTTGTTTCTTACTTCTTTCCATGGCCCCAACTATTCTTTTTCTTACGTGTATCTTTAGGGGCTGGTACCCTGAATTGTATTTTGCATAATTATGAAATTTTCATTTTTCATTTGTTATCTTTCATGACTTTATTTTAAGTATCGTTATGATCAAATAAAAGAATTGATAAAATAATTTCTTTATTTGAGTATTTATCTTATGTGTATGTGTCATACTGTAGATACTCAAAGGCAGATGTACTTTTGAGATGAAAGATTATGAAGATATCGAACTGTCTGCACGATAGCCCCTCTAGGAGAAAAAAATCAACTTTGTTCCTCGACCTCTGTCATCAACATCTGATACTGATCACGCCTCGTTCGCAATCAAGAATATATTTGAATTTTAAAGCAGTGCAATTAGTTACTTAATGTTTTTCAATCAAGATGTAGTATAGTTAAAACGGGAAAACACTTAGTATATCCTCGGCATTACGAACTACATCATTTGATACTATACTAGTCAAAATTTCTAACCAAACATTACGTTACTACTTTGTATTAGCAATTGATAAAAAAGGCATTTGAATGTCATACTGAATTCTTGACAGATCTAGTGTTTTTCAAAAATTAATTTTGTCATCATCGCTTTGTAATTACTGATAGTTTAAGTCAACGATGTGACAAAAATTTAACAAAATCAGCTTTTCCGGTCGCTATAAATTTCCGGCTAAATTTGTCCATTATTTTGAACTTTCTTTTATATTCTGACTTTTGAGAGGAATTTCTTTTTATCGAAAAACGACTTCTAATCTTTTTTGGATTCGTAATGAAATCGACATTACACCGTAACAAGAATAAAACAGCGTTACGACGCAAAAGAAAGACTCCGTCTTATAGCAAGGACGTCTTCCAACAAACTGTCGGAATTCCAATGAGGACCAATTGTGCCCCACTCCTTGAACACATTTTGCTTTATTCACACGAAGCTGAATTCATCCCATCTTTGGTCTCTGAAGGGAAAAGATACTTAGCTTCTCACTTTAACTTCACTTACAGATATATAGACGATGTGTTATCCATCAATAATCCAAAATTCGCGGATTACCCTAGCAGAATCTATCCGTCGGAGTCAAATACGTAAAAGAACAGAGACAAATAATTCAGCATCATATTTGTACATAATGCTGTCCTATGACACGGATGATCACAAGAACGCCTCACTCTATGATAAACGTGACGACTTCAGTTTAAGCATCACACACTTTTCTTTCCTGAGTAGCAGCATCCCTGCATCGCCTGTTTATGGCATGTTCATATCCAAATTGATACGTTATGCCAGAGCAAGTGCAAGATTTTGTTCTGAGCGATAGGCGTCTTTCAGATACGCTTCTCAGGCAGGTATACGTCTTTGATCGACTAACATCGTCACTGAGGAAGTTTTACGGTCGATACGGGGAACTCGTCATAAACTATGATATTCTAATGTTCGGAATGATGAATCATATTCTGTCTTAGGCACCTGGTCTCACTTCGGATTGTTGTTCATTCCGGGTTCGCAACCGTTTCGATGGGAATTCTCATAATTTTGCTTTGCCTTCTCGACTTTGAGACTGAATAACGGTCAGGTACTTCTTTGATGTTTACCATTTGAACCATCAAACCACAGACTATAATTGTATATAGTAAATTTACAAATCTAACTTCAAAACATTAAAGAAGGCGCTACTGAAATGAATTTTGGTAGCCCCACTGGAAGCATCACTGATGAGAATTTTATATTCGAAACACGTGTCTGGTGCAGGAAAAATTGGTTTGGAATTTTCTTCATGAGGATATAGAGTTGTATCTTCCGAAATGGAAGTAACCGGATGTGATATTTCTGCCGAATTGAAGCGACAGGTGTTGCATGCAAGCAGGAGATTCTGACTCTTCCTGGGCACCTGTTCTCACTCCTAATTGGGAGTTCGCTTCTTTTCATGCGGTGGAGGATTTTGTTTGTTTGCTCTGGTTCCTGTTTTGTCTTGATTTTGTATGCTTTCGGTTTGTGATTTCCTGAATTATCGATTTTGTACTGTATATTGGAATATGATCATTGTCCATATTTGTCGTTTTATCGTGGGCATGCGCAGTACTCTGACCATCTGTTTTTCCAAGATGGAGATAGCATCTTTTAAGTGTTTTCAAAATAAAAAGCATGTTTTATTCGGAATCGCACGCTATTTGCAAAAAAAATCCATTTTCGGAAAATTCGTCATACTCTAAGTACGTTACCGTGCTTTTTAACAAAAATTACGTAAAATGATAGGAAAAGTATTAGAATAATCTCTTGTATATGCTTCACTAATCAAAAATTATCATTCCCAAAAAATAAAAGAATTAAAAAAGTGTTCGGTTAGTTATTTTGACTTGTATAGTATATAATCAATCGTAGGTTTCTCTTTTACCGAGATAGAAATGAAGGCATGTATTCGAAAGATCAACCCAAAAAACACACAAACAAACGAAATTGTTCATCCATCTAAACGATAAACATGAATGAAATTAGATAATAAATGAAAGCGTACAAATCATTGTCTAATTGGTCGACTTAGCAGCTTTCATCCAAATATGATGGAGTACGTGTTTAAAGTCATCAATTCAATCGAACATTGCAATATCATAACTTTCAGTACCTTCCCTGACAAGAGAATCCATGAAATGGGAAACTACTGAATACCAATTTTTTAAACTTCATTTTATCAACTTCCTTGAGAAAAATACATTCTTACATCTGCTTAAATTATCAGCTTTCGTATAATTCGTAAAATTAAAATTCTTTTAAAGGCGTAGTGTAAATGAGTTTGTTTTGTCTAATGGTAATCGGGATCTGGAAACTGGTTTATCTTAAAGTTTGGACTGCCTATGGCAATGGGTCAGTGCACCCACTTACAAATGGTTCTTTATTTGCAGGTACTAGAACAACGTATGCAGATTCCAGTGCTTTGGTTTGATACATCATTAATGCAATGCTATTCGCTTTATCTTAATAAATTGATTGATATTTTGAGTTTCATATGTTCGGCAAACAGGAACTATGATTAATATTGATTATGATAATGCATCAGTGTATAGATGCAATAGTAGTTTCTCTCTAGCATAATATGCTCTTGACAACATAAGGTAAGTTTCTTGATCGCAAGGGAAGTAATGTTAAACGTCTTCAAATACGATAGCATTATTAAAGAACAGATAAATTTGCAGCGTGGACCAGACATGCACGTTTTGGGTACTTAATCCTCGTCAGTGAACTTCAATCTAAACAATGTAATATGGCCAAAGAGTGAGAAAGTTATTATGTCCAAAAATGTACCGAAAGACGTAGCAGGATGGGTAAGATTCAACGCATTCTAAAATTTCTGTTAACAATTTTTTATGAAATTTTTAAAACGTGGGTCCTGTAGCATCATATCCCACCCGTCCTGCTACGTCTTTCGGTACGCTTTGTCGACATATAGTAACTTTCATTCTTTTTGGCATATTACATTGTGTAGATTTGAGGATCACTGACGAGGGTTAAATACCCGAAACGTGCATGTCTGGTCCATGCTGCCAATTAATCTGTTCTTAAATGATGCTTTTGAATTTGAAGACGTTTTTACATTTGTACCACTTGGTGAGTATTACTGCTGGTGGGCCAGACCGAGGGCGCATGTAGCCAAATTCGATCTACTTCAGTTGATTCCTTCTTCAACGAAAATTTCTGTTATCAAAATTTCTTGAACTTTCTGAAACGTGGGTTCTATAGCATGTTAAACGTCTTTAAATTGAATAGCATCATTTAGAACAAATCAATTGACAGCATGGACAAGACATGCACGTTTCGGGTAATTAACACGCGTCACTGATCCTCAATCTTAATAATGAAATATGGCCAAAGAGTGTGAAATTTTTCATTTTCAAAAATGTATCGAAAGAGGTAGAAGGATCGGTGGGAGATGATGCTACAGGACCCACGTTTTAGAAATTTCAGAGTGTGGAAGTCCACAATGTACAGAAATTGACCGTTCAGATTGCGGAAAAAATGCAAAATTTCATGACGTCACAATGCTTTTATCTCGGACAAACAAGCTTCGAACCTCGGTCAAACATCGCAATTGCATTGTGACGTCATGAAATTTCTCAAAATTTTCTCGTGTTCGGAAGGGTAAATTAAGGTTCATGGATACACCATCCGAACTACATATCACTTCGGAGTCTCTCTCGTCGCAAAAATCGACGTCACGTTATCTATGACGTCACGAAAAAATGCGCCAAAATTGCATCGGCACTCTTATTATTTGACGCTGACTAACCTACGTCCTGAAACATGAACTAGTATTTTAGGGATTGTGCTAAATAAAACTGCTGTATTTTGAATAGATTTGGACTTCTATTGTTTTCCTTTGAATCTTGATTAAAAGTTGATGTAAAACAATTCTTGAATGAGTATGTTCATTCAGAGAAAAGGCTGACCGCTCGCCGTCATCTCTACGAGAAAATCACGAAAGAATAATTTTATGCTTGTTTAATTTTTGTAAACAACCTTTTGATTTATACGCGGGGTTAAGATAAGCCAAATCTAATTAAAATGTGTGTGATGCTTTTTTTTACACGCGGGGTTTAAAAGAGCTACATCTCACAAAAATTGTACATTTTATTAGAAACCAACTCCTTAGTTGACATGCGGGATTTGGGTAAAACAAATGTATGGACATTTCTCGCACAAGTTCTACATATCTAGGAGTAGTGATATTTAGAACAGCAAGCATCACGATAAGGGCAGGAGGGGGGGGGGGTATTAATGTTACGTCGCAATTTCTCTCCGAGCGCTATGTGTAAGATTCGCCATTTATTATAAGCTAACCGTAATAATTTTATTTTGAATTTATCGAACAGAAGACTTTTCATGACAAATGACATAGTACTATCAGTCAAATCTTCTCAAAGTGAATCCTCCTTTTGAAAAAGTTTCCCTTTTTCACATTATTTGTTTTTCTCCTATATTCATGGACCTGTTATTTAAAATTCAATGATTTCAGTATTATTGCCTAAACCCTCTTCCAGGCAGTGAATTATTATTACCGGTATACGTTTAATATGCATGGGATGGAAAGTACATACATATTTTAAATTACCTAAAGGTTATTTGATCCTGAACAAGTCACACTGACCTTGAGGATGACCTTGACTCACGTTGGATGCCATAATGCTGAATATCCTATCACGTTTGATAAAAAGGACGTATGCCGACTTACCTACATTATATGATCTCCATAAATCCCGTAAATGCAAGGAATACTGTTTTTATCGTCTTACATTGTGGATGTAAAAATTATTTGTATTACAGTCAGGAAAGAATTTGTCATCTAACGACTATAATTGTAACATGAAATATGTGCAAGTAGACCAGTAAAGAATAGGGGGGGGGGGGGTATGGAACGTTTATAATATTAATCGAAGATAGAATTAACTCAGTTGCAGCATTATTTTACTGATATAAATTTTACATTGTCTATATGGATTATTTGTTGGGGGGGGGGTTGTTAAAGGCAAACCTTTCAAATACAGAAACACCCTTTTTGGACCTAAATATCAAAATTGTAAACGGAAAGATTCATACAAGTGTATATGACAAAAGGGATGATTTTGGATTCAACATAGTAAATTTCCCTTGGCTTGACGGTGATGTTCCAAGATTACCATCATACGGCATTTACATATCACAGCTCATCCGGTACGCTAGAGCATGTACTGATATTTTGGATTTTCACAGTAGAAATTTACAAATTACCAAAAAACTTTTAGGTCAAGGTTTCCGCTTTCACAAACTAGTTAAGACTTTCTGGAAATTTTACAAAAATTACAGTCAACTTCTTTTAAAATTCGGATCTATACATGCAACAGAGTACATTACTATGGGTATTACACAACCTGTCTTTTATGGTGATATGATAAACAAAATAAAAAGGATCAAAGGTAGGCAGCATAACCATCGAAAATGCGTCAGAATCATCAAACGCCTTTTATACCGTGGATATGATCCTAATGTCACCAGACGGACACTAGGCTTGGTACTTGACCAGTCTACAGTCTTGTACAAGCGCATCCTTGAGACTTGCACTCTGACTGACTGTGACGACGGGACTCCATGACGGGCCCTGTCCAAACCTCTTTAGAGAAGACAGGGCCCCGACCACCTGTCCTCTCTGAATGTCAGTCGGACTCCTCGGGTGATTACATACATGAGCTCGCTACAGCCGGCAGAGCACGGACTGTATTACGCATGCCCTCTTTTTATATCCATTTACATATTCATCTGTGTCTCTGGGGCCTCTGCGTTTCGCGGTCTTGTTTGTGTGATGTCATCTTACAGTGAGGAGGTTGTTTTACACCACAATTGTACGTTCTTCGAGACCTCTGGGTAATTGGAGAAGTGAGAGGGTTGTGCGCACGTAATCCAGGATAACCACACCATTTGCTACTTGCGTGACAAATGGCCGTCCAAAGTCGGCACCGGTTACCCATTGGTCTTGTCGGTTTATGTGTAGTCTTTTGTGTTTGATGTTTACATGTCGTGTGTCTCTTTTCCGTCTCGTGCTGTACTCGTCTTTTGTGTTTTTGCATCGGGTGTTTTGGTGTTTTACTGTTGATGCTGCAACGGGGTCTTGTTGGAGATCTCCTCCCTTCTTTTTAAAATCACCAAAAAAATCCTTTTAAATGTTTTCTGCTTTGAAACCCAGATTCTTATATATGACAAGTAGGCTTCAAAACGCCTAGCAATTATAAGGCGACGTCTTGTCAAAAGGACGTTGTACGTGCTATTGTTTACCCTTTCTTAGAAAAAAAAACCAGATGTCATGCGCAAATAAATATGATTTTTTCATAAATATAGGAATAAAAAAAAAAACATTTCAAAAAGGTAATTCGTCACAAGGCCGATTTTAGCCCTTCCTGGCTTTTCTCCTCATCCGAAACCAATGGATAGCAACATGTATGTACTAAGCCTGTATATATATTTATATAACGTGTGATTGAACTTGCATTCAAGTATTAGTTATTTTCTCTGCGTATTCATTTGTCTGAATACATTCTATTCATTTATAATTCTATTCAAAAGATAAACATCTTGTTTTCATTGCCCCATTTCATTCGGTACGGGTTTTTTTTTCTTTATCAACTTGATTTGACGTTTATATGGCCAAATGCATTCCGTGACGTCATTTGCTTAAAACTGTTGCAGGCGTTAATATTACTGATATAATGGGTAAATATTATAAAATGGGTTACAAAATTCACTTTTTGATCAGTTCTATTTCCAATTGATATATGGATGAAAAATGGAGTAATTTAGATTAACGGTTCAGGAGATATAAATCCAAATAGAGCACGAGGGGATCTCTTGCCAGCATTTCTTAACAAAATCTGGAGGGGGGGTAGGGTCATAACTTTGCATCAAACTTAAAATTTTGTGCGATGATTGCTACATTTATTTTTATTTTTGAAAGATATGTTAACTTAGATTAAGATAGCAATTTTTCCGCTCATTGGCATGTTAACAAAGTACTTAAAACCCGCCATTTACTGGTTGGACTCTAAAAATAATGACGTCAAGAATAGAGCCTAAAATGGTATAATATTTACTATTTCAAGGAATTTGACGTACCAGCATTGATGTATTTTCTATTATTTATTTGTTTTAGACCTTCTTTCGTTATTAAAAGAATGGCCATATAAATTCATTTATCAGGTTTAAAATAACAGGGGTCTATCAATGATATGATGCAAATTTGGGGAAAATCTTGAAAAAATGGACATGTACTTCTTTGGAAGGTCATAAATCCATTGGAGGCTCGTTGACATATACTTTTTTCATTAAGATACTATACATTACATTGTTTTCTGCCAATAAAGTCAATAAAACTTAACCTGTGATGTTAAACAGTGCTTTGGGGAGTTTTGGAAAGGGTGTAACTATGAACATTAAGAATGCGCTTCTACAAGGCTGTTTATTGGTGACATTGAATGTTGTTCTGTTACTTGATTTGACAATTTTGTACCACTCTTATTGGACTTTCGGGCTCACTTACTTTGTAGTACATTTTTCCTGATATGGTTGACTATTACTTATCGTTTGCTTTATGTTTTCCTTGACTTTGTAAGTTAGTCGATTTATGATTTTCGGAATAGTTTCAGTCATTATTGGATGGTAGTTTCAATATTTTCAAATTGACATCTATTGCAAAAGTTACGAAGATACTATATGTTTTTCATCTTGCTTGCTCACGGTCTTAGAAAATGTTACTTGCATGCATAGTGCCTACTTAAGAGACAATTTTGTAACTTTAAATGTTAAACGTCTTCAAATTCAATAGCATAATTTAAGAACAGATAAATTTGCAGCATGGACCAGACATGCACGTTTCGGACACTGAACCCTCGTCAGTGATCCTCAATTTAAACAATAAGATTATTTATTCACGCCAATTAAAGTTTTTATGTTACGTTGTCTGACATGTTCATGATTTCTTTCTTTTTTTTCTTATTCATTTATACGCTTGCAGCTGTGGGAACTGATTGCTTTATGAGACCCAAGTACCCACAAAAATGAAAATGGATAAATAGATTTGTTTTACATAAATCTATCCATAACATGCGGAAATACATTTTTGTAACTCTTCTTATTCAATATTTTGAAAAAATAACGCTCAAAATAACGCTCAAAATACGAAAGTTGATAATTCGACAATTGAACAACATTTTATGATAATGTTCAGCACACGCTAAGTTTCCGAAAATACAATAATGGATTCATATATAATTTATGACTTCATAACCGTTATCCCCAGAGATGAAACGAAATATTAGTCTCTACGAAGGGTCACACCAATATATAAGGCGTCATATCAGTTTGTTTTCAATCTAAACCGACCTCCTTTTTTCAGATTGTTAAAGTGCGACATTCCGCGACTGTTGGGAAGATCCTATGAAATTGCAATTGCCAGATATCTCTGTGACGCCACCTGTATGTTTGATGAAGTGAAGCATTTAGAGAATGAATTGCCCGTAGGTCAAACCAGCTATCGCTTAAAGAGAGGCATGTATCATATATTTCCTAAATTGACTATCAAACACGACTAGATTACTGTCAAATTGTTATTTAAACTTTCTTAATTTGAAAACGATAGCGTAGGTACATGTACTTAGAACCGGCCTGTATTATAGCATTAGATATCCACGGAAACATATAGGAATCAGAAATTTCTAAACCTCAAAATACCATGCAAGACCAATATTCAATGTTACACTGAGGAGACCTATATGACAGACCGTGACACCCATAATCCGTACAGACTGTGGAGCCACCAGTGATACCTTTACCCTTTCATTACCAAAAGCCGCCACATAAGACGTCGAGATCAATAAAAATAAACATTAATGAAGTCACATGTAAAACCCTTTATCCAAAATCATTACAGATTACAGGTTGGCAGATAACTAGATCAAGATATGAACGTTACGGTCAACGAGAATCATCAATTCTTAACAAAATACTCCCAAATGAACCAGAAATCAAGGAAAAATGAGCAGTCCGTGATATAACATGTATTTAAACAGGGGAAACATGTTTCCGAGACATCGCCGTATTTCCATCCATTCATGATATCAAGAATGCTTTAATCAAATTGTATCATTTGGTAAGATTAGGTTTGATTTTAAGGTAAGGCATCCCTAAGGTCTCAGATGCTCATATTTCCTAACAAGCGCGGATCCAGAGGGGGGGGGGGGGGTCGGGGGGTCCGGACCCCCCCCCCCTTGAAATTTTCGAAACATTACTAAATTTTTGTTATTAATATGCATATTTCATAAGATTAAGTCCCAATTCCCCTTTTGTTGTCATAGTATTTGAAAAATAAATCATGAATTTGTATTAGAAATCTTTCGTTTTGATAATTTTGCCGTCAGGATTTCAAAAATTTTCTTGCTCGCTTCCGCTCGCCAGAATTTATTACATACTTGTACATGTATGTTACTTTCAAATGATGCTGCGCTTTCCCATATATGCTATATACAACAAATATACATTACACCTAGGTCAATAAACAAGGGCACTAAGGAAACGAACAGAAACTGATAAAGACACAAATAATGAATTTTATTCCAATTCTTGGAAAAAAAAATCGCTGGCTCGCTGTCGCTCGCCATTTGTTGTATTTACATATTAGAATTGACGATCAATTTAATCAATAACTATGATGTAATGAATTCAAAAGTTTTTAAGCTGTTAGCTCGCCATTGCTCTCCATGCAGTCACCTGTTTCATCAAAAACTAGAGACAGAACTGACAATCATCAATCAATAACTTTACTTTCTTGCGTTTTTTTTTTTTTCTTTTTCTTTTTTTTCTTTCCTTTTTTTTTTTTTTGTTTTTTTTTTGTTTTTTTGTTTTTGTTTTTGTTTTTGTTTTTTGCTCTTCAAAAAATTCGGACTTTAGGACCCCCCCCCCCCTGAAAAAAATTTCTGGATCCGCCCATGCCTAAATAACAACTTTTACAATATTTTCATTTCAATGTATTCAAAGCTCATTTTAAACCTGATAAACAAACAAAATACAATTCGTGTTTTCATGACTGTACCGAGAACTTAAGTCGTTTGAACTTAAACATTGGAGCCCATGGGAATAGTAAGAAAACTCCCTTTTTTAGAGGTGATAAAATGTAACTATAAAAGTTCCTTTTTTTTAAAACCATACTAGTTTGGTAATCTGAACCATATTCTGAAGAGAAAAAATAGGGTATCCAAGCAAAGAATTACAAGCAATTCTCACCTGAGGGACACTCTACCTTAAGTTGATTCCAATATTCATTGATAATTATCAGTAGTTTCAAGTGCTAAAACCATAATAAAAAGCTGTTTTTGTGTCGGTAAGATGGTTTTGGATATCATTTATAATTTTATGTTGAAAATGTAACAACTGATAATTTTAGATAAACTATATGGTCCAATGTAAAGTACTGGTAAACAAATTTTTCAACCTCTTAAGAAATTACTGAATATTACAATCTAGAAAAAGTATAAGCATTTTAAACCATTTTAAAATTTGTTGCTATATTGTCAATATTAAATATATAGTCTATAGTACCAATTTTGTTGTACTAGACACGTGTTTCGGATATTTGAATCATATTAAAGTGAATTCAATAGATATTCATTGAAATAGTAAATAAAAAGTTATATACAATTTCGAATGTACGGTGAACAGAAATTGAAATAAAGGTCCTTTTATGATGGATCAAATTAAAATATTTCATTATTACAAAGTAGTCGGTGTTAATATAGATGGGCTATATATCTAAAATTGAAAATAATCAGGAATACTGATTTATCAACTTACCCGTATATGCTCTTCGAAAGTTTAGCATATATTACTTCGGGAAAATAATAACTGTTTAACGAAGTCAAAATCTAGTTACGACCATCAAACCATTTAACTTTGTTTAATGTTATCATCGTAATAAGGAAGTTAACTTTCATCATAAGGGAAAACTTTTATTCTCTTCTTTCTGGTGTGTTTAAAGAGAAATGTTTGATATTTCGTATGCACTTTGACTTCCATCCTTGTTTTATTCTTTAGCACATATTAAAAATTTTATTGTACATTGGACTCTTACACATGCCGGATGGGAAAATAGCAAATGTAATCAAGCGGTTCACAAAGTAGGATGCACACATTAAATATTGACATACCTGAACGGGTATCATCACGTGCAAATGTATCGGCTAAATATGGCATATGTAAGATAAATAAACTTCTTTGTACTTGGATGCATACATATTAATTGACAGTGCAATGACGTATAAAGGAAAAAAAAAAACATGTGACAACGTCTTCGCATGATGTAGCGTTCTAATGGATTGATACTTCCAGTACAACCGGAAACAGGGGGACGCCTCGTATTACCATGTATGCAATGATGCTCTTAGTAAGCTAAAAATGTAAAAATGGAAGCTTACGAAGATTCGGAAAAGAAACCGCTTTTGGCTTCACATTCATGTAAAACAACATCAGATAAAGAACAACGGAAACATAAAACTCCGGGAACACAAGCATGTGTCATGTGGATAGCATTGATCTGTTACTCCTGTGGTCTTACAGCCGGGATGGGAACAATGAAGCAGTATACATATAAAGCCGTTCGTAATTTCTATAATCTAAGTGGTTCAGATTCAGACACTGTACAAAACAAAGGCAAAAGCGAAGGTGGATGTGGTGCGAACTCGACGTCATCAAACTCTAATCACGAGGAAGCGGCTGATTGGCTGCTTTACTTTGAATTGATCGAGTATTCTTTAGTATTCCCTGTTGTCGCTCTCTGTGGAATATACTCAGATTTCTATGGACGGAAACCGTTTATCTTACTTTCCTCAATTGGTTGTGTACTAGAATATAGTTTCTTTGCCTGCGTTATATATTTTCATCTACCCTTACCTTACTTACTTATAGGTTATGCTATTGGGGGACTCACAGGCTCAGAACACGTGTTGTTTATGTGTTGCTGTGCTGCAACGGCTGACACTACCGAAGACAACAAGTCAAGGTCCTTTTACATGGCCTGTCTGTATCTTTGTCTTGGACTAGGGGTTTCTATGTCACAGGTTGGAATCGGATTTGCTATAAATTATTTTGGATTTGTTATTCCAAACGTCATATCTGTTTTTATATCGATAATGTCTGTAACTCTGTTTTGTAGTATGCCAGAAACGTACCAAAATCGTAATGATCATAAGCCATTTTGTCAGTCATTGAGCAGACTCATTGGATTCTATCATGACAAAAGTTACTTGAAAAATATTCCAAAATGGAAGTTTGTGTTATGTTTGTTCGCATTCATCCTATGCCTTTCTCCATTCATGTGCCGTTCTAACGTAGAAACTCTATATCAGCTCGGGGAACCATTCTGTTTTACATCAGAACAAATTGGATATTACGGTGCCCTTAAAGAACTTGTTCAGTTAACATTTGGGACTTTGATTTTGAAGCTGTTGCACTTTTGCTTAAATGATGAGATTATTTTGTACTTCGGATGTTTGTCTGCAATAACCTATTTCTTGATGGAGGGATTTGCAATAAATTCTTGGATGATCTACTCAGGTATGAATTCTCCATATTTTTATCTTCTGATCTTCCTTGTGTTTGACTTTACAAGTATACTAGTAATAATCATATTTTTTCAAATCAGTGGGTTTTCTTAGATATGTAGATAATCAATGTATCAACTTAAAATACATACTAAAAACTTGCAATGGATTTTTTCTATGGTAACATGTAGTTAAGCAATGTCCGATTTCGGATTAATTAATAAAGAAATACTAGTACCAAATTCAAAACCATGAAGATTTTAAAGAACTTTATACAAAGCATGATTTGTTTTTCTTTAAGGTGCAGTGTGTGGTATATTGAGCACATTGCCATTACCTCTGATGAGGTCTTTCCTGTCGAGAATGGTCCATGAAGACAAACAAGGTAAAACTGAAGGCCCAACTCTAAGCCCCGCCCTTGACCGATTCGGGCCAGCTGTCAATCATTATCTATTTCATGGACTTGAAACCGGTCAAGAGTAGAATGTCATTTTTAAAAATATCATTGTTGACAGTTAATAAAACCCGCACATTTGCAAATTTCAGCTTATACTGTACAATGCACATACGGAGTATCCATGATAGATACCAGTAGGAAAAAATGGTTATAAACACCGTAACAAAAAATATCAAGCACAGAATCTAAAATTCCTACAAAATTGAGCCTTATGATATTACGATTTGTTTTGTTTTTATCTCCTTTTTAGGTGCCGTTTTTGCAAACATTTACTTGGTGGAAACAGCTACAGAGTTATTTTCGAACACTCTGTTTTTGTCTATTTATGCCAACACACAGAACTTTATGCAGGGATTTGTTTTTGTTGCGTTTTCCATTTTCTACTTCGTTTTTGGAATCGCAGTATTGTAAGTAGAGTCATATAGTTTTACATAGATCTTACAGTTTAACGAACTTACTGTAAAAAACAAGAAAGAATACATCAAACTTTCTGTTCAAAGATGAATTTGATCATGTAATTTTAGAAGAATTTGATCGATATGAATAAATAAAGAATAATGTATTAGTGAAAGAAGATACTGACAAAAATCTCAATAGCACTCACAATAGAGCACCAAACTGAGCATCGACGGACCCCTAGCAAGCTAGAGGTGGGACCAGGTGCACGGGAGGAGTAAGCATCCCCTGTTGGCTAGCCGCACCCGCCGTATTAGCTTACTAGGGGTCCGTCGATGCTCAATTTTGTGCTCTATTGTGAGTGCTGTTGAGATTATCGTCAGGATCTTCTTTAACTCAAATGTGTCACACTTATGCACTTTGCTCTTAAGAAAGTTCCCAGCGTGGGGTTTGACAGTAAGTGTTTTGAATATTTTTTCCCTGACATGGTCATAAAACTTTCTATATAGACATAACATAAGGCAGTGCATGTATTTTAGATATTGTTTTCATTTCCTTGCGTGATTATCGACGGCGAGTACGGCTAGCCAAACAGGGAATGTTTACTCCTCCCGGGCACCTGGTCCCACCTTTATCTTGCTAGGGTTTCGTGGATGCTCAATTTTGTGACTTTTTGTGAGTGCTGTTGAGATTATCGTCAGGATATTCTTTAATTCATTAAAATTTCCAAGTTGGTAAAGGAAGTAACGTCACTTTTCCTTCCTGTTGATAAAACGGAACCCTACATCTTCCAAGTAGGCATGTCTGATTATAAAATGTAAACGAAATCCTAGCTTGAAAAGATGTGTGCATTAAATTCATGTTCCGACTACTTCTTTTTACTGTTAGAATTGTTTCTAGATTTTGAAGTAGTAAAATGAGAATTTGAATTTGTTTATCTAGGACATAATTTTTATACAATTGTGCGACAGGAAGCGACGGTAATCTACTTTAACAGTAACAAATGGTGTTGCCATCCGGAGTTTGTAAGAAGAACCATTGCATTATGCTTATATTAGAGAGGTTGAGATTTCCTACGTGCAACTTGTGCAGGAACGTCTAGTGTATAAGTTGAACTGCACGTTACTATTGTTGGGATTTCTTTTCAAAGACACCAATGCGCGTACTTGTAAAATCATAGTGAACTTGATTTGACTTTTGGACATGTTAAATTCAAAAGAACCATTCAATTAGGTTAAATCTATATTGAAATAGAAACTTGAAATCATTCTGAATTGAATGCCATACTTTTCATACTATTTGATAGAATAAAGGGGATGAAATATTTTGAAGTAAAGACCTACGTGTATCCCGCACTTCACACGTTCATTTGCGCCGTGTACCTTGTAAAGCAAATGACGTCAAACGCAATATATGATGATGTCACAATACAAGTACATGTACAAGTTACACGTAGGAAATATCAACCTCTCTTTTACCCTCCTTAATGGACGATGAAGATAGACAAATTCGATATGAACCTCGGTTACATATACTAATGTAACCGAGGACTTAAAGAACAACTTGGACTTAAAGAAATTAATAATATATTAAAACTGCTGATAAGTATAAATTGATTTCTGAATGATTTATGATTTATTTCTTTAAGTCTTTTCTAAACTGCTGATAAGTATAAATTGATTTATGAATGATTTATGATTTATTTCTTTAAGTCCAAGCATCCCCTGTTGGCTAGCCAACAGGGGATGCTTACTCCTCCCGGGCACCTGGTCCCATCTCTAGCTTGCTAGAGGTCCGTCGATGCTTAATTTTGTGCTCTATTGTGAGTGCTGTTGAGATTATCGTCAGGATCTTCTTTAACTCATTTATAAACAAATAGTGTATACATGTACATCAAACGCAACACAATCCAATATAATGTTTTAGTGTTTTCTTCATTTTTTCAGACCCATTGCAGTTTCAAATCATAGACAACGTCTTGTTGAGCAAGAGTTTGAGGTATCTGCTAAAAGTGTAAACACAAGTAGCTCACAAAAGGCTAATATATGACAAGTCAGTGGACGCCAAATAGTCTTTGTGTAGAGGTGATATTTCGTTAGAACCCCCCCCCCCCCCCCAAAAAAAGAGAAAAAGCTGAAGAGGAAGAAAATAAAAACTATAAAAGCAATAAGCATAGTTCAATTCAATAAATGAAAAAAAAAACCCATATTTTGTTTCTAGTTTGAGTGATCAAAGTTCAAAGTACACTGTTTGAAGATTATCCTTGTTTGATATCCTTTGCCTTGACTTCATAAATCAATTTATACTTACCAGCAGTTTTAATATATTATTAATTTCTTTAAGTCCAAGTTGTTTTTATATACAATAAGAACTTGCTTTTATATACAACAACTTAATTTCTTTAAGTTCAAGTTGTTTTTATAAACAACCTCCTCATCTGACAGTGAGGAGGTTGTTTTACGCCAAAATTGTTCGTTCTTCGAGACCTCTGGGTTGTCGGAAAAGTGAGAGGGTTGTGCGCAAGAAATCCAGGAAAACCACACCTTCTGCTATTTTCGTGGCATTTGGCCGTCCTAAGTCGGCACCGGTTGCCCATTGGTCTCGTTGGTTTATGTGTAGTCCTTTTTGTTTGATGTTTCTGTGTTGTGCGTTGACGTTTCTTGTCCCTTTGCGCCTCTTTCTGTGTTGTCTGCTCTGTGTATTTGCACTGGGTGTTTGGGGTTTTGCTGTTGGTGCTGCAATCTGGTGTTGTTGGAGATCCCCTCCGATGTTTTTTTATTTACACTTATTTCGTGTTGCAGTGTGGAGTTGGTATTGCAATTCCCTGCGACTCGATTTTTGATGTGTTTTAATTTCATTACGTTCTCTGACTTGACTAAGTTGTAGTGTCTTCTACGCAAGATCATAATTCACCTTTCATCGTTCATTTCATCATGGCATTTTTAAGGTCGCCTCGTATCAATTTGACTCCTTTGAGATTACCCTCTATCACTACAGTCACTTTCCCATCATCAACATTTTTTCCTCACCAAAGGTATTTCTATAACCTCTTAAATTAAGACCCGTAGACGTATTGCACCCACTTCTCCATCTGCAGGCTCTACTTTTAACAACAAACATAGAGGGTTTTCAACCATTTGCAGCTACAATGGGAAGAGATGTTGTATGTGCCCGCTCATCAATTGCAATTTCTTAATTAAATCTATAGTGTTTATCGAGATTGATAACGACATCGATTGATCGTATCAAGATGTTATTTATGTCATTACATGACACGCCAAGGAATGTGGCCCCCAATATGTAGGGGGAAAAGCCCAGCTTTAAAATGACAAATATGGATGATGACCATATTCCTGTATACAGCACAAAATCGATAATTCAGAAAATCAGAAACCGAAGGCATACAAAATCCGGATAAAACAGGAACCATAGCAAACAACCAAAAACCTCCACCATATGAAAAGAATCTCGTTTTCGACGTCATTCGTATCAGATAAGAAACTCGCGTCAGAAAAAAATAGAAATGTCCTTTATAATCACTTCGTTAAATATAACCATTCAATTTCGGATATTACTATTACTCCAGTTCAGTTATTTCCAGAACTCAAAAATCAAATTAAAACTGAAAAAACGTACGCCGCTTACAAGCTGAACTTGCAAACTGCGTATCCCCTTGGTTTAAACGATCAGATGTATGGACCAGGAAACATTTCTTCCACCTCCAGTAATATTAATGTCTTCTCAATCCGCCCTAACAATAACAACACTAAGCCGAAGCATAGGTTTCACGGTAAAAGGCGAAACCAAAAACTCAGAAAAAGAGCTAGAGTTCTTCGTACCCTCAAAGATCTACTGATCATTGCTCGCAACGGCGGCTGACACGAACTGCTACATGCTCTCTCATCAGTTCCAGCAGTTCAATTGAAATCTATCTTGGATGCAGCACTAGTTGCATTCTTAAGAGAGAAAATCACATACCATCGAGCATTCCCTATGAAAATCATGGAAAGTGCAAAAATTTACATTTGAAATTTTCTTATTTCATTGAAAGAAAATGTAGAATTCTTAAACAAAACGGCGCATGATATTGATATTTAGTCAATTTTTCATAGTTTTTATGGCATTTAAAGTTGTTACCATGGATACCGCTTTTTTGTATATATCAAAATGTCTAAAACAGCAAAATGTACACTATGTTTTCTTTAGTTTAAATGAAAGGTGTCATAATTTCTGAAATGTGATATCATAGTTTGAGGTTTGGTCTTTGAATATGATTATAGAAAAATCTTCTGCATATATTGAGTATGTTGCTATGGTAACCGGAAGTTGACTTAGTTTTCATAAAAGGCCTCAACAAAATTTCATCATTTTTTAGGGTCAGCTGGTTCAAATCTGCAACCAGGTACAAACGAAAATAAACTTATTCAGTATAGTACTAAAGTTTATTGAGTTATTTGAAAAATAAAATTGGGAAGCCTCTTAACGGTTGCTATGGAAACGAAGCTTAAACTTTCTTAATTTTGTGAAAAATCAAAATGACAAAAACTGATATCTTACTCTTTTTCATCTGTATTGACTGGATTCATTCGTCATTTTGCCTTAAAATCAATTTATAAATGTTGCATTGGTGTTGAATGAAATAATTGAATCCTTTTATATATTTTTTTGTTTCCATAGCAACCATTTACTCCATAGCAACTCCTCAAAATAAGAGTTTAACAGAGATTTAGAGACCAAAAATATAGATTGCGTTTTTGTTTTATGCCTTTTAGAGTGAAACAGTGATATGCAACCTACGCACTACATAGCAACCATTCATGACATCCATAGCAACCATGAATATCCATAGCAACCGTTGATGTTTCTTTAATCATATGCGATGTAACCATACTTCTAACAATCTTAAATCTCTATTAGCCAAATTGTACCATACACGTTTTAAAAGACTTCATAAAAGATGCAAATTAACCCCCATGCCCTCATAATCAGTATTTTATATGTCCTAGCAACGGATTAGAGTATAAAACAAAAGGCTATTAATAATGACTCTATTTATAAACCAAAAGCTGATATGTCTTGGAATAAAGATCAAGAATAACTGATATTACTTACGAAAATCGATAACCTTTTTAAGATAATTAAATTGCTGCAGAAAATAAACATAGAAACACTGTTGAAGTTTAAGATTTTCAAGGTCAAAGGTCAAGGTCACAGATCGGAAATAATCAAAATCATAGTATACAGTCTAAAGATTGCACTTTTAATTGGATCTGTATTCAACTTCATACAATTATGACTTATGGCAAGAGTAAATACCCTATTGATTTTCAAGGTTTCAAGTCAAGGTCACAGGTTGTAAATATATAATATGGATTCCCTGTAAACACTTAAAACAGCTGGCCACAGCATGTCATGGATTTTGATTAAATTTTCTGCAATTATCAAAATTGATCTAAAAACAATGAAAACAAACTATATTATTGCATTTGAACCATGGTTACCATCGCAATGGGGTCTATCTATATGACACCATCAGATATATGAGAAATAAGACATATTGTGGCATTCTGTTGTCATGGAAACCATGTCAAAAATAAGGTCTATTTTATGTCATTTTTTGCCTGTTTTTGACTATTTTGAAGGTTGAAAACCATAATTGGCACATGTTATGGGTATTCGATGTCACATTGACAAAATTAATGTCCATTGCTGAAAAATGAAAGAAATAAAATTTAGGGTGAAATTCACCATTTTGTGATGAATACTTATCAAAAACTTTGAATCAATATTTCGGAGTACCGCATATTTAAAAACATTGTTCTTCCCCATTTTATAGTCCTATGATCATGAAATAGGATACCTGTATACAAATTTCGTTATCACTTGACATTCTAATCATTTCAAGGTCATCTGTCCAAAGCTCTATGTCATTTCTAACTTTAAACTAAAATTTACACAAAACAGGATTTCAAATTATTTTAAATTGATTTCTCTAAATTGTTTCATTAGATATTTTGATTTTGAATATTGACATTTGAACAATCTATCAAAAGAAGTAGAATTCATCACAGTTTTGTTAAATTATATTTCACTTCTATGTATGACATACTTTCAATAAGAGCATAAAATTGAGATTTTCTAGAATTTTCTCATAAAATATGTGACATTTATTTGAGTCTTCAATGGTATTCGATAATAATGATACTAATCCTAACAAATCATCAGTTATCATACTTTGACCCCTTATTGATTGTTCCATACCGTTTACTGTTAATCATGTTTTTTTTAGTGAAAAATCACATCATTTGGCCTGAAATTAGCAAATATGTTTCAATAACCTTGAAAATTGTTCAAATGACCTTGACATTTTCTCAAGGTCCTGTTAGCATCAAATTATCTTTAAATTATCTACATACCAAGTTTTGTAACGATAGCAGGGATACATTTTTAGCAATTAGCTTTTTACTTATGACATGTATTCGTTCCAAATGTTACCATAGTAACCTATTTCAAAGGCAAAAAAACCCCCAGAAAAATCTCATTTCTACATAAATTTCCTTCGATTCCCATGTAGTCCTAGGATAGTGCTATTAAGGAAATAGGCAACTGTATTTCTAATCTTGTGCAACTGCATTATTACTCATGTCAAAATAAAGTGAAATACAGGTAAAATCAGGTCTAAATTGGCCTAAAATGACACATTTTGAAACAAAAAAAATGGAAGGTCATTTCGTTCTGAGGGCACATTTTGAATAAGCAATTTTCTTCAAATTGAAGTTTATATGGAGTATATTAAGAAGAAGCATTGACTTATCAAATTATATTAACTTTAAGAGGGTTTGAATAATCAGTTAAGAAAATTGCATATACATTCAACATTCGTTTCCATGGTAAAGGGATGCATAAAATTGCCTTATTCTAAGTTTTTTTTATACAAAACCTTGGTTAACATGGCGACGGAACATCAGAGAAAAAAATGGAAGGTCATTTCGTTCTTAGGACATCATATACACCTTGTACACAAAAAATATCCAAAATCTGAGACATGTCGTGGCCAAACATGTCAGATTTTTTTTGTAGGTTTTTTGCAGAGAATCCATATTAAAATCCTTGTATACAGCCCAAAGGTTGCAGTTTTGATTGGATCTTCACCAAACTTCGTACAATAATTGCTTAGGACAAAGAAAGTACACAATTGATTTTCAGGGTCAAAGGTCAAGGTCACAGACTGCTAATTTTTAAAATCTTTGTATACTATGTAGAGAGTACATTTTTGAATGGGTCTTCACCAGACTTCATACACTTATTGCTTATGTCGTGTGTAAGATTACTATTGATTTCAAGGTCAAGGTCACAGATTGGAAATGTTTAAAATATTTGTATACATCCATGATGTCACAATTTCGATTGAAGCTTCTGACTAGCCAGTAAGCCTCGTCCTGGAGTTCACTGATCAAGGTAGATGAATTATTACCATACAATGATATTTCTTTATTCCATTCATCATACAATAGTACACATAATTTTACAAAAAGGAAACACTTTACATTTGAAAATTCCATCTGACGGTGCTTAGCAGAAAAACGAAAAATGGTTGCTAAGGTAAAAAGTTAGTTGCAATGGAGAATTTTGTAATCTGCCAATTATTGTGTTTCCATATATAAGTATGGAATAAAAATCCATTTTGGTAATATGAAATAAATCGGTATTATGCAACTATGGAGCTAGAGGTATGGTAACTAAGGTGTATATCTCGTTGCTATGTAAAATGGGCAATTTCTGTGACATTTTAGATAAAAGATAAGCTCCATTTTAAAAAATCGCACATATAACTAGATAAAGCCCCGTCGTTAATAGTTAATTTCAATTATTTGAAATGGTTGCTATGGAATACATTTTGTTGCTATGGATGATTTTTCACATCATATATATATGATTTCTTTTGTTCTGCATATCACTGTAAGTCTTACCATAAATGAGTATACAATAAATATCCATGCGAGGGAATATAAATAAACCGGTATGATGCATATACTGAACTGAGAGGTATGGTAACTACAATGTACAAAGGTGTACATATCGTTGCTAGGTAAAATGGGCAATTTAAATGACCTTTTCGATAATAGATACATTATTAGGATCATAAGAAAATATCCTTTTATGAGCCAAATAAAAAATTGCATACATAACTAGATAGAAGCCAGTAATAAAATGACAAATTTAATTAATGAAAATGGTTGCTATGGAATAAAATTGGTTGCTATGGAATAAAATTGGTTGCTTGGAGGATTTATCATATCTGATGTATAGAATTTTTCATGTTTTGTAATTTGCTTATCATTGTAAGACTTTCAATACATTAGTATGGAATAAATATCCATACTTGGTAATATAAGATAAACCGGTATTATGCATCTACGGAGCTGAAAGGTATGGTAACTAAGATGTATATCTCGTTGCTAGGTAAAATGGGCAATTTTAATGACCTTTTTGATAATAGATACATCATTAGGATCATAAGAAATTATCCTTTTCTGAGCAAAATAAAAAATTGCATACATAACTAGATAGAAGCCAGTAATAAAATGATAAATTTAACTAATGAAAATTGTTGCTATGGAATAAAATTGGTTGCTATGGAGGATTTATCACATCTTATGTATAGAATTTCTCATGTTATGTAATTTGCTTATCATTGTAAGACTTTCAATACATTAGTATGGAAGAAATATCCATACTTGGTAATATAAGATAAACGGGTATTATGCATCTACGGAGCTGAAAGGTATGGTAACTAAGATATATATCTCGTTGCTAGGTAAAATGGGCAATTGTAAAGACCTTTTTGATAATAGATACATTATTAGGATCATAAGAAAATATCCTTTTCTGAGCCAAATAAAAAATTGCATACATAACTAGATAGAAGCCAGTAATAAAATGACAAATTTAATTAATGAAAATGGTTGCTATGGAATAAAATTGGTTGCTATGGAATAAAATTGGTTGCTATGAAGGATTTATCATATCTGATGTATAGAATTTCTCATGTTTTGTAATTTGCTTATCATTATAAGACTTTCAATACATTAGTATGGAATAAATATCCATACTTGGTAATATAAGATAAACCGGTATTATGCATCTACGGAGCTGAAAGGTATGGTAACTAAGATGTATATCTCGTTGCTAGGTAAAATGGGCAATTGTAATGACCTTATTGATAATAGATACATCATTAGGATCATAAGAAATTATCCTTTTCTGAGCCAAATAAAAAATTGCATACATAACTAGATAGAAGCCAGTAATAAAATGATAAATTTAACTAATGAAAATTGTTGCTATGGAATAAAATTGGTTGCTATGGAGGATTTATCACATCTTATGTATAGAATTTCTCATGTTTTGTAATTTGCTTATCATTGTAAGACTTTCAATACATTAGTATGGAAGAAATATCCATACTTGGTAATATAAGATAAACCGGTATTATGCATCTACGGAGCTGAAAGGTATGGTAACTAAGGTGTATATCTCGTTGCTAGGGAAAATGGGCAATTTCTGTGAAATTTTGGAAAAAGATGAAATATTTGCAACATAAGAAAATATCCTCATATGAGCCAAACAAAAAATCATATACATAACAAGTTAAAACTTGTCATAAATAATCAAATTTAATTATTAAAAATGGTTGCTATGGAAAAAAATCGGTTGCTATGGAGGATTTTTCCCATATTACATATAAATATGTCTCCCTTAGTCTATTTATACAAAATAAGAGGGAAAATTCATTTGTAAATATGAAAAGTTATTTAAAATTATTTGATATTGAAAATAATAAATTTTGAATTTTACTGAAAAAAGGGACTTTTTTAAACAATTTTTTCCGTGTTTCCTCAAAAAGGCTTCCCGATTTTTTTTAATGATTATAATAAAGCTATGATTGGTTAATCATACGCAATCTGTATTATATGTCCTGACTGTTGCAGATTTGAAATATTAAATTATGTTTTAGAGACATAATTTCAATTTTTCAAAATTTAAAAAATAGGCCTACTTCAGGTTACCATAGCAACGGAGTCACTTCAATTTAATGCATGTTATTCAATTTTTCTTTCACACTATACATGAGACATACATTTGTTTGATACTTAATTGAATTTAATTGAGCAGTGGGAAACATGAAAAAAATACGTTGGAAATCTTGCAAATTTATAGAATTTTTTTGTCTCACTGGCAGGTTTCCATGGTAACAACTAAAATACAGGCAAATATTCTTTTAAAAAGTTAAAAAACTTTTTTATTGCTATAAATGGTCAAGGAGCATCAAAATGATTACAAAAAAGGTGAAAAAAGGAAAATCAAAATTTTGAAGTTTCCATGCAATGCTCGATGGTCAGTGATTTTCTCTCTTAAGAAACACTGATTCAGGTTAAACATTATTCGCACAGGATAAATTATATCCTTTTGTTAAAAACATCTCTCCTAAACGATGATTCATAAAAATTCCATTTATTAACAATGTTTCCATCTTCTGAACGTCTCTAATATTTTTTTCGGGATCATCGCGTACAAAGTGCCGTTCCTCAATATTTTGATAATTTAGAACCTCCTCTTATTTGTTACAAATATAAGAAACCTATTCGAAATTTCGTTCTACAACATAGTTACATCCCTAAAAAAAACTTGAATCATGTCCTGCTTCTTAAGAATGTGGTACGTCTGAATATCTATATACACCAGCTGGTCATATTATTACAGGTGACTTTTCAATTATCCAAGAAAGGCAGCTCCGTGTTCTTCTTAAAAATGGACCTAAGTATAGAATCCAATCCAAGAAAAATTTTATCAAATGTCGCGAAGTGCTAAAGGAAGCTTTAGATAACTATATTGACCGATGGTGTAAATCGAGTAGAATCGCATGCTTTGAATTACTGGAAAAAACCTCATTTTGGATATTACCGATATTCGAATAGATAACCACCACAAAAATCCTCATTTTTGAAAATCCAAGTTCTAAATCTGAAAGATATTTCAAATCCAAGTTACGTACTTTACATGAAAAAAATATGTTTTCGCGCCTGCAGACAAAGCAGCCAACAACACCATAATCATTTGAAACGCCACTACATATCAACTTTAGTTTCGGAACTTTCATCTTCTTATACTTATATCGAAAGCAATGAAAGTGTCCCAAACATTTTGAGCAAACATAACAGTGAATTTTCTTTATTTAACATCTCTATTTCTAAATTGGATCCCCCTACAATATTCTGCATACCAAAACTTCACAAGTCTCCTTACACATTTCGATACATTGCTTATTCTAGCAACTGCTCAACTACAATTTTGTCTAGAAATCTGACGTCAGCACTCACGGCTATAAAGGAACACGTGGTCATACACTTTGAAGCTGTCATGAACAGAAATGGTGTTAACTTATTTTGGTCAATTACAAATTCAGGGGATGTGATTGACATATTAAAATCAAGAAATATGATTTCTTCATACGACTGTTCTAATATGTACACCACGCTTCCACGCGACAAAATAAATGATCGATTATCCAAAATCATTAAATGGTGTTTTGATCGAGAGGGGAAAACTTATATTTGTACATCTGAATCAAAGGGTTTTTTTCCGCCACAGAATACAAATCATACAAATCATGGACATGTGGTGACCTGTGTATCGCATTGTCCTTCCTTTTGGACAACATTCATGTACGATTTGGTGAGAACTTCTACAAGCAGGTTGTAGGAATTCCTATGGGTACTCTTGTTGCAGGTTTATTTTTATACACGTATGAAAATGAATTTATCCAAAATCTTCAAAAGCAAGAGAAACATGATGATGTGAAATGTTTCACTGGTACTTCTAGCTACCTTGATGATATTCTTACTATCGACAATCCTGTTTCTGAAAAGTATAAAAATGTTATTTATCCACCAGAATTGATTATAATCAAGAAAAACGTTACAAACACAGAAACACAATTTTTGGACCTTAATATCAAAATTGTTAATGGAGAGAGTCATACAAGTGTGTATGACAAAAGAGATGATTTTGGATTCAACATAGTAAATTCCCCCTGGCTTGACGGTGATGTTCCTAGATTACCGTCCTATGGTATCTACATTTCACAGCTCATCCGGTATGCTAGAGCATGTACTGATGTTTTGGATTTTCATAGTAGAAATTTACAAATTACTAAGAAACTTTTAGGATAAGGTTTTCGCTTTCACAAACAAGTAAAGACTTTCTGGAAATTTTACAAAAAACTTTTTTCAACTTCTTTTGAAATTCGGAGCAACACATGCAACAGAGTATATTTCTTTGGGTATTTCACAGCCTGCATTTTATGGTGACATAATTGACAAAATAAGAAGGATCAAAGAAAGACAACATAACTGTCGAAAATGCGCCAGAATCATCAAACGCCTTTTATACCGTTGATATGATCCTGATGTCACCAGACAGACACTAGGCTTGGTGCTTGACAAATCTGCAGTCTTGTACCAGCGCATTCTTAAAAGTTGCACTCTGACTGACTGTGATGACAGGACTCCATGACGGGCCCTGTCCAAACCTCTTTAGAGAAGACAGGGCCCCGACCACCTGTCTCCTCTCTAAATGTCAGTCGGACTTCTTAGGTGATGACACACATGAGTTCGCTACAGCCGGTAGAGCACGGATTGCATTACGTACGCCCTCTTTTTATATCCATTTACATATTTATCTGTGTTGTCTGGGCCTCTATGTTTTGCGGTCTTGTTTGTGTGCGGTCATCTTACAGTGAGGAGGTTGTTTTACACCAAAATTGTTCGTTCTTCGACACCTCTGGGTTATCGGAAAAGTGAGAGGATTGTGCGCACGTAATCAAGGATAACCACACCCTCTGCTATTTTCGTGGCATATGGCCGTCCTAAGTCGGCACCGGTTGCCCATTGGTCTCGTTGGTTTATGTGTAGTCCTTTTTGTTTGATGTTTCTGTGTTGTGCGTTGACGTTTCTTGTCCCTTTGCGCCTCTTTCTGTGTAGTCTGCTCTGTGTATTTGCACTGGGTGTTTGGGGTTTTGCTGTGGGTGCTGCAATCTGGTGTTGTTGGAGATCCCCTCCTTTGTTTTATATTAACAAAATCAATGTGCTCATTTCTCATTGTATTTAATTGTTGTTTCACAAATTGTTATACATTGCGTAACGTGATGACGTCTTTATTTCTACAGTGGTTTTGGTATAGAAAGCGAGACTTCTATGAAAGATAATCGTTTATGTAAACTTATGAAGCATAAACTTTTTAAAAATTTCGATGATACTTTACGGAAACGTAATGATATTTCAAATATTGATAATTCGATATTCTACATTTATAAAAAGAATAGTTCATTAGAATTTATTCTGATATATAGAACATAATGCATGAAAAAATTGGACTTTGATATGAAAATTGCAAAAGTTAAAAAGTATATTTCCACCAAATGACGTCATAAAGTGAAGTAAAGATTCAAATTATTGATATGTAAACGACGTTTTACACGCAACAACAGAACAGGTTACTAATTTGAAAAAAATTCCACATATTTTATATATCGAACTTGCAGTTTTCGCTATCGTGATCCAACGCGTAGTATCATTGAACAAAATTTCAAACCGATTGTTAAGCACAAGACAAGCTTTTTAAAAGTTGTTACCTCTGGGTAATCGGAAAAGTGGGAGGTTCTCACGTAATCTGGATAACTACACCGTCTGCTACTGACGTGGCAGATGGCCGTCCTAAGTCGGCACTGATTGGCCATTGGTCTCGTTGGTTTATGTGTAATCATTTTTGTTTGATGTTTCTATGTGATTTGGCGTTCCTTGTACCATTTGCGTCTTTTTCTGTGCGTGTCTGCTTTGTGTTTTTGCTGTGGGTGTTTTGTGGTTTTGCTGTCGGGTTGCAACCGGATATTGTTGGAGATCCACTTAATTCGGATGGTAAATCCTCATCAGTGGTACTTCAAGCCAAAGTGATTAAAGTTGAAGCACGTTTACGATTCTTTTTTTCCATACATTGAGAAACGAAACTCGTTTTATATTTCTCGCAGATTAAAATACATCAAATAAGCATCAAAGAAGTTATAATCAATTATTCGGTCTCAAAGTCGAGAAATTAATGTGAAATCATTAGAAGTGGTCATTTAAAAACTGTTCGTGTTTTCTTGGCTGAAGCAAGCTTATTGTCAACCTTTCGAGAAGTCTTTGAGTGACAAATATGGATAATGACCATATCCCTGTATACAGCACAAAATCGATATTCAGAAAATCAGAAACCGAAGGCATACAAAATCAGGATAAAACTGGAACCAAAGCAAAGAAACAAGAGGGAATATGTCAGAATGTTTGGTCTGCACTATCAAATTTTCTAGTGAAAACCCGTCTCCCGCAAAGAGAGACAACTCATACGGTTTTTCGTCCTCTCTCAACAAAATCGATAAATCATACGCTTCAATACTAAAAAAAATGAAGAGATTGAATTATTGGAAGATAAAATGGAAATAAAAATTCTCTAAATTTTATTGCACAGTTTTAGCCCCAAAAACATCTGTTTCCTGCCAGCATTAGTATTTTTAAAAGCAGTGGACACCATCGTTCCCTTTCTGACACCTGATGAAAAAATAAACAAGATCCGTTGATGTCTCAAGGTCACTCATGATTGTTTTCATCGTCATAAAAAAATAAGAATAAACCGAAAAAAAAAAAAAATAATTTATGACACGAGGCAGATGGTTTCTATGCAGCTAAAATGTCACTTCCGGTCTCTAAATTTGCATAAAAATCAACTTACCTTGATCGATTCAAAGAACTAATTTTTTGCTATTAACAGGAAGAGTCACAAGATATAAGTACGCATTTGTAAAAATAAATCTTTCTATTCGATGCCTCTCTTGCATCTACTTTAGTTAAGTGGACATTACATCAAGGGTATTTACAGGGACCCCGTGGGACCCTTGCTGAAGCGCATGGGACCCCAAACATTCGGAATGTCGAGTATACGGTTCTATGGCGAAATTTGGATAGCATCTAATGTAGAGTCTCGTCGTCAGAGTTGACCATAGTGCAAGAGTGAAGAGTGGTGTTTCAAACTTGTAAATGTAAATTTTGATATCTTTCAGGATTGCCTAACATGAGAGTATTTTATGCGGAGTTAGGCTCTCTCTCTCTCTCTCTCTCTCTCTCTCTCTCTCTCTCTCTCTCTCTCTCTCTCTCTCTCTCTCTCTCTCTCTCTCTCTCTCTTCATTTAAGACGTAATTACAAAGCCGACTTATTTACGCATGTTTTTGTTCGGCACCGATTGCCTTTCGGTATCGTTGCTTTATGTGTAATCTTTCAGCTTGGTGTTTGTTGTCGTATTTGCTGTTCTTACCCATTTGTAAACGTCTGTTGCTGTGTATGTCTTTCTTGTGTTTTCACTTTGGGTCTATTGATATTTTGCTGTGGGAGCTGCAACCGAGTCCTTTTTGGAGCTCCCCTCCTGTCTTGTACATTACGTAGGAGAGAGAGGCAAACACAAAATCTAAAAAAAATTGAATTCACAAATGATTATCAAAAGGCATTCCAAAAGAGGAAATTGTAAAACAAAACAAAACAAATAATACATTCAGCAAAGAAGTTAAAAAAAACCTAATGAAGCTGAAATAAGGTGGCAAGGAAGAGCAAATATCCTCTGCTTCCTAGCAATGTCCGACACTTCAGCTTTAATAAAAAGGTCAACATCTATAAATCTATCAACTCATTTTTTTTAACTTCACAACATTGAGTATAATGATGTTAAAGTTTTTACAGTTTTTGTATCATCAAGAGAATGCTAGTTGATATTGTAATGACATTACTTAATAGTTTTCTTATACTGTAAACGTATTTATTGTCGCTGTCGGGAAATTTCGCAATTAAAACAATAAGATGTTCCTCATGGGGGAAATATTCGTGACAGAAACGTCTCTGTCTTTTTAAGAATGCAGCAGACTTATTTTCGAATGGGTGAAATTTTTACGAAGTCCATTTGCGAAATACGCGGAAATTACCCCCACGCAAAAAATTACCCTCTTTACAGTATCCTTATGTCTATTGGTAGCATTTCTAAGTCATAAAACCGAAGGCATACAAAATCATGTTAAGCGTTTAAAAATTCGAAACATAGTGACATTCGAAACATAGTGACATTCAGGAATAACTTTTATAGGGTGTGACATCCAAGTGTGACAAACAGACAGACAGACAACGGACAAAGCGATCTCTAAGTGTCGCTATGCTTTGCAGGCGACTCAAAAAGTGAATACCATACATATTCATTGAACACTTATATACAATATCCAGTGCACGGTAAATAGCAAAACAGAAAATAGAAAAAAAAACAGCCTTTCTTGTTCCTTCATTTTTTGTGACTCAAATTAGCTTTGAATTTAAAATCTTTCATTAATGCAAAGAAGTCGGTTTGAATATAAGAAGACTGCATATCTAAAATTGAGAAAATCAGCAAAACTGATTTTTTATATCTTTTGAATCCAAGTCTAATAATGAATATAAAGAGAAATCCCCAAATCCTGACCACATTGACTACAAAAGAACGGAAATTTAAAATGTACCTTAACATCTATGACAGATCGATCATTTCGATTGTAAGTCGTAACTTTATTTAAAAGAAGTGAGATGTATTTAGATGACTACATCAATCTGACAACTGCAACTAGCTTTGTAATAACATACCTGTATATGCTGTTTTAAGCTTAATTTTTAAACGTTCAAAGAAGTCAATATCTATACTTATGCCCATTAAACCAATAAGCTACATAAATTGTAAATGACCCCCCGATGCAGCAGATGCAAATTGTTTTAATGTAATCACAGTAATAAGGAAGTAAGTCTTTATCAGGAGGGATGTGCTTATATCCTCTTCTTTCTGATGTATTTGAAGAGAATGGTTTTTGATATTTGGTAAGCATCCTAGTTTTTATTGGCACATGTAGCCAAGTTCGATCAATTTCGGTTAGTCGTTTCTTCAAACGCATTTGAAAATTTCTGTTTACAAAATTGTCTCAAATTTCTTAAACCTGGGTCCTGTAGCATCATATCCCAGCTATCTTGCTACGTCTTTCGATATATTTAGGACATAATTTTAACAGATTTTGGCAATATTACATTGCTTAGATTGAGGATACCTGTCGAGGGTTAAATACCCGAAACGTGCATGTCTGGTTCCATGCTATAAATTGATCTGCTCTTAAATGATGCTAATGAATTTGAAGATGTTACACATTTATTGTATGCCTTGTTTTTGGACTCTTATACAAGCCTGCCGGTTTACAAAGTAGGTTGCACACATTGAATATTGCATCATCACGTGCAAATGTATCGGTTAAATATGACTAATACAAGACAAAAACTTCTTTGTACATAGATGCATACATATTGATTGACAGTGCACTGATATATGAAGAAAAAAATATAGTATGCGACAACGTCTTCACATGATGTAGCGCTCTAATGCATTGATGCTTCTAGTCCTACAGGAAATAGAGGGAACAAATCGTTTTACCATGTATGCAATGGTCTTCTTTGTAAGCTAAATAATATAAAAATGGAAGCCTACGAAGACTCCGAAGAGAAACCGCTTCTGGCTTCACAAATACGTGAAACAACATCGGAGAAAGAACACCGGAAACCTAAAACTCCGGGAACACAAACATGTGTTATGTGGATAGCACTGATCTGCTACTCCTGTGGTATTACAGCCGGGATGGGAACAATGAGGCAGTATACATATACAGCCGTCCGTGATTACTATAATCTAAGTGATTCGGACTCAGACACTGTACCTAACAAAGGCAACAACGAGGGTGGATGTGGCGCGAACTCGACGTCATCAAACTCTAATCACGAGGAAGCGGCTGATTGGCTGCTTTACTTTGAGTTAATTGAGTATTCTTTAGTTATTCCTGTTGTAGCTCTCTGTGGAATATACTCAGATTTCTATGGACGGAAACCGTTTATCTTACTTTCCTCAATTGGCTGTGTACTAGAATATAGTTTCTTTGCCTGCGTTATATATTTTCATCTACCCTTACCTTACTTACTTATAGGTTATGCTATTGGGGGACTGACAGGCTCAGAACACGTGTTGTTTATGTGCTGCTGTGCTTCAACGGCCGACACTACTGGAGACAACAAGTCAAGGTCCTTTTATATGGCCTGTGTTAATCTTTGTTCTGGACTAGGGGTTTCTATGTCACAGGTTGGAATCGGATTTGCTATAAATTATTTTGGATTTGTAATTCCAAACGTCATATCTGTTTTTATATCTGTAATTTCTGTAATTCTGTTTTGTAATATACCAGAAACGTACCAAAATCGTAATCATCACAAACCATTTTTTCAATCATTGAGCAGATTCATTGGGTTCTATCATGACAAAAGTTACTTGAAAAACATTCCAAAATGGAAATTCATGCTATGTTTGTTCGCATTCATCTTATGTCTTTCTCCATTCACGTGCCGTTCGAACGTAGAAACTCTATATCAGCTCGGAGAACCATTCTGTTTTACATCAGAACAAATCGGATATTACGGTGCCCTTCAAGAACTTGTTCAGTTAACATTTGGAACATTGATTTTGAAGCTGTTGCATTTTTGCTTAAATGATGAGATTATTTTGTACTTCGGATGTTTGTCTGCAATAACATATTTCTTGATGGAGGGATTTGCAATAAATTCTTGGATGATTTACTCAGGTATGAATTCTCCACATTTTTGTCCCCCGATCTTCCTCTGCTCTACTTTACAAGGATTCTGGTAATAATAATCATGTTTTGAAATTTAATTGGCTTTTCTAGATATATAGTTAATTAATGCATCAACTTAGAATACAAACTGAAAAAAAAACTCACAATGGATTTATCTATGGCATCGTGTAGTTAAGCCAAGCCTGATTTCCCTTTAATGAGCAAGGAAATGCGAGTTTCAAAGCCTTGTAGATATTTCAAAACTTTATAGAAAGAATAATTATTCTTTAAGGGGCAGTTTGTGGGATATTGAGCACATTACCATTACCGTTGATGAAGTCCTTGTTGTCTAGAATGGTCCATGAAGACAAGCAAGGTATGATTTATCATCTTACAATTTTGAATGTGATGAATATGTTTTGGCAGTCAATAAAACTCACACATATTCGAAATTTATGTGTAAGCTGCACAGAGCACATATAATTGACGTTTAGACTTACTGATAAATTTAGACAAAATTATTTGCAAAGTTAGATACTAAATAGCATGTACAGTACAGAAAAAAGAGACAGTTAAGAGCTCAGGTGAAAAGTATTACACTTTCCAGAGACGCGAATCAATCACTTTAGAAAGACAGATTGACCGAATATTGAAAAAACATGATATTGTGATATCGTAAGATCCATGCTGCAAATTTATCTGTTCTGAAATTATGCTATTGAATTGAAAACGATTAACATGTACAAGATAAAGTCAGTACACTTGATTTCCCTCCAAATACTATTTTGAATATTTCTCACATTCGTACTAGGTGAAAGAAATGAGAAAATCTCTATAAGCATTGCAAGCATTGCAGAAACCACAGCAATGTTAAACGTCTTCATTTCAATAGCATCATTTAAGAGCAGATCAATTTGCAGCATGGACCAGACATGCACATTTCGGGTCCTTAACTCTCGTCAGTGATCCGCGATCTAAACAATGTAATATGGCCAAAGAGTGTGAAATTTATTATAAATATGTCCAATAAAGTACCGAAAGACGTAGCAGAAGGTTTAGGATATAATACTACGGGAGTCACGTTTTAGAAATTTCAAGAAATTTGGTAACAGGAGTGTTCGAAGGCCTTTAAGAAACGATCAACCGAAGTTGACCGAACTTGGCTACATTTGCCCTCAGGGACTCCTGGTCCACCAGCAGTGACACTCACCAAGTAGTACAAATGTTAAACGTCTTCAATTCAATACGAAAATTGCAGCAAAACATACATGCAAATTATCAGAAGGGAACACCATATACATCACAAAACCACCACACCAAGAACAACCGTAGACAATGAGGCAACTTCGAACACTTACATCACGAGGATTATCAAACAAACAATTAAGGAAAGAAAGACGCTTTTCTATTGAAATATAAAGGACAACGCTACGCGGAAAAGCTTTTGAGTCACTTATGATTTTTTTCTTGCACTGTGGGTTGATGTTTCGATTCTTCATAGGATATGCTAAATACCATATTACAGTTTTTCTTTTGTTCAATCTCTTGTTTAATTGTAATGAATTATGTTTTTATGTCAATTAAAACCAATTAAGGACTCATTCTAAAATTCCTTCAAAATTGAGTCTTATCACCAATTCTCTGCAAGCACCAGCAAGTTTTATAGGGATATGGACAACTTAGGTCACAGATCCTTACGATACCTATTCAGATGAAATGTCTTAAAGAAAATATTTGAAATTGATGAAAAAAATACTCATATTCATGCTGGTTGCCGTGGAAACGACTTGTAAACAATTAAAAGTGCACCTTTCAGCTTTTTGAAGCCACACAGGTTCTTAAAAAGACATTTTTTACACACATTTACGATTGAATTGTAATTTTGATCCTAGCTCTATCTGATAAAAAAAATTACATGAAGGTAAAAATTAAAAATAGAGAGTTTCCATTGCAACCAATAAACCATTTTCTGAAAATAGTCATTTGTCATTTTTCAACTGAATTAATGGAGAATTGAAATGCTTTTAGGAAGCTTAAAGTTAGAACTAATCAGTTGGCAGACAATGACAAGTACATTTTTTTGGTTGCCAAAGTAAAGTGAAGAGTATCCAAGGAAAAATACTCAATTAACTTCAGATTGCAGACCTCATTTCTGACAATATCGAAAGATTAAAGATGAGAAAGATTGATTTAATTATAAGCTTTAAATGTAATCTGCTGAAAAAAGGATCGCTGAATACTAAAAGAAATAAATCGTTGCTATGGAAACATATATAAGATTCTTGCTTCAAACTTAAAATAGGCCTTTTTATTTCCTTGGATACGGCCATTTCAAATTAAAACAATTGAATCAACGTTTTGCTTTAAAACCTTTAAGACTCCTACTTTAGTGTCACACATATTTTTCTTCCTAAATTTATAAAAGATTTAATTTTAGACGCCTAAAAATGTCCGAAATATGAAGAAATTTTGTGTAAATGATTCTTGTTGCCATATTAAATATGTAACAGTTTGTCTAGTTTTTATCAAAATCAAATCTATTAATCGACTGATTTCTTATAGAACCAACCAATTCACATGGCAAAGATGTGTTGATTATTTTGTATGCCTTGCTTTTATCCCTACCCATGTATAAAATTTCATGAAAATCGGAGAACATGCGTTTCTAAAAATTGTTAGTAATTACAGACAATTTGTGCTATGATGTTATAATTAGTTTTTACCAATTTCCTTTTTAGGTGCCGTTTTTGCAAACATTTACCTGGTGGAAACAGCCACAGAATTATTTTCGAACACTCTGTTTTTGCCTATTTATGCCAACACACAGAACTTCATGCAAGGATTTGTTTTTGTTGTGTTTTCCATTTTCTTCTTCGTTTTTGGAGTTGTGGTATTGTAAGTAGAGTCATATACACACATCAAACAGTTTAACGAACAACTTAAAGTCCCTATATAAATAAAAATAAGTAAAAATGAATTTGATAATGAAATCTACAAAGAAGTTGATCGCTATAAAAATAAGCAATAATATAACATCTATGGTATTGAATTGATATTTCCAAATTATTCAGTGAAGTAACGTCACTTTTCCTTTCTCTTCCTGGAACAAAGTCCTAAATGTTCTAAGTAGGCATGCTTGATTACAAAACGTAAAAATAATAGCTTAAAACAAATGACTTGTCTCAATGTGCATTAAAATAAAATAAGCGATGGTCATCTACCATTATAGTAGCAAATGGTGTTGCAATACGGAGTATGATAGAAGAAGCTTTGCACTATATTTACATAATCCTCCTTAGTGAACTATGCAGACAAATCAATTTTGTTATGAACCTCGGCAACACACCCTAGTAAACAATTTTGTGTATATGAGGATGTCAATGCAGTCAAATCTAATGTTTTAGTGTTTTCTTCATTTTTTTACAGGCCCATTGCAGTTTCAAATCATAGACAACGTCTTGTTGAGCAAGAGTTTGAGGTATCTGCGAATAGTGTAAACATAAGTGTCTAGCAAATGTCACATATATGGCAAGTCAGTGGTTGCAAAATATGTTGTGTATAAAGGTGATACTTTGTTGAGTGTTAAACTTCTTCAAATTTAATAGCATCATTTAAGATCAGATCAATTTGCAGCATGGACCAGACATGCACGTTTCGGGTCCCTAACCCTTGTCAGTGATCCTCAATTTAAACAATGTAATATTGCCAAAGAGTGTGAAATATTTCATGTTCCAAAATGTATATTGAAAGACGTAGCAGGATCGGTGGGAGATGATGCTACAGGACCCACGTTCTAGAAATTTCAAAACATTTGGTGACAGAAATTTTCGAATGCGTTGAAGAGACAGACGATCGAACTTCGGTCTTGTATTTCCTACAGCTACACACCAACAGTTGCATCTAAAATTTAATATTACAAACGATTCCTGTAGTGTATTGATTAAAGTAATCACTCACTACATCCATTACCTTGCGAATGTTCTTCATCTTATACATGTACCAACTACTTGTGGACACGTTGTTACTGGTGACATTAGTATAGTCAAAAAGGAAAAGTTGAGAAAATTGTTAAAAAGGGTCCCAGATACAGAGAAAGTAAACCCTTTACATGGAACCAAAATTTCAAAATTATCATGGACTCCTGTGAGGAATATGCAAGACGTTGGGCAAAGAAAGAGGATGCAACTCGACACCCTTTCCGAATTGATAAAATGCATCAGAGGGTTACTTTTATCTAGAATTTACAACTTACAAGCTCTATTACAATTTCAACATCACAAACTGTCCTTTTCTGAGTAGCAACATCCTTTCATCGCCTTCTTATGGCGTGTTAGTATCTGAGTTGATACGCTGTGCCAAAGCAAGTGCAAATGTACAGATTTTGTTCTGGGAGGTAGGCGTCTTTCAGATAAGCTTCTTCGGTCAATATGGGGAACTCTTCATACATAATGATGTTCAACTCTCCATAATGGTGGATGATATTCTTGGACCACCTGAACCATCTAACTACCGAATATACTTATATCTTCCGAAATGGAAGAAAAGCGGATGGAAGTAACCGGATGTGACAATAATTCTACTAGGTTTAAGTGACGGGTGTTGCATGCAAGTAGGATATTCTAGCTCTACCTGGGCACCTGGTCTCAATCTCATATTGGGAGAAGGGAGGAGATCTCCAACAAAACCCCGTTGCAGCATCAATAGTAAAACACCAAAACACCCAATGAAAAAACACAAAAGACGAGTACAGCACGAGACGGAAGAGACACACGACATGTAAACATCAAACACAAAAGACTACACATAAACCGACGAGACCAATGAGAAACCGGTGCCGACTTTGGACGATCATCTGTCACGCAAGTAGCAAATGGTGTGGTTATCCTGGATTACGTGCGCACAACCCTCTCACTTCTCCAATTACCCAGAGGTCTCGAAGAACGTACAATTGTGGTGTAAAACAACCTCCTCACTGTAAGATGACATCACACAAACAAGACCGCGAAACGCAGAGGCCCCATAGACACAGATGAATATGTAAATGGATATAAAAAGAGGGCATGCGTAATACAGTCCGTGCTCTGCCGGCTGTTGCGAGCTCATGTATGTAATCATCCGAGGAGTCCGACTGACATTCAGAGAGGACAGGTGGTCGGGGCCCTGTGTTCTCTAAAGAGGTTTGGACAGGGCCCGTCATGGAGTCCCGTCGTCACAGTCAGAGTGCAAGTCTCAAGGATGCGCTTGTACAAGACTGTAGATTGGTCAAGTACCAAGCCTAGTGTCCGTCTGGTGACATTAGGATCATACCCACGGTATAAAAGGCGTTTGATGATTCTGACGCATTTTCGATGGGAGTTCGCTTCTTTTCATATGTTGGGGATTTTATTTTTGTTTGCTTTGGTTCTTGGTTTATCCTGATTTTGTATGCCTTGGGTTAATGATTTTCTGAATTATCGATTTTATATTATGTATTGGGATATGGTCATTATCCATATTTGTCATTGGTTACATGTACCCTCGGGGACTCCTGGTCCACCAGCAGTGACACTCACCAAGTAGTACAAATGTTAAACGTCCTCAAATTCAATAGGATCCTTTACGAACAGATAAATTTGCAGCATGGACCAGACATACACGTTTCGGGTACTTAACCCTCGTCAGTGAACCAGAAAAAAACCGTAAATGTGTTTAAAGAAAGGAGGGTATGTTCAGCAATACTCGGTTGCAGCACCAACAACAAAACCCAAAAACATCCACTTCAAAATTCACAGAGCAGACACGCACAGAATGAGATGGAAATGGTACAATGAACGGCAATCCAAATAGAAACATCAAACATAAATGACTACACATAAACCAACGGGACCAATGGGGAAACGGTGCCCACTTAGGACGACCGTCTGCCACATTAGTATCAGACGGTGTGGTTATCCTGGATTACGTGCGCACAACCCTCCCACTGTTCCGATTACCCAGGGGTCTCGAAGAACGTACAATTGTGGTGTAAAACAACCTCCTCACTGTTAGATGACCACACAACAGCAAGACCGCGAAGCACATGGGCGCAAGCAACACAGATGAATATGTAAATTGATATAAAAAGAGGGTGTACGTAATACAGTCCGTGCTCTGTCGGCTGTAACGAGCTCATGTATATTATTACCCGTGGAGTCCGACTAATATTCAGAGATGACAAGTGGTCGGGCCCTGTCTTCTCTAAAGAAGTTTGGACAGGGTCCGTCATGGAGTATCGTCGTTACAGTCAGTCAGAGTGCCTTAAGAATGTGCTAGTACAAGACTGTAGATTGGTCAAGTACCAAGACAAGCGTCCGTGGTGACATTAGGATCATATCAGAGGTAAAAAAGGCGTTTGATTATCACGCATTTTCGGTGGTTATTCTGTTTACCTTTGATACTTCTTATTTTGTTAATTATGTCACCATCGAATGCAGGTTGTGAAATACCAAAAGTAATATACTCTCAACATTGCTTGTATGGGTCCGAATTTCAGAAGAAGTTGACAATAATTTTGTCGGAAAATTTTCTTCGTAATTTGTAAATATCTACTATGAAAATCCAAAACATAAATACATAGCATACCGGATGAGCTGTTAAATGTAGATACCGTATGACGGTAATCTCCGTTTGTCTGTCAGTCACAAAATCTTTAATCTTGGTCAGAATTTTACATGACATTGTATTCCTTGTGATAAGACCTTACCGTCAAGCCAGGCTATTTTGTCATACACACTTGTATGAATCTCTTTATTAACAATTTTCATATTTAGGTCCAAAAACGGTGTTTCTGTGTTTGTAATGTTTGCCTTGTTTAAACTAAATTCTTGTGGATAAATAATTTATATTTTTCAAAAACAGGATTGTCGATATCAAGAATATCATCCAGGTACCATTTGACAACATTTCACATCATCTTGTTTTCTTTTATTTTGAAGATTTTCGATAAATTCTTATATGTGTATAGAAATAAATCTGCAACAAGAGGCGCATAATTGGTATCCATAGGGATATCTACAACCTCCTTGTAGATATTCTCACCAAATAAATGTTGCCAAAGAGAAAAGACAAGGCAATACACAGGTCACTACATGTCTATGTTTTGTATGATTTGTATTCTGTAGTGCAAAAGAAACCCTTTGATTCAGATGTACAAATATAAGTTTTCCCCTCTCAATTAAAACACCATTTCATATTTGAGTTTTGACAATTGATAATTAATTTTGTCGTGAGGAAGCGTGGTGTTCATATTTGAAAAGTCGTATGAAGAAATTGTATTGGCTTGAAAATTTCTAGATTTCATTTTGTCGATTTAATCCCCTGAATTGGCATATTAACATTCCTGTTTAGAACAGTTTCACAGTATTTTGCTACGTGTTCCTTTATTGTCGTAAGTGCTGACGTCAGATTTCTAGACAAAATTGTAGTTGAGCAGTTGCTAGAATTAGCAATGTATCGAAATTTGTGAGGATACCTGTGCAGTTTTGGTATGCAGTATATTGTAAGAAGATCCAATTTAGAAATAGGGATGTTGAATGAAGAAATTTCACTACTATGTTTGTTTAAATGTTGGCGACACTTTCATTGCTTTTGATATAAGTATTTGTAGACGAACGTTCCGAAACTAATGTTTATAGATAGTAACGTTTTTAAATGATTATGGTGTTGTTGGCTGCTTTATCTGCAGGAGCGAAGACATAGATTTCATGTAAGTTATTTGGATTTGAAGTATCTTTCAGATGTAGAACTTGGATTTTCAAAAAGATGGGGTTTTTTTATGGAAGTTGTCTATTCGAATGTCAGTAATATCCAAAATGAGGTTTTTTCCAGTTTTGTCCTGATTTTGTATGCCTTCAGTTTCTGATTTTCTGAATTATCGATTTTGTGCTGTATACAGGGATATGGTCATTATCCTATTTGTCATTCAGAGAATGCGATTCGACTCCTTCCGATTTACACCATCGTTTGGTATAGTTATCTAAGGCTTCCTTTAGTATTTCGCGACATTTGATAAGATCTATCTTGGATAGGATTCTATATTAAGGTTCTTTTTAAGAAGACAACTGAGCTGCCTGTCCTGGATAATTGAAAAGCCAGCTGATTTATATAGGTATTCAGACCAGCTGGTTACATAGGTATACAGGTATTTAAAATAAAATCAACATTGAACCCATGGATCCTAACGCACTTGTTTAATCTATTTCAATAAGAAGGAAGAAAACAAAAAATTTCAAAGGATTTGAGTATCGTTAGGTTCAATAAATGAAAGAGCAAAAGTATCTCATTTCTATTTTGAGTTATTATGATAGTCCAAAGTACTATGTATCACTTCCCCTGATTTTTTACACAAATATAATCTGCCTCATATGATGGCATACTTCGGACTCGTACATGCGAGATATTTTCTGTCGTCATGCAACTTATTAATGTCAAAATTATTTATTTATGTTAGCATGCAAGATAATTATGTTCACATGCAAGATGATTATGTTGATATGCAAGATAATTATGTCACATGTTTACAAAATAAGTTGCATGTTGACATAATTAAGTTTTATTTTGACATAAATGAATTGCATGTTTTAAAAAGAATTGAAGATATTGTATTTACCATGAATGAATATTCATAAAAATAAAGTTTCTGTGTCTTAAGGGGGACAAGGTCATACTTAAAAGAGATCATATCTTAGTTTGAATTTTCCTAAAAGTTCTACATTTCCTAAAATTCTACATTTCGCAGGTAATCCAGTGTGTTAGAGCATGTACTTATGTTTTGGATTTTCATGGTAGAAATTTACATATTACCAAAAACTTAAGGTCAGGATTTTCGCTTTCACAAACTGGTAAAGACTTTTTGGTAATCTTACAAAAAATATTGTCAACTTCTTTTAAAATTTGGATCGATACAGGCAACAGAGTATATTACTTTGGGTATTTCACAACCTGCATTTTATGGTGAAATAATTAACAAAATAAGAAGGATCAAAGGTAGACAGCATAACCATCGAAAATGCGTCAGAATAATCAAACGCCTTTTATACCGTGGATATGATCCTTATATCACCACACGAACACTTGGCTTGGTACTTGACCAAACTACAGTCTTGTACCAGCGCATTCTTAAGAATTGCACTCTGACTGACTCTGACGACAGGACAGACGGGCCCTGTCAAAACCTGAGATAAGACAGGGCCCCGATCACCTGTCCTCTCTGAATCTCAGTCGGACTTCTTGGGTGTTCACATGCAAGCGCTCGCTACAACCGGCAGAGCACGGACTGTATTTTGTATGCCGTCTGTTTTTATATCAATATACATATCCATCCGTGTCTTTCTTCGGCCCCTGTGTCATACCGTCTCTTTGTATGTCCGCCTTGCGATGAGGAGGTTATTTTACACCACAATTGTGTGCGTTCTTTGAGACCTATGGGTAATCAGAAAAGTGGAAGGGTTATCCAGGATAACAACACCGTCTGCTACTTGCCCGGCAGATGACCGTCCTGAGTCGGCACCGGTTGCACATTTTTCTCGTTGGTTTATGCGTGGTCTTTTGTGTTTCATGTTTCAATGATGTGATTTGGTGTTCCTGTCCCATTTGCTTCTATTTCTGTGGGTGTCTGCTCTCTGTTTTTGCATTGGGCGTCTTGTAGTTTTGCTGTGGGTGCTGCGGCCGGGTGTTGTTGGAGATCCCATCTATATGCAAAGTTTCATCAACTTTTGACCGTCAGCTTTAATGCTACGAACGTACATATATACCACTTGGAGCCCCCTAATAGGCCGTAAATGTGACGTTAAAGTTAACACGCGCTAGGGAACGAAAAGAGTCAAAAATCAGAAAATAAGCAAGTACTGTACTTTTTTCATTTAGATGTAATGTAGGCAATCGGATATGTATAGACATATAAATGATCACTGAGACAAATGAAAGTATGTTTATTGATATTTTTATTCATTTGTCAAGTCGAAATCTGATAAATTCATATTGTTTGACCGTTAGTTCTTTAGTTATTGTAATTTTGTTAACCCCTCCCTTATTTTTACGTCAGGTTAGTCTTAAATCTTTCTATAAAGAAAATATTAACATGCTGATAAGTTACTGTTTAAATCTGACCCTTAATTTGTATGCCATTCTAATTTTGTTACACCCCCTACCCCTTTTGCACGCCCCTATCACAAATGTCATGAGGCGAAATACCATATCTTGCTTGTGTCAGTCGTATAGGTATAAAGTATCTTGTATAAAGATGTAGTTATGTTTAAGATCTTCCATACAACCTATACTTAAATCATTAATTTATCTATAATAAGACTAGATTGATCGCCCATGACACTTGCATATCTCAAATGTGAAATGATTTTCTGTTTCATGCGGTACATGTATTTTTGTAACAGGTTGTGTGATGTTTAAAACCCCGATGGATCCCTTGATGAAACCCCCTCGGTGAGTAGAACAAAGTTTCATTAATACAGTATTACATAGAAACATCAGTTTATATTTTTTTATCACACGAGATTTAAAATAACGTCAACATTTATTTATTTTCAATTTTGACATCTTTTGACTGACCAATATCTCCATTTCTAGCATGACGTCATAACTGATCAAGAGCTTTCCGATGGGTTTTTTTTTTAGATACTGTCCTGGATCCCCTTAAGTCCTTCCTCGGCTTGCAGAGATGCGAAGTTTTAGTCAAGAAATGGTGGCAAGACTTCCCTGCATTGATCACAGCGGAACACTCCCATATGATCAAATAAACAACGAACATCAGGCAAAACAACTTCAACAAACAACAGGGGGCAACCAGGACCACAACATCGCCCACATCAAACTATCAAGTAATCAAAGAAGGAAGGAGGGAATCTCTAACAAAGCTCAGTTGCAGCACCCGCAGCAATATCCCCAAAACATCATATGCGAAAACATAAAGCAGTCAAAGACAGCAAGAGACGCAAAGGGACCAGGGAACACAAAATACGACATAGAATCATTCAACACAAAGGACTAGACATAAACCAACGAGACCTATGGACATGAGCGCCAACTTAGGACTTAGGACTGCCTTCAAAGAAGACAAACAAAATCATGAAACACGAATTACCATATATAAAAAGAAAACTTACATGTACCTAGTACTGACTTATACATTGATATAAAACCGAATAGTGTGATTATTCGACCTACGCGTACACAACATCACTTCCCCTAACACGGATACGTAGGCGAACAGCTGTTGTACAAATAAAAACCTTCTCACTGTCTGGCGACATTACGAATGTTTGTGTTAAACGTCTTCAAATCAATAGTATCATTTTAGAACAGATAGTTTTGATGCATGGACCAGACATGCATGTTTCGGTTATTTAACCCTCGTCAGTGATCCTCAATCTAAAAAATGTAATATGGCCAAAGAGTGTGAAAGTTGTTATTTTCAAAAATGTACCGAAAAACGTAGCATGATGGGTGAGTATGATGCTACAGGACCAACGTTTTAGAAATTTCAAGAAATTTTGATAACAGAAAGGGGTAGGGGCAAAGTCTGCCGTTTTTTGTCCCATCTTTTTCTATTTTTAAGTTTTTATGTTTTTCTTACTGTTTTTATCTTCCAAATAAGTTTAGAGATATTGTTATTTATTAAAATTGAATCGAAAATATATATTATCAATTAATAATAGAATTATTTCCCGCCAAAATCACCCAGTACTACCGAAATTAGTGGTAAAACCAGATTTCAACATTATATCTATATATAGAGCAAGAACATGTAACAAAGTTATGCTTTCCATGTACATTCACAATATAAAAAGTAATGTCCCATATGAGTCTGTACCTGTTATATACCCTTGCTGTGGGACTTACAACTGTACTGTCCGCGCAGCTCACTTCAGAAATCGGAAAATCAAAGTTTTGTCTCATTTGTCGAATATTTACCGATTAAAATTCATATAGGGGGATAGACCTCGGAATCTCGTAATATACATTTGTAAACTTTAAGAAGTACCTATCAGTTATTCAGTCTTAAAGAGAAGGCAAGGCAAAATCACTAGAACTTCCATAGGAACGGTTGAGAATCTCGGAATGAATAGCATTCCGAAGTGAGACCAGGTGCCCGGGAAAAGTAAATAATGTCCGTACGACCAAAACTAAGCTCACATTAAAAGAAAATAGATTTAGATGGGGATTTTTCTATGTTAATTTTAGCGTGACGTCGTTGGCGTTCTCAATATGCTCAATGTTAAACATCGGCGACGTCATTCTAAAATTAACATAGAAAACTCTAAATCTATTTTCTTTCACTGTGAGCGTAGTATTGGTCGTAAGGACATATAACATACACTGTTAGTGAGTTAGTTACGAGAGTTTCTCTCAGTCAATCTGAACATATGCTGACAAAGTAGACAAAACTTCATTTTTCGGATTCATGAAGTGAGGTGCGCGGAGAGTAGGTATGTTTTTCCCTTGCCGAAAATCTGAATTTCTAATGTGAAGACATAGAGCTCAATTTTGAATAATTTTGCCCTACAAGATGAGGTTTTCAAGATATCACATGCAATTTGACCTTTTTTGTTAAGAAGATTCTAAAGCATAATGAATGATAAAAAAGAATCTTTTTTCTTAAATTTTGATGGGGGCCTAAAATGGTCACTTTTGCCCCTACCTCTTTTCGAATTCGTTGAAGTCGATCGAACTTGGCTTTATGTTTCCTTGGAGACTCCTGTTCCATCATCAGTGGTACAAATATAAAACGTCTTCAAATTCAGTCCTAGCAGATACAAAAAGTATCAATTAATTTGCATATAAAACCATTCGCTGGCTGTAGCGAGCTCATAATGAACCATCCGAGAAGTCTGACGATCTATCGGAGAGGACGGGTAATCAGGACTAAGGGTTCAGATAGCGTTCACTGTAGCGTTTTGTCGTCGTGTTGGGCTATAACGCATTAATAGAAAAGATGCTGTTACAAAACTGAATATGTGTACGGCACCATGCTCAATGTTCTTTCCATGTCTTTATAATTGTCTGAAGTGTGATTAGTATCGAGAAGAGATTTAGTAAGAAGTAATTACAAAATTACAAACATTTCTCATGCCGGAAAATAATAATCAATAGGTGTACAAAACCGTATTTGAGTTAGTATCTCCTGATTACTACAACGTTCTTCACTTTCACATATATGGAAAAAGGTCAGTACCGACGAATGTATAAAATTCGTTGTTTCAAAATAGTTCAAACGTTATAATATGTTTTGCATTTTCCTTGTATAGGCGTAAGAATATTCGCGCTGACAAAGTTAATTTTTACATACTGTACATAAGTCGACCTATATAATTTTCTTATGTCGGGTGGTAGCATTTCTAATTACTCGGCATACACATTGTTGTAATATGAAACATATCAAAACATAGCTTCTATTTGTTGTTAGTAAAATTACACTTGCATGGATTTCTCCTTTTTGAAACCTTAACGAAACCATGCTTATATTTCCAAGATGCCACAACCCTTCTTATCTTCCATTGTTACAGGAAACACTGTGAAGCAAAACTGCTTTATTACGTGTAGTAGCTTAGATGCTACCAGTCTGAATATTTAATAAGAATAACATGCACATATGTTTGTTTATGTTTGTGTTGTCATGGTTTTGTTTATACATTTTGTTGTAATGTTAAACGTCTTCAAATTCATGTAAATGTGTTGATGTTATAAAATGTTAATTTGTGTTTTACTGTTATCACTGCAACGCTTACTTGTTGGGAATTACCTCTGATGAGTGGCAACCCTGGTATACGACATAATAGTGCCCAAAACATTGATAGGTGCCAGGTCCTCATTTTGTCGCATACGTGGTACCGGGTGACAATTTTCACACATTGATCTATAAAAAATAAAAATATAAAGGGGGGAAATTCTCCACCAAGACCACATTGAGGCGTACCAAGCACAACACATTGCACAAATCCAAATATGTTAAAACCATCATGCAAAATAACAACTCAAACAAAGAAACTGAGGAAACTGTAACAAAATTTTCTACTCGCTTAAACCAATCAAAAATCTGTGTATGAAATACGATACTTCAAATGAATTATCTTTCTTAGTCTAATTCTTTAACGTTTATTTTGTTGCCTTAATCCATTTTGACTATAATGCCAACCTTTGGAATAGTATGTCTAGTGGTGGATGGCTGAAATTCACAATGTTTCTATTTAATTTTTCATACGTTTAACATTCACTGTCACAATATGTGATGAAAGATTCCAAGGTGGTGCCCCTCGATGTATAGCTCTGTCCTTTAGCTGAAAACACATGCAAAAAACAAATAGTTGATATGTACAGCAAGAGCTGCAAAAGGGACAAGGAACACCAAAGAACAAAGAAACATATAATACAAAAGACCACACATTAACCAACAAGACCAATAGGGAACCGGTGCCTACTTAGGGTGGTAATCCGCTACACTAGTAGTAAATGGTGTAGTTACCCGAATTACGTGTGCACAACTTTTCCAGTTTTCAAGATGTCTCGAAGAACCCACAAATGGGTGTAAAATAACCTCCACACTGTTAGATTACCATACAAACAAGACAATATGACACAGGAGCCCGAGCAACTATTTGTCCGCTCATCAATTACAATTCCACGATTACATCTAGTGTTAACGGGCATGCGTTTATGATCGAGATTGATAACGACGGTGATTGATCGTATCAAGATGTCATTCATGTTATTTTATGAAACGCCAGGGGATGTGGTGCCAAATATTTAGGGGAAACAGGCCAGTCCTTAAAATCTCGTTTTCGAAATCATTCATCTCAGATAAGAAACTCGCGTCACAAAAAGCACAGAAACCTTTACAATCACTTCGTTAAATATAACCATTCAATTTTTGATATAAGTATTTCCTCAGTTCAGTATTTTCCAAAACTCAAATATCTAAGTTAAACTGAAATTAAAAAACGCCGGCTACAAGTGGAAGTTGCCTGGATCACTTAATTACAAACTGCGTACCTCCTTGGTTTAAACGATCAAATTTATGGACAAGAAAACATTTCTTCGGCCTCGACAAAGATCAATGTTTTTTTTTCAATCCACACTAACGCTAAAAGGAAACCTAAAACTTAGAAACAGAGCTAGAATACATCGTACCCTCAAAGATCTACTAATTATTGCACGCAACGGCAGCAGACGCGAACTGCATCATGCTCTTTCATCAATACCAGCAGTTCAATTGAAATCTATCTTGGATGAAGCAGAGGTTGCATTCTTAAGATATAGTGATTTATTCAGACTTAATATCATTGTCGCATTCGCACAGAATAAATTTTATCCTACAATCATTAAAAACATTCCCACTAAACGACGATTCATAAAAAAAACCATTTACATGTATTAACAAAGGTTTCGATCTTCTTAACGTTTCTAATATTTTTCGGGACTTTAGCGTACAAAGTATTATTCCTCAATATTTAGTACCTCCTCTTATTTGTTACAAATATAGAAACCTATTCGAAATTTCGTATCTAAGTACAATAAAGTAACTTCAGATTCTACAATACTTGAAACAAGTCCTGCTTCTTGAGAATGTGCAACGTCTGAATACCTATATAAAGCAGCTGGCCATATTGTTACAGGTGATTCTTCAATTATCAAGGAAAGGCAGCTCCGCGGTCTTCTTAAAAAGGACCTAAGTATAGAATCCCATCCAAGATAGATTTTATTAAACGTTGTAAAGTACTAGAGGAAGCCCTATATACCTAAACCAAACGATGGTGTAAATCGAAAGGAATCGAATCACATTTTCTGAATGAATGGAATAAACTCATTTTTGATATAACTGATATTCGAATAGATAACTTCCACAAAAAAAACTCATCTTTTTGAAAATCCAAATTTTAAGTCTGAAAGATATTTCAAAACCATATTTCGTAATTTACATGAAAAATATGTCTTCGCTCCTGCAGATATACCAGCAAACAACATCATAATCATGTGAAAACATTACTACATATCAACTTTAGTTTCGAAACTTTCGTCTACAAATACTTATATCAAAAGCAATGAAAGTGTTCCTAGTATTTTTAGCAAACACAACAGTGAAATATCTTCATTCAACATCCCTATTTCTAAATTGGATCTTCCTACAATATACTGCATACCAAAACTGCACAGGTCTCCTTCAAGTTTCGATACATTGCTATTCTAGCAACTGCTCAACTACCATTTTGTCTAGAATTCTGATGTCAGCACTTATGGCGATAAAGGAACACGTATTAAAATACTGTGAAATGCTCTAAAGAGGAATGATGTAAACTTATTTTGGTCGATTAAAAATTCAGGGGATGTGATTGACAAATTGAAATCTAGAAGTTTTCAAGCCAATACGATTTCTTCGAACAACTTTTCAAATATGTACACCACGCATCCTCACGACAAAATCAATGATCAATCGTCCGAACTCATTAAATGATGCTATGAATGAGAGAGGGAAACTTTTATTTGTGCATCTGAATCAAAGGGTTTCTTTTCCGATGCAGAATATAAATCATGCAAATCATGGACATGTAGCGACCTTTGTATTGCCTTCCTGATCATTGTACTTCCTGTTGGACAACATTTATGTCAGATTTGATGAGAATCTTTACAAGCAGGTTGTAGGGATCCCTATGGGTACTCATCGTGCGTCACCTGTTGCAGATTCATTTCCATACACGTATGAAAAAGAAATGTTATCCAAATCTTCAAAAGCAAAGAAAACATGATGAATGTAAAATGTTTCATTGTACTTCTATGTACATGGATGATATTCTTACTATAGACAATCCTGTTTTTGAAAAGTATAAATATGATACTAGTATATATCCACAAGAATTGACTCTGAACAAGGCCAAATTTACAAAAGCGGAAACACCATTTTTGGACCTCAATATCAAAATTGTTAATGGAGGGATTCATACAAGTGTACAACATAGAAAATTTTCCCTGGCTTGACGTTTATGTTCCTAGACTACCGTCATATGGTACCTACATTTCGCAGCTCATCCGGTATGCTAGAGCATATACTGATGTTTTGGATTTTCATAATAGAAATTTACAAATTACAAAGAAAGGCTTTGGTAAAAGTGTTCGCTTTCATAAACTAGTAAAGACTTTTTGGAAGTTTTACAAACATTCTTGTCAAATTCTTTTTATCTCCAGCATGACATCCTCCATTCACCCAGCAAAACAAACCCATTAGAAAGTGACACATAAATGACATCATACAAACTCCAAATCGCAAAAAAAATCACAACAATATTCACTACAATATCATACAAAACAATCGTAACAGACGTACATAAACATTAAACATTGATTTCAACACATAAAAGGAAGGAGACCGATGTGCACCCGCTGCCGACTTTGGACGGCCATCTGCTTTTAGCAATTTTCTGTCGGATGTAGCGAGCTCATGCATGTTATCACCCGTTAGACATTCAGAGAGCGAGAAAAGGTTGTCGGGGTCATGTCTTCTCTAAAGAGGTTTACATAGGGCCCGTCATGGGGTCCTGTCACCACAGTCAGTCATAGTCGATATCTTAAGAATGCGCTGATGGAAGACTGTAGATTGTTCAAGTACAGTGTACCAGAGCAAGTGTCCGTTTGGTTGTAGAATGATTATATTCATGGTATAAAAGGCGTTTGGTGATTCTGACGCAATATCAATGGTACTTCTGTATGTCTTTGATCCTTTTTGATATTATTTGTTATGTCGCAAGAAAGGGCAGGTTATGAAGTGTACTAGGTTGCTTGTATGGGCCCGAATTTCAATAAAAGCTGATAATAATTTTTGTTAAATATAAAAAATCCACCTAAAAATGTCTTGGAAATTTGTAAATTTCTATTATAAAAATCCAAAACATTAGTACATACTAAAGGACTTCGTTCTTCATATACGCTGACTTTCCCCGGGCCCCCTAATCTCACTGTTATTCATTCCGAGGTTCGCAGCCGTTCCAGTGGATTAGTGCATATAGTGCACTGAAATTATTATTGCCTTGGATCAACATTTCAATATGATAACTTATTTATTCATAATATTTTATCATATTAGATTACACCACAGGTTATATACGTTTATATATATATATAGTATCGGGGTATATTATGTGATGAACTTATTCATTAGTACATGTAGTTCACCGCGAAATATAGACTAAGTATGAAACCTTGCAAAAACGTAGAAGAGAAGCCACTTCTAGATTCTCCAAAACATGTGCATCTCCCGGAGAAAGAGCACCGAGGACAACAAACTTTGGGAATACAAGCATGTATAATATGGATAGCGCTGATACTTTATTCATGTGGCATAATGGGTGGAATGGGAACAATGAAGCAGTATACTTATAAAACCGTGCGAGACTACTATAATTTGTCTGGAGATGATAAAGGACCCATTCGAAACAAAGACGGATGTAGCGTAAATACGACGTCATCAAAATCGAATCATGAAAAGGCTGCTGATTGGCTCCTTTATTTTGAATTGACGGAATATTCAATAGTACTTCCTGTTGTTGCATTATGTGGAATATACTCGGACTTCTACGGAAGGAAACCATTCATATTAATATCAACAATTGGAGGTGTTTTACAATACACATTTTTTACACTTGTTTTCTATTTGTCTTTACCTTTGCCATTTTTACTTATAGGATATGCCATCGGTGGTATTACAGGATCAGAACATGTGTTGTTCATGTGCTGCTGCGCTACAATGGCCGACACTACCGAAGACAACAAGTCAAGGTCCTTTTACATGGCCTGTGTTTATCTTTGTCTTGGACTAGGGGTTTCTATCTCACAGCTTGGAATCGGATATGCTATAAAATATTTCGGATTTGGGGTACCATTGACAATATGTGCAGCTTTTGTACTCAGCTCAGTACTTCTTTTCAGTCGTATGTCCGAAACGCATCAAAATCGGAGCCAGCACAAGACATTCTGTCAGTCACTTAGTAGACTCATAGGATTTTATCATGACAAGACATACATGAAAAACACTACGAAATGGAAGTTTATGTTGTGTTTGATTGCATTCATAGTATGTCTTTCTCCGATTATATGTCGAAATACCGTAGAAACTCTTTATCAGCTTGGAGAACCATTTTGTTTTACATCGGAACAAATTGGATACTACAGTGCGCTTAAGGAGTTTGTGCAATTATTGCTTGGAACAGTACTTCTACGCCTATTACATTTTTGCATCAACGATGAGATTATTTTGTACATTGGGTGTCTATCAGGAATAGCATATTTCATGATGGAAGGATTTGCTGTTAATGCATGGATGATATACTTTGGTATTGTAATACTTCCCTTTTTCTCTCTTTTACAACACATGACGTTTCATCTCGCCCAGAGATAGATATTTTTTTATCATGCTTAAGTTAGGTGTAGTCCATTCACTTCCTATTCATTTTCATTTACATAACACATTGCCATTTGGAAAATGAGAGGAACGCACTAGTGACCATCAAATTCTTGCACACAGACCATGTTAAATTATTCTTAAAAAGTTATAAGGTTTGGTTCCAAATCTGTGCAGTCAACTAAACGATATAGATGAAGCCGAGCTATGTTCCCGCTGTCGTTTAAGTATAAGAAGTAATTTTTTTTAAAAACACGAATAAATATGTCTTCTTTAATTTTGGCTTAAAAATCAACAGATTCAACAAAATAAGATATAACTACATGTACTTCACTGAATCTGTACCGAATCAAGTCTTATCAGTTTTGACATTTTTCTGCACTGCCAAAGTGACGGGTGTTACTAGCAAACAGGAGATTCTTACTCTTCCCGGACACCTGATCTCATCTCCATTTGGATGTGTTATGCTCCTTTACAGAACGTTTAGCGTGTTATATGTAGTTTCATATGTTACCTTGTTTTGCATGCCCATTCATTGTGATTTTTGAATTCTAATTCGGACATGGTGTTTCAATTCCTCTCACTAAGATGCAAAAATCAAAAGCTGAAGACAGTTTATGGTCAATATTCAATATACTTGCTTGGTGATTATAATGATATCATACCAGTACTAGTATATATCATATTTTCTACAGGAGCCGTATGTGGTACTATGTGCACGATACCTATACCGTTGTTGAGGTCCTTCCTGTCAAGGATGGTTCACGACGATAAGCAAGGTAAGATTTCTTTATCATCACATTTACAGAGTCTGTAAAAGTCTTAATTTACAATATGATAGCTTAATTGAAAGTTATGTATATTAGCGAAAAAAGGCTTGGAAATAAGTTATTCTGAGCGTTGCCATTTTAAGGTATCCATTGTACAATAGAGTCATTTTACACAGCGTTTTAATCATCTCCATTGTAAAGTATGGTAAATTTTATGCCTGGTAAGGTACTATAAACTATATATTTTCTGAAAGGTAATGATGCCCTGAGTACAGATATAAGACTCCTGGGTCTTAAAAATCAAAGGGGAAAAACTCTTGTACAATTTTGTCATTTTGCATAGGTTTTATAGAGAAAATAGACAATTTAAATGCTTCACCAGTTATTCCCCTTTATTTTTCTGACCCCAAAATTATTATTTTTGACCAGTGGGCATTATAACCTTTCAGAAAATATTTAGTTTATAGTGCCTTACCAGGAATGGAAAAATGCCCTATTGTACATCGGATACCTTAAACCCTTTATCAATCGAATATAACTTTGGTATTATTTCGAAAAATTCATTTGTTAGAAAAAAACATAAATCATATTTAAGTTAACAGTACCGATTTGCAATCATTATGGCTGCCAATTACATAACTACTCTTATCGTCACTATTGAGTCCTATGGTCTATCTAGTTATGGTACTAGGTGTCAGAGTTTGTATTGTCATTCATGTATTGTCTATTTTTGTTTTTCCCTTATTTTGTCCTCTTTCTGTGAATGTTCTCCATTATCTAAGTATCAAGGGAGATTAATATTGCTGTCTGATATTGGCTTGTGGTGTTCCTTGTTCCCCTTACGTCTCTTTCTGTGAGTGTTTGCTGTATGGTTTTGTATTGGGTGTTTTGGGGTTTTGCTGTGGGTACTGCAACCGAGAGTTGTTGGAGATCCCCTCCTTTCTTTTGTATTTGTTTATCCCGGCAGTAGCTTGTTTTCATCTTGAAATCATGAGTAAATTAATCTATCTTTAACACTTAAAACAATTTCGTCGAAAGTTTTGAATGAACTTCCTTAAACTGCACTAAACTTTTGAAGCCTCCATTTCTAAATGCGTGGTAGCAGACATACATGTTTTCGGATAATGAATTTTCGTCAGTGACACTTCAAGTCAAATTTCTCAGTTGAAACAATAGCCACTTCAATTTCAAAAGTTTCAATTCAATTTAAAGACATACACGGATGATACTTTACTGTCGCCTCAAACACTGAAGAGTTTTTAAATGGAGGGTGGAGGGATATAAAAATGTATAACACAGCACATACTTAATTCTCGAAAGCTCAGTCGGTTTATATGGTGCTTTCTTGTGCCTTGAATGTTTCGTGAGTACGTATCTCGTCAAGACCTCGTTTTTCAATTGTCTATCACCAACAAATAAAGTTGAAGGTGAAATGATATTGAATTTTTCCATTTTCCATCATGCTTTCAAGTGAAAATATCCAGGAGTTTATATATTTTACTTACTACCAGAATATTTTTATATGTGAAAGGCCGCTTTTGTAACAAAATTGGCAGAAATCCATCCTTTTTCCTAATTACCCAGGTATGGCCTTAAGTTTGTGTAATTTATAGCACTAGTACTTCTTTTCACAGGTGCCGTTTTTGCAAACATGTATGTACTCGAGACAGCAACTGAATTATTTTCCAACTCTCTGTTTCTTACAATCTATGCTAAAACACAGAATTTTATGAGGGGATTCGTCTTCGTTGTCTTTTCTTTGTTCTTTTTCATCTTTGGGATTATAACTTTGTAAGTATATGGATGTTTCCCAACTTTTTGTTACTATGAATATTGAAATTATGTTCGGCAAGTTTTTATTAAAAGTAAATAAGAGTGGTTACAAAGCAGAAAATTGATTTTTGAACTTCTAACTTTAAGTTAACGGATGATAACATTAAATCGATAGTATGACCCAAACCTAAATGTAATCCATGAAAAGTATGGATAATGACAATATCCCAATATACAGCACAAAATCGATAATTCAGAAAGTCATAAACCGAAGGCATACAAAATCAGGATAAAACAAGAATCAAAGCAAACAAAGAAAAATCTTCACCATCTGAAAAGAATCGAACTCCCAATATGGGAGTGAGACCAGGTGCCCAGGAAGAGTCAGCATCTCCTGTTTGCATGCAACATCCGTCACTTCAATTCGGAAGAATTGTCACATCCGGTTACTTCCATTTCGGAAGATACAAGTATATTCGGTGGTTGGATGGTTAAAATGTTCTAAGACAAAATATCATCCAACATTCTATAGAGTGGGACATCATAGTGTATGACGAGTTCCCCATAGCGACCGTAGAACTTCCTCATTGACGAGGTTAGTCGATCACAAACATATCCCTGACTGAGAAGCTTATCTGAAAAACGCCTAGCTCTCAGAACAAAATCTGTATATTTGGTACTTGCTCTGTAATAGCGTATCAACTGAGATATGAACATGCCATAAGCAGGCGGTGAAGGGATCTGGATACTCAGAAAAGAAAAGTTTGTGATGTTGAAATTGAAGTCGTCACGTTTGTCATAGAGTCAGGTGTTCATGTGACCATCAGTGTCGTAGGACAACTTTATGTCAAGATAGGATGCTGAATCATTTGTCTCTGTAGTTTCTTTGACTTCAAGCTCCGAATGATAGAATCTGCTGAGGTAATCCGCAAATTTTTATTATTGATGGACAGCACATCGTTTATGTATCTGTAAGTGAAGTTAAAATTAGTACCTGCGTATCTGTTCCCTTCAGGGACCAAAGATTGAATGAATTCAGCTTCGTACGAGTAAAGAAAAATGTCGGCAAGGAGTGGGGCACAATTGGTTCCCATTGGAATTCCAACAAGTAACTGGAAGACCTTTCCTCCAAACACCACAAAAATGTTGTCTATCAGATAGTATAACATCTGAATATTATCTGCATCGGTGTACTTACTTTTACAATCGGACTTTTCATTAACAGAGTAGGTTTTGTCGTAATTAACAACAATAAATTTATATTTCCGATTCCCGTTCTTAATTGCTTGTTAACGCATTACTTAAAATTTTTGCGAGTCTTTCTTTCAATTTCGAATGTGGGATTGTTGTGTAAAGTGTCGAAAAATCAAAGGCTTTGATCGAATGGACTCTATTGAAATGAGTCGATTTCAGATGTTCTAAAAGTTCTTTTGAATTCTTTAAAATCCACATCTGGTTAATATCGCTTCGAGAATATACTGCCGAACAATATTCATGAAGTCCAGATTTGATTTCAGTTAAACATTTGGTGAATAAGTTCGATACAGGTTTGGTTGAACATTTTGAGGAACCAGTGATATTTGCTGAATCATATCCATCTAAAATGACTGAATGGTACATTTAAAAGAGAATATTAAATAAATTATTCTGAGTCTAAAAGGGTATCTCAATCACTTTCTGCTCGATCAGCCCTTAGATTTTACATTTATGATTCTTTGCCGCACATCGATACGCCTTTTAATTATATTATTTATTGACATGATTTCTTCAAATGTATATACGGCATTTTTTATTTTAATTATAACAATACATGTATTTAAATTTTGTGCAAAAAGGTAACAAGTTGGAACACTTCGATTTTCTTATTATTTACACTTATTTTCGTTTGCAGTGTGGAGCAGTTAAATTACCCCCCCCCCCCCCCCCCTGAATGAATGTTTTAAGTGTATTGTCGGGTTGACACCATATATTACGTTGGAAACTTGTCACTTCATCCTAAAACATCATCGAAATAAAAGGAGGTTAACATCCTAGAATCATCAATTCAATGCTCTTTTTGTCATAGGTTTTATTAGTCCCCTACCGGCTCGCTGGAGGGGACTTATAGTTTCCATCCCGTTTGTCCGTCTGTCTGTCTGTCACACTTTGGTTTTCCAGATTTTTTTCTGTTGTTGCGTATATTTAACTCATTTTTGGCATGTGAGTGTGTCTCAATGTGATACAGATCAAGTTTGAGTTTGGTTCAAACTGACCTATTTTTACAGGGGTTATGGCCCTTGGACTTTCCTGAAATTTCATGAAATTCTCAGTTTTCCGGACTTTTCTTCCATGGTATTACAGATATTGAAATGATTTTTTGTATGTGAAAATATCTTAGTATTATACAAATCAAGTTCGAATTTGGTTTTGATTGTTCCATTTTTACAGGAGTTATGGTCCCTGGACTTAGCAAATTTCATGAAATTCCCAGTTTTCGGGACTTTTCTTGGCTGTTATTGTAGACATTGAAATAGTTTTTTTATGTGAATACATCTTAGTGTTATACAGATCAAGTTCGAGTTTGTTTTCGAATTATCTATTTTCAGGAGAGTTATGGCCCTTGGACTTATTAAATTTCATGAAATTCTAAGTTTTCCGGTTTTTGTTCCATGATATTGCAGATATTGAAATTATTTTTAGTATGTGAATAAATCTCATTGTGATACGGATCAAGTTCGTGTTTCAATTCAATTGACCCACTTTTACAGGAGTTATGGCCCTTGGACTAATTTTCATGAAATTCTCAGTTTTCCGGTCATTTTTTCAAGTTATTGCAGATATTGAAAAAAATTAATTATATTAAACATCTTAGTGTTATACAGATCAAGTTGGAGTTTTTGGTTTCGATTTTGGTTTTGACCCATTTTTACAGGAGTTATGGTCCCTGGACTTACATTTTTGTAGCAAATTTTTGATATTCTCAGTTTTCCGGATGTTTCTTGGCTGTTGTTGCAGATATTGTTGGGTTTTGCTTGACCTGTTTTTACAAAAGTTATGGCCCCTTAGCAAATTTCATGAAATTTTCTGTTTTCCAAACTTTTTTCTTCAATGCACATATTGAACTTATTTTCATATGGGCATTCATCTTTTGGTGTAAGTTCAGGTCAAGGAAGAGATGGACATGAATTAATGCCGGTAGGGGACTTATATCACTTTGCGATTCATAAATTTATCTAACTGACATCTATGGTATTGATTCGGAGCCGTGATCTCTTTACCATGTGTTTACAAAGAGGATGGACAAAATTCAAACAATCAAACCAGAGGGCGCTGAAATAAAATCAATCTGGCTGAGTTAAAAAATTACTTTGACTTGAGATACCACTGATGAAGATTAACTAACCGAAACACGTGTCTGCATGGTGCAATAAAATGTTGCTCAGGAAAGTAAGAAGTTGGATCACTTCCATTTTTCACATATTACGGTAATTATGACTATAATAACAGAAAGACGTATACTTAGTATTATAATTTTCTTTTTTATTTCAGACCCATAGCAGTATCCAATTATAGACAACGCACTGCAGAGAATGACTTTCCTGCGAGAAGTGTTAATTCGAGTAATACAAATAAGATAAAATAAGACTTTATTTTAGATAACACGAAGAGTTTTGTTAAATGCTAAAATTCAGTGAAATGCTGAAGTTTGCCTTGAGATATTTATTTTAAGTTTTATACATCGATTCTTTAAAGATATCATTTTGGCTATTCAGACAAAGGGTTTGATTTAAGGAATCATTGTAATATTGTTTTGATTGATCGAGGTATCAACACCAAAAATTTTGGGAAACTGCATCGTGCGCGTAGCGCAAGATGCATAAGTTTTTCCTCAAGTTTTGGTGTTGATACCTCGATCAATCAAAACAATATTACACTGATTACTTATCATTTCATTTCATCGCTTTTCAACGTTTATTTGCAGCTTTGAAATCGTGTTGCTAACGACGTTGCTTATGACGTTGCTAGTCGCGTACTTCCGTTTTGTGTTGATACAGCCAATCAGAATCGTCTTTTGAAATTATTATATAATATTATATAACTAGGATGTAACGTCGATTCTGATTGGCTGACGCGCGAGTCATTATTTTCCGATAATGACCGCTGACGGAAGATAATGACTCGGTGTGGTATTTGTCCTGATTTCAGTATTTTCGAAAAAATTGTTTTTAGTTATTTTGTTAAATATTTAAAGTTGAGATATACTTTTCACAAAAAAATGCAATTAATTGTTGAATTCTTGATGAATGATTATGTGTATATATTGTTTTGAACATTATTTTAATCATATATAGTCTAACTATTCCTTATATAATATAACAAATAAGGACTTGGCCTCGGTCATTATGTCAATATAATGACCCGATGAGATTTGTAATATCGACCTCGGCCTTCGGCCTCGGTCAATATTACAAATATCATCGGGTCATTATAATGACATAATGACCTCGACCAAGTCCATATTTGTATATTAACAATGATAAATTAACAATGGAAATTAAATGATTTGTTAATACAATGTCCACCTCACCATGATAATTGATACGACAAATCCGCTTTTAGGTCTGTACGATTGTTTATTTTCTTGGCTTAAAATTTCCTTAAAAATATATAACTAGTTTACTTTGTTGTGCTTGTGATTCACTTTTATGTCAAAAAGTTATTGTATCCTATGGCAAGTGAAGAAATAAAGATTTTTTAAAAGCCTTTTCCATACTGGACTACGTCGGGGCTGTGGTATCGCCCCCATGTGCAGCTGTGTAACAAAACTAAGATGGAATACACTGGTAGTGAACTTTATCAATTTTCAACTATTTTTAAAAGTAAAAAGTCAAGATTTTAGAGCATTTTCACAGCCAATTGTGCCTCACATGAAATTCATATGAAATGAGCATCATGTAAATTTCACATGAAAGTTCATATGAAATTCATATAGATTTCACATAAGATATATGGGATTTCAAATGAATTTTCATTTCATACGATGTATTATGAAACGAGTTGTGGGTTTTATATCCCCGAGCCTTGGAGAGGGGATATAAAACGCACAACGAGTTTCATAATACATCGTATGAAATGAAAATTCATTTGAGATTCTTTTTATCGCATGATATTGCCTAAATATGTGTATATCTTACGTGAAATCAACGTTTCTGAGAATAAGAGGCGAACCACGCTGTGAGCTACAGGTCGTCTGTTACGCCATGAGAAGTAGTACCCCATCGTACAGGCATATTCTGTGCGTAAGAGAAAAGATATTTCAAATTTGTTTAGTATTTTAATGTAATAATTACTTCTACATCAATTTTATACCTCAGTCACACCTAGCCGGATAAGGCGAACGGACGAGTAACGGATAGCAAAATTGTCAATCCGTTGGTGTCCGTTCGCATCCGTTACTCATCCGTTATTTGTCCGTTACATCTCCGTTTTATCCGTTACTCGTCCGGCGATGACCGTTGGTGACCGTTCTGTCCGTTGGCAAGTTTTGAGCATGCTCAAAACTTGTCAACGGACAGAACGGACTAAGGCGTCCGTTACTTATACGTTACATGTCCGTTGGAATCCGTTTTGTCCGTTACTCGTCCGTTACATCTCCGCTAGGTGTCCGCTAGTTGTCCGTTTATATCCGTTTGATGTCCGTTGATGTCCGGTAGACTCGAGTCACGAACGGTCATCTACCGGGCGCGAAACGGATAAAACGGAGATGTAACGGACAGCTACCGGAGGCCAACGGACGAGTAACGGATGTCTGTTTCGTCCGGTTCATATGCGTTGCACATCCGTTTAATCCGTTGCTTTTCCGTTTCTCGTACGGTGAAGTCCGTTATACGTCCGTTACTTTTCCGGTAGATAGCCGGTACTCGTACGGTACGCGTCCGTTCAAAACTAGTCGCCAGAGCCTCGGGCAGTGTCAGAGTTGACTTTTTTACAAACGGACGACCAACGGACTAAGGATATTGGCATTTTTTTTATCCGTTATACATCCGTTCGCGCTATCCGGTAAGGTGTGACGCGACCATTAATCATTGATATTGAATCCGCGTCTGAATTTAACAATCGACCGACATTTGAAAGGTCACACTTGTCAAAGTTTATGTGATTAGGTTCCAAACTTGACCAATCGCATTCCAGCAGAGCGATAAACTTCATGTCAGAGCGATAAACTTCATGTCAGAAACTTCACATGAATTTCATGTAAATTTCGTGTTCGTGCTCGTTTCACACAAATTTCATGTGAACTTTTATGTAAATTTCATGTAAATTTCACGTGAATTTCATATGAGGCACAATTGGCTGTGTATGTTTCCGTTCCGTAGTGTCAGCATTATGTACGATAATATCTCTCGTTTGTACAAGGACTGGGAGGAGAAATACACCAACATCAGACATATCAACTTCAATAAACATCAGGGAACAACTAACCCTTCAACAAAACCATATCAAATGGCGCAAAAATACATACAAAGATATATCTCTAGACTCACAGTAAATGTTGTTGTTTATACATGTACATTGTACAAATTGTATAAATTCAAGTCGATCTCATCGTAAGATTACATCAATATGAATACTCTACGTAAAATGGGTAATTGTTAAAATGAATGCTCCTTTAAACATTTATATCAAAGACATGGTTTTATGAAAACAATTCATGCGCTGCTGGCTGAAGCTAGCTCATGTTCGTTAACTTGAATTACCTTCACCGGCAAAAACGCGAATTCAAGAAGGTTGCTGTTTAAAATTACAATTTATGACTTAATTCTTGTCGTAATATAATAAATATAAGGAGGAAGACGTAATGAAAATTTTGATTTATATGTGACTGACATATCTGTAGTATTTGGAGGGTTTTCACAAAATGGTGGGAATTCTAATGGGGGCCAACTGTGTTCCACTTTTTATTGATATTTTCCGTACTTATATGAAGCAGAGTTTGGTACGTCCTCGCTGTCTTGTGGAAAGATGTCCTTTTAAACTGCAACGCAATTCTATTATACAGATACATTGACGACATGCTCTCAGTTAATAATGCATATAGCTTGCAGATCGTCTAAGAACAATGTCTGTCCTTGTGAATAAGAATGGTAAGAAGCCTCTGTTCAAAAGCAGCAACTCTGCTTCAATTCATACATGTGTATGCCATATTATCTTTCGACAATAATGGTAACTGTATAAAAAACATGACGACTTCGGCTTGAAAATTCCCTTTCCTGAGTTGTAAAATTTCATCGTCGCCCGCCAATGGTGTATTCCTATCGCAGACCGATACGCCATTTCAACGCAAGGAAAACGGTTTATCCAGCTATGCTGCTGGAGGACAGTCTTCTAGACAAATACGTCCATCTATGCTGCTGGAGGACAGCCTTCTAGATAAATACGTCCATCTATGCCGATGGAGGACAGCCTTCTAGACAAATACGTCCAGCTATGCTGCTGGAGGACAGCCTTCTAGACAAATACGTCCATCTATGCCGATAGAGGACAGCCCTCTAGACAAATACGTCCAGCTATGCTGTTGGGGGACAGCCTTCTAAACAAATACGTCATGCTATGCCGCTGGAGGACAGCCTTCTAGACAAATACGTCCAGCTATGCTGCTGGAGGACAGACTTCTAGACAAATACGTCCAGCTATGCTGCTGGAGGATAGCCTTCAAGACAAATACGTCCAGCTATGCTGCTGGAGGATAGCCTTCTAGACAAATACGTTCAACTTTGCTGCTGGAGGACAGCTTTCTAGACAAATACGTCCAGCTATGCTGCTGGAGGACAGCCTTCTAGACAAATACGTCCAGCTATGTTGCTGGAGGACAGCCTTCTAGACAAATACGTCCAGTTATGCTGCTGGAGGATAGCCTTCTAGACAAATATGTCCAGCTATGCTGCTGGAGGACAGCCTTCTAGACAAATACGTCCAGCTATGCTGCTGGAGGACAGCCTTCTAGACAGACATTTCTGAATATGGTGCACCAAACGTGCATGTTTCGGATAATGAATCATAGCAAAAATGTAAAAAAAAAAAAGAAAACGTAAAACGCTTTTGATTCCTATAATAGATTAAAACTCTCAATAATCGATTATTTGGCGATTTGATTAACAGAAAAAGATCTTTTTTATGAAAAAAAAAATAAGTTGAGGTGTCTCAAATAGTGTAAAATGACAGATGTCGAGCCCCTCGCATATTAGACTCAGTGCATTTCAATATCAGCTTCTATTTCAGGAAGATTGTCGTGACGTTGACACAATGAAGTGCTGCTGTAATTATTTTCTTGAAAACTACAACTTTCAATGTAAATGATAAGAGTCTGCATTATTAATCAATAAAGTCGTGTTATGGAAATGTCTGAGCAACTTACATATAGGACGGGGTTTCAAGGTCTTATCTTTCTTTACAATATTCTAGAACAATTCCCGTTATGAAGTCCTGTCGTCATGGTTGGTCAGTCTATGATACTGCAACAAAACCGTATATGTCCTAGTGATGACTTCAGAGTCATTGTGTCCGGTAAAGAAAAGAATTCGTTTTATTTTTCACAGGTTCAGTGTAAGATTTATCAATCTTCGAGCTTTGTTATTTGTGTCACAATACCAAGGGAAAAAAAGTTCACTTTTGTAAACACATTTAATTGTTTTATAACATTATCGATGCAAACTTGAAAAAAAGTCGTTTAAAGATCAAGGACATCTTTGTAAAAGAAATTTGCTTTTCAGTCGAAGTCTTATTTATTGATTTTTTTTTGTGTGAAACTATTTTGCATGCTTCATTATACATATAAATTATGGTACATGCGCCCACTCTTGTTGGTGCATTATTCAAAAAAGTTACGGGGTTTACTGTGCCTTTCAAAGATTTCAGCATTTCTTTAAAAAGTTTCCGAAACTAAATTTCTCAAGTTCTTCGTATCCCCCCCTTTTTTTATTTCTGCATAGCTTAACTTAATTTCAAATATTCGCGCGCAAGCTAACATTGTCCGAACTCTTCAGTGTGAAGGTAAGATTTGTGCATTGTGTGAAAATGGATACAGGAAGGTAGAAATCTTTCATCATCGTACTTGAAAAAGGTGAATAAAAGTTTCTTTGTTCCAATATGACCTATAAGAAATACCGTATGAGAGACTTGGTATAAAAGGAAGTCGAAATATAGTCTGTCAATGTACGAGTTTCGGCTGTATAGCTTGTTTGAAAGTCTGTTTATGTTTGAATTTTCGTTTCCCTCTTGTATTTTTTTAAGAAACGGAAGTGCCCCGTGTGAGTCATTTGTCAGCGTGTTCTTTGTTTATACCCGTCCTATCTTCTGTATTTATTTAATGTACATTGAATATATCGTTATAGAATATCATCGTTTGTACAAAGTAAGAAGATTTCGGCTTGTATCATGTCAAACAGACACTCTAGTGAACAGGGTCAGAGGAAATCCTATCCACATATGTCTTATGGATTATGAGAGTCATAGAGCTGAACTTGCTGACTAGGAATTATTTTCTACTTCATGCTTAATCTTATCCATCAAACATTATCATTTATCTCTGTCGTGGGCTCAGAAAAAAATCTCTATCCTGTGTCTGAACTGAAGATGTTTCTTGAACAATTAGCATCCGTAGTTCATAATGAATCAACATAATAAATACCTTCAGTGTTCAGCTAGAAAACAAAAAGGGCAGGGCGCCAGGTAGGGCACCTCTGTGTGCGATGGGCCAAAGAGGGCACATCATGCATGCGCAGAGGGCAAGGGTGGGCACATTTATAGGGGCGCGGTAAGCAAGGGAGGGCACATTTTTGCATTTTGTAGTCAAAGGAGAGTATATTTTACAAAGCATACACTTTTTATACGCCCGTCATTTGACGGGACGTATTATGGTATGGCGAAGTCCGTCCGTCTGTCCGTCCTCCTATGGAACGCAATAACTTGAATACGCGTCAACGGATTTTTATGAAATTTATACATAGTGATCAGACTGTGGAGAGGAAGCCGCCTTTCGATTTTCAGGTTCATCCGATTTGTCGTTACAGAGTTATGGGACTTAGATTTTTAAAATACAGTGAAAATATACTAAAATATTTAAAAATTATTTAAAAATCTATTTATGGTCGAAATGTTTTGAAATTTGGTATACTTCAAGTAGAAAGGATGTTCTTTGACATACGTAAGGGGTTTTTAATTTTTTTGTCGCATAACCGAGATATTGTGTGTAATAGGAAGGGGGGAGGGGTGGGTTATATGCACATACATGTTAAGCTAAGGGCAAAATATAGGCGCATGGAACGCAATAACTTGAATATGCGTCAACGGATTTTCATGATATTCATACATTTTGATTGGACTGTGGAGAGGAAGCCGCCTTTCGATTTTCAGGTTCATTCGATATGTCGTTACAGAGTTATGGGACTTAGACATTTTAAAATACAGTGAAAATATACTAAAATAGTTAAAAATTATTTAAAAATCTATTTCTGGTCGAAATGTTTTGAAATTTTGTATACTTAAGGTAGAAAGGATGCTCTTTGACATATGTAATGGGTTTTTAATTTTTTGGTCGCATAAGCGAGATATTGTGTGTAATAGGAAGGGGGGGGGGTTATATGCACATACATGTTAAGCTATGGGCAAAATATAGGTGCATGGAACGCAATAACTTGTCAACGGTTTTTCATGATATTCATACATTTTGATTGGACTGTGGAGAGGAAGCCGCCTTTCGATTTTCAGGTTCATTCAATATGTCATTACAGAGTTATGGGACTTAGATATTTTAAAATACAGTGAAAATATACTAAAATAGTTAAAAATTATTTAAAAATCTATTTCTGGTTGAAATGTTTTGAAATTTTGTATACTTCAAGTAGAAAGGATGTTCTTTCACATATATAACGGGTTCTTGAATTTTTTGTCACATAATCCAGAAATTATGTGTAATTGGGGGGGGGGGGTTATATGCACATACATGTTAAGCTAAGGGCAAAATATAGGTGCATGGAACGCAATAACCTGAATATGTGTCAACAGATTTTCATGATATTTGTACATTTTGATCAGACTTTGAAGAGGAAGCCGCCTTTCGATTTTAAGCTAGGTTCATCCAATTTGTCCTTATGGAGTTATGGGACTTAGATATTTTGGTGTTGTGAAAAAAATCCCAACGGGCGTATCTTGCTGCGTGAGCGTAGGCTTTATTTGCAAATAAGGCACTTATTTCTTTTGCAGTGCATCTTCAATAACAAAATTAAAGTACAAACATAATCAAAATTTCGCAAGTTTTATTGTTTCAGTCTGTAATTCATGTACTTGCTATGCACTATTGCCTATAGTGACCGTTTACAGAAGCATTAAGGTTATGATCATTTCCTGTACACTGTGCAACGAGACCAGCGACCTTGGTTTTCCGTTTTATAAAATTTCTCTCTTGTGTTACCATTTTTTGGAGACTGCGGTAGTCATCTGCGTAACAATGTATAAGCGTCTATGTATATTCTTTATTTCTTTCGCATACTTATCTGTTTATAGTCATGATTATTTTGTGTATTGAATATCTTGAAAGTATTGATGCTGATAGACCGAGAATTACGTCGGTACGTGTTTTGTGAGAGCAATTTCCACGGTCAAGAAGACATTGATTCTCCACGTATTTAGTGCATTGAAAAATAAGTAAATAAAAATAGATCAAGAAGATAGATAAACTTATCGCCGATTTCTAAACGGACCCACCCCAATACTCGTATATTATAGTTGTCCGTTTTAGCTTGGGAATTAAGTTTTGAGACGGAAAGCATAGATACAATGTACATGTAAAATGTCATCATAATCATCAGAAATAAAATCGTATAAATTCATCAAGGCGGATTCATTTGTGTTTATGTCGCGAGCCGTTGTTAACGACTTGAAGCTATATTGGCGCAAATTAAGAATGAAGTTATAGATTGCTTTGCAATTTTTGTCTTTTCATTCTCAATCTTTGCTAACGTTTCCCGGAAGTCATGCTGTTAGTTGTTCTGCACTGTGCGGTCAACTTTAAATGTCAAAATATGAAGTGAAAATTTGTTTTAGAAATAATTCTCGCACGATCGATAACACCTATCTTCCACTTGTACAAGTATACTTGCTTATTTAATCAAAACATCTTAATTAGGCAGTCGTTTGTACTACTCGTAAAGGTGCTAAATGATTGTACAAACAATTCAATTAGGCAAAGTACATATTTAAGACGGTAATGCATAAATTACCGCAAACGGACAACAAAATCGAAACTTACATGTAGAAGGCGGATCAAGAAGTGCAACAAGAGGAAAACGGGAGGGCATCAAGGGCGCAACAAAAGGGCATCAAGGGCGCAAGGGAGGGCATCAAGGGTGCAAGGGAGGGCATCAAGGGCGCAAGGGAGGGCATCAAGGGCGCGACGCCCTTCTATTTTGGCCTAGCGGGAACACTGACCTTAGTATTAGTGTTCTCACTGATGTGTCCTAGACACATCAAAATTGACTCGGGACGCAGTATTGTGAAAAGTTGGGCGTCCACGGACACGTCAATTTTTTCTTTTTACCCTAAGATTTCAGCCTCTAGCATTATTTTTCACACCTTTTTGACCGTACTTAAAATTAAACACCTGCGCCCCTAAATGAGTTGATGTGAGCGGACAATAGTGGGTTTTTGTCCCCCGCTTTCGTGAAAGCGCGGGGACATTAAAACCGGTTCGTCCGTCTGTCCGTCCGTCTGTCTGTCCGTCAGTCACAAAAACTTTAACCTTGTGCAGAACTTTTGAATGGAAAGTGATAGGGCTTTGATATTTCACATGTGTATTCCTTGTGACAAGACCTTTCCATGGATACCAAAATTTTTGACCTTGTGACCTTGACCTTGGACTTTGACCTACTTATTAAAAACTTTAACCTTGACCATAACTTTTGAATGGAAAGTGATAGGGCTTTGATATTTCAGATGTGTATTCCTTGGGACAAGACCTTTCCATGGATACCAAAATTTTTGACCTTGTGACCTTGACCTTGGACTTTGACCTACTTATTAAAAACTTTAACCTTGACCATAACTTTTGAATGGAAAGTGATAGGGCTTTGATATTTCACATGTGTATTCCTTGGGACAAGACCTTTCCATGGATACCAAAATTTTTGACCTTGTGACCTTGTCCTTGAACTTTGACCTACTTATTAAAAACTTTAACCTTGACCATAACTTTTGAATGGAAAGTGATAGGGCTTTGATATTTCACATGTGTATTCCTTGTGACAAGACCTTTCCATGGATACCAAAATTTTTGACCTTGTGACCTTGGACTTTGACCTACTTATTAAAAACTTTAACCTTGTGCAGAACTTTTGAATGGAAAGTGATAGGGCTTTGATATTTCACATGTGTATTCCTTGTGACAAGACCTTTCCATGGATACCAAAATTTTTGACCTTGACCTTGGACTTTGACCTACTTATTAAAAACTTTAACCTTGACCATAACTTTTGAATGGAAAGTGATAGGGCTTTGATATTTCACATGTGTATTCCTTGTGACAAGACCTTTCCATGGATACCAAAATTTTTGACATTGTGACCTTGACCTTGGACTTTGACCTTCTTATTAAAAACTTTAACCTTGACCATAACTTTTGAATGGAAAGTGATAGGGCTTTGATATTTCACATGTGTATTCCTTGTGACAAGACCTTTCCATTGATACCAAAATTTTTTACCTTTTGACCTTGACCTTGGACTTTGACCTTCTTATTAAAAACTTAAACCTTGACCATAACTTTTGAATGGAAAGTGATAGGGCTTTGATATTTCACATGTGTATTCCTTGTGACAAGACCTTTCCATGGATACCAAATATTTTGACCTTGTGACCTTGACCTTTTGAGTTCGACCTACTTTTCAAAAAACTATAACCTTGTCCATAACTTTTTAATGGAAAATGATAGGGCTTTCACATTTCACATGTGTATTCCTTGTGATGAGACCTTTCTGTTGGTAACAACATTCTGACCTTGTGACCTTGTCCATGGAGGTTGACCCACATTTAAAAACTTCAACCTCGACCATAAGTTTTTGATTTTAATTTAAATCATAGGTCTTAAATATTTCACATGTGCATACCTTTTCATAAGCCCTGTCCCTTGGAAACAAAACAAAAGTTTGTACCTTTTGACCTTTTCTTGGAGTTAATCTTTCATATTTAGAATGTTGATAATATATGAGATATATTATTAAAACTTAAGAATGGGGGGATGTCTGTAAGGATTTCTTTAAAGACAAACACCCAAAAGCCGGGGACCACAATTCCTTGAATTTGTTTATTAATATTGAATACATGTACACATTGCATACCTTTGGTCAACAAATATGGCAGCCCAGGGCTCTGATTGGCTGATGCATTTTCGACTTCTCCTCTGCAACCGCTGCACAGTATTTCACGAAACATTACAGGAAGCAAGTACTCAAGGTCCTCTACCAAAGTTTTGTTTTTTGTGCCAATTGGTCAACAAATATGGCTTGAGGGATCTGATTGGCTGACACATTTTCCACTTCTCCTCTTTAACTGCTGCACAGAATCTCAGAAAACCTTACAGGAAGCAAGTACTGAAGGTCTACCAAGTTTATGTTTTTCGTACAGATACACGAAAGTCAACAAATATGGCCATTGAGGGCTCTGATTGGCTGACGTATTTTCCACTTCTCTGCAGCTGCAGAGAATTTCACAGAACCTTGCAGGAGGCAAGTACTCAATGTCCTCTACCAAGGTTGTGTTTTTCGTGCTGATTGGTCAACAAATATCATTTAATATGGCTACCAAGGACTCTGATTGGCTGACACGTTTTCAACTTCTCCTCTGCAACCGTGGCACAGAATTTCAGGAAACCTAACAGGAAGCAAGTACTCTACCAAGTTTGTGTATTTTTGTGCCAATCGGTCAACAAATGTGGCTGGCAAGGGCTCTGATTGGCAGATATGTTTTCGACTTCTCTGCAATTGTGGCACAGAATTTCATGAAACCTTACAGCAAGTACTCAAGGTACTCTACCAAGTTTGTGAATTATTTGCCGATCGGTCAACAAATATGGTTGCTGAGGGCTCTGATTGGCTGACACGTTTTCGACATGTCCTCTGCAACCTCAGCACAGAAATTCACGAAACTTTACAAGAAGCAAGTGCTCAAGGTCCTCTACAAAGTTTGTGTTTTTTATGCCAATTGGTCAACAAATATTGCTGCCGAGGGCTATGATTGGCTGAAGCATTTTGACTGCTCCTCTGCAACTGCTGCACAGAATTTCAGGAATTCTTACAGGAAGCAAGTACTCGAGGTCCTCTACCAAGCTTGTGTTTTTCATACAGAGGGTCAACAAATATGCTTGCCAAGGGCTCTGATTGGCTGATGCATTTTCGACATCTCCAAAACTGATGCTCTTAATTTCACAAAACCTTAAAGGAAGCATTAGTACTCGTGGGCCTCCACCAAATTGTCCACTGTCATTCTTTTGTTTGCAACTCAGGTGAGCGATGTGGAACCCTTGGACCTCTTGTCTTTCATGTCATATCCTTAAGATAAAATATTTGACTGTCCCTACCTATTTTTATGCCCCCTGAAACAAAGATTCGGGGGCATATAGTTTTTGGCCTGTTTGTCTATCCATTTGTCTGAAATACTTTAACATTGGGCATAACTTTTGAATGGAACGTGATAGAGCTTTCATATTTCATGATAGAGCTTTCATATTTCGTGTTGAAGCTTTCATATTTCACATGTGTATTCCTTGTGACAAGACCTTTCCATTGATATCAAAATGTTTGACCTTGTGACCTTGACCTTTGACCTACTTTTCAAAAACTTTAACATTCGGCATAACTTTTGAATGGTAAGTGATAGGGCTTTCATACTTCACATGTGTATTCCTTGTGACAAGACCTTTCTATCGATACCAAAATTTTATACCTCTTACCTTGGCCTTGACATTTGACCTACTTTTCAAAAACTTTAACATTGGGCATAACTTTTGATTGGTATGTGATAGGGCTTTGATATTTCACATTGTTACTCCTTTTTCCATTGATTCCAAATTTTTTTCATATTTCACGTGTGACAAAACCTTTCAATTGATACCAAAATGACCTCTTGACCTTGGCCTTTGACCTACTTTTAAAAAACTTTAACATTGGGCATAACTTTTGATTGGTATGTGATAGGGCTTTGATATTTCACATTGTTATTCCTTGTCACAAGATTTTTCCATTGATACCAACATTTTTTAACCTTGTGACCCTGACCTTTCACATACTTAACAGAAAATGGTGTTTATACTAACAAAAATGCCACTGGGGGCATTCATGTTTTACAAACACAGGCTTTATTTTGTGATTTTTCCCCTAAGACACACCAATTTTTTAGGCCTTAGTACTGGAGATTAATCTGATGTCTTGTATCACAATGTTATACCAAAAGATCTAATCCATTACTGTACGCTCTTAAGGTATTAGGGGTATAATAACAAGAAAGCAAGAAATTATGTACTTCCATATCTTACATATTTTTTAGATATTTAGTATTTTTAGTGAGCCGTGAATAGAGCTGAGTATTGCCGGTCAGATTTGCATTTCAATATATTGTGATACTTGGAAAAATATGGCGATAAATTGCAATATTTTATAACATCAAGATTTCTTATGATTTTCATTTTCCCACTTCAATTTTGCTTTCAAAATTTTATTTTAAAATCTGAAAATGGTTCCATGATATAATGATTGACAACAGCCTCCTTAGTATAATATTCGAAGTCAGTCATACATGTATGAATAACTAGTTGAAAGAAATTAAAATTTATCCAAGTATCAATATGATAATTCTGCTGGGACATTTGTACCAATGATTATTTACCTTTGTCTTTGACATGTGCGGTGTGTTTACATACGTTTTTAAAGGTGAAACAAGCATTATTTGTTTATTTCTTTGAATCTACCAGGCTGTGTAGCACATTTCCTCTTGTTTAAAAGTGGCTTGTCAGAAAATTGTAGAACTGCATGATCATAATTTTATCACCGCTGTTATCATCGCAAGAAACATGGACTGAGCATGATGTAAATTAATTCACGACATACACATATCTTAAATGTGAGATATCATAACCACATGGACACAAGAATCCACCTTTGGCAATTTAAATGACCCTGTTGATTAGTAATTCGTGTTCACTCAAAATTTTCAAAGAAACAACATGAAAATATGAAGATAAAAAAATATCATCAAAAAGTGGTTTTTTACACATTTACTGTGGAATGTATTGCGAAACCTCGTAAGGCAATATACTGGTACCACGATAAAAACTGCTCAGCCCTAGCCATGACAAATGTCCAAGGAGCTAACATCATAACCTGATCGTCGGGGGCGGTGGTGTTGGTTGTGTGGACAAAACTTTAACCTGAGCTATACCTCATGAAGTATAAGTGGTAGGGCTTTAATATTTCACATGTGGATACCTGTGGATACCTCATCATCATACCTTTCATTTGAGACATTGACTTTTGACCTAGACCTTGAAATTTTACCTACTTTTAAAAAACCTTAAACCTAGGCTATATTTCATGTACCATAAGGGATAAGGCTTTGATATTTCACAGGTGGATACCTCATCACCAGACCTTTCATTTGGGACCTTGACTTTTGACCTGTTGACCTTGACCTTGAAGTTTGACCTCCTTTTGAAAAACTTAAACCTGGGTTATATCTTCTGTGCAATAAGGGTAGGGCTTTGATATTCCACATGTGCATTCCTCATGACCAGACCTTTCATTTGAGACCTTGACTTTTGACCTAATGACCTTGACCTTAAAGTTTGACTTACTTTAAAAAAAACTTTAACCTGGGCTAGATCTCATGTTCTATAAGGGGTATGACTTTGATATTTGACATGTAGATTCCTCATGACCAGAGCTTTCATTTGATTCCATGACTTTTGACCTACATGTAATGACCTTGACCTGACCTTTGACCTACTTTTAAACTTTAAGAGGTAGGGTATTGATATTTCGCAGATAGATTCCTCATGACCAGAGCTTTCAATTGATACATGTACCATGCCTTTTGACCTAGTACCTTGACCTTGACTTTTGACCTACTTTTAAGCTATAAGGGATAGGGCTTTGATATTTCAAATATAAATTACTCATGACCATAGCTTTTATTTGATACCATGACTTTTGACCTAATGACCTTGACTTTTGACCTACTATTATAAAACTTAAACCTGGGTTCAGATATTTATGTCCCCCCCCCCCCAACGGGGAGGAGACATATTGGTTTTGCCTTTGTCGTCCATCTGTCTGTCCGTCTGTCAATCTGTCACACATCGTGTCCGGGCTATATCTCCTGAACCGTTTGCCCGATCACTTTCATATTATAGTATGTTGTTGCTTATGACCCGAAGGTTTCACATCACCTTGACTCAAGGTCATGTGACCAAGGTCAAGGTCACTTAGTGCATTTTTAATGAAATTATGCATACATTCCTGTCCGAGCTATATCTCTTGAACCGTTCGCCAGATCATTTTCATATTTTAGTATATTGTTGCTTATGACCCGAAGGTTTCACATCACCTTGACCCAAGGTCATGTGACCAAGGTCAAGGTCACTTAGTGCATTTTTTAATGAAATTATGCATACATTCCTGTCCGGGCTATATCTCTTGAACCGTTTGCCGGATCACTTTCATATTTTAGTATGTTGTTGCTTACGACCCGAAGGTTTCACATCACCTCGACCCAAAGTCATGTGACCAAGGTCAAGGTCACTTAGTGCCTATTTAATGAAATTATGAATACATTCCTGTTAGGGCTATATCTCTTGAACCGTTTGCCGGACCACTTTCATATTTTAGTATGTTGTTGCTTACGACCCAAAGATTTCACATCACCTTGACCCAAGGTCATGTGACCAAGGTCAAGGTCACTTAGTGCATTTTTAAAGAAATTATAGACACATTCCTGTCCGGACTATATCTCTTGAACCGTTTACCGGATCACTTTCATATTTTAGTATGTTGTTGCTTATGACCCAAAGATTTCACATCACGTTGACCAAAGGTCATGTGACCAAGGTCAAGGTCACTTAGTCAATTTTTAATGAAATTATGCATACATTCCTGTCCGGGCTATATCTCTTGAACCGTTTGCCAGATCACTTTCATATTTTAGTATGTTGTTGCTTCTGACCCGAAGGTTTCACATCACCTTGACCCAAGGTCATGTGACCAAGGTCAAGGTCACTTAGTGCATTTTTAATGAAATTATGCATACATTCATGTCCAGGCTAGATCTCTTGAACTGTTTGCCGGATCACTTTCATATTTTAGTATGTTGTTGCTTATGACCCGAAGGTTTTGCATCACCTTGACCCAAGGTCATGTGACCAAGGTCAAGGTCACTTACTGCATGTTTAAAGAAATTATGAAGAAATTCCTGTCCGGGCTGCATCTCTTGAACCGTTTGCCGGATCACTTTCATATTTTAGTATGTTTTTGCTTATGACCCAAAGATTTCACATCACCTTGACCCAAGGTCATGTGACCAAGGTCAAGGTCACTTAGTGCATTTTTGATGAAATTATGCATACATTCATGTCCAGGCTAGATCTCTTGAACTGTTTGCTGGCTCACTTTCATATTTTAGTATATTGTTGCTTATGACCCGAAGGTTTTGCATCACCTTGACCCAAGGTCATGCGACCAAGGTCAAGGTCATGTAGTACAATTTTAATGAAATTGTACATGCATTCCTGTTTGGGCTATAGCTCTTGAACCGTTTGCACAATCGCTTTATATTTAAGTATGTAGATGCTTATGACCCGAAGGTTTCACATCACGTTGACTCAAGATCATGTGACCAAGGTCGAGGTCAATTAGTATACATGTATTTTAAATGAAATTGTATATGTTATGTGTTTTATGTCCAGGCTTAATCTTTTGAACTGTAATCGGATCATTTGATATTTTAGTATGATGGTGCTGATGACCCAAAGGTTTCACACCACCTTGATCCAAGGTCATTTTACTAAGGTCAAGGTCAAATGTTACATTTTTTAATGAAATTGTAAATACTATTGAGTCTGGACTATATCTGTGGAATCGTATACTGGATCGCTCTGATACTTTAGAATGCTGTTGCTCAGGATTGGAAGGTTTCTTATCATCTTGACCCAAGGTCATGTGCCCAAGGTCAAGATCATTTAGTTCTTTTTAATGAAATTGTACGTACTAATCTTGTCTGGGCTATATCTGCTGAACCCTTCTTACAATTGTTTTCATATTTTAATACGTTGTTTTTCAGGACTAAATGTTTCTTATCACATTGTCCCAAGGTCACATGATTAAGGCCACTTCTTACTTTGGTAATGAAATTGTATATGCTAATCATGTCCAGGCTGAAATTGTTATGCTTATCATGTTTAGGCTTTATATTTTGAATCGTGTATCCAATCACTTATTCAGTTTTTTGTTGCGCATGATCCATACAATGTATTTTTCAGATCACCTATATCCAAGGTCATGTGACCAAAGTCAATTTCACTAAATATGAAATTGTATATGCTAATCATGTTTGGGCTTTACCTCAAACAATACAATGAATCACTTTCATGTTTTAGTATGATGTTGCCCATGACTCAAAGGTTTCACATCATCTTGGCCCAAGGTCAAAGTAACTTAGAGGGAGGGGTGGGGGAGACATCTGTTTTTTTTTCTGAAAAACATTTGATTTAATTCACATGTAAGTTCTCATGACCTGAGCTTTCATTTGATATCATGAATTTTGACCAAGTGACTTTGTTCTGTCATTAGATCTGAATCATTAGAACTATAAGGGGTAAGGCTTTGATATTTCACATATAGAATCCTCATGATCATTTATTTTTCATTTGATATCATGACTTGACTTAGTGACCTTGACCTTTATATATATAGCTTTAATTTTTAGCTCACCTCGATGAAGTTGAGTGAGTTTATGCTATACCCCTGCGCATCCGTGTCCGCGTCCGGTTAAGAAGTTTGGGGTAGCTCAGTATTTGGCAAAGTGCTGATGCTACAGTAACCAAACTTGCACAAGTGATTCATCTTTGGATGCTGAGGTGAACCCATACATCGGATGCAGCATCTGACCTACATTTTTTGCTTGAGTGACTTGGTTAAGAAGTTTGGGGTAGCTCAGTATCTGACAAAGTACTAATGCTACAGTTACCAAACTTGCACAAGTGATTCATCTTTGGATGCCGAGATGGACCCATGCATCGGATGCAGCATCTGACCTACTTTTTCCACTTGAGTGATTTTGCTTTTAAAAGCCAATATAATTATTGAGCAAAGTATAAGTGCTACATGTACCAAACTTGCATATTGGATGTATCTTTGATCAAACTTTCATAAAATGACCTTGACCTACTTTTTTCACTTGAGTGATTTTGCCTTTAAAAGCCAATATTGAGCAAAGTATAAGTGCTACATGTTCCAAACTTGCATATTAGATGTATCTTTGATCAAACTTTCATAAAATGACCTTGACCTAATTTTTCCGCTGGAGTGATTTTGCCTTTAAAAGCCAATATTGAGCAAAGTATAAGTTCTACATGTACCAAACTTGCATATTGGATGTATCTTTGATCAGACTTTCATAAAATGACCTTGACCTATTTTTTCCGCTTTGAGTGATTTGGCTTGAATTTGGCTGCTACGAGGTGAGCTTCGTAATCTGTGATTACCTATGTTTTATTAAATTGCCATTTTACTATCAAAAACCTGAGCGGTGAGCGATGTTGTCTTCTGACAAGTCTTATTAATCTTTCATTCAACTCCCCATGAAAATGTATGGTCCCGAACATTGCCGAAGTCATGTGTCTTTGGCCAACTTCATGGTATTTAATTTTTCTGTTACCAAAACAACTGGAAGTAGAGTATTATACCCCAAATGCCTTAACATGACTTTGCTTTATGTATTAATTTCAACACCAAAAATAGTATTAAAGTCTGTCTTGTTTGATGCTTTGGAAACCATTTAACATACAGTGATGTGATGTCACAATCAAGTTTCAACAGAGATCTTGTTAAAAATGGCACCCCCTCTCTCCAAACTTGTCTAAGGGTACATGTACATTAAAAGAGGGGATGAGTAGAATGCAATGTGACTCAGAGACAAGATTCTAGCATGATACAAACATACAAAGGATCACTATCATCAAGGCCAGAAGATGAACTGTATTGATTAACAGTCTTCACGAAAACTCACTAGCCCAACACCAAGGCTACTAGAAATTCCGCTGTGCTTGTACTAAAGTAAAGATTTTAGAGATATGATTAGCCTGTAGAATTTTTTTTTTGGGGGGGGGGGGGGCTAGTAGTACTAGTTCAAATATGTATTCACATTTAAACTGAATTAAGAGCAAGGTCAAGGTTAAAATGGGTTGCACTTGTACATTCTTGTGGGAAATATACAGTCATTACCATGAGCTCTAGGATCCTTTAACTTACCGTAAAGGATAACAAATCTTGATTTTCAAGGTCAGAGGTCAAGGTCACAGTACAAAATTAATCTTTATCATAGGTTAACATTGTTTCATTGATTACATGTATATGCTTCATCAAAGTACAGTCATCATGGTCATTTCGTCAATTCTGGGTCACTTGCATTTGTCTATTCGAAATCATATCCAAAAATATATCAATGAATGTATGAGACAAATTAAAGAAATAATTCAATTCAACATTTGATGACCCAGAAGTAATGAAATGACGGTACTGTACAAACCATATTTATATGAATATGTCTAGGGCCTTTGTTTGATCAAGTTTATGCTCAATACATGCATTATTTTCATATTTCAGAGGATGAGATATAAAAACAGTTTCACAAAGTAGGTGGAAACAAGAGGTCACCAGGGTTTTTTCGTCAAAATGTAGATGTCCTTCACATGGCCAGAGATCTGATAGAATCCCTGTTCTATTATGAAATGGATCGAGCGTCACAATCACAAAATGGGCCAACCTCCGTTAATCCTGAAGAACAGGGCGGAGATGTGTTCAACTTCTTTAAGAAGAACTTTTTCAGCATGTTCTCAGGTTTTCAAGTGCCATTTGCAAGACAGAGGAGCAGTAGTCATGGTAACAAGAGGCCTGAAAGCATATCAGAGGAAAGCCTCCTTCAAGGGATGCAGGACCTTACGTTTGCAGACAATATCGAGATGGCCCATTTCGGCCATGTTGAACTCCTCGTTAAAGGACACGACTTCATATTGCAGCAGCTAACTAACCCAACTTGGTGTGATGAGTGCGGGGATTTTATATGGGGATTATACAAGCAGTGTTTACGATGTAAATGTAAGTACTTATAAATTGCATTTCTTTACTTGATTGTAGGTTTAGATATGAATCTGTCATGCTTTTAGATAAGATTCTTATCACAAATACATAACTTGTAAGGGGTCAAAGTCAGATTGCAGTTGTACATATATTGTGCTTTGTACATCTGCAGTGTCACTGTGTAACTATTGGATTCTGTATGTACATGTGCTGAAATACTATGCACACATGTACAGGATGTACATGTATATGTATTGATTTACACTTAATATTTTGTGTTTTTGAAAAAAATTGGTACACGTCATGAATACAAATGTACAAGCAGTAAACATGCTAAGTAGTCACAAAAAGTTCATAATCTTGAAGTACCTTGAATCATTGATACATGTACATATACGTAATTATAAAAACCAGAATACAGATAAGGAAAATTTAGAGTTTGAATTTAAACTTAAAAAATTCTGTTGTGTACTACCGGTATAGAACTTCAAATGTATTAAAAGTATGTCATGAAAATTGAATAATAGATAAACTCATAAAGGAAGTACATGTAGTGTGCTCTAGAAGTAGAAGTGAAGTTAACTTCTTTGTTATCACAATAAGAATTTCTCAGGTTTTCGTCCAAAAATTTCCTTATAACAGATTCTCTGAATGTAGGTGCAAGTACATTGTATCATAGATATTTTTGTATAAAAAGGAAAGTAATTAAGCAAGAGATCCAAACGTTGCAGCTATAAGTATACTGTCTATAGTACAGATATATTGCTTTATACAATATTCTTTTGGACTTCAGGGAAAAGGAATGGGTATTAGTGTATTAAGTCTGTGCATAAAAGCTGGATTAATGACTACCTGCAAGGTGATCAGGTGATAGGCTCAGCCGCTGTGATACATGTTAAATTCTCTATGCTAAAGGGCAATGTGTGTTGCATTACACTAATTAGCGATACTTGCATACATCTTTATTTTTATCCAAACTGACAAGGTAACTAATATAAATTCTTATTTAACAGAAGAGTGTTTACAAGTTGTCACCATGGTCACCCTGGCTGCATTTGTTGAATATTTATAATCATATGATGTGATGTACATGTAAATTGTCTCTCGTTATTGTACATGTTATATATAAGTCATCATGGTCATACTTTATTTTAATTAGCATAGGGGAAAAACACACTGAACGATGAAAACTCCGTACACAAATAGATGTCTTAAACTATATCCAGGCAAAATTATGTACGAGTATGTGTTTACTTCTTGATCTTATGACAGGAAGTGTTTAAGCTGAGGTTGATGAGATAAGTCCCTACTAAAAGTGAAGGTCAAGTGTGCAGTAGTTAGAAACCAAATAGGGAAAATGCTATTCCTATAAGTACATACATGGATTTATTTTCAGGAGGAGGGGGGAGGGGGGGGGTGATGTGTTCAGGTTAGCCAGGATGGCCAGCCTACAAAAAATTTAAATATATTATTTTTGTGAGGGAGGAACTATTTGAATTCTCTTGAAGAATAAAAAAAAAAACTTGATCTTGATTTGGAGTTCGAAGTACAAAAGGTGTTTTTCAGTAATGTCTCTTATACACATGTGGGCATAAGATGAAATCAAGAAAATTATGTACATTATAACCAGTCTGATAACGTGTATAATATTCCCTCCTAAATTCTTACCTTGGTTATATCTCATGAAATTTTAAATGATAATTCTTCATGACTAGACCTTTCATCTGGGGCCTTGACGTTTTACCTTAGAGTTTGACATATTTAAAGAAAACTTTAATCTCTCATGATCAATAAGGGTTAAGGCTTTGATATTTCACATATGGATTCCTCATGACCAGACCTTTCATTAGGGACAGTGACTTTTGACCTAGTGACCTTGACCTGGGAGTTTGACCCATTTTTAAATACTTTAACCATGGCTATATATCTCAGGATGTATAAGGACTAAGGAGTAGGGCATTGATATTTTACATATGGAATCCTTATGACTGAACCTTTTTTGGGACCTTGACCTAGTGACCTTGATCTTGGAGTTTGACCTACTTTTTTAAAGACATCAGCCCTGGCTTTATCTCATAAGGGGTAGAAATTTGATATTTTACATCATACATGCAGATTCCTCATGACGAGACCTTTTTCGCTTTATTTCTTGACTTTTTACCTACATGTAGTGACCTTGAGTCTCATTCACCTTTGAGTTTGATATACTTTTAGACTTTAACGTGGTCATCTCACTATTTTCAAAAAAAATATGCTATTTTACTACCTGTATCAAAAACCTACTTTGTTTAGTAGATAGTCTTATTAGCTCACCTTTATTAAGTTGAGTGAGCTTATGCTATACCCCGCGCATCTGTGTCCACATCCGCATCAGGTTAAGATGTTTAGGTAGCTCAGTATTTGGCAAAGCACTGATGCTACAGTAACCAAACTTTCACAAGTGATTCATCTTGGGATGCTAAGGAGAACCTATGCATCAGATATGATCGTATGCTGCATCTGACCTACATTTTCCGCTTGAGTAACTTGGTTAAGTTTGCGGTAGCTCAGTATGACTTGGTTAAGAAGTTTTGGGTAGCTCAGTATCTGTCAAAGTACTGATGTTACAGTAACCAGACTTGCACTAGTGATTCATCTTAGGATGCTGAGATGGACCCATGTATTGGAAACCTTTCCCACTTGAGTGATTTTGCTTTTAAAAGCCAATATTGAGCAAAGTGTAAGTGCTACATGTACCAAACTTGCATATTGGATGTATCTTTGATCAAACTTTCATAAAATGACCTTAACCTACTTTCTCCACTTGAGTGATTTTGCCTTTAAAAGCAAATATTCATGTACTTAGAAATATGTTTAATTGAATTTTGCTGACCCTCCCACACCCTCCCTCACGCTGCAGTCTGGGGCTTGACACGGGACATTGTTGCATGATTGATGCCAGCTACTTTTCAAATTTCACCTGCTACTTTTTTTCTTGTGGAAACCACTGGACCTTGACCTTAGACATGAATTATTAGTATTTTATTTATCTCTTTGGTGACATCACAATCATTATGATAATACATAATACTATATATGCACAGCCAATGTAAGTCCATGGGATGTTACTATTGAAAGGAACGTGCTGCAATTCGTGTATTAACACTCGTGACGTCACAATGCATAAGATCTAAAGAAACTTGCCGCGACGGCTGTTCTAACCTACAAACTGAACCCGCGGCGAGATGAATTTTGACGTCACCCTTTTACCAAGAAAAAGCAATTTCAGAAAACAAGAATAAAACAGACAACTAAGGTGCATATATATAGAATAAATGTCATAATTTGTGTTTTGTTACGGTATGCAACACACATCAAGTGCATTTATCGCATGAAATGCGCTACCGCGCATTACATGTACGATAAATGCACTTGCTGTGTGTTGCATACCTGTAACAAAACACAAATTAAGACACTTATTCTCTATATAAATGTTTAAATTAACTCCACCAAAAATATTTAACATGCTCAAGTTTTTGATTTGATATTATCAGATTGGTACGAGAAAAAGACAATTTCAAAATCATGACAAGGCTTTTGCAACATGCTAGTACTAGTGTGAGAGAGTTGTCTTTCCTCTTCGATAGCCAATGCTGTAATATAGTTTGAGTCAGTAGTCGTTTTATCAGGTATTCCTGAAAGCAGGAAAAATATTGGTCCTACGTGTGTTAATGATAAACAAAAAGGAACAAAAATGAAAGAAAGAACTGTCGATATATTTTATTTTAGATGAAAAATTTTCTTTTCGATAAATTAAAGTATACCGTTCCAACATCATCTTTTAAAAGTATTCGCACAAGTTAAAACGTCGAAATCGTGTACATTGTATTTCTTATGAATATTGTGACCAAACAAAATTTCACGCATTGTTTTATCGTGTCCAGTTACTTCAATAAATTACAATAGTAACAATCCATTGTTTTATATACGGTTATTAAATTAGAATGTCAACGAAAGCCACAGGTGTTACCTTTGTCCGTCAGTCACAACACAGGCGCTACAGTAATAAATTATCAACCATTCATCAATCATATTTCACGGGCGATCAAATCAGAGGACTGCTTTTTAAAGTAACAAAGTACATGTATTCATCGGGGAATAACGCAGCGCAATCTTTTGAGGTTTAATTATTTCTGTTACCATAGAAACGGATTATAGAAAGTGAAATAAGCCAGGTGATCGGAAATTTGAAGCTATTGATTTGCTCCATTGATAGCGAACGCCACTGAGTTCACAAGTCAAAGGCTAGACACAAAGGTTCATCGATTTGGCTTCGTTCACTCTCTTTTTGAGATTATTCAAGGAAGACAACTCGCATGACGCTAGCGCGCGGCACCTTAGTTGACGGTACTCTCAGGTAAACACGGAAATAGTCATCGTGTTACTCATACACTGTTTACGTGGGATTTCCGAATAAAAGAAAATAATAGGGCATTTCGACCCGGGATATCAACAACAGTATTTATGTATGACAAGTAAGGGAGATTTAGTGTTTAAATCATCTCGTGCCGAAACTTCAAAAAGAAAGGACACCGGTGACCCGCGAGGTGTTTTCTGATTGTTTTCAGCAATACTACACGCTGGGAAGGACCATTACACTGAAAGAACTCCTAAACGGTTTTTAAATCTTTCAGTTTTCACAAAACTTTCTTAATGAAGTATGAGATAGACTGGGACTAAAAGCCTTCTAAGGTCACTTCGTATGAAATTGAAATTCAGTTGTGTATCGTTGAACATCTTCTAACGACTGTTACTCTTTTGCGGACTCAGAATTTGATGGAAGGAAATGATGTTAATCTCGTTTCCTGGCAGGACTTTGTGTATTAATATCGTACGAAAAAAAAAACCAAACGGATATACAATGATCATATGGAATTTTCTCATAGAAGGTTGAAGTTCACAGAATTTTGATTTCCGCAGTCGTAGAAGTGTCTGGGATAGTACAGAGATTGTATTCCATCTTCCCGTTCCCAGGATATACTATAATTGAATAGTTGATCTATTATCCACAAACGTACCCGGACGGATAGGCGCTGGACAGTGTGAATCAATTACAGGTCACGTCTGGACGTTAATGAACAGTGTGGTGGTTACGTAAACTGACATCACATCAACGTAATCTCCGCTAACATCACCGACTTATTGAATCCTCGTTACTAACTCTAGACAAACAATCACTGCATGCTTGCCTGTAATTTATGTAGTTGAGGGTGGGGAAGGCAATTTGACGGATCATTTACAACGTGGCCGACGGATGTAAAAATATTCTACATGTTTGAAAGTGAAACCTGCATTTAATTGATTCCATTTTGTTTAATTTTACTGTATGTAATTCGAGTAGTTAGGATTTTCCACTCATTAAACTCCGATTTTATCGGACCGTTTGACCCCTGGGACATTTTCTGAACGGTGAGGCGAGGTGAGGAACAAATCCAGGATTTGTTACCTGTGGACGGAGTTAGACTTGTTTTCACTAATAACAGAGATGGGATGGCGAATAGATTGATGTTAGTTCGGCGAGGTTTTCTATATTTATCGGAGATAAGATAAAAAGCGGAAAGTTGTAAGCTCTGCTAAGTAAGCAGATGGAGACTGACTTGAGTTACACACAGTAGGAAATAGAAGCTCACTGAGAAAGCATGAGATCACTGCTCTGCACCGACTTCTATTCCAAAGCTCAGAATTTGGTTGATTATGAGTATGGAAGATATAGATAGCAGAGATATATATGTAACGCGTTCATACAGCAATCCTAGACATAGTGGTGAAGCGGGAGTTAGAGACTGGGGGAACAGGGCAGTGTCAGATAGGGACACATATTATAACTCAGTGTCAAATCAGGATATAAATCATAGATCAGAACGTTATAACGAGGAGGATACCCGGTATGGGAACCCGGCTCAGAGGTTCCTACAGAAGGACATCTTTGAGATAAAGTACACAGACATTGAGGACATTCCTCGATTACGTCATTTACGCTATGGATTCGTTGATGAGGACGATTTTGAGGAATTTAAACAAGACATCCTGGATTTCCGTGAGTTAAAGCGAAAGAGTAAGGAGTATAGTAAACGTGATCCACATAAACGACTGTCCAAAACGGCGGAATCCAGAAATCTGGTCAATAAATCCCCCGACGTCTTCATGGAATTCTTCAATAGCGACGAGCATTTCAAGGAATTTGAGCGAGTGTTCGAAACGGTCAAAAGTAAACGTTTTTCAAACAGCTTAGATCGGTTACGATGGTCGTTACATAAATACGACGAGAGTGATGATAGTGAGGACGACGACGATGATAGAACCTTAATGTTAGATGAGGATGATCTGTCGTATTTAGACGATCCTCAGGATGATTTATTTAGCGAATTTTTCAATAATGACGAAGATTTCAAGGAATTTGAACGGGAATTTCAAACGTTTAAAGTTAAAAGAAGGTCCCGTGCACTTGATAGGATAAACCGAAACTCTGGCTGTGATATTGTGACGGAATTAAAAGCAATCTGTGATAGAGACCCCACGGAAAAGTATGACGCTCTGATAGCGGCAGGGGAACCACGCCTGTGGAATTCGGGAGGGGAATGGGATTATATATTTAAGCATATAAAACGTAATAATAGGCGATCTACTGATTTATCTGCTACTTATGGAAGCAATACTTCTATTCAAACGCTCACGGATTATGATAGTGATACTGGTATATTCACTAGTGATACGGAACTCCACATATCAGAAAAATGCTCAGAAAATTCAGGTGAAAATGTACGGACAGATCAGTCATATACCTGTAATAATGACGACGGTGAGTTGATAGGGTACATTGTTGTATAATGTACATATTTATTATATGCATTATGACTATATTGATTGATGATAGCTGGTGGACGTATGTGATAATACAAATGTGAAACACTAGGACGATACTGTACCAAATAGATTTTACCATGCCAGGCAGTGTCATCTGTCATCAAACTAAAATGTAACATGTGGGGAGAATAAGAGAAAGGGGGGGGGGGGGGAGTGCAGAGTGTACATAACTGAGGGGGGGGGGGGGTACGATTAGATGGGGAGGGATTGATGACACACGTATAAGATGAAATATTTCAGAAAACATGAAGGATAAGAACCCCCCCCCCCCCCCTCCAGAATTATGCTAATAAGTATAAAAAAATAATGTCATTAATTGTCGATGCATGTTGCAGTACTGTTCAGTACTGTAGAACCTTCCGTTCAGACAGACTGGTGGTGCATTGTGTCATATACAGCCGTATCAGTTGATGACTGGTACAGATGGTTCCACTTTATCTCAGTGTAATCGTTTGATACACTACCAACTCTCTTGTGGCATCCTTGATGCATACAAAAAATCGGTCTACATCTTGTACTAGACTCCCCCATCCTCGTCCGTGAAATTCATGATGGTAACTAGCTATGACTTGACAATGTATTGTCTTTGTTCTTATTGAAGAATATGACAAGTTCTCCCCCCTTTTCTCGGCGTGGGCCTCATAGGTAATGAAATTTATGCATTCCTGGTGGAGACCTGTCAAAAAACAATTACAGGTGTCAAGCAAACTAATTCATTGTCGCGTCTCGTGTAGGATGAAGTGTGCAGTAAATCTTTGTTGAAAGGGGTTAATTAAATCGCGACATAATCTTAAGAGAACGAGATTACTCTTTAATGTATGAAACTAGACTCCCCTTTTAATCTCAACACCTCTGATAATTTATTTCCCAATCAAGAAAAATACAAGTGATGTTATGATAAAAGAGTAAGGGGTTATATACATGTAATTCGAAAGTTAATGAAAACTCTTTATTTCCATGAAACATGAAACATACAGAGGTTGACCTTTATATTGCCCGAACCGTCTGATAACATCAATATTTGAAAGTTTCAATTGATCCTTCAACAGTAGTCATTGGCATCCAAGTCTGACATTTCATCGCCCTACAATATGTGCTCTCGGTCGTGATATATGGTATATGGTATTTACATATGGATGACATATTTATTATATGATTAAAATAGCAGAAACCTGTATAGTTCATGAGCTGATAAGCACACTCCGTGTAACTTCTCTAAAGTCATTGTTTACATGACAATAAATTCATACATAGGGTATACATTGAGAGGGAAAAGTGAAAAGTCGCCAAAGAGCTATGTACTTTCGTAACATAAACTAAAGATTTACATAACAGATATGCCCAAATCCTTTAAACAAAGACTATAAACAAAAGCTTTATCTGGATACTTGATCAAGGTAACATTCTACATCAAGATAAAGCGACATGGAAATGCTGAGATACCACGCCTTATGGCATTATGGAGAGTGATGTATTCCCCACTATAAGTGCACATATGGCCCACAGACTGTACTAGGTGCCTGTGCTCTTTGTTGTCCCAGACAGTTGAATCATGCTGAATCACTCGCCACTTTTTCAAGAGTTTTAATTGTAACGATATTTATGATAAGGCCATAGTAATTTAATAAACATGTAGTTTGTTTTACGTCCGGAACTTTTTCTGAAAGGCACCCTCCCGCCAGGCATGAAAACACACATTTTGAAAAGAAGACTGAAAACATAACTGAAGTGAAGTGGATAATTCTGACTTTTGATTTTAGAAAAAAGTTCTATTATCCCCTGATATTAATGATGTTATAGGCATTTTATGGTATTCAAGATCGTTTACTGATATTTTTTACTTGAAAAATCCATGTTTGTGTGTGTGTGTGTGTTTTCTGAGGAATTATCCCAAAAGATACCCGCCCGCGGACGTAAAACTAATTAATAAATACTAGTAACTATGGCCTAAGCAAGGAAATTGTCATAAAGTAAAACCATAAAGAAGTTTGTCATTTGTCTAATGTCTATATACCGAATCATAATCCCTCAATCGATTTTGTCATCACTTCTTTGAACAAACAGTAGTAGACTAATAGTAAAATAAGATATATGTAAACACTGAAAGTACAATGTAAGGCGTTCACGTACATGTACTAAATTCCTTTTTTTTAGTCTCTGAAGGATTCCAAGAAACATATACTGATGGTATTACCCTAGGTATTTAAAGAGGGAAGTCTCTATCAACTTTGAAAAAAAACCCCGAAATATCTCCATTAATCATGGTCCTATCCATGCTACTTGAGTAAACTTTTATATTTCTACATCTACTATTAACACTATCATCTGCATCTGCACACTCTATATTGACATCTGTCCTCTATTTCAGACTGCAGTTTTACATGTCACCAGAAGTGCGCCGAGATGGTACGGCTGGGGTGCAAGTCATCCCCAGAAGACGCCCCAGAGGAACCTCAATCTCTGGAAACCTCACTTTCGGAAGCCTCTGACACCTCACACAATGCCTCAAACGACGGTGTCACAGAGGCCTCAAATGTAAGTTTGCCATGCTTTTAGGACATACATGTACTGTAGATCATGATGTATCAGGGAAATGGAATCACTTAACCTCACTTTCGGAAGCCTCTGGCACCTCTCTCACAGAGGCCTCAAATGCAAGTTTGGCTTGCCTCAGTAACATGCTTGTACCACAAATCTTAAATGGCTATCAGAAAAAATACAAGTAGTCAAACAGGTGAAAGCATGGACAAGTTACTGTTAAAACTATCATCTAAACACTATATATCTATATTTGGCTAAAATCTATTTCGGTATGAATTGGTCTTGATGTCGATTACTAGGGCTGTCACGGTAAACCGAAAACTCGGTCCCGCAGTTCAAGCTTGGTCGGCTCGACTCGGATGGCACTTTTATGGATTTGGATTCGGTTCTTTCTTTTTTGTTGACAATTTTGTCGTATCTGACCTTGTGAAATGGGGTGTTTCACTTCTTGATAGTAAACATGGTAAACGGACACACATAGACATACAGACATACAAACTGACAGACAGTCAAACAATAGACACCATATACCTATCATAAGTATTTTGAGCATGAGACTGATGCTGGTATTTGGTTAATCTAAACAAAGGAAGAAGGAAATGGGAGATGAATAGAATGGGAACTTTGATGGGAAACAGAAGGAATAAAAAGTTACCAGAATGGGAAAGAGCTGCAGTTATTGACTTAGAGTTTAATTGATTATATGCATTATAATAGATTTCATTCACGTTGCATCATAGCAAGATGTTATGTAGCTTGAACATGTGGAATATACCTGAGGCTCGTACAATATTTAGATGTTCCAAGAAAATCATAAGGATCTGTTCAGGTTACAAAAGTTAATCATGCTTGAAAAATGCAGATTATCAAATAATCGTCATCAAAACAGTGAGGCCGTTAACATCAATTAACAATTTTGTGCAATTGATTTTGATCTTAAGGCATTCATTTAATACATTGCTATTGCCAAAACTATGTAATGTTGGATAGGGTCCATGAATCCTTAAACACACATAGTACGGAATGAAAATATTGAAAGAGTTTGAGCTTAATGTTTCAAGTCTTATGAAAGTTTCTTTTCTTGTTCATATTTTGACTACATGTACAAATATCATAGGCAGCTTTTCTGTGCCATTAGTTCACATGGTCAAATCAAGTATTTCATCGAAGGGAATTTTGTTCTGTAAACATTCATGGCCAAAAGGTTTATAGTTTGCTTGTAAGAGCTGTTACAGTATAAGAGCTGCCGCTGGTGATACTTTACAAAGCTTATGTTGCCTGTTGCATGCCTGCCTCTTTTAGAGTGACCTTGACGTTAGGAGGCACTGGTGCAACAGGTAACATACCTGTTCATAAACAGCTCATACGGTCTGCATCCTTGGATAACAGAATTTTTTATTCCATGGTAACTACCCTAAGCATGTGAAGACAGAAAATGAATACTTCTACTAAATTAAATATTGAAGATATTTGAAGAAAAAATGTAATATTGAAGATATTTGAAGAAAAAATGTATCTTTTTGCATTTGCAATGAGTTTATTTTGAGGTCTTAATTTGTTTTATTTCCTTATTAAATGTACTGTCATCGCTGAAGCTATGTTATATTCCTGATTTCCTGTACAAAGAAATGATGGAGTTTAGTCCATAGAGGATGTTACTTATATGTATTCTGAAAGAACTAAATGTTCACAACCTACTTTCTATATATAAACCGATTCTTGGAAAGTGAAGGAAATTTTATTGACTTTGGTCCTCATTCATGACATTTGAGCTTTATTCTGAATCAGTTCAAACATCTAACATGTCTAAATCCTCTACTTATGCTACAATGCCTTTTGTGACATTGTTTGTATGAAATTTATCAAAAACTGAAAACAAACAAGAAAGTTTGTTTAAAGTCTTTGATAAATTTAATACAAACAATGAAATCAAGTATTACAAATAGGGCTGGGACGATACGGGTCTCGAGCGTATCGATACGTATCACGATATAGTGCCTACGATACGATATGTATCACGATATTTCTTATGTATATTGCTATAATGAGGATTCATGAATTTATGTAATCCCCCTCTCCCTTTTTCAATACACGGAATTACATTTTATATCTCTCTTTTCAGTTCCCCTTCCTATTTGAATAATCCTAGACTGAATTTTTTTTCCATGAGGAAATCTTATTTAAAAGTATAACAATCATAACGCACGCTCCTTTCTCTATAATATTGAAAGGATTACAGCATAATTGTTCTTTAAATGTTTTTGATTTTATTCGATGGATACATCCTGCACTTTGATTTTTTTAGGATAAACGGTTTTCCGTCTCTGTACGTTTTATTCTATGTACATGTATAAACAAAATTTTGAGAGAGAGAAAGAGAGAGAAAGAGCATGTGCGTTAACCACGTGGAGGTAATCTACTAATCTTTGATGATTTTATCCTCGAGTGAAAGTTGTCGCTGACGTGAATAGAAAATATAATAGATATATAAAGATCGTAGTAGACAGACGTTTTTCCCTTCTTCATCAAAAGGCTGTTTCCGACGTTCAATCAAGGATTGACACGAGTCGATTTTATATTAAAAATTTACAAAGTTAAGTAACTACGATTTCAGAACTCTTTTATGAAATCATCATAAATTGAAAAGATTTAGGTCGAATGCCAGTATCTCAAAATGAATGGATCATGCACGCATGAATAGCTACTGGACATAAGTTTCACGTCGGTCTCACTCTCATCCACTCTATGATCCATGCAGACATCAGGTACTTTCCCTGGACAATAGTATATTACAAAATTGTAAATATCAAGATCGCGTTAGATACGGATTCTGAAAACTTTACTTTCGCCGCTTTAAACTTTTAAACGAACATGAGTTTGAGTAGACAAATACCTGTAGGATTCCCGCTAGCCGCGGAAACGGACAACGACACGGACCAACAAGTGTCGTTGGCCGTTTCTGCGGCTAGATTCCCGCAAACCACAGGCTGGATATATGCATTTCTAAAAAAAATTTAGAAGCGCATACGCATATCAAGGCGATCTTTCCGCCTGTACCGCGAACAAAACTGACAATTATACTGTAATGCGTTGTGCGAATTGCATACTATCTGGAGCAAACATAGGAAGATTAGTAAAGAAAAACATCTTTACCCTTTTAAGTCAATAAGTCACACGTTTTAGTTAGCCCGAAGCTTTCAATCGACGAAGTTGCCCAGCGTTTTCGTGCCTTTGAATGGAGTTAAAAATGGGTCCGGATATCGCGATATAGCTCCAACGAATCGATACGCGTATCGTGGAACACCGTATCGCGATTAATCGATATATCGATGTATCGTCCCAGCCCTAATTACAAACTATACATGTACCACAATTAGCAATAGCAGGTTTTAATCTTCTACATGCAGTTCTTCATTTAAGTAGCTACATACATGCACTGTCATGCTCACTTAGTCAGACTTCAAGATAGCCAGTTATTTCAAAATGTTTTCAATTGCTTTTTCTCGTGATCTTTTGATATAGCGACTTTGAATTTTATCGTTTTTATTGCAGGAAAAGGATGAGACAGATAGCGGATATAGATCTGGAACAATACCAGATGAAAAGTTGCCTAGGCAACCAAGTCAAGCCACCTTAAATAGGGAGGAATTGAAGAAGAAATTCGAGGAATACAACACATTGGTTCCTGGTGCTAATTTTCAGCTAGTGAGTCTTAAAGCTTCCTTCCAGCAATAAGCTGATACTGTGTTAAATCATATACTGCTTAAAGCTGCACTCTCTATAAAGACCTTTATTTTCAAATTTCTGTTGTATGCACATATTGTATATCCATAAAAAATAATCATTCCTCTTTAAAGAAAACAAATGTTTTTCCTCTATAGAAAACAGAAAAAGATGAATCATTCCAAGGTTTCATCAAGGTGACCTTGAACTTGGTGCGGCCCATATGTATGTCCCTGGGAGCCCGACCTCCTTCTATCTATGAAGTCCTGACCAAGGAGCATATTATAGAGCAGAATACTCAGACAATCTCATTCTATATGCCCCGTGATACAGTCAAATCCATCCATGTTTGCAGGTAGGCTTATTTTGTAAATTAATAGCTGATTTTCCAGTAGATTCATTGGGCGGACAGGCACCAGACATCACAAAATTTGGTGATATTGTCATTGTGATGTCAAAGTAGATCATGACAAATTGAATGCATAAAGTCAGCTCAATCAAATATGACGTCATAATTCAAAATGTTGCCAAATGATGTAATGTCTTGTGTACCTGTATGTGCATATAAAATCAGGGTTTAAAACAGTCATAAATATTTTCTGGAAAATGGACTATTCACATTGTTCACACATCAGTTTTGTACACCAAATTGTGAAATTATCTGTGTAGGGAAATACAAACTGGCCAAATGTATAATGCATTCTTCAATCAAGGAATACAGTGTATTATTTCTTTTGTCTATGCTCAATATTCTTAAATTCCGATTAGATTTACAAGTATAATCACTCTCCATCTAAATCAAACCTGCCAGTTTGCTGTTTTGAATATATTTGTCAGAGAATATCCATATTTGACACAAAAAAGTTACACAGCAAGTACATGACATGTGGCTGAGGCCCTGTAAAGTGTGAAAATATGTAATCTGTCAGTATATTTGGATTATGATCCACGTGCCATAGAGTTTTGTCACCATACTCATTTCCAAACTGATCAGTGTTTTGACAAATTGACATGCTTAAAATGTATGTCTTGTGGTGCTGACAATTACATCATCAAATAATTAGATCAGAAATAACTCTCTTCCAAATATTTTACATGAAACATGTTAAAGCAAACTTCAGTAATTATTATTACACTAAAATCACAAGTTTGAATGTAAAAATGGCAGTTTGCTAAGACACACAATGAAAGCGGATAGGATAAAGATAAATTATTCTTTGTAGAGATTTGTGTGTATTTAATATTTGAATGCATTGATACAATAGAAGCACCTGTTCAATGCAGGTGTAATCATGTATTATCAGAGATTTTCTTTCCCAATTATTTACCTGACTGATCTTATCATCTTCACACAATATCAGTTCTTTTTTGTTCTGTTGACCCGTTCACGTTTATCATCTGTATAAATTATTATGATAAGATTTTACATACAAACTCAGCCATTTTCTATATAATGATGAATAGAAGTAATTTTCCCCTGGGGTTGGTATGAAAACATATTGTTGTATAAAGTGGCGATTTAATGATTTTGTGAGACAGCTTTTGTGTTGTGTGCAAACACATACAATTTATAACCAGTAGTATTAAAGACCTGCTATCTCAACTACTTTTGACTGATAGTACAGATAAACGATACATTGTATTTCTCGGTAGGTCTGAAGGGGAAATATGATTTGCAATATCATGATTATCATGATTATCTTTAAAAGATTTTTTGATTATCATCAACATCTTTCAGCATGATTGGGAATTGAAATGGGATCCTTTTGTAAATTGAAAAGATTTTGAAATTATTCCAACAGCTGATTTGAAATTTTGTTCAGGTACTACATGTCCTGTGTGTACTGAAATGTTGAGAAAATGCATTGCACAGTTTAGTATGTAGATTGATTAGAAGTGAACTATATAAATAGCATTTGAACAATTTAGATTTTCAGGACAATTTATATTTGATTATCAGCGCATTAAAAAAGTTGTCCCAAGTTCGCTTTGGTTAATAAATTTATTCACGTAAATGGGACACACCATGCAGGTTTGAGTACCATCTCACTCTTTGTAAATACAAACATCTCCTTCAAAAAATACATTAGGTCCTCAACATTTTCTTTTTCCATACTTTTTTGGCTGAGGCAATGTGTTACCATTCCAAAGATGCTAGGGAAAAATGTACCCTCCGTTATCAGGTGAAATCGGTAGGGAATCCTTTGAAGTTCTTTTAATGCCCTGTAATTACTAGGCGATAAAAGAAACTTTGCTAATCTCAAAGATAAATTTGTATAGGGAAAGGAAATTGAATAATATTAAGAATTGTTGGTGTGTTTGCTCCTTAGATTAAGCAATACTTCCCTATACTTACTTCCCCCCTTTCCTGTTAAAAATTGGTATAAAAAGTTTTATTATTGAAATAAACATCTCACTCAAGTCAAATTTAGTCTAGACACTCCCCAATTTTTCAAATCTTTATCTGTCATCTTTAAGCCACATTAACCTTGTCAGTGATAAGATTTTTTATGTGGGGTGCGTACACAAATTGTAAAAAATAGGTAATTTTGGTTAAGTTACATCACAAGTGTTATAGATTATGACTTGTGGTAAGGCATAAGGCAGTATTTGTTTACATTGATGTTATAAACCTCTTCTACCCCAGTTTATACATGATACATCAGTTTTGGGGAAGGAATTTGCTTTCTACTTAAAAATCTTCAGTCTTGCTGTGAAAACAAATGTGAGGCATATGTTGTTATCAGTTTACAAATCCCTGTACTCAGAACATAGTGTCTCTAGATTACCAGTAAATTCTTGTGGATCTAGAACTTCACAAAGATGGATCCACCTAGTCCATATGTTTTTATTAAATTATTTGAGAAAGATTGAATGTTTTAACTTCTGCTGGCCGTCATGGCCATATATGCTTCATTTCTGGACAAAATATGCAGCACTATTTATTGTTTATGAGTATTAAATTTGAACTTAATATGATAATTTACTGTTGAACATGTTAGATATAAGGCTTAAAAGTACCAGTCTATCAAAAGTTATAATGGCTGCATTCCGTTATTATTTTAATCGCCATATGGAGTAGTTCCCCTGACTGTCAAAAGGAGGAAAGATCAAACAATACAAAGTCAACATGGTCATGGGTCTCAAAAGCAAAATGAGACAGGTTGATTATACATGATGTATGTGTGTTTAAGTTTGCCCAATAGTAAGAAAATGATAAAAAATACAAGAAAAATTCAGATGTTTTATAATGCTATCTTTGCTTGAGAATTTGACAGTATGATGTAAAAAGCAACTACTCATACATCATGTGGAGAGAATTTTGTTCTGTTCCAAGAACATTTTTTGCAACTGGTATTATGTTTAACCTTCACATTTCATTTTTTTTTTGCGAGTCAACATCTGCAGAAAATATGTAAAACTGCAGAAGGTGAAGAAATACCATCATTCATGATCCCTTAGACTGGTAGCTATCATAAATGACTTTGAAAATGTTTTGCCTCATAAATTAGACTCTACAACTGTGAGAGTCAATAAAAGACTTTCTTTTGTTAATAAGTATTGTTCTTCTTATTTAACACTTGGGGAAGTAAAAAATAAATAGAATCTGAAAAATGAATATGATGTTTTGATGATGAATTAATTAATTTTAAGATATAGACTTGTAGATTAGATACAGAATACATATTTTCAAAATGAGAATAATTTGTTTTAGTATTTTCGATATGATACAAGAATTTTGATTTTTTTTTCAGTGAGATTTCAACGAAGGAGGTCATTTCGTTACTATTAAAGAAATTCCATATTCTGGACAATCCTAGAAAATTTGCCTTATATGAGCAGGAACTTAGTGAAAAGGGTAAAATATGTAAGTTAGATTTACTTAACATTGGCATGGTTATGAATCAATTATAGAATATATATTTGATATTGGTTGTCAAAATTAGAAAAGGACTTACAGTAATAAGCATGGAAGTTGCAGCAATTTTGAATTTCTAATTCCTCTTGGACATGTGATATTATTCAAATGATACTTGATTTCAGTGCGATTGCGTAGAATCCCAGAGGCAGATATTCCTCTACAAGTTGCTCTCCAGTGGGAACCTGCAAAGATAGAAAGCATTCGCTTCGTACTGCAGGAAAACGAATCTGGAGAAGTCAATGTAAGTAAAATTAATATAATTTTGTTAAATTTAAATTTAAACTTTATTTATATAACCACGTTAAACAAACAAGTTACAAGTCTCACGTTAGCTCAGATGTTGGCATGAGGGGGTCCTTAGAGCAGGAGGAATCTGGAGTAAAAACCTCCTAGGACTGGGTTGGCGAGTGCCATACCCTCCCACATAAGATCCCTTTGCCAAATCAAGGATTTGAACCCGGGGCATTAGAGGTGAGAAGTGAGTGTGCTATCACTGCGCTAACCTAATTTTGTTAGGTTGTTGTATACTAGATATGGAAGCATTTAAATAAAAATGTATAGCAGTATTGTAGGGGTACCGATAGGTAGTAAGCACTTTTGGTCCATCTTACAAAATGATGTATAGTTGTAAAGGTAGTGAAATTATACAGAAATTTGCTATGTTTAGAAGCTTCTCGTATCCAACTCTTGATCTCCACTTCTAGAAAAAAATTTGGGAGTTGTTTAGAATAGAAACCAAAATCCAGTTATTGTCTAGTAATATTAGTACTGCAGGTCTTATCTCACATGCAGTCAACTGATGAGACACCATGGTTTTTCTGCATTGTTACATCACAATGTTCTACAGTCGTTAATGCATGTCAAGGAATGCTGCATTCCACTTGATATGTCTGCCTTGTTTTTATTAACTTTCTGATAATTAGGAGGAATTTGCTTGCTCTTTGACGAAGAATTTGTTACAGTTTGAGTTAATCCAGAACAGGAAGTTGTTTAGAAGTTAAATTGAGTATTATGTAATAGTTAGATTATGCTCGCATATTTGTGTTTATGGTCGGACTGAATATTGTTTAAAAAATGTCATTCATGTTAGTCAGAAAATTCTTGACAACCAGACCTTGTGCTCCTATGCCTGATCAGATAAGGCTATGATATTAATATCATTTATTTTTTTTTGGGGGGGGGGAGGGGGATGAGGGCTACAATTTTTAGCTCGACTGCACTTTAGTGCAAAAGAGCTATTGCAATACCCCCGGCGTCGGCGTCGGCGTCGGCGTCCGCGTCGGCGTCGTCCGAACTAGATGATAAGGTAAATGTTAAGATTACACATTTACCTTTCCTATATTCATATTCTGTTGTTTTTTTTGTTGCAAATGTTTAATTATACATCATTTAATATATCCAGATGAGGATATAGCCCCTGGGGTTGGGATTTTTAAAATTATTTCAAATGATAAGGCAAATGTTGAGATGATAAGGTAAATGTTAAGATAGCAATAAAGTCTTTAAAAGCCAATATTGAGCAAAGTATAAGTGCTACATGTACCAAACTTACATATTTGATGTATCTTTGATCAAACTTTCAAAAAATGACCTTGACCTACTTTTTTCCGCTTGAATGATTTTGCCTTTAAAAGCCAATATTGAGCAAAGTATAAGTGCTACATGTACCAAACTTGCTTATTGGATGTATCTTTGATCAAACTTTCATAAAATGACCTTGACCTACTTTTTTCCGCTTGAATGATTTTACCTTTAAAAGCCAATATTGAGCAAAGTATAAGTGCTACATGTACCAAACTTGCATATTGGATGTATCTTTGATCAAACTTTCATAAAATGACCTTGACCTACTTTTTTCCGCTTGAATGATTTTGCCTTTAAAAGCCAATATTGAGCAAAGTATAAGTGCTACATGAACCAAACTTACATATTTGATGTATCTTTGATCAAACTTTCAAAAAATGACCTTGACCTACTTTTTTCCGCTTGAATGATTTTGCCTTTCAAAGCCAATATTGAGCAAAGTATAAGTGCTACATGTACCAAACTTGCATATTGGATGTATCTCTGATCAAACTTTCATAAAATGACCTTGACCTACTTTTTCCGCTTGAATTATTTTACCTTTAAAAGCCAATATTGAGAAAAGTATAAGTGCTACATGCACCAGACTTGCATATTGGATGCATCTTAGGTTAGACTATTGAAATATGACCTTGACCTACTTTTTCCGCTTCAGTGATTTTGCTTTAAATTGGCAATATTGAGCTAACTATAAGTGCTTCATGCACCAGACTTGCATATTGGATGCATCTTGGGTTTGACTATTGAAATCTGACCTTGACCTACTTTTTCTGCTTCAGTGATTTATGATGAGATATATGTTGTTGCCTGAGAAAGGGAGTTTAAATAAATTGGCTGTCATGAGAGATATTATGCTATGCAGTCGAGCATTAGGTGACTCTGGCAACTATTTTTAGTTTTGACATAGTTTTTTTTCGACAAACAAACTAATTTACCTTATTTTTTTTTTTGACAAACAAATTTACCTTAACCCCCCCTTCCCTTCTTCCAAAACAAAACAAAAAACGTTTGAAATCTGTTCTTTTCCAGAAACATTTGAACACTTTCATCCATACCCTCCGTCAAACGTACAAGATTGTCTGATTTTACCTAGCTATGGGTAACGAACAAAACCTTTCATTACGCAGAGTAAAATTACTCTGATTAATTCCTGATATTCTGTATGCAGAATTGACCAGGCCCCTGTAGTATTGATCTATTTACTGTGCCTAATTCTGTTGTTATTGACACATAGGCTAGATGATCACCTAGAGTTGATGATCATGATGATGGTATGTAGTGTGGTGCACTTCGTTTGACATAACGCAGATCGGGAGCCCTGCCAACCTTGATTGGCCTTCCGTTACCTCTATCAAATTCTCCGATATTCTGCTTACATGCAATCAACCAGCTGTTGTTAACGCCTTACATGATACTGCAGTCATTAAGATTTTTTTTCGGTATTCACTACATTTACTACATTTGAATGTACCTTAGCTAAGGAAAAGTCACTAGGAAAGGTACTTGGGTATCATACATGTACTGTACTTGATATTTTTACATGGAGGATTAAGAATACCACAAATTGGACTGTACTGGATACTGCTTCCTTTTTCTTTGGCACATATTTGCTTGCACTACATGTAATGAACTTGAAAAAAAGCTGGATATTTTCCTTCAACATGTTGTTCCGCATGCCAACCACCTGAGTTGAGATCACTATCATACTGCTTGTCTTAGGGCATTAAGATCAATACCTCTCATTGTACGTCATTCAGATCCAATCAGACATGCTAGAACTTTATCTATTTCATTTGAAACTCAGTGTGATGGAAGTTAATAATTCTGAAATAGTAAATAAACTCGAGCATTAGATTTGACTTCTGCAGGTGTCAGTAGTCAATGATCCCCTAATATCCTTAATCTTACTCTGGAAGGAGATTTCATATTTTATCTGTAAGCTTATGGAATAGTCTTCAGTTTGGCACGTTTTCCTAGTTTGATCTTTTGGAGGAATTCCTCTTATACCAGTTCTTTATATGCATTAATCTCTTTTCATGTCATTTTGAACTTTTGGTTTATCATATATAACTTCAACTCGTGTTCATTTAATATGGATGCTCTTTATATTATGTGACTTTCCAACAGGCAATGTTGAACCAAGAGATGTCATAAAGCTGTATTAACAGACAAATGTCAAGATATGTCTTATTTACATGCATCAGAACAAACTCGTGATGTTTGCATTATCAGAACTCGTTTACATGTGAAATTAGATGTCCTAATGAGCAAAAAAATCTACACAGAGAGTAAAATCAAGAGGTCAAGGTTAGAAGTGGATAAAGTTGGTTAGAAAAACATTTTCATAGAGATGGATACATTTACACTTGAATTTGGCATACAAAATCACCACATGGGCATCATAATTCAAGGTCAAGGTTAAAATTTAAGGTCTGAAATCACATGGGCATCATAATTTAAGGTCAAGGTTAAAATTTATTATCTGAAGCCATATGGGCATCATGATTCAAAGTCAAGGTTAAAATTTAAGGTCTGAAACCATATGGGCATCATGATTCAAGGTCAAGGTTAAAATTTAAGGTCTGAAATCATATGGGCATCATGATTCAAAGGTAAGGTTAAAATTTAAGGTCTGAAACCATATGGCCGATATGGGCATCATGATTCAAGGTCAAGGTTAAAATTTAAGGTCTGAATGTATATGGCATCTGAAGGCCAAGTACTTCTTGGCTCAGTCTGTAAAATTGTTTGTTTTTCCATGTCCCTGTGCACTTGCTATATAAATAGTCATGTCATACATGTGTACCATTTGATTAGTTTGTTGGCATGTTGTAATGTGCTAAGCTATTATCAGACTTACTAATTGCATGAGGTATCAAAGATGTCTATCTGTTAAGGAGTTCCAGACATGCCAGCAGTTGTGTAGATATTGAAAAATATCGGTCATACGCTGGCTGATCCAAGATATATGTTTTTGCGAGTGATTTATGAAGATCAACACTTGTTGCATGCTTTGGCTGTTCACATGTGTTATAATATCATCATGATGTGTTGATGTGCACTTGTGCATGTATGGTTAGATGGAGGGAACAGGTTTCTTGCCTTTATAATCAAAGATACTGGAACGGGAGTGAGGTTTTGAATTCTTTCTTATATCAAATTTGAGAAATTGACATCTGATAAAATATAAATTATTATTACTGGTTAGAGAAACTTAAGTGCCCCTTCCCCACTCTTATTATGGTTAGGTATAAAACAGATTCATTCACATGTTTACCTTCATGTTTTGTGATAGATTGATTTATTTGTACTTGACAATCCACAAGCACAGGTGATAAGATAAGTGATAAACTAGAGTGGATGTTAGTTTGAATCATATCATTTAATTATCCCTATAGATAACCAGATACACCATCAATCTGATCACACCTCTATCCTGTCATCAGTTGTCTCTTGTCTTGGTTCTCAATATATTTGTATTGTAAATGTCGACCATTTGCTTCCCATCAGTCCAAACCTACTCCGCCAAAAATTCAGGATTCTCGAGGTTCAAATTAGCCCAAACAAGCAAACAGTCTAGCCTTATTCTTGACATTGTCTCCAGCATTCTAGTACTTACACTAGATAGATACTGGCTCTAATAGAAACAATATTTTTTGTTGTGCTGTAAACATACTTGACTTGCTTTTTTAGCAGATGGTTATCAGTAGCTTGCTATCCATTTTTCAAAGATAGGAATAAGAAATTTCTCAGCTCTATACAAGATAATGTGCAGAGATGTTTGTGATAGTTTATCTATCTTCGTCATACTTGGCAAGGAATGGAAAATTTATCATCATAATCCAGTGTTAGTTTTGCTTACCTATTTACTCATACAAACTTCTATTTCTACCATAAACTTTGGCCTCGGAGGATTTGGATCTGGAAGTGAAGTTTTGTCGTTAGCAATTTTTTTCACCTATCTTATACATGGCAAAGGGCGTACATTTTTTAATGTATATTTAGGTTTCTAAGACTGTAAGATACAATTGGTGAAAAACTTGCTAACCCACAAAACTTCCTTTCCCTTCCAGATCCAAATCCCCTGAGGCCAAAGTTTATGATAGAAATAGAAGTTTGTGTGACACTAAGTTATGTAAAATAAGTAGGTAAACATTTAGCATTTAGAGGCCTACATATTGTCTGTACATTGGTAGATTGGTAGATTTTTTCTATAAAATGCCTACTATATTGAATCAATTATTTGTTGTAATCCTTGAATTTTATGCTAGTTTCAATTGGAGTGGATGAATTTGGGTCAGGACTAGAGTTGCTGTTCCAGTTAATAGTTATGAACTATATAATTGATCAATTATATTTTCTGTTACTGGTTTGGCCTAGATGTTGGAGCATGCAGATAATAATTAGGGCCAGACTCTTAGAGCTCTAGTCGACCTGGGGTTTGACTCAAGTCAAACTTGACCAGAGTTCCTAATAAAAACTTTCTGAATATACTGATAATAAATTATTTGTTGTCCATATTTAAGCCATAATAAAAATTAAATTAACTTTGTTTCAGTGGGAAGCCTTCAGCTTGCCAGAACTCAACAATTTCTTACGAGTTCTCGACAGAGAGGAGGCCGAATATACATCCCAGCTGGAATATAAATACAGAGTCATGAAGAGAATAGTGCTTCAACGATTAAAAGAACTCAGAAAAGAACGACGGAACTCCAAATTGCTGGCCAGTCAACGTGACTCAATGACCGAGTCCTGATCGTTAACCATTGGTTGTGTAATTGCATAATTATTTCAACGGAAATTTTCTTTTTATAAATCAGGCATTTATGAATTATTAGTGTGATATTATGAAATATCTCGATAAAGTTGATTTGCACTGTTACAAATGTGTTGACACAAATTTCATGACTCACAATTTTAATGGGATGCAATTTTACAGTTATGTAGATCTATGAATCAAAATTTCAACTGCCGTACAGCCATGTTATAGGATGTGGATTTGTTAGTTTGCAGAGAAACTGCATGCTAGTTAAAAAGTACGGAGGGACCTAAAAAATAAGAGGAAATGCTGCACCTTAAAAAATAAGAGGTGGACAAAATGTTGATGTACAATGTACAAAAGTGAGGTAGAGATATTAAATTGAGGTAGCGATATTTAAACAATCTTTGTTAGCACTAGCTATGTGATTGAATATAATGGATGTATAATTCCTGTGAATGAAGTATTTCTATTCAGTATCACCTTTGTAGTTTATGTATTTTTCACTAGTCATATTTTCTTTTTTCTAATGCCTTAGTTGCTTCTAGTACATTATATTCCATTAAATCATTAAGGATTACATTTATTACAGACTTTGTCCAAGTAAAGTTTATCATCTGTCTCACAACCATGATTTATAGAGGTAGTTGTTCATGAAATGAGCAGTTAGTAAATTAGTTGTCTCCACCATATTTTCCAGAAGTGAAGTAAAATTGATCTCTTATAACATAAATTTGGCATGTGTTGTACCTAGATAATTTAAGCATAATATATTCAGATTTGACAAATTTCGGTTCATTTTTTTTGCACACATTTTCATGAACATAATAAGTTTCTTCTCTAGTCAGCTTTGCATTGCTCTTATAAATTATCAGCCTTTTTGATATTTATTATTCCGTATCATGATCTTGAAATGCATATTATTATGTTAGAAATCATATTTTATTTGTAACAAAGCAGGAAGGCTTAGAAAAGTTGTTTCATCATCTTGCAGAAGACATGCAGAAATACCTAAAAATTATGATTTTCTTCAGGTTTTAATTGGAATGCAACACTGAGATGAATTTTCATGTATCTGTGATGACTTTTATTTACTTACGTCAACTCGAGGGTTGGACAGAACAGGGGCAGGTTACTCTGGTTATAGAATTGTTATCCATTTACCAAGTGCCTTCTTGTTACAAGTGATTTGTTAAGCATTAAACTTTGATAATGATGAAAAAAAGATTAACAAAAGAAGAGAAATTTTCAATTTTGAAAAATAGAACATGAGATTTTGCTTGATGTACACTCGTTCCTTTTATGCTGCATCGTAAAGTGCAGGTGGTCACATTTCTGCTTCTACATTTTACTTAGAAATTTACATCTGCAAACAAAATTTCTCCCTAAAAACAATAACTTATGAAATTATTTTAGAATTTTGACATGCAAATGCATCACATACTTACGTTAAGAAATTCTAGATTTGTTATTGATTGACATTTCCAGCTTACTAAGGTCATAGTTTTTAAGAGGATTTTAATTTGGAATTAGGACTATTTTTTGTACGATATTTTCTTCTGTGTACATAAGGTATTCTACAATTGAAGAGGTGAATCAGATTGTATACAAATGTGACTTTGGGGAAAAAACAAGATCTTTAACTTGGGAAAGGCCAGCTATAAAGATCTTAATTATAAATAGTTTAGTATTTCAGAAAACAGATTGTTTGATGAATAAATCAACTGTAGCATGAAAAGACAAAGACATAAAAAAAATTGCAGAAAATCTTATCAAACTGTCTGTTTTTGAATAGGGTGAGTGTACATCAAGCTTCACTGAACACACTGTTAGAATTGATATTTCTGTCAATTTTTTTTTGTGCCGAAAAAATGTCTTATTATCAAAGGAAAATAATGAATTTTAAAACTTTTAGCAAAATGACAGTAATATCTGTGCACTGCCTTTCTTTTCAACCTTTCAGGGAAAGCACTTTTATGGTAATATTTACCAAAGTCGTCGATTGTTTTGAATACTGTGCTAAAGTGACAGCTACGTATGGAAGTGTAAGCTGTCAAAGAAAGGTGTAGAGTTCATACAAAAAAAAAATCATAAATCATGAATTGTCACATCATCAGTTAGAAATTCTTTTCGTTTTTATACTATAATCACTCATTGTTGTGTTCATGTATAAATTGGGTATCAAATCATTCGAAAAAAAATTGACATATATATTTATGAATAGCTCTTTTAGAAGTTACGTATTTTGTTTGAGTTTCTTTTATCTTTTTTCTATCCATGTACATTTTCATTGCCTCTTCTTTGAGAAAAAAAAAATCAAAAAGTTTTGAAAATGTACAAAGAATTCATATGTAAATTTCATTTCATGTGGTGTTTGTATATTGTATTAATATACAGAATATGTGGTGTTTGGCACTGTAACTTTAATCAGAAAAAACAAAAATAATTATGTAATTTAAATGACAAAGTAAGTACAAAATTTTTACCATCTTCAATGGAGTTAAGGGAAATTTTTAGGTCTGTTCATATGATTTTTTTCTGAACGTCATTTTTTTTTTTCAATTTGCTTTTGAATATATTATTGCATGGATTTCAAATTAAATTCATCTTTGTATCAAGGTCAAAGATTGTTGACCTTTGACCTTAAATCTCATGAAAATCAGAGCTTTATTTAATACTTGTTGACAAAATTTGTTGAGTGGGTATATCATGTACCTTGATAATTATGAAACTCAAAAAACCAATAAAAACTAAACTCAAAAATGTTCTACTGTTTCTATGAACAAATGAGAAGAGTAAGCTTTCACTTTCCTGTAGACAAAGAAAGGTAACTCTTGCATGGAAAGTCTTTAACCAAAAAAAAAAAAAAAAAAAAAAAAACCCACCAAACACAAGCACTGAATTACATGGCTTTATTATTGAAACGATTACAAGGATGTAATATCCTACACAAAGGCACTTAGTAATTGTATATTGCACTTAATATGGGAATATTGACAAGGCAACTTAGGTTGATATTTATAACATACACTATTCTGGGATTGCAAACAAGATTTCAATGCATTCATAAATCTAATGATTATATGTTCATTTTAAGCATATTATCACATATCATCAAACTTTAATTAATCTTAATAATCCTCTGAAAAAAATACTGAAGATTTATGTTCTTCTGAGTACAAATCTTCATTTCATTACATCTTGTCTGGATCACTTTGAAAATGGAAGAAAAAACCATAACAAAATTGCATTCCTCGTAATTGTATGATTTTGTTTTGCATAGAATTTATAAAAATATAAATGGATAAGTTTAACAAAGCTTGAAAATTTCATTAGTTAAGTAACAATACAGTTCATTTTCTGAGGTGTATAGATGCATTTACTGCCAAATTTTCTTTCAACTCCGTATGTCACTCAAATCTAATTGTCCCACATAGGGTGCCCAGAAGCTACCCACGTACAAAGTTCCATTATGCTCAAAACCTTCCCCCGATGCCTGTATGACCTTTGCCCCAAGGTCATGGAGACTGCTCACAATGTTTCCATGGATATCAATTTCAAGGATAATTGAATGTTTTGGCATAAAAATGTCAAAAAGCTTCAAAGGTGTAATCTGGAACAGAAACATTTTCAGGATGGTTATGAATTCTATTCAACTTAATAGATATGGTAAAGGGTATTAAATGTATATTTATCATTTAGACAATGTAAAATCTGATTTGTGTCCATCTGTCTGCCCGTATGTATGATTTGTATTTTGCCTTCAACTTTAGTACTGTGAGGAAAATTATTACTTCTTCAGGATACACTTTCCTACTAGAATAAATGTGCATATTGTAGAAATGCAATAAAGATGTTAAGTCTAGTGATATAAAATATCCTTACTTTTGTTAGGAATCTTTTAACAGCAGGATATGGACCTACAAGGTCTAAGAAAGGTCCAATCTTACTAACACCATAGTAACGAACGGACCCCATGCCCACATAGAAATGTCCTTTGCTGTTCAGTTTAATGTTGTCAGGGTAACCTGGCAAATTCTCTATAAGTATGTCTGTCTGACCAGCTTTGTCACCTTTTAGATAGTATCTAGAAATGACACAAATGTTTTCTTCAATGGAAAGGTTTACTAAAGAATATTTCTCATACATGTTGAAAAAGGGAATCTTGTTATGTTTGTGTCAAATATTTCTTGAATGAAGACTGTAATATTTTAAACACAGGTGCAAAATATCAATCATATGCATAGAAAACAAAATAACATTTTCATAAATGGCAATGCTGAAAAAAAATAATGATTTGATAACACTAGAAGTTTTTTTTTTAAAACCTTCATTAATTCATATGGAAAGGGTGGTTTACCGAGGTAAGACATTTCATTCATTCTATATGGAACATTTTGATTACATTGTCAAAGTTCAAACAAAATTTAGCAAAAAATGAACATTAAAGGACTGACCTGAGGAAAATTATATCAGTCTACGTACCTCCTTATTCTACACACACTCATCTCAGCAACTACCAACATACTTTCATCCTGTGACAGAGCTATGCCATTAGCTAAGTAGAGCTTGTCTAACAACAGTTTGGACTCTCCAGTTGTGAGGTCATAGGTCATCAGACGACCTTGCTTGTTGACCTCTATCACCTGTTTGAGTGTAAGAAATTATGATACATTCAAATGACATTTCTGAAGAAATTTGATATAGAGCTGTCTTAGAAACTGGTACTATGTACAGTATATACATGTATGTGTAGAGCACTTATTGAAAGTGTCATAAGAAATTCCTGTACATGACGAGTTCAAATTTGACTTTGTGATTCCAAAATGAATAGGGATCCCATATATATCATAGATAAACCATATGCAAAGTCTCATTATATAGACATGCTTTGTTGGTGCAAAATTTGACTTTGATCTTTGAACACGAGGATTCTCCAGTTATCATCAAACTTTGTGAGGGGTCAATGTATCTAGATAGGGGAGAATTATGGCACAAAAATGTCATAAAGACAGATACAGTATATAACAGAAAACAACATTATCCCCTCAACTTCTTTGGAAAATAGACAGACTTATAGTTATCTCAGTTCACAACACTAAAAATTGCCCAATTTCAGGATGCGTTATTCTTTGACATGTTTGAAAAGGCAAAATCAGTTAAAACATACACACTTCATGTCTTTTGGACAAAAATAATGAGGTAAAAAATACTGACCTCATATCGATAATTGCGTCTATCCCATTTCAAACTTGAATCCGTAAAATATATTTTCCCGTCTCTGGTTATGTCCAAAGCATTTAGGAAATAAAACGGTACGTTATTGACACCTGGAAAAAAATGAAATACTGCAAGCTCACAGTCAATATTGTTTTTAGAGTTGTCTTTCTTTGTCTTCCAACTTACTGAACATGCTAAGTTAAACGAGTTATCTTTCTTTGTCTCCCAATACCTTCGTTTTTGGAGATGAGGGTTTTTATTTCTCCGGTGTGCACATTGACCTCCTGAAGACCTGAATAGGAGTCTATAAATACCAGGGAGTTATTAGGATCCAGGGGATTCATCTTCATTCCTTTTGGCCTCCCACATATTGGCTCCGAGTCGAAAGTGCCTGCTATTTAAAATAATGAAATTGTACCAGCGCAATAAACTCTATTATCTTTAATAAACTGCAGTTTTTTTATTTCAAATTTTATGTTTAAGAGGGGTTAAAACATTTCTAAGAAAATATGTCCTACCACATCCTTGTATTAGCCGGCCTGTCCTTGTTACGATACGCAGCTGTTGTCCTTGAAATGCTACAATCTTCCCATCCGCAGTGCCGGTGTATATTGTACCTGAATATTATACATGTACATGTATTTTTTAAAGTAAGAAACATACATGTATGTAACATAATTTTTAAAATTCAGCCTATTAGTAACTTGCTCTCAAATTTTGTAATTTAACGATAAAAATTACCCGAAGCTTTCTCATTGGCGAATCTTAAAATTTAACTTATACATGTATTTCTAGACCATAAAAAGAATTGAAAAACAAAAGTGTGACTTGTACCATTTCTGTCGGCAGCGAACGACTCTGGACCAATTATTTCTCCCTCAAAGATCCTTTGTGCTTTCTTTAAAAGGGTGTTAACTGCTAATGGGCCTTGTAGAACTGGTAACGGTTTGGGGTAACTGAAGAACAACGAAACAGAACACTTACTTTCAAACCTTGTTTCTTCTCATCATAATTAAGTTCGCTCCTAAGCATTGCATGGTAAGTAAGTAAATTATCGTCGGCTTCATGCAAAGAAATGTCCTCAGAGTCAGAGGAACGCCGTTTCAATGAAGTTATATAAGTCTGGTATGAAGGGGATGGAATCGGTTTCACCCTTTGTTAAATGAATTAATTTTGGTTTCATCTGTCGTGAAAACAAGGACTTTTGATGCCAACACGGGCATCTCTCTGTCTGGATCGTAACCCCCTCCCATCGTTAGATATTCTAAATTCGCGCATCTTCACATTTACTCTTTTAACCCCCCTTTCCCATTTAATTTTTAGCTCACCACAACGAAGTAGGGGGGGGGGGGGGAGCTTAATATGCTATCGCCCCGTCGTCGGCGTCGGTACTATAGGTTAAGCAAATCGGGACAGGTCTATAAGTCCTACATCAACCAAACTTGCATGGATGATGTATCTGAGGATGCTTACTATAATGCATGGTACGGAGGCTGCATCTGACCCACATTTCACGCTTGAGTGAGCAAGTTAGGTAAAATGGGACAGGTCAATTCCCGCCTTACTTTAAGTCCTACATCGACCAAGCTTGCATGGATGATGCCATGGTACGGAGGCTGCATCTGACCCACATCAGTAAAATGGGACAGGTTCATTCCTGCCTTACTATAAGTCCTACATCAACCAAACTTGTATGGATGATGCATCTGAGGATGCTTACTACAATGCATGGTGCGGAGGCTAGATCTGACCCATGTTTCATGCTTGAGTGAGTAGGTTATGTAAAATGAGACAGGTCCATTCGCACCTTATTATAAGTCCTATGTCATCCAAAGTTGTGTTGGCGATGCAACTGAGGGAACTTACTGCAGTACATGGTACAGATGCTGCATCTGACCCCCATTTCACGCTTGAGTGACCAGGTTAGGTAAAATGGGACAGGTCTATTCCCGCCTTACTATAAGTCATACATCAACCAAACTTGCATGGAGGATGCTGACAGGTCCATTTTTGGCCAATTTTAAGTCCTCGATCAATAAAAAAAACTTGTTTGGTGATGCATCTGAAGATTCTTACTGCATTGCACTGGGAAGGTGCTGCATCTGACCTATATTTCACGCTTTATTAACCAGGTAAGGTTAAATTAGAATCTCCATTTCCAGCCTTCTTTAGTTTCTTTATCAACCAAACTTTTGTGGGTGATGCATCTGGAAATACTTTGTGCAATATACATGTAGGTACAGATGCTGGTCATGTGACAATGTTGCCGTCGAGGTGAGCGCTGTCATCTCTGATGGCTCTATGTTTTGTTTTGAGGTGGATCGGCAATTTGACCGATTTTGACCAAAAAGTGTCCAAAATATGGTGATTCAATCATTGTCGGGGGAGATTTGTTCGTCGCCCCCCCCCCCCCCCCCCCCCCCTAAATCCATCACTCTCTTTATTTTATTTAATGGTTGAAAAAAACCGAGATTGTTGCTATAAAACGTCAAATGCATCTGTTTTCATTTCCTGTGATGACAAAGATAAATACTTCCTAGGTTAAAAATCTATAATATGATATAACCATTCGTACTTTAAAATACAAATGTACTAGCATATGTTTAACTTACTAATAAGGTAAGGGATCAATGGGAGCTGGTAGGAAGTAGATATATACCGCTACCAAGGCAACTATCAATGACACCATATAACTCCTAGAAATTCTGAAAAAAAAGTTAATATGCATTGATATGTGTATGGATATGGTTTGAGAAAAAAGTTTAAGTAAATCTTTATTTTTCAAAATTTGACGTTGAAATTGATTATTCCGTTAATTACACAATTTTAGCACCAAAAACCTCCAAGATATCAAAATATAAAGATAATTTATTGTAAATATTTCTGGCTCACAATATTTACAACGAAAATTGAAAACCCCGAAGTTACGCATGCGCATTACCATAATTACAAATTTGAAATAATAACGACATATATTATTCAACTTAATATTGGGTAATAAGGTTAGATTTTCATAGATTATCTAGTAGGTAGTTAAAAGTTATACTACGTCAGATAATCGTTGGGCAACAGGCTGTGGGTTTCCGACGATGCTTTAATTTGTCTTTCAGATTTTTTTACTCTCTATTTTAAAAGACACAGACACTTTGCAATATTCATTCCTTTTATAAAGACCTCAGTTTTTCGGTATTGTATGAAGACTATAATATTTTGTCAAAATGATACATGCATTTGTAAGTATATTTGAGAAAAATTGAAGAATAACTTACTTATAATTCATTGTAATACTCCTCTAACCCGTCCTTTCATATACATGTGGTTTACTGATGTAACACCAGCAGATTTGTTGATAACCACATTAATTTCATATTATGAGAACAAAATTATCGATCTGAAACCATATATATCTCGAGAAAGGAGGCCATAATTCAAAATAGAGAGAAGGAGAGATAAAGATAATTTCTGAAATAGAGAGAGCACGCGCTAGAGATTCATTCGATTCGCTTGTGGAATTTCAAGGGGGGGGGGGGGGGGGGGGGGCGGTTGAGAGGAGATACATGTAGATAAAGATGGGTCATTATCAAAGGATTTTGGATATTATATAGAAATCATTTTTAATGTAATATTTGAAGAGAAATTCTTGCTCACTATTTATTGCATCTGTACCTAGAAAATTTCAAAAACTTAATCTTGTCTTCAACTCCCCATTTTAAAAATTCCAGGAACCTATACAACCCTATATATGTGACATGGGTTATTGCGGTACGGGCATACTTTACTAAAGCCGGGCTTCTCCAGAGGAGAATGAGCTACGATCAGAGGCGAATAAACAATCGTGTCACATTCTTGTCTGTTCTCATGAGGTATTTCTTGGCGCGATAGGCACACGATAGCGCCGCGAATGCAACAAGAATATGCTACGCGTCCGCCACGATAGTGATGCGAGAGTGATAAGAATAAAGAAGAATGCGACACGAATGTGCCACGATAAAAAGACACTGAGGCGAATGAGAGGCGAATGCAGGAGATTGAGACACGACTTTAGCCCGATAGCGCTGCGAAGCAGGAGATTGAGACACGACTTTAACCCGATAGCGCTGCGATCATGACAAGAATGCGACATGAGAAAAATCAAAATCATATGACATATCTAGGCGCATCAATACCCTTTGTTGACTTTGACCTCTTTCCATGTTATTTTCTCTTGAAAGACATTGTCAAAGTTTTCAAAATATTGATCCGCACACTTTTACATAAACTCTGAGATAATTATTATTGTCATTGTGGTGTGTGTATGTAGAACTATCGTGGCAATATCGTGTCAAGATCGCGGCTGATTCGCATTGATTTTTTTCATTCACTTCACATTCTCGGCGCATTCGCATCACTATCGTGTCAGATTCTTTCTTGTCGGGGCTCTATCGTGGCTCATTCTCCTCCACCTTGGGAACAAGAATGCACGCGAATGTGAGGAGAACGCGCTGCGAATGGAGGAGAATGCAAGGCGAATGCGCTGCGCATGTGCCGCGAGTGTGAGGCGAATAAGAATTCAGACGCGAATGTTTTAAACAGTTTGAAGCATTCGCGTCGGTGTCGCGAACATAGGAGAATGCAGGAGAATATGACACGATAGTGACACGATTAGACGAGAATGCCCGCGATTGATAGGAGAATGCGCTACGATTAAACAAAATCATCTAATCGTAGCTCTATCGCCTTTGCAGTCGCGACAGTGGAAGCCCGGCTTTAGCTGAGCGGAGTGAGGAGCGGAAAGTGGAGTGGAGTGTCACATTTCAAGACAGCTGACTCCAAAATCAGGATAATGAGGTGAATGATTCTTAGAATCGGGACAACGGCAGAATTATCTGTCAAACCAATTCCATTTTTTTTTTCCTTTTTCATATGTCCATAACTTACTTTTAATTGACAGCAAATTCTATGGAAACTCGGCAAAATGTTCCATACGAGTATGCATACTGACCTAAGTCAAATATATATCAGTTGACTTAAATTATTAGTACGACGTATGGACTGTTTCTCTAGCAAAAATACGGTTTAAAATGATGCATGACCTAGGTCAGTATGCATACTCGTATGAAATATTTTACCATTTTACAGTGTATTATAAGAATCCGATTATAATCGATGATCAATCGAAAGGCTTTTCCGATTTTAAAATCGATTTTGATTACTCCATCCGATTCCCAACGCCAGGATGTAGACCATCCGTTTGCCTCTTGACCTGTACATTTTTTTTTCAAATCATGTTATTTTCAGAGATCGATTCACAAGTGTTCAAAAATATAATATCTCTCTTATGTATAGATCCCGGAATACGCCAAAATTACGTAATCTTGTTTTTACACTCTGATTATCACTGTAGCATATCACGTAATATGCAAATAATCTCTAGCCCGGGAATTTTCTTCGATAAACAAGGTATGTACACTCTGGATATACTTTATATGGAACTGTTTCATGTCTACCATATGAGCATTATTATCATTTATAAATACGATGGTAATCTTTTCTGGTCAAGAATAGAGGTGTATTCAGAGAACACTTCAACAGATTTTTTTATATTTTGTTTACATCAAGGACTTATAAACTGTTTATAAGTCCTTGTTTACATGTTATGATATGTTGCACGTAAACATGGTTAATAGAAACAATTTTCTGTTGAAATGTTTTATGAATATAACTCTATTCTTGACCAGAATCACGGGCAGGAACACATTACGTCGCCTTACTGTACCGTTGTCAGAGGTATTTAGAGTTCTGCACTTAAAACCGTCCGTTGACATTATGCCACAGGTGAGGATATGAAGGAAACCATCCGTTGTCGTGACAATGAGCATGTGTGGAAAGTATGATTTTCTAATAAACGTTGAAATTTTAGAAGTAATACACTCGAAAATTCAATGGGGGGTAGTCATAACACTAAGCTATTGGTTTATATGCTTTTCTGGTACTGATATACAGTTTGAAAAGAGGAGATCGAGTTGGCGTCCTTTGATCACCACGTCCTGCACATGCGTTATTCTTCCTTTTTCTTGAAATCTTTGAATATTCAGGTTATCTTATTCAAGAAATATACTAATAATAAATATCAAGTCTATATAATGCTCCTCTTGTAGTGTCATGATGACGAATTCAATTTTGGACCACTTTTGAGGGACTTTTCTAAAATTAGTCCGTTGTCAATCCATGTTGCGAAAGTTCTGTCCGTTGTCAGATGGCCGTTGTCTGCTTTTATATTTTAATGGATGGAATGATACTATGATACCTGTACTAATCATTAAAATTCATCAATCAATACGCACAATTTAATTTTCAACCAATTTAGAATGGAGACTGATTTGCCCAGAAATGAATTCGCCGAATGATTCGTTTTGTTAAGATATCCTAAACGTTAAATTTTATTCATCCCGTCTTAAATTCATCTTCTGTGGTATGGGTGAAAAGGGTAAAATATAAATGGAGGCGAAAATTTGAATGTATACAGTATCTTACTTTATAAGTGTATTGTAAACCGGTGTAATGCAGTAGTTTTCTCATAGGAAAATTTGCTATATAAGAGGTTTCTTCCCCTTGGAGATATTCCGCTATATATTAGACTTTCCTCATATTAGCATGGATTTTCCCCATAGGGAAGAAATTTTATATAACCATTTTCCCCCTGTTAAGTCCGTATTTTGTTTACCTTCCATTGGCTTCCAATATTGCAAAATACATGAAAAATGCTCCAATGGTCTTACATATATATATATTGCACCCAAATCTCCTCTTTACCCACCAATAGTCTCTATCACTCTTGAAAAGTTGACTTTATAATTTGATTTTCATCATCGGTTCTGCAGAAGGAACGCGACATTTTGAAAAGTTTACTGACTGGCGGAAGACAGGTGTGCTGTAATAAAAAAAAATCACAAAACTTCAACAGAGCAGGATATAATTACTCTTCCCGGACACTTGACCCTATTCCTATTTTTTCTTTTGTAGAATATGTAAGAGGTTTCTGGGAGGGGGTATTAGACATTCACACATATATGGGGTTTTAGACAAATTCTTATATATTCAGACAAATACATATATACAGACAAACACATTCATCAACAGACACACTCATGCAGAAAGATATGCATAGGCAGACGGATAGACAGGTAGACAGACGTACACAGATGTACTCACACACGCACAAACAAAACATGTATTGACTTTGATTTCAGTAAATCCACAGTTTATCACAGCATGCAAGACAGACGGAAAATCAGACTAGGCCAATATCTCTTTCTTGACAAAAACCTCTCATCAAGTCAATCAGACAGACACACATAGTCAAGCACTCACAGAAAAAACAGACACAGGGAGAAACAAAAAAAGATTCATACAGACAGGGTCAAAGACAGACACTGATCAAAACACAGACATAAACATCCTGAAAGGAACATCCTGAAAGACATACACAGACATACGCAAAACGACAGACTGACAGACACAGGGTATGCACAGACATACGCAAAAACAAACGGACAGACAGGCATGTATATAGACAGACAGACACACAAAAGACACAGACAGATGCACCCTCTCACGTACAGACACACATGCTAACAAACGCAGACAAAAGAATTCACTCGCAGGCAGACGGAGACACCGATATCGATGCTGACAGAAAAAAAAACCACACAAGAACTTACATACAGACACACACAAATGTAAATAACACATCAACTACAATTTTCATCATCACCTGAGATATACATGTACGGTCTATATCATACCCCCATCGAAGATCTCTATTGAATGCAAAATTATAAATTTAATGTTTCAAAGAGAAAATCCAAAGTTAACCATTAATGGTAGACGAGGGAAATCTGCTTTAGGGGACTTCAAAGACAACAATAAAGGTTTTTTTTTCTTCGGGGTGGGGGGGGGGGGGCCTCCACTTAGTGTATAGCAGTTATATATAGGAAGCTACTATGGGCAAAATTATAATGGCCATTTATTACAAGTATTTTACTACTTTGTATGTTTATATTCATTTTCTGCATTTGATATCATGTTGTCCCTTCGATAAAACGGTGCCTCATAACCCATCTGTAGGTAAGAATCTTATTGTTTCTTGAAAAAAGCATGCGAAAATTCTAGATCAATGAGCGATTTCATGTTAAGAACGTTCGGAACAATTACGTGATAAAGGCTGAGGCTATCAAAATGTCTTCAATGACCGATATTTGATATCTTTGTTTTTAACGTTGCATATTACTTCAAAATCCCTTTAACAATTATTGTTTAATTGATGAATGTATAAATTCATGAACTCATCCTACACCTCTTCAAATTCATGAATCATATTTTCAATTTTAAATCTATTCTATACGTTCTATGTTCACGTAACCTGAAAAGTATATGATATCCTCCTTTACAGCTTTACAAAAAAAGAGAGCTGAATACTTTAAGAATTCACTAAGCTAATTTAATTGCTCAGCCTTAGATTCGAAATAAAGATTCAATTCCCCATTCATGCCCAAATACCGTTAAGAGTCATGACAACGGACCATATCTTCTTGTATTGTCATAACAACGGACATTCTTTATCAAATAATCAAAGTATACAATAAGTATACAATGTAAAAGACGGTCATTCACATATATTGTTTGTATAATGTTGTCGATAATTTTCTACATAAAATTGGTATATAAAATAAAATAATTAAGAGACAGGATAGTTTTCCTGTTCAAATTTCCGTTTTCGTTGCTGACAGTAGGTCATCGCCAATTAGATCTCCTCATAACATAAAAGGAGTTTTATTCATTTCATGGTAATAATGTATTACTGAAGCGTGTGGCTACCCCCGTTGGCTTTTTAAAAGAAATCACCGGTTACCTAATGATTTATTTGTGATTTTACTGAAATTTTGTCGATAATTTTCATGACAACGGATGGTTTCCAACATATCCTCACCTGTTGCATAATGTCAACGGACGGTTTTAAGTGCAGAACTTTAAATACTTCTGACAACGGTACTGTAAGGCGACGTAACGTGTTCCTGTCCGTGAGAATAGATTACCATCATATAAATGATAATTATACTTGAATGATAGGCCTAAATTGAATTTTTATAAACTAGATTTAGACAGTATTTACCGGAGGGGATTCCCAAGCTAGAAAATATTTGCCTGTCACGTGATATGCTACCGTGATTATATGCGAAAAATCAAATTAAAAAAATCAAGGTCTTATAAACATGATAAACAGATTCTGTTTATCTTTATAAATCCTTGAAAAAAAATCTATTTAACCTAACGCTAAACCTGCTTAATAAAGATTTCTTATACAGAATACCAAAAAAGAGCTAGTTATAAAACTTAAACATATGATTTACTTATACGCGTATACATACAGTAGCCAGAAATCTAGCTATTGAACAACATAAATATTTTCATACGCATGCCAGTGCATCCATCAACAAATATCAAATTCATCAATATTCATATTCATTGAAATTATTAATAAATAATTTCATCTAAAGTTACTTACTTGAACTTTTCATGCATTTCGCTGCATGCATATCGATCCTTGTCCGAAAAATCTCACCAACAAGGTCGGGAGTGCAAAATGTGTAACATTGTCCAGCTGTGGTCAGATTATTTACAAATCTAAAACTGCTGTTTACATGGGTAACCAACCTCTAGCCATTCACATACGTTTCATGTAAATAAAAACAAATTACATGTACTCTTTAAAGTAAGGCATTAACTTTTGTTTTGAAAAGCAGAAACAATGGTTTAGCGGAATCCCCTCATGGACCCCTGGACTGGTTACCTGAGGACATTGTCCGCGGTGTCTGGACGGCGGCCAGTCAGTGTGATATTAGGGACAGGTGACCGTGGTATCTCTATTAAAGATAAAAAAAGTACAGAAAAGGTGCATATACCCATTATTTCTGTACGAAATTTTGCATGCTTGTGTGGAAGGCTTGAACTTTTGACCTTCTGTTGAACTAAAAAAAGGCAATCATTGTACACGTAGTTCAATCCCACAGAATTTAAAAAAAAGTGAGATTTTAACACAATCGTCGGAATTCGCAGAAACCTACGTTCCATTGCATGAGCTCTAGCTAGCTTGGGTGAACACTTCTAATGTATTTATTGGTAAACTTTTTCATATTTTGGAAAATATATTTAATTTTATTTCCCAACGACGCCGAAATTTCAGAGTTAAAAAAATAATTATAAAATGTCTTGATGGACAGAATATTTTTGACTTTTTGACTGAACTAAATAAAATTATAGACAGCAAAGATGCCCAATGTAGCGGCAGTTTTACATGCAGAAGGAGCTGAAAAACAAACTGATTATATCACTGATTACCTCCCGTCCTCTCCCCGGCTTCTCGTCCCTCCAGAGTGACAATATTTATAAAAAAAATTGATGTACATGTAAAAGGGGAAAAAAAGAGAAGAAAAATATATCAGTGGAACATATAAGTCATATGTCCCTGATGGGGAGTATGACACATTATCCGACCCCCCCCCCCCCCTGTTAAATATCCCCCCGAGGGTCAAACATATATACCGAACGGTGTTAGACTCTCGGGGGGGATATTTGCCTGTGCATTAATTGAAAAAAATCCCAATGTTCGCGATCGGCTGTACGATATTTTCACCGGAAGTAAATACAAGCATCTGCTTGCCTCGCTTGTCAGGAAAATAATTGTCTGAAACTTAGTAGATTTATTGAGAATATGAATGGGGAAAACACTCATGTCCTTCTTGCTGTAGAGGCAGAATCATATGTCGAACATCTCAGAAAGTTTAAGCTCAGAGAAATAGGGAAAACTGAGTAAGTACGACCGGTTACTACAGACGCTTCTCCCGTGCTCCAGAATATTCCATTGGTCTTAGTTAAGACCGTTACTTAGTAGGGTAAAATCAATAAAATTTATATATCTGTACAGTAAATCTTGAAATAAAGTATCTTTTCAGTAACTGTTTCACATTAATTTTAGGCAGTGAATGCCACTACATCAGCCCTTTGGTCCTCCGGTCCTGACGAGCAAAATTATGTTTGGACTGGTGCTTTCCTCTCCATAGTCCATTCAAATGTTCGACCGATGCCTTCTGGCGAGTCTTTGCGTTATGTAATCAAATGTTCCAGTTCCAGGTTTTATGATTTTTGATCCCTTGTGAGAAATTGATCAGGGGGTCTATAATTTTTTTCATAATTTTTTAATAATGAAAGTGATAATTGGAGGAAGTTTAATGAATTTGCAAGGGAAGAGTATATCTTAGAACTGAATATTTTTCAGACAGACAGATTTTGTTTCGGACCTTTGTGTTCCTTTAAAGTTGAATAACACATAAGTCCTAATGACTTATGTGAGCTGAAAGATTTTGTGAAAGACTGGTACATACTGAGTTTAAATAGCCACCTGAATAAAAATAAAGTTAAAGATTGGAAATAAATTAATTTGGTTATCTTTTTATCATACAATTGATCTGAACAACACATTTCTGAATTTGAATTGGAAACTTAGATTAATTTCTTAACATCCATGTGTACCAGTGCTGGTGTCAGAACAATTTCTGGACAATGCCTCTCTTCCGCAACGTCGCGGATATCGGTAATTCCGTCTTCATTTTAATCGTTAGAATATCTACGTTTCTTCCGGGGAGTTCAAGGTTATGGAGTAGTCAATGTAAACAACCAAGATTGTAGACGCTCAGTATGCACATTCAGGTATTTTTTTAAATATTCATATACAGAGTTGATGATTTCGACATGCATTAAATAGTTATGGATAGTGTTGAATGCAAGTTTACGTACTGTCTGAGCACTGACACGACAGACAAAAAGAATAGCTGATCATTTTAACAATTTTTTCACGACTGTGGCTGCAAAGCTTGTATCAGCATTACCAACTGCTAAAGGTACTTTTAATGTAATGTCTTTATGTTTTAAAAATTTTTATAGTGAAAGAAATGCCTGTGGCAATACTTTAAGTTTGAAAACAGTGTCAGAAGAAATTGTTTACAAAGAGTTGTGTAGTATCAATGCTTCTAAAAGTACAGGTTTGGATGGAATACCAGGGAGGTTCATTAAAGATGGCGCTTCAGTTCTTAAGAAACCTATCACTTCAATAATTAATCAGTCGATAATGTCAGGCATTGTACCTATTAGTATGAAGCAAGCTAGGGTGAAACCTCTGTATAAAAAGAACAGTACACTCGATGTCAGCAATTATCGTCCCGTTAGCATATTAAGTATTGTCTCAAAAATATTGGAGAGATGTGTATACAATCAGTTGTTAGATTTTTTGCAGGAAAATAACATGTTATATGAATTGCAGTCTGGATTTAGGGGAAAACATTCTACTGATACCTGTCTTATACATTTGTTTGATTATATTAGAAACAATAATTCCAAAGGCTTGTATACTGGGATGGTATTATTAGATTTACAAAAGGCCTTTGACACGGTCGATCATGGTATATTATGTCAAAAATTAGAGGTCATGGGGGTTGAAGTTCAGTGGTTTCTTTCATATTTAGGGGGGAGGTCTCAAGTAGTTGGTTATGATGATGTTTTATCTGATTCAGAGACTGTGATGTGTGGTGTACCTCAGGGGAGCATACTGGGGCCCCTTTTATTCTTATGCTATGTGAATGATATGAAGATTAGCATAGACAGCGATTGTAAGCTGATACTTTACGCTGATGATAGCGCCATTCTTTTTGCCCACCGTGATCCTGATTTTATTGCACGGAAGTTAAGTGTAGTGTTAGAAAGTTGTTCTGACTGGTTGGTGGATAATAAACTATCCCTCCACCTGGGGAAGACAGAATGTTTACTTTTTGGGCCACGTAGAAAATTAAGAAATGTTGAAGAATTTGTAATCAAATGTCATGATCATTTAATCAAATCATCTTCTTCAGTGAAGTATCTTGGTGTGTATATAGATAGATTTTTAAGTTCCGAATCAATTGTTCAACATATCATTCACAAAGTCAATGCTAGACTTAAATTTTTATATAGAAATGCTGGATGGCTAAATACAAGGTCAAGGTTAACTCTAGCAACTGCTTTAATCCAGTGTTATTTTGATTATTCTTGTTCATCCTGGTACAGTGGGCTTTCAAAAACACTACAAAAGAAACTCCAAATTATGCAAAATAAAGTAGTCAGATTTATCCTTGACCTTGGCCCACGGTCTAGAATTTCATGTGATCAGTTAGAGTCAGTGAATATGCTATGTGTTTCTGACAGAACAAGCCAGTTGAGGCTGAATCATGTTTTTAACATTATGCATGGCCATGCACCAACCTATTTAGGTGAACATTTTGTCTTAAATAACAATGTCACAAGAGGGGGCCAAAATATGAGTTTTCAGCTGCCAAGTGTAAATACCTATACAAAATCTAGTTTTTATTTTAATGCTATAAAGGATTGGAATTCTATGCCCTTAGAAATTAAAGAAATCAGAAATAGAACTTCTTTCAAAGCTGCAGTCAAGGCACATTTAACCGAAAATGCTAGAAACAGAGAGCTAAATGAATTTATTTATGATTTTTAAATGAAATGTGTATAGAAATATAATTTCTAATGTATGATTTAGTTTTAAAATCAATTTAATTATTAATCAGGCATTGTGAAATGTTACATGTTTTTATTATAGTCCGTCCGGGTTGTCGTTGCCAAAGTCCCTATATTTATTTAATTTAAGTTTAAACTAACCCTATTTATTTACTTATACTTATATTTATTAATATGTCAGGACCCCATTGGAAATAAGCACACTATGAATTGCTTTAATGGGTTATCCTAGGCAATATCTATGCAATGCACCTATAATGTGATAGTTACTTCTGTGATATCTTTGATTTAAAATTTAAAATTAGTTATTCTACTAAAGATACATGTACTAGATCAACTGTGATATTTTTACTAGATCAACTGTGATACTTTAGCCAAATTTAAGTGTGATAAGCAAAATTCTGTGATATATTAAATATGACTTTGTTGACATTGATTATGCATTATAACCTGTGCTATTGTATGATATACATTGCCTGAATAAAATTGAATTGAATTGAATTGAATACAGTTTCGTTATGCGTTATATCTGTTAGTGTTATATGATATATCTCATGGAAATCAGTGGCGGACCAAGCATCACCTTTGCCTGGGGGTCAAGGGGAGGGGGGGGGGAGGAGGCAAGTTTTACCGATCATTTCTGAAAATGGGTTAATATATATATGTTTTTTTGGAAAAATTTTGGCCTGCATGCATGGGGGGGGGGGGGGGGTTCGCACCCACCAAATCTGCCACTGAAAACCATAATCTTGTGATTTGAAAAGTTTGTATTGTGGTATTGTAAAGTGTTAAAGGAGAAAATGATCATGGTTCTCCCTGCATTTTCCTTTGCTCAGTTTTGGGGACATGTACTGGTTGTTAATTTCATGTTGACATAAAATTAATAAAAAAAACCCTTTAGTGCAAATAGGAACATTAACATTAGCTTTAACTCATGTATCTTTTTTTCAGTATGGGAAGAAAGTACTGCTGTGTTCCAGGATGTTCGAACACATCATCAACAATTACCCCAGAAGGTGTAAAAATTGTACTTCATCGATTACCTATGTCAGAGAAAAAAGCCAAAATAAAGCAAGAGTGGATTCGTAGACTTAGAAATGTACGGGCAAATCTGATTGTCAATGACAGTACTCGAGTTTGTTCAGAGCATTTTGAAGGCGAGTTCAATGACTCATCAGTACCAACAATATTCCCTTCGAAGAAACCAACTGTTGTGAAAATAAGGCGTCCTGTTGTCCGACATCTCGAAGAAACTTCATGTAACATTGAGGAAGAAGTTGTATTTGATGACTTTTATCAAATTAAAGAAAATGTTGCTCCTAAGGTACCTCAAGAACATGAAACTGTAACTAAGCATGCTTTGTTTCGTTTTAAAGAAGAAGGATGCAACACTGAATTGCCTGAGACATGCAGTAAAGATATCCAGGTGGGAGAACCATCCCCATTGATGAAAGATGCCAGTGTACAAGTTTCTTTACCTTATATTTCTCCAGAAGATCTGAGAAACAATGATGAAAAAACAAGATTTTACACCGGATTTGTGTCGTTTGCTATGTTCTGGCATTATCTTACTACACTTGTCAAGCATGGTGCAAACAAACTGTATTATTGGGAGGGAGAACAAAGGTGTGCTAATACATCTGTACCAGCTTATCACCAGACTGAAGTACATAAACCAGGGCGAAAACGTTTTCTCCGCCCCGATGATGAATTTCTACTAGTGTGCATGAGACTCAGACTTGGCTTATTACAAGAGCACCTTGCAGATATTTTTTGTACATCTACCACAACTGTGTCTAGGATTATAAACACTTGGATGAATTTCTTATATGACCATTGTAAAGGACTTATACCATGGCCCTCAAGAGAGCAAATATTGTGCAATATTCCCAGTGGATTTAGAGATTACAGAAACTGTCGCATAGTTATTGACTGTACTGAACTATATACAGAGAAACCGTCATCTCTAGTTGCTCAGTGGTTAACCTGGTCAGAATACAAACACTCAAATACGTTCAAAATTCTCATTGGTGTTGCACCTAATGGATTGGTGACCTTCGTATCAAGGCTATGGTGTGGCAATGCCTCTGATCGCCACATAGTTCAACACGATGACCTTTTACCAAAGTTAAGTCCAGGAGACATGGTTATGGCTGATAAAGGGTTCACTATTGAGGATCTTTTACCAGCTGATGTTGACCTTAACATTCCACCTAGAATCCCTGGTAATAGGCAAATGACTCAAAGTGAATTCTTCAAGACTCAGGCAATAGCATAAGCTCGAATTGTTGTTGAAATGAAAATGGAACAAGTGAAGAATTACCGAATCCTAGGTGGTACCCTTCCACTAAATGAGGCACATCTTGCTGAACAGATGGCCTTTATTTGCATTGCTTGGACAAATCTTCTACCCCCCTTGATGAAATGAATTCCTCACTCGGGTTATGCTACTGTTAAAGTAAAACGTGCAATATAGATCACTAGTCAGTCCAGTACATTGAAGTTTGTTGTTTGAAAATTAAAAGAGATAAAAGTGAAGTCCAGGTTCCTTGTTTATTTTCAAATTAATGATAACTATATGTGAATTTCATTCAAATATATCATCATGCTTTCTATAGATCTCAGAATTTCTGCAATATAATTATACATTGTACTGGTATATACTTTTAGTCAATACAATTTTAACCACGATTTTCATGCATTTATTCATTGTTTTTCTGTTACACAATATTTTTACAATCTTGTCTTTGTTTATATTATAAAAAATGTTAATTTTCTCTTTATTCTTTATTGTTCAGTTTTACATAAACTATGCTCTTGTACTGTTATTGTGTTCAGATAATTTATCGAAAATGCCAAAGTTCAATGTTTACTTGTATTTATATTTGTTATGCTGTTGTTATTATATGTTAAAATGTTCAAAAATTAAATAAAAGTTTTTAAATTTTAGAAATATTGATCATTATACTACCATTTACATGTACTTGCATACTATAACTATATCAATAAATAATACACATATATTCCTCATAAGGAAATGTTCAAGTAAAAACATGCATGCATGGTATATTGTCTTCAAAAGTTAGAGGACTTAATTCACTGTATCAACATAATCAAAGATGGATATGAATAAAACATATCTACATTATGTTATACATTTGTATATATACAGATGATATATCTAAATTGCAAAGAGGCATCTTTTAACTCAAAATGTCAAGGTAATACGGTCAAGGTCACTAGCCGAAACTCTTGTCTTGGAGATCAGACATGGAATATTTCAGTTACATCCCTGAAAACTAACTAGATTTTAGTAAAAATAAAAGCTATTTTGGAAAGTAGGTCCGAGTGCCTCAAAGTTCAAGGTAATCAAATGAGGAAATATCTTGCCACAGAGAATATCTGTACATAAAAAAGCAAACCCTTGATCTTTAAAAGGTTATAAAATGGAAAAGATATTAAGGTAAGAAGAGGCCCAAAGGGGCCACATCGCTCATCTGATGGGACAAGTTAGGGCTGTCACGATTCACCGCGGTTCTCGATTCACAGCGGTTCTTGACGACGGTTCGATACACGATACGAGAAGAGGCCGTATCGTTGACTTAAGGTTCGTTTTCGGCATTTAGTTTTATCCTTAAAAAATCAACATGACGATGATGAACGCCGAGTCGTCAAAGATAACTTCTGAGTTTTGTACATTGGTTTCTAGTCAATACAATATATTCTCTAATCATTCAAGTTATGAATACATGATCCTAATTTGTTGTTGTTTTAATACAATATCTGACGAATTACAGAAATGCCTCCATATCTACATTAAAGATGTTGTATCGTGATAAGAATCATATCGTGAGTAAATATCGCGATACATATCATATCATGAGCTTAGCATATCGTAACAGCCCTAGGACAAATAAGAGCTAAGGACAGCAATCTTAGATCTCCAATCAAAAGAGTATATTGCGTAATTGCTTCCTGTAAGGTCTGGTGAAATTTCATGCAGCGGTTTCAGTGGAGATGTAGAAAATGTGTCAGCCAATCAGAGACGCTGGTGGTCATATTGGATTACCTACATGTATCGGGTGGAAAAGTACAAACTTCGTACTTGCTTCCTGTAAGGTTTGGTGAAATTCTGTGCAGCGGTTCCAGAAGAGTAAGATGTTGAAAATGTAAAAGTTTATGAAGTTAAAAGTATGCTGGCATGTTAGTAGCAAGAAATGGCCTCAAAACATTTTGACCAAGTCTCAGGAATGTAAAATGTTTCATAAATCATATTAAATAATGTATAAATCAGAGAATCATTCAATATTATCTACATATCTATGTATATCTGTATATATGGAGTCACTTTAATTTCCAAGCAATATCAGCAATTATACAGTTACAGCAATTTGGTTCAAAACATATTCATCCATGCATTTTCTCTGTGAATGGATCATTCTGAATAATACTGAATATCATATATGCGGAAAATATAAACAGGAAGAAGCCATGCATACACATGTACATCATATTTCATATTAAGCTCAAAAAAGTTTTAATCCCCTCTTAACTCTAAGTGAGAACAATTCTGGCACAAAAGATAATAAGTAAAAATTTTTCAATTTCGGCAGCATTTCTTCCCACATCTTCTCGTCAAATAAATATCTTTCACAGGAAATACCCTTCTTCGTCCAAATGACAAAATCTACCCAGGGCTTTTCACAAATGGCAAGCTGTCCTTGAATCTGAAACATATAATTGTGGTCAGGTTTCAGTTTCACTTTGCCATTCTCCAATGTACAGTAAAAATGCTGGTCGGTAGCACATTTTTCAGGCAAGATCTCCCTCCATGGTTTGACGTCAGCTGCTTGTTTTGATCCATATGGGCACTTAACCTCCACAATGCCTATTCCACATTTATCACAATGAACTTTTCCATCAACACTTGCTCCTAGAAATGGAAATTTAGGATTTACCATTATACCACAGTCTTCTACAGACACAGCTCCATTGCAGATTTGTTGGTGATCTTTTGCATACTCTTTTAAAGCTTGTTGTTCATACTTGCGTCCATGTGAAATACTCTTTACATTATTGGGAATTTCCCTGTAACCTCTTAAAGTTGAAATAAGTGCCTCTGCTTCTGGTTTTCTTCTTTTACATATTGCACCAAAGTTTGATGCTGTCAAAATACATTTTCTTGCATCAATCCAATTTTGATTCAAAGCCTGACCCTTTGTACCTAGTTCCACATTTTTTGACAATTCTTCACCAACAACAAGGCTGTCCATGAATCTATGAAACTGAAGTTTGCAGTCCTTAGCAGCCAGATCTACATGATCAGCATAACAAAATTTGGGATTGAATAGGTCTGTAAATAGTGAAATGTCTGCAGGTTCTGCTTTTAGTGTCTTATATAATACACAAGTTGGATTTATATCTTGCAGCCCATGCAGTAAGTCTACAAGGAAAGTGTCTGGGTCTTTGCATGCAGAAGCTTGGTGAACGTCAGGGTATGGTCTAATTTTTGTCTGCTGTATACCTTCCGAATTTACAAATCGAATTTCATGAACCCTCTTTGGGCTGGGCTTACGTTGGATAGGTCTAGGTTCCTCCCAGCGGCACTGTTGCGAAGTACAGGCATTTTTTATCTTTAAAACACTAAAAAGAAGCCCTCCAACATGGGCACACAATCCGGCCTCACCAGCCTTGCAGTTGCAGAATGCAAATATTATATGTCCAGTTGACTTTGATAGGCACACATATAGCGAATAAAATGTTGCCATTTTTCCTTTTGCAACTTGCACACTTGTCCGCATTGATGGTTTACAATTGGCTTTGATATAACAAATGTCTGATATACTGTCTACAGGATGGTACATTATATGACTCACGTAATTTTCGTTACATAATTTTCGTCCTTTCCTAAAATGTCGAATGAATTTGGCACTTCTTGAAGAAAATGGATCTTTATGCAACATAAAGTAATTTTCTACTTGTTTGTTTGACATTTGTGGTAGCTTTTCTTGTGCAGCTGTTTCCCATGAAGAATCAAGCTCACTGTACTTGGAGCTAAATACTTGACGATTTGTATATATCGAAGATGATTCAATGTCCTCATTCTCAGAATCTGAGTTCAAACTACATCTACCTGTGTGTAAAGCGCGATACACTCTCTTTGCCAATATCTGTTTTGTTTTTCCACTTCTTTTTAAGTCCCTCTCCTGTAACCAATATTTTAAGTCCTTGATTGACCACTTTTCCAGATCTGACAAACTAGGCAGGTCTTGGCTACTCTCATCTGAAGAATCACTGTCACTAGACATGTCCTGTAAATTAAGAAATATTATTTGGTAAGTACATGTTTAATAAACGCTTGTGAAATATGTCATGACCCGTTTTAACAGGAAGCTGTTTTATAGTTGAATAGTATACATGATGGGCTGGACAGGGTGAAAGGGAGGGGAGAAAGGGGTTGCAGGGAGGGTGAGTGGGGAGGAAGGTGGGTGGGAATAGGCAGGGTAGGGTGAAAGGGAGGGGAAAGGTAAAGGGGTGGGAGCTGCACCCTCTGTCCCCCCCCCCCCTCGATCTACATGTAATATAAGACAACACATGTGTCCTCTGCTCAACCATCTCAATTTGACACCATAGAGGCTTGAACAGCAAGCCTATACTAGTGATGGTCATCCAGCATGTACATATCAGCATTTGTAACAACGATCGCGCCATCATGTGTAATACACCCTGAACATGATTGCTGAATTTATTATTTAACTTTATTTGAAGCTTCATGTCGTAACTTTGAGTCCCTCTTTACATTGAATAACAACTATACTATTTCAAAACCTTTGTTTGTTAATTATTCACTCACTTCTTATTCGATTCTCTCTGCTGTGTAAATGCACTGATGTACGTGCGTTGTTTACCTTGGATTTAACTCCCCGGAAGTAAAAAGCACGTAAAAAGTAAAGCCCGGAGCGGACTCGGACAAAATAGGTTACGTGACGTTGCGGAAGAGAGGCATTAAGATTGACATCCTTAACTCCGCTTTCCTTTAATAGAAAATATTCAAATTTCTCTCAAATAAATCTTTGCTCTTTCCACAGATTCACATGTTGAAAGAAAATGACAGGTCTATCAAGAAATATATTTTCTAGACTACAGTAATTTTATGACAATGATTTATATAGAAGTGATATGTGGGAACTATTGCATGTTTCATAAACTGTACTTTAAGTGTATTGAAGGTCCTCCATATCTCATACAATACTTATATGAGGGGTGGACAGGGTGAAAGGGAGGTGGGAGGAAGGGGGACAGGAGGAGGGAGAAAGGGGGAGGGAGGAGGGAAGGAAGGGGGGAAAATGGGAATGAGGAGGGAGAAAAGGGGGGTGGGAGGAAAGGGGGGGGGGGGTGGAAGGGGGGAGGTAAGGGAAGGATGAAAAAGTGGGAGGGGAGGTAAGGGAGTGGGAGGGGAGAGAGAGGTACCCCCCCCCCCCCTTATATTGTTCTGATTTATAAATGTATATCTTTAACACAGCCATGATCTCCATTAAGATTCCCAGTGTTCTCAGGTGAAAGACGGTAGACAGGCATTGCTAAAGACAATAGAAGATATGATATTCTAATTATATTGTTGATGTTCTCTTTAACAGATGGGGCAGACAACATGAAAACATTGAAAAGTTGAACATGCAAGCAGTGCTGAATGCCTCAGCTCAGGAAGATGAGTTCATCAAAGACTTTATAATTTCTTGTGGAAAGGTTGTTGCATTTACATGCACAAGTTTATTTCATTTAACGAATAATTTTATGATTTATAATTAAAGTTCAAACAGACTGGCTGCTTCTGGAAAAATTGGAAAAATTTTAATTTCAAACATTGTAAATGTTAAAACCATAAAATGTCCTTAAAAGGGAATTTTTTTTTATTTTTCTTTTCAATAAATGATTCATGAGTAATAGGCAAAAGGTCAAGGTCACTCTCATTTATTCTTGTCAAAAGATCAAGTGTAGATTAACTTATATACATTGTAGCATTATAAATGACATTTACTGAAGCTGATATGGAATATGGTTAAGAGATGATGCTTTGACCTGTATATTGTATTATTACAGAGTGAGGTACTGGTCCATGACCTTTTATTGACAGAGATTTGGAAGGAGAAAATATTTACAGAGCTAGTAGAGATGGAATTTGAGCCCAAAACAACTTTCCCTATCTACATGGTTGTAAGTAGACATGTAACCTAATAATAAGTTGTATTAACATGTATGCAGGTGAAATGAATCATAGTTGCTGTCATTTAGTCAAAAACATTACATGTATTTTCTGTTACTTCAGATACATGTACTCTCAAGTTTTGATGAATATTTCAGGCAGACATACATGTATGTTTTAGCTTTGAATTCAGACATGATTTTTCCCAGATTTAAAGCAGAATTCTGCTTCCCAGATTACTTTTGAAAAAACTTTGAATTTGGCCTCCACAATTTCACTATGTTTATTTAAGAAATAAAAAATGACAAGCCAGGCTCTATTGTCTCATAATGCCCGAGTGTCCTCAACCAATCACATTTATTACTGAGCCGCGTCAGCGGCGAGGTGATAAATGTGATTGGCTGAGGATGCGAGGGCATTATGAGACAATAGAGCCCGGTTTGTCATTTTTTATTTCTATTCTAATAATGACTAAACTTAGACCTTTCGATTCTTTGTAAAAACCAGTTCCTGCCGGTTTATCTGCTTTCAGAAAATGGGTAGGCGTGGCTTATCGCTATAGGGCCTATATTGGAGAATAGAGCCCGGCTCGCATCTGTAATTGTCTTAATAGGGAAAAAGAATCAAGTCATATTAGAATTAGGGTTTTTGTTTGTGAAATTGTCATTTTTTACCCCCTTTCATATTTTCCCATTATTTAGGAGAGATATAAATGTATATATATGATTTTCTGCTTGGCATACGTGTAAAGTCTGCTGTTATTGCCACTGGTCTGTTCTTGAAGTAAGCAATCTTCATCTTATTAAACAGATATCCATTATAATTTGCATTAGGGTATGGTAATTTATTTCTATGGTTTTCTTTCTAGTTATATCATGAAGCCACTGTAGTTAATTTGTTGGAGACAACTATGTTTTTCCGTGAAACATGTGAGGCTGCAGAGGACCACATAATAGATCTGGTAGATTACTGCTACAGGAAGCTCACACAACTTATAGCTAGGTATATTAACTCACACAACTTATAGCTAGGTATTGTAACTCATACAACTTATACATGTAGCTACGTAAAGTAACTCACACAACTTATAGCTAGGTATATTAATTCACACTACTTATAGCTAGGTATATTAATTCACACTACTTATAGCTAGGTTTCAAGTAAGTCATACAACTTATAGCTAGGTAAAGTAACTCACATAACTTGCATGTACAGCTAGGTTAAGTACATGTATCTCACACTAAGTAGTTCACTCAAGTAATAGCTAGGTACATAGTAACTAACGCTACTGAAAGCTATAGGGATGATAAATCACAAAACTCATAGCTAGGTAGAGTAACTCACACAAATTATAGCTAGCCTAGGTATAGTAACCTACATAACTTACAGTTAGGTAGAGTAACTCACAAGTTATAGCTAGGTTACTGAAAGCTATAAGGATGATAACTCACACAACTTATAGCTAGGTATAGTAAAACACTACTGAAAGCTTAATAGGAATGCAACTCACAAAAGTAATATCTACTAGGTATATTAACTCACACAAGTTATAGCTAGATATAGTTACTTGCATGATTCAGAGATTTAAAAATAATTATAATTACTCACAAAATTGAAAGCAAGGTAAAGTAAAAGACACATCTGATAACTAGGTATAGTAAATAACACAAGTATAACTACTGTCCATGCAGCTCACTTCAGGAATTAGAAAATTGAAGTTCTCTCTACTTTGCCGGCAAATTTTGCGATTTAAATTTACATAGGGGGAATGGGGGATAGATCTCGAACTCTCATAACTAACAGTGTACGATATGTGTAGCTACGACTAATACTACGCTCACAGTGGAAGAAAATAGTTTTAGATAGGGAGTTTTCTATGTTAATTTTAGTAGGACATCGCCGATGTTTAACATTGAGTCTATGGAGAACGTTGACAACATAAATTAACATAGAAATCTCCCCATCTAGAATTATTTTCTTTCACTGTGAGCATGGTATTGGTTGTACAGACATATATCATATACCGTTAGTTATGAGAGTTTGAGATCTATCACCCTATACAAATTTCAATCGAAAAATATGCAAACAAAGTAGAGAAAACTTCAATTTTTCGATTTCTGAAGTGAGCTGCGTGGACAGTAGTCATCACTGTAACTTACAAAACTCATGGCTAGGTAATGCAGCTCACAACAGAAAACTATAAAGATATTAACTCACAAAATTGAAATCTCTATTACAGAGCTGAAAATGAGGAAGATGAAGAGGAAGAAGAGTTTGATATATCTCAGGTGTCCACAGCAGGAGCTAACAACATGGAGGTAACATTATAACGCCTTACAACAGGCTTGTTATTGTGTCTTAGATCATTTAGGCAATTTTTTGGTTAATTCTGTTCTGCATCCTTGTAGTTGTAGATTTGGAATCCAAAATCATAAAAACAAACAAAAACAAAACTACTTAAAAAAATTAGAGAGATTCTTTAAAATGTTCATAGTTCATATAGAATACTGTAAATTGGTTTTTATTCTTCAGATATATACACCAATTTTCGTCATTTTCGTCAGTGCCTTCCTTGACAAAATTACGTACCGACGAATATGAATACTCCTGACAAAAAATAAATTTTGTAGTAAGGAAACATGGTAAACTTAAACATAACCCGCAATGCAGAGGAGGGAGAAAGAAGCTGAAGGTTCCGAGTTTTGAGACATTGCTAAATAGTGTTATTACGACACGCAAATGGCAAATCAATGAAAACTAAATACAAACACAAAGTCACATATTAATGTACTTCTGATTACAAAATAATATGTTTTCACAGCAAGGTAGGTGATATACATGTCTGTAATTGTTTGTTACCGATTATTGTTAAACAAACAATGAAAACAAACACATACGACGTATTAGACTATTTGACGGCAGATCTAAAAGTTAAGTTGACGTTTGAACAGATGAATTTACATTTTAGGGACCCTTGGATGATGAATTTAAGTACTGACGAAATGGTCATTTTTAACAAATTGATGGAAATTGGTTCTGACGAAAATAAAGCAATTTACAGTATGTAAAGCTACTGCAATGGATATAGACATTGCATTACATATTTCAATCTTTTGTTAAATAATATATTAATCAAATGAAAGATTTTGTCATATCTTAGATGGTGAGATATAATATAGTTTGTTTCTCTCCTGGGCTTGCTGGTAGATTAAAAAATTCTAAAAGAATGCAGAACAGAATAAAAACAAGAAATGGTCTAATGCTCCCTAAATATGTGATCTATGATTCCTATTTGAATTCTATGAGACCAGAAAGTGCTAGGTGTGTTATGAAATAAGCTGTATGATTTTCATGAAAAAACTTTTTCCCTATTGAACATCATTTTAACCTATATCAATATACGTGTAGATTTCTTTGAAACATGGTAAATCTGTATGATTTTTAAATTTTCAGGAGCTCGAGAAACAAGAAAAGAAGCTTAACTTTGAGATTTGTATCAAAGCAGTGTCATTGTTAAGATATATCACAGATCATTTGGAAAGGTATGTCTGTATGTTTTGAGATTCAGCAGGAATTTTAGAAGTCTTACTGTATATGTAGAAATATGTGCTGGTATTTTTTTTTTCATTTTCTTTAAAATGTAAAACCTTTCAGCATTGTAAAGATGTCCTCAAGTTTGTCCCTTGCCAAAAGATCCATTCTTTATGGTTTAGGACGTTCCATGGATGTACATGTAGCAATAGTAATGTCATAAACTTGAAAAAGATATTATCCATTAAATGTACTGAATTTCTATCATTACAGCTTGCCACTGAGCGTAATGACCAGGATACTGAATACATTAGACATTCCAATACTACTGGTACAGTTAGTGGAGACCCCACCATGGTCACGTAGAAAAGATGGTAAGACACTAGCTGACTGATAGGAAAGGATAAGACACTGACAGGATAGGATAAGACACAAATATGACAGAATAAGGCACTGCTAGGATATGATTAGACACTGTTAGGATAGGATTAGAACTGATAGGATAAAAGGCATTGATAGGAAAGGATAAGACACTGATAGGTATGATAAGACATAAATATGACAGAATAAGGCACTGATAGGATAGGATAAGACACTGATAGGATAGGATGAGACACTGATAGGATAAAAGACACCAATAAGATAGGATAAGGCACTGATAAGATAGGTTAAGACACTGAGAGGATAGGATAAGACACTGATAGGATAGGATAAACACTGATAAGATAATACATTGATAAGATAGGATAAGATACTGAAAGTATAGGATAAAATGCTGATATGATTAGGTACAACACTGATAGGATATAATAAGACACTGATAGGATTGGATAAGACACTGATAGGATAATATGAGAAACTGAGAGGACACATAAGGCAATGATAGGATATCATAAGACAATGATAGGATATGATAAGACTCTAATAGAATAAAATAAGGCACTGATTGGATAGGATGAAACACTGAGAAGATAGGATAAGACACTGATAGGATATAATAAGACTCTGATAGCATAGGATAATACACTTATAGGATAGGAAAAGACATATATGACAGAAAAAGGCACTGATAGGATAGGATAAGACACTGTTAGGATAGGATTAGACACTGATAGGATATAAGACATTGATAGGATAGGATAAGACCCTTATAGAATAGAATAGAATAAAACACTGATAGGATAGGATAAGACATAGATACGATAGGATTAGACACTGATATGATATATAAGGCATTGATAGGATAGGATAAGACACTTATAGGATAGATTCCCGATAGAATGAAACACTGATAGGATAGGATAAGACACTGATAAGATAAGACTAGACACTGATAGGATATAAGGCATTGAAAGGATAGGATATTAGCACTGAAAGGATACGGTAAAAATGATAAGGGATGACTCCAATTTGTTTTTCGTTGGATGGAGGTATCTAGCATACCGGTAAAAAAAGGACTAAAAACTTCTGTATCATGCTATATGTGCAGTGGTACATTTTTCTGTTCTTTTTGAGATACTTCCTTTTCAGGAAGTATCGTACTGTTATGGATACTTCTGCACTGTTTTCATGAGATACTGCCGCTTTGTCACATATCCATATACCTCAAAATAAAGTGCTGTGTCTAGTTTAGGAATTTGCTGTCTGACACATGCAAAATGCAAGAACAAGAATGTTCTAGCTCCTTCTTAAAAAAAAAATTCAATTTCATATAAGATAAATGCATCACATAAAATCAACAATATTTTTTGTTTTCACTGTACGTTGTTGGAATAATGATATTATTACTTTGCAGTGCTGATTGAGTTACATTTCGTAGCATGACAAAGTTAGGAAAGATAACTCAATCTTCCTTATATTCAACACTGAGAAAATAAGTTGTGGGAAAAAAATGTGTTCTAAAGGATACCTCTTGTAGTATAGATAAACATAGGTTGTGTTATATAGCACATATGGGCAATTGGAAATAAATATTATAAGTTGTACATATGCATCCTATGTTTAAAAACAAAACATCATTATCATTGACTTATAATAAAATTATTCAACATTTATCTGCTGACAATAAATTTTGAATAGAAGTATCTCTCGGGGCCTTAAGTCCTTTGAGTTTATCATGGTATACCATCCTCCAACAAATTAGAATGATAATCATTCTTTAAATAACTCAATAAGTAGGTGATGTAATTAAAAATATTAGATATAGATTATGATAATATTTAAGATTTGTTATCACTTGTTCAATGCTAGTATAGATTTAGATGATGATATTGTATTGTTTTGTCTACAACACTGACATGTGATGTCTGCTTTTGTATATTATGATGTGTTTGTCTTGTCACAGTTTCAAGAAAGTTAGATAAGAAATGACCATTCAACATTTTTAATGACACCTGAAATAGCAAATGTCTAATTTTTAGCTCGCTGGGACGAAAAAGTCCGGAGAGCTAATGCCATACCCTCGGTGTCGTCGTTGTCGTTGTTGTCATCGTCGTTGTTGTAGTCCGTAGACAAAACTTTAACCTGGGCTATATCTCTTGAACTATAAGGGGTAGGGCTTTGATATTTCACATGTAGATACCTTGTGACGAGATCTTTTATTTGAGACCATGACCTTTGACCTAGTGACCTTGACCTTGGACTTTGACCTACTTTTCAAAAACTTTAACCTGGTTTCTGACAAAAACCTGTATAGGCGAGCTTTGTAATCTTTGATTACCCTGTGTTAATGTTTTTGAATAATCCATTAATTACTTGTCAATTGCAAAGCTGTTCAGTTTTCTTTAAATTTATAAATATTGAAATTTCTTCACCATGAAAATTTTCAAAATAGGTAAAACTAAATACATGTAGTATGAAACAATATGAAAATAGGACACTATTTTAAACAGACTGAGTTTGATTTTGATTCATTCTATTTGAAGGTAAAATCTACAAGTTCATTGACAGCAAATGGACAGAAGTGAGTCATCAAGACAGCTTGAAAATTACAAAGATTGAGGGGCAGGTAAGATTTGTCTGTGACTATAGAGGCTAGAACTGTTTAATTTATACGTTTGTTATCAATGGCAATGGTGCCGTATAAGTAGAATCATTCTGGTACTGTCTGTGGAGGTTTTGTTAGTAAACTATTTCACATGGACAATGATTCGCGGATCTGCGTAGGCTAGTAAGTGAGTTACGCAATCTGTTTTCGAATTTGCCGAGACAAATTTGTGTTACGAAGCTTACAGCTAATATAGCAAAGGTTAATACACCGCAAATGATTCTATATATACAGTATACAATTAAAGAAGTATAGAGATGAATCAAAGATAGAAATTATTATGCCTGTGTACCAAAAAAAAAAGGAAAAACAAGAATAGGTATGCTCTTTCTGGCAGCTATGTTTTGCTTGGTAAAATAATGAAAGGCAAACCTTACATCAAAATCCCACTATGATCTTGAACTTGAACCTGGATAAAATAGTACTTTCTCGCTATAGTTATACATGTATGTATATAAAACTGTTACACGCACATTATAATTTTTAGTTTGTTTATGATATTTTGCCTTGCTATCTATATTACAGGTGTGGTTAGCTTTGTTCCATTTACTGATGGATCAGTCCTGTCAGCAGAAATATGATATTAACTCAACAAGAAAGAATTCAATATTAAAGGTAAAAAAACTTCTATTAAGAGTAAATGAGACACAGTAGATGAAATAATAGATGAATCTTTGTTTTTCTTTATTACATGAAGTAGATATCCTTGAAGAAACTGCAAAAATTATTTGTCATCTTCAATGAGGAACCGAGATTCTCTACAAACGTTTTAACTTTCCCTTGACATGTGTTAACTTCATGATTTTATAGTTACGGTCCTACCTAACAGAGGTTATGTTAGATCAGATCCCAGTATTAGTGGAAATGCAGAGGTATCTAGAACATCTGTCAATGATGGATCCACCAGCAGCTTCACGAGACCTCATACTGGAACAGGTATATACAGTGTATACTTATTGCATAGAATTTTAGTTTTTTTAATTTAGATTTCTGATATAAAATCACTTGTAGTAAACATTATGTTTGTCATGCAGTACCCTTCAGTTAAAGCTTGATGCATATGCAAATAGAACCAAAAACAATTTGATTTTTCTGCTTGTTTTCTCTCAGTGGGAAATGTACAGGTACATCACATGAAAATTGACGGGAATTTCATATATGGGTCTTCTCAACTTATGTTTGCCCTATTGACTTAATGAAAAAAAAATTAATCCTTTACAATAACTCTTATGAACTCTCATAATCTGTTTTGAACAAATGCACATATCGAAATGAAATTAGGTATTCAGATACATCATACCAAAGTTTAGGTGAAGTTCATATATGACTCCAGTTGAATAATTTATGATAAAGTTATGCTCCCTGGACTGGTCAAATACCAATAATCAAAAGAGGCATAAATTGAAAGGATTCATCACATGAATAATAGGTCAAGGTCATTCATTGGTCTTGTCCAGTAAGTTTTAACAAATATATGGACTGGATTCTTACTGTTAAAAATGAATACACTCATACTATATAACACTAGACTTAGTAATAAAAAAGCAAAACAAGACAAAAGAATGTTCATATTGATACATTTCCTCACTAAAAGAATAATACTTGTATTAACAATTTTGACTGATTTATGTTCACAATATAAAATTTTCATAGGTTCCAGAAATTAGAGAAACCATTCTAAGGGAGAATGATGGCAAATGGAAATCCATTGCAAGAAAGCAAGCTAAAACTACATTCAATCCCTCAGAAAGTGACATTAGAGCGCAAGCTAAAAGGTACGTGTTCCATTAAACAATAGGACATGTTTAAATGTAATTGTTTTGTCCGATTTTTGTATTTAAATCAACTTTCATAGCAGAAGAAATAGAGTTTAAAGTAAAGGTAAGAATAGAGGTTTCTAGTTTACCTGCATGGAAAGAACTGATCATTCTCAGCTCTGCAGGAGAGAACGTATAGCAGAGCTGACATTTTATACTTAAGGTAGCATCAAACATTGTTTTGCCCATGGAGTTCTATAGCAATCCAACACCATTTGAATGCAAAAAAAAAAAAAATTCATACAGTTTTCAAGAAACTTAGAATATTTGTAGTGGAAGGAAAGCAATAGTCCACATATATCACCAGTGAAATTTCGATATGTAGTTGACATGGCCATATTTTTTTTTTAAAATGAAAGTATGTTTTGTCAATAGTTTGATTTGTCCATTTGTGCATTTTAGGTCTGTACAGGATCTATGCATACTATATAGTGCTGTAAAACTGATATCTTTACTAATAATAGCTGATATCAAACCAAACAAATCTAAAATTTGCACCTTTATTAGTATCATAACTTAATGAAATCTGTATTCAAAATTCAGTATAGCTTAAATTTGGCACTTCTTTTGGGTACATGTATCACTAATCACTCAGCTTGTGTTTTATTGTAATGCAACATTGATCTTTAACAAAATCTACTCACTCTCTATATTAGATTTACTCCTGGGTTGGGAGAGTCTATGTAGGACTACATGCTTAGGAAACTTGCCTAAAGTTACGTGCACTAGTGTGATATGATACTAGTGTTTACCAGAAATAGATATAGTGACAGTAGTAGTATTAATTTCAGATACTGTGTTATGATCTTTGAAAAATAAGAAAATAAGATTTAAAAAAAACCACTTAAAGCACCCTATGCATGATGAACAAAGATTAATAGAATCTATCTCTTGGATATCCTTGTCAATGATCATACCCGGTTCTGATTATTCTTCTCCCATTGCCTAAAAAACTTTCAAAATGATCATTCTTGTACGCATTTCTGCCACAATTTGATCCAAAATGAAGCAACAAAACGCGTCATTCTATTATGACATCATAGTCTTTGATAGATAACTTTCGCGTGTGTAGCTTATCATATCCACTCCCCTGAGGGTGATCAATTTGTCATTTTGCACATTTTATAAGGATATCTCTGTGAATATGGGAGAAAGTGAAGTCCATTCAAATGATGTTCTTTGATATTTGTTCAGGTTAGCGGATACATACAATTTTGATGCTCTAGAGGGTTTGCTAACAGAACCACCGAAATGTGCTTTGTGTGGAGCAGAGGCCAGTAAACGATGCTCAAGATGTCAGAATGAATGGTATTGTAGAAGGTACGCCTCTTATGTTACATTTACTTAATTTTCTGTTGGACGGGAAACACTCACTTCTTCATCAAGGTATCTGTGAGTGTCTTGTTCTCGAGATGTGGGAAGATTTGAAGGGATAAAGGTACTCAATGACAGAAATTATGCAAAGAATAATGTTTCTAATTAGATAATCTTGATTAAAAGAGTGAACAGCCATGCAGAAAGTGGATGTGATTTTCTGTAGTTCTATAACTGAATGAATTTGAAATATTTTCAGACATAATGTTAGAATTTACTAAGCTCCCCGAAAAATTTCCAAGGAGTATATAGTTGCTGCATTGAACATGTGTCTGTCCATCCATCTGTCTGTCTCTCTATGCATCTGTCCATCTGCCTCTCTGTCATAAGCTCTTATCTCCTACACCTTTAATTAAAATTTGATTATGCTTCACTGAAATATTATTGAGGTTAAGGTGTGTTTTATATCTGTCATTACATGTCATTCCTGAAAGGTCAGGGTCACTCATTAACTAAGAAAAAAAGGAGACTTAAAATTTCATTTTGTACCTATACCTTTTACATCTTTCTCGAGAATTTGTTCATACCTCAATATTATGTTTTGAAGGATGTGACCTTCAGGAAAAGGTCCACTCCAGTTCATTTCTGAAAGAACAAGGTCACTTACAATACTGAGAAATATTTATTTCTCTTACATGTTTTATCAGAATTTGAAAATACTTGATCAAAATGTTATACAGGATTTAGACTTTTGGACTAAGGTCAATCAAGGTCATTTCAGAAAGGTCAAGGTCACATATTTATAGTACATGTACTTATAATTCAATGAAGTATCTCCTTTACCTTTCATGAGAATTTGTTCATACCATTTCAAAATATTTATGGGATGTGAGCTGTTAGACAAAGCTAGGCTCATGCAAGATAATATCTATCATTTTCAGAGAGTGCCAAGTATCTCACTGGAAGAAGCACAAGAAAGCCTGCGATTTACTGGTAGAGACAAATGAAAAACTGAAAGCTATGGGCAAACTACCTGCATGATATAGTGTCAATCTGGTGCATTAATATTTATTATCATAATTTATTATCAGCAACATAATGTACATCATTTCAATTGAACTGAACCGCTTCAGTTTACTATCAAAGAACAAATTTGTGGCAGCTCATTCATGATGATAGAAAACTGGTCAAAACGTGTGTGACATGTACATACAAATGTTACCGATGATTGATTAGTTTACGGAGGTTCCTTACTCCTGAAGCACAAAAGATATTAATGTAACATAGCATTAATATTACAACACGTTCCATGTTTGAATCTTTACTACTGGTCAATATTTCCAAAACAATCAAGTTATCATGTATCTCCTCTCTAAAGTTAGGGTAAATCCATGCCTCCAGTTTCTCAGACATTTTTTCTTAACATACATTGTTTGTTTTTAGCTCACCTCGACGAAGTTGAGATGAGCTTATGCTATAACCCCGGCGTCCGCGTCCGCGTCCCCGTCCGCGTCCGCGTCCCCGTCCGCGTCCGCGTCCCCGTCCGCGTCCGCGTCCGGTTAAAGTTTTTGGGGTAACTCAGTATCTGACAAAGTACTGATGGTACAGTAACCAAACTTGCACCAGTGATTCATCTTGGGATGCTGAGTTGAACCCATGCATCAGATGCAGCATCTGACCTACATTTTCCGGTTGAATGACTTTGTCAATGTCTGGTTAAAGTTTTTGGGGTAACTCAGTATCTGACAAAGTACTGATGCAACAGTAACCAAACTTGCACAAGTGATTCATCTTGGGATGCTGAGGTGAACCCATGCATCGGATGCAGCATCTGACCTACATTTTCCGGTTGAATGACATTGTCTTATCTGGTTAAAGTTTTTGGGGTAGTTCAGTATCTGACAAAGTACTGATGCTACAGTAACCAAACTTGCACAAGTGATTCATCTTGGGATGCTGAGGTGAACCCATGCATCGGATGCAGCATCTGACCTACTTTTTCGACTTGAGTGATTTTGCCTTATAAGGCCAATATTGAGCAAAGTATAAGTGCTACATGTACCAAACTTGCATATTGGATGTATCTTTGATCAAACTTTCATAAAATGACCTTGACCTACTTTTTCCACTTGAGTGAATTTGCCTTTAAAGACCAATATTGAGCAAAGTATAAGTGCTACATGTACCAAACTTGCATATTGGATGTATCTTTGATTAAACTTTCATAAAATGACCTTGACCTACTTTTTCTGCTTGAGTGATTTTGCCTTTAAAGGCCAATATTGAGCAAAGTATAAGTGCTACATGTACCAAACTTGCATATTAGATGTATCTTTGATCAAACTTTCATAAAATGACCTTGACCTAGTTTTTCCACTTGAGTGATTTTGCCTTTAAAGGGTAATTGTGAGCAAAGTTTAAGTGCTGCATGTACCAAACTTGCATATTAGATGTATCTTTGATCAAATTTTCATAAAATGACCTTGACCTACTTTTTCTGCTTGAGTGATTTTGCCTTTAAAAGCCAATATTGAGCAAAGTATAAGTGCTACATGTACCAAACTTGCATATTGGATGTATCTTTAATCAAATTTTCATAAAATGACCTTGACCTACTTTTTCCGCTTGAGTGATTTTGCCATTTAAGGCCAATATTGAGCAAAGTTTAAGTGCTACATGTACCAAACTTGTATATTAGATGTATCTTTGATCAAACTTTCATAAAATGACCTTGACCTACTTTTTCCACTTGAGTGATTTTGCCTTTAAAGGCTAATATTGAGCAAAGTATAAGTGCTGCATGTACCAAACTTGCATATTAGATGTATCTTTGATCAAATTTTCATAAAATGACCTTGACCTACTTTTTCTGCTTGAGTGATTTTGCCTTTAAAAGCCAATATTGAGCAAAGTATAAGTGCTACATGTACCAAACTTGCATATTGGATGTATCTTTAATCAAATTTTCATAAAATGACCTTGACCTACTTTTTCCGCTTGAGTGATTTTGCCATTTAAGGCCAATATTGAGCAAAGTTTAAGTGCTACATGTACCAAACTTGTATATTAGATGTATCTTTGATCAAACTTTCATAAAATGACCTTGACCTACTTTTTCCACTTGAGTGATTTTGCCTTTAAAGGCTAATATTGAGCAAAGTATAAGTGCTGCATGTACCAAACTTGCATATTAGATGTATCTTTGATCAAATTTTCATAAAATGACCTTGACCTACTTTTTCTGCTTGAGTGATTTTGCCTTTAAAGGCCAATATTGAGCAAAGTATAAGTGCTACATGTACCAAACTTGCATATTGGATGTATCTTTAATCAAATTTTCATAAAATGACCTTGACCTACTTTTTCTGCTTGAGTGATTTTGCCTTTAAAGGCCAATATTGAGCAAAGTATAAGTGCTACATGTACCAAACTTGCATGTTGGATGTATCTTTGATCAAACTTCCATAAAATGACCTTGACCTACTTTTTTCCACTTGAGTGATTTTCTTAATATACATGTACTTAGAGATATGTTTAAATTGAACTTTGCTGCCGCGAGGTGAGCCTGGTAATCTTTGATTACACTATGTTTGTATAATGTTTTTGGCAGAAAACATAACAGCTTTATGAAAATGAAAAAATAGACTACCGTTTATTCATAAGTAAGTTAACTCTTGTCTTATTTGTTGGTATTTTAGAATACATGTACTGTGAAATCATTTATTTTCAAGGGGCCCAATTTTCGTGGATTCATAAGATTCAGTATTTTCGTGGGGACGTAATTTCGTGGACTAAAACACTGGGACTAATTTCGTGCACATGCCATTGCTGGCTTATTGCCACACATGCCATTGCTGGCTTATTGCCACTCATGCCATTGCTGGCTTATTGCCACTCATGCCATTGCTGGCTTATTGCCACTCATGCCATTGCTGGCTTATTGCCACTCATGCCATTGCTGGCTTATTGCCACACATGCCATTGCTGGCTTATTGCCACACATGCCATTGCTGGCTTATTGCCACTCATGCCATTGCTGGCTTATTGCCACTCATGCCATTGCTGGCTTATTGCCACACATGCCATTGCTGGCTTATTGCCACTCATGCCATTGCTGGCTTATTGCCACACATGCCATTGCTGGCTTATTGCCACTCATGCCATTGCTGGCTTATTGCCACTCATGCCATTGCTGGCTTATTGCCACACATGCCATTGCTGGCTTATTGCCACTCATGCCATTGCTGGCTTATTGCCACTCATGCCATTGCTGGCTTATTGCCACTCATGCCATTGCTGGCTTATTGCCACTCATGCCATTGCTGGCTTATTGCCACTCATGCCATTGCTGGCTTATTGCCACTCATGCCATTGCTGGCTTATTGCCACTCATGCCATTGCTGGCTTATTGCCACTCATGCCATTGCTGGCTTATTGCCACTCATGCCATTGCTGGCTTATTGCCACTCATGCCATTGCTGGCTTATTGCCACTCATGCCATTGCTGGCTTATTGCCACACATGCCATTGCTGGCTTATTGCCACACATGCCATTGCTGGCTTATTGCCACTCATGCCATTGCTGGCTTATTGCCACTCATGCCATTGCTGGCTTATTGCCACACATGCCATTGCTGGCTTATTGCCACACATGCCATTGCTGGCTTATTGCCACACATGCCATTGCTGGCTTATTGCCACTCATGCCATTGCTGGCTTATTGCCACACATGCCATTGCTGGCTTATTGCCACACATGCCATTGCTGGCTTATTGCCACACATGCCATTGCTGGCTTATTGCCACACATGCCATTGCTGGCTTATTGCCACTCATGCCATTGCTGGCTTATTGCCACACATGCCAATATGTCGCTTAAATATGACCTAAATTAAAAGCGGGTTTTGCAAGGTTGATTTGTGACAAACAGTTGTAAAAACAATGTTGACAAACATTGCAATTAAAAGCATGCAGTTAATGACTATTTGTCCGCATTATTGGAAGGTTATAATTATACGTCAGTTGCCTGTATAAATATGCATCTTGTTTTGTCCTTAAAAGCTCTTCTAAATTCTTGCTTTATGTACAATTATTCTTTAGGATGTAAATTTGAGGATGAGGCAATCCACGAATACCTCAAAAAATTGAGTGCATTGCTTTAAAAATCCATCACCTGGTAAAAGTAACTTAATCTAATTGTGTACTTATTTTAGTGTTAAAATCATTTGGCAGAAACAGGTTAAACAATGTGAAAATTTTGATATTGAATAATTAGAATTAGCAACTTATTAGTCCCCTACCGGCTCGCCGGAGGGAACTTAAAGTTTTCACCCCGTTTGTCTGTCTGTCTATTTGTCTGTCTGTCTGTCAGTCCGTCCGTCTGTCTGTCCGTAACATTTTAGTTTTCCAGACTTTTTTTCGCCGTCGTTGCATATATTGAACTCATGTTTGGTATGTGAGTCTATGTGATACAGATCAAGTTCGAGTTTGGTTTCTTTACAAGAGTTATGGCCCTTGGACTTAGAAAATTTCATGAAATTCTCAGTTTTCCGGACTTTTCTTCCAAGGTATTGCAGATATTGAAATAATCTTATACATGTGAATGCATTTTAGTGTTATACAGCTCAAGTTTGAGTTTGGTTCCGATTGACCTATTTTACAAGAGTTATGGCCCCTGGACTCAGCAAATTTCATGAAATCCTCATTTTTCTGACTTTTCTCGGCTGTTGTTGTAGATATTGAAATAATTTCATATATGGGATTACATCTTAGTGCTATAGAGACCAAGCTTGAGTTTGGTTTCGATTTGACCTATTTTCACAAGAGATATGGCCCTTGGACTTGGCATATTTCTTGAAATTCTCAGTTTTCCGGACTTTTCTTCTATGGTATTGCAGATATTGAAATCATTTTTGGTATGTGAGTATATCTCAGTGTGATACAAATCAAGTTCTTGTTTCAATTTTATTGACCCATTCCTTCGGGAGTTACGGCCCCTGGACTTAGCAAATTTCATGAACTTCTCAGTTTCCAGTCTTTTCATGCCTGTTGTTGTAGATATTGAGCTGATTTTTGGTATGCAGATACGTATACATTATAGTATGATAAAGAATAAGTTGAAGTTGGGTTTGATTTATTTGTTCTTACAAAAGGTATGGCCTTATAGCAAATTTCATTAAATTTTCCTGTTTTCCAGACCTTTTTCTAATACAGATATTGAACTTATTTTGATGTTGGATTCATCTTTTGGTGTTAGTACACTCATGGTCAAAGCAGAGTTGAAGGACATGGATTAATGCCAGTAGGGGACTTACCGTATGGTCAGAGTCAACTAAAAGACCTGCTCCGACTGGAGAAAAACCTGTAGGGTGAGGGGGCCTGTTATTTTAAATGTGACAGAAGATGTGATTGGCTATCAATTATGTTTTCTTTTGGTTTATTGTTTGAATATGATATATATAAGTAAAAAATAATTGCAATTAAAATGTCGATTCCCGGATTTTTTCCCTAGCTCCCGATCCGCTAAAGGGGATGGGGGCGGGAAATTTTGAAAATTCACTGCAGGGTACCTTGTGATGCAAATAGCGCGAAAAAGAGCCGGTCATGCTATATTTTTTTATTTAGTTTCGTATAAAGCTTGAATCAACGAACAAATCGGTATACAAGTATTAGCTTTTACAAAAAGCTTGCCGTCAGTTAGCTGACGTTAAATGCTGTAAAATTCTAGTTAGATAAACTCGGAATAAAATGCATTTACCAATCGCACATTTCCGGGTTTTTCCGTTTATTTCCGATTCAAATGATGGAAAATTCCGAAAATGTGCGAATGTTATAGAACGTATCGATACAAAGACTTTTCTATGCATATTTCGGAAGAAAATACACTGATGCGATATGACTTTGATTTGTCAGGTCATCTAGACTCTTATGCCGACCTGGTGAGAGAATCTCATTCACAGATTCTGAATAACCTTGACGAATATTTGCATTTCATGCAATTGTCAACCAATTATATTGCCAAGAGGTTCTCTATCCGTGCAAGTAGGTAACGAATGATTACAGTATACCGTCAGTCATGACTGACGGTAATAACATGCATGGCCAGCAATGTTGGTATAGAAGCTACACGGCATTTTGTTAACATTACGGCCTATGGAAAATGATTTAGTTGGCACTGACCTTATGTCGCTTGCGATTCATAAATTTATTTTCTATGAAAATCTATAAACGTTAAATGATTTAGCCTAGTCTTGAATTAACACATGTCAGTTTTAACAGTGCTAAATTTGCTAAAATAAGAATCTCGCTGTTCTTTTCAAACTTGTGTCGGATCCATTTGAATTTATAGGAAGATCTTTTTATCTGTTCAAATAAACATCTGTGAAATAATCCTTCTTTGAAACAGAAATTTCTGTGGGATTTATAATATTATGGGGTTATATATGATCCATTGATCAACATGTGATACATAAGTTTGCTCATGGAAAACAACTGATTCGATCTCGAATTTGTAAGAAATGACAGTCATATACTTATCATACTTATATAAACAATACATCCATATTGGTGACTAAAACCATAAATGTTTATGTCATATGTAACACTCTGAGTTATCATAAAAAAAAGTTTGAAATACGAAATATATTTTTTTTATTTCTATTTTGAATGAAAATCCGTCCAAAGTGTATTTCTTGTTACATTCACTGCTTTTTTTTGTTGCATATGAATATTGAATGAAAAATAAAATTATTAAAACAGTATGGTATTATGATTGATAATTTTTAAAAGAATTTCTCTTCAATTTTGTCAAATTTTGTACTTTGCAGCGAGATGTTATCGAATAAAGTTTCCCTATTTAAAAACTTTGAGCGAGTGAATTTTAGTTTTAACCCTGCTTTGTTCAAAGATATATCCATTTTACAGATAAGTGCACACATTATCGAGAACGATCGAGGGAGGTTAGTGACGTCCACTTATGGACCTTGAACGTCAAAATGTTTAAAATTGCTTCCGTTTACTTTTTTTCTATTTCTCTTATTCATATTTCCGTATCTCAGACACCCGGCGATCGTTGTACTTTGAAAAAACTGCTTATTTTACATTGTTAGCGCCTTTTAAATTATAAATATATCTAGAAATTTCATCTTCTGTGTTACTTATTTCTTTAAACATTATTGAGACCCCCCCCCCCTTTTTTTTAAATTGTTACTATGACAACCAGGTATTTTGAATCAGGATGAACAGTCTCTTACTGTTACCGTAACTGCTTCAATTTGAGATATCGCCACTTTGCAACCTACCTCAAAATATAGTGCTTTTTCTAATTTAAGAATTTGCTGTCTGACACATGCAAAATGTAAGAACAAGAATATTGTCCTTTCAATTTCATCTAAAGTAATTGTATCACTAAAAATCAACGATACATTTCTTGCTCTCACTGCACTTTGGTGGCGTAATAATATATTACTTTTGATAAGAGTAACTTATAAGAGTTGATTTCCTCATATTAAGACGCAACGATGAGAAAAGAAAGTAGAAACAAAGCATGATCTTGTTGAAGAAATAGGAAATTCTGGTAATTGAAATGAGAATTTTTGGAAATTACAAGCAATAATAAACTTAAAGTAACGCTGAAACTACATGCAACCGCTCTTTTATCAAATATATGGTAAACTGTCAGCCCCGACGCTCTCCATAGGCTCAATCACAGGGATTTATCACGCTAATACCGGTTGCTCTATAAACTATATATGTGTTATACTAAATAGAGCAACCGGTATTAGCGAAGTAAATCCCTGTGGGCTCAATGTTAAACTCGGCGACGTCACGCTGAAATTTAACATTGAAAACGCCCCATCTAAAATTAATATTGTCTGTATACTTTGATTGCATAAACCCTCGACCATGTAACATATACCAAAACGACTAAGCAAGATCTATTCAATTATATAGATTCTATCTTATATTTTGCATAACAAAGTTATCAAAATCTGGTTTATCCAGTTTCCGAAGTGAGCCGCGCAGACAGTAGACATGCATGCATGGTCTTTTTAGTTTCTATAGAGCCAAACGGGTTAATTAATTTTAGACACTGCTCCAGGTTTAAGTCATGAGAAAAACTTGTAATTTATAGTAACCCAAATGGAAAAAAATGCTTAATAAATCGTGTTAATAAATCGTGTCAAAATCGTGTTAATAAATCGTGCCAAAATCGCACGATTTTTTCGTATGTAAATGAGCTAATAAATCGTGCCTCTAATAAATCGTGTTAAAATCATGGAAGCACGATTTATTAGAAATCATGGATATATGATTTGGATGTAAATCGTGTCCCACTAATAAATCGTGTTGAAATCGCATGATTTATTCATAAATCGTATTTATGTAAGAAGTCTAATAAATCGTGCCAAAATCGCATGATTTCTTGCAAATCATGTCCTGAATCTGTATTACCAAAGGTTACTGTGACCCAAGATGAATCACATTGTTGGAAATTCAGAGTCTGACCTGAATATTATATTTCACTGGAATTTTTTTTATAAGGTAATTGCTACAAACTTTCAGTTAAAACATATTTAAAAGATTAATGATATTATTTAGTTGATGTGTATGCATGTACATTCATATACTCTAAGAATATAAAAAGTCTTGCAATTTTCAATATTTATTTACTTCTGAAATACATGTTACTTATAGCATTGTTCAAGTAATTACTCCTGAGTGTATACTAATGAGTGAAAGTATACATGTTTAAATTGATCTAATTCAATGTATATCATTTTTTTCTGATAGCTGTTTTTGCTTTTCTAAATGAGTTCCCATGTAATGCCAAATCTACATTGCTAATAAATCTTTCTAAATTTTGTTTCACTGAAAACAAATACGTATATCACAACTTAAACAAAATGAAAACTTATACTTGAATAAGGCACATACAATGTACATATCCAAGTACATTGTTGTCTATTTCCTCACAAACAAAAGCACTTGTATCTTCAAGGAGCCACAAATCAAATAAAATTTCCCAAGATGCATCTGATAGATTCAGGCAATGACTGACCAAGATTGAAACAAATCATGTCTAAATCGTGTCTGTCACTTTCTCTTGTACTGATGTTTGCAGGTTAAGTTAATAAATCGTTTCAAAATCATGGCATAATTTACTTAAAGTTAATAAATCATATGTAAATCACACGATTTGCTCTCAAATCGTGTGATTTGCTTTCAAATCGTATGATTTTGCTCTCAAATCGCATGATTTTGCTCTCAAATCGCATGATTTGCTCTCAAATCGTATTTTTCATAGCAGCTAACCATGATTTCTGAACGATTTATTTAATAAATCAGACTGAAATCGTTCTAATAAATTGTGAATCCATGATTTCAACACGATTTTAGCATGATTTTGACATGATTTACTTGGAAACATTTTCGTTTGGGAATATATTACCACTTCTAGTAAATATAAAAAGTTTGTGCTGTTTATAGAACACATTGAGCATGCACATAGAAATAATATAAATTAATTTATTTTTTATAATTAAGCCTCAAATCGAATATGCATCCTATGTAAAAAAAAAAAATCATCATCATTTAATACCTAAACAATAAAATGATTCAACATTCATCTGCTGACATTAAATTTTGAAAAGAAGTATATCTCTCAGGACCTTCAGTCCTTTGATTTTTTTTTTGAAGAACAGAGTTTGTCGTTGAGAAATATGTAAAAGAAAATAACTTCTGACAAAGACTTCTCATCACTTTGATGACAAATAGGGGTACTGGGTACTTTTTTTTAGCTCACCTGAGCGAAGCTCAAGTGAGCTATTGTCATAGCGCGCCGTCCGTCGTCCGTCCGTCGTCGTCCGTCGTCGTCCGTCCGGCGTATTATATAAACTTTTAACATTTTCGACATCTCCTCTGCAACTGCGGCATGGAATTTCACCAAACCTTACAGGAAGCAAGTACTCGAGGTCCTCTACCAAGTTTGTGTTTTTCATGCCGAACGGTCAACAAATATGGCCACCGAGGGCTCTGATTGGCTGACACATTTTCGACATCTCCTCTGCAACCTCTCCACAGAATTTCATGAAACTTTACAGGAAGAAAGTATTCAAGGTCCTCTACCAAGTTTGTGTTTTTTTGTGCCGATCTGTCAACAAATATAGCCGCGGAGGGCTCTGATTGGCTGACACATTTTCGACATCTCCTCTGCAACCGCTGCACAGAATTTCATGAAACTTTACAGGAAGGAAGTACTCAAGGTCCTCTACCAAGTTTGTGTTTTTTGTGCCGATCTGTCAACAAATATGGCCGCGGAGGGCTTTGATTGGCTGACACATTTTCGACATCTCCTCTGCAACCGCTGCACAGAATTTCATGAAACTTTACAGGAAGGAAGTACTCAAGGTCCTCTACCAAGTTTGTGTTTTTCGTGCCGATCGGTCAACAAAAATGGCCGCCTAGGGCTCTGATTGGCTGACACATTTTCGACATCTCCTCTGCAACCGCTGCACAGAATTTAATGAAACTTTAAAGGAAGGAAGTACACCTCTACCAAGTTTGTGTTTTTTGTGCCGATCGGTCAACAAATATGGCCGCCGAGGGCTCTGATTGGCTAACACATTTCGAAATCTCCTCTGCAACCGCTGCACAAAATTTCATGAAACTTTACAGGAAGGAAGTACTCAAGGTCCTCTACCAAGTTTGTGTTTTTCGTGCCGATTGTTCAACAAATATGGCCGCCTAGGGCTCTGATTGGCCGACACATTTTCGACATCTCCTCTGCAACCACTGCACAGAATTTCGTGAAACTTTACAGGAAGGAAGTACTCAAGGTCCTCTTTCAAGTTTGTGTTTTTTCGTGACGTTCGTTCAACAAATATGGCTACTGAGGGCTCTGATTGGCTAACACATTTTCGACATCTTGTATGCAACCGCCGCACAGAATTTCATGAAACTTTACAGGAAGGAAGTATTCAAGGTCCTCCAACAAGTTTGTGTTTTTCGTGCCGATCGGTCAACAAATATGGTCGCCGAGGGCTCTGATTGGCTAACACATTTTCAACATCTTCTCTGCAAAAAAACCATTGCACACAATTTCATAAAACTTTACAGGAAGAAAGTACTCAAGGTCCTCTACCAAGATTGTGTATTTTGTGCTGATCGGTCAACAAATATGGCCGCTGAGGACTCTGATTGGCTGACACATTTTCGAAATCTCCTCTGCAACCATTGCACAGAATTTCACGAAACCTTGCAGCAAGCAAGTACTCAAGGTCCTCTGCCAAGTTTGTGTTTTTCTTGTCGATAGGTCAACAAATATGGCTGTCAAAGGTTTTGATCTGTAGAAGTATTTTTGTGACTTTTAACCCTTTGTCTGCAACTCAGGTGAGCGATGTGGCCCCCTTGGGCCTCTTGTTTAGATTTTCATTTTGGGTGGGGGTGCACAAAATGTACTTTTCCGGAACAGTTTTAGCTATTTCACTCTTTGAAAACATTATCTAAAAAGGAATAGACATATTTGATTATATCATGGTGAAATTAATCACAATAATGGTTTCAATGTGGAATTATTATCCCTATATCATGCATTTATCTATCAAAATTCATTGTTTTGCGACAGATATCGACACATGTATATTCAGAGGACCGCTAGTCAATCAAATGATCGATAATATCTAATCTTAATTACAAATATAAATCATCAGATATGAATGTCTTATAAACAAAATATTTTTTTTTTGCTCTGACAAAGAATTCTTGGATTATTGAGCCACTTTTAAACACCTCTGATGATTGAAAAGGCAGTGTAGTAGTAATTGGACCGGTAACGAAATGAAGGTGCAAATGATAGAGGTAGAACATCAGTCCGAAAAACCGACTACGAGAGGGGTAGTTTCGATCTATAAACACGGTAAAACTTATACATATAAACATGATAAAAGTTTAAGCTGGAGCTTTTAAAATAAGTGAGTCTTTGGTGAATGGTCCCATAGGTAGTGACAGGTAAAGAACCAATTTTTCTTTAGGGAGTACGCGATTTACGTTATGGTAACGTCACGGTTGCTCCGTGTGGTACTATCACCTTTCATTCTTATCCCTATAAAATTGCTTTCACATATCGAAAGAAAATGATTTTTGGCAAAAAGTCTTCTTTTTACATCTATTGAAGATATGAAGTCTGAATTTGATATTTTCTTTATTCTAAAATGTCAGTAACGAGCCTTAAATTGTCCTTGAACTTTCCGGACAACCCTCATACTGCACAAAATCGATAATTCAGAAAATTATAAATAATCAGGATATAACAGGAATTAAAGCCTCCACCATATGAAAAGAAGCGAACTCCCGATATGGAAGTGAGTAATATCGTATACAAGTTGAAAATGGGGGTAGGGGTGGGGTAGGGGTTAGTATTTGAGGTACTGTGTACTTTCTAGTGAATATACTGGTGAATGAAAGATCAGAATGCAAAACTTAAAACCAAATGGCATACAAATTCTTATAAAATCAAATGGCATACAAATTCTTATAAAACCAAATGGCATACAAATTCTTATAAAACCAAATGGCATACAAATTCTTATAAAACCAAATGGCATACAAATTCTTATAAAACCAAATGGCATACAAATTCTTATAAAATCAAATGGCATACAAATTCTTATAAAATCAAATGGCATACAAATTCTTATAAAATCAAATGGCATACAAATTCTTATAAAATCAAATGGCATACAAATTCTTATAAAACCAAATGGCATACAAATTCTTATAAAATCAAATGGCATACAAATTCTTATAAAATCAAATGGCATACAAATTCTTATAAAACCAAATGGCATACAAATTCTTATAAAACCAAATGGCATACAAATTCTTATAAAACCAAATGGCATACAAATTCTTATAAAATCTAATGGCATACAAATTCTTATAAAATCAAATGGCATACAAATTCTTATAAAACCAAATGGCATACAAATTCTTTTAAAACCAAATGGCATACAAATTCTTATAAAACCAAATGGCATACAAATTCTTATAAAATCAAATGGCATACAATTCTTATAAAATCAAATGGCATACACATTCTTATAAAATCAAATGGCATACAAATTCTTATAAAACCAAATGGCATACAAATTCTTATAAAACCAAATGGCATACAAATTCTTATAAAACCAAATGGCATACAAATTCTTATAAAACCAAATGGCATACAAATTCTTATAAAACCAAATGGCATACAAATTCTTATAAAATCAAATGGCATACAAATTCTTACAAAATCAAATGGCATACAAATTCTTATAAAACCAAATGGCATACAAATTCTTATAAAACCAAATGGCAAACAAATTCTTATAAAACCAAATGGCATACAAATTCTTATAAAATCAAATGGCATACAAATTCTTATAAAACAAGAAACAGAGATAAGGATAGAGATTAATTATCAATAGTGGAATATATTATCACTAGACCAGAAAAAGCAGACATAGACTATAACAACACACCTAAGACGCGCAACAAGGTCAACTAGGAAAAACCACAAAGTCATTGTGTGCATGCATCAAAGCACAACTACAACTGATCAAGAGAAGAAAACAGAACAGATACAAGCAGTTTAAAAAATAAAAGCTACGAAGAAAATATAAACAGTTTAAAAAATAAAAGAAGGAAAAAATTTAATACAGTCTTTTTTCACTAAAAAAAAAGTACGAAGAAGGCATTTAAAAATTCTGTACGTGATAAGAATAAAAAGTAGGTCACTGATAAGGTCAATTCAGTGACGCTCTAATTGTTTTAGAACTAAGTCAGGGATAGTAAGGTGCGTAAAGAGGTATTACTTGAATTGTTACAGATATTTCATCTCATTGAGAATTACATTGTATGAGATATTATCATGATATCGTATTGTTCGCATTAATTGTCAAATAACTACAACGTTTCACCCCTACTAAGTTTTATGAGGTATTCAAACCATTATTCTTTTTTTGATTTATAGTTTCTCTTGACATGGTCCCGTAGCATCATATCCCACCCATCCTGCTATGTTTTTCGGTACATTTTTGGACATCATGATTTTCATTCTCTTTGGCCATATTACATTGTTTAGACGAGGGTTTAGTACCCAAAACGTGCATGTCTGGTCCATGCTGCAAATTCATCTGTTCTTAAATGATGCTATATATTGAATTTGAAGACGTTTAACATTTGAACTACTTGGTGAGTGTCACTGCTGGTGGACCAGGAGTCCCCGAGGGCACATGTAGCCAAGTTTGAACAACTTCGGTTGATCGTCCGTCTCTTCAACGTATTCGAAAATTTCTGTTACTAAATTTCTTGGAATTTCTAAAACATGGGTCCTGTAGCATCATATCTAACAACGCGCGAGCGGTCGATTGGGTCGGATGCAGGGTTATCATGTTAAATTCAATATCACTTCGAAAGATTTCTTCACTAATTTTAGATACGGTTCGTCGTTTGCTGGCACTTTTCAGCTCAAATAGGATTGAGAAGCCACCATTTTTTTTTTCAAAAACTCACACCAACGAGAGGGGGAAACATCCTTCCATACCGCGGGTTTCGCAGACCATCCCCTATAAAAAATGTCTGGTGCCCCCTCTCAGCCCTCGGTAGTTGAGGTTCTGTGTCTACCCCTTCTATCTACACATACCATTATATTTTACCTTTGACCTTGACCTAGATATTTGACCTTCTTTTCTAAGGTTGTATATATCTTTTAATTGGTAGATGATAGGTCTTTAATATTTCTTATGATGAGACCTGTTTGTTACCAATTTTTACGTATTGACCTTGACCTAGATGATTGACACTCTTTTCTGAAAATTTGAGAATAACCATATCTTTTAATTTGTAATTAAGAGGTCTGATATTTCAAATGTATTTCATTTGACATGACTTTTCTACTGATACCAATTATTTTGATATACTTTCTAGAATAATAATCAAACTCCTTCGCAGGCGACACAAGCATTCCTTGGATTGCTATTTTTTTAAATTGTTACTATGACAACCAGGTATTTTGAATCAATTAATAGTCTCTTACTGTTACCGTAACTGCTTCAATTTGAGATACCGCCACTTTGCAACCTACCTCAAAATATAGTGCTTTTTCTAATTTAAGAATTTGCTGTCTGACACATGCAAAATGTAAGAACAAGGATATTGTCCTTTCAATTTCATCTAAAGTAATTGTATCACTAAAAATCAACGATACATTTCTTGCTTTCACTGCACTTTGGTGGCGTAATAATATATTACTTTTGATAAGAGTAACTTATAAGAGTTGATTTCCTTATATTAAGACGCAACGATGAGAAAAGAAAGTAGAAACAAAGCATGATCTTGTTGGAAGAAATAGGAAATTCTGGTAATTGAAATGAGAATTTTTGGAAATTACCAGCAATAATAAACTTAAAGTAACGCTGAAACTACATGCAACCTCTCTTTTATCAAATATATGGTAGACTGTCAGTCCCGACGCTCTCCATAGGCTCAATGTTAAACTCGGCGACGTCACGCTGAAATTTAACATTGAAAACACCCCATCTAAAATTTATATTGTCTGTATACTTTGATTGCATAAACCTTCGACCATGTAACATATACCAAAACGACTAAGCAAGATCTATTCAATTATATAGATTTTATCTTGTATTTTGCATGACAAAGTTATCCAGTTTCCGAAGTGAGCCGCGCAGACAGTAGACATGCATGCATGGTCTTTTTAGTTTCTATAGAGCCAAACGGATTAATTAATTTTAGACACTGCTCCAGGTTTCAGTCATGAGAAAAACTTGTAATTTAAAGTATACCACTTCTAGTAAATATAAAAAGTTTGTGCTGTTTATAGAACACATTGAGCATGCACATAGAAATGAATAAATTAATTTATTTTTTATAATTAAGCCTCAAATCGAATATGCATCCTATGTAAAAAAAATCATTATCATTTAAATACCTAAACAATATAATGATTCAACATTCATCTGCTGACATTAAATTTTGAAAAGAAGTATATCTCTCAGGACCTTCAGTCCTTTGATTTTTTTTTGAAGAACAGAGTTTGTCGTTGAGAAATATGTAAAAGAAAATAACTTCTGACAAAGACTTCTCATCACTTTGATGACAAATAGGGTACTTTTTTTTAGCTCACCTGAGCGAAGCTTCGTCCGTCCGTCGTCGTCCGTCCGGCGTAAACTATTAATATTTTTGACATCTCCTCTGCAACTGCTGCATGGAATTTCACCAAACCTTACAGGAAGCAAGTACTCGAGGTCCTCTACCAAGTTTGTGTTTTTCATGCCGAACGGTCAACAAATATGGCCACCAAGGGCTCTGATTGGCTGACACATTTTCGACAACTCCTCTGCAACCGCTGCACAGAATTTCATGAAACTTTACAGGAAGGAAGTACTCAAGGTCCTTTACCAAGTTTGTTTTTTTTTTGTGCCGATCTGTCAACAAATATGGCCGCCGAGGGCTCTGATTGGCTGACACATTTTCGACATCTCCTCTGCAACCGCTGCACAGAATTTCATGAAACTTTACAGGAAGGAAGTATTCAAGGTCCTCTACCAAGTTTGTGTTTTTTGTGCCGATCTGTCAACAAATATGGCCGCGGAGGGCTTTGATTGGCTGACACATTTTCGACATCTCCTCTGCAACCGCTGCACAGAATTTCATGAAACTTTACAGGAAGGAAGTACACCTCTACCAAGTTTGTGTTTTTTGTGCCGATCGGTCAACAAATATGGTCGCCGAGGGCTCTGATTGGCTAACACATTTTCAACATCTTCTCTGCAAAAAATTTCACAGAATTTCATGAAACTTTACAGGAAGAAAGTACTCAAGGTCCTCTACCAAGATTGTGTATTTTGTGCTGATCGGTCAACAAATATGGCCACCGAGGACTCTGATTGACTGACACATTTTCGAAATCTCCTCTGCAACCATTGCACAGAATTTCACGAAACCTTGCAGCAAGCAAGTACTCAAGGTCCTCTGCCAAGTTTGTGTTTTTCTTGTCGATAGGTCAACAAATATGGCTGTCAAGGGCTTTGATCTGTAGAAGTATTTTTGTGACTTTTAACCCTTTGTCTGCAACTCAGGTGAGCGATGTGGCCCCCTTTGGCCTCTTGTTTAGATTTTCATTTTGGGTGGGGGTGCACAAAATGTACTTTTCCGGAACAGTTTTAGCTATTTCACTCTTTGAAAACATTATCTATAAAGAAATAGACATATTTGATTATATCATGGTGAAATTAATCACAAGAATGGTTTCAATGTGGAATTATTATCCCTATTTCATGCATTTATCTATCAAAATTCATTGTTTTGCGACAGATATCGACACATGCATGTATATTCAGAGGACCGCTAGTCAATCAAATGATCGATAATATCTAATCTTAATTACAAATATAAATCATCAGATATGAATGTCTAATAAACAGCATTTTTTTTTTGCTCTGACAAAGAATTCTTGGATTATTGAGCCACTTTTAAACACCTCTGATGATTGAAAAGGCAGTGTAGTAGTAATTGGACCGGTAACGAAATGAAGGTGCAAATGATAGAGGTAGAACATCAGTCCGAAAAACCGACTACTAGAGGGGTAGTTTCGATCTATAAACATGGTAAAACTTATACATATAAACATGATAAAAGTTTAAGCTGGAGCTTTTAAAATAAGTGAGTCTTTGGTGAATGGTCCCATGGGTAGTGACAGGTAAAGAACCAATTTTTCTTTAGGGAGTACGCGATTTACGTTATGGTAACGCCACGGTTGCTCCGTGTGGTACTATCACCTTTCATTCTTATCCCTATAAAATTGCTTTCACATATCGAAAGAAAATGATTTTTGGCAAAAAGTCTTCTTTTTACAACTATTGAAGATATGAAGTCTGAATTGATATTTTCTTTATTCTGAAATGTCAGTAACGAGCCTTAAATTGTCCTTGAACTTTCCGGACAACCCTCATACTGCACAAAATCGATAATTCGGAAAATCATGAATAATCAGGATAAAACAGGAATCAAAGCAATCAAACAAAAACCTCCACCATATGTAAAGAAGCGAACTCCCGATATGGAAGTGAGTAATATCTTATACAAGTTGAAAATGGGGGTAGGGGTGGGGTAGGGGTTAGTATTTGAAGTATACTGTGTACTTTCTATTGAACATACTGGCGAAAGCTTGACTTTCATTCAGTGAATGAAAGATCAGAATGCTAAACTCGAAATCAAATGGCATACAAATTCTTGTAAAATCAAATGGCATACAAATTCTTATAAAATCAAATGCCATACAAATTCTTATAAAATCAAATGGCATACAAATTCTTATAAAATCAAATGGCATACAAATTCTTATAAAATCAAATGGCATACAAATTCTTATAAAATCAAATGGCATACAAATTCTTATAAAATCAAATGGCATACAAATTCTTATAAAATCAAATGGCATACAAATTCTTATCAAATCAAATGGCATACAAATTCTTATCAAATCAAATGGCATACAAATTCTTATCAAATCAAATGGCATACAAATTCTTATAAAATCAAATGGCATACAAATTCTTATCACATCAAATGGCATAAAAATTCTTATCAAATCAAATGGCATACAAATTCTTATCAAATCAAATGGCATACAAATTCTTATCACATCAAATGGCATACAAATTCTTATCAAATCAAATGGCATACAAATTCTTATCAAATCAAATGGCATACAAATTCTTATCAAATCAAATGGCATACAAATTCTTATCAAATCAAATGGCATACAAATTCTTATCAAATCAAATGGCATACAAATTCTTATCAAATCAAATGGCATACAAATTCTTATAAAATCAAATGGCATACAAATTCTTATCAAATCAAATGGCATACAAATTCTTATAAAATCAAATGGCATTCAAATTCTTAAAAAAACAAGAAAGAGAGATAGGGATAGAGATTATCAAATGGCATACAAATTCTTATAAAACAAGAAACAGAGATAGGGATAGAGATTATCAAATGGCATACAAATTCTTATAAAACAAGAAACAGAGATAGGGATAGAGGTTATCAAATGGTATACAAATTCTTATAAAACAAGAAACAGAGATAGGGATAGAGGTTATCAAATGGTATACAAATTCTTATAAAACAAGAATCAGAGATAGGGATAGAGATTATCAAATGGTATACAACTTCTTATAAAACAAGAAACAGAGATAGGGATAGAGGTTATCAAATGGCATACAAATTCTTATAAAACAAGAAACAGAGATAGGGATAGAGATTATCAAATGGCATACAAATTCTTATAAAACAAGAAACAGAGATAGGGATAGAGGTTATCAAATGGCATACAAATTCTTATAAAACAAGAAACAGAGATAGGGATAGAGGTTATCAAATGGCATACAAATTCTTAAAAAACAAGAAACAGAGATAGGGATTGAGGTTATCAAATGGCATACAAATTCTTAAATCAAAGGACTGAAAGTCCTGCGAGTTGGCAAAAAGTAACATTGAGACGAACATACAGAAGACAAGTATAAAACTGGCACAAATCAAACTCCAAATCTATGCCTCAAATGCTTGAATGAGTGATTCTCACAATTCAAGAGTTGTCTCAAATCTAAAAAAAAAAAAAGTCTGGAAATATATAAAATGATAGAACTTCTTAACCAAATAACTGATTTTGAGGTCAGAGTTCAAGGTCAATATGATCATGTCAAATTTGTTGCAATTGTTATGGGTGTATGTATGAAGTATAATGTCCTATCACTTTTACTTTAGGAGATATTTGCTTTTGAAACTTCTTGACCAACTTAAAACCAACATCTTAGGTTTATTAAGTATCAAACTGAAAAATCTTTTTTCCTAGTCGGTAAATAGCTCATCAGAGCTAATGTTGATTGTTATAAATTATGTCTGACTTTAAATAAATATTATTGATTGATTTATTTATTTACTTGTCTTTAGTCTTCTACACATCCACAATTTTTTTTTAAATCTAAGGTCTTTTTTATCCTAAATACAATACGTTTACCTATCTATCTAAAATGGGGTGCTCCTTATACAGAGGAGGGAAGTAAAAAGAAAAAAGATGCGCCATATTTTAATGTACTGACATCAACATGTGATCGCTATTCCTGTAGCATCGTTCCTTGTAGCATTTTTTTTTGCATTCTCATAATGCATTTAACACATTATTTACAACTTGAACTTAAACGTCTGTCGTCTAATATGTTCTTTTGTCAAATCGTAGTGGTCCTATTTCTTACTGCGCCAGTAACATTGTGCGTTGTTTGGTCCGTGCAGGGTTATCAAGTGCAAATTTGAAAGCCATAGCAATGAGAGTTGGCTTTGCCAACTCAAAAATCAAATGGCATACAAATTCTTAAAAAACAAGAAACAGAGATAGGGATAGAGGTTATCAAATGGTATACAAATTCTTAAAAAACAAGAAACAGAGATAATTATAGAGATTATCAAATGGTATACAAATTCTTATAAAATAAGAAACAGAGATAGGGATAGAGATTATCAAATGGTATACAAATTCTTAAAAAACAAGAAACAGAGATAGGGATAGAGATTATCAAATGGCATACAAATTCTTATAAAACAAGAAAAAGAGATAAGGATAGAGGTTATCAAATGGCATACAAATTCTTATATAATAAGAAACAGAGATAGGGATAGAGGTTATCAAATGGCATACAAATTCTTATAAAACAAGAAACAGAGATAAGGATAGAGGTTATCAAATGGTATACAAATTCTTATAAAACAAGAAACAGAGATAGGGATAGAGATTATCAAATGGCATACAAATTCTTATAAAACAAGAAACAGAGATAAGGATAGAGGTTATCAAATGGCATACAAATTCTTATAAAATAAGAAACAGAGATAGGGATAGAGGTTATCAAATGGTATACAAATTCTTAAAAAACAAGAAACAGAGATAGGGATAGAGGTTATCAAATGGTATACAAATTCTTATAAAACAAGAAACAGAGATAGGGATAGAGGTTATCAAATGGTATACAAATTCTTATAAAACAAGAAACAGAGATAGGGATAGAGATTATCAAATGGCATACAAATTCTTAAACCAGAAGTCTCTGACGAGACTGTAGCTCTCCTGGTTGTTTTTTCTAAAACATCAATTTCCTTTCTTTTTTTTTTAAACCAAGACCATAGGGAGCAGGCGCTCTAACAAATTATAAGTAGCATGACAAAACTACATATCCATTATACTGCAACTATAATAGCACTCGTATAATTCATAATATCCGAGATAAAGTATTTCTAAAAAGAATGTCACACCCATTTTCCAAGATCCTAGGGGCCAAGGACTGCTAGCTCAAATGAACTACCAATGACACATCAAGACTTGGATAAAGAATTAACTCCCCATCATAAATAGCTTTAAACGAGAAGAGAGCACAACTATATAGGAAAAATTACCGCACCCATTTTCAAAGACCCTAGGGGTATAAGGCTAAAACAAAATATCAGGTGCACATCTATGCCACAGACCAATCATGGCAAAAAGAATTAATTCTCCATCATTTATAGTGTCAGAGGAGTTGCAAGCACAAGATTACATTTACTTATATAGGAAAAATGACCACACCCATTTCTGAGACCCTAAGGGTCAGGGGCTAAAACATAAAAACAGGTGCACAACTAGACCAGAGACCCATAATATTGCAATAAGAATTTAGTCAGAGGAGTTGTGAGCACAAGATTACATAGAGTTATATAGGAGAAAATGACCACACCCATTTCTATGACCCTGGGGGTCAGGGGCTCAAACAAAATATCAGCACAACCAGACCACAGACCCATCACATTGCAGAAAGAATTAAGTCTCCATCATTTATAGTGTCAGAGGAGTTGCGAGCACAAGATTACATAGAGTTGTATAGGAGAAAATGACCACACCCATTTCTAAGACCCTGGGGGTCAGGGGCTCAAACAAAATATCAGGTGCACATCAAGATCACAGACCCATCATACTGCAAAAAGAATTAAGTCTTCATCATTTATATTGTCAGAGGAGTTGCGAGCACAGATTATATAGAGTTATATAGGAGAAAATGACCACACCATTTCTAAGACCCTGGGGGTCAGGGGCTCAAACAAAATATCAGGTGCACAATGAGACTACAGACCCATCATATTGCAAAAAGAATTAAGTCTCCATCATTTATAAAGTCAGAGGAGTTGCGAACACAAGATTACATAGAGTTATATAGGAGAAAATGACCACACCCATTTCTAAGACCCTGGGGGTCAGGGGGCTCAAACAAAATATCAGGTGCACAACAAGACCACAGACCCATCATATTGCAAAAAGATTTAAGTCTCCATCATTTATAGTGTCAGAGGAGTTGCGAACACAAGGTTACATAGAGTTATATAGGAGAAAATGACCACACCCATTTCTAAGACCCTGGGGGTCAGGGGCTCAAACAAAAAATCAGGTGCACAACAAGACCACAGACCCATCATATTGCAAAAAGATTTAAGTCTCCATCATTTATAGTGTCAGAGGAGTTGCGAACACAAGGTTACATAGAGTTATATAGGAGAAAATGACCACACCCATTTCTAAGACCCTGGGGGTCAGGGGCTCAAAAAAAATATCAGGTGCACAACTAGACTACAGACCCATCATATTGCAAAAAGAATTAATTCTCCATCATTTATAGTGTCAGAGGAGTTGCGAGCACAAGATTACATAGAGTTATATAGGAGAAAATGACCACACCCATTTCTAAGACCCTGGGGGTCAGGGGGCTCAAACAAAATAGCAGGTGCACAACAAGACCACAGACCCATCATATTGCAAAAAAAATTAAGTCTCCATCATTTATAGTGTCAGAGGAGTTGTCCGGACAAGATTACATAGAATTTAATGACCACGCCCATTTTATAAGACCCTGGGGGTCAGGGACTGAAACTAAATGTCAGGTGCACAACTAGAATATGGACCAAGTAAAATGCAAAAAGAATTAACTTTCTATCTCTAACAGTTTCAGAGGAGTTGTCCGGACAAGATTACATAGAATTTAATGACCACGCCCATTTTCTAAGACCCTGGGGGTCAGGGAGTGAAACTAAATGTCAGGTGCACAACTAGACCATGGTCCAAGTACAATGCAAAAAGAATTAACTTTCTATCTCTTACAGTTTCAGAGGAGTTGTCCGGACAAGAATTGTTTACGGACAGACGGACAGACAGACAGACGGACAGACGGACGGACGCCGGACAAAGGGTGATCGCATAAGCTCGACTGGTCTGAGACCAGTAGAGCTAAAAACAAGAAACAGAGATAGGGATAGATATTATCAAATGGTATACAAATTCTTATAAAACAAGAAACAGAGATAGGGATAGAGGTTATCAAATGTTATACAAATTCTTAAAAAACAAGAAACAGAGATAGGGATAGAGGTTATCAAATGGCATACAAATTCTTAAAAAACAAGAAACAGAGATAGGGATAGAGATTATCAATAGTGGAATATATTATCACTAGACCAGAAAAAGCAGACATAGACTATAACAACACACCAAAGACGCGCAACAAGGTCAACTAGGAAAAACCACAAAGTCATTGTGTGCATGCATCAAAGCACAACTACAAGTGATCAAGAGAAGAAAACAGAACAGATACTAACAGTTAAAGTGGGTCCCTACTCACAGATTTAACAGATGAAATTTGTATTTTAGGGTGTTATCCTAAACACAATGGTCCAAAGGAAAAATAAAACACAGACATAGATATGTAATTTTTATTTCATCAAAGATACAGTACTCTATAGAAAGGTGCCCTTTAACATTAAGATTGAGGAATATCAAATATCCAGCATATGCTTTTGAACCCTCTAAATTCAGTTATGATTATAAAATGTTTATTTGTTTTGTTTTATTTTATGATAAAAAAGTCATATAGAAGAAATTTAATACATAAAATAATATTTAAACATAAACATGAGTATGATAAGTCTCCAAACATAAGGGTACCCCCTTATAATTTCATCACATCTTTTACCATTGATTTATACTGAATCCAACTTTTTGCAGAAAAGAACAGATGAATTTTTTCGTTTGCAATATTTCATAAAATTATGTATGTAGATGAAGAAAAAACACATACAGGTACACAGTTTTATAAATGATCAAGATATGGCCCCAAACATAAGAGTCCCCTTTGATAATTTCATCGCATTTTCAACTAAGAATATACTGTATATCCCACTTTTTGCATAAAATACCAGATGGAAGTTCTTCATTTTGCATTATTTCATACTGTAATGTCTATAGATGGTAAAAAAATCATATAAAGGTAAACGGTTTATAAATTATCAAGATATTGCTCCAAACATAAGGGTACCCCATTGTAATTTCATCGCTTTTTTCAACTAAGAATATATCGGTAGTATATCCATCTTTTTGCGTAAAATATGTGATGGAAGTTCTTCATATTGCATCATTTCATAAGACAATGTTTACAGATGAAGAAAAAATCACTTACAGGTACACGGTTTTATAAATGATCAAGATATCGCTTTAAACATACTGCGTAGAAGGAAAACCTATAACGGTTTGAGTAGGGATCCACCTTAAATAAAAACTACGAAGAAAAATATAAACAGTTTATAAAATAAAAGAAGAAAAAAATTTAATACAAATAGTCTTTTTTCACTAAAAAAAACCCCCAAAATAACTACGAAGAAGACATTTAAAAATTCTGTGCGTGATAAGATTAAAAAGTAGGTCACTGATTAGGTCATTTCAGTGACGCTCTACTTGTTTTAGAACAAAGTCAGGGAAAGAGGTATTTCTTGAATTGTTACAGATAATTCATCTCAAAATTGAGAAATGTTATCGTGATATCGTATCGTACGCATTATTGCCGAATAACTATAAAGTTTCACCCCTAATTAGTTTTATGAGGTATTCAAACCATTGTTTTTTTTATTTATAGCTTCTCTTGACATATGGTTTAGGCCTTGACTTTGTTATGCGCAGTTGTCTTTTTAAACATAAACAAGAGGCCCAGGGAGCCACATCACCCACTTTAGTTGCAGATGAAGGGCTGAAAGTAGCAAACTTGGAAAAAATGAACAAAAATTCTTTCTTCCTGTTAGGTATAGAAATCATGTGCAGCGGTTGCAGAGGAGATGTCAAAAATGCATCAGCCAATAAGAGCCATTTGGCAGCCCTATTTGATGACCGATTGGTACAAAAAAAGCTTGGTAGAACATCTTGATCACTTGCTTCCTGTAAAGTTTTGTTAAATTCTGTGCAGCGGTTCTAGAGGAGATGTTGAAAATGCGTCAGCCAATCAGAGTCCTTGGCGGCCATACTTTTGACCGATCGGCACAAAATCACAAATTTGATAGGGAATCTTGAGTACTTCCTTCCTGTAAAGTTTTGTTACATTCTGTGCAGCGATTGCAGAGGAGATGTGGAAAAAGTGTTCGCCAATCAGAGCCCTTAGCGGCTATATTTGTTGACTGATCAGCACAGAAATCATAAACACGGTACTAGAGGACATTGATACTTGCTTCCTAGTTAGATTGTTAGAGTCTGTATAGCGGTTGCAGAGGAAATGTCAAAAATGCATCAGTCTATTAGAGCCCTAAAAGTTGACAGTCATATTTGTTGACCGATCGGCATGAAAAACGAAAATTTGGTAAAGGACCTTGAACAATTGCAACTACAACTACAAGTTGTACAAAGTTTTGTTTTATTCTCTGCAGCGGTTGCAGAGATGTCAGAAAATGCGTCAGCCAATCAAAGCCCTTGGCGACCATATTTGTTGAGGAGGATGATCAGGACGGGAAGCATAAACTTGGCAGAGGACTTGAAGTACTTGTTTCCAATAAAGTTTCATTAAATTCTGTGCAGCGGTCGCAGAGGAGATGTTGAAAATGCGTCAGCCAATCAGAGCCCTTGGCGGCCATATTTGTTGACCGATTGGTTCGAAAAACACAACCTTAGTAGAGGACCTTGAGTATTTGTTTCCTGTATAAAAGCTTCATAAAATTCTGTTGCAGAGATGTCGAAAATGTTCAAATTCACGACTACGACGGACGGACAGACGACGGACGGAGCGCTATGACATGACATTAGCTCACTTGAACTTCACTCAAGTCAGCTAAAGGAAAAAAAACCATGTTAAACTATTTCCCCTTTAAAATATTAAGCCCCTGTCACACATTCTTGTTCTCACAGAAAGTTCTGACTACGTCTTCGAAATCTTTGAAAATTTACAATAATGTCATCAAATATTATGGCCGATGGCCATTGTGTTATACATTTGAATTTATTATAGCGCCAAAAAAAAAGAAATAGTCCATGCAAATTAGTTCCACGTGCCTCTCGTAGAAATACTGAACTACATCCGGGCACCTTTCCTCTTTCTCGAAGGTGGCAATGCGAGCAGACGTCAAAAAAATCGAAAAAAGAAAATTACGACCGGGAAAAGAAAGAGATGCACAAAATACTTGTCAATTCAACAATGTCAAATCTATTAATATGCCAGCAAGGTAATTCAGTCTACAATAAAGTAGAATGTGGCATTTTTCCGCTTCGACGAACTTTCAGACTACAATTTAAAGGATCCTTTGCGACTACAACACGTTTGTATTACGACCTTTCACCATAGGAATTCCTTAACGAGTTCTTCCCGTCTTTATTGCGTTTAGTCAAGTTCTTATTGCGACTTGCCTCAAGTTCACACTACGACGACGGCAAGATAAAGTGTTTGGAGATAGTCTTTTTTCGCCATTTTTTGAACTCTGATCCCGAAGACACGGTAACAACGAGGTCTGCATAAAACATTGTATGGGAAAGTTTGTGCGATCCTACCCCATTCGTAACAAGTAGCCGATACATTCTTGCAATTCGAATTACGTTCCCAATACGTCCTCAGTAGGACCTTGCTGCGTTTTTGAACAGGTAAAACACTGATAAAGACTGTATGAAGATTGGATCTAAAAACCTCGGTCTTGGGCATCTAATCTTCATACATACCTCAAATCGGTATTTGTCCTATAGATATAGTTTTTGAGCATGTAGAATACAAGACAGTGTGCAGAATTCATCATTTGCAAAATTCTCTCAAGGCTAACTACATTTACTTAATTGTTTAGATGAATTATGATGTCGTTACAAGAGGTACCACGAGGTATTTGATTACTTTTTAGCGAGCTCTGACATATGTCCTGGGAGCTAATGTCATAGCCCTTGCAAATGATGAATTCTGCACGTAGTCTTGTACGTACGCATTTTTAATAATTGCACTCTGACTGACTTTGACTGACCTTGTCCAAACCTCTTTAGAGAAGACAGGGCCCCGACCACATGTCCTCTCTGAATCTCAATCGGACTCCTCGGGCGACAACATGCATGAGCTAGCTACAGCTGACAGAGCACTGGCTGTATTTCGTACGCCTTCTGTTTTTATATCCATTTACATAATCCATATGTGTATTTCTTGGGTGTTGCGTAATTTACATGAAAATTTGTCTTTGCGCCTGCAGATAAAGCAGCCAACAACACCATAATCATTTTAAAACGCTACTGCTCATCAAGTTTAGTTTCGAAACTTTAGTCTACAAATATCAATATCATTTTGAGCAAACATAAGAGTGACTTCTTATAGCATCTCTATTTCTAAGGATCTGATAAGACAAGGCTTTCTCACTCACTTACGTCGTGAGACAAAAGAAAAAACGTAGTTTGAGATTTCCCTGTCTCACACTCCACGTGACTCCTATTATGACGTCACAGAACGTACCTCACGCCATCGTAAGATTTGTGTAGGTTTTGGTATCGATTCTAGTTTTTGAAAAAATCATTATAGTGATGATAAAATGAGGTGAGTGAGAAAAATAATCAATCACGACGTTACGACTGAGAGAGGGGAATCTCATCCTCGTGCAAAAGATTTGCTACATCTACGACTAGGCAAACCTCGTCGTGGATTGCAAATCTTTTACACTCGGATGAGATTCCCCTGTCTCAGTCGCAACGTCATGATAGATTCTATTAGTATTTAGGCTTGAATCCCATTAAGTATTTCTTCTATACAATGATCTACACGCAAGAAAAAAACTTGATCATTACTAAAATGTAATGTATTAAGTTTGAGATTCATCATAAAATTTATTTTGGTACGCTTATTTCTAGATGTTAAACGTCTTCAAATTCAAAAGCATCATTTAGAAACAGATAAATTTGCAGCATGGACCAGACATGCACGTTTCGGTTACTTAACTCTCGTCAGTGATCCTCAATCTAAACAATGTAATATGGCTAGATATCTAAATTACAGTCCAAAGAGTAGGGGGTAATATGTTGAAAAGAAGTTAATATCGATCAAAAACGTACGAAAGCCGAATAGTGTCAAACAAAAAATTAAATTTATCTCGTTATTACGAGAAAAGATCGCGTTATTACGAGAAAAGATCTCGTTATTACGAGAAAAGATCTCGTTATTACGAGATAATTTTCTCGTTATTACGAGAAAAGATCTCGTTATTACGAGATAATTATCGCGTTATTACGAGAAAATTATCTCGTAATTACGAGAAAAGATCACGAGATAATTATCGCGTTATTACGAGAAAATTATCTCGTAATTACGAGAAAAGATCGCGTTATTACGAAATAATTATCGCGTTATTACGAGAAAAGATCTCGTTATTACGAGATAATTATCGCGTTATTACGAGAAAATTATCTCGTAATTACGAGAAAAGATCACGTTATTACGAGAAAAGATCTCGTTATTACGAGATAATTTTCTCGTTACTACGAGAAAAGATCTCGTTATTACGAGATAATTATCGCGTTATTACGAGAAAAGATCTCGTTATTACGAGTAAAGATCTCGTTATTACGAGAAAAGATCTCGTTATTACGAGATAATTATCGCGTTATTACGAGAAAAGATAGAGACTTCATATTTGGCATGCTTACTCTACAAACCTTTTCAGATGACACCAAGGTCGATGACCTTGTGACCTTGACTGTGACCTTTAGTCTAAAAATAGCCATTTTGGACTTCGTTGCCGCCGGGGACATCAGTGTTTCACAAACACATCTTGTTAGCGATTTGAAAGCAATTAGGTGTGTTAAAATTAAATAAGTAATCACTTTAATAAATTTTCGGGGGATGGAGGTTATGTATGGAGCGCCGTTTTAACATATTCAATTATTTGAAGAAATCTTCAATTAGTTGAAGATATCTTTAAATGAATTAAAGATATCTTCAAATGATTTGATAATTTTCTCGTAATAACGCGATAATTATCTCGTAATAAGGAGATCTTTTCTCGTAATAACGCGATAATTATCTCGTTATAACGAGATCTTTTCTCGTAATAACGAGATAATTTTCTCGTAATAACGCGATAATTATCTCGTAATAACGAGATCTTTTCTCGTAATAACGAGAAAATTATCTCGTTATAACGCGATAATTATCTCGTAATAACGAGATCTTTTCTCGTAATAACGAGATCTTTTCTCGTAATAATGAGATCTTTTCTCGTAATTACGAAATAATTTTCTCATAATAACGCGATAATTATCTCGTAATAAGGAGATCTTTTCTCGTAATAACGCGATAATTATCTCGTAATAACGAGATCTTTTCTCGTTATAACGAGAAAATTATCTCGTAATAACGCGATAATTATCTCGTAATAACGAGATCTTTTCTCGTAATAATGAGAAAATCATCTCGTCATAACGCGATAATTATCTCGTAATAACGAGATCTTTTCTCGTTATAACGAGAAAATTATCTCGATATTTATAGAATAACTGTCTTTTGGAATGTGATTATACTGTGATAACCTACAATGGATCCAGGAATTATGTTCCATAATGCGCGTTAGCGCATTATGAGAAACATAATTCCTGGATCCATTGTAGGTTATCACAGTATAATCACATTCCAAAAGACAGTTATTATATATATTTGCATTCCATTTTTCACGCTTAAAATGACGTTTAGATACGTTTAAAACTCCGTTGCTAAGGCTCTGTTACTACGTACCGTCCGACTTCAAATCCAGCCAAGGTACTATGACGTCATAGTTCAAATCGAGCCACCGCGGTTATACTCCTATAATCACAGTGTAAATTCTATACAAATGAATGGGCATATGTAAATATAACGCGATAATTATCTCGTAATAACAAGATCTTTTCTCGTAATAATGAGAAAATTATCTCGTAATAACGCGATAATTATCTCGTAATAACAAGATCCTTCCTCGTAATAACGAGATCTTTTCTCGTAATAACGAGATCTTTTCTCGTAATAATGAGATCTTTTCTCGTAATTACGAGATAATTTTCTCGTAATAACGCGATAATTATCTCGTATTAAGGAGATCTTTTCTCGTAATAACGCGATAATTATCTCGTTATAACGAGATCTTTTCTCGTAATTACTAGATAATTTTCTCGTAATAACGCGATAATTATCTCGTAATAACGAGATCTTTTCTCGTAATAACGAGAAAATTATCTCGTTATAACGAGATCTTTTCTCGTAATAACGAGATCTTTTCTCGTAATAACGAGATAAATTTAATTTTTTGTTTGACACTATTCGGCTTTCGTAAAAACGTAAAAGTTTCAAAGAACTATCTGGCTTCTATGGATATTCATAAACTTTAAAACAAAAAGATACCAGGAATCTAATTTAAAAGACTTGTCTCAACTTTATCCATAAATATTGAAATCCTAAATCTGAAATACGGTTGCACTGGCTACAAAGTAAGCATTTTACCGCGAAATACACACTGTGTAGAAATAAATAGCACGCTCTTGTTTATTTCATTCCAAAATCTTGTACATTTCGTGTGAACATGTTTAGAATAAATAAATATATAACTTTAAAAGGGAAAATATGAAACCCTGGTTATATTATGGCTTGTGTTTCTTGGGTCCCTGCGTCATGCTATCTTTTTGTACGTTCATCTTACAGTGAGGAGATTATTTTATACCACAATGATGCGTTCTTCAAGACATCTGGGTGATCGGAAAATTTGAAGGATTGTGCGCACGTTAACCGAATAACCACAGCGTCTGCTTCTGACGTGGCAGATTGCCGTCCCCAGTCGGCAACGGTTGTCCATTTGTCTCTTTGGTTTATCTGTACATATAGTCATTTGTGTTTGTTGTTTCTATGATATAATTTGGTGCTCCTTGTCCCTTTTGCGTATCTTTGCGTGGGTGTCTGTTCTGTGTTTTTTTTTTTTTTGCATTGGGTGTGTCTTAGTTTTAGTTTATTTGATACACTCCGGCACTAATAAGTGCAACAAGAGGAGCAATACAGTTTAACATGACAAAGTGGCGAAATAAGTGTTAAGTGGTTTTGCTATGGGTGCTGCAACCGAGTGTTGTTGGAAATTTCCTCCTTTCTTCTATGATTTGGCAATTTCAGGGGTGGGTGGTCGTATCCCCCCTTGAATCCGCCGCTGATAGCATATACCAGAAAGAAGTCGGACGGCAGTGATCATGGTGATCATGCTCTACTGCTTTTTGTTAACGTTTCTTTATATATATGCACGGGTAAGAATATGTTAATGTTAGACAATGATCTGTACGTAGCAAAGTATAGAAAAAGAAATAAAATAATAATGAAATGAAGTGTTTTAATTTATTTGCATACAAATGTTAAATGTCTTCAATTCAATAGCATCATTGAGGAACAGAGAAATTTGCAGCATGGACCAGACATGCACGTTTCGGGTACTAAACACTCCTCAGTTATCCTCAATCTAAACAATGTAAATGACCAAAGAATGTGAAAGTTATTATGGCCTAAAATGTACCGAAATACGTAGCAGGATGGGTGGGATATGATGCTACAGGACTAAACTGCATCGTCTTTGGATCAAGGATAGTGAAATATTACAACATGAAGTAGCCATTATATCAAAGTCAAGTGTAGAAATATGTTAAAAGAAGCTATCAACATGATCAATCTAAAAAGAAATAATGGTTTAAATACCTCATAAATTTTACTAGGGGTGAGACGATACGGTTACCAGACATTAGTACGATACGTATCACGAGACTATCATAAACATCTTGCACAATTTCTGAATGTAGGAACGCTCAAAGCAGTTTAGTTATAGCTTAAGCTTCTGTCTAGGCTGTATAAGCTGAAGTTTCTGCACTCCCCCTGCAAAATGATGGTGAATGTGGTTAAATTCTATCTAAAATTCAATATTTCAAAAGATAATTTAGATATACCTTTGGCTTTCGTCCACTCTTTCTCTCTGGAGTACAAGCCAAGGCAAGACAAAATCTTGGATTATTTTCATGTCCTCCTTCTTGGGTTGATCATTGTACTTTTGTTTCGATTTTATTGATGGCATCATACAATGTTTGTTTCAATACATAAGATACTAGTATTTCATGTACACGTCTTCAAATTCAATAGATGATATATAGAGGTAATATGGATTTTGACGAGAATTTACCTTTTAAAATTGGGAACGCAAATTATGCATCATAATACCATATACCTAAGCTTTAGTGGCACATATCGTATTATAAATATGTCATTATGAATATCCATATCATTTCATAGCCATCAGAAGTTATAAGGTATTTAACTCATCATTTCTTTTAGGATTATTGTGACTCTCGATAATGTTATTGCACTTTGTCATTATACACTTGTGGGCATGACTTTGTCATGCCCACAAGTGTATAATTGCCTTTAACATTTTCATCTACTCGTTCAAATAGGCATCCAAATGACTAAATAATGTTTGTCGTCTCGGCCATATTATAAGCTGTCGATTTTTATTCTGGTTATTCGGTCTATATTTTCTGTTACTGCGAACGTAATAAGTTTCAATGAACAGATGGATAAAAGCTTTCCGTTTGCTATGAAGTATAAAATTCTTTAAAACTTGTAATTTTATTTCTCCCAGTTTTGGTTGCATTCCAAAATTTCTGTTCACAAAATTTTAACGAAATTTCTGAAAAGTGGCTCCTGTAGCATCATATAGCACCCATCCTGTTACATCTTTCGGTATTTTTGGACATAACTTCAGTCTTTGGCCATGTTCATTTGTTTGGATAGAGGATAACTGACGAGGGTGAAGTACCCGAAACGTTCATGTCTGGTCCATGCTTCAAAGTTATCTGTTCTTTTAAACACCCATTCTCTGTAAGCACCAACATTTTTTTGGTAACGCATGCTCTCCGATTTTCATGAAATTTCATACATGGGGATAAAAGCAAGGCATAAAAATTCATCAACATATCGTAACCATGTGACTTGGTTGCCATGATAACCAGATCACAAGATACCAAAATATGAAAATTAAACAATTTCAAAGTTTTACTGCGTCTCATGCAAGTAGACTTTAATTTCAGTCGTTATGAAATTAAAAATAGAGGCTATAAGATACTCAACCATATTTGTTATCTTTTCAGATATTCTTTATAAATATGGTTACCAAGGCAATAAAATTGCTCATTATAAAGTGATTTATCGCCTCGCACCCACCTTTTCTCTGGCTCGGAGGGAAATAAAACGGTCTGAGTGGCCCCTCGGCAGCTGCGGCTGAGGAAATTGCCTCGTGTGATGGCACGTTAAAGGCCATTGGAAATACGGACAATCCATTGAAGTACAATGACAAATATGGATAATGACCATATCCCTGTATACAGCACAAAATCGATAATTAAGAAAATCAGAAACCGAAGGCATACAAAATCAGGATAAAACAGGAACCAAAGCAAACAAACAAAAACCTCCACCACATGAAAAGAAGCGAACTCCCGATATAGGAGTAAGACTAGGTGCACAGGAAGAGTAAGCATCTCCTGCTTGCATGCAACACCCGCCGCTTCAATTCGGTAGAACTGTCACATCTGGTTACTTTTGACCTATTTTTAAAAGAGTTATGACCCTTGGACTTAGCAAATTTCATGAAATTTTCAGTTTTCCGGACTTTTCTTCGGTACTGTTGCAGATAATGAACTGACTTTTGGCATGTGAATACATGTAAGTGTGATACAGATCAAATTTTAGTTTGATTTAGATTGACTTATTTTCACAAGAGTTATGTTCCTTGGACTTAGGAGATTTCTTGAAATTTTCCGGTTTTCTGGACTTTTCTTCACTGTTATTGCACATCATGAACTGATTTTTGGTATGAAATGACACATATTGATAATGACCATATCCCTGTATACAGCACAAAATCGACAGCTCAGAAAATCAGAAACCGAAGGGATACAAAATCAGGATAAAACATGAACCAAAGCAAACAAACAAAACATCTTAGTGTGATACGTATCAGGTTAGAGTTAAGTTTCCATTGACATATTTTTACAAGAGTTATATGGCTCTTGGATTTAGCAAATTTCATGAAATTTTCAGTTCTGCACTTTTCTTGGCTGTTGTTGTAGATATTGAACTGATTACATCTTAGTGTGATACAGATCAGTTTTAAGTTGGGTTTTAATTTACCTATTTTTACAACATTTATGACTCCTTGACTTAACAATATGCAGTTTTCCAGACCTTTTATGTTACTGCAGAAAATGAACTTATTTATGTGTGGGCATTCATCTTTTGTTGCAAGTACAGGTCAATTTTAAATTTATGTTTAATTGAAGTGTTGAAGGCAGAGTTGCAGGACATAGATTTATGCTGGTAGGGGAATTATATCGCCAAGCGATCAAAGATTTTTATTGTAACATACATGTACATTGCACTCCTTAAAAACTTAAATAAAGTAAGTGGGGTTTATATTTCGGACTTTTTTTAGAAGTTTGAAATTAAATCTCTTAAAAAGCTAGGAAGGAGAAATCCTATGTGACATTAAAATAGGAATCTTTAAGGTTTTATAGCAAAACGTTCATTTAATTGTTTTAATTTGAAAAGGTCGTATCCGAGGAAACACAAAGGCCTATTTTAAGTTTGAAGGCAAAATCTTATATCGTTCCCTTAGCAACGGCCTATCTCTTTTAGTGTTGAGCGAGATTATTTTAATCAAAATTTAAGATTACCTTAAAAGCTTATAATTAAATCAATCTTTTTCATGTTTTGTACTTCGATATTGTCAGAAATTAGGTATGTAATATGAAGAAGAATGAGTACTTTTCCTTTGACACTCTCGACGTTACATTGGCAACCAAGAAAAAAAAAACTTGTCATTGGCTGCCATCTAATTAGTACCTAAAAGCATTTCTATTCTTCATTATTGCAATTAAAAATGACAAATTACTATTTTCAGAAAGTGGTATATTGGTTGCCATAGTAACTATCTATTCATAATTTTTCCTTTCATGTAATGGTTTTCTCCAGATAGAGTTTGGATCCAAAATTACAATTCAATCGTATATGTGTGTAGAAAATGTCTTACTAAGAACATGTGTTACTTCAAAAAAGCTACAAATTGCACTTTTTAGTGTTTGCAACCCGTTTCCATGGCAGCCAGCATGAATATGAGAATTTTTTTTCATCAATTACAAAAATTTTCGTTATGGCCTTTCATTTGAATAGATATCGTAACCTTGTATCTGTGACGTAGCGTTTCCATACGCCTATACAAAATTGCTGGTGCTTACAGAGAATTGGTGTTAAATGATCCTATGAATTTGAAGACGTAACATTTAATATACCCTCTTCATATTACCGGTGAACTTGCATTTTATACATTCCAAGACCCGACATCACGACGTCACAGTTAAAAGTTATGTCAAATATTGTGATGTCTGGTCGTAGGATGTGTAAAATACAATGTCAACAGTGGTAATATGAAAATCGTCTATTTGACATACCCAATGGGCTGTTGCAAAGTGATAAAATACCCAAGTGAGATGTACATGTCATTATTCAAAGGAAGTGAACCACAATCTGTATGCAAAAAAAAAAAAAAAAAAAAAAAAAATGAAGATTATTTCTAACTTGACTAGTTACACATTTCTAAAAATATTTCTGGAGGTAATATATTTTATGTTTAAAAAAAAGAAGATAAAGATAAATCAAAAGACAAAGGGATACATCGTTAACATGAGAATATCTGAAATCAGTGAATAAAAGACAAACACAAAACCCGCATTCAAATTCCAAAAATGACAATGGAAAGTCTTAAACATTCTGGAAAAACAAAACAAAACAAAACTTTCTCATGCAAAAAAGTTGGACAAACAGACGAAAACAATGACAAAGCTCCATAGAAACACGAATTTAGGACGACTTATCTAACGAACAATCTCCGGAGTCCAGTGCAATCGCTGAATGCATTGTAGGAGGCGCTGTATTTTTGCAAAAATATACATATTCAATCAGATATCACATGGTTCATGTTACGTAACCAATACAAATAGCATCATAGTATGTAGGACCAAACAGGAGGCCCAAAGCACATCCACATTTTTTTCTTAGTTCAACCTCAAAACAAGGGGGGGGGGGGGGGGGTTCGCTCACGTTATGCGGACCTAGGACGAGAAATTACAAGAAAATGATTGTAAGTACAGTGCTACCCTTAATATATTCAATGACGAAATTTGATGGACACTTTAATTGAAAAATGCAATTCCACTGACCCAAAAGCCCGCCAAACACAATAATCCCCTGTTGAATCCGCCACCACAAAACAGTAACGAAGCGAAAACTAAAACAATACAACAATCAACCCAACCATTATATCTGTTTAAATATTATTTTATCAAATAATCTCAAATACACCTGAAGGGAATCAGATCCGTAGCAGTTTAAATGTGTGCGGCGCCGCATAAATTGATTTTAACAGCGCCGCTCTACAATGAATTATGTTTTTACAAAAACTTCAACATTCTGCAAAGAAGCGAAAGTGAATCCCCACTGGAGATCATGTGCCCGGGGAAAGCAAGCATCTCCTATTTGCCAGCAACACCCGTGCCCCAGGGGCATAACGCTCACCTGATGCCCATGTACGCTCTCTTGACATACTCACATTGCATAATAATAAAATTTAAATTTAAACTTTATTTATTTTACAACGTTTAACAAACAAGTTACACAACTTATATTAATGTCTCACGTTGGCTCAGATGTTGGCGTGAGGGGGTCCAAGGAGCAGGAGGAAACCGGAGTACCCGGAGAAAAACCCCCTGCAGAGGCCTGGGTGGGGGACCACCTACCCTCCCACATAAGACCCTTTGCCGAATCTGAGATTCGATCCCGGGACCTTAGAGGTGAGAAGCGAGCGCGCTACCACTGCGCTAACCCGGCCGTGCATAATAATAGTGCCAATGCCAGGATTTGAGCCCACAACCTTTGGGTCCATGTGTACATAAATCATTTTTAAAGAAATTAATAAACAATTCTAAAAATGTTACATGTACATGTATTTAGGTATAAACCATATATCACAGCATAAAGTGATTAAAATATGACAAATTTGGAATTAGATTTTAATGTGTGTGCAAAATGGATATTTGTTGACCAATCGGCACGAAAAACACAACCTTGGTAGAGGACCTTACTAAATACTTGCTTTCTGCAAGCTTTCGTGAAATTCTGTGGAGCAGTTGCAGAGGAGATGTCGCAAATGCTTCAGCTAATCAGAGCCGTCGGCGGCCATAACTGTTGACTGATCGGCATGAAAAATACAAACGTGGTAGAGGACCTTACGTGCTTGCTCCCTGTAAACTTTCGTGAAATTCTGTGGACAGTTGCAGAGGAGAAGTCTAAAATCAGCCAATGAGAGCCCTCGGCGGCCATAATTGTGGACCGATCGGCAGGAAAAACAGACCTTGAGTTCTTGCTTCCTGTAAGGTATTTTGAAATTCTGTGCAGCAGTTGCAGAGGAAATACCGAAAATGTTACAAGCTTACGCCGGACGACGAAAGGACGATGGACGGTGCACTATGACAATAGCTCACTTGAGTTTCGCTCAGGTTAGCTAAAAAGAGAGTAAAAACAAACAATTTGTTTTCCGCTCTCTTAGAAAAAAGAGCAAAACACAAATATAAGATGATGATATAATCATTCTAGGAAACAAGTTAAAAAAGAGAACTACTTCTTTCTTCATGTTAGGGGACGACCATTTAATCCTGAGCGGGGGGGGGGGGGGGCTGTTATTTTTTGGAAATAAATATTCTGACCCAGAAAATGTTAAAATAAATAATCTGACCCCTTTTTTGCAGAAATAAATAAATAAATATTCTGGCCCACATATGTGTTCAAAATCCAAAAAATTTCGGCTCTCTTCGCTCACCATTCACTGACACAAATTTCACATTGCTTCAAGACCAAACCTTTTAGGCTCGATTCGCTCGCCTTACCCTAAATAAATTTAGGCCATGCTCCGCTCGCCCTTCAACTGAATTTGATATCAAGTGCTATTTAAACATTTATACAGTATTGCAATTGCAAGTATAAAAACAAAAATGCATATTTATTTTAACAAATATGATAAGCTTCAAGTCTAATAGGAATATCTATAGTACATTACACATCAACTACCTACTTTTGTACTCGACATGGCAAAAACTTTCTTCGCATACCCCTCTCCCAATGTGTTGTAAAAACTCAATTTAGAATATCACGAATATGCAGGTGATACATGAACATTCATATAATTTGCCAAGAAAGTCTTGCACATTGTAAATAATTGATGGCATATTTAGTTGACATATCCAGGGTGTACGTGTGTGTGCATATATTGGTGTTTGTTTTTTCTTGTCAGGAAAGTTTAGACAGGTTGAAAATAAATATTCTGACCTTCAGTTACTGGAAAATAAATAATCCGTCCGGCCCTGCGCTGCAAATAAATAATCTGACCCGAAAAAAATTTCACCCCCCCCCCTCAGGATCAAATGGTTGTCCCCTTAAGGTAGAACATCCGTCAGGTCTCAGATACTCATATTTCCTAAATAACAATTTTTACAATATTTTCATTTCCATATATTCAAAGCTTATGTTAAACCTGATAAACAAACAATAGATAATTCGCTTTTTAGAGGTGATAAAATGTAACTATAAAAGTTTCTTTTCCCCAAAATCATATTAGTTTGATAATCTGAACAATGTTCTTAAGAGAAAAAAATAGGGTATCCAGGCAGAAAATTACCGGCAATTCTGACCTGAGGGATACTCTACCTTAAAATACTTTTAAAGACATCGAGTTAGAACTTACATTCGTATCCATGGATTTATTGCGTTTCATTATAAGACTGAGTAACTTTTAAATATTTTTGAATGACTTGTATTCATATAGCTAGATGGTCATTTGAAGGCGTATTATAACTCTATTCGAAATCACAGTACGTGTGACTTAATTTGCATTGAACCATAAGATTGAAAAAAAACCAGCCTAAGCATTCAAACTTTTTATCTTTCTGTCTTTAAATTTGACATACCTCATGGACCATTTAACAGTGGCATACATGTACAAGTATACTTCGTACTAGTGGAAAACAAACTTGCATTTTAAGGGGAGTGAAACAACATCTGCACCGACAAAATGTTGAAATTACTTACGGCATTCTGTTTATTATTTGAAATTCTACAAAACGTTTCTGGAGGTAAGATATTACATATTTTCATAAAATGATGATAATACAGGTGACAAAACACTTTTCTTACCCGAGCAATTATATATTGTGTTATTCATGCAATTTATGTTACAAGCCCCATGCAATAACACCAGAGTGATAAATCTCTGACAGTAGTTTACAAAATATAAACTATTAGCGCGTTTTTCAGCGAGGTTATTATATGTGAAGAACCTTTACATCGAAATCAGTGCATTGACTCTAGAAAAGAAGTCGACAGTTTGAAAAAAAAATCGAATTCGTGGAGTAAAACAAGTATGAAAAACTGATAACCCAATTACAAAATGAAATAAATTTAAATTTCACCAAAGTAGTTTGAACTCCATGGTCAAGGTATTGACAAAAAACATTTGGTATAAACAGAAAGAAGTACACATGGGAAATAAGGAGCCAGGTCTACAGGATAAACTTTTGCTTTGGGTTGCACTTATTGAAAGAGAAGAATCTACAAAATGCGCTCAAAAACTCATTAAAATTTTATCCTACATCCTTCATACTAATTTTTCATTCATGGTATCTTTATACATGTTATATATCAACAAATTAAGCTGCATTCATTATTCAGTTGTACAGACTGAGTATTAATTAATAATGACGGAAGGATTCGCAATCATCAATGATGGCATCTTTATTTTATTTAGAATTTCTACTCATTGCGGACACATATCCTGGTAGACTCTTAAAGCTGGATCTTATCAACATGAATTTAACACAGCTACCAATCAGTGGTGTGGGATTTCCAGTATCAATTACGTATGACCCAGTCACAGAGCGTGTTATTTGGGCTGACAATAGGTTACAACAAATAGCCAGTTCACGTATGGATGGAAGTGACCCAATTGTTCTTTTAAGAAATGATTCGAGTACGTATGTCACAGTAAAAGAAAGTATGGTATTTTCGGTCAAGAATATGTCTTCACCTACTCTTTTCATTTATTCGCTTTAATTCTTTTCATGATTTAATTTGTATACTTATAATGCATTTGCTTAATATTTTTCAACCCGGATTTTCTTTATGTTCTCAATAGAAATAAACCACAAGTATGGATATATAATAGTAAATAAAAATTGTAAAATAAATGACGTAAGATTATGTAATAAAAAGACAAGTAGATCCTCTCAAATAATTATACACAGATGACTAATGGCTATCTTCTAGACACTACACAAAGATTCAGGAAATCATTGCTTAATATTTTCAACCCGGATTTTCGTTTGGTTTCTTTTATGCACGAACAAGGTAGGACACTACATTTTCTCCATCAAAACAAATTAGTCCATGATCCAATAAGGTGTTCGCTTCTGTCTAGGGTGAATTTTGCATATATAGCTCATTTAAAGATATTATAGAGTCCTGACTGTTACCTAGGGAGTATAGGGGTAAAAGAAAGGAGTTTGCAGCACCCACAACAAAACCCCAAAACACCCAATACAAAACACAGAGCAGACACTGATAGAAAGAAACTTTAAAGGGACAAGGAACACCAAATAACACCATAGAAACATGAAACACAAAAGACCAAACATAAACCAACGAAACCGATGGGCAAACGGTGCCGACTAAAGGACGTTTAAATAATGTCAATTGACGTTACGTAAAGCTCTGCTTTCAGAGTATGTTTTACATGATAACTAAGTCTTGACTTATAAGAATCCTAGAAAAAAATAGTATCAAATAATGTAGGATATATTGAAGTTTATCTAAATTATTCAGTGGATTACGACCATCCGATTAACACTCATACAACATATCTCTCCATATTGGCTTATTGGTATACATGTTACATGTACATGACAAGAAAAGAAGACAGGGGATCTCCAACCAGACCTTGTTGCAATACCAACAGCAAAACACCCGAAGCGAAAACACTAAAGACGAGCACAGCAAGAGACGAAAAAGAGACATACGACATAGAAACATCAAACACAAAAGATTATAATAAACCAACAAGACCAATGGGTAACCGGTGCCGACTAATAGTCCGTGCTCTGCCGGCTGGAGCGAGCTCATGCATGTTATCACGCGAGGAGTCCGAGTGACATTCAGATAGGACAGGTGATCGGGGCCCTGTATTCTTAAGAGGATTTGAACGGGGCCCGTCATGGAGTCCCGTCGTCACAGTCACTCAGAGTGCAAGTCTTAAGAACGCGCTGGTACAAGACTGTAGATTGGTCAAGTACCAAGCCTAGCGTCCGTCTGGTGACATTAGGATCATATCCACGGTATTAAAGGCGTTTGATGATTCTGACGCATTTTCGATGGTTATGTTGTTTACCTTTGATCCTTGTTATTTTGTTTATCATATCATTATAAAAGGCAGGTTGTGTAATACCCAAAGTAATATATTCTGTTGCTTGTATAGATCGGAAAAAAAGCTGACTGTAATTTTTGTAAAATTTCCAGAAAGTCTTAACTAGTTTATGAAAGCGGAATCCTTGACCTAAACGTTTCTTGGTAATTTGTAAATTTCTTCTGTGAAAATCCAAAATATTAGTACATGCTCTCACGTACCAGATGAGCTGTGTTATGTAAATGCCGTATGGCGGTAGTCTGGGAACATCAGGGAGCAATAAGAGATGTGATAACAGGGGGTCAGTACAAACAAATTAACACTTGAAAAAGTAAAAAAAATTGTAATATATGTTCTATTATTATAAAAATTCAGTGCACCATATGCGCATTTCAAAAAGTTATGTCTCATTAGAGATGCTCGAGGAAAGGTAAAATGGAAAAAATTCAAAATTTGAAATGAAATTTCTGTGAAAGAACCTACTAAAGACAAAGCTATGCCATCAGGGAGATAGACCTTAATTTAAAAAAAAAAAACGTTCAATTTTGCGACTTAGAAATAACAAATATATTTCAATAATACGGAAGTGTTCCAACTCTATACCTTCCTGAAGAAAATCTCAAACCAATTTATTATATACCAGACACGTGTTTCGGATATTAAATCCTCATCAGTGATGCTTCCAGCCAAAGTGTTTTAGGTACAGTCAAAATTCATTCTAATAGCGCCCTCTGGTTATATTTTTTGAAAATAAATTTGTGCGTCTAATTTGCAGAGAGTGCGTATCTCCATATATCCTTTAGGGTCGATGCAGTAGGATATCCAAATAAAATCTGCTGAGATTAATGACGAAACACTGTGAAACTAGGCGAACGATATCATCGGGGATTCAAAAATCCACCAACAAAGATACAAACCCAGTGGTTGAAATTTTTAATATTGAAATATGCTCTATTATAAAATTTAAGCGCACCATATGTGCATTTCAAAAACCTATGTTTCATTAGTGATGCTCGAGACCGAAAAATAGAAAATCCAAATGTTTTGAAAAAAAAAATGTAGAGCAAAAGTTAAAACTTGATGGAGGTTTTTGTTTGCTTGCTTTGCTTCCTGTTTTATCCTGATATTGTATGCCTTCGGTTTATGATTTTCTCAATTTTCGATTTTGTACTGTATATTGGGATATGGTCATTATTCATATTTTTCATTGACCTTAAACTTCTGCCCAAGAATCTGCTAAGGCATTTTGAAGCTATGTCATCAGGGGGATACCCCTTAGTTAAAAAAAAATCGTTCAATTTTGTGACTAAGAATCTAAAAATATACTTCAAGCCTTGTGTCGAAACACTTTGAGACTAGGCAAACGATATCATCGGGGACTTAAATACTCCACCAGCAGAGGTACCAACCTAATGGTTGAAATTGAAAATGATATTGTAAATCAAAATATGTGACATATACTTCACTAACCAAAATTGGACCATCGTCAGATACCCCCGGTCTTTTGCTCTTCTTAAAAGAAGAGCAAATGACCGGGGGTATCCGACGATGAAATTGGACTAGCAAAGGCAAAACATTTAGAAGTCAACCATTCACAAAGTCACTAGACTTTATTCCGCTATATTTTCATTCGCATCTACTTCAAGAGCGAATATCTTGAATTTGTGAGCTATGAAATATATTATTACTTAATATTGCCGATGTGTTTTTTCACAAAATACATACCAGACAAGCAAATACCCAATCTATCTTTTATGTATTTCGTAGAGCTCTGATTATATCCTTGATCCGCTGCGGACAAGGTCGGTTCCAAGACCCTTGACGTTTGGCAAGTTTAACTGAAAATTCTGTATTCTTAAAAAAAACTTCCTATTGGGACTTCGGTTGGAAGAATACATGTAAGTCCAGTATTTACTTTTATTTTCGATGCAGTCGTTCCACAAAAAATATTTTAATGGGAAAACTGAGAAATATTCCGTCAAGTAATTTTGAATTACAGTGCACATTTTTATTAGACCAAGTAAAGAATCTCAGACATCTCTGGCAGTTCGGTTCAAATCTCGACCACAAATATGTAAGGTTGACTATTTCGATCCGCTCTATTGTTTTTCATACATCAGAAAGTTTAGAAAAAAAATTTTGCAACTAAGATCAGTTTAAAATTCTGATGTTTTCCCTTTTCTAGTTTTGAAAATTACAGTCGAATAGCCATTTGAATTGAAAATTTGACAATCGTGGGGTAATTTCGACCGGTGCACACGAAGAGAGAGGAAAACAACAGCACTGTCATGTATTCGGCCGCCACACGTATGTACAGACTGAAATATCATTAATGGTGTTTTTAAAACCATTTATATTTATTTTTGGGGTCTGATACGCAGACCAAGTATCAAGGGGGGGGGGGGGTTGATATCAATATCTCAAAAACAATTCTTATTTCAGACGTAAGTCATTGCTTTAAAATGGATAAAACCAGCTCGGACAACTAGATACAGTTGTTGTTTTAAAATTTTCATTTCGACATTGATAAATTAGCAACCACTAGCAATAAAGTTATCAATTATCGTTTACCTGTAATACTGTCACATATGGAGGGGGATTAGGGTCACAATGGTATTTGACTTGCTTACATCCTTCATGCTGTACTCGTCTTTTGTGTTTTTGCATCGGGTGTTTTGGTGTTTTACTATTGATGCTGCAACGGGGTTTTGTTGGAGATCTCCTCCCTTCTTTTTATGCTATGTTGCTTCATTCAATGTTTGATTATTCCATGTTCATTTGTCTTGCTTTCATTTCAAATTGACTTTATTGCATTTGTCTTTCTTCTTTATGCAATGTTGCTTCCGTGCATTTTACATTTGTCCTTCGTCAGTGCATAATTGTCGTTCTACCATGCGTTATGACATCTTTTATTGTGCCATCATTCTTTCGTCCTAATGCCATTATTACGCTTCGTCAATGCTAACCTCAATTTTGATACCAGGTGGCGCTTCGTTTGTGTCCGTTCCTTGAAATGAACTTTGAGACGTCCCCTGTTGCAGTACTTGGAAAAATGAGTTATAAATAGCGGAAAAAGCAAAAGCCGATTGAAATATTTGAACAAAAAAAAAAGAAACCATTAAATGATAAATATATGGACCTTTTCTGTTTGTTTGATTGTTTATTTATACAGTAATATTCATTTAGGGATTTGAAAGCATTTTAAAAGATTTGCCATAAAATTGTAATGACTTTGTTGCTCAGCGGTTAACGTGCCGGACTGTTTTTGCATTTTTTTCCCGCGAAGGTTCGAATCCCATCGGCTACATAATTTTTTCTGAATTGTGAGTGGGAAATTGTATAGAAGTCAGTTTTTTTCTGAGATATCATGGGAAAGGCGGTATTTCATATCGAAAAATTCTAGATAAATTGAAACTGCCGCGTCCTACACTGATCGAACCTAGAGATCAACATCCCCCGGCCCCATTGATTCATTGATTCAGTCAATAATTCAGTTTCTAGTCTCTTTTCATAATTTTGACCTTAAAAGTTTACCTTTTGACATCTCTGTATGCCAAAATTACTCCAAGCTGTTGTCCAGGACAAGAGCATAGGAGAATAGGGGGGGGGGGGGCAGTGGGGATAGCGCTACCGCTCGCCAGTTCTTTATAGACTTTCTGATTCATTAAGCTATTCTGATCCATCCTAAGTACATATTACTTTATCAATGTACATTTAACTCAATCTATATAGAATATTATTACATGTAATGATAGAGGGTATAGAAAGTATTTTCTGATAAGTCAATCGAAAAATTCTAATTTTAAAAATTGTGCCTACAGAACATGAAACCCCCATATTTATTAAATCTCTTTCTCCCCCCCCCTTTATTTATTTATACATTTTTTATTTTTTGCTTGTTAGAAATTAGGGATGTTGTACCCCTTCACTTTTTCAGGCAGAGCTACGCCGTTGGTCCAGGAATTCCTACGCCTGCTCAGGAACGTGGCACAAAAACAGTTCAGTGTCATTCACAGCCTTTTTCAACAATGGCCAAAATTAAAACCTTTATTGTGTTCCTATACTCCGTGTTAGGAGCGCGAGGAAGGTATAATTTTAATTAGATTGCACTATGGCAAACTTGTCAGATTCTTCTTGTTCAGTGGCGGATCCAGCGCCCCCTTTGCCGGGGGTCAAGGGGCGAACTTTGCCGATTTTACTGATGTACCTGTTTTTGCCAGGAAAATATTTGGTCTGTGCGGGAGCATCCCCTAAATCTGCCACTGTTGTTCGACCCAAGATCAAGGTTAAGATTGAAATCCAAGCGTTTGATGCTTGCAAGGATTGACCTTGAACATTGACCTTCATAAGTCCGTCCTTCAAAGTCAATTATTATAGAAGTTTTATCTTTTTTTGCAAGAATAATCCGATTTATGGTACAGAAACGACATTGAATGACGGGCATATAACAGGGTGAAAGGGAGGCGGGAGGAGGGACAAAGAGGGAGGGAGGAGGGAGGGACGGGGGAAATGGGAGGGAGGAGGGAGGAAGGGGGCGGGAGGGGGGAGGTAAGGGAAGGATGAAAAGGAGGGGGAGGGAGGTGGCGGCGGGAGGTGGCGGCGGGAGGGGGCGACAAGGGGGTGGGAGGGGGAGAGAGGTACCCCCTCTCCGCCCCCTCCTAAAAGGCAATTGATTAAATTTATTACTTTTCATAGACGACTTGCAAGCGACGACAGTGAGCCAACGAAGCTTTTGCAAAGTTTTGTGATAAAAAATGGATTTTTTATTTCAACTGAATTATGATAATGTACAGTTGCCCACCATATTTTTTTCCAAAACAATGACACCCCCCAAAGAAAAACTGAAAAAAAAAAATTGCATAAAAACATTTTATTTTTATAAGTACCCCCAATATTTTTCTACATCCTCTTCTGGGCAGATGGACAACATGGACAAGTTACATTAGGAAAAAAAATGTATCCTCGTCCGGGATTCGAACCCACTCGGAAAGGTGTAAAAATAAATTTAGTTGGCATACCAGATTGGTATTTTATAGTGTTAAAACTTGCATAGAAAATCAAATATTTACTAATTACTTCATAATATTTTTCAAATATTTATACAGCCAATTTACTTCTGTCCTCTCGTGCGATAATATAATTACTTTTCGAACGATACTGTACGTAGTAGAATTTAAAAGAAATTTCTAATGACAGGAGATGTTTCAAAGATCATTTTTAGGAACGGGCACATACGGTCGCGAGAAGCGCCATCTGGTATCAAAATTGAAGTTAGCATTGACGAAGCAATAATAGCATTAAGACGAAAGAATAATGGCAGAAAGAAGGATGTCATAACGCATGGTATAATGACAGTTCTGCATTGACGAAGGACAAATGTAAAATGCAGGGAAGCAAAATTACAGAAAGAGGAAAGATAAAGTCAATTTGAAATGAAAGCAAGACAAATGAACATGGAATAATCAAACATTGAATGAAGCAACATAGCATGAAGCATGTAAGCAAGTCAAATAGCATTTTGACCCTAATCCCCCTCCATTGTCACACTGGATGAGGAAGATAAAATTTTTCTCGAAAATGGTAATAAAATATCAAGAAAAAGGACCACGTCTGGTTTCTGTTGAATTCGGCCCCCTAAATCTACTTCTCCAGCATCGTACTTTGTGATCATACACTCTCAGAAAGAGGAATATCTATATTTTGAGAAAACTGGCTTTAAAAACTCTTTCTTGCTGTCTAAGACACTGTCAATTTGAATGAATAAAATAAAAATTGGCGATTTTGTCAATTTTCAATAAAAAGGCATATTCTCTTCTGATATTTTCATCGAGAAAATTTAGAGCGGAATTGTGAACAACTTTTTCCTTTTTGCATTCACTTACAGACATGTAAAGGTAAACAACATATTAAAATATAAAGTTGTTCAGAAATCCTATAAGGATGTTTGTTGAATAGATGTCCAAAAATGATGTTTTTTCCCTGAAAGGTCTAGGTGCACTAAACCCTCAAATCGCTCCTATGTTTTCAGTTCAAATTGTTTTTTTTTATTCTTTATTACTATCACTTATTGCGATACACAATACTATTAGTTACACGGTTAGTTAGTGACCTGATACGGAAAAATACATGGTGTGAAAAGAAAACCCGTATCAGGCGAGGCGAAAGCCGAGCCCGATACGGGTTTTCTTTTCACACCATGTATTTTTCCGTATCAGGTCACTAACTAACCGTGTAACGAATTTATCACGTCGAAGACCTCCAACTGTATATGTGTGGGTCTCTGTATCATACAATTCACGACGTCATAATAAACTACTCGCCCGATACGGATTTACAAGCCCGATACGGCTTTTTTTCACGGCGTCATGTGACCATGATCTGACCAATCAGATTCCAACATTTTTGTCTGAGGCGTGATAAATGAGGATATAAACTTTAATCCCTTGGAAAGTCACATGCGTGATGTATGACGTCATATTCCGACGTCATTTGCCTTGAATAACGGATAACAATGGAACGTTTTCGTATTGTACACACAAATTCTTTACAATTCGTGTGCACACCAGACCTGGACCACAACATTTTTAATGCAAATTGAAAGATCGATCAGACATCTCTCAATTCCTATAAAAATCATAAAGGGAGATGGTTGTTGCGCTTCTTAACTCCTTATGCTTTTAATTCAAATTGCTTTTTAAATTTTTTTTATTATTATCACTTATTACGATACACAATACATGAAGATATACTGCGTCATAACTTTAATCCCTTGTAAAGTCACATGCGTGATGTATGACGTCATATTCCGACGTCATTTGCCTTGAATAACGGAAAACAATGGAACGTTTTCGTATTGTACACACAAATGCACACCAGACATGGACCAAAACATTTTTAATGCAAATGGAAAGATCGATCAGACATCTCTCAATTCCTATAAAAATCATAAAGGGCGATGGCTGTTGCGCTACTTAACTCCTTAATTCTTAATAGTACGTTTATTGATATTCGCAACGATTTCAACGTTTTTAGACGGTTTGACCCTCTTTGTACACAGTATAGAAATCAAACCAATCTAATTTCGATTTAGCATAAATTTGCCTCTTTTCAAAGTAAAAAATGATGAATACATGTACCGGCTTTTTCATATGGTGGAGGTTTTTGTTTGTTTGCTTTGGTTCCTGTTTTATCCTGATTTTGTATGCTTTCGGTTTCTGATTTTCTGAATTATCGATTATGTGCTGTATACAGGGATATGGTCATTATCCATATTTATCATCTGAACGTCTTTAGGATCAGGACCGAACTGGCAGGTTACCGCACCTATTGCTTTGATAAAATATACCATATTTGAAGCCGAAATGCCATGAAATTGACAAACGTTAATGTATATTCCCTAAGTAGCCTACATTGTTGAAAAAAAAAAGAATGAGTATAAATTCATTCCCTCTTGAAACATTTTACATAGATAAGGGAACACTCTACTATCTAGTACAACAAATTTGGTACTATAGAACATATATTTCAATATTGACAATACAAACCATATCTAAAAAAAAAGCCAAATTGTCCTGCAATGCCCTTGAAATAAAAACCCTTCTTTAAACCACGGTGATGATGAATAAGAATAAGAATGAATGTTCGTTTATACATTATATCCACGGCCATCTATGGCTTGAAAAAATCCAGAAACAATGTTTTTGGGGAAATAAAAGTGGCACTACATATTATCGGGAATCTCCTTCTTGTCGTCCATTTTGTCATCTCTTACGCTACATGTTCGTCTATTTGGAAAATCTTATTTTCTATTTTTAACAAAGTCATAGATCAAAGGTTTTAGAAATCAGTACATATACTTGTCATGAAATTTTCTAGTAGTATAATATTTTGTATGTACATTTTATGTTTTGATTGCTTGTAACATAGAGTATATAATATATTATCAAATTTTTAGTCAGTGAAATACAAGAAATGGAGATCGATACCGTTAACCGCTATCTCTTTTATACTGACACTGGGAATGACCTGATAGGAAGGGTGTCTCTGGATGGAAATGTCACTGAAACAATCATATCAGCCAACTTGACTGAGCCAAGGGGCATTGTTTCTGTCCCAGACAAAAAGTAAGTGATATATATTCCATGTACGTTGCCTTATAATATATCATTGCAAAAGAAAAGAGGGGATCTCCAATAACATCGGATTGCAACACCCACAGCAAAATCCCATATCACCCAATGCAAAACACAGCAGACATTAAACACAAATGACTGCACATAAACTGACGAGACCAATGGGCAATCGGTGCCGACTTTGGACGGTCATGTGCCACGCCAGTAGCAGACGGTGTTGTTATCCGGATTACGTGCGCACAACCCTCCGACTCTTTCGATTACCCAGAGGTCTCAATGAACGCACAATTGTGGTGTAAATAACATCCTCACTGTTAGATGACCATACAAATAGCACGACGCAGGGGCCCAAAAACAAACATATGTATAGTTCTAGTGTACCGGATGAGCTGAGAAATATCGATACCGTATGACGGTAATCTAAATTTACCATGTTGAATCGAAAATCATCTCTTTTGTCATACACACTAGTATAAATCTCCGAATTAACAATTTTGATATTTTGTAATGTTTGCTTTGTTTAGAAGGGAGGAGGATATCTCCAACAATACTCGGTTGCAGCATCCACAGCAAAACATCAAAACAATAATGCAAAAAACACAGAGCAGACATCCACAGAAAGAGACGCAAAAGGGACAAAGGACACCAACACCCACCATAGAAACATGAAACATAAAAGACCACACATAAACCAACGAGACCAATGGGCAACCGGGTGCCGACTTACAACGGCCATCTTCCACGTAAGAAGAAGACGATGTGGTTATCCTGGATAACGTGCGCACAACCCTTCCACTTTCCCGATTACCCATAGGTCTCGGAAGAACGTACAATTATGGTGTAAAAACACTGTCAGATGACCACACACAAACCAGACCATAAAACGTAGAGGCCCCAGCAACACAGATGAATATGTAAATGGATATAAAAAGAGGACTTGCGTAATACAGTCCGTGCTCTGTCGGATGTAGCGAGCTCTTATATGTTATAGTCCGAGGAGTCCGACAGACATTCAGAGAGGATAGGTGGTCGGGGCCCTGTCCTCTCTAAAGAGGTTTGGACAGGGCCTGTCATGGAATCCTGTGGTCACAGTCAGTCAGAGTGCAAGTCTTAAGAATGCGCTCGTACAAGACTGTAGATTGGTCAAGTACCAAGCCTAGAGTCCGTCTGGTGACCTTAGGATCATATCCACGGTATAAAACTAAAAGGCGTTTGATGATCCTGACGCATTTTCGATGGTTATGTTGTGTACCTTTGATCCTTCTTATTTTGTTAATTTTGTCACCATAAAATGCAGGTTCTGAAATACTCAAATCAATATATACTGTTATTTGCATGGGTCCGAATTTCAAAAGAAGTTGACCATAATTTTTGTAAAATTTCAAGAAAGTCTTTACTTGTTTGTGAGAGTAAAAACCTTGACCTAAAAGTTTCTTCGTAATTTATTAGATTATCGTTAGGATCTTCTTTAACTCATTTGTAAATTTCTACTATGAAAATCCAAAAATCAGTGCATGCTCTAGCATACCGAATGAGCTGTGAAATGTAGATACCGTATGACGGTAATATAGGAACATCACCGTCAACCCAGGGAAAATTTACTATGTTGAATCCAAAATCATCTCGTTTGTCATACACACTTATAAATGTATGAATCTCTCCATTCACAATTTTGATATTTAGGTCCAAAAATGGTGTTTCTGTGTTTGTAACATTTGCCTTGTTTAGAGTCAATTCTTGTGGATAAATAACATCTTTATACTTTTCAAAAACAGGATTGTCGATAGTAAGAATATCATCCAGGTACCTAAAAGTACCAATAAAACATTTAACATCATTATGTTTTATTTGCTTTATAAGATTTTGGATAAATTCTTTTTATACGAAATAAATTTACATCATTCCTGTTTAGATCAATTTCACAATATTTTGCTACGGGTTTCTTTACCGCCTTGAGTGCTGACGTCTGATTCAAGACAAAATTATAGTTGTGCAGTTGCTAGAATAAGCAATGTATCTAAATTTGTAAAGGAGATTTGTGCATTTTTGGTATGCATTATATTGTAGGAAGATCCAATTTAGAAATATGGATGTTGAATAAAGAAAGTTCACTGTTATGTTGCTCAAAATGTTGGGGACACTTTTATTGCTTTTGATATAAGTATTTGTAGACAAAAGTTCTGAAACTTAAGTTGATATATAGTAACGTTTTCAAATGATTATGGTGTTGTTGGCTGCTTTATCTGTAGGAGCGAAGACAAATTTTTCATGTAAATTAAGTAATTTGGATTCAATTTATCTTTCAGATTTAGAACTTGTATCTTAAAAAAAAACAGGAGAATTTTTGTGGAAGTTGTCTATTCGGATGTCAGTAATGCCCAAAATGAGGTTTTTCCAGTCATTCAGAGAATGCGATTCGACTCCTTCCGATCTACACTATCGTTTTGTATAGTTATCTTCCTTTAATACTTCGCGACATTTAGTACCCGAAACGTGCATGTTTGGTCCATGTTGCCAATTTTTCTGTTCTTAAATGATGCTATTCAATTTGAAGACGTTTACATTTATACCACTTGGTGAGTGTCACTGCTGGTGGACCAGGAGTCCCCGAGGGCACATGTAGCCAAGTTCGATCAATTTCGGTTGATAGTTTCTTCAACGCAATCTAAATTTCTGTTATCAAAATTTCTTGAAATTTCTAAATAGTGGGTCCTGTAGCATCATATCCCATCCATCCTGCTACGTCTTTCGGTACACTTTTTCGACATAGTAACTTTCATACTTTTTTGGCATATTACATTGTTTAGATTTAGGATCACTGATGAGGGTTAAGTACCCGAAACGTGCATGTCTGGTCCACGTTGCCAATTTTTCTTTTCTTAAATGATGCTATTCAATTTGAAGACGTTTACATTTATACCACTTGGTGAGTGTCACTGCTGGTGGACCAGGAGTCCCCGAGGGCACATGTAGCCAAGTTCGATCAATTTCGGTTGATAGTTTCTTCAACGCAATCTAAATTTCTGTTATCAAAATTTCTTGAAATTTCTAAATAGTCGGTCCTGTAGCATCATATCCCATACATCCTGCTACGTCTTTCGGTACACTTTTTCGACATAGTAACTTTCATACTTTTTTGGCATATTACATTGTTTAGATTTAGGATCACTGATGAGGGTTAAGTACCCGAAACGTGCATGTCTGGTCCACGTTGCCAATTTTTCTGTTCTTAAATGATGCTATTCAATTTGAAGACGTTTACATTTAATAAAATCTATCTTGAATGGGATTCTATGCTTTAACTTAGGTCCTTTTTTGAGAAGACCACGAAGCTGCCTGTTCTGGATAATTGAAAAGTCACCTGTAACACTATGACCAGCATGTTTATATAGGTATTCAGACGATGCACATTCTCAAGAAGCAGGACCTGATTCAAGTATTTTAGGATCTGATGTTACTTTATTAGTTTTTTTTATAGGTTTCTAGCCAACAGGGGATGCTTACTCCTCTCGGGCACCTGGTCCCACCTCTAGCTTGTTAGGGGTCCGTCGATTCTCATTTTGGTGCTCTGTTATGAGTGCTGTTGAGATTATCGTCAGAATCTTGAGTCTATTCTTATGGATAAATAACATTTTTATACTTTTCAAAAACAGGATTGTCGATAGTAAGAATATCGTCCAGGTACCTAGAAGTACCAATGAAACATTTCAAATCATCATGTTTTCTTTGCTTTCGAAGATTTTGGATAAATTCTTTTTCATACGTGTATAAAAATGAATCAACAACAAGAGACGCACAATAAGTACCCATAGGGACCCTTACAACCTGCTTGTACAAATTTTCACCAAATCTTACATAAATGTTGTCCAAGAGGAAAGACAAAACAATACACATAAAACAAAGGAGGGGATCTCCAACAACACCAGGTTGTAGCACCCACAGCAAAACCCCAAAACACCCAATGCAAAAACACAAAGCAGACAAGCACAAAGAGACGCGTAAGGGACAAGGAACGTCAACGCACAACACAGAAACATCAAACATAAAGGACTACACATAAACCAACGATACCAATGGGCAACCGGTGCCGACTTAGGACGGCCATCTGCCACGGAAATAGCAGAAGGTATGGTTATCCTGGATTACGTGCGCACAACCCTCCCACTTTTCCGATTACCCAGAGGTCTCAAAGAACGTTCAATTGTGGTGTAAAACGACCTCCTCACTGTCAGATGACCACACACAAACAAGACCGCAAAATTCAGGGGCCCAAGCAACACAGATGAATATGTAAATGGATATAAAAAGAGGGCGTACGTAATACAATCCATGCTCTGCCGCCGCGAGCTCATGTATGTTATCACCCGAGGAGTCCGACTGACATTCAGAGAGGACAGGTGGTTTGTACAGGGCCCGTCATGGAGTCCCGTCGTTACAGTCAGTCAGAGTGCAAGTTTAAAGAATGCGCTCGTACAAGACTGTAGATTGGTCAAGTACCAAGCCTAGTGTCCGTATGGTGACATTAGGATCATACCCACGGTATAAAAGGCGTTTGATGATTCTGACGCATTTTCGATAGTGATGTTGTCTATCTTTTATCCTTCTTATCTTGTTAATAATGTCACCATAAAATGCAGGTTGTGAAATACCCAAAGTAATATACTCTGTTGCCTGTATTGGTCCGAATTTCAGAAGAAGTTGACAATAATTTTTGTAAAATTTCAAGAAAGTCTTTACTAGTTTGTGAAAGCGAAAACCTTGTCCTAAACGTTTCTTGGTAATTTGTAAATTTCTACTATGAAAATCCAAAACATCAGTACATGCTCTAGCATACCGGATGAGCTGTGAAATATAGATACCATAGAACGGTAATCTAGGAACATCACCGTCAAGCCAGGGGAAATTTACTATGTTAAATCTAAAATCATTTCTTTTGTCATACACACTTGTATGGATCTCTCCATTAACAATTTTGATATTTAGGTCCAAAAATGGTGTTTCTGTGTTTGAAACGTTTGCCTTGTTTAAAATCAGTTCTTGTGGATAAATAACATTTTTATATTTCTCAAAAACAGGATTGTCGATGGTAAGAATATCATCCAGGTACCAAGAAGTACCAATGAAGCATTTCACATCATCATTTTGTCTTTGTTTTTGAAGATTTTGGATAAATTCCTTTTCATACGTGTATAAAAATAAATCTGTAACAAGAGGCGCACAATTAGTACCCATTGGAATCCCTACAACCTGCTTGTAGAATTTCTCACCAAATCTTACATAAATATTGTCCAAAAGAAAGGACAAGGCAATACACAGGTCACCACATGTGCATGATTTGTATGATTTGTAAACTGTGGCGGAAAAGAAACCCTTCGATTCAGAAGAACAAATAGAAGTTTTCCCCTCTCGATCAAAACACCATTTAATGAGTTTGGACAGTCGATCATTTATTTTGTCGTGAGGAAGCTCGGTGTACATATTAGAAAAGTCGTATGAAGATATCGTATTTGCTTCAAAATGTCTTGATTTCATTTTGTCAATCATATCCCCTGAATTTTTAATAGACCAAAAGAAGTTTACGCCATTTCTGTTGATGACAGTTTCACAGTATTTTGCCACGTGTTTTTTTTATAGCCGTGAGTGCTGTCGTCAGATTTCTAGACAAAATTGTTGTTGAGCAGTTACTAGAATTAGCAATGTATCGAAACTTGTAAGGAGACTAGCTTGTGAAGTTTTGGTATACAGTATATTGTAGGGAGATCCAATTTAGAAGTAGGGATGTTAAAAGAAGAAATTTCACTGTTATGTTTGTTCAAAATATTGGGAACACTTTCGTTGCTTTCGATATAAGTATTAGTAGAGGAAAGTTCCGAAACTAAAGTTGATATGTAGTAGCGTTTTCAAATAATTATGGTGTTGTTGGCTGCTTTGTCTGCAGGCGCGAAGACATATTTTTCATGTAAATTACGTAACTTGGATTTGAAATATCTTTCAGATTTAGAAATTGGATTTTCAAAAAGTTGAGGATTTTTTTGGTAGTTATCTATTCGAATATCGGTAATATCCAAAATGAGGTTTTTCCAGTCATTCAGAGCATGCGATTCGACTCCTTCCGATTTAGACCATCGTTTGGTATAGTTATCTAAAGCTTCCTTGAGCACTTCGCGACATTTAATAAAATCTATCTTGGATGGGATTCTATACTTAGGTCCTTTTTAAGAAGACCACGGAGCTGCCTGTCTTTGATAATTGAAAAGTCACCTGTAATGATATGACCAGCTGGTTTATATAGATATGCAGACGTTGCACATTCTCAAGAAGCAGGACATGATTCAAGTATTTTAGGATCTTGTGTAACATTGTTGTAGTTAAAAACAAAATTTCTAATAGGTCTCTTATATTTGTAACAAATAAGAGGAGGTTCTTAATTTTCAAAATATTGAGGAATGGCACTTTGTACGCGATGATCCCGAAAAATATTAGAGATGTTCAGAAGATCAAATCCTTTGTTAATAAATGGAATTTTTATGAATCGTCTTTTAGGGGAGGCTACATAAGTGATGCTTATGCTTGTTATATGAAAATAATATATTTACGAATTCAATCTTAGCCCTAGTCGTAGTCCTGCTCAGGTCCTTGTATGAAATAATTTTTTAAACTTAAATTTTTGCTTCCTTGTAGAAATTTTTATTGAATCTTCTCTGTTTAGTAATGTATCTCTGCAACAATATTTTGACTGCCTATAGTTTAAAAGAGGTAATATTTTTGATAAAAACGCAATTCTCTTAATCAATATTAAGTCTTACCAACTCTGACATGTTAATGGAATTCTATTGAATCCGTGACACATGTTATGTTTTCTCAAGCTGTTGCTAAAACTATACGTTTATGAAAAAGTCACTATCTTTTTGGAATTATTCATATAAAAAGGGATAATATATTATTTAGAAAATCTTTGAAAGATTGATTATAAGGGGGGGGGGGGTTATACCTCAGATAGTTTTGTTTGTATCTAAAGGACTGGAAGGATTAGAAAAGATGACACGTGAATTTTCTGTCATTTCCTCAGTGATAGACTTTCACAAACACCAATTTTTAATATGCATTACTGAGTGACGCAGACTGTGTAGGTATAATATGTCTTCTTTGAAGATACCGGTATTATGTAGTAGTTTCACCCCCATATTACTCCCCACGGAAAAAAAAACAGCTATATAGTAGACCCCCATGGCGGAAAAAACTGCAGATCCCCCCACCTTTACTGGTTTGTATTTTAACGTTTTTATCATTTTGCTTTCTATGGAGATTCTTTTTTATTGGTTATGAAATAGACCCAACTCGGAAATCTCACTCAGTATGTCTAAATATTCTTTCTGTCTGTCTGTCTGTCTAACAATCTAATTAAAATCGTGCAGCCTGTTTCATAAAAATACTTTTCTTTAAATTTTCGTATTTTTTATCGCTTAGTTCTTCTTATAAACTAAAATTAGCAATGTTTTGTTTATGAATTCATATTATTGGAAAGGACAATTTAATCTTAATCAAAAAACATTTGAATCTTTTATCTATTAATGAAAGTAACAAAAATTCCAGAATGTTTGTGAAACTGGGCACAGCTCTCTTTATTTCGTAAACTATATCGAGATCTAATGACGACCGATTGCATGGTTAATATTTGACCAATCGAATCGCAGCTGTGCGAGTCGGTATATGTTCCCTCGTGAAGTATATAGATGCGATAAAGAAGATCCTGACGACAATCTCAACATATAAGTCATAAGGCATGATTCCCAAAATTTTACAAAAAGACTATCCGAATGACGCTCAGCTACAACTTGGTTGTTATGTTTACGTATTTATCCAAATGAGAAAGTTCATAGAACATGACCTCCAATCGGTCGTTGTTAGATTTCTATGTAGTTTAAGAAATAAAGAGAGCTGGATTTTAATTACATTATACAATTATTGACTTTTGATGAGGTCTACTCGTGACTACACAGACCTGGTCAGGTATTGGTTGACCGAGGCCGAAGGCATAGAAATTCATCATTAAAAAGAATTCTATGTTAATGTAATATTTCATAAAGTATTGGTACTATATAAACTACTTCAAAAGGACAAGGTCAAATCTCAGGGTCAAGGGTAATATCTGAAATAAGGTCAACCTGCTTGGATCTATCGCCAAGTTTAAATATGATATTTTACATATTATATGTACATAACTACGATGCAGTCAAATTTACGAATACACACGAAAGTCCAGGTGATATGTCTATGCCAAGGTCAATGACAAATATGGATAATTATACTGCACAAAATCGATTATTCAGAAAATCAGAAACCGAAGGCATACAAAATCAGGATAAAACAAGAACCAAAGCAAACAAACAAAAACGTCCACCATATGAAACGAAGCGAACTCTGATTTCAATACTTGAAATACTTGGGGGAAAAGCCACTATATAGCCATTTTCTGGGGAAAAGATTGCTAGGGGAACGACTACTATAACACCGGCTTCTATTAAGATGAGTCGTGATGCATTCCAAGGGATAGTCCTTATTTTAGCTATTGAAATACCCCAATATCAAAATAAGCCTTCTATCAAAGATTAAGAGAGGTAAAAGGAGTACAACGGGCCAATCAGATGATTCTTGATAATGTTATTCCTTCGTTTGGGTTTTTTATTTATATGTTTGTCGTATATGTGAGTGTTTATTTTGATGTTTTGTATACTTCAAGTATGCAACATAGTGTAGCCTTGTTGAGGATCTATTACCTCATCGTTCATGACAAATATGGATAATGACCATATCCAAATATACAGCACAAAATCGATAATTCAGAAAATCACAAACCGAAGGCAAACAAAATCAAGATAAAACATGTAATGAAAACATGTAATGAGATGTAAAACGTTACATGTAAAAATGTAATGAAATGTTAAACGTCTTCAAATTCAATAGCATCATTTAAGAGCAGATAAATCTGCAGCATGGACCAGACATGCACGTTTTGTGTACATAAACCTCATCAGTGATCCTCAATCTAAACATTGTATTATGGCAAAACAGTGAGAAAGTTATAATGTCCAAAAATGTACCAAAAGAAGTAGCAGGATGGGTGGGGTATGGTGTTACAGGACCCACGTTTTAGAAATTTCAAGAAATGTCGACAACAGATATTTTCCAATGCGTTGAAGAAACGATCAATTGAAGTTTGATGTGTTTACGAAGTTAAACAACTTTCTTTTTAATTATATAGGCTGATTTTCTGGACTGATTGGGGAGATATTGATAGAATTGAGAGATCCACTTATGATGGCTTGGATAGGCAGACAATCGCAACTGAAAATTTAGTCTGGCCAAATGCAGTTAAACTTGATAAAGAAGGTGATTATAAATGGCGTAAAGCATGATCAAATCCGCATATTCCATCATTGTAGTGACATTAATAAGGCATTAAGAAGGAGGAGATCCCAAACATGACGATGTAACAAGACAACACAAGAACCTACAACGTGAACAAACAGACTGTGTTATAGTGATAACAGTGGAACACACGTTAAAGACAACACAAGTACCTACAACGTGAACAAACAGACGATGTTATAGTGATAACAGTGGAACACACACGTTAAAGACAACACAAGAACATACCACGTGAACAAACAGACGATGTTACAGTGATCACAGTGGAACACACACGTTAAAGACAACACAAGAACCTACAACTTGAACAAACAGACGATGTTATAGGGATAACAGGGGAACACACACGTTAAAGACAACACAAGAACATACCACGTGAACAAACAGACGATGTTACAGTGATCACAGTGGAACACACACGTTAAAGACAACATATGAACATACAACGTGAACAAACAGACGATGTTATAGAGATAACAAGGGAACGCAAATGTTAAAAAAACCACAAGAACCTACAACGACAATGTGAACAAACAGACGATGTTATAGAGATAACAGTGGAACACACACGATAAAGACAACACATGGACCAACCACGTGAACAAACAGACCATGGTTTAGTGATAACAGTGGAAAATAATACGGAAGTGTTCCAACTCTATACCTTATTGAAGAAAACTTCAAACCAATTTTCATGCACCAGACACGTGTTTTGAATATTAAATTCACATCATTGATACTTCCAGCCATGGTGCTTTTCATCAGCAGCCTAAATTCATTTCAATAGCGCCCTCTGGTGTTATTTTTAGAATTTAATAACAGAGAGTGCACGGCTCTAAATTTCTTGTAGGGTCGATTCAGAAGCATATCCAAATAAAATCTATGTTGAAAATAGCATTGGACTGATGGTGCTAAGATGTTAGCCTCCTTTAATTTCGATTATACTTTTCGATGAAATGGCAAGTTTCCGAAATAGCAAAATATATATAAGATGTCACATTGATAAAGGGCGAAAACAAAGCTTCTTTCAGGCAAGATAACTGGAAAGAAGTAATCAATACACTGCTCCAAAGTTCAACAAGAAAACACACGTTAAAGAGAACAAAAGAACCTACCACGTGAACATGCATATGATGTTACAGTGATCACAATGGAAAACACACGTTAACAAGAACAAAAGAACCTACCACGTGTACATACATACGATGTTATAGTGATCACAATGGAAAACACACTATAAAGAGAACAAAAGAACCTACCACGTGAACATGCATATGATGTTATAGTGATCACAATGGAAAACACACGTTAAAGAGAACAAAAGAACCTACCACGTGAACATACATACGATGTTATAGTGATTACAATGGAAAACAGACGTTAAAGAGAACACAAAAAAAAACCTACCAAGTGAAGATACATACGATGTTATAGTAATCACAATGGAAAATACACGTTAAAGAGAACACAAGAACCTACCACGTGAACAACAGACGATGTTATAGTGATCACAGTGGAAAACACACGTTAGAGACAACATACGAATCTACCACGCTGACAAAATTAAACAGACGATGACAAAGAGAGCAACCACATCTTATCATGAAACATAGTGTAATCAAAGCTCACCTCATGGCAGCATTCTATCATGGCAAGAGTCAAAGAATACACAGTTTTGAATTTGAAAACCTGTCCTACTGAGAACCAACAAAAATGATACCACACAAAAACAAAATATAAAAGGGAAGTAGAGTATTTCATTCATTGACCCAAATTTTGCCTGAATGGGTGTACTCTATTGATACTCAAATCTCCCTAACATATGCACTCAAGTGGAAAATGTAGGCCATGACATTTGAACATAGATTCTATTCATAAAGACAGATCATCTGTGCAAGTTTGAACTTCCTAGCACTTATAATAGAGAAATAAAAATTCATAACATTGAAACCGAAATCTTCCTAACAAGTGCACTCAAGCAGAAAATATAGGTAATGACCTACATTTGAACGTAGATTCGTGATCTACTCATAAAGACAGATCATCTGTGCAAGTTTGAACTTCCTAGCACTTATGATAGAGAAATAAAAATTCTTAACATTGATACCAAAATCTTCCTAACATGAGCACTCGAGCGGAAAATATATAGTTCGTGACCTACATTTGAACATAGATTCGTGATCTACTCTGAAAGACACATCATCTGTGCAAGTTTGAACTTCCTAGCACTTATAATAGAGAAATAAAACTCGTAAACATTGATACCCAAATCTTCCTAACATGTGCACTCGAGCGGAAAATATAGGTCATGACCTACATTTGAACGTAGATTCGTGATCTACTCTTACAGACGCATCACCTGTGCAAGTGTGAACTTCCTAGCACTTATAATATAGAAATAAAACTTCTTAACATTGATACCCAAATCTTCCTAACATGTGCACTCGAGCGGAAAATATAGGTCATGACCTATATTTAAACATAGCTTCGTGATCTACTCTAAAAGACGCATCATCTGTGAAAGTTTGAAGTTCATAGCACTTATAATAGAGAAATAAAACTTCTTAACATTGATACCCAAATCTTCCTAACATGTGCACTCGAGCGGAAAATATAGGTCATGACCTACATTTGAACATAGATACATGATCTACTCTTAAAAAAACATCATCTGTGCAAGTTTGAACTTCCTAGCAATTATAATAGAGAAATAAAAATTCTTAACATTGTTATCAAAATCTTCCTAACATGTGCACTCGAGCGGAAAATATAGGCCATGACCTACATTTGAACATAGATTCGTGATCTACTCTTAAAGACGCATTATCTGTGCAAGTTTGAAGTTCCTAGCACTTATAAAAAATAAATAAAACTTCTTAACATACTAGTGCGGACGCCGACGCCGACGCCGATGACAGGGGTATGATGCATGTGCTCTTTTTTGTGGGATTCTTATATACAACTAAATAGAAATCACGGCTATATCAATTGTTCAACGTCTTCAAATTCAATAGAGATGTTTCGTTTAAGAACGTACTTAACGAAGTCAAACGCAAACGAACTTAAGGGTACGTGAAGGCAGATAAAATAGGGAGCATTATTAGTACATGTAGACATAATATACTAAAATTGATAAAATGGCCGTTAATTTCAGCACATGAAGTCAAATCAACCCCCAAAACCCTAGAGAGTCTAAATTTTAACGAATGACGTAAAATGCCAAAGACATAGAGGTAAAATGCAGTATTCTTATTTTTTGCTTGTTTCGTCGAACGAATTTGCCTACATTTTAACTTCATACTAAGAAAACATCATATGCAATAGTCATCCAGAGGAAACTTGGATTTGTCTCTTCATTGCAATCGTAACATCGCGTGGTCGCAATCGTAACATCGTATCATTACCTCCTTATCATCGACCCATCGTCATCGTCATAGTATAAACGCAATCGTAAAATCGCCATCATTACATCGCAATCATTAAATCGTACCATCGTTAATCGAGTTATTGGTATCGCATCGTATCATTGTGTCATCGATACCTTATCGTCGCAATCGTTCTTCTGTCGTCATCGCTATTGTAAGTCGCCTTGTCGTCATCGTAATATCGCAATCGTAACATCCTCACAATTTACATCGTCCCATCTTCAATCGAAGTATTGTTATCGCATCGTATAATCTTGTCAACGATATCTTATCCTCGCAATCACAAAATCGTACTACGATTTTCATCGCTATTGTATTGTCGCATTATCGCCATAATGTTGTTCTATCGTCTTGGAATATAGCTTTCGCAATTGTTCACTCGTATCATCGCATTGTTCTATCGCTGTCGCATATTTGTCATAGTATGGTCTTCATCGTGGCATCGTCATCCTAAAATCATAATATCGCCATCGTTACATCATACTATCGTCAATTAAATTAACGAATTCTTACCATCATATCATTGTCATCGTAACATCACAAAGGGCTTTCAGACACGTGCTTTAACTACTGCGATATGACGACGATATCATGATGTTACGATCACGGTATACGTCGGTATGATGGTGATAATACTACATGTATTTTACGATAACACAGTGTCAAGATGACGATATTCTGGTGACCATGACACGATGTTACGATGTCTATAACGAGATGATAAGATGTTCATATTACGATTGCGATGAAACAATGACAACAATACGATTTTGATATGGCGATCACTCGATGTTATTTTAGAGATGATAAGATGGCGATTGGTAAGATTGTCCGAACAGAATACTATAGGAAACGCATACAATTTCGTACTTTCAAATTCCTTCAGCAATTTTGTCACAAACATCAAGAAATAAAACAAAGCATTTGATTGGCACGATAAAATAACCTGAGGGAACGGACAAGTTTGTCGTTCCAACGATAAAATAATACCTGGCAACGAGATGATGACTCGAGGGGATCAGTTTAAAAAGTTCACTGCACGTCACCTCTTTGCAAACGTGATGATATTGTATTTACGCTAATGATCTAATGTCAAGTGCGATAATAAGTATTTAGTGAATTTTTGAACTTTGTGCAGAATTGATCTGAACTGAACACAGTAGTACTGACCTATAATATAATTTGGTCTTATGCAGCCTTTTTAATATATTCCAAGCGTTTAAATTAAGACTCTTCTTAAGGCTTTCTAAGAGATAATATTTATTCAATATGTTCCAATAAATGTTAATTCCTTCAATCTTAGTATATCTTGTTAGTTTATATACCAACTGCTCCCTGTTTTATCGGCCTTTACGTACTCTTAAGTTCGTTTGCGTTTGGCTTCGTAACGTTCGTTCTTAAACGAAACATCTCTAATAGTACGAGTTGGTTAGGTACAGAATGGTCGTAAGATTTGAACAAAGGGGCATGGGCAGTTGGATTTGATACAAATTGACGGTTGCCAGAGGTTTCGGTCATTTCCTTTTTCGGACCAAAGAGATTTCGGCTTTTTATTGTTCGGCTTGGGAGACCGAAACCTCTCTGGTCCCAACAAGGAAAAGGTCGAAACCTCTGGAAACCCAAATTTACCATATCTCATTGTTTCTTCTCTTAGATTTTCTGTAGAATGGTGGACTCCTCACTTTGTTTAGTTTAGTGGATACGCTGATTCTAAAATACACCTCTGTTTTGAATATATTTTCATGACATTGTCGCCATAGCACTTTCTATATAGACATAACGTCAGAGAGTGCATGAATTTTAGATATCGTTTTCATTTTCGTGCTTAAACATCGACGGCGGGTGCGGCTAGCCAACAGGGGATGCTTACTCCTCCCGGGCACCTGGTCCCACCTCTAGCTTGCTAGGGGTCCGTCGATGCTTAATTTTGTGCTCTATTGTGAGTGCTGTTGAGATTATCGTCAGGATCTTCTTTAACTCTATTTGCGAAGGTTATTTCAACACATTTGTCATTTCCGTGGCAGACGGCCGTCCTAACGCGACATCGCTTGCCAATTGGTCTCGTTGGTTTATGTGTAGTCCTTTGTGTTTGATGTTTGCGTCTCTTCCTCTCTTCCTGTGCTTGTCTGCTCTGTGTTTTTGCATTGGTTGTTTTGGGTTTTTGCGGGTGCTGTAACCTAGTGTTGTTGGAGATCCCCTCCTTTGTTTTAAAAGTCAGTAAATACGTTTTAAAATTTTATCATACACAGTTTACTAAATGTTCGTAATTATTATCATTTTAGATGATGTCCTCTATTTCTGTGACGCCTACACAGATAAGATTGAGAAAATGAACTTCGATGGTGGACAGCGACAAGTTGTTGCCACTATATCAGGAACTCATTGTCGTGATATTTCTAGAATTGGGAGAGATATATATTTTACTGACTGGTCAGCCAGGTGAGATGTTACGTTTAAATGAAACTGCAATCTGATCTTAGTCAAATGACCCTATATAAACTAATAGTAATACTCATATTTGCCTGTTTTGTTGTCCAAAACTTCAATCAATGAGCTAAAGATCATCCTACCTTATGAAATATTCTTATACACAATTTACTAGATGTTCGTAATAATTATCATTTCAGATTATGTCCTCAATTAACGATATTTTAAGTTATATCGCCCAATATAAGTTTTCATCGACCAATATATGTCTGTATCACCCTGTAAAACAATGTGTAACGAATTTTTCCCGCCGATGGCTTTTGGTTTGTGAATTTTACGCCAAAAGATTTTAAAGCTTCTAAGTGACGTCAACATCGTAAAGCGTCTTGGTAGAAGCAGATTACTCAGGGAATAACTAGCTTCTGACGTTATGTTTGCGGACGGTAAATGCTGATTTTACGGTTGCAATCTGAGAATTTCTGACGACGCGTTAGCGCAGCCAGGAAAAACGGATGTTTGCACAATACTGTTTTCACTTTCTTGCTTGAACATCGACGGCGGGTGCGGCTAGCCAACAGGGGATGCTCACTCCTCCCGGGCACCTGGTCCTACCTCTAGCTTGCTAGGGGTCCGTCGATGCTCAAGTTGGTGCTCTATTGTGAGTGCTGTTGAGATTATCGTCAGGATCTTCTTTAACTCATTTGTATAACACAAATTAAACGGAATGCATTTGTTACAAAAGCGATAATAAGCAAATAAAACTTAACGAATTTTCCATAAAATGGATGCGTGCGCATAACTCTTGTGAGTGGTTCGTAAAATGAGCTTCCATTAACCAAACATCTTTTTCTAGGCTTACGGTTCAAGAAAAGTGGCAAAGCACAGGAAAAAATTAAATACCGCATTCGCAGGAAATGTTTCAACACAAAAATCCTTACCCGGTATATCAATGATACCGGAACTGTTATTGACGCTTAACGCATCAGAAAATTTGTAGGCATATCACGACGAAATAACAGTTTCAATCGCCGATATTTCAAAATCCGAAAAATGAATCGCACGATAACCGTAAGAACTTCTCTATTGTAGCCTTTTTCAGTAACGAGACAAAGTTTTCTTACAAACCGGAAGCGGATGATTCTTTGTTAAAATACTGTAGAATTTGAAGATACACATCGCAGGATGATCATTTATTCATTTACACTTAAAAACACTTTCCTTGTAATTATAAAGATAGATATCAAGTAATTGATTTCTACCAATCGTGATATTGAAGTAACTGGGAAAATGTAAGTTAGAAATTTTGACTAAAGTACTAACAGGTTTTTAAGAGAACGGAAATTTCCCTTCAATTTGCAAACGGTTAAATAGAATCATTTGGAAATTGAAATGGTAATACAGATGGAAAAGCACTACTCAAAAACCTAGCTTTTTAAACCTTACAAGACATCATTTTTGGTGTACTCATAGGAAAATAGCAATATTTTACGCTTACAAATTGACCATTTATTTTTTCTCAACAAGGGTCGAGTATGTTAAAAGCAACAGCAATTCCTATTCATATAGGTAGATATTCACTGATCATTGAGGCATAAATCTATTGTGTCGCATTTAGATTATGGCTATTCTTTCATTCAAACTTGACCAGTGTAGGCTTTTTGGACTTTGTGCATGAACAAGATTATTTAACGTGTTATTTTCTATGGGTACAAACAAAACGCAAATATAATTATTTTTAAAAATTTCATTTTCAAACAGTGCTCTAATAGTTGAACATTTCCCTCGATATTCATATGTATCCATCTAAAAGCGTTTTCATGTAAAATCAAATTTTCCGTTTTCTTAACTCGCTGTTAGTACTTTAGTATATATTTTTGTGAATATAAGGCAAAATGTGACGTAAGCAAATTTCAAAGTCAGGTATGTTCTCGTTTTACTGCCGTAACTAAGGAGCAAACATCCAATGAAATTCGACGTTATAACGACATTGCATTAGAATGAAATAATATCCTGTCAGTGACAGAACACAGCATGATATTCGGTTATTCTCGACCAATTAGATTGCAAGAAATTCGCCAGAGGTGGGATCAAGGAACAGTATGGATAGGCTATATTACTTTCATTAATCTATTACCAATCGAATGAAATAATAATGGTCATTATCCATATTTGTCATTTCTTTTTTTTCGGCACCGGGTATTTCTGATGAGACATAACTTGTTGAAATACCCAATTGTTATCGTTTGCACTGAAGTTATTACAAATATATCTAATAAATACAATACCAATTCTCTGTTTATGTTTAACTCTAATATCACATGTTCACAATTTTTGAGTTGTTGCCTTTTATTTTTTAGGAAAATCATTGTATTTTCATTTGATATTAGATATTGTAACCTCCTTTCTTCTAGAGAATATTCAAAGGTCATTTCTGTGTCAATATCATTATTATAGGTGTCTTGATAAAATTGCTATAACATAATTTATAAACAAATAGGAACAAATTGTTAACAATTTGTGTCACACTTATGACGTATGGAGCTCGTAAAAAAGTTCCCTGCGAGGGGTTTGACAGTATGTGTTTAATTGTGTGCTCTGACATGTTCGCCATAGCACTTTCTACATAGATATTACCTCAGACAGTGCATGTTTTGTATATATTGTTTTCATTTTCGTGCGTGAACATCGAAGGCGGGTGCGGCTAGCCCAACAGGGGATGCTCACTCCTTCCGGGCACCTGGTCCCACCTCTAGCTTGCTAGGGGTCCGTCAATGCTCAATTAGTGCTCTTTTGTGAGTGTTGCTGAGATTATCGTCAGGATCTTCTTTAACTCAATCATTAAACTGAATATCAAATTTGTAACTTTGGAGAAAAAGTGGTTGACCTCAGTCAATTTTAAAACACCTTTGTATTGCTCAAAGATTATACTTAGAACGGCAGATGAGATTCAAAACTGAGCAATATTGTTGTTAATAGATGTTGCAAAATCATGCGGAATTAGGCACATGTTTGGTATAGAATTCTTTCTTTTATGTTTTAAGAGGCTCTTTAACTGTTAAACTATGTATCCTTCGCAACGGTAAGTCTATTGGGGAATTTCCAAATTCTTCTGTTGCAGCACAGACGTTCATATGTTAGTTGTATTCCAGTACAGTATATGTACTCGTAGAACGTTAATACTACAAATTTATCTGTGATTTTCCGTTTGTTCTCAATTTTGATTATTCCAATTGCTATATTGGTATCATTTCTAGTAGATTTTAAGTCCCCGTTTATTTATTTATTTGTGAAAGTGATTAGTTTCATAGTGTTTCGGCGTTTGACTTGGTGGAATCAATTATTATACTTTAAGATAATGTTCGGCAGAATCAGAATCATAATGTTTGGGATTTTTTAAAAATAATTTTAAATTCTTTAAAATTTTGATTAAACTTTTAAAATTGTAGTAAATAGCTTTATCGGTCTAGATGAAATAAAGACAAAATCAGTAAGTTTCAGAAGAAAGGAGGGGATCTCCAATACACCTAGTTGCAGCACCAACAGCAGAACCCGAAAACCATCAGTTTTACTAGCAACCAGCAAATCAATTATTTCAAAAGAAAATGTGTTAATCATCAAACATGAAATCATGAATCAAATCACAGCCTACCTTCAATCATGCTTATTGATATAGCAATGGTGTAATCTCCAATTTTCCCAGCTATACTCTGTCTTCAACTTCGTACAGAATGTAAACAAATTATTCAATGTAAACATATCACCTTTTCTCACAAAATCCGCCCATTTCAAATTCGAAAAATTGAAAAAATGAAAGTTGCAGCAGCTAAATAGAATGTGCTTTACTCAATGCGACAAACCTTTGAGAAGAAATGTGCAAAATTTCAGGACTCGGAGGTAACAAATAACGTTATTATAATGATTTTACTGAAGGGCTCCATTTATATCTGTAATTTACGTGATGGCTCAGGTTCTGAATATAAACTTTTGTATTTGACTGTTATCCAAAGACAACTCTCCTATTTTATTTAGGATTGTCCTTTTAAAGTCTATCGTAAATAAAACCATTAATAATTGTAAAATACATATGATGATGACGGACATATAAGTCCTTAATTCAATCTGTTCCAAATTCATAATGAAAAAATATATTTGTTTGTTACGGCAATACCTTTATAAAGGATGCAACATCTCCTATGCAATTTATCTTCTAACTTCTGAACATTTTGAAGGAAATGCGAATTGAAAACAAAGGATGGACAAAGCTAGAAACGACCAAATAAACATCAACCATGTCAGAATACACATAACGTAAATTACATAAAGGAGTGATCTGGAACTTAATCGTCATGAAAAAATCTATAGACACATTATTTACCAATACAAATACATCTATTGGTTGTTTTGACTGTTGCAAATTACTCTGTGATTCAATTCATGAAGTTTCAGTTATTTTTACTGAGATGATGATATGTGTTACACATTGCATAGCTAACACAATATATCCTATGCAGTATCACTTGTCTGTTAGGCCAAACATAGCATTAAATCCTATTTTATGACCTACTTTACATTCTGTATATCTCCTTTCTCGCTTTCCCCCATATCATGTGAAAACAAGACTTGGAATAACTAATTCTAAGAACATGACAACGATGTAATTTACGTTATCAAAGACGTTTTACAAAAATGTATGCTAGAATCGTAAACAATGAATGTGTGTCATGAAAAAGATATTTATTACATTCCATTCATATGTTAGCTTCTTTATCTACTGATCTTTGGTACAATTAAAGAAAACTGAAAGATAATTCATGTCGTTGGAAAAAAGTGTAATTTACGTTACTGTTGAACTGATATTGAGGAAATTCACTAAACATGGTAAAGTTTCCATTTGATTTCAGTTTCAGATTAACCCTAGCAAAGATTTAAAACAAAACAATCAGTAAAATAAACGTCTACGACCCTTCTATAATTCCATAGGGAACGTAAATTACACAACGTAAATTACTTTTGTACTCATATTTAAGCATAACTTAAAGAAAAGACCGAATACCTGAGCGATGACTGTATTTAATTTGACTATAGAGGGTCGGCAATGATCGTAACACGTCATTTCTTTATCCTTTCTTCTATATTTTGAGAAAAAGCGATAACGTAAATTACATGCTTAAAACGAACCGCGCATTTTGACAAATAAACCATCTATACTGAAAAGTCAAGTAACCATACACCAAAAGGAGTTCCCTTTTAGTTTTAAAACTATTTTGAATAAACATTCAAAGAGATATAATGAAAGCTTTTGACAGTTATTATTATTTTTTGTCCGGCAAGTAATCATGGCAACGTAAATTACGTAAAACGAGCGACAATATGAAAAGCTGTAAATTATTTAACCTCTACTAATTTTCCCTATTTTAACCTTCAAATTTCAATTATTTTACATTTCTCCTTACATTTTGATCCATTTGATGTATTTTTCTCTCTACTTAAGGTATTTTACTATAGTTTAAAAGTTGTATACTGTTTGTGCGACAGGCAAAAAACAATAAAAATGAGTGGTATATCGTGGCCTGTCATAAATTTCAAACTATGAGGTCAAATAATTTTGTTGTTTTCTAATAGAAATGGGAATTTCTTTTAAGAAAACCGTCAATTTTGACTTAAAATCTGTATAAATACATCTCTTTTTGTCAAGCGACATGTTATTTTGATAGTGGGCGGATTTTGTGAGAAAAGGTGATATACATTTTCCCACGGCCCCATCCACCGCCATGCTCAGCACAAAGGGATCATTCTCGTTTACTTCATCTTATTTACGTGTCTAGTATAGTGCACCAAATGAAATGAAATCCCATGATGAGGATTTTGATCCAAATTCTTGAAGAAGTGAGATTCTTCTCCAGTTTTGCTCGCACCCTGTGAGACAGCCTATGTGAGACACAAGTTGTCTCAAGGGCTCCAACTGACCAAAGATAAAAGAGAATGTTATTGTTACGTCACAGTAACGTCGTCAAAAACATGGCGTTAGATGGCACGAAACATTGTTCAAATTAACTTTTTTTCTGAAAAAGAAATAGATTCTTTCACTTTCTACTGAGTGAGACATAAAGATTTACACTCGTGACGGAATTTTTTCATCTTTTCACCTGTTCCGCTACGTGCCACCCGGGAAAAGATGAAATTTCCGTCACTCGTGCAAATTTGTATGTCTCACTCAGTAGATCGTGATAGAACGTACCTTTTATTCTAGACTTCGTCTTTTCCGCTCGGCCCGAATTAAAAAAAAACCCCGTACTTTTGATTGGCTGTCTTGAATCACGGACGTTTTGTACATCATCATTTCAAACTAAAAGACTCCTCTTAGCATACACATGGTACACGTAATGCGTCTGTTCTTCATGATCAAGTTGGTTTTTTTTTCTTATCAATTCGTTCATATTTAGAAAAGCAAAAATATTACAATATCCGTTTTTTAAACCATTATTCATCTGATTTCTATTACTCCATTAAGTCTATTTGTTGATTTTTTTTTCAAATTATATATATATATATATCCCTCCAATGCTTTTTTGAACATAAATTTAATTTGGATATGCTATTGAATCGACCCTACAGGAAATTTGGAACAGCGTATTCTCTGTAAAGTACACAAATACAAATTCTAAAAATAAAACCAGAGGGCGCTACTGAAATGAATTTTGATGGCATATAAAAAAAAACATTTTGGCTCAAAGCATCACTGATGAGAATTCAATATTCGAGACAGGTGTCTGGTGCATAATAAACTGTTTTTAAATTTTCTTCATGAAGGTATAGAGTTGGAACCCTTCCGCATGATTATCACTATATTTCCTGTTTTATTAAAAGTACAAGTGTAATAAAGCTTATTTGATTTTAATTTCTTATGAATTATAATATTATTTACTATTATTTATTTTGAAATCACGAAAATGTATATATTCTAACAACTTTGAAATAAATGAAATGATGCAGTCAGTTTGAAAAAAGTCACCAAATTATCAGTTGCTCATTCTCTATTCATTTTATTTTGTATTTTTGTATGTTTTCCTTATTTATTATTAATTCTTTTTTTTTCTGTTTTAGTCAATTTCTTGTTCATTGTCCATGTTGTGTATGGACCTTTTCCTTAAAAAATTTAAACTTTATTTATTTTACAACGTTTAATAAACAAGTTATACAACTTAAATTAATGTCTCACGTTGGCTCAGATGTTGGCGTGAGGGGGTCCAAGGAGCAGGAGGAAACCGGAGTGCCCGGAGAAAAACCTCCTGCAGAGGCCTGGGTGGGGGACCACCTACCCTCCCACATAAGACCCTTCGCCGAATCTGGGATTCGAACCCGGGACCTTAGAGGTGAGAAGCGAGCGTGCTACCACTGCGCTAACCCGGCCGTCACCTTACCTTTTTCGAATGAAGAAAAGAGAAAGGGGCTTTGAGGCAAGGATTCAATAAAAAAAATTGCATATATCTTTTTTATATTTCAAAACGATAGGCTACATTGGTGAATGTAGAATTTTTACAAAGAGGGAGGGAGGTTAAACAGTCTGTCGTAGAGGGGTGGGGTTCCAGTCTATGATTTGGACAAATAGCCATAAAAATAGGAACACTCAGCTTCGTTTTTGCATATTCCGGGGCGGGGGGGATTCTGTCCCCTATCCCAATCCCCTCTAGGTCTGAGTGTCCTCATGGCTAGACACCCCACTTCAATGGCTGTAAACGATCTCGATCTTATAAATGTAATATATCTTATATGGTGTCAGTAAACTCCGTACGGCGGCTTCGCCTAGCATACAAAGTAGACCGCTCATACCGCAACGCCACGGTCACAACCCTATAAAGAGTTGTACCTATGGCGTCCATATGAATACGGCCTACTCAGCACACACCGGAAGTGAAGAATTGTCACCGTGGCGTCGCGGTATGAGCGGTCTGCTTTGTATGCTAGGCGAAGCCGGCGTATGGGGTTTACTGACATCAAATAACATCTGCACCTATTTGGGAGTCCGCTGGTCGATAAAGGACAGGGTCCGCTGCCTCGGATGAGCCCAAGTGCAATCTAATTCAAATAATATATTTTAACTTTTTGCAGTACAGTAAAAAGGTAGACAGTAAACTATCGAGAATGAGTCAGAATCATCAAACGCCCTTAACTATACCAAGGTCATCTGACAGACTCTCGGCATGGTACTTGACCAATCTACAGTCTTGTACCGGCGCATTCTTTAAACTTACACTCTGACTGTGACGACAGGACTCAATGACATGCCCTGTCCAAACCTCTTCAGAGAAAATACGACATATGTCCTCTCTGGATGTCGGTCGGACTCATCGGGTGATAACATGCACGAGTTCGGACAGTATTTGTACGCCCCCTTTTTATATATATTCATCTGTATTACTTGGGCCCCTGCGTTTACCTTTCTTGTTTATGTTGTGCGTTCTTCGATGCCTTAGGGTGACCGGAAAAATAGGAGGGTTGTGCACACGTAATCTAGATACCCCCCCCAAAAAAAATTGGTAAATGGGATACTCTAACATGATACTAATGTGATATAGTATCAAAATTCACATGCAAATGAGGTTAACAAGAGATATACCTATGAGATATCAATGGGATACTACGATGTGATGCTAATGGGATACCCAATGTGATACCAATGGGATACTACAATGTGATACTAATGGGATACCCAATGGGATAGGATAATGTGATACTAATGGGATACTTCTCACCTGGCATTGCCTTTGAAACAAAATACCAACATGATACTAAAATGTGATATCAATGAGATACTTCCTTTGTTACCATAAAAACAGTAATGAAATACTAATGTGATATACTGCAATGTATAAATCAAAGATGGAGTGCGTGAGGATTTGAATTTGTTTTTACCTCACTCATGGATTTGAATGATTACAGAAGTTCAAAGGATAAAAATATAAGTTAATATTATGCTTGAAATAATTGAATTCATTTATATCAAAATAATTTGTTAAACACTTTTGGGTGAATATGGGTAATCCAATACATAAACTTTACATTTATGACAAACTATGTCACTTAAAACAAAGTGTGTCATTTAATTTTTTTTTTAAATACATGCATTAGTATACAGTAGCAAAGAAACTTACTAGTCTAATACTTTTCAAGCAGATGGAGCACAATTCATCATGCACAATCTGGCATCCAATATGTATAAATATTATGTTGCCCTTGATATTGTGTCCAATGGTATTAATATCAGTCTTTGAAAATAAGTAAAACTTGATATCCACCTGTATTCAAACTAAATTTTAACATCCTAACAAACTCCATGTGCTTGCATGTGTATATCAGCCTGATTTGAAATGTGTGATGTCACTGATGACTCATTGATGACATCACACAGGATGTAGTTAAACAGGGCAGTATCATATTAGGATTTTTTAAGTTGCCACTTCTGGCAGGTCAGAACAAATTTCAAAGTGAAACAAAATACCAACAAGATATTAACAGAGGGAGTTTAAGTTTAATATGATACCAATGCAATACTCAGTCTTAATGGGATACTAACAGGATATTCATCCCCAATAGGGCTGGAGTATTTTGTTAGCATCACATTAAGAGCTGATATCAACAAGATATTGTAACGTGATACTAAAGTGTATCTCATTAGTATCACATTGGTTACTGATGGTTACTCATTAGTACCACATTGGTTACGTGATACTAAAGTGCATCTCATTAGTATCACAATCCAATTTCCAAATCTGAAAGATATTTCAAATCCAAGTTACGTAATTTACATGAAAAATATGTCTTCGCGCCTGCAGACAAAGCAGCCAACAGCACCATAATTATTTGAAAACGCTACTACATATCAACTTTAGTTTCGGAACTCCTCTACTAATACTTATATCGAAAGCAACGAAAGTGTTCCCAATATTTTGAACAAACATAACAGTGAAATTTCTTCTTTTAACATCCCTATTTCTAAATTGGATCTCACTACAATATACTGTATACCAAAACTTCACAAGTCTCCTTACAAATTTCGATACTTTGCTAATTCTAGCAACTGCTCAACAACAATTTTGTCGAGAAATCTGACGTCAGCTCTCACGGCTATAAAGGAACACGTGGCAAAATACTGTGAAACTGTCATGAACAGGAATGGCGTAAACTTCTTTCGGTCTATTAAAAATTCAGGGGATGTGATTGACAAAATGAAATCAAGAAATTTTGAAGCAAATACGATATCTTCATACGACTTTTCTAATATGTACACCACGCTTCCTCACGACAAAATAAATGCTCGACTGTCCAAACTCATTAAATGGTGTTTCGATCGAGAGGGGAAAACTTATATTTGTACTTCTGAATCGAAGGGTTTCTTTTCCGCCACAGATTACAAATCATACAAATCATGGACATGTGGTGACCTGTGTATTTCCTTGTCCTTCCTTTTGGACAATATTTATGTAGAATTTGGTGAGAAACTCTACAAGCAGGTTGTAGGGATTCCAATTGGTACTAATTGTGCGCCTCTTGTTGCAGATTTATTTTTATACACTTATGAAAAGGAATTTATCCAAAATCTTCAAAAGCAACGAAAAAATGATGATGTGAAATGCTTCATTGGTACTTCTAGGTACCCGGATGATATTCTTACTATCGACAATCCTGTTTTTGAAAAGTATAAAAATGTTATTTATCCACAAGAATTGATTCTAAACAAGGCAAACGTTTCAAACACAGAAACACCATTTTTGGACCTAAATATCAAAATTGTTAACGGAGAGATCCATACAAGTGTGTATGACAAAAGAGATGATTTTGGATTTAACATAGTAAATTTCCCCTGGCTTGACGGTGATGTTCCAAGATTACCGTCCTATGGTATCTATATTTCACAGCTCATCCGGTATGCTAGAGCATGTACTGATGTTTTGGATTTTCATAGTAGAAATTTACAAATTACCAAGAAACTTTTAGGACAAGGTTTATTACTTTGGGTATTTCACAACCTGCATTTGATGGTGACATTATTAACAAGATAAGAAGGATCAAAGATAGACAACATTTCTATCGAAAATGCGTCAGAATCATCAAACGCCTTTTATACCGTGGATATGATCCTAATGTCACCAGACGGACACTAGGCTTGGTACTTGACCAATCTACAGTCTTGTACAAGCGCATTCTTAATACTTGCACTCTGACTGACTGTGACGACGGGACTCCATGACGGGCCCTGTCCAAACCTCTTTAGAGAAGACAGGGCCCCGACCACCTGTCCTCTCTGAATGTCAGTCGGACTCCTCGGGTGATAACATACATGAGCTCGCGGCGGCAGAGCACGGATTGTATAACGTAGGCCCTCTTTTTATATCCATTTACATATTCATCTGTGTTGCTTGGGCCCCTGCGTTTTGCGGTCTTGTTTGTGTGTGGTCATCTGACAGTGAGGAGGTTGTTTTACACCACAATTGTACATTCTTCGAGACCTCTGGGTAATCGGAAAAGTGGGAGTGTTGTGCGCACGTAATCCAGAATAACCACACCTTCTGCTATTTCCGTGGCAGATGGCCGTCCTAAGTCGGCACCGGTTGCCCATTGGTCTCGTTGGTTTATGTGTAGTCCTTCGTGTTTGATGTTTCTGTGTTGTGCGTTGACGTTCCTTGTCCCTTATGCGTCTCTTTCCGTGCTTGTCTGCTTTGTGTTTTTGCATTGGGTGTTTTGGGGTTTTGCTGTGGGTGCTACAACCGGGTGTTGTTGGAGATCCCCTCCTTTGGTTGGTATCATGTCGGTATTTTGTTAAAAATGATTTTTGTTTGGGTAGCCACACCATTTGCTACATGCGTGGCAAATTGCCGTCCTAAGTTGTTACCGATCGTTGGTATATGTGTAGTCTGTGTGTTTAATGTTTCCATGTCGTACATCGCTTTTACCTTTCTTGCCGTAATTTTCTACTCTGTGTTTTTGTATCAGGTGTTTTTGTACTTTGCTGTGGGTACTGTAACCGAGTCTGGTTAGAGGTTCCTTTCTTTCATTTGCATCATACATGTGTAGTAATTCATGTGGCATTTGAATATATTTTAACTGTACTAACTGACACATTGCTGCTTTTAAAGCGCCACGTACAATGCATGGACTGTAGGGATTGTTCATTAGATTGAGTTGTCCCTCTTGTTTCTGTCGAGCTGTGTTGTTGTTACCGTCTGTTTTATTATGCATATAGTTTTTTGTCTGTCCATCTGTCTGTCTGTTTCTCTGTTTGTCCGCAAAAACTTTAACCTTGGTCATAAGTTTTGAATGGTAAGTGATAGGGCTTTCATATTTCACACTACAATACTTTTCTTTGTGTACCAAAATTTTTGACCTTGTGATTTGACCTTGACCTTCTTTTGAAAATCTAAACTTTACACATAAATTGTGAATGCTAAGTAATAGGGGATTTCATATTTTACATATGAATTCCTTGAGGCAAGACCTTTGCATGGATACCAAATTTCACCTGTGACCTTGACCTCAAAATATGAACTGTTTCACAAACACATGATTTTATATTCTGATTGAATCTGATTACGGGTTTTGGTTTTGACTGTCATTCAGTGTTTCGATTGAATATCTTTAAACTGTTACTCAAAATATACAGCGTGTTAATTCAACAGCGCCGCCTAGAAATGAATTTGTTCTTGACTGGATAATCGGGATATTGTTCATTAGAAAGTGTTGGTATTCGTGTTTCATTGGTGCTGTGTTATTGTCTTTGTCTCTTTGTCCGATTTTTGTTGTCATGAGTAAACGTTCTGCTGTTTTCACTGTTAGGGGATATCCCCCTCTCTTTGTTTTGTTTTATATTTTGAAGAACTTGTATGCCTAATGAAAGTGATTTATGAATTTATCATATAGGGCTTTATGTTTGACATTCTTTCACTTCTTCTTTCACAACAATTGTGTAGTATTCGAAAGGGTTATGCGCTCGTAATGCGGAAAACTTTTACCATATTCTATTTTGTTGGAATATGACAGTTCTAAGTCGGCACCGATTTCCCATTGGCTTCGTTTGGTGTGTGTCGTTACATGCACTTTAGCTCGACTTCACTTTAGTGCAAAAGAGCTATTGCAATACCTCCGGCGTCGGCGTTGTCCGAACTAGATGATAAGGTAAATGTTAAGATCACACAATTGCTTTTCCTATATTCATATTCTGTTGGTTCTTTTTGTTGTTAACGTTTTTAAAATTATACCTTGTTTAATATAACCAGATGGGGAGCCCATTGGGTTGGAATTTTAAATATCATTTGAAGTGTTTTATTTCCAAATCGTTCTCTAACTTGACTGTGTTGTAGTATCTTCTACGCAGGATCTTAATTCACCTTTCTATCCTCGATTATTTCATTATGGCATTTCTAAGGTCGCCTCGTATAAAATTAAAACCTTTGAGATTACCCTCTGTCACTACAGTCACGTTACCATCATCGACATTTAACAGTAATCAACTTTTTACCTCACCCAGAGTACATCTATCACCTCTTAAATTTATACCCCGTAGACGTATTACACCTACTACTCCATCTGCAGGCTCTACATTTAACAACAAACACAGAGGGTTCTCAACCATTCGCCAGTGCAATGGAAAGAGATGTTCCATTTGTCCGCTCATCAATTGCAATTCCACGATTACATCTAGTGTTAATGGGCATACGTTTAAGATCGAGATTGATAGCGACGTTGATTGATCGTATCAAGATGTCATTTATGTTATTACATGAAACGCCAGGGGATGTGGCGCCCAATATGTAGGGGAAACAGGCCAGTCCTTAAAATCTCGTTTTCGAAATCATTCATATCAGATAAGAAACTCGCGTCACAAAAAGCACAGAAATTTCCTGTACCATCACTTCTTTAAATATAAACATTCAATTTCGGATTTAAGTATTACTCCAGTTCAGTCTTTCCCAAAACTCAAAAATCTAAGTAAAACTGAAATTAAAAAACGCCGACTACAAGCTGAACTTGCCTGGATCACTAAATTACAAACTGCGTACCCCCTTGGTTTAAACGATCAAATTTACGGACAAGGAAATATTTCCTCGACCTCGACAAAGATCAATGTCTTTTCAATCCGCCCTGACGCTAAACGAAAGTTTAGGTCACACGGAAAAAGGCGAAACAGAAACCTTAGAAACAGAGCTAGAATACATCGTACCCTCAGAGATCTACTTATAATTGCACGAAACGGCGGCAGACATGAACTGCTTCATGCTCTCTCATCAATACCAGCAGTTCAATTGAAATCTATCTTGGATGAAGCAGAGGTTGCATTCTTAAGAAATACTGATTGATTCAAACTTAATATCATTGTTGCATTTGCACAGAATAAACTTTTTCCTGTCATTAAAAACATTCCCCTTAGAAGACGATTCATAAAAATTCCATTTATTAACAAAGGTTTCGATCTTCTTAACATCTCTAATATTTTTCGGGATCATCGCGTCCAAAGTGCTATTCCTCAATATTTTGAGAATTTTGAACCTCCTCTTATTTGTTACAAGTATAAAAAACCTATTCGAATATGTACACCACGCTTCCTCACGATAAGATTAATGATCAATTGTCCAGACTCATTGAATGGTGCTTTAACCGAGAGGGTAAAACTTATATTTGTACATCTGAATCAAAGGGTTTCTTTTCCAATACAGAATACAAATCATATAAATCATGGACATGTAGTGACCTTTGTATTGCCTTGTCCTTTCTTTTGGACAACATTTATGTAAGATTTGGTGAGAATCTCTACAAGCAGGTTGTAGGGATCCCTATGGGTACTAATTGTGCGCCTCTTGTTGCAGATTTATTTTTATTCACGTATGAAAAAGAATTTATCCAAAATCTTCAAAAACAAAGAAAACATGATGATGTGAAATGTTTCAATGGTACTTCTAGGTACCTGGATGATATCCTTACTATCGACAATCCTGTTTTTGAAAAGTATAAAAATGTCATTTATCCACAGGAACTGACTCTAAACAAGGCGAACGTCACAAACACAGAAACACCTTTTTTGGACCTGAATATCAAAATTATTTATGGAGAGATTCATACAAGGGTGTATGACAAAAGAGATGACTTTGGATTCAATATAGTAAATTTTCCCTGGCTTGACGGTGATGTTCCTAGATTACCGTCTTATGGTATCTACATTTCGCAGCTCATCCGGTATGCTAGAGCATGTACTGATGTTTTGGATTTTCATGATAGAAATTTACAAATAACAAAGAAACTTTTAGGTCAAGGTTTTCGCTTTCACAAACTTGTCAAGACATTCTGGAAATTTTACAAAAATTATTGTCAACTACTTTTGAAATTCGGACCCATACAAGCAACAGAGTATATTACTTTGGGTATTTCGCAACCTGCATTTTATGGTGACATGATCAACAAAATTAGAAGGATCAAAGGTAGACAGAATTACTATCGAAAATGCGTCAGAATCATCAAACGCCTCTTATACCGTGGATATGATCCTAATGTCACCAGACGGACACTAGGCTTGGTACTTGACCAATCTACAGTCTTGTACCAGCGCATCCTTAATACTTGCACGCTGACTGACTGTGACGACGGGACTCCATGACGGGCCCTGTCCAAACCTCTTTAGAGAAGACAGGGCCCCGACCACCTGTCCTCTCTGAATGTCAGTCGGACTCCTCGGGTGATAACATACATTAGCTCGCTACAGCCGGCAGAGCACAGGTCGTATTACGCATGCCCTCTTTTTATATCAATTTACATATTACCACAATTGTACGTTCTTCGAGACCTCTGGGTAATCGGAATAGTGGGAGGGTTGTGCGCACGTAATCCAGGATAACCACACCGTCTGCTACTCACGAGGCAGATGGCCGTCCTAAGTCGGCACCGTTTACCCATTGGTCTCGTTGGTTTATGTGTAGTCATTTGTGTTTTATGTTTTTCTGTGATTTGACGTTCATTGTACTACTGCGTCTCTTTCTGTGCGTGTCATTTTTGTGTTTTACAGTGGGTGTTTTGGGAGGTTGCTGTTATTGCTGCAACTAGGTGTTGTTGGAGATCCCCTTCTTTCTTTCAAATGATAAGGCAACTGCAATATTTTGCCTTTAATAGCCAATATTGATCAAAGTATTAGTGCTACAAGTTCCATACGTAAATGTTGGATGTATGACAAATATGGATAATGACCATATCCCTGTATACAGCACAAAATCGATAATTCAGAAAATCAGAAACCGAAGGCATACAAAATCAGGACAAAACAGGAACCAAAGCAAACAAACAAAAACCTCCACCACATGAAAAGAAGCGAACTCCCGATATGGAAGTGAGATCAGGTGCCCAGGAAGAGTAAGCATCTCCTGCTTGCATGCAACACCCGCCGCTTCAATTCGGTAGAACTGTCACATCCGGTAACTTCCATTTCGGAAGACAGAGTACAATCTTGGGTTGGATGGTTCAAATGGTCTATGACAGAATATCACCCACCATTCTGGAGAGTGGGACATCATAGTGTATGACGAGTTCCCGATATCGACCGTAGAACTTCCTCAGTGACGATGTTAGTCGGTCACAAACATATCCCTGACTGAGAAGCTTATCTGAAAGACGCCTAGCTCTCAGAACAAAATCCGTATATTTCGTACTTGCTCTGGCATAGCGTATCAACTGAGATATGAACACGCCATAAGCAGGCGATGAAGGGATGTTGCTACTCAGAAAAGGAAAGTTTGTAATGCTGAAATTGAAGTCGTCACGTTTGTCATAGAGTGAGGTGTTCATGTGACCATCAGTGTCGTAGGACAACATTATGTCCAAATAGGATGCTGAATTATTTGTCTCTGTAGTTTCTTTGACTTCAAGCTCTGAAGGATAGATTCTGCTCAGGTAATCTGCGATTTTCGGATTATTGATGGACAAAACATCGTCTATGTATCTATAAGTGAAGTTGAAGTCAGAAGCTAAGTATCTTTTCCCTTCAGAGACCAAAGATTGAATGAATTCAGCTTCGTACGAGTAAAGGAAAATGTCGGCAAGGAGTGGGGCACAATTGGTCCCCATTGGAATTCCGACAATTTGCTGAAAGACCTTTCCTCCAAACACCACAAAAATGTTGTCGATCAAAAAGTTTAACATCTGAATAATATCTGTTTCAGTGTACTTATTTTCAGAATCGGACTTTTCTTTTACAAAGTAGGTTTTGTCATAGTTCACAACAATAAATTTGTATTTGCGATTACCGTTCTTACTTATAAACGCATTACTTATAATTTTTGCGAGTCTTTCTTTCAATTTAGAATGTGGAATTGTAGTGTAAAGTGTCGAACAATCAAAGGCTTTGATCGAATGAACTTTACTAAAATGAGTGGATTTCAGATGTTCTAAAAGTTCCTTCGAATTCTTTAAAATCCACATCTGGTTGATACCACTGCGAGAATATACTGTCGAACAATATTTTTGAAGCCCAGATTTGATTTCAGATAAAACTTTGGTGAGTAAGATCGATACAGATTTGGTAGAACATTTTGAGGAACCAGCGATGAAACGCTGTTTGTACGGATTCTTATGCATTTTAGGTATGCAGTATAAGTATGGTAAATCTAAATCTAAATTGTTAGTTTGGAAGCCAAAGGAAGAAAGAGCTGATTTGTGGTTATCTATTATTTCAGAGGCTGAAAGGTTTGTTGGGGTGTAAGTGGGATTTCCAGGTGCCGAATTTAAACCCAACTCTTTAACTAGACTTTCGAAATAGAACTTTTTGCAAGTAAATGTGTAATTATTTGAGGCTTTGTCCGCTCCTGTGATGACATAATGTTCTTGGAGGTAGGTAAGCTCTGTGATAACATCAGGGTCTTTAAATATAGACTCGAATCTGGTGCTCACGGTTGATTTTAATCGGTTAATTTTAGATAAAAGTAACCCTCTGATGGATTTTATCCATTCGGATAGTGTGTCGAGCTGTACATCCTCTTTCTTTGCCCAACGTCTTGCATATTCCTCACAAGAGTCCATGATGATTTTGAAATTTGGTTCCATGTAAAGGACATACTTTCTCTGTATTTGGGACCCTTTTTTAACAAATCTCTCAACTTGTCGTTCTTGACTATACTAAGGTCACCTGTAATAATGTGTCCACAAGGAGAGTAGTTAAAATCCGATGAAGAACATTCGCAAGGAAGTGGATGTAGTGAGGGATTACTTAAATCAATGCACTGCAAGAATCGTTTGTAATTGTAAATTTTAGATGCAACTGTTGGTGTGTAGCTATAGGAAATACAAGGAGTTTCTTGTCTTTTGAAATATGATGGGATTTTTTCTGTGACAGTTTTGTGATTCAAAATTTGACCAAGATTCAAGTTATCAATACCTTTGTTTGCAAATTTTACTTTAATGAAAGGACGGTTTGTTTTCTCCTCTGATTTATCTGATCTAACTGCTTGAAATAAACGAAAGGTAGAAATGTCCAAGATGACTCCTTGTAGTCTGTATTCTGGGGAACGTGTATCGGTAAAAGTGAGGTCCTTCGTATATTCGTAGATTTCGTGTAACTTCCGTAAAGCAACAGAGTATAATTTGGTACGAATATAATGCAGGCCTAGGGGCTCATTCAAAAATGGAACCAAGTCATCGAAGGAGAAACTATGTATCTCAGGCCTTTTTTATTTACGAATGCCATGACTTCGAGGTCTTCTTTGTGGTCTGTTGAATAAGCTATTCACATTTACCGATTGACAACCTGGACTTGTTAAGTTTCCTAAGCTGCTTATATTATCGTTGCACCCATAGGGCGCTGCAGTGTTAAGATTTTTTATCCAGAACTCTTCTCTGTTGCGACGGAAAGGTGTGCTCAAATTGGGATTGTTTGTGGGGTGATATATTTTCTCCAGGATTCTGACTCTCATAGATAAAACAGAATGATCGGCCTGGTCAAAATGCCGGTAAAGAAGTTGACTTCCTTTATTATTTATTTTTGACCGATGTCCTGACATTCTGGTTCGGAGCTTACCTTTGGTTTCACCCACATAAATCAATCCACAAAGTGAGCACTCTATTCCGTACACAACATTAGATGTCATACAGTTTAGGTTTTCAAAACTATGCGTGTTAAATGTTTGTTTTGTGAGATTACTTGAGAATGAAGTGTCTGTTATAAGGATTTTACAAGTTTTGCAGTTCTTCGTGCCGCACTTAGAAACTGAGCAATCGCTTGGTGAAAATTGGTGCTCTTTTAGTATATCGACCACTTCAATCTTACAGGGCTTGATTTAAATATACCTGTCTGCATGTTTGTACCAAAACTCATGGTTTCTACTCACTACAAATGTCTCGTCTCTAATGTCATGTAGTCTAATTCTAGGGACACCTAAATTACCTGTTGCGTATGTGTCCGTAGACGCAACAGGTTGGGGCCTTTTTATAGTGGGCGACGCCCCAGCCACTTTGTAGGTCTCTTGTGTACTATCCATTAAAGCAAAATAATGCCCGACAAGTGCCCTCGGGGACAATTTGTCCACCAGCAGTGACACATGGACAGTGGTAAAAATGACAAATATGGATAATGACCATATCCCTGTATACAGCACAAAATCGATAATTCAGAAAATCAGAAACCGAAGGCATACAAAATCAGGACAAAACAGGAACCAAAGCAAACAGACAAAAACCTCCACCACATGAAAAGAAGCGAACTCCCGATATGGAAGTGAGATCAGGTGCCCAGGAAGAGTAAGCATCTCCTGCTTGCATGCAACACCCGCCGCTTCAATTCGGTAGAACTGTCACATCCGGTAACTTCCATTTCGGAAGACAGAGTACAATCTTGGGTTGGATGGTTCAAATGGTCTATGACAGAATATCACCCACCATTCTGGAGAGTGGGACATCATAGTGTAAGACGAGTTCCCGATATCGACCGTAGAACTTCCTCAGTGACGATGTTAGTCGGTCACAAACATATCCCTGACTGAGAAGCTTATCTGAAAGACGCCTAGCTCTCAGAACAAAATCCGTATATTTCGTACTTGCTCTGGCATAGCGTATCAACTGAGATATGAACACGCCATAAGCAGGCGATGAAGGGATGTTGCTACTCAGAAAAGGAAAGTTTGTAATGCTGAAATTGAAGTCGTCACGTTTGTCATAGAGTGAGGTGTTCATGTGACCATCAGTGTCGTAGGACAACATTATGTCCAAATAGGATGCTGAATTATTTGTCTCTGTAGTTTCTTTGACTTCAAGCTCTGAAGGATAGATTCTGCTCAGGTAATCTGCGATTTTCGGATTATTGATGGACAAAACATCGTCTATGTATCTATAAGTGAAGTTGAAGTCAGAAGCTAAGTATCTTTTCCCTTCAGAGACCAAAGATTGAATGAATTCAGCTTCGTACGAGTAAAGGAAAATGTCGGCAAGGAGTGGGGCACAATTGGTCCCCATTGGAATTCCGACAATTTGCTGAAAGACCTTTCCTCCAAACACCACAAAAATGTTGTCGATCAAAACGTTTAACATCTGAATAATATCTGTTTCAGTGTACTTATTTTCAGAATCGGACTTTTCTTTTACAAATAGGTTTTGTCATAGTTCACAACAAGAAATTTGTATTTGCGATTACCGTTCTTACTTGTAAACGCATTACTTATAATTTTTGCGAGTCTTTCTTTCAATTTAGAATGTGGAATTGTAGTGTAAAGTGTCGAACAATCAAAGGCTTTGATCGAATGAACTTTACTAAAATGAGTGGATTTCAGATGTTCTAAAAGTTCCTTCGAATTCTTTAAAATCCACATCTGGTTGATACCACTGCGAGAATATACTGTCGAACAATATTTTTGAAGCCCAGATTTGATTTCAGATAAAACTTTGGTGAGTAAGATCGATACAGATTTGGTAGAACATTTTGAGGAACCAGCGATGAAACGTTGTTTGTACGGATTCTTATGCATTTTAGGTATGCAGTATAAGTATGGTAAATCTAAATCTAAATTGTTAGTTTGGAAGCCAAAGGAAGAAAGAGCTGATTTGTGGTTATCTATTATTTCAGAGGCAGAAAGGTTTGTTGGGGTGTAAGTGGGATTTCCAGGTGCCGAATTTAAACCCAACTCTTTAACTAGACTTTCGAAATAGAACTTTTTGCAAGTAAATGTGTAATTATTTGAGGCTTTGTCCGCTGGTGTGATGACATAATGTTCTTGGAGGTAGGTAAGCTCTGTGATAACATCAGGGTCTTTAAATATAGACTCGAATCTGGTGCTCACGGTTGATTTTAATCGGTTAATTTTAGATAAAAGTAACCCTCTGATGGATTTTATCCATTCGGATAGTGTGTCGAGCTGTACATCCTCTTTCTTTGCCCAACGTCTTGCATATTCCTCACAAGAGTCCATGATGATTTTGAAATTTGGTTCCATGTAAAGGACATACTTTCTCTGTATTTGGGACCCTTTTTTAACAAATCTCTCAACTTGTCGTTCTTGACTATACTAAGGTCACCTGTAATAATGTGTCCACAAGGAGAGTAGTTAAAATCCGATGAAGAACATTCGCAAGGAAGTGGATGTAGTGAGGGATTACTTAAATCAATGCACTGCAAGAATCGTTTGTAATTGTAAATTTTAGATGCAACTGTTGGTGTGTAGCTATAGGAAATACAAGGAGTTTCTTGTCCTTTGAAATATGATGGGATTTTTTCTGTGACAGTTTTGTGATTCAAAATTTGACCAAGATTCAAGTTATCAATACCTTTGTTTGCAAATTTTACTTTAATGAAAGGACGGTTTGTTTTCTCCTCTGATTTATCTGATCTAACTGCTTGAAATAAACGAAAGGTAGAAATGTCCAAGATGACTCCTTGTAGTCTGTATTCTGGGGAACGTGTATCGGTAAAAGTGAGGTCCTTCGTATATTCGTAGATTTCGTGTAACTTCCGTAAAGCAACAGAGTATAATTTGGTACGAATATAATGCAGGCCTAGGGGCTCATTCAAAAATGGAACCAAGTCATCGAAGGAGAAACTATGTATCTCAGGCCTTTTTTATTTACGAATGCCATGACTTCGAGGTCTTCTTTGTGGTCTGTTGAATAAGCTATTCACATTTACCGATTGACAACCTGGACTTGTTAAGTTTCCTAAGCTGCTTATATTATCGTTGCACCCATAGGGCGCTGCAGTGTTAAGATTTTTTATCCAGAACTCTTCTCTGTTGCGACGGAAAGGTGTGCTCAAATTGGGATTGTTTGTGGGGTGATATATTTTCTCCAGGATTCTGACTCTCATAGATAAAACAGAATGATCGGCCTGGTCAAAATGCCGGTAAAGAAGTTGACTTCCTTTATTATTTATTTTTGACCGATGTCCTGACATTCTGGTTCGGAGCTTACCTTTGGTTTCACCCACATAAATCAATCCACAAAGTGAGCACTCTATTCCGTACACAACATTAGATGTCATACAGTTTAGGTTTTCAAAACTATGCGTGTTAAATGTTTGTTTTGTGAGATTACTTGAGAATGAAGTGTCTGTTATAAAGATTTTACAAGTTTTGCAGTTATTCGTGCCGCACTTAGAAACTGAGCAATCGCTTGGTGAAAATTGGTGCTCTTTTAGTATATCGACCACTTCAATCTTACAGGGCTTGATTTTAATATACCCTTCTGCATGTTTGTACCAAAACTCATGGTTTCTACTCACTACAAATGTCTCGTCTCTAATGTCATGTAGTCTAATTCTAGGGACACATATTATCTTTGATCAAACATGTATAAAATGACCTTGACCTACTTTTTCCGCTCGAGTGATTTTGCCTGTAAAATCCAATATTGAGCAAACTATAAGTGCTGCATTCAAAACGTACAAATATGATGTATCTTTAATAAAACTTTCATCAAATAATCCTTGCCTACGTTTTGCTGCTTCAGTGATTTCCTTATAGAGGCCAATATTAATCAAAGTGTAGGTGCTACATGAGTACACAATTGTGTATATGTAAATATGTTAATTGGGAAAAAAGCGAGCTTAAGAAATTTGCTGTCATTAAAGACATTTTGCTATGCAGTCGAGCATTAGGTGACTCTGGCAACTACTTTTGTGTCTCTTGTTGTGCTTGAATATTCTGTTTTCACCAGAGGGAGATTCGATGTTTTGCTGTAAATGTTGCTAGAGAGTCCTATAATGTTTACTTTATGTCACTATGGATATAGGGGCTTTATGAAGGTCCAGGACAGCCAGATTTAAATAAGGATCTTATCATTTAATTTTCCTAAAAATCATAAATGTTTATAATTGAAACAGACTTTTTCTACATGGAAAGTTTCATCAATTTTTTACAATTAGTTTTGAAGCTACGAACGTACATATATACCAATTGAAAGCCCCAAAATCGGCCGTTAATGTGACATTAAAATTAGCGACACTTTAAGTAATGAAAAACAGTTAAAAATCTTCTGTAGAGGCAGAATATTAAAAAGTTCTGATTTTTACATTGAGATATGACGTTGGCAATCGGATATGTATAGAATTATAAATGATCACTAAGGCTTTTAAAAAAATTATCGAAAGGAGATAAATTTATGTCTATTTTCTGAACATCTCCCAGTTGTTAATTTGTAATCATAAAGCCCGTTTATCTGAAACCCTTTCATTTATTTTCCTGATATCATATTATTTTTCATTATAGATATTATAACTTGATATTATCTTCTTCATATGTCAAGTGAAACACCGATAATTTCCTGATGAAATTTGACCGTCAGTTTTTAAGTTATATTGATTTTTATTACCCCCTCCCCCTTATTTTAATGCTACCTAATGCTGACGTTCTTGTGAAATTCGCGCCAATTTCGCCGTTTCTATTATGACGTGATAATTGATCTAGAGTTTTCCGATGTGGTTCTTTCGGATACTGTTCTGGACCCCCTTAAACATCGGGTAATCAAAGATTGCATAGCTCGCAGGTCTTAGTCAGAAATCAAGCAAAGATACAAAAAGTATTGTCATAAGGTCTTTGTAATAATAAATCTATGCATGAAAAATCAAAGCCCTTTCCCTTTAAGTTGAAGAGATATAGACTCCACTTATTTTTCAAGAACAGATAAAAGTTCAAGGTCAAAGATCACGGTCTCAAATGAGAGGTCTTATCACAAGGTACATACATGTGAAATATCAAAGCCCTGCCTCTTATAGGTCAAGAGATATAACCTAGTTTTTGAAAAGTGGATCAAAGTCGAAGGCCAAGGTCACTCGGTCATGGTCTTAATTGAAAGTATTTACATGTGAAATATCAATGTCCTACCCCTTATAGTTCAAGAGATATAGCCCAGGTTAAAGTATTTTAAAAGTAGGTCAAAATCCAAGGTCAAGGTCTGTAGGTCAAATATAATTGTCTCAAATCTAACAAGGTGCAAGGTATTTTCATGAAATATCAAAGTCCTACCCTTTATGATTAAAGAGTTATAACCCTGGTAAAAAGAATATTGGAAAGTATGTCAAATTCGAGGATCGAGGCCACCAGGTCAAAGGTCATGGTCTCAAATGGAATGTCTTGTCACAAGGTATCTACATGTGAAATATCAAAGTCCTGTCCCTTATATTCAAGAGGTATAGCCAAGTTTAATGTTTTGTCTACGGACGACAACGACATCGACGACGACAATGACGACGAAGACGCCAAGGGTATGACATTAGCTCTCCGGACTTCCGTCCCGGAGAGCTGAAAGTACATCATTGATTATTGTTTTTTATTTATCAAATACCATTTCCGCTTGTTTTAGTTATATTTGCTTACATATAATTATTTAAGAAATAATTGTCTTACTTTTGGTGATCATGGGTGTATAATTCTGGTTGGTCACGTGCAAATTTGCATGTTTCCAGCCAGAATTATACACCTTTGAATACCAAAACCTAGACAGTCATAATTGTACATTTATTCTAATCATCGGTCATTTTCATTTACATGCAAATCGTTTACTTTGCCTCTAACAACGTCAAATGTATTTCAACGTTGGTAAATTCTCCCTACATGGAAACTTGAACATGACGTCAGAAGAGCAACCCAAGTTATTTGTATATAATATTATTGTAGTTGCTTAATGGGCGTTTAACATGGGGAATCTACTAATAATGTAAATATTAATACATAATACACGTGTAGTATTAAATGGTGATTTTCATTATAGTTATCTACAGAAATTAAACATCGATGGAACAGTAGAAAGCGTAACATCAGTTCCACTACAGCAAGGAAGAGGAATTCATTTTGTTGATGGTGCGTACTAGTACGCGACACATTTTTTCTTAGATCCCCTTTACCCTACGTTAACACTTCGTTTCCGGAGACCACGGCAGTCAAGGTGGCCAAAGGCGTAGTATGTCGTATGATTTTGGTCAGTTTTAATTTGGGTATTCAAGTTCTGCTAGGTCTCTCTAAGTTTTCAAATGGTCTATCAAGGTATGCGTGATGAACCGCGGCTGTTGAAACCTGGAGAACTGACGGTGCACTATGTTTCAACTCACGGCTTAATACGGATGTATGTAAACGTCTTCAAATTGAATAGCATCATTTAAGAACAGATAAATTGGCAACGTGGACCAGACATGCACGTTTCGGGTATTTAACCCTCGTCAGTGATCCTAAATCTAAACAACGTAATATGCCAAAAAGTATGAAAGTTACTATGTCGAAAAAGTATACCGAAAGACGTAGCAGGATGTAGGTTTCCTCGCGACCTGCCACGTTCTGATGGGACCATTCACGTTTTGTTACGTTCCAGTCAAGTTCCAAGTTATGTAAATGAGTTAAAGAAGATCCTGACGATAATCTCAACAGCACTCACAATAGAACACCAAATTGAACATCGACGGACCCCTAGCTAGCTAGGGGTGGGACCAGGTGCCCGGGAGGAGTAAGCATTCCCTGTTGGCTAGCCGCACCCGCCGTCAATGTTCATGCACGAAAATAAAAACAATATGTAACATACATGCATTGTACTGTCTGAGGTTTTATTTATATAGAAAGTGCTTTAGCGACCATGTCAGGGAAAATATTCAAAACACTTACTGTCAAACCCCTCGCGGGGAACAAGACCATTGTGATAGCCGAGGCCGTCCGGATTGGGAGGTCCAAACAACTGAAAAAAGGTTTGGCGTGTTATACGTCTTGTGCGACCATGCGCTCAGTGCAAAACCGCAGTGTAATTTGAAATAAACGTAACACGACGACATGTACCGTGATTGAACTTTACGAAATGACTAACACATTACTTAGCTCGCTTAGAAATCATGACTAACCTCAATAAAACACACAGCTACCCTAATGCAGCCGCATGTAACGGAAAATAAACATGACAGATCGTAACGCAACTTCACTGGGATCGTAAATTGCCGGGTATTATTGTTGTTTCCCGTCCCACTACGGACAATGTCCCAAGCGGATGACATGGATCATGTGACTTATTGTCCTGCATTTAATGCCACCTCACTGTCAGAAAGGATTTAAGAACTTTCCATGTAACCGAATAAGCATGAAGAGTTATCTCATGAATACGTATAACTATATAAGCCATTATTTATATGTATTAGCAGGCGGATGCTCAACGTATGCCCCTGTAGCACATTGTCCTCCTTCCATTTAAGTTTTATTCGTTCATGTGGTCATTTTTTTGTTCTTTTTGTGAGAATGTTATTTTTTCCTTGATTTGGTCTCGTTTTTCCCGATCTTTCCTTAGTGTATTTTTTTAATAATATTAAGTCGGATATTTCTTGTATATGTGCGTTCCGCTGTTTCGCTCCATCGTTGTCTTCTTGAACGTCTGAAATGTGTTTGTATAAACGCTTCAACGCTGATGAACTGAATAAGAATTCAAAATAGGGGCATTAAAAACAACAAAGAAAAGTCTGCAAAACCATAGCCTCTTTTTTCATATGATAATCAAATTAAAAAAATCAGTTGACTGCTTTGAAAATTATACCCAAAGAAGAGATAGTAAAATGGTCAAGGAAATAAAGTTTTTATCTTCATTTAGTTCTGATCTATCCACTTTATGAAAGTGTTTTGAATGACAAATATGGATAATGACCATATCCCTGTTTACAGCACAAAATCGATAATTCAGAAAATCAGAAACCGAGGCATACGAAATCAGGATAAAACAGGAACAAAAGCAAACAAACAAAAACCTCCACCATATGAAAAGAAGCGAACTCCCGATATGAGAGTGAGACCAGGTGCCCAGGAAGAGTAAGCATCTCCTGCTTGCATGCAACACCCGCCGCTTCAATTCGGTAGAACTGTCACATTCGGTAACTTCCATTTCGGAAGACATAGAGTACAATCTTGTGATGGATGGTTCAAATGGTCTACGACAGAATATCACCCGTCATTCTGGAGAGTGGGACATCATAGTGTATGACGAGTTCCCCATTTCGACCGTAGAACTTCCTCAGTGACGATGTTAGTCGGTCACAAGCATATCCCTGACTGAGAAGTTTATCTGAAAGACGCCTAGCTCTCAGAACAAAATCCGTATATTTCGTACTTGCTCTGGCATAGCGTATCAACTGAGATATGAACACGCCATAAGCAGGCGATGAAGGGATGTTGCTACTCAGAAAAGGAAAGTTTGTAATGCTGAAATTGAAGTCGTCACGTTTGTCATAGAGTGAGGTGTTCATGTGACCATCAGTGTCGTAGGACAACATTATGTCCAAATAGGATGCTGAATTATTTGTCTCTGTAGTTTCTTTGACTTCAAGCTCTGAAGGATAGATACTGCTCAGGAAATCCGCGAATTTTGGATTATTGATGGACAACACATCGTCTATGTATCTGTAAGTGAAGTTGAAGTCAGAAGCTAAGTATCTTTTCCCTTCAGAGACCAGAGATTGAATGAATTCAGCTTCGTACGAGTAAAGAAAAATGTCGGCAAGGAGTGGGGCACAATTGGTCCCCATTGGAATTCCGACAATTTGCTGGAAGATCTTTCCTCCAAACACCACAAAAATGTTGTCGATCAAAAAGTTTAACATCTGAATAATATCTGTTTCAGTGTACTTATTTTCAGAATCGGACTTTTCTTTTACAAAGTAGGTTTTGTCATAGTTCACAACAATAAATTTGTATTTGCGATTACCGTTCTTACTTGTAAACGCATTACTTATAATTTTTGCGATTCTTTCTTTCAATTTAGAATGTGGAATTGTAGTGTAAAGTGTCGAAAAATCAAAGGCTTTGATCGAATGAACTTTACTAAAATGAGTGGATTTCAGATGTTCTAAAAGTTCCTTCGAATTCTTTAAAATCCACATCTGGTTGATACCACTGCGAGAATATACTGTCGAACAATATTTTTGAAGCCCAGATTTGATTTCAGATAAAAGTTTGGTGAGTAAGATCGATACAGATTTGGTAGAACATTTTGAGGAACCAGCGATGAAACGTTGTTTGTACGGATTCTTATGCATTTTAGGTATGCAGTATAAGTATGGTAAATCTAAATCTAAATTGTTAGTTTGGAAGCCAAAGGAAGCAAGAGCTGATTTGTGGTTATTGAATATTTTACCTGACATTGTCGCCATAGCACTTTCTATTTAGACATAACCTCAGACAGTGCATGTATTCTATATACTATTTCATTTTCGTGCGTGAACGTCGACGGCGGGTGCGGCTTAAGCCAACAGCGGATGCTTACCCCCTCGGGCACTTAGTCCCACCTCTAGCTTGCTAGGGGTCCGTCGATGCTCAATTTTGTGCTCCATTGAGAGTGCTGTTGAGATTATCGTCAGGATCTTCTTTGCCTCATTTATGTCTTCATTTTTATGTGAATGGCTAATCATATTCTCATTTCTTCTTTTCAGACATAGATGGATGTGGAAATAACCCATGTCAAAATAATGGGAGATGTACAGATTTGTTCAATGATTACAAATGTAGTTGTGCAGCCGGTTTTTATGGAACTAACTGTGAAATAGGTAAGGGAAGTAAGTTGTATATTATGTACAGTATGCTTGTACAGTATATGGCCACTTCTTGATTCCTGGAAGATTAATATCAGTGACATATCATGATGGAAATGATATGTTCTTACATAGGTACATTTGGTATTGACTAATTAGGTATCTGAAGACATTTATGACTACAAGCAAAGCTGGTATTATCAGTTTAGATTTTGGATAATTGAATCACAGAGTTGATATCCAATAAATGATATTGTTTTATCAGTACTAATTAGTATAATTGTTTTCTTCGAAAAATTAGGATAAACCTCATTCTTTGTTACAGCGACAGGTGTTTCTTGGTGTCATCCTGATACAGGAAGTATGGGATCAAGAACAAGATGTTCACAGATTCCAGGATTTAGTGAGTATCAGACTGCAACATGTATGTCTATTTCTCAGCTTCAGTCCACTGCACCTCATGTCCAGTGCACAGACTCCTGCCGATCCTACTGCATTCTATCGTGTATGACAGAGAAGCATAGCGAACACAGTGGGGCAGTATCTTCCGATTGTGTCTGTGACCCAGGACAGACGACAGACGCAGGAACGGGAATACCATCCTGGTGTTTTAATACCCAAGGCAAATGCGACTTCTTTTCGACTTGCCTACAATCGCGGCATACAAATTGCACTATGGAAACTAACGGTCTAACAACACAATGTAACTGGCTAACCGGTGCACTGAACGACTTCTCGAATTGTTCCACGAAAGAATGGTTGAGAAACGTCAGGTTTTGCTTCCAAGCATACTTTATCTCCAGCCTTGACATTGAAGCAAATACAACTTGTTCAGAGCTCACGGATATGATGAATTATGAATCTTATGATCAGTGCCTACGTCTGACCACTGCAGACAACTTGGACTTTTGTGATCTTGATGATGATGACAAGGCCAAAATTAGATCATCCTTCATCTCAACATTCAGCGATGAGCTTCAACGCAACATTGATCCGACGTTGTGTTGGATGGACTGTTAATTAGCTGCACGTTTAAGAATCATGATAAAGTTGTATAAATGCTCTGTATGTGCATTATCATCAATATTTCATTGTTGAGAAAAGTAATGATTTTAATCTCATCCCACGTGGATGAATATCCTCCAGTTGAAATTTTCGATTTTATTTCTTCTTGTTTATCAAAAGTACCATTTAAAAAAATCTTTACCTTTTTAAAAAGCAAGTAGAATTTCCTTCAAAGCGTTTTCCTGTTTATCTAAATTATTTGCAGCAGTGATTATATCGTAATTACACATACAATAATTCATTTTATTCTATGTAATTCAGATGATACAGTGAACGTGGTTATTTTCGCTGAGGGAAAATTTTCGTGATTATAACATCAAGACAAATATTTTCCTTTTTGTATAGACGTATTTATACTCAGATTATAAAAATTGTAAACCAAATTCTATATCAAATTAATGCAGATAATCTAACTAAAGTTCATTTTGGGCAGTTGTATATTAATCCAGTTTATACATTATATAAGTAGCTACATGTGTACAGATGCGACGGAATTCATCGACGCGATATAACGCGCGACCAATTACATTATTCATCCCTTATAGGGGTAACTACAGGAATTAAAAGCCTTCTTTGGATGATTAATGAATTAGCTCGATTTGAATGACTTAAAATGCCCGGGAGTTTGTAAAGTTGGTCTTTTTCGCTTGAGACATCTTTGGCATGCATAAAAATGAAAAGAAAAAGGGGGTCATGCATGTCATTTTCCCACAAATTTCACTTTTTTACATGACCCCTCCGTCCTAAACGAAAATGTTCCAAATTTTGTGTATTTTCAAATTGTTCTGTAGAATACATAAAAGACAAGATCAAGTTCAATGTTCAATTCATCACGCCAACAGGTCATATTTTTTTATTGATTCTATATGCTATAAATACGTGAATATTTTTGACAAATGGTGTGACACCTTTTATTCAGTACGGTTCACCCAGTCAAAACGGAGGGGAATCCCCACGAAATTGTTTTCCTGTAGTTACACCTATAATTCAGTCCAATATTATTGCCATAATCCTTACAGAATCTACTGACAACTTCTTCGAACGTCTCTTGTAAAATCATAGAACATACCTTTATTACTGTCTTAAAAAGTGACTTTTGGTGTCCATATGTGTATGATTGGGTTGGTCACGTGCAAATTACGTGAATCGCGAAGCGATTCTCGAAATTATGTACGTTTCCAACCAGAATTATTCACCCATCAACACCAAAAGTAAGACATTCATTACTTGAATTTACATTTATTCTAATCATCGGCCTTTTTTTTATTTGCATGCACATCACACATTTTGCTTGTTACAGCGTCAAATGTATTCTAACTTTGGTAGACTCTCCCTACATGCAATAATGGGCGTTTAACATTGTAAATCTACTAGTTATGTATGCTTAAGTTTACTTCTATACAATCTCTTACTCATTCTCTTCAGGTACCTGATGTGGTCTCACTTGGGTCTTCGTAGAATGTTTAAATTATTTTGTTTAGCTGTGTATTTAGGGTTTTGTATGCCAACTAATTATGAATTTAGGATTTAAATTTTGGCTTTGTGTTTGAATTTCACTCTCTGCTTATTGGGTACGTAGGTCAAAGATATAGATTATAATCATCAATGTTAGACTTATAAAGTCGAGGTTATGAATCATTATTCTTTACTCTGAAAAGAGTGAATAATATGGAAAATGACCGTATCCCAAGAAAGAGGGGAAGGATCTCCAGCATGACCACCCTGCAAACACCCAGCGAAACAACCCACAAAAAGTGACAAATAAATGACATCAGACAAAAATACAAACCGCAAAAAGATGCTAGAACATCAAACAAAGCAATCGAAACAAACGTACAGAAACATCAAACATAAATGACAAAACAATTAATACACAGTACAGATTTTCATTAACCGAAGTCATACAAAATCAGGATAAAACAGGAACAAAAGCAAACAACAAAAACCTCCACCACATGAAAAGGAGCGAACTCCCAATATGGGGATGAGGACAATGTGAGACCAAAGTAATTAAATATTTTATTTAACGGACGGATAAATTCTAGGAAAAATGCTTAATAAAACACACATCATACTCACACAAACATATCCTTTTTCAGGTGAAAATATCAGTAAATGCTCTTCAATACAATACAATCCGTATAACATCATTAGTATCAGGAGATAATAGTGGTTTTTCTAAACATCAAAGTCCCTTGAAGAAAGGTATTTTTCTTTTATGTTTTCAGTTCTCTATTTTCAAATTCCTTTAACATAGATCATGTCTTGAGAGGAGGGTACCTTTGAATGTAAGATATATATTTAAAAACTATGGCCTTCCTCACATTTTACTGCCTCCTTTTTCAACTTTATTGTTAACCGTAGAAGCAGAACAGAAAAAGTAAGTTTAAACGTCGAACTGTATTTTCAGTGATGTAGAAAATGTCTTTCACATTATCGCCTATCGAACCGTTCACATAAGATTTTGTCAAGTTCATCTTTTTCTTATATCTAATGATGATTGCCCGAGATTTAGGGTGAACAACAAGGCCACTGTTGGAAGGTGTTTATTGTTGGGGTGCAGTTAAAGTTATCTGAGAAATGATAATTACACATTGTAGTCATACGGAATAATGGTTCATTAATATCTTTCAAAGAAAAAAAAATGTATATTTCACAAAACACTTGCCCTTTGAATGTAAGTCCCTTTAATATATCCATAAAAAGTTTATCAGGATGTCAGGAATCTCAATGGAATTCAGACATAAGAAAGGCTGTAAGATACAAATGATTTCAAAACTGTATGTTAGTTGCTTTTATTCAGAATAAAATGTAAATTAGTTTAAACTCTAATGTATATGAGTAAAAGAAGATCCTGACGATAATCTCAACAGCACTCACAATAAAGCACCAAATTGAGCATCGACGGATCCCTAGCAAACTAGGTGGGACCAGGTGCCCGGGAGGAGTAAGCATCCCCTGTTAGATAGCAGCGTCCACCGTCGATGTTCACGCATGAACACTAACTAATGCACTGTCTGAGGTTCTGTCTATAAAGAAAGTGCTATGGTGACAATGTCAGGGAAAATATTCAAAACACTTACTGTCAAACCCCTCAAAATGAGTTCTTTATTCTACATGTCATAAATTACATTTGAATGTGGTACATTTCTCTTTCTGTTTATGTTCATGTGTTTCTATATCATTTTGTATTTATAAATCATACTTATACACTTTTCTATGTCCATATTGTATTATATACATGTACAATATATAGAACTGTCAAAACTTGCGGCAAAAACTAATATTTCATAAATACGGAAGTAAAATAATATTAAAACTAAATAGAATCATAGTCATTAATTGGAAGTGACGTCATAAGATGGCGGAGGTGAAAGTGAAAATTTGAGAAGCGGATTTAAAAGGGTAGCTAAATTTAAACTGTAAATTGTGAGAGCTTCATTCAAGATGAAATAAAGCATATTTATAGGCATAGCTGCATCAACCTAAGAAACATCAACTACCCTTTACTTGGAAAAACATTAACTCAATGAGCAACCATGGTTAATTTAGGACGAAAGCATTCATGAACATTAAACAATGTATCATTGATAGAGCTTTTACAATATTCAACAGAAAAAAATCGGATCTCCTTTCAAATAAATAGTCAATCGGATTATTGGAGTAATTGAACAAGAGCTCGATAAGCCAACTGAACATGGACTGCTTTCAGTATGCTTACTTGGTTAGTTACGTTGCCTTCGCAAGAACTTTTTACGACTTGTTTGCTATGTCGACTTCCCCAAAACAAAACAAAAATTGGTAAACGGGATACTCTAACATGATACTAGTGTGATATAGTAACAAAATTCACATGCAAATGAGGTGAACAAGATAACTATGAGATACCAATGCGATACCACAATGTGATACTAATGGGATACCCAATGCGATTCTAATGGGATAGCCAATGTGATACCAATGGGATACTACAATGTGATACCAATGGGATACTACAATGTGATACCAATGGAATACTACATTGTGATACTAATGGGATACTTCTCATCTAGCTGACATTGCCTTTGAAACAAAATACCAACATGATAACCAAAATGTGATATCAATGAGATACTTCCTTTGTTACCATGAAAACAGTAACAAAATACTAATGTGATACTGCGACATATATTTTGACATGGGCAGATGGAGTACGTGAGAATTTGAATTTGTTTATACCTCACTCATGGATTTGAATGATTACAGAAGTTCAAATGAAAAATATAAGTTATTATACTTGAAATAATTGAATTCATTTATATCAAAATAATTTGTAAAACAATTTGGGGGGGGGATTTGGGTAATCCAATACATACACTTTACATTTATAACAAACTAATATGTCACTTAAAACAAACTTTAGGTATCATTTAGAATATTTTTCAAAAATCATGCATTAATAAACAGTAGCAAAGAAACTTACAAGTCATGATACTTTCCAAACAGACGGAGCACAATTCATCCAATCATGGTGTATAATATGCACAATCTGGCAACCAATATGTATAAATATTTTATTGTCTTCGATATTGTGTCCAATGGTATAATATCAGTCTTTGAAAATAAGTTAAACTTAATATCCACCTGTATTCAAACTAAATTTCAACATATCCTAACAAAGCTCCAACTCCATTTGCTTGCATGTGTGTATCAGCCAGATTTGAAATGTGTGATGTCACTGATTACTCATTGGTGACATCACACAGGATGTAAATAAGCAGGGCTGTTTCATACTAGTATTTTGTTAAACTTTCACTACTGGCAGGTCAGAACAAATTTCAAATTGAAACAAAATACCAACAAGATATTAACAGAGGGAGTTTTAGTGTAATGTGATACCAATGTAATACTCTGTCTTAACGGGATACTAACAGGATACTCATCCATAATAAGACTGGAATAGTTCGTTAATATCACATTAAGAGCTGATATCAATAAGATACTGTACCGTGATACTAATGTGTATCTCATTAGTACCACATTGATATTACGTTGGTATTTTGTTAAAAATGATTTTTGTTTTGGGCTTTTTGTTTATACAATACTAGGGCTGATTGATATGTTGTGAGCCTCGTAGTGAAGAATTTGAATCTCATCAGACATTTTGCATTATTTTTCTACATAATCCCCTTCAGTATCTACTATCTATACACTTTTACCGCCGATGTTTAAGGGCCTTAATACAACTTTTAAAGAAGTCCTTATCTTGACTGGTCAGAAAGCTATCCACTGCAAGTATGACGTCATCATCGGAGTGAAAGTGGGTGCCAGGAAAAGCTGCTTTCAGTTTTTGGAATTTTATGTATGAAAGTCTAAGGGAGCAAGATCAGGAGAACAAGGCGGTTGCTCAATCAAATTAAAGCCAAAATCACGAATGACAGTCACTACAATGAAAGACTTGTGAACAGGAGCATAATTTTTTTTAAATTTGTCCTGATGGAACGACAAAACTTTAACAAGTGAGCTTTCCGAAACGTTTAAGTTTAATATTTTCCCGTAATTGTGTCAGAAGTGAAGCATAGTATGTGCCATTTACTGTTTGTCCTTTTTTGGAGATAATCTATCAGCAGAAAACCATCTGCATCCCAGAAAAGCGAGGCTCACAACATAACAATTAGCCTCGTACTTGTGCGTCTTGAGAGAACTCTTAATATCAAGATAAGTGAAAGGGTGTCACTCGAATAACCACACCATTTGTTTTTAATCTATAGTGGATGGCCATACAAACTCAGCACTAGCAACATATTTATCTCTGATCGACCTATTCAGTGGTATCTCTTGTGCTTCTGTGAACAATCTTTGTGTTGTTTCTTAGTTGACCACTTGATTATATGTTACGGTATTTGTAAGGGAATGACCGAATTGAAAATGAAATCGATAATCAAAATGAATCGGTGTTCCTCATTTTATATCATTTACATGCATACATGAACATAGCGTTATTTCAACTTCAAAACATGGTCTGTCTATTTTTATGCATAACTGTGTAATCAATGCATTTACATGCATACATGAACATAATGTAATTTCAACTTCAAAACATGGTCTGTCTATTTTTATGCATAACTGTGTAATCAATGCATCTAGAATGTAAACATGTGCATGTTCCATTGTTATTTGAGGCCATACTTCCATGGTGTTGGTGTCAAATTCTTTAAAAGTCCCGAAGAACCGATGTATAATAGAAGTGGGTTATATATCTTTTTGATCTCTCGTACACCTCATGCACCACTGCACTGTGACATACAATGGCGTAGCCAACCATGTATGCTTGCATGTTTTTTTTCTAAAATTTCCTTTTCATCTTTTTTTGTCTCCTCTCTGACTACATATCGGTAATATGTAGAGCTATCTGAGCCATCATTTGGTCCATTTCAAAGTATTGTTAAAAGATTATGACAATATATAGTGTACCCATAACTCCCTTTTATCATGAAGAACACTCCCTTTGTTTTGCCATAGCTACGCCACTGTCATCTACCAGAGGGGCGTCAACTAATAAATTTAGCAACAGGATTAACTGCCTGAAAATGGGGAGAATATCATGGAGAACAATTTGCTGCATCTGTATTCTATTATGTACAATTACAGAAGGTAAGTTATTTATGTCGTCACCAAGAGAAAGCAAAATACAAAGCATGGCATACTGGAAGAAGTGATAGTAGATGGTATGTAATCATGTTGTTTAACCCTGTTCTTTGGGTAATCGTGGGTACTTTGCAAAACTTCGCACGGAAAGAAAGGACATCTGATTACATTTTGTATCATCATGCCATGTCCTTTCGCGATCTTTTTCTAGAACGGGTACAAATATTGAAATCAAATTTGATGTATGTATCGGGACATAACACGAAATTCTGGTTGTGATGCCTTCGATATTTTTTTGACAAGGGTCAATTGTCCCCCTGAAATTAGACGATGTCAATGAATAGGCATTGAGAGCAGGATATGAACTTGAAAAAAGATACTTCATGAGAATTCTGTCTTTGAAGCAGTCAAGCAATGATAAAGAGAACATGATCATGACAATGTCAATCGAACACCCCCTCCCCCTTTTTTTTACCCAACACATCCAATTATAAAATACAATGTAACAGTATTTTCTTTCTATCGTCAAATTTTCGAGAGAGAAAAAAATCAATATACAATACCTTACAACTTATCTGTGGACCTTTCCTGTATATACATGTATATGAAAATAAACTATGAAAAATAAGTTTCATCATTTCCATGATATGTGGCTGTTTTGAACGAGTCTGACATTATAAAACAAATTCAATGCAAATGTCAAATATGTTCAATGCAAGTTCAAAGCAAATTTAATTCAAGTCAGTTCAATGCAATCAATTCAAATAAAAGCGAATTGAAATTCAAGTTCAATTCAATCAAGTGCTCAATTCATGTTCAATTAAAGTTCAATTCAAATCAAGTTCACTTCAATGCAGTAAGTTTGTTAAGATTTGCCGATGAACAGAACATACGCGGCCAATTTAACTTCAAGCAAATCACAACGATCAAATCGATCATTTGAGTTCAAATTTCAGTGTGTTTAAATTCAGGAGAGTTATTCCCGACAATAATTCGCGATCAGCAAATAAACAAATCGGGCTAAAATGATTTGATGTAAAGATGCAATCCGAAATATGCATATTCCAATTATTTCCCAGCTAAAATTTTCAATAGGTCTGTTTCCAGAAAGAGATCGCTCAAGGGCCCGTATATAAAACATGTGATGTGTGACGTGTACTGATGACGTAGCAGGTTAATCATGCTTGGTGGTCGATATATGAAAAGCGAGGTAACTCGCACAGTCACATATTTGCGAACTAATAGATCTTATTATGAACGTTTTCATGTCCCAAAGATCTTTCATTCTTAACAAATCCATTTATTCTTTAACAATTTAACATGGCACCCCTTCACAGATCAAATCCTGGATCCGCAACTGATGATTATTTACTTGGAAATACATTAAGTAAATTTTTAATAGATTTGGTGTAAATTATGCCCCTTGGCAAAAAATGAGATATCAAGCAACACCTTGTGTTTTCATATTTAGAGGATTTGTTTGTGATTCTTATCAAATGTATATGAATTACAGGTTATGGATAGCAAAACTATTAAGTGTTTAATATTAATATTATTATATAAAGTGTTTTATTTTTCAAAATCCTGCAAGGATTAAATTTTTTTATCTTGTACGCTTTGAAAAATACAATGGCAAACTTGTACCGAGACATTTGAGACGAAACGGGAACGCCTTAAGAGAAGTGAATCGAATAGAATGGATTTATAAACCGTGAATGTTATGATCAGAGATAAAAGTTTGCATAGCATGGAAAGTGAAGTGATAAAAACAAAAACAAATAAATTTGCAGCATGGACCAGACATGCACGTTTCGGGTATTTAACCCTCGTCAATAATCCTCTATCTAAACAATGAAATATTACCAAAGAGTGTAAGAGTTATTATGGCCAAAATTAACCGAAAGACGTAGCAGGATGGGTGGGATAAGTTTTCAGTTTACAATAAATATGAATTTAAGTAGAGGAGTCAGTTCAGGGGAAACGTTGAAAATGTTAAAATTGGCCATGACCATCCCATCTTCCCTATTAAATTCATACGAAATAAAAATAGAAATAGACATTTTAGCAAAACTTTTTCACGTAAACGTTCTTCTACTTTACCGGAAAACTAACTACGTTGAAACGTCAAAAACACGTCAAAAGGTAAACCGTTTAACAGAGAACTTTATTTCTTGAATTTCTTCTTTAACGTCACGTACAACAGGTCAATGTGGACTATGGGTCATATCCACCAATTATTTGTCTAGTTATGTCACTTCAAATTTAGTAATTTTGTTGTTTGTGGAAGTTTTAAGCAAAATCGATACAGAGATTCATTTGTTGAATAAAGCTTTGTAAAATATTTAAATTTGAATATTTGTCATATCGATCAATTACGTGCAGAACTATGTAACAGTTTTTTTAATATGGAAAATCAAAATTTTGAGTGTTCTGATACAATGCATCTTCATTCATGAAAATGTACATTTAATTGCACATCAGTACATTTGATGTCTGTCTCTTACAGCCACAAGTGTTTCTTGGTGTCATCCTGATACCGGAAGTACGGGATCAAACATAAGATGTACCAAGATTCCTGGATTTAATGACCGTCAGATTTCAACCTGCTTGTCTATTTCTCAGCTTCAGTCGACTGCGCCTCATGTCCAGTGCGAAGACTCCTGCCGCTCGTACTGCATTCTGTCTTGTATGGCAGAAAAGCACAGCATTTATTCTGGTTCTGTTTCTCTGGATTGTCTCTGTGACCCAGGACAGACGACAGACGCTGCCACAGGAATACCGTCTTCGTGTTTTGAGCCCCAAGGGGAATGCGACTTCTTTTCGGATTGCCTACAATCGAGGTTCACAAATTGTTCTTTGGATATCACTGGACTAATATCGCAATGCACTTGGCTAGCTGACGCTATAAGCGGTTTTACAAATTGCTCCAGCAAAGAGTGGCTAAGAGAAGTCAGGTATTGTTTTCAATCATACTTTGTACCAAACTTGGACTCCGAAGCTAACACAACTTGCTCCGAGCTCACGAATAAGATGAATTCAGAGTCTTATGACCAATGCCTACGTCTAACTACTGACAACTTGGACTTTTGTGATCTAAGCGAAGAAGATAAAGCCAAGGTTAGATCATCCTTCTTTTCAACATTCAGCAGTGAGCTTCGAAACAACATTAATTCCACGTTGGCATGGATGGAAAACTGCTAGATGACGATTCATGTAAGGCCTACGTAAAGTCTCCGTTCAGCATATCCATGCACTGCGCACCCAGTTTTTGTACATACATGTACAAGTATTTATAATTAAAATTTTATCTTTTTAAGTCCATACCTTCGAGTTTTGATCTTAAAGATTTTTTCCTCAAACATGTTATTAGATAAGTACACAAATGAATAATATAGTCCTTGTTTCAATTCGTACATACATGTATAAAAAGATTTCAATATAGCAATCTTCAAGTTGGTAATATTCTCACGATTGTCTTAAGATTATCAGACTATGAAGGGGTGGGGGTGGCGGTAGGGGTGTTAGCAAATAGGAAGAAATTGTATTTACTAATTTTGTATACCTTACATACTCTTTAAAGTTAATATGCCAAAAATGATTTTTTGACATCTGTAGCTGTATATATATGTTACAGGGAATAAGTGTAATCAGGGATTTCATGTAATTCCTGAAAGGTTCAGTGATTACGTGTAATCCCTGGTCATTTTAGGGATTACATGAAATCCCTAAATTTTTAGGGATTACATGTAATTCCTAAAATATTTTAGCATTTTTAAAACTTATTACCTGACGGCCAAAAACCATATAAAAATGATGAAATTGCTATATGATAGATATTTTACATGTTCATAACATAAAATCCTATTACCGAAAGAGACAAATGGTTACATATATAATCAGAGAAGGATTATGTTAATTTAAGATTGATAGGAAAATGATATGTAAGAAAAATTCTTGAGCGGACAATTCGGTTTTTGATCCACTGATATGACTGTAATACATGTACTCGGTAAAATAATATATGTATGGAATCTAGATTGGACTATGTAAAGCCCCCGTTCCACTGCAATCCCGCTGTACCTACGTTCATTCCCGACCTCGATAATTGCCAGGTCGGGAGAGAACGGCTCTTAGTCGTATCTTGGTCTGGTACAGCGTATATGTTGGTCCCAAATCGATCGGTATTAGAGCGGGCACGCTTTAGAGGTCGGGAAAAGTTTCCCGTATTTTTTTTCAACCGGTTGAAAAAATACGGGAAACTTTCCCGCTCTCTTTTTGGTCGTGAAATAGTCGGCGCTTGGTCGGGATAGTCGGGAGTACAGCCTAGGTTAATCGTGTCCTGGTCGGGAAAGAGCATGGCTTGAGCGTGGTCTGATCGTCATTTAACTTCACCCCGCTCTCTTCACGCATAAGATACGCTTTAATTACGCCCTGTTCCCGATCTTTACCCGTCTATTCTACGCTCTTACTACGATCTATCCACTACAGATTCAATGTTTGAAATTGTTTTAATATATGAAGTGTTTTATATGAGAACAATTGAAATAAATATGCGAGTATTATTATATGCGAATATAACGAGTTTAAAAAAAAACTATACAAATCTATACAGCTTTGGGTTTGTAATTACTATTGAATATAGATTGTATATCCCAATTAAGGTAATAATTAATGTTTTGCTCGTATGTCATTTTGCAAAGAAAAATGATTGTCTCCATTAAGTTTCCTTTCCCATGTTTTCCTGCCACTTTTTGGGCCTTTGTCGGGGTTTCAGCAATATTTTCAAGATACTTTCAGTGGCGTAGCTAGGGCAAAATTAAGTGGTTGCTTTTAATGATGCAGGGGCTCTTTAAGGACTCAATGAGACAGAGGAGGAGTTTCTGCAGAAATATCTCCCAAAACGTGATTGAGAGACAAATTTTGTCATTTTATTTCGAAAGTTTAGAAAAATTGTGGATGCTTTAGCACAAAAGCATTCTTGGAAGCTACGTCACTGACTTCAAAAACAATATTTTAGATATTTTCTTATCAGCTCTTTTCATCGTATGTTGTCATTTTCAATAGATATATTTTTTGTCTGCCATATTTTTCTATATTTCAAAATAACATTGTCAGTCTACTCTATGAAAAGATATAATCTCTTGAAATTTGATCCAACATAATAGAATATATGAAACATGTACTAGGATTTTAATTTCATCTAAGGTACCTTTATTCTGTCATTGTAATCCGCTTTGAATAATTGCCATGTCAAGCACTATAACGTGAATTTCTTGTTATATTTTACATTGTATTTTTCAACATATCCATATATCCACTTTCACTTAAATTTCGTAATCATCTTCATACTTTTTGAAAAAAAATATTCATTTTTATATTTCCCATGGACGTGTGTTTCATTTTAATAATTAATTCAAAAATAATAATGATCGATACTTATTATGGAGTTATGTATACGAAATTATATTTTACTTAATTAAGAAATAAACGTAAATATTATTTCGTTTTAGAGGGTCAATTTAATAAATGATAAAAGGCACTATTAGAAACCTGTTTTCTATCGTCGGTCCTAAATAGTATAGAAAGCGAGGAATTTCAAATAAGATTCGGCTGATTGCACACAGTGTGCTCAAAATATCGAAACGTCCAAATCAAAAACACGGAGTAGACATACACAGGAAGAGACGCATAAGGGACAAGGAGCACCAAATACGACATCAAAACACGGAGTAGACATACACAGGAAGAGACGCATAAGGGACAAGGAGCACCAAATACGACATCAACACACCAAACAAACAAACACAAAATACTAAACATATATCAACGTGCTAGACCTGTAATAGGTAATTGGGGCAAACTTGGGAAGGTCATCTGTCATTAGAAGCAAATTTTGTAGTTATCTATTATCCAAATGTGTCGTAAGGAGAATACACAACGTAACGGCTTATGAAAAGCATTTTGGCTGGATGCATCACTGATGAGAATCTAATATTCGAAACGTGTGTCTGATGCATGAAAATTAATTTGAAATTTTCTTCAAGAAGGTATGGAGTTGGAACTTTTCTGTATTAATAACATAAACACTTACATGTATTTCTTGTTGCAGTGTGGGGCAGTTAAAATATTCCCCGTGACTTGATTTGACTTGTCACACATGCCCTTTGCCGTGTGGAGCTCGTAAAAAAGTTCCCCGCGAGTGGTTTGACAGAAAGTGGTTTGAATATTTTCCCTGACATGGTTGACATAGTACTTTCTATATAGATGAAACCATAGACAGTGCATGTATTATTCTTTATATATTGTTTTCATTTTCTGCATGAACGTCGACGGCGGGTTCGGCTTGACAACAGGGGATGCTTAATCCTCCTGGACACCTGGTCCAGCATCTAGCTTGCTAGAGATCCGTCGATGCTCAATTAGGTGCTCTATTGTGAGTGCTGTTAAGAGTATCGTCAGGATCTTCGTTAACTCATTGATGTTTGTTGAATGTATTAATTACTTCTTTCCAGCTCTGTCGCCTGAAAGAAGCTTTGTTCCGTCCCTTTGTCAATTTGACATCATATATATTTTTTTCCTATTTCGGAAACTTGCCATTTCATCGAAAAATATCAACGAAATTAAAGGAGGTTAACATCTTTGCACCATCCCTCCGATGCTATTTTGAACATAGATTTTTTGTGGATATATTACTGAATCGACCCAACAAGAAATTTTAGCCGCACACTCTCTGTAAAGTAAATGCACAAATTCTAAAAATAAAAGCAGAGGGCGCTAGTTAAATTTATTTGGGCGGCTTATGAAAAACATGTTGGCTGGAAGCATCACTGAGAATTTTCAAATATTCGAAAGACGTGTCTGGTGCATGAAAATTGGTTTGAAATTTTCTTCATGAAGGTATAGAGTTGGAACACTTCCGTATTATTTCTAACTATGGCTAAAAGAATCTTTTTACTCTCTTCTTGGCTGTTCTTCGTGGTATTTACTTAGGACGAAAAGTTTTGAACAATCGATGGTTTTTAAAAGGAGGTGACTAGATGCAAATACATGTAATGTAACTTATATCATCTCATTAAGAAGAACCGGATGTGACAGTTCTACCGAATTGAAGCGGCGGGTGTTGCATGCAAGCAGGAAATGCTTACTCTTCCTGGGCACCTGGTCTCACTCTCATATCGGGAGTCCGCTTCTTTTGATGTGGTGGAGGTTTTTGTTATTTGCTTTGGTTTCTGTTTTATCCTGATTTTGTACGCCTTCGGTTTCTGATTTTGTGAATTATCGATTTTGTGCTGTATACAGGGATATGGTCATTATCCATATTTGTCACCAAGCTTCTTTAAATTTCTCTCTCTCCTTAATTCTGTATCATTTAAAAACAATTGGAGTCCCACCTTGGCACAGGTATCTACGGAAGACCGTAGGTGACAGGTATGAATTATAATTTATCTGGTGACCGCCACATTATTATAAATAGTGACCGCCGGGTAATTTACAGTAGAAAACAAAAACCAAAATCAATACATTACATAAAGTAACTGCTCTGTGTTGCTAAATTCATCCTCTCGCTAAATCTCTATAATATGGCAGGAGCAAAATAACCAGATGAAATGTGAGAAAAGATTATCTGAAGGCCGTCAGATAAATTAATCGCGGCCGGCAGATAATTATTAATTCAAATTCTTTCAAGCGCGGATCTAGAGGGGGGGGGGGGGGGGGGTCGGGGGGGGGGGGGGGGTCCGGACCCCCCTGGAATTTTCGAAACATTGCTAAGTTTTTGTTATTAATATACATATTTCATAAGATTAGGTCCCAATTCCCCTTTTGTTGTCATAATATTTGAAAAATATATCATGAATTTGTATTAGAAATCTTTTCATTTTGATAATATTTTGCCGTCAGTATTTTAAAATTTTTCTCTGGCTCGCTTCCACTCGCCAGAATTTAGTATATACATGTACGATATTTTCGAATGATGCTGCGCTTTCCTATTCGGTATACAACACATATACATTACTTCTAAGCCAATAAACAAGGGCACTAAGGAAACGAAAAGAAACTGAAAAAGACACGAATAGTGGATTTTATTCTAATTCTTGGAAAAAGATTTCGCTGGCGCGCTATCGCTGCCATTTGTTGTATTTGCATATAAGAACTTACAATCAAATTTTAAATCAATTAAGTACTATGATGTGAAAATTCAAATATTAAGCTGTTTGCTCGCTATTGCTCTCCAGTCACCTTTTTTTTTTTTTTAATAATTAGAGACAGAACTGACAATCATCAATCAATAACTTATTTTCTTGCGTTTACTTAATTTTTTTCCTTTTTTTTTTTTTTTTTGCTCTTCAAAAAATTTGAACTTTAAGACCCCCCCTGAAAAAAATTCCTGGATCCGCCCATGTTCTTTATTTCCAAAAGACAATTTGTCTTATAGGACATGACATTATATACAAAATACAAAATATAAGTGTGGCGAATGAACAGAGACTATAGCACGAAACAACATAATAGTGTGGCGAATGGACAGAGACTTAAGCACGAAACAACGTACAATTGATCTAATGACAACTTAAAACTAGATCAATATAAAATACATAGATATTTTTGATTATATTTTTATCAGATATGACATGGCATAATTCATTTATATGAATCTAGGTCATAGTTCAGATGAGACTGTTTAATATAAATCATTATGACAATTCTCACACATGATAATTTTAACTAAATAAGGCTTGACCTTAAGTCAAAGCCATGCTTAATAAATTTCCCTAAATTACTTAGGTCCTTCACATTGTTAGTACTTAGAAGCTGTACAAATTTGAACACAGAAGGTTTTTTCCAATAATAGCTCTTTATAAATCTTTTTTCGCAAATAAGAATAAATGTGACAAAATTATATGATGGCGGTCACCAGATAAATTATAATTTAAAGCTGTCACCTACGATCATATCTTGGACAAGAAAATTACAAAAAAAGCATGTGGCGTCGCCTTGAATAAATTTAATGAAGAAATGAAAATGTACATGTATCCTAAATCTAGCCAAACATAATCATTACTATTACATGATGGAAACACAGTGCACACTGAAGAGTATACCACACCTACAGAGAGTGAGAAACATAGAAGTTAATTGTGCAACAGAGAATACAATAGAATGATCAATATATTCGTTCTGCAAAAAAGCAAAAGTGAATTAAGAAACTAATCTAATATCTTTTTCTATTGATGCAGTTATCACCCGAAAAATTGCACGGAAAACTGCATCAATGCGCGTAGCGCAAAACAAAGGAGGGTATTCCAACAAACTAGGTTGCAGCATCCAAAACAAAACTCCAAAACACCCATGCAAAAACACAGAGCAGACACGCACATAAACAGACGCAAAAAGGGACAAGGAACACCGACGCACAACATAGAATCATTAAACACAAAGGACCACACAAAAAACCAACGAGAACAATGGGCAAACCGGTGGCGACTTTGGATGGCCGTCTGCCACGCTAGTAGCAGAGACTTTGGTTATCCGGAATACGTGCGCACAACCCTCCCACTTTCCCGATTATCCAGAGGTCTCGAAGAACGCACAATTGTGCACAAACCTCCTCACCGTAAGATGAGCATACAAACAGACAGCGTGACGCAGTTACCATAGAAACACACAGATGGCTTTGTAAATGGATATAAAAAAAACAGCAAAATGTTTTATTCTCGTAAATACAACAAGTGCATTGAAGAGAAAATTTTCAACAGAATGCATACGAAATGCAGTCTGTGCTCTGTCGGCAGTAGCGAGTTCATCCATCAGATCACCCGAGGGGTCCGAATGAAATTCAGAAAGGACAGGTGGTCGGGGACTTGTCTTATCTAAAGAGGTTTCGACAGGGCCAGTAATGGAGTCCTGTCACCACAGTCGGTCAGAGTGCAATTCTTAAGAATGCGCTGGTACAAGGTTGTAGATTGGTCAAGTACCAAGCCAAGTGCCCGTCTGGTGACAGAAGGATCATATCCACGATATAAAAGGCGTTTGATGTTAAACGTCTTCAAATAAGATAAATAAACCTGATAAATTTAAGGCATGGACCAGACATGCACGTTTCGGGTACTAAACCCTCGTCAGTGATCCTCAGTCTAAACAATGTAATATGACCAAAAAGTATGAAAATTATTATGTCCAAAAATGTACCAAAAGACGTAGCAGAATGGGTGGGATTTGATGCTACAGAACCCACGTTTTAGAAATTTCAAAAATGCGTTGAAGAGACAGACGATCAACCGAAGTTGATCGAATTTGGCTACATGTGCTCTCGGGACTCTTGATGACTGTTACACAATTTCGATGGTAATTATGTCTACCTATGATTCTTCTTATTTTGTTAAATATGTCACCATAAAATGCAGGTTGTGAAATACCCGATGTAATATACTCTGTTGCTTGTATGGGTCCGAATTTCAAAAGAAGTTGATCATAATTTTTACTAGTTTATGAAAGCGAAAACCTTGACTTAAAAGTTTCTTTGTAATTTGTAAATTTCTACAATGAAAATCCAAAACATGCTCTAGCATACCGGATGAGCTTTGAAATGTAAATACCGCATGACGGTAATCTCGGAACATCACCGTCAAGCCAGGGAAAATATACTATGTTGAACCCAAAATCATCTCTTACACACTTGTAAGAATCATTCCATTAACAATTTTGATATTTAGGTCCAAAAATGGTGTTCGTAACATTTGCCTTGTTTAGAGTCAATTCTTGCGGATGAATGACATTTTTATCCTTTTTAAAAACAGGATTGTCGATAGTAAGAATATCATCCATGTACCTTGTAGTATCAATGAAACATTTCAAATCATCATGTTTTATTTGCTTTTGAAAATTTTGGATTAATTTTTTTTTCATACATGTATAAAAAAATTAATCTGCAACAAGAGGCGCACATTAAGTACACATATAGGGATACCTACAATCTGCTTGTAGAGTTTCTCACCAAATCTTACATAAATGTTGTCCAAGAGGAAGGACAAGGCAATACACAGGTTTACAGAATAATACTTAAGTTTCCATTATGTATCCATTTTTGGGGAATTTCATTCATAGCTTTACTACTCTTTATTCTATATTTTAAGTGTGAAAATGTTAAACTATTTCGATATTTCGACGAAAAAAAAAACATTGCGAGATTAACTAAATGTTGATATCGACCAAGGTTTTTTTGGAAAGCTAGAAAGACTGTTGGATCTTATAACAATATATCCCCTCACTGTATTTCGTAAGCTATATGACTGCGCAGTGATACAACAGCCTCCCAAGACAAAAAAAATTTATGGCAGGCGATATGGCTCAAACAGCGAACGATCCTCTCTCTCTCTGTCTTTGGAATAAGACCAGTTTGAGAGATCCTACTCACAGCTAATGTTTTAGTAAGTAGATAATGGAATGGTACCCTTGAAATTTTAAGCAAACATTAACAAATCGTACTTTCAGATACGAGTTTATTCGTGTTTGAGAGAATCCCTGGTTCTAAAAAAGTGCTATAAATAGACCTCCGTGAAAATTTTCGTTCATCCATGTTAGAACAAAATTTCTTAGCCTAGCTATCAGAATCTCTTCTTTCTTTCGTGAAAATAACAATAGGAATGAAATAATTCCAAAATTGAGATGGGATTAGATTCCCGGGGAGTGTAGGCATCTCCTGTTTCCAGCAACATCCGTCTTTTAAATTTTGTAGGCCGTGCAGAAAAAAAAATCATATTCGGTGGTTGTTTTCTAAGGTTCGAATTACCTGCTAGTATTACAGTCTGATTAAAATAATACGTTTCAGGTTCCGCTCACTTAACGCATTTGATAATTTAATAAGATTGCTTAGAATTTATTAGAATGTAATAAAAGCATATGAGATCCCTCTTTCCAGAATGATCAGTGATATTCTACATTGTGATTGAATGGCTGTCATCATCACCAAACGAGACATACTTACCTGGTATGTGCATCAAAATGTACATCGAGACAATCACCGAATTTGACAGGTTTCCAAGGAGCTGTTGCGACGGGTGTTGCTTGCAATCAGGAGACGCTGACTCTCCACGGGCACCTGGTCACACTTCGGAATTTTGTTCATTCCGAGGCTCGCAACCGTTCCTATGGAAAATCTAACGATTTTGCCTTGCCTTCTCGACTATGAGACTGAATAACTGATGGGTACTTCTGTAATGTTTATTGCTAGTTTATGTACTGAGTGGGTACTATTCTCTCGTAGTGTTGCTTTTGGAAGGAATAGTGTTCGAGTGTCATGAATTTTGGTTTAGTTCTTCACATGAATTCAATATTAATTGCAATATACTTCGGATATGTGTCTTTTATTTTTGCCCACTTCGATAACTGATATTTATATTAATGCACTGTTTATAACGTCATAATGCTGAGGAACGTGACTTTGTTTAGGAAAAAGCAGTAGTGCCCGGGTGTCGGGCAGAAAGAAGTCATGCCCAGTTATTTTCTTCTAATTGTATATTTTGAACATATATCTAAAATATCTTCCAATGTGGAAGACAACGAGATGTTGCTATAACATTTTATCATCAAAAACATTTCTGAATATATAACAATAACAGATTTAAATGTTTCAACTCTATACCTTCTTTAAGAAACTTTCAAGTCATTTTCTGCACCAGACACGTACATATTTCGAATATTAATGCCTCGTTCACACGTTATCATCAGTGATGCTTCTAGCGGAGCCGCCATAACTCATTTTAGTAGCGCCCTCTTCTTTTATTTTTTTTTAATTTAAAATCGTACATTTGCTTTACAGAGAGTCTGCGGCTCCTACGTCAGTCGCTCATAAATGTACCCTTGGTTCATTATTTGTTTGTTTTTTGTTTTTGTTTTTTTTTTTTGGTTAGTTACATTGTCTTCAGAGCGAATGTGTTGTAGTTTGAACTTGATCTGGAATAGCGTATTAACTGCGATATGAAAACACCATGGGCAGGGTCGAAGGGATGTTACTCCTTAGGAAAGAAACATTTGAAATTTTGAAGTTAATTTAGAGTCGTAACTTTTGCCATATATAGAAGTATGTAAATGACCATTGTTGTCAAAAGATAACATGAGATCTAAATATGAAATAGAGCAAATGCTTTCGTTGGCTTCTTTCACTTCTACTACTCGCGGATAGATTGTGCTAAGGTAATCAGCAAGATTTGGATTACAAATTAAATATGCTTTTTTCATTATACTTCTTTAATTAATATCTGCAATGGAATTAATGTAAAAAGGTGTTAAATCTAGAGGTCTCAAACTTGGCATGTGTGATGTATGTTCATTGTATTTGTATTACTCATTGATTTTTAAAGTCATGGCTCAAATGTCAAGGTACAAAGAGGTAACAGATACCTACAGTATAGCTACGAACAAGCAAATACTTGATAATTTTATGTTGTTTTTTTTTTTTTTGCAAAATTAATTTAAATGATCACTGTATAATACATTGACTTCTAATAAAATTACGTATCACTGGTTAAATTTTGGTGACATTGTATGTACCATGGATAGCCCATGAAAGCCTAGACGTTAACCGCAATATTTTCACATGATGGTGATGTTCCGTGATATATACATGTACTATAAACAAACACGGTGACAAAGTAACATGTATATCATTATCCCTTTCATTTGATTTTTAATTCATATTGGGGATGTGTGTTTGACTTTCATTCACAAATCATAAACCTGGTCAAGATACTACGTACATTGTAAATTTACCTTACTTGCGTTTTGATTCTTCGCGCATTCTTTGCAAAGTAAATGAATTCATTTCATATGAATTTCATCTAAGGCACAACTGGCTGTGTAATAAAGATATTCAATATGATGAAAATCATTTCAAGGAATGCATGTATAGCCTGCGAAACATAGCAACACTTAGGAATCACTTTATATAGGGCGTGACAATGAGTCCAAGTGTGATAGACAGACGGACGGACGGACAGACAGACGGACAAATTGATCCCTATGTGTCGCTATGCTTCGCAGGCGACACAAAAATGGTATAAAAAATTTAGAATTTAATACATTTGTCAACCACTTGACGTCGATGCTATGGCAGACGACATGACACGTAGCGAGACTTAGCATATAACTTTTAGGCTGATAAGCCCTACGTAGCGGCTCAATGAGCGGTCCGTTCAGCTACGTAGTTTAAGTCAGCGCTATTGAGCAGCTACGTTCCTGAACGCACCCCTGTGTGTATCAATGATGTGAATTAAGGTGGGTCCCTACTCGTGGATTTAACAGATGAATTTTGTATTTTAAGGTTATTTTCTATACATATTAGTCAAAATGACATAATGAACACAGACATAGATAGGTAATTTTGTTTTCATTAAAGATGCAGACTATTAAAGAAAGGTACCCTAACACTTAAAAATTTAGAAATATCAAATATCCATCATATGTTTTTGAACACTCCAAATTCAGTGATGATACGAATATGTTTATTCATTTTGTTTTATTTTATGATATCAAGTCATATAGAAGAAATACAACACATAAAATGATATTGTAACATAAATCTAAGTATGATATATCTCCAAACATTAGGGTACCCCCTTATAATTTCATAACATTTTTGACCAAAAATATGTACTAAATCCAACTTTTTGCATAAAAAACCAGATGAATTTTTTTCATTTTGTAATATTTCATAAAATTATATATGTAGATAAAGAAAAAATCACATACAGGTACACAGTTTTTGAAATGATCAAGGTATGGCTCAAAACATAGGGGTACCCCTTATAATGTTATCATATTTTCGACATATAATATAAGGTATATCACATTTTTGTGCAAAAAACAACAGATGGAATTTCTTCAAATTGGATCATTTTATACGATAATGTATACAGGTATATAGATGGTGAAAAAATCGCATACAGGTATACAATTTTATAAATGATCAAGATATGGCTACAAACATAAGGGTACCCCCTTATAATTTTATCACATTTTCAACTAAGAAATTATACTATATGATTGGTGTGGACATTGATAGATTGCACCATCTTTTGCCTCTTTTGGCATTTAAGATCTTCTGTCTGTTTTTTTTTTCAATGCGCTGGCTCGTCCCTCGCCATTGTAAAACGTTATACGCAGACTGCTGCATATAAGGAAAAACCTATAACGGTTCGAGTAGGGAGCCAACTTAAGTCATTGTTCTCGCTATCTCCGTCTGTTTTATCCAGTTTTCTTTGTATTTTGCTGTGACCACTGTATAATCGTTGGGAATCTTCTTCTTAACTATGTCATAGCCTTATTAGGGCAACTTCTTAACGTGAAGGTAATCACGCGAGCGTTATAACCTTCACAACTTTCACAATAATATCATGGATTATACATTTACATTAAAATAAAAGAAGAGAGGGGATCTCAAACAAGACCCTGTTGCAGCACCAACAGCAAAACTCCAAAACACCCGATGCAAAAACACAAAAGACGAGCATACTATGACACGGAAAAGAGACACACGACATAGTCAAACAGAAAAGACTACACATAAACCGACGAGACCAATGGGCAACCCATGCCGACTTTGGACGGCCATTTGTCACGCAAGTAGCAAATGGTGTGGTTATCCTAGATTACGTGCGCACAACCCTCTCACTTCTCCAATTACCAAGACGTCTGGACAGCTCCCGTCATGGAGTCCCGTCGTCACAGTCAGTCAGAATGCAAGTCTCAAGGATGCGCTGGTACAAGACTGTAAATTCGTCAAGTACCAAGTCTAGTGTCCGTCTGGTGACATTAGGATCATATCCACGGTATAAAAGGCGTTTGATGATTGTGACGCATTTTCGATGGTTATGCTGCCTACCTTTGATCCCCCTAATTTTGTTTATCATATCACCATAAAAGACAGGTTGTGTAATACCAAAAGTGATGTACTCTGTTGCGTGTATAGATCCAAATTTTAAGTTGACTGTAATTTGTGAAATTTCCAGAAAGTCTTAACTAGTTTATGAAAGCGGAAACCTTGACCTACAATGTAAAAGTTTTTTTGGTAATTTGTAAATTTCTATCGTGAAAATAAAAAAAATTCAGTACATGCTCTAGAGTACCGGATGAGCTGTGATATATAAATGCCGTATGACGGTAATCTTGGAACATCACCGTCAAGCCAGGGGAAATTTACTATGTTGAATCCAAAATCATCCCTTTTGTCAAATACACTTGAATGTATGATTTTTCCGTTTACAATTTTGATATTTAGGTCCAAAAATGTTGTTTCTGTATTTGAAACATTTGTATGTTTAGTGTTAATTCTTGTGGATAAATTCCATTCTTATATAATTCAAAAGCTGGATTGTCAATTGTTAGAATATTATCCAGATACCTAGAAGTATTATTGAAACATTTCAGATAATCAAATTTTCTTTGCTTTTGAAGATTTTGGATAAATTCTTTCTCATAAATGTATAAAAATAAATCTGCAACAAGAGGCGCACAGTTAGTACCCATAGAAATTCCTATGACCTGCTTGTATAGATCCTCAACAAATCTAACATAAATATTGTCCAAATGGAAGGACAAGGCATCACACAGGTTACTATATGTCAATGATTTGTATGATTTGTAGTCTGTCGAGGAAAAGAAACACCCTCGATTCAGATGTACAAATATAAGTTTTCCGCTCTCGATCAAAACACCATTTAATGAGATTAGATAGTAGGTCAGGATAAAAATATAAAGTGTTATAAGATTCATATTAAGTATTTTATTTAAAAAAAACTTTTGAAAGATGTTATGATTACGGGTTGAAGAGGTAGGAGTACAGATGACGGAATACGTTGAATATCGATCGAAAATGCACAAAAAATGCATCATTTTACACATTTTTACATTTATTATGCTTCTGTTACCTTTTCATTTCAAAATTGGATAAGCGAAATTAATTTTGAGGTTATTATGTCAATATAATAGGCAATTCGGAAACTGAAAAACGGTTTTATTTCGTTCTTCTCAGCCACTTATGTAGCTTTCTGGCGCGAAATACACACGGTGTAGAAATAGACAACTTTCTCTTTTATTTCCTTCCAAACGGTTAAATATTTGATCGGAACACACTCTGAATAGATTGTTCCGTGATATAAAATGAAGAAGATGGCAATATAACCTACTTTATCGCTCTAGAGGCAAATTTAAAAGTAGTCATTCCCCCCCCCCCCCTTTTTTCATTTTTCGTCTGTGGGACATTGTTCCCCCCCCCCCCCTTCAAAACCCCACTTGGCCAGAAACTGTGTTTTATTTATATACACCTTTGGTGAAAGTGGCATTGTAAAGCGAAGGAGGGAACGATGTTGTATAAAACTTTTCCGATTTCCATTGATTTCTGTGTAAAAAATGCTTATTTTGACCCAAATATCGGTCTTATATTGCATAAATTATCTCATCTGACAGCAGAGTCATGTGTGGACAAAGTTACTTGAAATTTCTACAGAAAAAAATTCTCAAATTTTGCATTTTGAAACGACTTTTCAGGGCAGATTTTACGTCTTATCTTAACAGCTCCGTTACATCGTTCCTGTTTAGAACCGTTTCACATGTCTAGTTACGTGTTCTTTAATAGCAGTAAGTGCTGACGTCAGATTTCTAGACAAAATTGTAGTGGAGCTAGAATTAGCAATAAATCGAAATTTGTAAGGAGACTTGTGCAGTTTCGGTATGCAATAGAGTGTTGGGAGATACAATTTAGAAATAGAGATATTGAATGAAGACAGTTCACTGTTATGCTTGCTCAAAATGTAAGATTAGACGAAAGTTCCGAAACCAAAGTTGATATGTAGTAACGTTTTCAAATGATAAAACTGTTTGAAAAAAAAACGCAATCCCATTACATTAAAAATATCCAATCACATCAAGTGGCTGAGAAGTTGTTATGATATGATACCGTGATGACGACTGTCGAGTTGTGATTGTTTACAAATACTTTCGTGGTATGTAAGGAGCTGTTAAGATAAGGCGTAAAATCAGCCCTGAAAAGTGGAATTTTGAAAATTGAAATTTCAAGAACTTTTTTACGTAAATTGTATACCTATACTGCATACCATCAGAATATGAAGTAAATTTTTATCTGTTTTGCATATTATTGCTAATTTTGGGGTCAAAACTTCTCTTTTTCTCATAGAAATAAATAGAAAACGGAAAATTTTTTTGAACATTGTTCCCCCCGGATATACAGAAAGCCACTTTTACTGGAGATGTACATCAACGATACAATTTTTTTTGGCAAAGTGGGGTTCTGTATCTCCGGGGGGAACACAACCCCATAGACGAAAAACCAAAAATGGAAAGGGGGTGCATTTTTTAAGAATCGACCTTTTCGACCATAAAATATGGCACATTTGACTATTTTCCCTCTTTAATCCATCAAAAAAATGTAACCTAAATATGACTGAATGAAATATACAAGAATTAGAAATGAAATAAGCAAGAATAATGTTCATTTCTCCGCCAATGTGTATTTCGCGCTTATAGAGATTTTTACCTTAAGTCTAGGCTGACAATTGACACTGGACGCCGACGATTTGGGGGAGTTCTCAAAATAATTTTTTTCAAGTTTAGAGAAAATTTCTGTCTGCCTAACTGATAATTCAAATCATATTTGAGCAGTTTTGTTTGGTGTTTTATATTCTTTCTACAAGTAAATTTATTCCTTTTTACTAGTTCGTCTTTCAAACAAAATTTTAAAGAGAAACACAAAATTAGTGTTTTTTCACATTCTTCGAAAGCATTGTTGTGGATAGATCCTCAGGCTTAGGAAGTCTATAACGTATTGTCTTCTGAAAAGCTGTCCCCCTCGCCCCCCCCCCCCCCCCGAGAATAAATAGTACAACTTTTTAGTGGCCGAAAATAAACATTCTTTGTTATATCTTGTATACTGATTTTTTTCCGTATTACATCCCGACAATGCCCTTCCAAACCTACGCACTATCTCATGAAATTGTGTTAAAAAGTTGCTCACAGTTAATGACTTTATATTTAGAAAAAAAAAACAACTAAAAGATGTGAAGAGGAAATTCAATAATATAAAATTTGAAAATTTGAAAAAAAATTTAAAACACCATTTATAATACCATGAGTTACTGGAAAATAATTGATTACTAGTCTTGGACTCTGGAAGTAAAATTCATATTAATTAGTGTCTGATCCCCCCTCCATTTATAGTCGTCACCCAATCTTTAAAAAAAGGTAGATTTTAGAGCAAACACTTGATAGATAAACATGTAGCTAAAATATATAAATTTTTTACGCATATTAGTGATATTACAGATTTACTTTTTTCGAGTAGTAATGATTTTATTCCACCAACTTCTAAAATCATTTGGCAATATCTCCAGCGATTCAAAGCGGGTCCAGGGTAGAACCCGCTTTCAATAGGATAAACATCCTGAAACCCCCCCCCCCCCCCCCGCCAAAAAAAAAAAAAAATCCGCATTGGTTATTTTGAATGGAAAATGAGCACCAGTATAGCAGTTTCAATGAACTATCTATTTGAGAACAGCGATTGTCAGGGTTTTTATTTGATCATGTAACACTAACTTGGCATTTTTTTAGAGAGGACATGCGCCACTACGCCCCTACCCCCCCCCCCCCCCTCAACCTCTAAATTTGCCAATGTTTTAACTTAATCATCATACAAAATATATTTGTATAGATGTTTATTTATCCTTGCCCCATGTGCCCCCTTGTCCTATATACCATAAGGCATAACAAGGAATAAGTAAGTAATTAACATACAAATGGAGAAAAAGAGGAGAAAGGCGAGCACAAGCAGGTCATTGTTTCCAAATAAAAAGGATGGATGTTGCTCAATTCGCACCTCATCTCAAAATTGTGAGTAACAGCGCAAGCTGCGCATATCTAACACAAATATGTTCTCGAATTCGATTCTAATTACAATAATTATATGTCTATGTAAAGCGCAAAACAGACGACACATACAAATGATACATGTACATTATGCAGCGCTCAGCAAATGCCGCTCCCCCTTTCTGACCCAATTCTGGATTTCTTTCAAATTGTCTTGCCCCTCAATGCGGAGGGCAGTGGCGGATTCAAAGGGGGGGGGGGGGGTAGGTTCCCAAAGGCAAATCATAGTTAACACGATAAATTTCAATCTAAAAAGAGTAAATTTGAGTAAATATAATAAATTTCATTCACGAAAATGAGTCCTAACGAAAAAGATGAAATGCTGGTTTCCTTACCAGGGCTCTGCCTTGGACCCGCTGAGGACCTAAGCGGTCCCCAGGCCCCTCGTCAATCCCCCCTCCTCAACTAAAATGCTGGATCCGCCACTGGAGAGGATGGAGAGTGTTCAAGCCTGAAAAATATTCTACGCATAGATCTCAGCATGAGGTGGTACTTACTGACTTGCCCGTCCCCTCTCCTCCCCTCTAACCCCCCCCCCCTCTTGATAATCGTCCAAACGGCGTGAAACGCATTGTCTTCGTCTCTTGATATGAAATTATATTCATTTTCGATTTCTTGTTTTGAAATCACCCCTACAGGTAAAGTCATCGTCCGTTCTCAATCGTCAGCGTAGACTTTAGGTAAAAATCTCTAATAGGCTTACATTGTAGCCATTGAATACAAAATGAGACCGTATTTTAAGTTCCGGATTGCATTATTTACCGATTAAAGGAAATGGAACGTTCGAAATCTATTTCTGATACACAATGTAGACATATTTGATGTCTTTTAATTTATATTTATCCATTTTTGGTAAAATATTCTAAAATTTTTACGTTTTTTGTCGATATTATCGGTTTTTAAATCCGTGCACCCCTACCTCTTTCGACCTTAATTTTAGAATCTTAAGGTTTATTTAACAAAATGTAAAACATGTAAAAGGTCTGCAAATACATTATATTTCAATAATGATTAATATTTTTCTGTATACGATTCGCCATGAAGAAGAAATGTCACGAGATTTAGGGCTAAATAGGGCCCTTATCTTAACAGATCCTTTCATCGGTCTTCTACTTTTGAGAAGTAATCTGGTCGTTTCAGTATGAAACGTGTTAAGGTTATGATGCTGTAAAGCAATATAGACTTCACAAAGAGAAGATATCATAGGATGACCCCTTTCGATTTTCAAGGCAAAATTGTAAAGACAATGGTGAACACAACGACCAACCCCAATAATGTAGAATAAACAAACCTTACTTATTTATCTTACAAATCGACTTATTTATCTTAAAAATCGACTTATTTATCTTAAAAATCGACTTATTATAAACATCTTACAAGTCAAGATATTAATTAAGAGTCGAAAATTCAAAGAAGGCTGGAAATGAAGATTCTAATTTTACCATACCTGGTCAATCAAGCATGAAATATATGTCAGATGCAGCATCTGAACAGTGCATTGCAGTAAGCATCCTCAGATACATCACCCACACAAGTTTTTTTTATTGATCTAGGACTTAAAATAGGCTGGAAATGGACCTGTCCTATTTTACTTAAGGCATTAGATGTATAATGAGAGATAATTGGTTCACCAAATTATTGAGTTTTAAATTCTAAACTTATGACATACATGTAGTTAGAAATTTCAATATTTTGGACAGGATCTCTTCATTATATATCTAATACCTTAACCTGATGGCTCAAGCATGGAATGTTGGTCAGATGCAGCATCTGTACCATGCAATGCATTAAGCATCCTTAGATGCATCATCCACACAAGTTTGATTGATGTAGGGCTCATAGTAAGGCAGGAATGGACCTGACGTCCCATTTTACTAAACATGGTCACTCAAGCATGAAATGTATTTCAGATGCAGCCTCCATACCATGCATTGTTGTAAGCATCCTCAGATGCATCATCCGTGCAAGTTTGGTTGGTGTAGGACTTAGAGTAAGACAGGAATGAACCTGTCCCATTTTACCTAACCTGCTCACTAAAGCATGAAATGTATTTCAGATGCAGCATCCGTACCATGCATTGTTGTAAGCATCCTCAGATGCATCATCCATGCAATTTTGGTGGGTGCACAATAATGAAGGACTTATAGTAAGGCAGTAAAGGACCTGTCCTATTTTACCTAACCTGCTCACTCAAGCATGAAATGTAGGTCAGTTGTAAGCATCCTCAGATGCATCATCCATGCAAGTTTGGTTTGTGTAGGACTTATAGTATGGTGTTAAAGGACCTATCCCATCTTACCTAACCTGCTCACTCAAGCATGAAATGTAGGTCAGATGCAGCCTCGGTACCATGCATTGTTGTAAGCAACCTCAAATGCATCATCCATGCAAGTATGGTTGGTGTAAGACTTATAGTTTGGCGGGAATGGACCTGTCCTGTTTTGTTTAACCTATAGTGCGGACGCTGACGATGGGGCATTAGCCCCTCTCTTCTTCGCTGAGGTGAGCTAAAACGTCTTAAAAAGGCCAAAATGCTTGACTTCAGGGTGTAATCTAAAAGAACACTACTTGATATGGCTCTCATAATTATTCTGATCTGTTCAGTATGCTTTGGTTTGAAAGATTAAATGTTTAGCATCAAATTAGAAAACTCTTGTCACATGGAAAACAAAAGTCGACATAAAAGTTATGCCCAATTATACATGTAATGAATTTCAAAAGTAAGTCAAACTCCAAGATCAAGGTCACATGGTCAAAATTTTGGTATCAATTAATGGAAAGGTTTTATCACAGGGAATGCACACTTCTACATATAAGTTCTAATATGAAAGCTTTATCACTTACCCTACAAAAGATAAACTTTTTGTTTATTCAAAGTAGGTCAAGGTCACAAGGTAAACATTTTTTGGAATCAATAGAAAGTTCTTGTCACAGGTAATACACGTGAAATATCAAAGCCCTATCACTTACAGTTACAAAATTATATGCCTCTCATTGATGCAGGACGGAATAACAAACAGGCAGACAGACACAGAAGGGATAGACAGACAGACAAAGGAGGGATGGACAGTCAGATTGACAGACAGATGAGCCAAATGCTGTGAGCATAAAAACATTGGAAATCTTTGACCCAATTATATGTCATTTTTTATCTATCTTTAGACGCACATACATGTATAATATATAATAATTTTGAAGAAACAAAAAAATGTAAATACAAATAATGTTTATAAATAATCATATATTGAGGTATCTTAATTAGATTAAATACTTCACATGGATGGAATGTCTTGGTGACAATTTATACATCCAAAAGGAAATGATGTTTTACCAGTAAGATTTATATAATCAATTTCAAACAATACAAAGTGGAGAGAATCTGGCCCCAGCATAAAAGTTCACATAAACCAGGGAGTAAGATCGTAAAAATACCATATGTTTACAATTCTACAGTACTTATTACTAAATGACTGTGTACTATACCTAGAAATGCATATAAAACAAATAAAAATATATTAATAATATAAAATAAGCATTGTAATGCATTTATGTGCATTTAATGCCATACTGGTAATGATAGTTCACTGAAAAAAGTCATGTTTAACACAGTGCTTGTCAAGGTTAAATAATACATATATAATAATTATACATACTTAATGGTTCAATTCAACAATCTTATCCTTCAAATAATATTTGCTCATTAGATTTCAATAGACTTCTTTAATAACAAAATAATATCTCATACTATTTCATTCCCACATAAATCCCACTTTGGTTCTTTTATAATGTTACAAAATAATATCTCATACTATTTCATTCCCACATAAATCCCACTATGGTTCTTTTATAATGTTACAAAATAATATCTCATACTATTTCATTCCCACATAAATCCCACTATGGTTCTTTTATAATGTTACAAAATAATATCTCATACTATTTCATTCCCACATAAATCCCACTATGGTTCTTTTATAATGTAATATTAGTGAACCTTGTTCTTTATGTTGATAATGCGGAAGACCCAAGCCCAAGTTGGTGGAGCGTCTTTCACACTCATGTTTGGTATATTTATCGTGATTCCACCTCCGGGGACCGGTTTGTATGACAATGTACTGTTATATCCAAAAAGTGTCACCGTAGCCTGATTGTCCACTCTTGGTGCTCCAAGTGTAAGAGTTGTTCCTCTTGGAATTGATGATGATAGCACTATCACATACAGAATATTTGCTGGTCCGAATACGGGTGTAGTGTACCTAAGAAAGTATACACATACAGGTAGTTTCATATATTAAGTAATGTAAAAATAGCAAGCATGAACAGTGTTACATGTAGTTAGTATTTCCTTTTCTGTTGATAAATTTCTATTTGCTGAGCAGCTCCTCTTTTTCTTGTGAATTGCTGGGAACATAATGTCTCAGTACTTCTCAAAGTCTGATTTATAGTACATTTAGGCATTCAGAATAAACATAAAACAATGAGTTTAAAATAAAGCCTGTACATGTATGCTTGTTCCAAGTTTTGACTGTGAAATATTCAAGACCTAATTACGAACGGTAAGTAACAGAACAGGCACAAATGAGTACTTACCATACATTTGGGGTCAAGGTGTCATTCTGATGTGACATCCAAGGATCGGTATTGTATATAGCCTCTCCATTTATCTTTAACCAGCTACCTAACTGTCTAAGTCTCTCCTCAAACACAGGAGGAATCCGTCCATCATGAGTTGGTCCCACATTGATCAGAATATTGCCACCACAGCTGAAAAGCAAAATCTTGTTGTCAGATAAAACTGTTTAAGGTGTACCCTTCCTACTCTGAATCATTCTTTTATTTGTGTTGTCTTGTATTGATATAGAACTTGATCAGTTTATGTTTTAACCTACATATTTACATAATTCTTTTCTTACCTGACAGTTTCTACCAATGTTTGTATGAGTTCATCCATAGTCAAGTAATCTGACAATGGAGCATTACGTCTGTAACCCCATGACTGCTTATCTATAGTCATCGCATTCTCCCACTTTCTCTTCTGTAATTTTCCTATAGTAAGAACAATCATCATTCTAAATGTTAAGAAGAGGATTTAGTGCCTAGGAAGTAGAATACAATCGAGGCAACTAATGAAACTAATAGTATCAAAGTCTAAACTAGACATATAGAGAGGTGTATCTAGCCTTTTTGATCCAAAATATGATTTTAAATATCTAGACCTTAAAGGTGACTACGACCCTCATTCTGTTTTGTTCTAGATAGTAAATCCCTTCAACTTTGGAGAACCTCTTGCAAGTAGAATTCAAATTGGGCTGGATCCAATCACACACTCACAAAATCCAATAAAAGCTTAAGGTATATCATTTTAAAAGTATGTAATCTACAACCCATATCTCCTTCTGTGATTAGTTTCTTTTTCTTTCACAGTGCAACACATGACAGAGACATTGTGTGTCTTTCTATTTCTGCAAGATATTCTCTGATCCTCCTATAAATCACATCATTTAATCTCATCATGCTTCAACATTCCTTAGAATGTACTGTAATGACTTTAACATCAAATAATTTGAGTCTAATAAACAGACATGTTTCTTTATGTTTTTATATCCTTAAATATATTTCAAGCTAGGGCAAGGTTATTCTAAATTCTGTACATGTATTGTATATAGTAGCATGTTTAACTGACCTGGATTGAAACGATCACTACAGGTTAAGAATCCTCCATGTTTGCACATCACACCTACTCCCCATCTGTCATTTGTTACCACTGTATCTTTAACTGGGCTGTTAATTAAATGGACATACATTTTTATGAAAGAATAATGTAACTTTATTTCTCTCCACCCTCAAATCACCTTTGCTAGCAAATCAATAAGAGTCTGAATCTTGACTCATGAAGATACCTTAAGATTTATGCAATAGAAATATTGCTCCTCAGCAATACGAAAATTTAGAGCCGGAAAGAATTAAAGGAACATTTGCAGTTGACCATAACTAATGTATTAATGTATTATGAAGACATTCTTTATGCTTCTTAAGAGGCTAATGTATGAAGGTTGTAAGTTAACAATCAGCTGGAAATCTTTTTTAAATTCAACAATGAACTTTATGATTCTTTCTGAAAAGTGCAATATAATTTCTAAAAATCTTCTCCACATGAATTATGTATATCACATAATACATGTGTTCCTTTGTTTACCATACCATACATATGTAATATTTTAGGTAAAAAGGTGAGCACATACATGTTTCTGCAAATATGTTTTCTGAATTAAGAAAAATATTTAATAATCAATTTTTTTTCTCTTCGACATCACTACCAAAAATATGAAAAAGAAATTAGAAATTAATATAAAGTCCTGCTTTGTTGACTTTTACAGTAAAGCTCACCTTTCATTATACAGCCATGCTATGAATTCTGTGGAGTTCCAGTATATATCTAATGCTTCCCAATCACCATCTGACCATATTACATCTGGCTTGTACTGATTTACTATCTCATATAACTCTGGAAGGGTCTTGGACTACAAATGACAATTTACATGTAAATGGATGAATTTGGTATACATATACTCTTCTGTTCAAAAAATAAACCAAAATACTGAACTTGAAAAATCTAATTGAACAAAGCATAAAATTGTGAAGCATTTAAACAAGTTAAAGTAAAAAAGGAGTCTGACTAATCATAAATGTACACATTACATACAAATTTACAATACTTTGGTATACACGTATATGTACATACTTTAACCTATAGTATGTAAAAATGTTTCTCGACACTGAAAGGGTTATTCTATACTTGTCAGTAATTGTCAATATCGAAAGAAAAAAATACAAAAAAACAGCAAAACTCAAGAAAAAAAAAAACAACAACATATATACCAATACTACATGCAACATATCTTTATGTACCATTACCTTGACAAAATTTTGAGTTGTGAATTTGTTTGCCTTGTCTTGAAGATACAGAGGATGAAACCATTCAAAGAGGGAATGATAGAGACCAAAATGAATTGATGTTTGATTCCTTATAGCTGCTGCCAATTCACCTGTGGAAATAGATTATAGTTTCAAATGTTTGTGAAAAAAATCAATGATATTTTTCCATCTATGGTTAAAACTGCACATTACGATTAAGCAGAAAGCAGCCTCATTGTAAAAATACATGAACCTCTTTATATGAAATGAAGGATCATATTTTGACAGGCACTAATTGTCTTTATATACATATATAAGCATCAAGTTTATCTTTGTATGAATTATATAATCCAATGACAAAGATAACTAATTACTATATGAATGATTTCATATTTCAAATATGGATTCATATAAACCGGTATATTTAAAATCTTTAATGTGGTATTAAAATTCCAGCTACCTATGATCGTTATATTTCATCTTCATAGGTTGAGGTCATTAATTGAACCTATTCAGGTGTCATTCTTTAAGTCTACATTGTAGATAAACACCAAATACAGAATTCTTGAGCAGTCATTTCAATCTATGTCAAACATATTGAATAACATACACATAATTACTGCTAATTGATCTCTACATTTATATGATGACAATCCATATCTATCAGTGACAGTATGTTGAGCTGCAGGTTGGATAGATTAGCCAAGGGCATAAAATAGTTACCTCTGACCAATTTAGACGCTGATATGAAACAAAAAAAAATTTAAGGGAGACACTGTCAACATGGTAAACTGACCATATCTATAATAGGAGAATACCTTTGTATAAATGACCATAATGGCAGATTGTGCTTAATACATCATTAACATTCAGTATGGAAACCAAAGGGATACCAGTATTTTTTACATTTTTAAATTCAAGAAGATCTGCATGTTAGCAAATCTTACATATATATCTGACTGTATGTTGTCATTCAACTTTTTTTTCATCCACATTTAGAGTAACTATAATACATCAATATACTTGCCAACTAAGTCTCTCTTTGGGCCTACATCCATCGCATTCCAATTGAATGAGTATTTTGATGGCCAATTTGTATATCCTTCATGGTGTTTGCTTGTGAGTACAACATATCTAAAAAAAAATTAAAAAACCTGTGTTTGTGAAACACAGATGCCTTCGTTGGCATCTTTGTCAGTAAAATAGGTCAAAGGTAGTATCTCATTTGAGGCCAAGATCACAAGGTCAAATTTAGTATCCATGGAAAAATCTTGACACATGGAATTCATATGTGAAATATAATATCCCTATCACTTACCATTCAAAAGTTATGGCTAAAGTTTAAATTTTCGAAATTAGGTCAAACTCCAAGGTCAAGGTCACAAGGTCAAAAATTTTGGTATCCATGGAAAGGTCTTGTCACAAGGAATATACATGTGAAATATGAAAGCCCTATCACTTACCATTCGAAAGTTATGCCCAAAGTTAAAGTTTTTCAAAAGTAGGTCAAACTCCAAGGTCAAGGTCACAAGGTGTAAAATTTTGGTATCCATGGAAAGGTCTTGTCATAAGGAATGCACATGTGAAATATGAAAGCCCTATCACTTATCATTCAAAAGTTATGAACAAGGTTAAAGTTTTTCAAAAGTAGGTCAAATTCCAAGGTCAAGGTCACAAGATCAATAATTTTGGTATCCATGGAAAGGTCTTGTCACAAGGAACACACATGTGAAATATGAAAGCCCTATCATTTACCATTCGAAAGTTATGCCCAAGGTTAAAGTTTTTCAAAAGTAGGTCAAACTCCAAGGTCAAGGTCACAAGGTCAAAAATTTTGGTATCTTTAGAAAGGTCTTGTCACAAGGAATGCACATGTGAAATATGAAAGCCCCATCACTTACCATTCAAAAGTTATGGCCAAGGTTAAAGTTTTTGCGGACAAACAGACAGACAGACCAAAAACTATATGCCCCTGAATCTTCGATAACGGGGGCATAAAAAGAGTGAAACATGTGTTTTAAACAATGATCCTCTCTACAAAACGAACAAAGTTCTTTAAATGTAACACTCTATTCTGATGACTTTCCTTCTAATAAAATTAAACATGTTTTAAAAAGGAATACAAACAATTCAACAAAGGAAGATTTTATTAAATTATTGTGTTGGGATCTTCTGTACAGTACTTGTTCAGATAAATATTTGCATGTTTATCAATGACAGCAGATTATGAATTTTTTCAAAATAAAATTCAAATAAGTATTAATATAACCTTAAATTAAATTGCTTCCTTAGAAAATGCAATCTGAGTAAATTAACATTCATTTAACAGGTTGGGACTGTCCACAAGATATCGATGCTATCACGTAAATCCGCGACTGTCCTTTAAAACAGTGTTAAATTCAGTCACGCGAATACGCATGTGAGATGCTCTCATCATGTTTTTTTTTTCTTGTTATCGTTTAACTCCGTGTCTTCGCAATAAATCAAGTTAATTGACAACTAATAAGTTCATTTCTTTGTACGAAAATGGTGAAATATTCCTATTCCATACGAGCATTTTCCGCGAAAAAGACTTTATACCATATGTGGGTTAGAAATTCCAGTACTTGCAATGATGCATATTGTAAATGTGTTGATTTTTCAGCAAATTTACCTGTTGTTTCTTACTTTTCCCTCTTATCCACCATTAAAACTTTCATTTCACAGTGAATCACTTGACTTTTAATTTGACTTTGATCATGCAGCGGCCAAAACTAAAATGACCAACGAACAATACCGAAGCTATTTTTGTTACGGAGGCCCAAACCTTCAATGCTTCAACACCTATATAGATAAGAGCTCTTCTTTTCATAGAAGGACGAGTTATGTTTCGTGAAAATTAAATTCTTGAATTTAATGTGATTTTTACTCAAATTTTAATGAAATATTTACACTCGGTAATTTCCGTAAATTTACAGGTGCATTTGCGATTCAAAAATAAAGTTTAACCATAAAAGAAAATAATTTCATTAATATAATTTCTTTCGAGAAATATTTAGATTTAATTGCCCTTATTGCATACCGTAAATATATATATAGGTAATTACATTTTGACAAGAGAATAACACCACGTGATTGATTAATACCAATCATTACAACTTCCGGTAAACATGTGGAGGGAGACATAAACAACTGAATTTTCGAACACGTAAGTATATTTGGGAAATAAAGCTTTATTTTTAGGGACATATCTCCTTTTTACAGCTGTACCCATGATTTTTTGAAGCCATTCTGTCACTTTGATCATCGTTTCCTGGAGATTGCCGATATAGAGGGGTCAATTAAATGTCGAAGTTGATTTTTCATTAAAAGACCATTCGGACTAATTGAAAAAGAATAAGCAAAAATGTCAAATTATGGCCTAAATTGGTAATCTCCCTTGTTCCAAACACTTAGTCACGCAAAACCGTGACCATTACAGTCACTGGTTTAAAGTACAGTCGCGCATTTACGTGATAGCTTCGATATCTTGTGGACAGTCCCAACCTGTTTAATACTCATGAATTGATCAGATGATTTGGACACGTGCAAGATTCAACTTACTGAGCTCCGGAAGCTTGAAAAATGTCTGCCCATTGTTCTGGGTTGAAAAATTCTGATGTAAATTTAGGTGCAAAGTCTGCATAAGTAAAATCTGGTCTGTAGTTCTCTTGCATGAAGGCAATAACATCTTTATCTTTTGCACCCTGCCAGTCCCACCAAAACCATTCCGATCTAAAACTGGGGACAGAAAAAACGCCCCAATGGATAAATATTCCTACTTTTGATGCATCATACCATTCAGGAAGAGGTCTTTTGTCTAAACTGTCCCAGTTTGGTTCATATTTCACACTTTGTGCAAGGGAAAACAGTAAAAGAAAAACATTCGTAGTTAATGAAACGATGGTACGCGCCATTTTGTACATCACATGATTTCATTGATCACGTGGTAAATAGTAGTTTGTTCTGGGTTGAGTTATCCGGGTTCAATTCAATTCAATTCAATTCAATTTTATTCAGGCAATGTATATCATACAATAGCACAGGTTATAATGCATAATCAAATAATTTTTAAATCCCCGACAAAAAAAAAATTATAAGTTCTTAAACATTTAGAGATATTGAAAGTTTAACGAAGGACCATTTTTGACAGATTTCTTTTAAATAATTTTTTAATTCAAAATCTAAAATGTCAAATATCGAACTGATCTCTAGCAGGGACGTATATATATATTTGTTGCGGTGTGGACTTACAATCAAATGACGTATATTTGTTGCGGTGTGGACTTCTTTGGTCCACACCGCAACAAAACTTTGTTAAAGGCTAGGTCTAAGCATATTCTAATTACCATATATCAACCCAATCTGTGTCTGTATTGATGAATTATATTTATACGGTTGTGAAATACCATAATTCTATATATTTCTCATAGTTTTTGTTTTTGATTCACTAGTTTGCATTAGTTAACTAGCATGTTAGCATTATCGTTAAAAAGCGATGGTACATATCATTAAAAGCAAACAATTCATTATGATAATTAAAGAATTTTTTCATGTGGTACATGATCTAGTAATTCATACATATCATTCTGATTTTAAAGAGTAATTCACTTTTTCATTACTGCACATTTTGTTAATACTTACCTTTTAGTGTTATGAAAAATGTATACATAGATCTATTTATTTTACTTATCTTTCTGAGTATTGAGCATATTCATAGCTTTAGTCATATTTCAGTATTACCGATATGTAAAACAAATATATAAATCTAGTCATTAGGTCTTCCGACTTCCGTCGGAAGACCTATTGTTTTCGTAACCGTGGAAAATTGGATCAGCGATTTCTCAAGAACCCTGTAAGCTAGGACAATGAAAGTTCTCCAACGTTACGTTTGGAGTAAAAGCTAGATTGGTCTTTTTTATTTTTGGTCTCTGTTATTTTTTTTATCATGTTTTTTAGTAGATTCAAATATTTGACGGGAGCGTCGAATTACTCAAAAGGACCGAAAATTTCATGTTTTGCTATTTGTAAGCTTAAATATCTCGTATTTTGCTATCTACAATTTCCATTCTTTTTGAAAGTCGACAGCCATGCAAGATATGAAATGCTAGATGCACACTGTAACGATTTATTACGATGACGTCCTTCACCGTCCTTCATATTTCCAAATTCAGAAGTTCATAGGAGGAAGACACTTTTTTGCTTATAATAGTAAACAAAAATTAAGCTTATGAAGTTTCCTAAAAATTTCAATATTATTATTTTTTATCCATATATCTGTCTTATTTAGTCTTTCTGATTTTTCCTATCTCTTACTGTTGAAAAGATATGAGCATCGAAATTTTGAGTTGGGTATTTCGATACACCTTCACGCCAACAGATCGGGCGCACACTAAAATTGGTAGTCCGAGTCCGACTCGAGAAAAGCAGTGTTGAGATTTTCAAATTCCGATTTCACGGCAATGATGAATATGCATTTCATAAATACATTTCGATATACACAATTTGATTTTAAAACAGTTAGAAGAGATCAGCTACAAACCAGAATTTACACACAAAAAGTGGTAGTTTGATTCCGATTTCTAACCTACAAACCTGTTTCTAAACTTCAATAACTATATTTTGAACATCAAGTTTAATTTCTAATTCTAGCAAACGTTCGAACATAATTTTCGGTTGGTTTATTTACAAATTGATGAATAATTTCTCCAACATTCTTCCCTCCCCTCGTTTTTCGAAAACAGTTCTGTTTATATTGAACGATGTCGCCATGATGGAAATTCAAAATAAACTTTGAAAAAAGGGAAGGGGGGGGGGGGGGGGTCCAAATTTGAACATGCACAGCGAGAACCTCATGGTATTTATATATATATATATTGAACGTAACTTGTTATTACCATTTCTCTTCTCAAGAAAATTGGTTCTACAGCTACGAGCTCGCCTTTTTTTTATGGGGGAAGGAGGCAGGAAGAATTTGCAAAAAAAAAAAAAAAAAATCCCGGCTCTGAAAAATGCTGAAAAAAATATTCCGGCCCAAAGGGCCGACAATTTTTTTTTCCCGGACCATGCAAAAGTAAGGATACATTGCATGATATGGAAATTTTTGCAGGCCCTTTGTGCCAGACAATTTAAAGTCAAAAAATTAATTAATATAAATACAAACTGTTCACATAGCTGTATCTACCAGAGACCTAATACGCATAGGCACAAAAATCTAGAAAAGGTTCTATTTAAACATCATACAATCTGTCTGAAATTCGCTAATTGCAAAGAGACATCTGAAGGAACGGTTATTAACTCATACTCTGTAACAGCGGGAAGTTTAACTTACACAGACATTCACAACATTTGACAATTTGTTTAAATCCGGCCCGAAGGATTCCGGCGAAAATTTTTCTCCGACTCTGGTAATGGCTGAAAAAAATGGCCTGCTCAGAAAATTGCTGAAAAAATTTTACCGGCTGGCAATAGAATTCCTGCCCCCCCCCCCCCCCCCCCCCCCCAAAAAAAAATCAAATGGTTGCTCGCCAACAATTATCGGTTTGAAAATTTAATGTTACTGCTATTTGAAAACTTAAATATATAATATAAATACATGTAATGTGACGTCCTTCATATTTCCAAACCAAAAATTGTATAGGAGGAAGACACTCTTGTTGCAACCGCAACAAGAAACCTTTCTAGTGTTATCTATCTGTGTTGTGAAAAAGATTTATATAAATCTAGTCATGTTACCCATCTTTCAGTATTATATAAAGTAAATATATAAATCTAGTCATATTACTTATCATTTAGTACTTTAAAAAGCATATATACATTTACATAGATCTAGTCATGTTGCTAAGATATGGTAATAAGCATATAAATATATATATACATATATATATGTGTATTGATCTAGCCATTTTCATATGATCTAGGCAAGGCAGCTATACTTGTTTATGATAAGTAAGTTTGGTCTCGACCTTTAAAACCAATCTGTGCAGTTAATGCAGTATTTCCCCATAATATCTAATTCAATGTCCAAATCTCATAAAAAAAAAATACTCAAATTACTTTAGTATTCATATTTTGTTCTATCTGTATCTTAAATCCTTATCTCAAAAATGAATATATAATTTGGTTGTACAATATATAAGGTATCGAATGTGTATATTAAAATGTCTTGATATCAATGTACAACATATTCAAACTACAATATGATTTCACTTCTTAAATATGAAGGTGTCAATTTTCACTACCTAATAAATTAACTAATGTTGATTTATTTATTTACATTCTTTGTGTCAAGTGAATTCAATCAACTAATTATATCATTTTTAATATGTGAAACCCAAACTTTGATTACTGTACTTTAGTATGCCATAGTCATCTCTGTCATGATTGAAAACTTTTTGAAATTAGCTATGTGGAATATTGAGGGTCTAACCTCAGATAAGATAAACTCCCAATCCTTTAAAGATTCTATCTCAAAATTCAACATAATCAGTTTAGTAGAAACATGGGCAAATGACACTGAGCACAACAATGATATCCCAGGGTTTAAACTAGTTGAAATAAGAAATAGGACGAAACATTGTAAAGCCAGACGCAATTCGGGTGGAATAAAAGTCTTTGCCAAAAGTAATATTTCCAAAGGCATTAAAAAGATGAGAAAAACACACACTGATATTGTTTGGCTAATGTTGGACCACACTTTTTTTAATACAAACAAAGACATTTATTTGGCAATTGTGTATGTTTCACCTGAAAATGTAAAATCAAATGCTCAAAATATTGATATGATTTACACCCAATTATTAGCTGACATATGTGAATTTAGTAGATTGGGTCATATTATTTTACAAGGTGATTTCAATGCATATACAAATACTCACCCTGACTTTGTAGTAGATGATAACTCAAATCCCCCATGTTTGAATGAAAATGTTTGTTACATCAATGATGTTAAATTGCCTAGAAATAATCTTGATCCTAAATATTCAAACAAAAGTGGTAAAAACTTACTAGATATTTGTAAGGAAACTGGTCTTAGAATTTTGAATGGTCGAAAAATAGGTGACCTTAAAGGAAATTTGACCTGCTTTACATACAATGGATGCAGTGTTGTCGACTACACAATCGTATCAAAGGAAATTTACAACCTTATTGGATACTTTGAAGTACACGAGTTCTCATCCCTCTCAAATCATTGTCCAATCAGCTGTTCTATACTTACCTCATACCTAGTAGACAAAACCTCAAAATTGGAACTAAATCCATTGCCAGCAAAATTTGTCTGGGATAATGACTCAATATCCAAATATATTGAAAACATAAACAAAAAAGGGAATGTAGATAAATTCAAAAATTTTACAAGCCGAGAATTCCATTCTATAAACTCAGCAATTGATGAATTCAATAACCTGTTACTTACCGTTGCTAGAGAATCAACGAAAGTGATTCACCCAAAAGCGAAAGTGAAAAACATTAAGAAAAAACAGAAAAACAAACCTTGGTTTAACGAATCTTGCAGAGATTTACGAATCAGTTTACAAGGATATGTAAAGCTTGTAAATAAATTCCCACAAAATGAAACATATAGAACTAACTACTACAGATTAAAATCAAAATTTCGAAGGGCTTGTAAAAAAGAAGAAAGAAATTATAACAAGAGCCCCAGGGGGCACAACGCTCACCTGATACCCATGCACGCTCTAATTGACATACTGACATTGAATACTGATAGTGCCAGTACCAGGATTTTAGCCCACAACCTTTCTAACAAGATTTTTGCCAGATGCAGACAAGTTTTTTTTTCAGACAACCTTTAAAAGTACAAACAAGAGAAAATAGTCACATTTCAAAACAACAACTTTTTTACTGATTTGAAAAGATGGATTATGCGATCCAAAGTCATATGCCCAGCTAGTATAGTTCGATTATGCAACATCAAAAATAAAATCATTTTGTAAAATTCCATATGTAAAATTTGTAAAATAATGTGCAACAGAAACAGAATAAAAGAATGAAATGATTTCATAAATTAAGTTTATTTAAAATTGAACACCAAACCTTTCATTATTAATAGCTAGTATGCCAGAAAATAATAAAGCCTGTGTTTGTGAAACACGAATGCCCCGCGGTGGCATCTTTGTTGGTATAAACACCATTTTCTGTTAAATATGTGAGAGGTCAGGGTCAGAGTAATGTTGGTATCAATGGAAAGATCTTGTCACAAAGAATACACATGTACAATATGAAAGCCCTATCACTAACCATTCAAAAGTTATGCCCAATGTTAAAGTTTTTGAAAAGTAGGTCAAAGGTCAAGGTCAAGGTCACGAGGTCAAAAATTTTGGTATCAATGGAAAGGTATTGTCACAAGGAATACACATGTGAAATATGAAAGCTCTATCACCTTCCTGTCGAAAGTTATGCCCAATGTAAAGTTTTTCGGACAAACAGACAGACGGACAGGCCAAAAACTATATGCCCCCGTATCTTTGATTCCGGAAGCCTTTATTCATATTAAATTATACAGAAATCTATGAATGAGAGCTTTTGAATAGTATTGATTTCATCTTAATACATGTAACGTACAGTCAAAATCGTGTTAATCCAATTAACACAGACAAGTTGTTAGCGGACAATATTAATTCAAGTGAGTTGTGCAGAAATTGAGCCAATTTATTTTCCAAACAGCAGTGTACGTTGTATCAAACCTCATGACCCAGTGAAGCCACTTGGACAAATTATTTTCGGTAAATATGCTGAAATGCGGTGCTTGGAAATGTATTTTTAGCATATTGAATCGTGATAAATTTTAACTTCGAACTTGATCTAGTCTTTTATGCAATCTACAGATAGGTTTGAAAATATGCAAAATTCGGAACATTTTCGATGAGGACGCAGAGTTCCTGTAAAAAAGTGAAATTTGCGAAAAAAGGACATGCATGGACCCCCCCCCCCCTTTTTCTTTACATTTTTATGCGTGCCAAAGATTCGCAATCAAAAAAGACCAATTTTACAGACTTCCGGGCATTTCAAGTCAGTCAAAAATTTTAGTGTGCACCTTTTTATTTCCTGTAGTTACCCCTACTAAAGGGGCAAGGAGGTATTGAACCAGTCAAATCTGTAACACAAGATATATGGCGACTATGTTTACCATAAATACAGAAATAAGACAGAGAAAATAATCATTAAAATGGGAAATTGTTCTGAAATATGCATGTATGAAAAAAAAGCAATCCAAGGAATGCTTGTGTTGCCTGCGTAGCAGATTTTTTTTTTATTGAAATTAGGTCAAATATCAAGGGCAAGGTCACTAGGTTAAAAATTATGGAATGTTTAGAAAGGTCTTTTCATAAGGAATACAAATGTGAAATATCAAAGCCCTATCACTTACCACTCAAAAGATATAGCAAATCATAGATTTGTTGAAAAGTAGGTCAAATATATAGGGCAAGTGCACGAGGTAAAACATATGTATTCACAGATTACGAAGCTCACCTCGTGACAGCAAAATTCAATTCAAACATATTTCTTAGTACATGTATATTGGCTTTTAAAGGCAAAACCACTGAAGCAGAAAAAGTAGGTCAAGGTCATTTTATGAAAGTTTGATCAAAGATACATCCAATATGCAAGTTTGGTACATGTAGCAGTTATACTTTGCTCAATATTGGCTTTTAAAGACAAAATCACTCAAGCGGAAAAAGTAGGTCAAGGTCATTTTATGAAATTTTGATCAAAGATACATCTAATATGCAAGTTTGGAACATCTAGCACTTATACTTTGCTCAATATTGGCTTTTAAAGGCAAAATCACTCAAGCGGAAAAAGTAGGTCAAGGTCATTTTATGAAAGTTTGATCAAAGATACATCCAATATGCAAGTTTGGTACATGTAGCACTTATACTCTGCTCAATATTGGCTTTTAAAAGCGAAATCACTCAAGTGGAAAAAGTAGGCCAGATGCTGCATCCGATGCATGGGTCCATCTCGGCATCCAAAGATGAATCACTTGTGCAAGTTTGGTTACTGTAGCATTAGTACTTTGTCAGATACTGAGCTACCCCAAACTTCTTATCCAAATCACTCAAGCGGAAAATGTAGGTCAGATATTGCATCCGATGCATGGGTTCACCTCAGCATGCAAAGATGAATCACTTGTGCAAGTTTGGTTACTGTAGCATCAGTACTTTGTCAGATACTGAGCTACCCCAAACTTCTTAACCAAGTCACTCAAGCGGAAAATGTAGGTCAGATGCTGCATCCGATGCATGGGTTCACCTCAGCATGCAAAGATGAATCACTTGTGCCAGTTTGGTTACTGTAGCATCAGTACTTTGTCAGATACTGAGCTACCCCAAACTTCTTAACCAAGTCACTCAAGCGGAAAATGTAGGTCAGATGCTGCATACGATGCATGGGTTCACCTCAGCATCCAAAGATGAATCACTTGTGCCAGTTTGGTTACTGTAGCGTTAGTACTTTGTCAGATAGTGAGCTACCCCAAACTTCTTAACCGGACGCGGACGCGGACGCGTGGGGTTATAGCATAAGCTCACTCAACTTCGTCGAGGTGAGCTAAAAATGATGGTATGTGAAGAAAGGTCTTGTCACATGGAATGCACATGTGAAATATCAAAGCCTATCACTCAGCAATCAAAAGAAATAGCCAATCTAAGATTTTTTGAAAAGTAGGTCAAATATCTAGGTCTTGGTCATGAGGTCAAAAGTTATGATATGTGTAGAAAGGCCTTGTCACAAGAAGGAATACACATATGAAATATCAAAGCTCTATCACTTACCAATCAAAAGATATAGCAAATCTTAATTTTTTTGAAAAGTAGGTCAAATATCTAGGTCAAGGCCATGAGGTCAAAATTATGGTATGTGTAGAAAGGTAATGTCAAAAGGAATACACAAGAGAAATATCAAAGCCCTATCACTTGCCAATCAATAGATATAGCCAATCTTGGTTTTTTTTAAAAAGTAGGCCAAATATCTAGGTCAAGGTCATAAGGTTAAAAAATATAGTATGTGAAAAAAGGGCTTGTCACAAGAAATACACATGTGAAATATCAAAGCCCTATCACTTACCAATCAAAAGATATAGCCAATCTTAGATTTTTTGAAAAGTAGGTCAAATATCTAGGTCAAGGTCACGAGGTCAAAAAATATGGTTTGCGTAGAAAGGTCTTGTCACAAAGATTACACATGTGAAATATCAAAGCCCTATCACTTGCCAATCAAGAGATATAGCCAATATTAGATTTTTTGAAAAGTAGGTCAAATATCTAGATCAAGGTCACAAGGTCAAACATTATATGTGTAGAAAGGTCTAATCACAAGGAATACACATGTGAAATATCAAAGCCCTATCACTAATCAATCAAGAGATATAGCCAATATTAGATTTTTAGAAAAGTAGGTCAAATATCTAGGTCAAGGTCAAAAGGTCAAAAATTATGATATGTGTATAAAGGTCTTGTCACAAGGAATACACATGTGAAATATCAAAGCCCTATCACTTACCAATCAAAAGTTACGGGGTGTGACACCCAAGTGTGACAGACAGACGGACAGACGGACGGACGGATGGACGGACAGACGAAGAACAGACAAAGTGACACAAAAAGTCAACATCTTAAAAATAAATTCAGCGTATATTTGATAGCGTATGTGGCCAAGTTAATTCGAAGTATGAAAATAAGTACACAAAGCCAAACTAGCTATAGCTTGTCTTATTTAAAAAAATCATTAAAAATCTAAAAGTTGATATTTTGACAAAATTCTTTCACAGTTTCATTTCTAGCGATAAATATAAAAATAAAAAGAGAAAAAAAACTGAAAAAGGAAAAAAAAATTGTTGGGGTCCCGCCGGGGTTTGAAGCTACTCCCCATGGGTCCATTTGGCATGGAAAACATACATTATACCTATGTACAATCTTAAAAAATATTCCTTAAAAATCCAAAAGTGGATATCTTGACAAAATTCTTTCACTTGTAGGGTACCATGCATGAGTACCTCATACCTACAAATTGTCATGACAATCTGAAGAGTGGTTATAGAAAAGAAGCAGAAAATGTATGAGAATCAACCCCCCCCTTCCTTTTTACATAAGAAAAAAATTCATAAAAAATCAAAAAAATAAAATTTAAGCATAAAATACATATCAAAGCATTAAGTAAGTTAAATATGATAAATATGTAGTAAATGAGTGTGTAAAATCATACACTTATTGAGTTATTTAAAGAAATAGTGCAAAAATGTGCATTTCTGACAAAGTCCGAAAAGACGTCAAAAACGCGTCAAAAATTTGACTTCGAAGAGGAACCAAAAATAACAACACTTCTTAAGACATCTCTCTAGATCATCCTGATGCTTTCGGTTTGTCGATACATACTTCGGTTCTGAAGAAGAAGTTTGTCAAAGGAGGGTACCCCCCGTGACCTACTTTTGGCTGTGGTGGCGCCACCTGTTGACAGATCCGGACGAAAAACAACAACACTTGTAGGGGACCATGAGTACTTCATACCTACCAAGTTTCATCAAAATCCCTTCAGCCGTTCTGGAGAAGAAGTTTAAAATGTGAAAAGTTTACGACGACGGACGACGACGGACGACGACGACGACGGACGACGGACGCAACACTATGACAATAGCTCACTTGAGCCTATGGCTCAGGTGAGCTAAAAAGAGTGTCCTTAAACAAATAAATGATAATATGAGTAATGACCCTAAAACTTTCTGGAATCTTATCCGGAATTTTGACAAAGTGTCAACAAATCATGATTCTCAATATACATGTAATAAAAAATTTATGGACTTCTACAAAGAGCTCAATTTAAAAGATCCGACCTTCAACGCAACCCAACTAAACATTATAGCACAGTATGAAAGATTACTAAAGAATCTGCAGTCTAACCCTGACATGAATAATACACATACACATTTAAATGACAAAATATCAAAGCAGGAAATCATCAAAGCTATGAAATCGCTGAAAAACAATAAAAGCTCTTCGTTAGATCTCATCTGTAATGAAATGATTAAGTATGGTTCCCAAGTACTTGTTGACCCAATTACAAAGCTTTTTAATTTCATTCTTAATACTGGTGATTTTCCTAAAATATGGAACTCAAGTCTAATGGTTTTAATACACAAAAAGGGTGACAAGTATGACCCGGCCAACTATAGAGAAATCTCTTTAACTTCCAATCTCGGAAAACTTTTCAACAAAATTATCCATAACAGACTTTCTGATTTTCTAGAAGATAATAAACTTATTAGCAAGAACCAAATTGGCTTCAAGAAAAAAAGCCGCACCTCGGACCACATTTTCACTCTCAAATCTATAATTGAACATTACAAAGCAAAACGAAGAAAAGTATTTGCTGGATTTATTGACCTAAGAAAAGCATTTGATACAGTATGGAGGGTTGGTCTTTTCTACAAATTACTTAATCAAAAGATACCTCACAAGATTTTCAACATTATTCATTCTATGTACAACAATAACCTGTTTAGTATTAAATTCGCAGAGGGATTGAGTGAATTTAATCATTCTGACAAGGGTGTCAAACAAGGAGATGTTCTAAGCCCGTTACTATTCAATTTCTACATAAATGACATGATAAAGGAATTTGACAAAAACAATTGTGATCCAATAAAATTAGATGATGCTTCTCTAAATGCACTGTTATATGCCGATGATTTGGTAATTCTATCTGAAACCGAAAAAGGTCTACAAAACGCTCTAAATGCACTCTCAAACTACTGCTCAAATTGGAAATTACAAGTAAACACAAATAAATCTAAGATTATTGTTTTTAACTCAAATGGAAAATCATTTCAAAATGAATTCACATTCAATGACGCCCATTTAGAAACTGTAAAACAATATAGCTACCTAGGCATAACTTTTGAATATAATGGCAATTTCAATGCAGCCATAAAATCACTCTCAGAGAAGGCTAGAAAAGCCTTCTTTAAAATAAAACAAACCATTGGATTAAATAACCCATGTAAACTTCTAGAAAAATTATTTGACTCATTGGTTTCACCCATACTACTATACTGTTGTGAAATCTGGGGTCTCCATACAACTTTTAAGGACACAGAGCCGTACAAAAAACTACACACCAAATTCATTAAAGAAATCCTTGGTGTTCACTGCAAAGCATCGAATGATGCTTGCAGAGCAGAGCTTGCTAGAGTGCCACTTAAAAATATAATCTTACTGTCCAATATAAAATTCCTAGAACATATTTTCTCATCACAAAATAGCCTAGTTAATGAAATTTATATTGCCACTAAAGAATCAAACACCTGGGTTGATAAAGTTTCCACACTATTAAATAGAATAGGACTTCAATTTATATCAAACAATCTCCAAACATTAAAAATAAACGTTAACACAATCAAACAAAGAATATATGACATATGTCTACAAGAACAAAACGCTAGAATTTTTAGTTCAACAAAACTCTCTTTTTTCAAAAAATTCTACACAATGAATAACAGACCTAAATATGTAGATATCCTAATCAACAAAGGCGACAGAGCTGAAATCTGTAAATTAAGAATCAGTGCTCTCGTTCTAGCAATTGAAAGAGACCGATATAAAAATATTTCAAGAGAAGAGAGTTTCTTTAAACTATGCGATATTCAACTAATTGAAGATGAAGTGCACCTCTTATTACAATGTTCAAAATACTCTGAAATACGAGAAAAGATGGTTGAGAAATATGAAATGCATTTTAAATACTATAGACAGTTTAATGATGAACTAAAACTTCAATTGATTTTAAACAATAATGAATCATCCTTGTTGAAAAACACATCTTCATTTCTGACTGAATGCATTAAACTCAGATCCTCTCATATTGAAATAAAATCCACTTAATAACCATTCCTCCATTACTTTGTATACAAACTTCTGAAACCTTTGAATCATGATCTTGAGGTTATACCACTTTTGTTTGTCTATTCCAAATATCTGTAATTTAGTCATGTTTACATCATATCACTTCAAAACTATAATACCTAAAATGTATGTCTAATTACTGTCTGTTATGCTTTTTTTTTCATTGTACAATTGTATTTTTTTTTTCTTTTGGCTGTTTTTTGTCTTACTTGGGCGATAGCCATTTGTATAAATGTGTTATATGCCAATAAATAATTTGAATTTGAATTTGAATTTGAATATAACTTTAGTTATATACGTCCCTGTCTCTAGAGATACTTTGAGGTTTTCAGTGAAGTTAGAATCTTGACGTAAAATTTGAATGTTAACAAGAAAATGTTTCATGATCACCGAGCCGCGAAGCTGCAAGGTGAGATTGGTTTATGCGACGAGGGGAATTACTGGACAACAAATCACAGCTAATATTGTTCTGCGCGAGCTTAATTTGTAGCACGTGAAGGGCGGAGCTTAGCGAACTGGAAGTTTGTTGGAGATTTTACACCAGGCGAGTTCTATAGAACATATAGGGAGAAAATCTCAAGTCATGTTAGAATTCGAAATCGGATGTTTTCAAACATGAAGTATATATTTTTGTACTTCTCAGACATGGCAAAATAATTAAGAGTGCGGTAGAGACCTACTTTGAAATGGATGAAATATAATCACTGACTATATGTACATTCAAGAGAGTCGCTTCTAATTTGGTTATAGTTTACCGGGAAACGATTAAATAACTTGTAATGACTCTCTCCAAGTGGGGTGAATCCGGGGCCATATTGCAAAAACATATGGCAAAATAGCGCTCAATATATTCATATATGCAAATGTATACATATGACGATTATATTACGTCATATACCTATGTTTGAAACGCGCCAAATCTTGAACAAGAATGACCCGACATGCCATGAAAAGCAACTACATTTTAAATGCATCAGATCAAATAAATACAGAGAACCGAATGCGCCCTTGCAAAATAAAACTGTTTCTAATCCAATTTAACTTATTTATTACCAAAAAATTTACCCACTCTACGTATGAACACAACATTATCTTTATCCTGTCAAAGCCGATAAAGTGATTCCATCAATATGACAGGCCTATTTCTCAAAATATCGATTTTTCAACCAAAAAGTGACAGAACTTAATTTCATTTTAGGATTCTCAAGTTGACCAAATCCGGAATTTAATATCGCGATATATCCGAAACGATGTGGACAAATACACAGCTCCCTTGATTTCCTACTGATAAACACAGTTAAAGTGCGGCTAGTGACAAGTTTTGGACTTTCTTAATATTGAGGGTATGGGCAGTATCGCCTCGAATTTTCAACTAAAAAATGACAGAAGTAAAAATTCGTCAATTTATCAAAGATGTGGATTTATAAATTCAGATTGTTGTACAGTAGAGTTTCTTCCTATATGAGAACAAATTTGATTGGTGTCATGAAATCGTGAGTATTCTCAATTTATTATTTGCTCCCCATAGACTCCTATAGTAAGAATATGAAGCCTACGGAATCCAATATGGCCGCTATGCAAATTGGGAAATTGAGCGCTATTTTGCCATATGAAAAAAAACAAAACGTTTTGCTTTCCTGAACATTGTAATTTACAGTTTTGGTACACATGCATCATATATATGCATGCATGCATAGCACACTCAGAAAACAAGCCTTTCAGGAATCAAGTAGTTAAGTTTCTTAACTTACCCCCCCCCCCCACACACACACACACACACACTCACACTCAAGGTCCTTAACTACAACAACCCAACACACACATAGAAAAAGTCCGATCCGTCAATCAATAGGCTAGTCGACAATTTGATTGATTGAGGTAACTTAGATTGTTACTCCTCTACCGTTGCGGAAAGGAATTATTTTAAACAGTTAAGTACACAAAAAAGAAATGACTTATCCATCAAAAAGACCAAACTGGCGATTTTAGTAAATAAGTAAATATCCTATACATTTCTCTACCCGATCGTCGAACAAATTAAGATAGCCACCAATCCATCTTATTGGCTGAGTGTCTCAGTCTCATGTCCTTTAATCAAACAATAAGACCGTGGGATGGATACGGACTTATTAAAAACTCTTTTTTTTTCTTTTAAAATGAGCACTTCTCTGCGACAGCTTCCAAGAATATCATCCATCCTTGAAGGCTAAAAAAGCATATCGAATAACATGCATATGGATCGCAATACAACGTATTGATCATACTTTGTCTCTTGCGTGGTTTTTTTTTTTTTTTTTTTTTTTGATTTTAACATTTCATAACAGTTTCTTGTATACTTCAGACGTTGAGAATTTGGTATGTATAAAAAGTACTTCATTGACCAATAAACATGCACGGCGTATGCTTGTCCGAAATGTAATAATTTCATGAATGTTACCCTATTGATATTGTTATGATATTGATAATAATGTTTGTTGAGCTCTCAATTGTTATTGAGAAAATCACAATTTGTGCTAGTAAGTTTATACAGTATTTGTCACTTCATATGAAATCATGCATGTACGCAAAACACTATATGCAGATTATCATGATTACAAACACACATACATCATACATGTAATTCTAATAAGATGTTAATCCCTTTAATCGATAGTGTACAAAAAGTTAAATTTACACCGCGTTGCTATGGGCTTAAAATAATTCGTGTACCAAAGGACAGATCTGAAAACAAAGGCTTTATATGAATTTGTTTTGGCACTACCACACGCGATTTCACTTTTAAAGCTCTTGATGTCTACCGCCTTCAACCGTCATAATAATTTACAATAGTATTTGAATTCATTGCAAGATTTTTATATGTACTTTTGAAATGTGTTGTATCTTCCCTTGATATAATCGATAAGAAAAGCCGAACAGGTACTCAAGTTCAACAAAAGCATACATACATGTATTGTATATCATTGCCCACATCTGGGACAAACTGTATTTTTCAAGACTATCACGTTATCCCTCTTCAGCGGACCAAGAAAATTCATTTGAAGAGGTCCACCTCCGCCCTAATTCGACATGTCCTCGGGACGGGGTCCTGTTGAAAATATTGATTGATGCATTTGGGGACTTCAAACCTCAATAAAAAAAGAGGGTAGTCCTCCCTAGATCCGCTCGTTCCTACTAGTTAGTCTGCTCTTCATTGCGTCTGCGATTGTCTACCTACCATCGTTTACTTATTTGATAAACCAACCTTGTGAAATTATAGGTATACTGGAAATATATGTTGTCCAGTACGTACAGTGTCTATAAGGCACTAGTCAACAGAAATTTTAGGAGAACACTGCACAATTTCAGGTACATGTGCATGCGAACTTTACATGTCTTTAAGATGCAAAAACTCGTAGACTTTAGTTTTCACGTCAAAACATTCGTAAATTTACCTCAAAGATATGAATCAGGGTATACAAATACACAAAAGTTGTTCAGTTTAAAATTTCTTTTAAGTTTTCAAATATCAACTACATAAAATATTCTCACATATTTCTTCTTTTTCAAATGAAATGCATGGCTCTGAATTTTTAAACAATGATATATTCTAAAAGAAAAGGTATGCAAACACAAGAGAAAAAAACATGAATGGAAAGATATTATTTATTTAAACTGGATGTTTTTGTTGGGTTACAAAAACAGAAGGAAAATCGTTCGTAACTTCCGTACTACGCCGCTCAGCTCCTGACTCAAAATCTTCCTCTTTTCTAAAAGTGACTGTTATTGGCGGAAGTATAAGTTTCGGCGTTCTTCGTGAATCTTCGGGTGATTTCGATTCAACGTCCGGCTGCTTTCGCTTCTTCCTCGCTTTATTCAAAAGTTCTGTCGTATTCATCTTTCTATCAAATACCTCAACACGTTTTCGCTGACTTAAAAGTTTCTCAGCATTTCGTTTACGTACAATTATCGGAGTCATTTCGGTTTTCTGACGTTGTACTTCTAACTCGAGATCCAATCTGCTCACACCCGAACCATACATACCATATTTATCGTCCCAATTTTTGTCATTTTCCCGTTCTTTTAGTATATTACGTAACACTTCTCTGTAAGCTTGATAGTCCCGAAGATTCTCTCTATGAAGTGTTGTTTCCTTCTCATTTTTAAGTTCAAATATCTGCTTTTCGGCTTCAACTGCCTTCCTTTTACCAGTGAGTTTTGATTCTTCTCCCCGATTTAACACTCCTGCCATTTTAGATCTAAAATCACATTGTCTTTGTAACGATTCCATTTTGGACTCTGTGTAAAATCCATTGGTATATTCATCATAAATGACTTTCCGTTTCCTATTCGCCCCTCCATCACCGCCGAAATTCATCACAGCTGTTTTTGAAATAAAAGTTTATAAATACTAAAATAACCAATCAAAAATTTATCTCTTATGTACAAAATCACTGTCTGATTTAGAATTCCCTTCAGTAAAATCCTTTTTGTCGATATCTAGTGAATGCATGCATGTCTTTGTTGCCAGTTATTAAATTTAAAAGTCGGACTGGATACATGATACATAAATTGTCACTTTGTCGTTTCAACTCGAAATAACGGAGTGTAAATAGCTCTGTATTGGATTTGTTAATCACCTATTGAAAAAAATCAAAGCAGATTTGTTTAACGATGCTTCGTAAATGCTTGAAATTATCCACGTTTTCACAGTCCCTGCCCGAAAGTCGTGTTAAAATTGCAAATTCCGCCCGAATCTATGTTGACACTGTGTTTATCTAAACATTTAAAGCATTAATATTGCTAAACATAATCGGATAAGAGGATTTTATGTATATCTAATACCACCAATCGATAGTATAATGAATTCATTTGTGCCAGCTAATAAGCGAGACTTGACGACCCGTAATAAACCATGGAACGAAATGAAAGGGTGCTTCGATGTTGTCCCATAGATACGTACATGATAGATCTTTAGAAAGAGAGCGAGGTACTGACATTCACCATTTAGCCGGAAGAATGATATAGAAGGGAAATGCATGCATTTACAACTTTAAATGCTTACATTCAATACAAGCATTCTTAAATGTATTAAAGGAAGGAGAACGCTTTTATTTCGTTTAATCAATACTGAAAGATTCCCATTCATCGTCGAACCCTGACTTTGGTTTAAAGAGAACCCGTTAGTGCTTGAAAACTATTGTTTGTATTACATTTTAATGAAAATCAATAATCAAAAGCTATCTAGTAAGCACATTTAAAAAGGCATGGATGAAAGGAACATGATGGCATGTATATGTGATATATTGGTGGTTTTGATTCTTAGAGTAAATACAATTTCACTCTAGCCGCAGAAACGGCCAACGACACTTGGATATTTGGTTGGTAGGGGTGTGTTGGCCGCAGGAAAGTACATTGAACAAACCCGGGACCCAAATTTAGGATATGGCCGGCACGAATCGGCAAATTTTCTGGGGGATTATTGACTGTGTCTCACTCAAATAAAATAAAACTAAACGATCGGCAATCATATTATACAATTATTGACTGGGAATGAGGGCAATATATGATTTGTTGGACATGAAGATAAAATATTGCCCGAGGCCGAATTCCCAGTCAATAATTGTTTTGTTTTACCTTACATCAATACTGCAGCAACGAAGCGATTAACCCGGCATGTCTACGTTCATTTTCTTCTATAAGAGAAAGAGCGCGGAAAAATAGGTAGAGCTAATAGCGTCATCAATGACGTGACGTCACAAACGATGTACCGTTTATCGGTCAATATTTTTTGAAATATTGCCCTAGGGCCAATATTGATGTAAATATTGACCGCTTGGTCAAATATTCGAATTTATAGGCATTTTTCTTATGGGGATTTTATATTTTGATACTGACAAGGGTATAACAATTAACCTTGTTAAGCTTTAATATCAATGATACGGCCGTGATTCTACTTGCCTCCGCTTCGTCTCTTCGAATTCAAGCGCCATGTTGTAAGTTTACACTCATGCGTCAGATCAAACACGTGACACCTCGATCCATATGAATGGACGTTGCTTTTCTTCACTTTGAAATCTACCTCTGCCGTAATCGCCTCATATGGCAAAATAGCGCTCAATTTCCTAATTTGCATAGCGGCCATATTGGATTCTGTAGGCTTCATATTCTTACTATAGGAGTCTATGGGGAGCAAATAATAAATTGAGAATACTCACGATTTCATGACACAAATCAAATTTGTCCACATATAGGAAGAAACTCTACAACAATCTGAATTTATAAATCCACATCTTTGATAAATTAACAAATTTTTACTTCTGTCACTTTTGAGGTGAAAATTCGAGGCGATACTGCCCATACCCCCAATGTTAAAAAAGTCCAAAACTTGTCACTAGCCGCACTTTAACTTTGTTTATCAGTAGGAAATCTTAGAAGCTGTGTATTTGTCCACATGGTTTCGGATACATCGCGATATCAAATTCCGGATTTTGTCACCATGAGAATCATAAAATGAAATTAAGATCTGTCACTTTTGGGTTGAAAAATCGATATTTTGAGAAATAGGCCTGTCATATTGATGGATTCACTTTATCGGCTTTGGCAGGATAAAGATATTCTTGTGTTCATACGTAGAGTGGGTAAATTTTTTGGTAATAGATAAGCTTAAATATATTAGAAACAGTTGTATTTTGCCATGGGCGCATTCTGCTCTTTGCATTTATTTCATCTGATGTATTTAAAATGTATTGCTTTTCCTGGCATGTCGGGTCATTCTTGTTTGAGATTTGGCGCGTTTCAAACATAGGTATATGACGTAATATAATCGTCATATGAATACATTTGCATATTTGAATAAATTGAGCGCTATTTTGCCATATGTATTGTTTGTCTGCAAGATTCTTGCAGACTGGAACTGGGGCTTCATATTTGTAAATACAGTATTGCAAGTATATACCGTCAGGTTTGACTATATCTATGAGGTGTACAGTGTACATGCAATGCCTTTCTTTCGGGGATTCTTTCTTCATTCGTACGTTGCCAACACGATCAACTGAGCGATAAGTCTCCAGTAAAAATACAAATTCTAGCTATAGATCGAAACCTACCGTCTTTAGACGTGAGTCTTGTAAAATTTTCCTACATCAAGATAAGAATCGTTTCCTTCATTGCCCATTTACTCGCCCCTAAACACTCAAATATGTGCATCTGCCTTTGAATCTTATGCACTGTTTACGTCAGAAGTCCAAATGACGTCACTGTGAGGACATGCCGTACCTGCGATGCCTATCGGGTTTTATCATTGCGTGAAATGGCGTAGGAAAATAGCGATGACGGCAAGGTTATATTGAAATCCTGTGCTGCCTATGACCTTGTTGCAAGTTGGCGCATTAGTTTAATTCGCATTAGATTTAATGCGCATTAGATTTTGCCGTGTGAACGCAAAGCGAATCTAATTCGCATTAAATCTGGCGCATGCGTATATGATTTACTAGAATTCTACAGTACATTTCCATCATAACTGGGCACTTTTAATCACCCTTGGACCTCGAAACATAGAATAAGAGATAAAAATACTTGATTTCATTCACAATGAACCCTCTAAGTAACTGCACTGCGTCTCTTAACTTACGTAGAGTAACATTATATTATGACGTCATTTTTTCTCACAATGACGTCATGCAATGCATGCATAAGCCCAACTTACGAAGAGGTAAATTATTATGAGCAAAACAACATACAGGCATGCATTCGACCCTTTTACTATCTAAAGGCTCTCAGTGCAAATGTACCAAAATCTAATGCGCATTAGAATGTGTCGTGTGAACGCAATGCGAATCTAATTCGCATTAGAATAAAGCGCATCAAATCTAATGCGAATTAGATTTAATGCGCACTCGTGTGAACAGGGCATGAGTATTGCATTGGTATCACATTAAACTTAAATTCCCTCTGTTTTAAAATATCTTGTTGGTATTTTGTTTCACTTTGAAATTTGTTCTGACCTGCCAGTAGTGGAAGCTTAACAAAATACTAATATGATACTGCCCTGCTTTACTGCATCCTGTGTGATGTCATCAATGAGTCATCAGTGACATCACAAATTTCAAATCTGGCTGATACACACATGCAAGCACATGGAGTTTGAGATTTTTTAGGAATTATGTTAAAATTTAGTTTGAATACAGTTAACTTATTTTCAAAGACTGATATTAATACCATTGGACAGAATATCAAGGACAATATATTTATACACATTGGATGCCAGATTGTGCATATGTATGGATGAATTGTGCTACGTCTGCTTGGAAAGTATCATGACTAGTAAGTTTCTTTGCTACTGTATAATAATGCATAATCTAAAAAAAATTCATTAAAATTGGGGGCAAACAGGGGGGTACCTCTATCTCCCCTCCCATCCCCTTACCTCCCCCCTCCTTTTCACCATTCCCTTACCCCCCTCCTGCCCCCCTTCCTCCCTCTTCCTGCCCCCTTCTCACCCTCCTCCCATCCCCTTCCTCCCAATTTTCCCCCTTTCCTCCCTCCCCTCTCTCTCCCTCCTCCCGCCTCCCTTTCACCCTGTCCACCCCCTCTAAAATGACACATTTTGTTTTAAGTGACATAGTTTGTTATAAATGTAAAGTTTATGTATTTGATAAGTTCAGGATAACCCATATTCACCAAAAAATGTTTTACAAATTATTTTGATATAAATGAATTCAATTATTTCAAGCATAATAACTTATATTTTTTCCTTTGAACTTCTGTAATCATTCAAATCCATGAGTGAGGTATAAACAAATTCAAACCCTCACGTTCTCCATCTCATCCCCATATCAGGGTCAAAATATATATTGCAGTATCACATTAGTATTTTATTACTGTTTTTATGTTAACAAAGGAAGTATCTCATTGATATCACATTTTGGTATCATATTGGTATTTTGTTTCAAAGGCAATGCCAGGTGAGAAGTATCCCATTAGTATCACATTATACTACCCCATTGGGTATCCCATTTGTATCACATTGTAGTATCCCATTGGTATCACATTGGGTATCCCATTAGCATCACATCGTAGTATCCCATTGGTATCTCATAGGTATTTTGTTAACCTCATTTGCATGTGAATTTTGATACTATATCACATTAGTATCATGTTAATGTATCCCGTTTACCTATTTTTTTTTTTTTTTTTTTGGGTTGATGGAGAACCTTGTGTACTTACTCCATGTTAGGTTTTGTTAAATTTTGTGCAGTGGTTGCAGGGGAGAAATCGAAAATGCGTAAGCAAATCTGTGCCCTCGACAGCCATGTTTGTTGACCGATCGACTTAAAAAAAAAAAAACTTATTTTCTGTGAGATTTCGTGAAATTTTGTGCAGTGGTTGCAGGGGAGTTGAAAATGCGTCAGTCTATCAACATCCTCGGCGGCCATGATTGTTGACCGATCGGTTCGAAAAAACTAGGTAGAGGATCTTGAGTACTTGCTTTATGTAGAGTTTCGTTTGTGCGACAGTTGTGGAGGTGTCGGCCAATCAGATCCTTTGTCGATATATGCGGATAAACTTACGAGGATAATTCTTTAAATCTGTCTTGCACGCCAATTAAGTACGTGAATACATGGGAATGTGTCTTTCACGTAATTTCGGTAAGAGGGGGTATACTTATGTTGGCATTTTTTGTATTTGTCTTTCACGTTTAGGTTAAGGAAAAAAAAAGGTGATGTACATTTCATGATTTTATGGGTCATGCACGTCAATAAGTATGAGGATGTGTTGGGATGTACGTCAATTGTTATTTCTTTCTACGCGTCATTTAGGTATGTGGATATTAGTGGATGTACATCTATGGATATTTCCTTTAATGTGTCTTGTACAACGTTTAAGTACATGTGTGTGGATATGATGTTTTGTGCGTCTATTGATATTCTTTGGATGTGTCTTGCACGCCACTTTGGTATGCGGATATGCGGGGAATATGCGACTGTGGATATTTCTTTTGATGTTTCGTACATGTCATACCGGTATGTGGATATGTGGTAATGCACCTCTGTGGATATTTTTTGTGATGCCTTTTACTCTTGACAAGTTGTGTTGTTAAATAATACGGAAGTGTTCCAACTCTATACCTTCAGGAAGAAAAATTCAAACCAATTTTTCCTGCACCAGACACTCTATCAAGGATCTACTTCCTACTTAAGAGTTCTGTCGACATTTGGAATTCAACACTGTTTACATTGTCAATATGATACTTTGATGCTAATTCTACCTACTTACGATGCTTACTGTATAAATGCCAGGACTGCCGAATTAAATATGGCCATCTTTCATGTCCGTCCATTGGATGATTCACTCCCGATAGGCAAAGGATCTATTGAAAAATGACATAAGATAAATTATTAAAGAGGAATTTTATACGGATGCCCCTTTCCATGTTCACTCCTTTACCAGATCGATGAAAATTTAACATACAGAAAATTAATATTTTTTGTTCTATTTAAATAAACAAATCTATACTGACTTATGTCGTCATGAAATATTTACTTATGCATGTATATCAACAGTATAACTGTGCGTAATTAGTTTGTTAGTAGACACAAATAATATTCACTAAATGTTCTCCGACATGATCTTGAATCCTTTCACCATATCTGGCATAAACCTGAAAATGCTAAGTTGCACATGTAATTAGCGAGTCTATCTGTCGAAAAAATAATTGAATAAAAATGTAAACAGACTTTTCAAAATACATGTATATATAAAACAAAAAAATTTATTGTTGATCTAAGGATCAAAGATACCCCCGCCCGGCATATTTTACATATAAGCAGTGTATAAAAAATGTGAAGGGGCACAATTCAACACAAAATTGAGGAACATGACCCTTTATTTGTACTTGACCTGTATTTCTTAATGTAAATTAAGCTATATCCAAGAAATAAATATATTCCCTTTTACAGTTTTCAATTAAATGTCAGGCAAGCACAAAATATTGATTTTTTTCCAAGTTTGAAGGGGCACAACTCTGCTTATGAAGCCATATTCAAACCTACCCTGTAATTTTTGGTGTAATAGCTACATTTAACAAATTAATTTATTATTTGTAACAGTTGTCCCTTTCCTGTACAGAAACCACAAAATTGTGACTTTTTCTAAGTTTCAAGGGGCATTACTCTGCACGTAATTGAGGGACATGACCTATATTTGAAGTTGACCTGTATTTCTTCTTGTATAAGATATATGCAAGAAATTAATTTATTATCTGTAACGGGTTTCCTTTAGTCGTCAAGAAACCACAAAATTTTGAACTTTCAAGGGGCATAACTCTGCACATATTTCAGGACATGACCAATATTCGAACTTGACCTGTATTTATTGGTGTAAAAGCTATATCTAAGAAATGAATTGATTATCTATAACGGTTTACCTTTAAATGTCCGGAAACCACAAATTTTGAATTTTTCTAAGTTTCAAGAAGCATAACTCTGCACAAAATTGAGGGACATGACCCATATTCGAACTTGACCTGCATTTCATGGTGTAAGAGCTATGTCTAAGAAATGAATTGATTATCTGTAACGGTTTTCCTTAAAACCACAAAATTTTGAATTTTTCTAAGTTTCAAGGGGCATACCTCTGCACAAAATTTAAGGACATGACCCATATTCGAACTTGACCTGTATTTCTCGGTGTAAAAGCTGTATGTAAGAAATGAATTGATTCTCTATAACGGTTTACCTATGAATGTCCGGAAACCACAAAATTTTGAATTTTTCTAAGTTTCAAGGGGCATAATTCTGCTCAAAATTGAGGGACATGACCCATATTCGAACTTGACCTGTATTTCTTGGTGTAAGAGCTATATCCAAGAAATGAATTGATTATCTGTAATGATTTTCATTCAAATGTCCGGAAACCACAAAATTTTGAATTTTTCTTAGTTTCAAGGGGCATAACTCTGCACAAAATTGATGGACATGACCCATATTCGAACTTGACCTGTATTTCTTGGTGTAAAAGCTATATGTAAGAAATAATTTGATTATCTGTAATAGTTTTCCTTTTAATGTCCGGAAACCACAGGTGGGACGGACGCACGGACGGACAAGTGCATCACTATATATCCCCACCATTATATGGCGGGGGTATTAAAAATCCAAAAAGCTATCTAAAAATCGAATTGAACTACGGATTTGATATTTTGGAAAAAAACGAACCTATATTATAACTTATATCAAATGAATTCGGATCCACAGGTAGTGGGTTCCCTTTGGTATCGGTGATTGTCAAGTTTCCTGTTTGAACCGCTGTTTGCAGGATTGACACAGCAGCACCAAGCTCCGGTTCAGCCGACGAAGTGCCAGTATTGGTAAGTAGAACAACTTCCACAATGATGCTTCCTGAAAAAAAACCCGAAAACTATAACTATAGTAATTCCGTTCTTTCTTATTTTCTGTTTTGCGTCCTCGTGCTGGTAGGTTTTGAGCCAAAAGTCATAAAACAAAACAAAATTAAAATAAAAAGATCTTTAGCAAATTCAATGTGTTTTCTGCAAGAATTAAAGAAATTTTTTTATATTTCATGTAAAAATGAAAAAAGAACTGCAATGACTCACTGTCTATCATTCTTTTGTTGACTAAAATACCTGTATGTCAAGATGATTAAATGAAACAAGTTTCTGTCTGATTTCACACAGTCACATAATATGAAATTGCAATTTGTTTTATATGCTTGTTTGTTTTTCTTCCTGGCTGGCTGGTACGTTTCTCAATTTCAAAAGGACGCAAAACAGAATAAAAACAAGAAATGGCCTAAGAGTAAATGACAAATTAAAATTGCTGCAGATATACGAGTATGTTAATATATATTATTCTTATGACCTCATGTAGTCTTCAAGTAAGGGTTATTCTAGCTACTGCCTCCGAGGGCGTAGCCCGAGGAGCAGTTGAATAACCCACTTAATTTTGTTGCACAGCAATTGTTAGGCCATCAAACAATCATCACCAATAATTGGATAATTCTTCATCGCTACCTAAAGAAAACTCATTGTAGTCAGCCAACGAGTCAATGAATCAATCAATCAATCAATCATTAATCGAATCATTGTTACACATTGAAAGTTAATGTACCGCCTGGAAAGGTGTTAATTATCGTCTACAACGTAGACCGTGCAACACTTCAAATAAAATGATGGTCATACAGTGCCAGCCTGACAGTAGCCAAGACAATGAGGAGATCTCTAAGAAGTAGTCTGGGATGTATCACTGGGTTGGGTGCACCCCCATTGATCCTCCAAAACCGGCCTAACTTTGTAGCATTTTTTGCGCTCTTTCAGATAAAAATTTGTCTCATGGAAATTTCCATTGCAAAAGTGGTGTTTTTTGGGAAGAACATGTTTTTAGTCAAAAATCACTGAAAATAGGAAAAAAATTATAACTTTTATATAGTTCATGTTTTTAAAAATTGAAAAGTGTAAATATATAGTATTTTTGATGCTCTTTCAGATGAAATAAGTTGCAAGTTCCAATTCCTATTTTTACTGTGTGTTTTGGGGTAAAAAAGTCAAATTTTTGCCAAAATTCACAGAAATTTGAGGAAATTTTATTTTATTTCTGCTTCTTAGCTCCTCAATATTGCATATGATCGTTCAATGATGATTTAAAAAACATCTTTAAAGTCTCCTCTTTCTAATGACATATATTTTATATTCTTATTTTTTTTTTTTTTTTTGCAAAATCCTCGAAATTAATTATTTTATACAGAAACCTGTATTTTTAATCAGAAATATGAGATTTCTGTATATTTATTTAAAGAACCCTTATTTGTTATGGAAGCAATGATTGAAAGCTATTTTCTAGTGTAACTTATTGCACTCTATCAGATTATATATGTTTTACTAACATTTCATTCAAAATCAACGTGTTTTTGGGGAAAAACTTATTTTTTCATTTAAAAATAGCTGATTTCTGGAGAATATTTATTGAATCTATAGAAGTTCTTGAAATGATAGAGGAATGTATTTTGAACTGTAATTATTTAGGTTCACTCATAAATTACATGTATGAAACATAAAAGGTATATTTTCTACTTAATTTTGGGGCAAAATGCCTGTTTTTTATCTAAAAATTACAGATTTCTGGAAAAATTTTATAAATTCATTTTCTTTGCTAAAACTATACATTTAAAGCTATTATCATTATAGAAAGTAATCATCTTGTCAGATGATTGTGAAATTAAATGTAATAATTAATTAAAACCATCATTTTTGGGTAAAATATGCATTTTTTATGCAAAAACCACTTATTTTGAGAAAATAAGTACTAGCTCTTTTAATTTGCCTAAATTGATATGTTTTAGCTTTGATATTATGCTTTTTCTTATTATAAATGGATAGAAATGTTATTTGATAACTGAAATTTAATTTATATCTTATTTTGGGGCAGAAAACCTTATTTATGTGAAAAATTCACTTATTTCTGTTAATATTTTTTAAAATTTATATTTCTTATTTAAGCAACACTGGAGAGGTTCCATATAATTGGATGGCATAATTGTGATCAAGTTAAATGAGTTAGAAGAGATTTCTTTGATTATCTTACTATTTTGGGTGGAAAATCTCGATTTTTATTTAAAAATCGCTAATTTCTGGAAAATCCTTATTTCTATGAAATCAGACGTTATTATTTATATTCAAAAGAGTTCTTGGGTATATAATAGCTTGTTCTTGTAAGCCATATGCATTTGAAATATCCTCTGTTAATTCAATTGATATTTTGGAGCAAAAAACCTAATTTATGTGAAAAATTCACTTATTTCTGTGAAAAATGTTTTAAATCTATATTTTTCATTCAATCAAAGCTGGAGAGGTTTCATATAATTGGATGGCATAAAAGTGATCAAGTTTAATGAGTTAGAGGAGATTTCTTTGATAATCTTGCTTTTTTGGGTGGAAAATCTCAATTTTTATTTAAAAACCGCTGATTTCTGGAAAATCCTTATTACTATGAAATGTGTCGTTATTATTTATATTCTAAAGTGTTCCTGGGTATATCATAGTTTGTCCTTGTACGTCATATGTTTTTGAAGTATCCTCTGTTAATTTAATTGGTATTTTGGGGCAAAAAATATGTTTTATATGAATATATAGCCTATATCAAGAAACTTACTATTGAAAGTCTTATATTTCAGTTGAATAGGAAATACAGAGGTTAATAATCATAGTTTGAAATATGAGACTTTCTATAGTAAGTTTCTTGATATAGGCTATATATAATTCATAAAAAGCATATTTTATATATATATATATATATATATTATAATATATGATTGAATGAAAAATATAGATTTAAAACATTTTTCACAGAAATAAGTGAATTTTTCACATAAAAAAGGTTTTTGCCCCAAAATATCAATTGAATTAACAGAGGATAATTCAAATGCATATGACTTACAAGAACAAGCTATGATATACCCAAGAACTCTTTTGAATAAAAATAATAACATCTGATTTCATAGTAATAAGGATTTTCCAGAAATTAGCGATTTTTAAATAAAAATCGAGATTTTCCACCCAAAATAGCAAGATTATCAAAGAAATCTCTTCTAACTCATTTAACTTGATCACATTTATGCCATCCAATTATATGAAACCTCTCCAGTGTTGCTTAAATAAGAAATAAAGATTTTTAAAAATATTAACAGAAATAAGTGAATTTTTCACATAAATAAGGTTTTTTGCCCCAAAATAAGATATAAATTAAATTTCAGTTATCAAATAACATTTCTATCCATTTATGATAAGAAAAAGCATGATATCAAAGCTAAAACATATCAATTTAGGCAAATTAAAAGAGCTAGTACTTATTTTCTCAAAATAAGTGGTTTTTGCATAAAAAATGCACATTTTACCCAAAAATGATGGTTTTAATTAATTATTACATTTAATTTCACAATCATCTGACAAGATGATTACTTTCTATAATGATAATAGCTTTAGATGTATAGTTTTAGCAAAGAAAATGAATTAATAAAATTTTTCCAGAAATCTGTAATTTTTAGACAAAAAACAGGCATTTTGCCCCAAAATTAAGTAGAAAATATACCTTTTATGTTTCATACATGTAATTTATGAGTGAACCTAAATAATTATAGTTCAAAATACATTCCTGCTATCAATTCAAGAACTTCTATGGATTCAATAAATATTCTCAAGAAATCAGCTATCTTTAAATGAAAAAATAAGTTTTTCCCCAAAAACACGTTGATTTTGAATGAAATGTTAGTAAAACATATGTAATCTGATAGAGTGTGAAAAGTTACACTAGAAAATAGCTTTCAATCATTGCTTTCATAACAAATAAGGGTTCTTTAAATAAATATACAGAAATCTCAGATTTCTGATTGAAAATACAGGTTTCTGTATAAAATAATTAATTTCGAGGATTTTGCAAAAAAAAAATAAGAATATAAAATATATGTCATTAGAAAGAGGAGACTTTAAAGATATTTTTTAAATCATCATTGAACGATCATATGCAATATTGAGGAGCTGAGAAGCAGAAATAAAATAAAATTTCCTCAAATTTCTGTGAATTTTGGCAAAAATTTGACTTTTTTACCCCAAAACACACAGTAAAAATAGGAATTGGAACTTGAAACTTACAGTACGTCCATCGCTATCTTTGTCTATCGTATCCTATCCTATCAGACATCGCGCATCAGACATCAGACATCAGACATCGCGCATCGTACATCAGACATCGCGCATCATACATCAGACATCGCGCATCGTACATCAGACAACGTACATCAGACATCGCGCATCGTACATCAGACATCGAACATCAGACATCCTATCGTATCATATCAGACACTCTATCAGACATCGTATCAGACACTCTATCAGACATCGTATCAGACTTCATCAGACACCCTATCAGAATCTGATTAATCAGACATGTTTATCGTATCACGCATCCTACTACGCTTCGCGCGTCGTATCAGACATTGTTATGTTGGTAAAATAAGATTAAATCTTGGTTGTCTCTATAAAAGGAAATACAACCTCGCTCTTGATAGTATCTATGAATCATTTAATTTCCATTGTTATTATTAAGAAACGACGATTCTGATTGGCCGAGAAATTTTGTTGATACCTGTATCAACACAAGACGGAAGTACGCGCTTAGCAACGTCATAAGCAACGTCGTTAGCAACACGATTTCAAAGCTGCAAATAAACGTTCAAAAGCGACGTAATGAAATGATAAGTAATCAATGTAATATTTTTTTGGTTGATCGAGGTATCAACACCAAAAATTGAGGGAAAACTTTTGCATCTTGCGCTACGCGCACGATGCAGTTTTCCCTCCATTTTTGGTGTTGATACCTCGATCAACCAAAAAAATATTACAATGATTCCTTAATTAAAACCATCTCTTTACTAAAAACCAAGCATCTCAGTTCTGTACGATCCGGCGTTCCGCAGTGAAACCCCCCCCCCCCCCTCCCCACTTGTCAACGTCTGATTCTGAATTTGGTCAACACAAAGAAGACTGAATTGTTCAAAGGACATGATAGCAACATTTAAATTTATCATTTTTTTCTATCACGCAATATTCACATGTATTCAGATTTTGTTATCCCAGATTTGTCGGATTCACTATTTGATGTAGACTGCCACTACTTTCGGTTTCAATGCCGCTCGAAAAAAGATGAAAATCGCATAGCACTAACAGGGTTTAAAACAAAATAAAGGAAGCTGCCTGTTACCCATATTCACAAAGATCAATACGATGGTTCAATGATCTCTTGAAACTTTAAAGTATCGGTAGACAATGGCACAAAACGAACGAGAATTTGATCCATATCTTAGCCTAAGACTTGGCCATTGACCATTCGCAACACAGTTCAAACGAAGTTACAAAAAGATCAGGTCATCAAGGACATCAGCAAGCAGATAAAAGGAAAATACATTGTACTATCAACAATATGTTAATGATGGTAAGTCAATTTCTTTCTGTTTTGGCAGTGGCTCCGGATACGAACATTCGTATCTTTTAGACCTATGTCTCGGCGTGCGAACACAAATCGTTCCTTTTTTTCAATGCATCTTGTGTTCAAATTGTATCTTTTTTGTGACATATTCTAAAAAGTTAAGTAAAAAGCACAGAGTTGCATCTACATGTACGTATTTGTTATCATCTCAAAACTTTCAAAAACTTCAACTTCCGCGACGGAAGGTCAGTACGTGCACAAAACAGCCGACAAGTGCGCATCTCTTACTGATCAGTAATCACTATAAAGTATAATGATTGAGAGCATAGAAAATAGCCTCTTGTCCCGGTTGCTAAATTACAGATGACGCAGAATAAAACTCATATACCTTGATATGGTTACAAAAATCAACTTTTTATTGTTATGGACACATGACCCGAGTCAATCAGAAACATGTTCGTACGCCAAGACATAGGTCTAAAGATACGAACGTTAGTATCCGGAGCCACTGCCTTCTGTTTTAGTGGTTCCGGTAGTACAGGTATCACCGATGTAGTTCGAATCAAGGGCAACTTGGACCTTGAACACTCGGCCCATAGTAGGTCCACTCGGGCCCGTAGATGTAGGTCCACTCGGCCCGTAAACATATTAACAAACAGAAGGTAAATTGTTTTGAATAAAATATAAAACTAAAATCAATCGACCTTAAACATATTATTTTGTGTTCTTAATCGATGTGAAGGTTTTTTTTTTGTTCAACAGATTGATGTTTTTACTTGTGTCTTGAGACCTAGCTCTATCAATCTTACTTCAGAGTTACAATAAACTTCAGTCACAAGAAATAAATATAGAAACCATATATTCAAAATATACAAAATTTGTACTCTAAGTGTCTGCGGTTTCTATAATTAAATAAATAAATCAATAAAACATGGGCGAAATAAATTACTTTGACATATCATCAAGTAAAACATATGCGTTTGGAATCATATTTTTCCTAAATTCTTTAAAAAAATATCTCTCTTGTCTTCCTTTCATAAACATAGATCTCAAAATATTTTAAGTTTACATACATCATTTTAGAAACAAAGAGATATATGAGCTTTCATAAATATTATATTGTAGGTCCAAGTTATCTAAGTTTACGGGCCGAGCGGACCTATAACAGGCCAAGTGTTCCATGGTCCTAGTGTTCTGCGGTCCGAGTGTTCCACGGTCTGAGTTCACCTGTTACCTATAGTTCAGTATGTTTAATAACTGAGCTATGGGGATGTCCCTTTAGCTCATTCGGTAACATGCTGGACTATGTAGTGAACGGCCGGTGTTCGAGTCCCGGGCCGGGTACTTGCAAACACTTTATTATGCAGTTTTTTTTTATTTGACATTATTTGAAATTATATATATTGGCACCACTTGATGGATTTCATTTTCTACTTATCATGTGATACAAATTCTACTTACTGCTTTATATCATACATCAGTTTTGAGATCCCAAATACAGACTGCAACCATCTGATTTTTACATGCAACTTTCACTGCCTCGGTCTCGTCGTACTAAGGTGGGATGCTACTTACATTTTGTTGTATATACATGTATGATACATAGCATTTTAAATCTTTGAATGCAAAAAGCGAGGTGAATCGGGTAGTACTTTAATATGGTCACTGACCGTCAGTGTTCAAATCCTAATATAATTTGCTTCAGAATTCTTTCAGTCATATATCTTCTCATTCTAACTATATGGGCCCCATGTGTTCATGAACATTCATAGATATTACATAACTCCGCAAGCCAGTTCGTGCCATGTTATATTTTTTACTATTTTGTAGTTACGAGAAACAAATCTCGTAGTTACTAAGAGAATTTTTTCTCGTACACTAGGAGAATCTTTTTTCGTAACTACGAGAAACTTTTCTCGTAACTACGAGAATCTTTTTTCATAACTACAAGAAACTTTTTTCGTTACTACGAGAAACTTTTTTCGTAATTACGAGAAACTTTTCTTGTAACTACGAGAAACTTTTCTTGTTACTACAAGAAACTTTTCTCGTAAATACGAGATAGTAAAAAGACATAACATGACATGAACTGGCTTTCCAACATAACACAATATATACAGAAGGGCTGCAACAATTCACCACGGTTATTGATGATGGTACGATGCACGGTATGACAGTGTCTACATATCGAGCTTTTAGATACAGTTGATTAACAACTTTACGACATTTGCATTTTAGGGTTAAGTAACAACATAAATTAAAATGTATTGTAGTAGGGTAGGAAAAGATGTGCCCAGACCGGGGATTGAACCCGGGACCTCTATACCTACAGGCAAGCACTATTAAACACTGAGCTATCAGGGCCGATACACCCGGCTCTGCCACAATATGTACAACCTAGGCACTTTATATAAAGAAATGCAAGATATCTCCAGGTAATTATTATTACAAATTAAAATTCAATATTTATTGTTACATCATAGAATTGCTCGCATATTGGGCAATTGGAACTCCTCTTTTATACTAGTAGAAAGTACAATTTGAGAGTTCCAAAAGCTATATCCGAAGTTGATTTCATCTTTCAGCAGATATGAATTAAAGAATTGTGTTACAAATTGCACTGAAAGCAAATATCGTGGTATATTGTATTGTGAGCATAGCGCATCGTTGCAGTCCTAATATACAGGTGTCGTACCTTTTGCTTATGGTGCATGTAAAAGTCGAGTAATCCCGGTCTGTAACACGATCTCGAAACTTGGGTAATTTATCAATATTCTATCCAAAAAAGATTTAGCAATTAAGTTCTTTGTTCAATCTAATATATGGGTTAATATTCCACTATTTGTTTTCAGCTATAATATAAAACCTCGTATGGAACCCTGATATCGTACCATTTCACAAGTGAGACTGTCTCTAGAAAGTACTTGATGGGTAAGTGAAACTGTTAAAATTCATAGGAAATTATGATTTCTGAATCGAGATCTGAGCTGATCCTTGTTGCAATGAATGGTTGTTAACTTTGTTTAGTTGAGCCAAATTTTTATACAGGACTCTATGTCAACGTCATTGTATGGTAGAGAGATATAAATTCACGGTAGTGTATAATGTGATATGCAAATAATCTCTTGCACGATTATTTGCGTATCGTGAGGGCTGGGACGATACTGCACCCAGCCGATCCGATACATATCACGATACCTGATATCTGATATGATATGTATCGCAATACTAAGTTGATTAATAAAACCCTCTCAAAAAGCTATTTGATCATATTTATATTCATATAAGTAGCTTTTTTATGCAACATGTTTTATTTATTCAACACTAGATTTCTGGCTAGAATAAAGATGAAAAAATAGATAAATGGTTTTGTTAATTGTCTAGAATAAATGAAAAACAAAATAATCTAAGGTATTAGGGGTATAATAACAATATCGTAAAAAAAGCTAGAAATTATGTACCTTACTTCATATCCTATATTTTTAGATATTTGATATTTTTTCATATTTCATTCAACTCGCCATGAAAACAATTGGTCCGGAACATTGCCTAAGTCGAGCGTCTTCGGCCAACTTCGTGGTATTTAATTTTTCTGTTATTAAAACAACCAGAACTCTGAGTATTATACCACTAATGCCTTAAAATAATAAGGCACGGTCCATTTGATATTCTGGGGGGGGGGGGGTTTCGAAAAAAATAATTTTGCTCTGAATTTTGATGAAAAAAATAAATATGCTTATGGTGTGACAGAAAAAAATAATCTTGCTCTTACAAGTAATCTGAATTTGACCATAAAATTCGCTTAAAATTCCTGAAAATTTTTCGGCTCGCTTCCCTCGCCGCAGTTTTTACTTTTTTAAAACAAAATTTTGGCTCGCTTCGCTCGCCATTGTTTTCATCTGTAATGGCAAGTTCATATTTAAAAATATCAAATTAAATATATGCATGTGACTGAAACAATTAAAATGCTTAAATACATTATAAATATAATTTATTACTATTTATAGATACATGTATCACCATAGTGTCTAATTTCATATACAAGCTTGGAAGGAGAATTTAATTAAGTTTTTCACTAGTTTTCATTTCTACATGTAAAAACTTGCATCAGACCCTCTTACATGTTACATGAACTTATACATGTTATATACATTTTGTATACTGAAAATTATATATCACATATTGTAAAAATCTTCTATCTCTCAGTTTAGAAGTGAATACAAGTTTTACATAACAATAAAGTAATGTTTAGAGTAATTTAAGTAAAAATAAAGAATTTTCATATTTTTTGTAGATTTTAACTTAGGTATCGTCAGGATGTATCGATACTTGGATTGCAAAAAAAATATCACGATGAATCGGAGTATCGTCCAAGCCCTAGTATCGTGTGATACACTACCATGAAATTCATTAACATGTTAAACATCTTCAAATTACATAATATGTATGATTTTATGTGATGATTATATGTTATGAAATTTTTAGATCAACAGACAATTACAGATGGACCTGCAATATTAGTATGTTAACAACTATCATGGGTGAAGGTCAATAGATATAAATATTTTTGCTTTGACGCAATACATCATTACATGTATCTCTTGATTTTGATGTTTGATATTTTGATACATTAATGATAATGCAAGCTCAGGGGGTTAGGGGAGGGGGGGAGGGGGGGGGGGGTTGGGGGAGTGTAGGGGGTCAGTGTTTCACAAATGCATTTTCTTTGCCTATGTCTTTCTACATTGAATCAGTTGTTCATTAATTTCCATCATTTTTCAGGGGTGCTTAGCTATTCAAGAAAGGAACTCCACATTACATGAGGCACATCTGAAAATCACGAAAAACTACACTTGTCTCCAGACCACAGGTGTTTGATGCTGCATGAATATATCAATATTTGCCCATCAACAAAATCATCGCCATATACAAAAGGAAGCTATATATATCTTGGGATCTCCTATTTACTTGAAACTTTTTTTTTCATGAACCATATATCCGCTATTTTAAAATTTGTACTCACTGTTACATTAATTTGAAAAACTTAAACTATATGGCTTCATTATACATTAATATATTACTTTGATAAGACCTTTATTTTTATGCAAGTTAAAATTTGAAAATGTCGTAATAGCAAGTTGGCATACTTGAATAAGCATGCTTGCAGCAATTTAATCCTTTTCATACTGTTTCTGTGTTTCAAAGTGAAATAAAAGTCTGTAACTGTGATACAGTCAGTTAACTTGAAGTACATGTTAGTTTATATGAAGTCAACACTCAAAGCTTTTTTATTATGCCCCCGGAATCAAAGATTCGGGGGCATATAGTTTTTGGCCTGTCCGTCTGTTTGTCTGTTTATCTGTTTGTCTGTCTGTTTGTCCGAAAAACTTTAACATTGGACATAACTTTTGAATGGGAAGTGATAGGGCTTTCATATTTCACATGTGTATTCCTTGTGACAAGACCTTTCCATTGATACCAAAATTTTTGACCTTGTGACCTTGACCTTGACCTTTGACCGACTTTTCAAAAACTTTAACATTGGGCATAACTTTTGAATGGTAAGTGATAGGGCTTTCATATTTCACATGTGTATTCCTTGTGACAAGACCTTTCCATTGATACCAAAAGTTTTGACCTCGTGACCTTGACCTTGACATTTGACCTACTTTTCAAAAACTTTAACATTGGGCATAACTTTTGAATGGTAAGTGATAGGGCTTTCATATTTCACATATGTATTCCTTGTGACAAGACCTTTCCATTGATACCAAAATTTCTGACCTCGTGACCTTGACCTTTGACCTTTTAACCCAGTGACCTCACATACATGTACTTAACAGAAAATAGTGTTCATACTAACAAAGATGCCACCGGGGGCATTCGTGTTTCACAAACACAGGCTTTATTTCAAATCCCACTTCCGTTCATCGTATGCATTGTTCATTTCTATATAATTATGCATATACATGTATTTGAATAAATATGTTTAAACTAATGTTGCCTCCAAGGTCACTCTGTTAGTCAAACTTTTTACATGAAATTTATCTCAATTAATTTTGTTATCACAGTAAATGTCATAGCGTATTCAAACAATAGATATATAATCAAGAAATTTCAAGATCATGGATAGCAACCAATGTAGATTTGTTTACATAATAAGTCATAGGGTCCTTTTATACAAGGACGCATATGAAATTTATACACATCCCTGGTTTACACAAAGCTACAAAAATGAAACAACATAGTAAAATGTAGTGATCACTGAAAGGCTTAAGTTGTCTGTCCCGGCCGAGACCCTCGATCTATTTTGCTGACATATGTCCAACGGTCTGACCGCCTGAGCTAACCTAGCTGCGGGCAGGATACCTCGAATTTATTTTATGGTCAACATGGTCAATTGTATTACATTAAGCCATAATCAAGAAAAGATGAACATTTTTTTCTAATATAGAACTATATACTGTAGAGTTTGTGGAGAGTCTCCAGAATTAATTCTATTTAACAAAATTATGTTATTTGCAAGATCAGGTCCGACTCTATTCGTATTTTTGGAGTTCGATCCCTCCTATCTAAAATATGTATCTGAATCATTGAATCTCTTCCCTCTGTGTCTTGATGAATTTCCCGAAATTCTCAATATATGTTCATGATTCTGGAAAACGAATCTATCATAAGGTGTTTCTAATAAAGCGCGGACGATCGCAAATATTCGTGTCCGAGGAAATTCGGGTTTCTACCGACATCCAGCTTTCGATGTCTTTTCAAATCCATGTTTAGACTAGTGTCATGATCGCAAAAATTTTAAACTCTGACACATATCTCAAATAAGCTTAATTATTTTTAACACCGACTCTACAAATCTGCACATCGAACTCCCGTTCGACCACGATCAATATTAACATATTTTTTTTATTTATTTTGATTTTGCTATTTCATGTATTTCTATCACTTCTCAGCTGTAGTATGTGGACTTGTACAGTCTTTTATAATTTTAAAATCGGTAAATTAATTTTACTCGAAAACCAATTAAAGTAAAGATATTGAATTTTTTTCCCTGAATTCTTGATTCGCTTTGCCTGATAAAATTTGTCTGATACGATGTCTGATAAAATTTGTCTGATACGATGTCTGTTAGGATTTCTGATACGATAGGATTCAATCGTATCAGACATTAGACATCGTGCAACAGACATCAGACATCGTGCATCAGACATCAGACATCGCGCATCAGACATCAGACATCGTGCATCAGACATCAGACATCGCGCATCAGACATCAGACATCGCGCATCGCGCATCAGACTCTATCAGATCGTATCCTATCGTATCCTATCAGACAAAGTGACAAAGATAGCGATGGACGTACTGTATTTCATCTGAAAGAGCATAAAAAATACTATATATTTACACTTTTTAATTTTTAAAAACAAGAACCATATAAAAGTTATAATTTTTTTCCTATTTTCAGTGATTTTTGACTAAAAAAACATGTTTTTCCCAAAAAACACCACTTTTGCAATGGAAATTTCCATGAGACAAATTTTTATCTGAAAGAGCGCAAAAAATGCTACAAAGTTAGGCCGGTTTTGGAGGATCAAGGGGGGGTGCACCCAACCCAGTGATACATCCCAAACTAAAGACTCGGTTGCACCACCCATAGCAAGACACCCTATGCGATTAAGGAGGTTAAATTGACACGAGGTGACCTTAAGGTCCAAAACATTGAAATTGTTTGTATGAATTGTTTTATATTTCTCTATCGCTTTTGATGCTGAAAAAATTTTTGTACTATGATGGTAGGCATTGGAAAAGGGATTGTTTTTTTTTCTTAAATAGGAATATTTTTGGAGTTATCTCCCCTTGATAGATAATAGAGAGGTTTAGAAGGCTAACGTGTACGGGTACGCGTACGTGTAATCTACAAGTACATCTACACGTAAAAAATAGCAGAGGTTTAGAAAACTGACGAGAACGTGTACGTGTACTGGTGCCCTTAGTGTTGACGTAAATATATATATTCAGACATATCCAAAAATGATTCAAAAGAATCCAACGTAAAGAATAATAATAATCAAAAAATGTTAAAGTACCACAGAAACGATATATTATATTCACATTTTTATTGCTACACGTGTTTCGGCTGTATCAATAGCCTCTTCAGACAATAATGTATAACACAAAGTATTGGTACATGCTATATATTGATGGTAAATCATGATATGTATGTAAGATTAAGTACTGTGCACTCCTAGGTAGCGTATGCTTACTTCAAGGGAAAAGTAAATAAATGATACTATCGGTTCTAACTATAGGAAGTGCTGAATCAGATAAATTGGTCAAGTGAGCATGTTTTAAGGATTGTAGGCGTAAATTATCATGTTCTGTTTAACATAGGTTTAAATTTATCAATAAAGATTTGTTCTTTAATAGTGATCATGGAATAATCATCTGTTTGATAAATTGACATTACTTTAAAATTTCCTTTACTACATTCAAACATATGTTTTGATACAAAAAGAATCCTATTTTGAGGAAGTTTAATATTACTTTTATGAAGGGAAATGCGTTGATTTAATTGTTTGGTGGAACCTATGTATTCTTCCTTGCATTTATCACATTGCAAGACATAAACAACATTTTTAGATGTACATGTTGTTTAAGTTTAAACATTCAGGTATTTCTTTTGAAATTAAAAGAAATTTAACATGTACATCTAAAAATGTTGTTTATGTCTTGCAATGTGATAAATGCAAGGAAGAATACATAGGTTCCACCAAACAATTAAATCAACGCATTTCCCTTCATAAAAGTAATATTAAACTTCCTTAAAATAGGATTCTTTTTGTATCAAAACATATGTTTGAATGTAGTGAAGGAAATTTTAAAGTAATGCCAATTTATCAAACAGATGATTATTCCATGATCACTATTAAAGAACAAATCTTTATTGATAAATTTAAACCTATGTTAAACAGAACATGATAATTTACGCCCACAATCCTTAAAACATGCTCACTTGACCAATTTATCTGATTCAGCACTTCCTATAGTTAGAACCGATAGTATCATTTATTTACTTTTCCCTTGAAGTAAGCATACGCTACCTAGGAGTGCACAGTACTTAATCTTACATACATATCATGATTTACCATCAATATATAGCATGTACCAATACTTTGTTTTATACATTATTGTCTGAAGAGGCTATTGATACAGCCGAAACACGTGTAGCAATAAAAATGTGAATATAATATATCGTTACTGTGGTACTTTAACATTTTTTGATTATTCAGACATATACGAGAATGATGTATAGATAAAATGTAAAATTAAAACTTATAAAATATTCTCGGTACAAGTATTCGTGAAATACATCAACTATATAAACATAAATGTCTACACGCGATTTACACGTTATTGACAACTTGAAGCGATTTCCAGTACGCAATAAATAATGACGTCATACACAGTTATTGCGTCTACACGTACACGTACCCGTACACGTAACGGTTTCTAAACCGCTCTAATACTTTAAAAATCAGTTGCAGAAGATCTACACGGCGGACTTCAGATTTTTCAGTGAAATTTGATAAATATTAATTTTCAGAAATTCTCCATCCATCCATGTTTGAGCCCCCATTATTTTCTTGGAAAATATGGCTGAAAATATTAGTTTTTTTACCATATATTTCAATATAAACTCTGAGGGCCGATAACTTTAATAGGAACTAACTTTTTTTTCAAAAATGCGTTGGTGAAAAATTTTCAATAAAATGTCATATTATGACGATGTCATACGTTTGGAATTCAAAACTCAATCAATAGGTTAAACAATTATCCCTCATTATAAAGCTAATGCCTTAAATTGCCAAAGCGAAAATGTAATGGAATCAAAATACTTCAAACATCGGGTCACGGGGAATCGTTTTACCAACTCCACACTGTTACACGAAGTAAATGTAGATAAAAATGAGAGAAGGGCATCTCCAGCAAAGCACCCTATGCGATGGGTTTATTTTGATATGAGGCGATTATAATACAGTAGTGAAGTTGTAGTATTGGAGATATTTTGTATTAAGACAGACACCGAAAGATTGTGGAAAAATTACTACATATCTGTATTAGGTGCTTGAAACAGCACACCAAAGGTCAATCCGGTAGATTATTTTAAGTTTATTTGTAAATTTACTAAAACAACAAGCGAAAAGTAATTAAGATACTTCGAGAAAATTTGTTTGACATCGAACCAAGAGAAAGAATATTGTTTTGAAATTTTAAGCAGAGTCGTGGTAATGCTATTCATACATAATGATCTTGGACCATGGTTTTTAAAAACTCGTGTCTCCTTGATCATATCAAATTAGGATGATTAGTTTTTGTTTGTGTGTTTGTTTTTAAGCTACATGTACATTTATTTCATATGAAATGGACATGATGTAAGACATATACAATACCGCTCTTAATGATGATTTCCGATATACGATTTCTGCTAATGCCCAATAAAGTCGAAATTTTTTCAGCAATAATCTTTTTAAACTCGTCTTCATTGCCATTTATCACTTGGTTAAAGTCAGCTAACAATGTAAACTGCACGCTAACAGTCTGAATGCCGATAGGAATGTCGATCACAACTACATATAAAAATACAAGGATATGAGAATGTAAATGATGTAAACGATGTAATGATGTATATAATGTGTCATATACATGTATGTTAGAAAGTCGTTATTTGGAATATAAGAATACATATTAACATAATTTCATTCAAAATTTAGGATTTAATTCCTTTCTTTATTGTTTTCTTAGATGCTTTCTAATATTCAGATTAAGTTTTTTTACATCAAATTTTAAGTATATGTATAGAATTGAATAAGTACCTATTTCACAGACAGTTCCATTATACCCCGTAATGCAGCTGCATTCGTAAGCATTTACCAAATCCATACAGCTGCCGTTATTCTGACATGGATCATTTGCACATTCATCTATATCTGAAAAGGGGAAATAATTGTTGGTTGGAAGGTAGTAAGAAAAAGAAGGTTGCCTCATATGTTCATACAATAGAAACCTTTTTACATAATTTGAAACAAGGCAGGGTTGCATCTTTGAAATAAATTGAAGTGAGGAAACATTGAATTCTTTACCATTCTCACAATTGGTGTCGTTGTAACCTGGCGCGCAATCGCAAACGTAATGATTGACCCGATCCAAGCAGGTTCCGTTGTTTTGACAGGGTTGACTCAAGCATTCGTCAATATCTAAAACGAAAATTCAGTATTCGCTAATTTTTGACGCAAAACGTTTCTTTCTCTTATTTGTCAGTATGCAATGTCATTGAAAGGAATGCATTTTTTTACTACCACTACAATTTCATTTCATAGTTTCGTTTCCTGATTTTAGACTGGTCATCTTTCCCAAGGAATGTCATCTAGATCGAAGTATTACATTAGAAAAACTAAAAGTCGATTATCATGATTGTAAATACGTTTTTGTGTTAATTGTTCTTTATGACTTATTCTTAACCTGTTTCACAATCACTTCCATTGAAGCCTGGTGCACAACTGCATTCGTAAGCATTTACCAAATCCGTACAGCTGCCGTTATTCTGACATGGATCATTTGCACATTTATCTATATCTGAAAAGGGAAATGAGTGTTGGTTGAAAGGTAGTAAGAAAAAGAATGTTGCATCATATGTTCATACAATAGAAACCTTTTTACCTCAGAAATAAGGATAGAATTCTTTACCATTCTCACAATTGGTGTCGTTGTAACCTGGCGCGCAATCGCAAACGTAATGATTGACCCGATCCAAGCATGTTCCGTTGTTTTGACAGGGTTGACTCAAGCATTCGTCTATATCTAAAAACGAAAGTTCAGCATTCGCTACTTATCGACGTAAAACGTGTCTTTCTGTAATCTTGCAGTATGTAATATTCATAAAAGGAATGCATTTTCTTACTTCCACTAGAATTTCATTTCATAGTTTCGTTTTCTGATTTTAGACTGGTCATCTTTCCCAAGGAATGTCATCTAGATCGAAGTATTACATTAGAAAAACTAAAAGTCGATTATCAAGACTGTGAATACGTTTTTGTGTTGTTCTTTATGACTTATTCTTAACCTGTTTCACAATCAGTTCCATTGAAGCCTGGTGCACAACTGCATTCGTAAGCATTTACCAAATCCGTACAGCTGCCGTTATTCTGACATGAATCATTTGCACATTCATCTATATCTGAAAAGGGAAATGAGTGTTGGTTGAAAGGTAGTAAGAAAAAGAATGTTGCATCATATGTTCATACAATAGAAACCTTTTTACCTCATAAGTTGAAACAAGGCATGGTTGGAATTATTGAAATAAGGATTGAATTCTTTACCATTCTCACAATTGGTGTCGTTGTAACCTGGCGCGCAATCGCAAACGTAATGATTGACCCGATCCAAGCAGGTTCCGTTGTTTTGACAGGGTTGACTCAAGCATTCGTCAATATCTAAAACGAAAATTCAGTATTCGCTACTTATCGACGCAAAACGTGTTATTTCTGTAATATGCCAGTATGCAATATTCATAAAAGGAATGCATTTTCTTACTTCCACTAGAATTTCATTTCATAGTTTCGTTTTCTGATTTTAGACTGGTCATCTTTCCCAAGGAATGTCATATAGATCGAAGTATTACATTAGAAAAATTAAAAGTCGATTATCATGATTGTGAATACGTTTTTGTGTTGTTCTTTATGACTTATTCTTAACCTGTTTCACAATCAGTTCCATTGAAGCCTGGTGCACAACTGCATTCGTAAGCATTTACCAAATCCGTACAGCTGCCGTTATTCTGACATGGATCATTTGCACATTCATCTATATCTGAAAAGGGAAATGAGTGTTGGTTGAAAGGTTGTAAGAAAAAAAATGTTGCATCATATGTTCATACAATAGTAACCTTTTTACCTCAGAAATAAGGATTGAATTCTTTACCATTCTCACAATTGGTGTCGTTGTAACCTGGCGCGCAATCGCAAACGTAATGATTGACCCGATCTAAGCATGTTCCGTTGTTTTGACAGGGTTGACTCAAGCATTCGTCAATATCTAAAACGAAAATTCAGTATTCGCAACTTATCGACGCAAAACGTGTTTTTGTGATGTCATCTTACATTGAGGAGGTTGTTTTACACCACAATTGTACGTTTTTCGAGACCTCTGGGTAACTGGAGAAGTGAGAGGGTTGTGCGCACGTAATCCAAGATAACCACACCATTTGCTACTTGCGTGACAGATGGCCGTCCAAAGTCGGCACCGGTTACCCATTGGTCTCGTCGGTTTATGTGTAGTCTTTTGTGTTTGATGTTTATATGTCGTGTGTCTCTTTTCCGTCTCGTGCTGTATTCGTCTTTTGTGTTTTTGCATCGGATGTTTTGGTGTTTTACTGTTGATGCTGCAACGAGGTCTTGTTGGAGATCTCCTCCCTTCCTTCTGTTATCTGGCAGTATGTAATATTCATAAAAGGAATGCATTTTCTTACTTCCACTAGAATTTCATTTCATAGTTTCGTTTTCTGATTTTAGACTGGTCATCTTTCCCAAGGAATGTCATATAGATCGAAGTATTACATTAGAAAAATTAAAAGTCGATTATCATGATTGTGAATACGTTTTTGTGTTGTTCTTTATGACTTATTCTTAACCTGTTTCACAATCAGTTCCATTGAAGCCTGGTGCACAACTGCATTCGTAAGCATTTACCAAATCCGTACAGCTGCCGTTATTCTGACATGGATCATTTGCACATTCATCTATATCTGAAAAGGGAAATGAGTGTTGGTTGAAAGGTAGTAAGAAAAAGAATGTTGCATCATATGTTCATACAATAGAAACCTTTTTACCTCAGAAATAATGATTGAATTCTTTACCATTCTCACAATTGGTGTCGTTGTAACCTGGCGCGCAATCGCAAACGTAATGATTGACCCGATCCAAGCATGTTCCGTTGTTTTGACAGGGTTGACTCAAGCATTCGTCAATATCTAAAACGAAAATTCAGTATTCGCTACTTATCGACGAAAACGTGTCTTTCTGTTATCTGGCAGTATGTTATATTCATAAAAGGAATGCATTTTCTTACTTCCACTAGAATTTCATTTCATAGTTTCGTTTTCTGATTTTAGACTGGTCATCTTTCCCAAGGAATGTCATCTAGATCGAAGTATTACATTAGAAAAATTAAAAGTCGATTATCATGATTGTGAATAGGATTTTGTGTTGTTCTTTATGACTTATTCTTAACCTGTTTCACAATCAGTTCCATTGAAGCCTGGTGCACAACTGCATTCGTAAGCATATACCAAATCCGTACAGCTGCCGTTATTCTGACATGGATCATTTGCACATTCATCTATATCTGAAAAGGGAAATGAGTGTTGGTTGAAAGGTAGTAAGAAAAAGAATGTTGCATCATATGTTCATACAAAAGAAACCTTTTTACCTCTTTCCCAAGGAATGTCATCTAGATCGAAGTATTACATTAGAAAAATTAAAAGTCGATTATTATAATTGTGAATACGTTTTTGTGTTGTTCTTTATGACTTATTCTTAACCTGTTTCACAATCAGTTCCATTGAAGCCTGGTGCACAACTGCATTCGTAAGCATTTACCAAATCCGTACAGCTACCGTTATTCTGACATGGATCATTTGCACATTCATCTATATCTGAAAAGGGAAATGAGTGTTGGTTGAAGGGTAGTAAGAAAAAGAATGTTGCATCATATGTTCATACAATAGTAACCTTTTTACCTCAGAAATAAGGATTGAATTCTTTACCATTCTCACAATTGGTGTCGTTGTAACCTGGCGCGCAATCGCAAACGTAATGATTGACCCGATCCAAGCATGTTCCGTTGTTTTGACAGGGTTGACTCAAGCATTCGTCAATATCTAAAACGAAAATTCAGTATTCGCTACTTATCGACGCAAAACGTGTCTTTCTGTTATCTGGCAGTATGTAATATTCATAAAAGGAATGCATTTTCTTACTTCCACTAGAATTTCATTTCATAGTTTCGTTTTCTGATTTTAGACTGGTCATCTTTCCCAAGGAATGTCATCTAGATCGAAGTATTACATTAGAAAAATTAAAAGTCGATTATCATGATTGTGAATACGTTTTTGTGTTGTTCTTTATGACTTATTCTTAACCTGTTTCACAATCAGTTCCATTGAAGCCTGGTGCACAACTGCATTCGTAAGCATTTACCAAATCCGTACAGCTGCCGTTATTCTGACATGGATCATTTGCACATTTATCTATATCTGAAAAGGGAAATAAGTGTTGGTTGAAAGGTAGTAAGAAAAAGAATGTTGCATCATATGTTCATACAATAGTAACCTTTTTACCTCAGAAATAAGGATTGAATTCTTTACCATTCTCACAATTGGTGTCGTTGTAACCTGGCGCGCAATCGCAAACGTAATGATTGACCCGATCCAAGCATGTTCCGTTGTTTTGACAGGGTTGACTCAAGCATTCGTCAATATCTAAAACGAAAATTCAGTATTCGCTACTTATCGACGCAAAACGTGTCTTACTGTTATCTGGCAGTATGTAATATTCATAAAAGGAATGCATTTTCTTACTTCCACTAGAATTTCATTTCATAGTTTCGTTTTCTGATTTTAGACTGGTCATCTTTCCCAAGGAATGTCATCTAGATCGAAGTATTACATTAGAAAAATTAAAAGTCGATTATCATGATTGTGAATACGTTTTTGTGTTGTTCTTTATGACTTATTCTTAACCTGTTTCACAATCAGTTCCATTGAAGCCTGGTGCACAACTGCATTCGTAAGCATTTACCAAATCCGTACAGCTACCGTTATTCTGACATGGATCATTTGCACATTCATTTATATCTGAAAAGGGAAATGAGTGTTGGTTGAAGGGTAGTAAGAAAAAGAATGTTGCATCATATGTTCATACAATAGTAACCTTTTTACCTCAGAAATAAGGATTGAATTCTTTACCATTCTCACAATTGGTGTCGTTGTAACCTGGCGCGCAATCGCAAACGTAATGATTGACCCGATCCAAGCATGTTCCGTTGTTTTGACAGGGTTGACTCAAGCATTCGTCAATATCTAAAACGAAAATTCAGTATTCGCTACTTATCGACGCAAAACGTGTCTTTCTGTCATCTGGCAGTATGTAATATTCATAAAAGGAATGCATTTTCTTACTTCCACTAGAATTTCATTTCATAGTTTCGTTTTCTGATTTTAGACTGGTCATCTTTCCCAAGGAATGTCATCTAGATCGAAGTATTACATTAGAAAAATTAAAAGTCGATTATCATGATTGTGAATACGTTTTTGTGTTGTTCTTTATGACTTATTCTTAACCTGTTTCACAATCAGTTCCATTGAAGCCTGGTGCACAACTGCATTCGTAAGCATTTACCAAATCCGTACAGCTGCCGTTATTCTGACATGGATCATTTGCACATTCATCTATATCTGAAAAGGGAAATGAGTGTTGGTTGAAAGGTAGTAAGAAAAAGAATGTTGCATCATATGTTCATACAATAGTAACCTTTTTACCTCAGAAATAAGGATTGAATTCTTTACCATTCTCACAATTGGTGTTGTTGTAACCTGGCGCGCAATCGCAAATGTAATGATTGACCCGATCCAAGCATGTTCCGTTGTTTTGACAGGGTTGACTCAAGCATTCGTCAATATCTAAAACGAAAATTCAGTATTCGCTACTTATCGACGCAAAACGTGTCTTTCTGTTATCTGGCAGTATGTAATATTCATAAAAGGAATGCATTTTCTTACTTCCACTAGAATTTCATTTCATAGTTTCGTTTTCTGATTTTAGACTGGTCATCTTTCCCAAGGAATGTCATCTAGATCGAAGTATTACATTAGAAAAATTAAAAGTCGATTATCATGACTTGTAACTACGATTTTGTAATGTTCTTTATGACTTATTCTTAACCTGTTTCACAATCAGTTCCATTGAAGCCTGGTGCACAACTGCATTCGTAAGCATTTACCAAATCCATACAGCTGCCGTTATTCTGACATGGATCATTTGCACATTCATCTATATCTGAAAAGGGAAATGAGTGTTGGTTGAAAGGTAGTAAGAAAAAGAATGTTGCATCATATGTTCATACAATAGAAACCTTTTTACCTCAGAAATAATGATTGAATTCTTTACCATTCTCACAATTGGTGTCGTTGTAACCTGGCGCGCAATCGCAAACGTAATGATTGACCCGATCCAAGCATGTTCCGTTGTTTTGACAGGGTTGACTCAAGCATTCGTCAATATCTAAAACGAAAATTCAGTATTCGCTACTTATCGACGCAAAACGTGTCTTACTGTTATCTGGCAGTATGTAATATTCATAAAAGGAATGCATTTTCTTACTTCCACTAGAATTTCATTTCATAGTTTCGTTTTCTGATTTTAGACTGGTCATCTTTCCCAAGGAATGTCATCTAAATCGAAGTATTACATTAGAAAAATTAAAAGTCGATTATCATGATTGTGAATACGTTTTTGTGTTGTTCTTTATGACTTATTCTTAACCTGTTTCACAATCAGTTCCATTGAAGCCTGGTGCACAACTGCATTCGTAAGCATTTACCAAATCCATACAGCTGCCGTTATTCTGACATGGATCATTTGCACATTCATCTATATCTGAAAAGGGAAATGAGTGTTGGTTGAAAGGTAGTAAGAAAAAGAATGTTGCATCATATGTTCATACGATAGTAACCTTTTTACCTCAGAAATAAGGATTGAATTCTTTACCATTCTCACAATTGGTGTCGTTGTAACCTGGCGCGCAATCGCAAACGTAATGATTGACCCGATCCAAGCATGTTCCGTTGTTTTGACAGGGTTGACTCAAGCATTCGTCAATATCTAAAACGAAAATTCAGTATTCGCTACTTATCGACGCAAAACGTGTCTTACTGTTATCTGGCAGTATGTAATATTCATTAAAGGAATGCATTTTCTTACTTCCACTAGAATTTCATTTCATAGTTTCGTTTTCTGATTTTAGACTGGTAATCTTTCCCAAGGAATGTCATCTAGATCGAAGTATTAAATTAGAAAAATTAAAAGTCGATTATCATGATTGTGAATAGGTTTTTGTGTTGTTCTTTATGACTTATTCTTAACCTGTTTCACAATCAGTTCCATTGAAGCCTGGTGCACAACTGCATTCGTAAGCATTTACCAAATCCGTACAGCTGCCGTTATTCTGACATGGATCATTTGCACATTCATCTATATCTGAAAAGGGAAATGAGTGTTGGTTGAAGGGTAGTAAGAAAAAGAATGTTGCATCATATGTTCATACAATAGAAACCTTTTTACCTCAGAAATAAGGATTGAATTCTTTACCATTCTCACAATTGGTGTCGTTGTAACCTGGCGCGCAATCGCAAACGTAATGATTGACCCGATCCAAGCATGTTCCGTTGTTTTGACAGGGTTGACTCAAGCATTCGTCAATATCTAAAACGAAAATTCAGTATTCGCTACTTATCGACGCAAAACGTGTCTTACTGTTATCTGGCAGTATGTAATATTCATAAAAGGAATGCATTTTCTTACTTCCACTAGAATTTCATTTCATAGTTTCGTTTTCTGATTTTAGACTGGTCATCTTTCCCAAGGAATGTCATCTAGATCGGAGTATTACATTAGAAAAATTAAAAGTCGATTATCATGATTGTGAATACGTTTTTGTGTTGTTCTTTATGACTTATTCTTAACCTGTTTCACAATCAGTTCCATTGAAGCCTGGTGCACAACTGCATTCGTAAGCATTTACCAAATCCGTACAGCTGCCGTTATTCTGACATGGATCATTTGCACATTCATCTATATCTGAAAAGGGAAATGAGTGTTGGTTGAAGGGTAGTAAGAAAAAGAATGTTGCATCATATGTTCATACAATAGAAACCTTTTTACCTCAGAAATAAGGATTGAATTCTTTACCATTCTCACAATTGGTGTCGTTGTAACCTGGCGCGCAATCGCAAACGTAATGATTGACCCGATCCAAGCATGTTCCGTTGTTTTGACAGGGTTGACTCAAGCATTCGTCAATATCTAAAACGAAAATTCAGTATTCGCAACTTATCGAAGCAAAACGTGTCTTTCTGTTATCTGACAGTATGTAATATTCATAAAAGGAATGCATTTTCTTACTTCCACCAGAATTTCATTTCATAGTTTCGTTTTCTAATTTTAGACTGGTCATCTTTCCCAAGGAATGTCATCTAGATCGAAGTATTACATAAGAAAAATTAAAAGTCGATTATCATGATTGTGAATAGGATTTTGTGTTGTTCTTTATGACTTATTCTTAACCTGTTTCACAATCAGTTCCATTGAAGCCTGGTGCACAACTGCATTCGTAAGCATATACCAAATCCGTACAGCTGCCGTTATTCTGACATGGATCATTTGCACATTCATCTATATCTGAAAAGGGAAATGAGTGTTGGTTGAAAGGTAGTGAGAAAAAAAAATGTTGCATCATATGCTCATACAATAGAAACCTTTTTACCTCAGAAATAAGGATTGAATTCTTTACCATTCTCACAATTGGTGTCGTTGTAACCTGGCGCGCAATCGCAAACGTAATGATTGACCCGATCCAAGCATGTTCCGTTGTTTTGACAGGGTTGACTCAAGCATTCGTCAATATTTAAAACGAAAATTCAGTATTCGCAACTTATCGAAGCAAAACGTGTCTTTCTGTTATCTGGCAGTATGTAATATTCATAAAAGGAATGCATTTTCTTACTTCCACCAGAATTTCATTTCATAGTTTCGTTTTCTAATTTTAGACTGGTCATCTTTCCCAAGGAATGTCATCTAGATCGAAGTAGTACATTAGAAAAATTAAAAGTCGATTATCATGATTGTGAATTCGTTTTTGTGTTGTTCTTTATGACTTATTCTTAACCTGTTTCACAATCAGTTCCATTGAAGCCTGGTGCACAACTGCATTCGTAAGCATTTACCAAATCCGTACAGCTGCCGTTATTCTGACATGGATCATTTGCACATTCATCTATATCTGAAAAGGGAAATGAGTGTTGTTTGAAAGGTAGTAAGAAAAAGAATGTTGCATCATATGTTCATACAATAGAAACCTTTTTACCTCAGAAATAAAGATTGAATTCTTTACCATTCTCACAATTGGTGTCGTTGTAACCTGGCGCGCAATCGCAAACGTAATTATTGACCCGATCCAAGCATGTTCCGTTGTTTTGACAGGGTTGACTCAAGCATTCGTCAATATCTAAAACGAAAATTCAGTATTCGCAACTTATCGACGCAAAACGTGTCTTTCTGTTATCTGGCAGTATGTAATATTCATAAAAGGAATGCATTTTCTTACTTCCACTAGAATTTCATTTCATAGTTTCGTTTTCTGATTTTAGACTGGTCATCTTTCCCAAGGAATGTCATCTAGATCGGAGTATTACATTAGAAAAATTAAAAGTCGATTATCATGATTGTGAATAGGTTTTTGTGTTGTTCTTTATGACTTATTCTTGACCTGTTTCACAATCAGTTCCATTGAAGCCTGGTGCACAACTGCATTCGTAAGCATTTACCAAATCCGTACAGCTGCCGTTATTCTGACATGGATCATTTGCACATTCATCTATATCTGAAAAGGGAAAGGAGTGTTGGTTGAAAGGTAGTAAGAAAAAGAATGTTGCATCATATGTTCATACAATAGTAACCTTTTTACCTCAGAAATAAGGATTGAATTCTTTACCATTCTCACAATTGGTGTCGTTGTAACCTGGCGCGCAATCGCAAACGTAATGATTGACCCGATCCAAGCATGTTCCGTTGTTTTGACAGGGTTGACTCAAGCATTCGTCAATATCTAAAACGAAAATTCAGTATTCGCAACTTATCGACGCAAAACGTGTCTTTCTGTTATCTGGCAGTATGTAATATTCATAAAAGGAATGTATTTTCTTACTTCCACTAGAATTTCATTTCATAGTTTCGTTTTCTGATTTTAGACTGGTCATCTTTCCCAAGGAATGTCATCAAGATCGGAGTATTACATAAGAAAAATTAAAAGTCGATTATCATGATTGTGAATACGTTTTTGTGTTGTTCTTTATGACTTATTGTTAACCTGTTTCACAATCAGTTCCATTGAAGCCTGGTGCACAACTGCATTCGTAAGCATTTACCAAATCCGTACAGCTGCCGTTATTCTGACATGGATCATTTGCACATTCATCTATATCTGAAAAGGGGAAATAATTGTTGGTTGAAAGGTAGTAAGAAAAAGAATGTTGCATCAAATGTTCATACAATAGAAACCTTTTTACCTCAGAAATAAGGATTGAATTCTTTACCATTCTCACAATTGGTGTCGTTGTAACCTGGCGCGCAATCGCAAACGTAATGATTGACCCGATCCAAGCATGTTCCGTTGTTTTGACAGGGTTGACTCAAGCATTCGTCTATATCTAAAACGAAAATTCAGTATTCGCTACTTATCGACGCAAAACGTGTCTTTCTGTTATCTGGCAGTATGTAATATTCATAAAAAGAATGCATTTTCTTACTTCCACTAGAATTTCATTTCATAGTTTCGTTTTCTGATTTTAGACTGGTCATCTTTCCCAAGGAATGTCATATAGATCGAAGTATTACATTAGAAAAATTAAACGTCGATTATCATGATTGTGAATACGTTTTTGTGTTGTTCTTTATGATTATTCTTAACCTGTTTCACAATCAGTTCCATTGAAGCCTGGTGCACAACTGCATTCGTAAGCATTTACCAAATCCGTACAGCTGCCGTTATTCTGACATGGATCATTTGCACATTCATCTATATCTGAAAAGGGAAATGAGTGTTGGTTGAAAGGTAGTAAGGAAAAGAAAATTTCACCATATCTAAATACAAGGGACAAATCTATCTTCCCATTTATGGAAACAAGGCATGGTTGGAATTAATGAAGTAAGGAAAGATTGAATTCTTTACCATTCTCACAAATGGTGTCGTTGTAACCTGGCGCGCAATCGCAAACGTAATGATTGACCCGATCCAAGCATGTTCCGTTGTTTTGACAGGGTTGACTCAAGCATTCAACTATATCTAAAACGAAAATTCAGTATTCGCTTATTATCGACGCAAAACCTTTCTTTCTGTAATCTGTCAGTATGCAATATTCATAAAAGGAATGCATTTTGTTACTACCACTAGAATTTCAGTTCCTAGGTTCGTTTTCTGATTTTAAACTGGTCACCTTTCCCAAGGAATGTCATCTAGATGGAAGTATTACATTAGAAAAATTAAAAGTCGATTATCATGACTTCTTAATACGTTTTTGTGTTATTCTTTATGACTTATTCTAACCTGTATCACAATCCGTTCCATTGAAACCTGGTGCACAACTGCATTCGTAAGCATTTACCAAATCCATACAGCTGCCGTTATTCTGACATGGATCATTTGCACATTCATCTATATCTGAAAAGGGAAATAATTGTTGGTTGAAAGGTAGTAAGAAAAAGAATGTTGCCTCATATGTTCATACAATAGACAACCTTTTTACCTCATCAATTGAAATAAGGCATGGTTGCATCTTTGGATTTACTGAAGTGAGGAAAGATTAAATTCTTTACCATTCTCACAATTGGTGTCATTGTAACCTGGCGCGCAATCGCAAACGTAATGATTGACCCGATCCAAGCAGGTTCCGTTGTTTTGACAGGGTTGACTCAAGCATTCGTCTATATCTAAAACGAAAATACAGTATTCGCTACTTATCAACGCAAAACGTTTCTTTCTGTATTTTGTCAGTATGCAATGTTCATAAAAGGAAATCATTTTGTTGCTACCACTAGAATTTCATTTCATAGTTTCTTTTTCTGATTTGAAACTGCTCACCTTTTTCAAGGAATGTCATCTAGAAGTAGGTAAACATCAGAAAAATAAAAAGTCGATTATCATGACTTGTAAATTCGTTTTTGTGTTGTTCTTTGTGACTTATTCTTAACCTGTTTCACAATCAGTTCCATTGAAGCCTGGTGCACAACTGCATTCGTAAGCATTTATCAAATCCATACAGCTGCCGTTATTCTGACATGGATCATTTGCACATTCATCTATATCTGAAAAGGGAAATGAGTATTGGTTGAAATGTAGTAAGAAAAGATTTCAAGAAACAAGGCATGATTGGAATTAATGAAGTGAGGAAACATTGAATTCTTTACTTTTCTCACAATTGGACTCGTTGTAACCTCGCGCACAATCGCTAACGTAATGATTGACCCGATCCCGACAGGTTCCATTGTTTTGACAAGGTTGACTCAAGCATTCCTCGATATGGGAAACTCGTCATACACTATGATGTCCCACTCTTCAGAATGGTGGATGATATCCTGTCATAGACAATTTGAACCATCCAACCAAAGATCGTACTCTATATCTTCCGAAATGAAAGCCTTCGGTTTGGGATTTTCTGAATTATCGATTTTGTGCTGTATACAGGGATATAGTCATTATCCATATTTGTCATCTTAAGGTGTGTAGGGAGATTAGGGTCACAATACTATTTGACTTGCTTACATGCTTTGTAATGTGCCATGTTGATAATTCAATGTTTGAATATTCCATGTTCATTTGTGTTGCTTTCTTTTCAAATTTAGTGGCTTTTTGCGGGTGTCACTGACTATAACTTTGATTGGTAAGTGATATGCTTTTGACATTTCACATGTGCATTCCTTGTTACCAGACCTTTTTCAAGATATAATAATTTTGACCTTGTTACCTTGACCTAGATTTCAAAAAAGATTAATCTTTTCTTTGGTCGATGTAAGTGATACGGCTTTAATATTTCGCACATGTATTTCTTATGATGATACCTTTGTTTCGTTACCACTTTTTTACGTTGTGACAATGATCTAGATGATCGACACTCTTTTCTGAAAATTTGAGATTGACCTTATTTTTAAATCGGTAAGTAAGAGATCTGATATTTCACATGTGAAATTCATTTGACAAGACTTTCCTTCTGATACCAATAATTTTCAAGTGACCTTGACCTACGTATTTGATCCACTTTTATCAAAAATAAGCCACTTCGAACGCGACACAAGCATTCGTTGGAATGCTATTTTTACTTTTAATGTAAAGTGCCCCCGATGCCGATTGAAATCATGAACCTTACATACTGGTATATTGGGGATCGGGCACCTCAAGGTGATACATGGCACCTTGTCCATGTTGTCCATCTGCCCATGTAGAGGATATAGAAAACAATGGGGATATTTATAAAAATACAATGTTGTTTATATAAGTTCTTAATTGGGGGGGGGGGGTTCAGTGTTTTGAATAAAAAAAAAATTCAGGCAACTTACATTACTGATCAATTTGAAATAAAAAAAAACATTTTTATTCCAACTTTGCAAAAGCTTCGTTGGCTCGCCATCGTCGCTTGCAAGTCATAGATGTATGGAAATTCATAATTTTAATTCAATGCCTCATAAAAAAATCATTCAAAAATACACCAACCAACGTCGTTTCTGTACCATAAATCTTGTGATTCCTCCATTATGATTGATTTTGAAGTATGAAGTTATGAATGTCAAAGGACAAGGTCAATCCCCACAAGCATCAAAAGCTTGGATTTTAATCTTAACATGCAGTGATGATACATAAATTATACTAATAGATTGCCCGAGATGAAAGGAAGATGCCGTTCAAGTAAGTTGAGTTTTGGGTCGAACAAGAAAAATCCTACATGTTCGCCTCATCAATCGTCTTGTACTTTTTTGCGCTATTCATAACTTATTTTTTCTAACAATAATCACTGCAACAGGGAATTTCTCAATGTTTATTTCAAGGAACGGACACAAACAGAGCGCCACCTGATATCACAATTGAGGTTAGCATTGACGAAGCAATAATGGCATTTGGGCTAAAGAATGATGGCAGAATGAAAGATTGCGCATGGTATAACGACAATTATGCATTGACGAAGGACAAATGTAAAATGCACAGAAGCAACATTACTTGTCTTTGAAGTTTAAAAACGAAGTCACGTGACAAATGTTTTGAATATGACGACATTGTACCACGTCATCAAAAACGCGTCATACTGACTGTGCTGCATGTGTAAACAAGAAAGGCACAAGTGATTTTGATGGCAATAGAGACACCATTTCAAGTCATAACATTTAATCAGGTAAATTTTGTGGCATTTTGAAATAAATCAGGCGTTGGCAAGGGCAGTCCTTCGCCAGCGATCTGTTTACCTGTATTTTATTGCTTATTTTCTTTTAAAATCCCGGCTTGGAATGATTGGGAACAATCTGAATGTAAACTTTATATATCACTGAAGTCACCAAAACCAAAACTAGTATGCCGATCTTTGCCCTAAGAGGTTTGTGTCACCTTTCAAACTTCGATATGCTCTTCGGGCGTCCATCTTCCATGTCAACGTATGTAAACTCGTTTGTTAACAGAGAGTACACGGTACACATGTACCCAAGTCGGCACAGATAAGTGGTTAGATTTGCCAAAATGAAACATATCATTGGCACAAAATCATCCACAAGGTATCAAGCTATCAAACAAATGTTAAAAATTCCATTTTCTCTTGAATTTGGTGTATTCTGGGTCCGTTATGGTGAATTTTAATCAAAATCTAGTAATAGCGTTTTTATTGCTATTTTTGGAGTACTTATTGACTAAAATTGTAAATAGGTATCATAATTGGGACTCCGTTGAAAGGATTATTATTGAGTTTTGGCCAGAAGTACAAAGGGGAGCATTTGTGTCATCTTTTAAAATCAACGGTTTTTGTACAATTTTCGATGGATCTTCAGCAGTGCTGAAAAATTTCAAAAATCCCTTTCAGAGGAATTTCAGTTATTTGTAGTGAATCATACCTGAGTATTATTAATTTTATAATAATATTTAGAATTTGAGATAAACTATTAAGGTCGTTTAGCCCAATTTATTCTTATTCTGCTACTTTGTGCGTCAAGAGTTATCTGCCCCTTTTAGAAACAATGCTTCCAACCGTCAAAATAGGGATTGGCGTTCCGGCTGTATCTTTCGAGAAAAACGAAGAGTTCCATTCTGAATCTTCATTGAGCCAAAATGATTCATACTGGGGGAAATAATATAATATTGCACCCCTGGCTACATTTCGAACCCTGATCTTAAGAAAATGCCACACAATTCGGTTTTTAGAAATATTTGAAATTTATTGAATTGACCTTATGAAACGTTTAACTAGATAGATATGTTCAAAAATTAGGCATGGACGCAAGTTAGAATGACTAACTCTGAAAAAACGACATACAAATTCTCCCTGGAAAGGATTGTTTATTCTAATTTGTTTTCTTGTTCAAATCAGAGAAAAAAGAGAAGAAAATAGCATCAAAAGTATAGAAAAACGATAAAGATTAACAAGTACCACCTATACCATGACGCAACGGAAGTATCGATTTATTAGCATGTATTGATTTTTACCTGATTTGTCGTTTTCATAAAATTTGTGACAATTTGTTAGATCCCTCTCAAGCATATATATTGAGAAAACAATATTCAAGGTCGGAATCGATGGATGTTTATCCGGATTTGACGAATACTGCTTTCGCACTGCTCTCGTAAATGAGACATGACACATAGTAACATCTTTATTCGATTCACGAAAGGTAATTGTTTTCATGATATGTAATTAAAAATACGTCTTTGTAAGAGAAGGGAGGGGATCTCCAACAAGACCCTGTTGCAGCACCAACAGCAAAACACCAAAACACCCGATGCAAAAACACTAAAGACGAGCATACTATGAGACGGAAAAAGAGACATACGACATATAAACATCAAACACAAAAGACTACACATAAACCGACGAGACCAATGGGCAACCGGTGCCGACTTTGGACGGCCATTTGCCACGCAAGTAGCAAATGGTATGGTTATCCTGGATTACGTACGCACAACCCTCTCACTTCTCCAATTACCCAGAGGTTTCGAAGAACGTACAATTGTGTTGTAAAACAACCTCCTCATTGTTAGATTACCTCACACAAACAAGACTGCAAAACGTAGGGGCCCCAGCAACACAGATGAATATGAATAAGGAAATAAAAAGAGGGCGTGCGTAATACAGTCCGTGTTCTGTCGGCTATAGCGAGCTCATGTATGTAATAACCCGAGGAGTCCGACTGACATTCAAAGAGGACAGGTAAAATACGAATGTCCCCGTTGGCATCTTTGTTAGTAAAACAGCTGAAATGTCAAAAATAGGTCAAGGCTACAAGTTCGAATTTATAGTATCCATGGAAAAGTCTTATCACGAGGAATAAATATATGAAATATAAAAACCCTATCACTTACGAATCAAACGTTATGGAAAAGGTTCATGTACTCAAAAGTAGGTCAAGCTCCATGGTCAAGGACATCACAAGGTCAAAAATTTAGTATCATGGAAAGGTCTTATAACAAGAAATACACGTGTGAAATATGAAAACTCTATAAATTTCCTTTTTAAAAGTTATGGCCAAGTTAAAGTTTTTGCAGAAAAATAGACTGACAGACAGGCAGACGGACAGACCAAAATGTATCATCCAATAACGGGAGCATAACAATTAATACGAATTACATTAAGAGTAATAAAAAAGGAGCCTTGAGATCCGGATCCTTTTCATATATCTCTTTTGTAAAATCAAATTTTGCTTCCATATTATTGAATCTATCATGGTAAAAATATATGCAATGAACACTGACGATCAAATCAACTGCTAAATTCAACGAACAAAGGATAACATTCTGTTTTAGTGTTCACTGAAAATATAGCTATTTTCGACAAGGTTAAACCATCATATGAATATTTATGATACATGTAAGTATACGATAGTCATAAAATTAATAACTTATTGAGTAAATATGCCAGTAGAAACATTCTGAAGCAAAGGGTTGCTTCGTTTGCAGGACACTTACAATAATTGGCCTAAATGGCTGAAATAAGTTATTATCAATCATTCGAGAAGTCCTCTATGTCAAGAAAAATTTGGTGACAAAATACATGGTCACAACAGAGACGAAAATGTGATTGGCTCACCATTTTCACAATCCGTGCCGTTGTAACCTGGCGCGCAATTACAAGTGTAAAAGTTTTCTCCGTCCACACAGGTTCCATTGTTCCGACAAGGCTGACTCAAGCACTCCTCGATGTCTGAAAGAATTTTGAATGAAATATAGAATGAACTTAAGTATTTTCCTTAATCGTTTTGGATCGATATGTAGGCTTACATTGTTTTTGTTAGTATTTATGTAGGGTTTTTTTTTTACATTTCGAATTTAAATTTTATTTACTAACAATATATTTTTTAACTTGATGACTTTATATGCTGAAGGTAAAATTATCAAACTTTTATCAAAGGGAAAATTACTAACATCATCACTGAGGAAGTTCTACTGTCGATACACGTAAATCGTCATACACTATGATGTCTCACTGTCAAGAATGGTGGATGATATTCTTTCGTATATTATTTGAACCATCCAACCACTGAATGTACTTGCATCTTCCGAAATGGAAGTACCCGGATGCGACAATTCTGCCGAATTGAAACGACGGGTGTTGCATGCAAGCAAGAAATGCTGACTCTTCCTGGGCACATGGTTTCACTTCCATTTGGGAATTAGCTTCTTTTCATGTGGTGGAGGTTTTTGTTTGTTTGCTTTGGTTCCTGTTTTATCCTGATTTTGTATGCCCTCGGTTTGTGATTTTCTGAATTATCGATTATGTGCTGCATATTGAGATATGGTCATTATCCATATTTGTCAAATGTCATGGCATTCTTTTAGGGATCACATGGATGTCAGAAACGCACAACAACGAAAATTGGTTTATATTGAATTTTATGAAATTGTGCTGCTTTCAAGGAAAATATTCAGCAAAATGTCAGGTCATATCAAGTCATTATCCTCTCTCCTTTTGCAAGCTATTTTTGTTTTATATTTCATCATGCCAGAGGATTATTAATACTTGGTTAGGTCCACCACACATTGAGAAATTCCGATTAAATTCTTTGAACGTATAAATAGGATATAATTGTAATTTTAGAAGTAGGGAATTAATTTTCTTCTTTCTAAATTGTAATCTATTTCATGAACACATATTGTCTTTGCCAAGGCATTATCTCCAGTAAGATCTATATAGAAACAAACGTCTAAAAACAATGTTACAACAGAAAAAATTACCTTGTGGTAGATCTAGTTTGAGATATTCGGCTCGATTTTCCATTAACATTGCTATTTGTAATATCAAAGTCCTAAGTTTTGCTTTACTCTCCATTTTGTTCATAAGAAATAAGAAAATTATATAACATATTTTCAGACTTGTTTTGCTTGCGCGGTAGTTGAACTGCTACAAACAAATTATTACGGTACTATTTAAATTTTCATACAGTAACTAATAGACCGAATAAATTGCCTTGTGCGAATTAAAAAGAAAAACAAAAAGATAATCTCGCAAAATAAGAAAGGAAACCCCGATTGAATGAATTCTCTTTCAATTTGAATGAGAAGAGTCATAAATAAGCTTTGCAGCTTTATCTCCATCCTTATATTTCATGATTGTAATATTATTGTTACCTCGTAGTGGTAGTGTATATAGATATAAATATTGTTTAAACTAATTTGACGGAGGCATTACTGTTTAAATTACGTATATCATAATTTTCACGAGCTCCTTTGATTTTTACTAGAGAGATTGTCTGCTAAAGGCAACTTCATATAAATGCGAATCTTTTTAACTTCTGACGAATTGGAAAAAATATCAAATCTTGCGAGAAATAGGACAAAAATCGAACACAGAGAAACCGCTTATTGCGAAAGGCTACGGTTCTACACTATCATTTGTTTGATTGGACAAGGGACAATTCTTTCAATGAGCAAGAAGTAAAAATACTGAACTGACATTAGAGCAGCAAGGTAATCATGTATGCGTATTAAAAAAAACGCAAACTACCGATTGAAGCTGGTCACAGCTTCCCAAATTCATGCTGTCCAATTTCGAGAAGACATTCATAGAAACTATTGAAGGTGGCAAAACATTTTATGCATGTTTGTTCCAGTATCAGCTTATTTTTAAAAAGAAAACATTGAAATATCTAGAATTTATGTTTATGTTTAGTTACTTTGCCTAAGTCACAGAATCTGTGTATAATTGGTCTTATTCTTTCAATTTGATTGTACATATCATTATCTTATGACGACGAGACTACGTAATTTATATCAAAGAATACTTGACTCTGATCATTTTTTTTGACAGAAAGTAGGTCGAAGGATAACTTAACACAAGCTTGCGCAAGCCAGAAGATCACTGCCTGTGGGTTGTTAGTCTAGTTCTTTTTATATCAGTTAGGGCCCATGAGGTTTTATTTTCTTCATTTTTTCTTACATTGAAAAGGTTTTTTTTTTCATTTATACAAAAACGTTTTTGAACATGCTTGCCAGAGAATAGCCTTCCGGACATTATAATATAATGTAATATAGACTCTGATTTGTCTTATATAATTAATTTTTTCCGCGATTCGGTAGTAAAGCGGAAAAATATTGTATTAACGGATCCGTATGAATTTTTTCTAAGTCTTGTTTGTCACAATTGAATGAATTGTCCAATCATTTCATAGGATAGGTGTAGTTGGCGAGAAAGTAGCCAACGTGGTCATTCTCTAGCCGCCACGCTTACTGAACACATTAAACTTTATACATGCACTTAATTATGTAGTAAAATTAAATTATCTCGCCCAGTTTCAGAGTATTTTTGCCCATGAGGTTTTTTATCTCTGTTTTCCCCTGGGTTTGATAATTTATGTCGATATTATTTTTAATATCCCAAAAAGAAAATCAATATTACTTGATTCAAATTATTACAAATGTTCGATAAAAAAAAAAAAAAATCATGGTTGAAAATGTACTGATTCATTGATTAATATATCATGATGATTGCTACAGAATTTGATATGAGATGTGAGATTGTTCAATATGTATGATGGCATGAATTAACAATGCATTGCATATATTATATGGATTTTTTTTTTTGTAAAAAATTGAATAAAAGCTGGCGTCCAGTTACTTTGGCGGGCTGTCAGCAAATTGTATTTGCTGTTTGGTTTTATTTAGAAAGTGATGAAGAAGGTGTAGTGAATACTCCAATTTTGTAACTGACAGGGGAAAGTGAGATATTACGTATTCTTGTCCCGAGAAGATGGAAAGGACTAAGAACTTTAATTTTCTAGTTTCTATTTTGTTGTCATTTGTGGGGTTGTTCCACTATGGTTATTGTAAAGTGTATCAATGGAGATATATATGCCATCTTATGATGTCATCAAGTTCAACAGACACTAGCTTCAAATTGAGAGACATGTTTCAAATACTGTGTAACAGCATTTCTATAGGATTGCATAACGTCATAATGTTTGATACCGTCCTAAATGGGAAAAAAACTACATCAAGCATATTTATCACGGCATTATACATCTTCTTCGGATCTTGTGCTAAATGGGAATTATAAATGTCAAGTAAATTATATTTTCCTTCGACTTACCTCCTACAATTAAAGTGATACACCTCTGTTCAGTTGAAAGCCTATAAACAAGAAAACAAGAAAACTTCAATTCAGGATAATACACAATCGATTCCTTAATGTTAAACGTCTTCAAATTCATTAGCATAATTTTAGAGCAGATAAATGCTTCTTTCAGGAAAGAAGAAGTCTTAATGTTTGAACACTGGTGGATGTCGATTTCAACTATCCACTCTCCTGTTGAATAGAAGAATAAGTTAGATGCTGATAACTTTGAAAGAATGTTGAGTTCGATTAAGTACAAGATTCAGGGACAATTGTGTAGTTTCAAATGATCAATATCGAGATATATTATACTGCATGGATATCAAGAATGTAGCAAATAGTTGGCATCCCTATGGGTACATGTACCAATTGCGCCCCAATTTCTGTGGACATATTTTCATATTCATACATAGCTGACTTCATCTAGACTTCGCTCTTCACTGTACGAAAGCACCTTGCATCTCAGTTTAGTTTAACCTTCATATACATGTATGACGTGTTGTCAATTAATAATCCGAACTTTAAGGATCACCTACATGCAATCTACCCCTTGAACTAGAGATCAAGGTAACAACCGAGAGCGGTAGATCCGCTTCATATTTAAATAATTTATATCCTTCTACATGTACATTGCAAACGGCCATTTGAGCACTTCACTGTATAACAAGCGTGATGATTTCAACTTCCACATAACTACCTTCCCTTTCTTGAGTAGCATTATCCCGTCTTCTGTTCCTGGTTATGGCTATATTGTTTCTCAGTTAATTCGGTACGCTAGGGCATCTTCCAACTATGACAATTTCATCGTTAGAGCCAAACGGCTTGCAAGTAAACTACTCGTTCAAAGTTATACAAAACAAGCGCTGCAATCATCATCGAGGAGGTTCCTCGGTCGCTACGGAGATATTACAATTTTAAGTATACGAGATCCCTCTTTCCAGAATGATAAGTGAATTCTAGATTGCAATTGAATGGCTGGCAACATCACCAAACAAAATACATTATGTCGATTTGTACATCAATATGAACATTGAGACATTAATCGAATTTGACCAGTTTTCACGAAACTGTTGCGACGAGTGTTGCAAACAGGAAATATAACTTCCCCCGGTTACTGTTTATTCCGAGCTGATCTTCGGAACTATTCCAATGGAAATTCTAATGATTTTGCTGATTGGTATTTCTTCGATGTTTATTTCAGTGCGCTATAAGCAAGTTATGTGAAACCATTGAAACCTTAGTGTAAAATACAAGAAATTCAAATAATTCATTTATGAAGAGCGAAATTCTTATCATTACTAATAATCTAATAATTTATTCCTTGCCCCAAGGAGACGCCCCTTTGTTTTAGAGTAGTATATCAAATTTGGTGACAAAGAATTACCAAAAACACAACGAAACTACTGTCCGCGCAGCTCGCTTCAGACATCGGAAAATTGAAGACTTCTATACTTTGTCGGCAATGTTTGCAATTAAAAATATAGGGGAATGCATCTCGAACTTTCGTTACTATGTATGCAACGGTGTATGCTACATGACTACGCTCACAGCGAAAGAAAAATAGATTTATATAGGATCGAGTTTTCTATGTTAATTTGAGCGCTACGTCGCCGATGTTTAACACCGAGTCTATGGAGAACGTCGATGACATCACACTAAAAATTAACATAGAAATCTCCCCATCTAATTCTTTTTTCTTTCACGATGAGTATAGTATTGGTCGTACAGTCATATATCATACACCGTTAGTTATGAGAGTTAGAGATGTATCCCCCTTTAGAAGTTTTAATCGCAAAAATTGCCGACAAAGTAGAGAAAACTTGTTCAATTTTCCTATTTCTAAAGTGAGCAGATGTAAAATATCGTTGGGACCAGCAGGTGTTTATCATTCGTGATTAAGGTTACGGTTGCGACAACAGGGAGATAACTCTATTTCCTATCATGTAGTATTTGACATGGACGATAGATGCCATTGGTATAAGCTCAATTTGTGACATCATTTCAAAAAAATATCACTCCTTGAAAGGGTAAGGGCGGTAAGGGCCAAAATCAGCCCAATTTCAAAACTGGGACAAACATTGATCATTGAAAATACAGGATTTACAGAGTAAAAATCACTTTAAATTTTGAGAAAAGGACATCCCGCTGCGATTCTACACTTTGAAGACAGGATGGTCAGCTATATTTTACACTGATTTTGACGTCATATGACGTTACAATCACATTATAATGTAACGTTGTCTGTAGGTAATTTGCTGCTATATTCTAATACTACTTAATATGCTATTAATTGTGTATTTCCGGTAACCCGGTACACCCTATTCTAAACCCCCAACCCCCCCCCCCCTTTCCGGCTTGGAGACAAGCCCAGATGAAGTAGAAAAACGAAGCCCCCTCCTTTCGCACAAAGTCATTGATTCAGATTTGTTCGGCACTATTTGATGATTTTTTCAGTTTACTTTGCATTGTGATGTCTTTGCTAACGTGTTACAATTGCGAATTTAGAGGGGTATGAGTGGGCTCCGATCCCTTCTTTGTGTTGGTCAACATTGTCTTTTCCAATAGAAATGTTTTTTTTTTCCTATTTTAAAAAAATTCATTGGCTAGCTACCGCTCGCCAGTTTCAAGAATTACCTCGCACGTCTCAATTTCAACAAAACCTTTTGATGCACCCCTTATCAAAAAATAAAAAGAATATATATTGCTAAATGGGTGTTTTTGGGGGGAAATGCATATTTTTCAATGAAACATTTCCAAAAATAGGGGGAAAAAATGTCATTTTCGCCTAAGTTCTGCTTTTAAAGATTTTAAGATCAGAATATATACTTTTCGTTATACTCTTTAAAAGTGAGATAATTAGAAATTCAAACTTCGAGTTAAATTCTATGTTTTTGGTCAAAATGTTGATTTTTTGCATAAGTTATGCTGCTATTTTTAGAAACAGTCATTTTGCTCAAAAATAATTCGGCTACATATTGGTTTGACTGCTTTAGGATAAAGCAATACCATAGCTCTATAGAAAAAAAAAACGTACAACTGGCGTCCTTCTAGCTATTAATAAAATTAAGAGTTGTTGACATGGCAGCCAGCAAAGTCGTAGTTATAAGAAAAAATTCTCCTCAGAACTGTTTATTTTATCAGACTTTCTTAAAATAGGCTTTAATTCATACACAAGAAAATAGGCTTTAATTCATGCACAAGTTATTTTGATTCTTTTATGCATTGATGTGATATTTTCTAAAAAGGCCAAAAATTGACGTTTATAGCCAAAAAAACCGAGACGCGCAAATTTTGATTTTTTTTTTTCGGGGGGGGGGGGGGGGTCTGAATAGTTCGATGAGATAATCCTATAAATGTGGACATATCCATCTCTCTTCTACCTCATTTCTATTAAACGTCGCCACCCTGACGACCTTAAATACATAGAAATTATGCAAATACCCTCTTTCTAGCTAGAACTGTACATCTTAAAGTAGTATTTAGATGTAATTGGATACATGTATACCAACTCGTAAATCCTGAATTTCATTATGTCTTGTATTTGGTATTTCGACTAAGAGTCAAATAAATGTAAAACATATTCACACCATGTAAGGTGTCCTGACGACGAGTGATTTTTTGTGTTAATTGTCCTGGATTTTTCGTGTTTGTCCTGGATTATTTGTGTTCGTTTCGAGCGAAATCGGCAAAATTTCATATTTTTTAGACAATTAACGGACATGTAGATCATCGTTGGATACTTTTCTTTGCATTAAACATTGTAAATTGTAAATAAGACTGAATCAATGCTTAGAGCTGTCTGTTTTTCATTAAATCAACAGATTTCGACTTTTTTGATAAAAATCCATGTTCTCGTCGTTTAAACAGACTAGGTTCAAATATTTTAACATGAATATCTTGTGCCAGTTCAACAGTGCTAACCATATTTTTTCTCGAGCAATAAAACGGCATTACAAGGCAGAAAACCAAAATTTAAAAAAAGTTAGAGGTCCTGGCTTTTTTGTGTTTTGTCCTGGATTTTTTGTGTTTGCTGTCCTGGCTTTTGTATATCTCTTCAACAATCTAATAGAGTTTAAATAATTTTTAGGGGATTTTGCCATGGCAGTAGCTCCACTTTTATGTGAAATTTTATTTTGCAACCCTTGTTTGTTACAAAAATCACTGTAGTTCTGATTTCTGTATTCATATGAAATATGTCCTAATTTGACAGGCTTCCCGTATAAATTGATCACGAGTGTATAGTCTACTAAGTCACTAACATGTTCTTTGGATCGTTGCATCAGAATGAAAAAAAGTTATCTGTTCATACATGTTAGACTAAAAGATACCAATATGTATCAGGTTAATTGTGGGTCGTGCTCACACATTCCGGAAAACACACCATTTGTTGTAAATTATGCAGCAGATGACTGTCCGAAGTTGCCAGGAGCGTAGCCAGAGCAATGCTGAAACGCAGACAGACCAATATCAAGGTCAAGACCAACTTAAATCTATAGGGTGGACGGAGGACAAATGCTTTGTGCCTTTTTAAAAGAATGAAAGATACTGATATGTATCTGAATGTATAAAAAATAAAAATATTATACCTAAGTGCATCAACCCGGAAACTACATCGAGCAAATCATTTTCCCACATTCTTGACACAGTGGCGGATCCAGAAGGTCCATTGTCGGAGAGGGGGGGGGGGGTAGGCGGGATTGAAGTTGAGGAGCGAAGGGCCGAGGGGGTAGATGGGGGCACGGGGTGCCTCCCCGGAAATTTTTGAGAATAATGGACGCAAATGGTGCAATCTGAGACCACTTTTGAACAACTTTGCTTGATCTTCGTTTTGTTTGATATTGAAGGATTAACACGATTTCATACTTACATTGTTTACAAGTTTTTATATGTAAATGAAACAAATATTTCAATAATTTTGTTTTATCACAGTAGTTTAGAATTCCCCTTTCTAAGTAAAATGTTGTAAATTTTCCCTCTCTGGGGTACGGGTACCAATCCCCCAAATAGAGAAAATGTCCTATTATATTAATACTCTGGTTTCAAGACTTGTTTGTTTGTTTTTTTTTTTTTTGTTTTTTTTTTTTTTTGGTTGTTTAGGCCCATATAGTTGATTCAAGGCATGAAGTGCCGAGTAGGGGATGATCAGGAGGCCTCCTGTTGTGAAGATTGTAGTCCGGGAGGACCTCCCTCGGATTTTTTTTTTTTTTAAATTGTTTAAAATGGTGTGATATGGAGCACATACATTTTCCACAGATATCAATTTCATTGAAATCCATTTGTTGGTAATGCCTAGAAGTTTTATTGGTTGTAAAACTTACTAGACTTGAAAAACATAGTTTAAAAAGTTTTTGGACGCTCTGTGTGTGTTAGGGGGGGGTGTCGCTCCCCCACCCCGTTAAATCCGCCATTGTGACATTAGCCATAACGAAAATGTTTTGTTGAAATTCAAAGAAAAATTAAGAAGGCTTCTGTTCAATGCCCTTCCACTATATATTGCAAACTAATTATTGATAGTCGTCCTTTCGATCAAATAATCATGTAAAGATGACGAGGGGGCGAAACTAACCTCCCGCGATGGGGTTTCGACAGATTTACTTTGCATATTTTGAATTTGATCTGTGAGTTTTCTTTTACGTTTAATTACGTTTTCATTTTAATTCTTTTCTTAAAACGTTGGTAAATTGGCCCGACTACAAAATTGATTCGATTCAATTCCGAGTTTTGCTTACAGAGAACTCCCTCTATAGTCTTACAGTACAATGTTTTGAATAAGTGTTGGTTGCAAATTTAGAGGAGGACAATTAGTGGGGCCGCCCCATCACCGTATTTAATATTTGTTTACATGCTAGATCATGCTAACTTTGCATTATTTTTTCTTTGCTCTGCGGATCACTAGCGAATCTAGAGGTGTCGCACGGGTCCCTATTACCTCCCGTGGCGGTCAATTTTTTGTGTCGCCTGCGAAGCATAGCGACACTTAGGGATCACTTTGTCCGTTGTCCGTCTGTCCGTCCGTCCGTCTGTCCGTCTGTCTGTCTGTCACACTTTGGGTGTCACAGCCCATAACTTTTGATTGGTAAGTGATAGGGCTTTGATATTTCACATGTGTATTCCTTGTGACAAGACCTTCTTACACATACCATAATTTTTTGTCTAATGACCTTGACCTAGAAATTTGACCTACTTTAAAAAAAAATTAAGAATGGATATATCTTTTGATTGGAAAGTGTTAGGACTTTGATATTTCACATGTGCAGTCCTTGTGGCAAGACCTTTCTACACATACCATAATTTTTGACCTTGTGACCTTGACTTAGATATTTGACCTACTTTTGAAAAAAAGGTAAGATTCGCTATATCTTTTGATTGGTAAGTGATAGGGCTTTGATATTTCACATGTGTATTCCTTGTGACAAGACCTTCCTAAACATACCATGGTTTTTGACCTATTGACCTTGACCTACATATTTGACCTACTTTTCACAAAAAAAAGAATGGATATATCTAATGATTGGTAAGTGATAGGGCTTTGGTATTTCACATGTGTATTCCTTGTGACAAGACCTTCTTACACAGACCATAATTTTTGACCTAGTGACCTTGACCTAGAAATTTGACCTACTTTTCAAAAAAATTAAGAATGATTATATCTTTTGATTGGTAAGTGTTAGGACTTTGATATTTCACATGTGCAATCCTTGTGGCAAGACCTTTCTACACATACCATAATTTTTTACCTTGTGACCTTGCCCTAGATATTTGACCTACTTTTGAAAAAAAGATAAGATTCGCTATATCTTTTGATTGGTAAGTGATAGGGCTTTGATATTTCGCATGTGTATTCCTTGTGACAAGACCTTCCTACACATACCATGGTTTTTGACCTATTGACCTTGACCTACATATTTGACCTACTTTTCACAAAAAATTAAGAATGGATATATCTAATGATTGGTAAGTGATAGGGCTTTGGTATTTCACATGAGTATTCCTTGTGACAAGACCTTTCTACACAGACCATAATATTTGACCTTTTGAACTTGACCTAGATATTTGATCTACTTTTCAAGAAAAGTAATATTGGCTATATCTTTTGATTGATAGGTGATAGGCTTTGATATTTCACATGTATTTTCCTTTTAACAATGCCATTCTACACATACCATAATTTTTTACCTTTTGACCTTGACCTAGATATTTGACCTACTTTTCTAAGGTTGTATATATCTTTTAATTGGTACAGTAGGTGATAGGTCTTTAATATTTCTTATGATGAGACCTTTTTGTTACCAATTTTTACGTATTGACCTTGACCTAGATGATTGACACTCTTTTCTGAAAATTTGAGAATCACCACATCTTTTAATTTGTAATTAAGTGGTCTGATATTTCAAATGAATTTCATTTACAAAGGCTTTTCTACTGATACCAATAATTTTGATTCACTTTCTAGAATAATAATCAAACCGCTTCGCAGGCGACACAAGCATTCCTTGGATTGCTATTTTCTTCAAATGTTCTGAATTTCCTATGAAAATTCTAGATAATTACGAATTTATCTGTAAGTACATGTATTTGAAAAAATTAATTGGCTCGCTGTTGCTCGCCGGTTTTCAAGACTTAAAATATGCATGGACATTGAATTTTATGTTTGAGACTCAAAATACATTTATAGAGGATATAGATAGTAATTGACTAATTGTCTTCATTTTCATTCTAACTCTGAAAAAAAGTACGCCAATCGTCTTTCAAGCATAGTAGAAGAAAGTTAAAAGTCATTAATTTAGGAACCCAGTGGGAGGAATTAGAATATAACTTCTTTTTTCGCATGTCAGTTTTCCGTAAAAATTGTCTTTGAAACTGGACTTTGTCCTCCCCCGCCCCTTTCTGAAATCCTAGATCCCTCTGATGGGAATGGTAGGAGGGGAAACAAAAACACGAAAAAAAAAACAACAAACAAACAAACAAAAAACAAACAAACAAACAAACAAACAAAAACAAATAACAAAACAAAACAAAACCAAAAACCAAAAACAGAAACAAACAAACAAACAACAAAAAATCAATAAAAAGGATGTATGGCCATTCGTTCATCATTCTTTACAAAGTGTTCCTACATGTATATAAACGCCCTTGAATATATAGCGTATACATACCACCGTACAAAAAGAACTGGGTGAATGACCCCTACCCCTCTCCTTTTGTGCGTAATGTTTGATAATCTGAAGGAAAGGAGAAAAGAGAGGGGGTGGGGTTAGCAAGGCGCATAGCTAGGCGCACTTAAGTACCAAATGCTCCACATCGTTTTGCAAAGCAGACTAAAAGAAAGTGTACCATGGTTCATTTTAACGTAGAAAACTGCTCTGTAGATGTGTAAAATGCATTAGATTCCGGGGCTTTGCCCCTTGGCCTGGATACCCATAAGGGCTTCTCCCTGGACCCAATTTGGGCCTCAAAGCGATCCCAACACCTCATGACTGAAAGTGCTTCCACTTGAAAATCACTCTGGCTACCCACCTGCCTTTGGAACGATATGAAAAACAAACCAACATGTCCGCTCAGAGGCACCGTAGAAAAGAAGGGAAAAAATAAAACAAAACAAAACAAAACAAAACAAAACAAAAACAAAAAGATGTCTGCATACAAAACAAGCTTTCTCTTCGTTTAAACTAAGGCATGGGTCATTTTTATAAAAGTTAAGAGATATCAAAATATTCGCTTGCTTTTCAAACCTATTGACAATTATTCTAAAATCCAAAACTAGAAAATCCAGGACATCACACAGAAAATCCAGGACTAGGTACACAAAAAAGTCAGGACATACTCAACTCTTTTTAAATCTAGTAATATTCGTATATTTTTAATTGCGGTCCCTAATAGATGACTTAGACATCATAAATACATGAAAACAAACTGAAAAAATGTCAAATTTAGCATTTTATGGAGTTTCAATCAATTTTATGACACAAAACATCCAGGACGTACACAAGAAATCCAGGACAAATAACACAAAAAATCATCCCTCGTCAGGACACCTTACATGGTGTGATATTGTATTCAACTACGACAACGATATACGGTTATAGGTAGTTACATGTATATAGAGCAGGGATATGGTCATTATCCATATTTGTCATTCCAAACTGATTCCGTGTTATACTTTGTACTTGTTCCTGGTATATGTGCACATATCTTTATTCGATCAGGGATTTCTTCATTTGTGCTTAGACTCGATGTTTAAATTCAGTCAAAGTAGCCAGCGATTCTTTCATCGCATCTTCTGCTTTATTTTACTTCGATTCTTTTTTAAGTAGAATATTAATGTTTGAAATGAAAATGAAAGAATTTCTTACCCATTTACATCTATGGCGCTAAAACAGAATAGGTGATCCCCTACTTGGTTTGATGTCGGGGTCCATGATACGTTTATTGACCATAAGTTACCAGTTTCCAGCAGGGATGTCTTAGTCATGTTCACAGGTGAAACTGTTATGATCTCTCGTAGGCTAGACAACAAAAGTATGTTTTATAAAAAATATTCTTTTGTGACTGTTTGATTATGCTATTGTTCTAATTGTCTCTGTCTGTATGTTCCCTTTTTCTCGTCTCATACGAGTGTCATTCGCAGCGAATATCCAATTTATCCTTATAAGCATCGAGAAAAAACAACATCAATATTTAATAATTATAAATGAAACAAACTTATATTTACAGAACAAAACGATATCTATAAAAGTTTTTGCCGATGGAAAAAATATTTTATAACATTTACTTCGAGGCAACAAAAACACTGTTTCTTGATATTAAAAGTGAACTAATATACTTATTACCTGGTTGAACTAGAACCACTTGAAGCAACGATTTGCAACGAGATTTGTTCTTCTGGTGCGATATAAAGGGTAGTTTTATCTCTAATGGTTGTATTAGAAAACGTTGGACCACTGTCGCAGGTATTAGAGTCACCAGAAACAAGAATAAGAAACTGAAGAGGAACACTGCTGAGGGGTGTATCAGAAGATGAGGAATCGAAATCTTCAATTTGTATAGCAACAGCAAAGTATCCTGCTTCATTTGTTGTGTAGTGAATCTCGCATGTCTCCTACAAAGTACGATAGTAAAAGGTTTCTCTCTAATTTCCAAACATACCGCAGCTTAACATTTGTTCTGGAGTGGAAACTGGATCTGTTATCGTCTAAGCAAGCAATGCCAAAGAAATGGTACCGGGATATAAAGCATATCTGCCATTTTTAGTTCTTCATTTATCCCGGGTCATATATGTGTAGCCAAAATACACAATAAAACAAACTGTCTTTAGATTTAACTAGAATATATATTGAAACAAAATATCTTTAACTTCTAGTAAATTTCTCCTGGCTTGACGGTGGTATTCTCAGACTACCGTCATACAGCATTAACACATCTCAGTTTATCTGGTACGCTAGAGAATGTATTAATGTTTTCATAGTGCTTAGACATTTACGATTGACAAAGAAAATTTAAGGTCAAGGTTTCTGTTTTCATTTTAATTCCCATTTGGTTGGAAGCGAACAGTAAATTTTGAAGAGATTAAAATCAATTTTTTTTTCGAAGAAAAACCATTGAAAATAGGAAAAATTCAATTACTTTTTCCATACTGCAACTAGATCAACAAAACTGGTACAAAAAGAACGACAATTTAATTGTCTTTAAGTCTAAATCTCAATTTACCAATTTAATTGTAAATAAAATGTGGAAAACTATGTATTTTCTATGAAAAATCGTTGAAAATTGTGAAAATACAATATCTTTTTTATTCTGTAGCTAAATAAACAATTTTGGTACCAAACGCACAATGAATATTGCCTTTCGTTTCAAATAATACAAAAGTCAGATTCGCAATTTGCTGGTACGAAAAATTGGGTAAAACAACTACCCTTGGATGAAAAATCGCTGAAAATTTGCAAAATGCAATTAAAATTTTAAATCTGTAGTTAGTACGAGGTATAACAATTATGGTACCGAAAGAAAGTTTTTTAATTGTCTTTTATTCTGAATTCGTATTAAGCAATTTGCTCATAAATAAAGTGGGAGAAGACCAATGAGGGAGAAAACTTTGAATTTAAAATTTTTTTTTCTCATAAAAAGTTGGGACTTTGAAAAATGCAAAACGTTTATAGAAAATCTAGAACAAAGACATGTGTATTCAAGACAACATTTAAAAAAACAACAACAATTTACTGGGACATGGAGTCTTGTAGCAAACTTTTGAAAGACGTGGGTGAAATTAGAGACATTGTTCAAAAGGAAGCGGCTATTGTATATGATATATAGATGATTTTTGCCAGGGTTGTGTAGTTGTTATTAATTATTGAAGTGGATCTTAAGGGGGTTCGAGTATCGATATTTTGACACTGTTCGGATGGTCAAACTAACTTTATTTTTTCTCTAAACTAAAAATCTATCTTCAGATATTCTAACATGTATCAGATATATGCATCGTGCAGGGCATCTTTAGGGTCTTATACTTGAACAAAGTCGGGCACTCTTAGTGAAAAATCATATTTTGTCCAAATTTTGAGTATATCCAAGGAAAACTGAATAAAAATGGATATAAGGTATCTAAAGTCAAATTTTCTAATGGGAAAGACTTGTTTAAGAACTGCAGGTACTTATTATTAGCAGTAGAAGACAAGAAAATTGTAATATTTTGAGAGATAGCGATGAAATGGTAAAAAAAGTAACAATTTGCGGGCTAATATTTGATGTCAAAATATGCCAGAGACTATATTCATATGCCCTTTGATTAAAGGAGACCCCCTGCAAGGTACCTTTTTCGTCATTTACATGTTTTAAGGGTGAACCAATTTATAAGTATACCAAATTCAAAGGAGTTTCGACCATAACTTTTAAAGATATTGTAAATTTAAATACAAAAATGCTATATTTTAAGCCAAAAATTCGTAAAATACCTGTATGACAAGCAAAAAAGATATAAAAATTGAAGAATTTATTATTCAAACATGATTAGATATTTGTTAAACAAACTATTTTAAACATCTGCAATTAATTAAGGCAATACAACGTTATTCTTATATATTTTGGAAATGAGTGATGACGTCACGCTATACCCGAACCACCTTAAAGACCTGCTTAGTTGTGACATTGTTCTAGTCCCTACGTCAATGCTGAAAAGATGACTCCAGTTTTGCAACTTCGAAATATGATCTTAAAATAAGCTCCAGGTTATTTATTCGACAAGAATGCGTAGGAGCTGATGATCGATTGATGTATTCAGTACTCTGGTGTATCAACTGACCATTAAATGGCAGAATTAATGCCTTGATTGTTTTTGGTCGTATATTTCTAAAAGAAACTAAACACTTCAGATGTTCAATAATAAGTGTTCCAACTATTTACCTTCTTGAAGAAAGTTTTAAACCAATATTGATGCACCAGACATGTGTTTCGGATAGAAAAATCCTCATCAGCTATGCTTTCAATTAAAGTGATCTCATGGCACAGCCAAAATCCTCTCCAGCAGCGCCCCTGGCCCATTTTTCTGAACTTAAAATTGCTATCACTTTGCAGGGAGCAAATTTGAATAATATTCAATTGACCCCTACTTACCATCAGAATGGCATAAAAGTTTCAGTCAGGAAAGCTACATTTCTGGAAATGAAGTGCAACTGATTGATATTACATGTACTTGCAATCAGTTGATCGAGAAAGTAATCCGATTGATTAAGAACTCGCATTCTACACATCATTCTGAAGTCACTATAGATGTAGGTATTGAGAACAGATCATGATGATGGATATCATCAACATAAGATTGTATTGGAGAGACAAAGGTTGTTCTGTGGGAAGCTATTGAAGTGGTGTTCCGTTTCAGATTTCAGAGAAGTTAATTCAGATATTGAAAAGACGGTGACTGAGGTCATCATATTCATAAAAAATACTATGGTTTAGAGAATCTAGACAGTATATCTGATGTCAGGTCCAGTGTACGATTGGATGAAATGGGCTATAAGAGTTCAAAACTCTTGAATGACCATTACCACTAAAAGTTAATTGAAGAATTTCGATAAAATGTTAAGATAAACGAAATATTTCAGCCATGCATAAAGAAACATTCTAAAGATGCAGTTCAATCAAACCTGGATCAGCTGAAAGATTTAAATTTTTAAAACATGTTGAGACTTATTGTGATAATATTTTGCTAATCGCGTCTGTACCTCTATCTGTTCTCCTGTTAATTTGTTGTAGTCGCACATGAAATCTGAGTTGTGTAGCCAACAGATGTGACAAATTCTGTGCTCAAATTTCTTCAATTCTGTAAGTGTTTTGGGGTCGAGAATTGTCAGAGTACAAAGGAGGCATTTTGATCAACCATATAGGAGGGGTTCTTTGTTGTTAGAAGTAGTTGCACACAAGTATTACAATTACATGTCGATGAAACAACAAAGCAATAAGAAAGGAGGCGACCTCCAGCAAAATTGGGTTGCAGCACCAATATCAACACATAAAAACATCTCAAGTAAAAACACAGGGAAGACACACACAGCAAGAGATACAAAACGGACAGGGAACAGCAAACACGACATCAAACATCAAATAAGCAAGTATGCAGTTAAAATGGAACATTATTTTCGTGAAATATGGGATATGGATTATTATCCATATTTGTCATGTTGCGTATATTTTAAGATGATGCTATATCTAGAGTAAAAAAAGTACATGTGGCTAAGCCGAAGGTTAATAAGAGAGTGCAAATCTAAAATAATCAATATGCAATCATTTTGATACGAAAATTGCTGTTCTTGAATTTCTTTAAACCGATTGTATTTTTGCAATTTAACATCTTCTTTTTCAGCAAAAAAACAAAAACAAAAACAAACACACCAAAACAAGAAGATTCCATTTGCATGAGTGGAATTCTGAATTTAAATCTATGAAATCATTTTTCTTGCTCTACCGCAAACGTTGTCCTAACTACAGAATGAAAAAAAAAACATTGCCATATCCCAATTTTCAGCGATTTTTCATTCAAAAATCATTCTTTTCCCCATTTTCGTACTTGCAAATTGCTAATTTGATATTAAAAATGAAAGACAATAAATTTATTGTGCGTTTGGTAACAAAATTGTTATTTTATCTACAGTAATAAAAACGAAAAGGTATTTTCCCAATTTTCAACGGTTTTTCATCGAAAATCCATAGTTTTCCCCATTTTAAGGACGAGTAAATTGATAAACTGAGCTTGAGACTTATAGGCAATGGCATTGCTGTTCTTTTGATACCAAATATGTTATTCTAGCTACAGAATGGACAAAGTTATTGCGTTTTTCCAATTTTCAACGTTTTTCCTTGATAAATCACACTTTTTCCCAAAAAAATCAAAATGCCCAAGAATGCCAGAGTGGCATCCGCCGGATTATCTAAGTAGAGGGTGTTAACATCACTTTCATGCAAAAACATTTTGTGCGTAACAATTTTTTGGGTGACCCCCAAAATAGCCATTTGGCAACTAGACTATTAATCTGATCAACGCAGTTCAAATATACATTTTACTAGTAGATATTAGTATATAAAGATAAAGGGAAGGTACTCCCAATTCATTCATGAATTAACATTATTACTCATTTTAGATATCCCACGAATTTAATAAATCATTGAAATTTCCATACAGAGACTTTTAGAGAATTTTTCCTCACATATATTTATGCCTTGATTCTTCTGCTTCATCAAAGACATCGAGTAAGCCATTTATGAATATATGTTAGTGTAAATATTTTTTTCAGGAAAGAATTTATGTTGAGTATGCACTACCTCTGTTAGATTTGAACCAGGAAGGGCATTACAAACACCACCGCATTCATTAACAGGATAGATTGAAGATTCTGCCCACCTACACCTTATAACGTCACCGTCAATGTCATTCACTATATGGTATACAAAAGAAATTGTTTTGAGAATTGAACGTGCTACATTAAACAATTACATGTATGTATTGACAGAAAGCTGACCTACTGTTCAGTATTACAGCCCTAGAACATTCGGTTTAAAAAAGAATTAAAAGAAACAGCAGTATCAATGTCAAACTTAATTAAGAAAATTATCACAAGGAAGTGAAAGAGATGATGACAGAAAGTATAAGCTTCTTTCTGATAACTATTATAACATATAGTTGAAAAAAATATTTTTTAAGTTCTTATGAAAAAGAGTCATTATAAAGATGATGATACATGCGAATATGGTGCACTCATTCTTTTCAATAGAACATATTTGTTAAGAGTCTTCAAATTCAATAGCATCATTTAAGAACAGATACATTTTAGCAAGGACCAGACATGCACGTTTCGGGTACTTAACCCTCGTCAGTGATCTTCAATCTACTTTCAAGAGTGTAAAGTTATTATGTCCAAAAATGCACCGAAAGACGTAGCAGAATGGGTGGGATATGATGTTACAGGACCAACGTTTTAGAAATTTCAAGAAATTTTGATAACAGATATTTTCGTATGCGTTGAAGAAACGTTCAACCGAAGTTTATCGAGTAACTTGGTTACATGTGCCCTCGAGGACTCTTGGTCCACCAGCGGTGACACTCAACAAGTAGTGCAAATGTTAAACGTCTTCAAATTCAATAGCATCATTTAGAACATAAAAATTTGCAGCATGGACCAGACATGCAGTTTTCGGGTACATAACCCTCGACAGTGATCGATATCGATGATTTGAATAACTAGGTGGATATCTCTGTTGGACAGCCGAAGACATCGTTTTCTTAATCCCAAAGTGTTCCGACACTAACATTTAAGATTAGGGAAATTATTCAAAATCTAAAGATTATGTTATTGAAGGTATAGATAGATAATTATCGATATTTTGACCATTCCAAAAACAATGAGTGCACTATTTCAACGAGTAATATCGAGTGAGACCCGAGGCAAAAAAAAAAGAGATAAATACATGGAGAGCGAAAGAAATTCTAAACACGACCGTAAATTTATTCCAAATTACCAGCTAAGGACAAAGCTAGAATCTTTAAATTCTAGAAGATATGTCATATTTCGTGTAAAGTATAATAAATGTTTGCATCGATAACACAAAGCCGACAAAAAATATCAATATATAATGCTTTTATCTAATAAATCCTTCTTAATAGTATCTAAAGTATACAGTCCATATTGAATATTGCATCACGGCAAGAAGAAAACATTATGTCGGGAGATCTCCAGTATTACTACTATTACTAGTTTTCTGAGAAGGTAAAAAGTCATTAAAATCGGATTTCTTTCAATATTTTAATTTTTTCAATAAGATTTATGTTTCACCTAAATAAATTAACAATTTTCATCTTTTCTTTACCTGGTATTTTGATTTGGTATTCACAGTTTAAGCCGAGTCTAGTGATAGGCTGCATAGCCGTAATAGGTGATGTGTTCCGGGTCTGAGTATCACTCCGTTGTGATGTCTTCACAAGGGTCATTACAGACCAAGAAGATCCGCCGTATTGCAGACTTATCCAATTACCACTTGAGTATCTGGATAAAATGTTACTCAGTTGGATCGTAAAACATGGATGAAAGTGTGCCATCAATGAGGTTTGACTCAAGTTTTAATGGTCATTTTTAATGCAACAAAACTACCCGAGTTCTCATCGAGTCTGACTAATTGGGACAAAACTTAATTGTTTGTGTTGTATTTGTTCCAAAGACAATTATCTAAATCGTAATGTTATATGCCCACAATATAATTGTTGAACTGTTCACTATATTTTGGATGAAAATTCCTAAATATTATCGGATGAAAATAATTGTTTGCGTATTGCTTTATTCACAAATTAATGTTGACTTGTTGAAAAAAAGACGGATAATTTTGCTATCGAAAATGTTATCCTTACAATCATTTTAGTATTTTTTTTTTCTTTTTTGATTAAGAGCCATAATTTTGTCATTTGGGACATAATATATATGGTACAGGTTACGGTACTTAATAGTTTTTCATAAAACGACTAAAAAGCACAATCTTACCCTACATATAAACGACTAAAAGCACAATCTTACCCTACATAAAAATGACAAAAAAGCACAATCTTACCCTACATAAAAACGACTAAAAAGCACAATCTAACCCTACATGAAAACGACTAAAAAGCACAATCTTACCCTACATGAAAACGACTAAAAAGCACAATCTTACCCTACATGAAAACGACTAAAAAGCACAATCTTACCCTACATAAAACTCAGTGTAGCTCCCATAATCAAATGTAACTGAATTTATGCCCGTTGTCCAATCATCAGCGTCACTGAAGTCTGTACATTTATATCTCATTTGTCCAATATTCTGTTGTGGAGAACATGTTTGACAGATGAGATTCCCTTCACCTTCATTTAATTCATCATTATTAATTGTATTTGAATCACAGTTATGGTATGTACTTGAACTGCGTCTCCAAGAAATTCTGTATGTGAGTTCTATCTATAAAGAAGAAATTTCAATATAATTAAGATATTAAAACGAAAACTAATACAGAGAACATATAATTTATCTTGATATAATTATATTTGTAATATTTTTTCTAGTTGTGAAACGATACACCAATAGTGAATCGCTATATGATGTGATATTTTATTAGCAGTATTGCGATATATTGTTTCTTTTCATTTATTCATTTTTTATGTAAAATGGGAGAAATATTTCAAAGCGAATAACTGAATGATTTTAACATTGACCTTGTTAAACTCACCTGTGTCGCATTATCTATAGGTTTCCATGTAATATATCCTCCTCGGTAATGACTTGCATAATTATATTTGAAGAAATCGAAAGAAATTAGCGATGCAATTAATAAATATATCGTGTGTTTCATCATTCAACAGTTAGATTAAGCATATTTTATTGATAATTATTTCAAAACGACTAGAAAAAAAATATCCAACTCTCTACAGTTAAAGAAGGAAGTGAAATAATATTTAATTTAAACCGAAAGTCAATCCTCTTTGCTACCAATCTTTGACAGACAGTAAAATTCGACATATCAAGTGTCAAAAAGAGCATTGAAATTCTTATCGCGCTAAATGAATTGTTAGAAATGAGGTTATTACAACTTGAATTTAGCATTCGTACGGAAACGCAAACTTGCAATTGATATGCCGATGTTAAAAACATTGTGCAAAACGTAGTACCAATATTCTATTGTCGAGTCGTCAAAGATCAACGTTTCATTATATATTCTATAAAGAAGATTTTCTGTGTCCCTGTCGTTCCAGCTCAACGCTTTTATAGTCTTTCTTTCGACACAGGAATTTTGAAATAATAAAAGAAAAAAAAAACTGAACGAGTTCAAATAACTTCCTTGTTTAGGGACCTCATATGCGCGTTGTATCACAAAGGACCTGGTTTAGATGTACGTAAAAAATTCTATAGGATTTATCCACATGAGGTACAATTTAAGCGATTGTGATATTTTCCAAAACTTTTTTTATTACAGGTGCATTCTCCACTAAAGTGTTAATTTACGATTTGAAAATGGTGAAAAATAAAGTTTTGCATTCTAAAAATATATATCTCTATTTTTGTTGAAGGATATATATCTTAGTTACTTGAAATGGAAAAGGGGAGATCTCTACTTAGTCTGCTTCTAGTGATATCATTTGTTCAATAGAGGGGACTTGATTGCATTTTAACTGCTACGTTACAAGGGGGTAGCCTTTTGTTCATTCCATCACTGAAGAAACAAAAATGGTTACAGTATAAACTTTTGTCTTGTGACGTTTTACCATGCATAAGAAATATTTTGAAGTATAAGAAAGAAGGGGATCTCCAACAAGACTCGGTTGCAGCACCAACAGCAAAACACAAAACACCCCAAGAGAAAACACAGAGAAGACACACACAGCAAGAGACAAGGAACAGCAATCGAGACATCAAACATCGAACATAAAAGACAACAAATAAACCAACGAGACCCATGGGCAATCGGTGCCAAATTAGGACGGCCATCAGCCACGTTAGTAACAAATGGTGTGGTTATCCTTGATTACGTGCGCACAACCCTCCCACTTTTCCAGTTACCCAAAGGTCTCGAAGAAGGCACAATTGTTGTGTAAAATAACCTCCTCACTGTAAGATGACCATACAAACAAGACAGCACAACGCAGTGGCCCAAGCAACAAAGATGATTATGTAAATATATATATACATATATATAAATAGCGTAGGGGCGTACGAAATGCAGTCCGTGCTCTGCCGGCTGAAGCGAGCTCATGCATGTTATCACCCGAGGAGTCCGACCGACATTCAGAGAGGACAGGTTGTCGGGGCACTGTCTTCTCTAAAGAGGTTTGGTTAGGGCCCGTCATGGAGTCACGTCGTCACAGTCGGTCAGAGTGCAAGTCTTAAGGATGCGCTGGTACAAAGCTGTAGATTGGTCCAGTACCATGCCGAGTGTCCGTCTGGTGACATTATGATCATATCTACGGTATAAAAGGCGTTTGATGATTCTGACGCATTTTCGATGGCTATGCTGTCTGCCTCTGACCCTTCTAATTTTGTGTCACCATAAAATGCAGACTGTGAAATACCCGAAGTAATATACTCTGTTGCTTGTATAGGTTCGAACTTTAGAATAAGCTGGCTGTAATTTTTGTGATATTTCCAAACAGTCTTTACTAGTTAATGAAAGCGGAAACCTTGACCTAAAAGTTTTTTGGTTATATGTAAATTTCTGAAATGAAAATTCAAAACATTAGTGCACGCTGTGTACCGGATGAGCTGTGATATGTAAATGCCGTATGACGGTAGTATGGGTACGTCACCGTCAAGCCAGGGGAAATTTACTATGTTGAATCCAAAATCATCTCTTTTGTCATAAATACTGGTATGAATTTCTACGTTTGTAATTTTGATATTTAGGTAAAAAAAAAGGTGTTTCTGTATTTTTAACGTTTGCCTTGTTGAGTGTGAACTCCTGTGGATAAATTTCATTCTTATATGTATCAAAAACACGATTGTCAATAGTGAGAATATCATCCTGGTACCTAGACGTATTAGTAAAGCATTTCAAATCATCAAATTGTCTGTTCTTAAAAATTTTGGATAAATTCTTTTTCATTAGTGTATAAAAATAAATCTGCAGCAAGAGGCGCACAGTTGGTACCCATAGGAATCCCTACAACCTGTATGTAAAGATCCTCACCAAATCTAACATAAATGTTGTCCAAGAGGAAGGACCAGGCATTACACAGGTCGCTACATGTCCATGATTTAAATGAATTGTAGTCTGTTTAATAAAAGAAACCCTTTGATTCAGATGTACAAAATTTAATGTAAGTTTTCCCATCTCGATCAAAACACCATTTTTAGAATTAGTTTAGACAACCGATCATTAATTTTGTCGCAAGGAAGCGTGGTGTACATATTAAAGAAGTCGTAAGAAGAAAATTAATGGTTTTGGCTTGGAATATTTTTTGTTTTCATTTTGTCAATCACATCACCAGAATTTTTAATAGACCAAAAACATTAACATCGTTCCTGTTAAGAACAGTTTCACAATATTTTGTTACGTGTTCCTTTATCGCTCTAAGTGCTGATGTAAGATTTCTAGACAAAACTGTAGTGGAGCAGTTGCTAGAATTAGCAATGAATCGAAATTTGTATGGAGACTTGTGCAGTTTAGGTATGCAATACATGGTCGGAAGATCCAATTTAGAAATAGCGATGTTGGATGAAGAAAGTTCACTGTTATGCTTGTGCAAAATATGAATGACACTTTTATTGCTTTTGATATAATTTTTTGAAGACGAAAGTTCCGAAACTAAAGTTGATATGTAGCAACGTTTTCAAATGATAATTGTGTTGTTGACTGCTTTATCTGCAGGTGCAAAAACATATTTTTCATGTAACTTACTTAACTTCGATTTGAAGTATCTTTCAGATTTGGATCTCGGCTTTTGAAACAGATGATGGTTTTTATGAAAGTTATCTATACGAATATCCATTATATCTAAAATGAGTCTTTTTCCAGTCATTCAGAGCATGCAATTCGACTCCTTCCGATTCACACCATCTTTTGGTATAGTTATCTAAAGTTTCATTCAGCACTTCACGGCATTTAATGAAATCTATCTTGGATGGGATATTTGTCATTGGATGGTATTCTATACATAGGTCCTTTTCTGAGAAGACCACGGAGTTGTCTGTCTTTGATAATTGAAAAGCCACCTGTAACAATATGACCAGCTGGTTTGTGTAATCAGAAGTTGCACATTCTCAGGAAGCAGGACATGATTCGAGTACTTAAGGATCTGATGTAACTTTATTGTACTTAAAAACGAAATTACGAACAAGTTTCTTATACTTCTAACAAATAAGGGGAGGTTCGAGATTCTCAAAATTTTGAGGAATTGTACTTTACACGCGGTGATCCCTGAAAATATTAGAGATGTTAAGAAGATCAAAACCTTTGTTAATAAACGGAATTTTGATGAATCGTCTTTTGGGGAGGTATTTTTTACAGCTGGATAAAGTTTATTTTGAGCGAATGATACAATTATATTAAGTTTGAATCAGTCAGTGTTTCTTAAGAATGCAACCTCTGCTTCATCCAACATAGATTTTAGTTGAAGCACTGAAATGGTCGACAGAGCATGTAATAGTTCGTGTCTGCCACCATTGCGTCCTATTATAAGAAGATCGTCGAGGGTGCGATTTATTCTAGATATTTTTCTAAGTTTTCTATTTCGTCTTTTCCCGTGCGACCTGCGTTTGCGTTTAACGTTAGGGCGGATAGGAAATACGTTGATGCTGTTGGAGGTAGAAGAAATATTTCCTTGTCCATAGATATGATCATTAAGACCAAGGGGATACGGAATCTGGAGTTAAGTATCCAGGCAAGTTCAGCTCGTAGTCGGCGCTTTATAATTTAATGATAGACCTTTTTGATTTCGTACATCATTTGAAAATTCGACGTCTGAAGAAGGCATAAATATTTCTGTCTTAAAATGTTTCGCTCTCTGTACATTCCATCTACAATTATACAAAGCACGCATCTCTGATCAACTAAATATTTATTGCTTGTCATGCCAGAGGGTATCATATGTGATCCTGCGCATTATTATTTTATTTAAATTGCTTAGAATATTAAACGTCTTCAAATTCATTAACATCATTTATGAACGGATGAATTTGCAGCATGGACCAGACATGCACGTTTCGGGTACTCAACCCTCGTCAGTTGACAGCATTTTACGTTGGTATACCAGTGGTAGAGCATTTGTTATAAAAGTACCAATTATCAAAATATATGATAAAAATATCACTGATTGATGTAATAATTAAGCAAGCAGTGTATATGAGTAACCTTTATTTTATGATATTCACGTTAGTTTCTCTAAAATACTACAAGTATTATCCAAAGAGATACGTTACCATTTGAAGCAGATACTTTTTTTTCAGCTCTAAAGCCGTATTTGAGTACAGTGCAAAGGTTATCCCAAATGAATCTCAATAGTGACAAATGAGTAATGTATCAACAATTTATGGTATGAATTATTCCTCTGTATTAAGACATTAATTCCGAGGGAAAGGCTGTTTTCTCAAGATTTTCCATAAAGTACAAAATATGCCGTATAAGCTATAGTTTTGCTTTATTTTCAACTGTTATATGTTTCTTCTGACAAAAGCTAAAGCATCAGCGTCAAACCAGTAATATAACTTCTTTATGGGCCAAAAATGAAATCTAGGTAATGTATATGTCGGTAACGTATCTGTTTTAGCTGTATTTTCCGGGTTATTTTTAATGTTTCTTCATTCTTATTAAACAGCCGTCGTTTAGAATCAACATTCACTACATCTATTCCATAAATAGTTCCACATCGGTTGAGTTCTCACTGTAGAGCTGGATAGTTGGTAACGTATCTGTTGCTGTCTAAACGTCCAAATGCCGATAAAATATCTTTTGCTAGATTGGTTGAAGGACTCCGTTTGCTGATAGTGCCCATGTATATGCTTTCTTCTCTACTCAAAGATTTAGAATTCGTCATTTATGTCTAACATCTCTAGCAGCTTGAAGTGGGGTAATGTATCTGTTCACTTTCAAAAGGACAACAGAATATTTTTTACTTAAAAAGCAATATTTCTCACACAGGAAAAGTTTTAGCCTTATGAAAAAGTAATACTTTGGGGATTTAATTGGGAGTGAAAAGGACACTGATGATACATTTCTTAACTGTATATTACTACATCAAAAATGTAGCCTTGTGCACCGGACAAGGCAATTTCACTCAGAATTGACCCTTTGTGAGTCCAGGGAAAAGAATCACGAATGTTCTGGTCGTAATTACTATTGTGGTATATCGGAATATTATGAAAGGTAATCAAAATATTATTTAGTAATTCAACACTTTAACGGAGACTGTACCTACAGAGGATGCGGTATAATTACACAGACTCTAGAATTCTTAATCTCTGAAGTTTAGTTTTTATACTTAGAAATAAATGAGACTGTTATGGGTTTTTTAAACCTGGATTCGGCTTTCGTGTTTGACTTTCTTTCACTGACCAATTTTTAAAATGCTGGTTTTCTGCAAAAAAAAAGAAGAATGCTGTATAGAACTACTACATACTTAAATGTATTCATACAACACTAGAAAATAGTGTGCAAAGAACACATATGTCGCGCACGGTATTTAGTTTGCCTATAAACATAATATCAAATAAACATCGAAGAAATACCCATCAGTTATTCAGTCTCAAAGTCAAGAAGGTATGGTAAAATCATTAAAATTTCCGTTATAACGGTTGCGAAACCCGGAATAAACAACATTCCGAAGTGAGGCCAGGTGTCCGGTGAGAGGGTCAGCGTATCATGTTTGCATGCAACACTCGTCACAGCAGTTCCATGAAATCTTGTCAGTGATTGTCTTGAAGTGCATACATATGTATTGATGAACATAGAAACATATTGTGCCTGAATGGCCTTGTCTCAAAAAAGAGACATTTGGTATTTCAACAACATATACCTAGTTATAGTAAATAGTAGAATTTAGATTAGTAGGCCAATCACATATGTCAGCTCAAAAATATTTTGCCAGTATATACAGAATTATAACATGAAAAACAAATGTCATATCTCTAAACACTCACGATTATGCCCAACCGTAGGAACTTCTTGCACCAAGAACTTGTCTTTTGAAATACCAAATCCCTATCATTATTCATCCAAGAGAGTAATTTCTAGGCCCAATCTATGATCTTAAACATATGGGTGAAGGTCATGGGTAAAGATATTTGATATCCATTGAAAGGTGTTGTCACATGAAACATAAAATGAGGTCAAGAATTATAGTATCTATGGAAAGTTCTTGAAATGCCTGAAATATCAAAGCCCTTAAACAAACCAATCTAAGAGTAATGTTAAATCTTAAATTTTCAGATAAGGATGTCAAACATGGAGGTTAAGTTCACCAGGTATGTTGTTTTGACATAAATTAAAAGGTCATGTCACTTGGAAAATGTGTGAAATGTCAATGCACCATAACTTACCAATCAAGCATTATGTCTAAATTCTTTTTAAAAAAGTAATTAAATCTGACATCGAGGTCAAAGTCATGAGGTCAGAAATTTGGTATATGTACAAAGGTTTCATCTCATGGTATACACATGTGAAATGCTCTATTACTTAAGAATTGAATGTTCATTTTTGCCATTTTTTTGGATGATGAAATGTCAGTTGTCGTATCACAAATTGTGTAAAACCGTGTAGCGTAGCGAAGCGGTTTTACGCAAAATTTGTGATACGACAACTGACATTTCATCATCGAATAAAATGGCAAAAATAAACATTCAATACTTATAATTACCAAACCTATGAGTTTATTCCGAATTCGTACAAATTCTAAGGAAAATGAACGATTGAGTACGTGGCGTATGAAAATATTAAACTGGTACGAACTAGTTCCCTAACAACAAAAAATGTTCGAGAGGGAAAAAAAAGCAAGCCGACATTTAATCTGGAAAAAAAAGCATTTCCCCCTTCAGAACCTCAGCATGTTTTTTCCTATTTGCACTTACTGCTGTACTGTTATGACGTAATTTGTGACGCGTTGTTTATCGAAGGCAGCAGACGTGACAGTTGAAAGTAGAACATGAAGCAATATGTGTTGGGATTTATACGGATTCTCAGACAGCATTTCTTGTACCTCTAGATCTTATGTGTGAAGAAAAAACACGTTGTTAAGATCTACAGGTATCGGAATATCAGCTGTAAATTATTTCTTAGGAATCAGAACGAAATCGCCATGACAAGTTTGGTAAGTCGCGATTGCGTAGCTTTTGCTCAGTACTTTCAAATTTATTCATCCTACATATTGTATATCCATGTGTATTAGATTAATTTCGATGATCTTAGAAAAATAAAGGACAAGTTTTTCTATGCATTTCTAATAGGTCAATCAAAATTTCCCTAGAAACACAAGAAATCCGTCAACAAACTGCCGTTCATGTGCAACTTGTTGCAGTTTTCATATCATGCGCGTAGCAACCGATGTAATCTCTGCAAACATTCACAGTACTGTGCTGTGATGTTTATGAGTCGACACATGGAACTGTCTCTTGTTTTAATGGATTATTTGAGACCATTTGTATTGTTTATTTCATGCGTTAGACAATTCTTGATTTCTGTTGCGTTAGTGTGAAAGTAGTTCCGGTCAATTTTGACATTTTATCATCTCATAACGGAAGTCACAATAAATACGATCGACCAATCAAAATGCTTAGAATCAGATAAACAAACACATTTGGTAATTATTTACAAATGAAACGTTATGACGTGTTACACCTACAGTTTGACAGAAAGATGGACGGACAGACAATGGACAAAGGTATCCCTTATTGACGCTATGCACTAAAACTTCACATTCACTGATGAAGTACATTGTACGACAACAAACAACAATTGATACCTTTAACTTCTAATACTCACTTCTAATCCAAGAAATAGAAGTAATAACAAAGGAGCTGTTAAGATAAGACGTAAAATCAGCCCTGAAAAGTGGGATTTTGAAAATGGAAATTTCAAGAAAAATTCTTCAAAAAAATCATACCTATACGGCATCCATCAGAATCTGAAGTAATTTTTTTATCTGTTTTGTATAATTTTAATAATTTTTAGATCAAAACTTGTAATTTTCCTATATAGATCAATAGAAAATGGAAAAAGTTCTATTGAATATTGTTCCCCGCCCCGGATATACAAAAAGCCACTTTTACTGGAGGTGTATATCCTTGATACAAATTTTCTGGAAAAGTGGGGTTCTGTATCTTCGGGGGGAACACTACTCCAGAGAGGAAAAACCAAAAAGGGAAGGAGGTGCATTTTTGTAAAGACCGATCATTTAGACCATAAAATATGACAAATTTGACTATTTTCCCTCCTTAATCCAGCCAAAAATGTATTCTTAATTTGATCGAATGAAAAATACAAGAATTGGGAACGAAATAAGCAAGATCGATGTTTATTTCGTCAGTAGGTATTTCGCACAAAGAAACTTACATTGTTGCCGTTGAATACAAAATGAGACCGTATTTTGAGTTCCCGATTTCATTATTTGCCAATTAAAGTAGATATAACGTTCAAAATCTATTTTTGATATACAATGTAGACACATTTGATGTTATTTAGCAAATATGTATCCCTTTTATGTAAAATATTATAAAATCTATACGTTTTCGTCGATTTTATCAGTCCTCCTATCCGAGTACCTCTACTTCTTTCGACATTAATTTTAGAATCTTAAGAGTACTTCACCAAAATGTAAAAAATATATAAAGTCTTCAAATACATCATATTTCACTTAAGATTTATTTTTTTTCAACATGTGAATCGTCATGCGCAAGAAATATGGCACGAGATTCAGGGCTAAATACGCCCCTTATCTTAACAGCTCCTTTCAATTTTATGTAGCAGAACGGGTCTATGTCATCAATATTAATCTATTTTTATTCTTACTTTTTACCTTTGCGCTATTTACAGATACATAGATTCAAACTCTTATCTTTAGCCAATCAGATTAATCGTTACAACTCATAGTTCGATAACTGCCATGTGATCAAGCAGTATATAAAGCGAGCGTTCAGCGAGCTCAGTGCAGTGTTCTGCCAGACTTTCTGGCTAGTAAAGCCTCTACAGTCGGTTTCCGACTTGAAATAAGTAATTGAACACTTAGTTTCTTTTTATCAAGTTTAGTTTGGGTTTGATTTGATTTCCGACTTTGGCATTATTTTAAGGAATATTTCGGCTACGACTTATTTGGATGGTATTTGATTTGATTTACTGTCCTGTTCACTAATTCCAGAGCACCCTGTTTTCCCGGTTTTCTCTAAAATATGATACTGTCATCTTCCAAAAAGATATCAGTTTTATAGTACTCCTTTAGTCGTAACAGAAAATACCATTGGCTGTGCGTCGGTTAAGTTAGAAATAGGACGGAAAATAAAAAGTCTACGGGGATTTTCTATAGTAAATTCGCTGAAAATGCGTGACGTCGGAGGCTTTGACGTCACTGTTTGCTATATTGTTGACACGGAGAACAATGTGGCGGCGGCTTGAAATTAACATGGTTATTTCCCGTAGACATTTTCAATTTTCATATTGCGGTATAAAGGCAACTGATAGGGTAAGTTTAAATTAATTTCCAGTTACGACTAAAGGAGGTCAATTCTCGGAAACAATAATTTATAGCAAAGTTCTTCAGACGACAGAATAAATCGTCAAATCAGGGTGCTCTTGATTTAGTGAACAGGACAGTAGTTTTGGTTATGTTTAATAAAGAAGATACTTTGTAATAAATATAGAGAAATCATATTGTTTTGTCTGATTTACACGCACCACCACTCGTCCACTACTACAATTATATAACATTCATTTGTCAAAAACAGGTTTGCCAATAGTCAGAATATCATTCAGATACCTAAACATAATACGGAAGTGTTCCAACTTCGGCTTTTTCTCAAAGTTCTTTAAGATATATGTTTAAATTTGTTTTATTTCGTTGATATCTATTTCGTTTCGTTTTGTTTTGTTTCGTTTCAATCTGTTTTGTTTTGATCTGTTTCGTTTCGATTTGCTTCGTTTCGTTTCTATTTGTTCCGTTTCGTTTTAGTTTCGTTTCGCACTTTACAGGGACCAATAATCAAGTACGACAATGTACAGAGATTTCATGTATATAATAAGTGTCTTATTTTGTGTGTTTATGCAGAAATAAATTACAATGGCTGATGCATTTATTTTGATATAATGCGCGTTAGCGCATTTTATCAAATAAATGCATCAGCCATTGTAATTTATTTCTGCATAAACACACAAAATAAGACACTTATTCTATATATATGCGCTTTCAAAGCCAAAAATAGAACAAAGGAAGCGCCCGATTCTATTTATAAAGCGAATCCGTTCACCAATACAGAGGGGAGTTAATTTTAGAAAGGAACAGCTGGAGTTTCCCATGACAACGTCACGCTTATTCACTATGACTGATCTGTCATAAATTAATGCATTATGATATATCAAGTATTACAAATTAAACAATTTTACAATGGAATCATGACAAAAAATGACCAAATAAGTTGTTTATTACTCTCTAGATGTTGACTGTTTGGAACTAGTTTTGTTTGCGGAATGAATTCCCATTTAGTATCCGTTTAAGTCAGTTGCAGCGCGGTGAAATCATGAAATGTTGACAGCGTTAGTTCATGGATTTTTCTTATACTGTGTACTGCTTATGGGTGGTTTATTTTGGAATTATTACAAACAACGCCGAATGTGACAAGAAATCTTCATTCAAAATATTCCGTTGAGTGAAGGATGTGACATCAATCGACAGAGAGCTATTGTAGCTGCGCCTGCCTCTGTTGCTTGTTGATGTCGTATTCTGTAATCGTCAAGACACAGTCGCTGAAAGAGGTAAGGGATTAATGGGGAAGATTTTAGATATGAATTCGACTTTCTATATGATGATGTTCCTAATTTCTGTATAGGAAAAGATTTTATACTCGTTGATATTCAATTCAAATTCTTCCGCGATGCTTGGCGGCGTTTTGACGTCACACTGTTATTGATACAGAAATCAATAACAATCGCCCTGAAAGCTTTATCTCGGGCAATTACAGTGGTTGTGCATATATTTCATCTTAAACGTCTACAGCTGAAATATAAAGATGACAGAGAAACGTGTATTTAAAAGATTGTAGATATGTTCGTGTGGAATTCAGCTATTATTTATCTTTGGAATCGTGCGTTTGATTCCTTGGTGAAGCGGCGTTCCAATTCCTCAATTTTGCCTTTCACCTGCAAGATATTCGTTTACATTCTTTTTATGGTATTATAAATACAGAATATACCTAATGATATCTGTGTACGATACCCAACAATGTGAAGCCGTTCACGCTTTTTGAATTCAAACTTGGTATTTAGAAAATGCATCGGCCAAGACGAAAAGAACTACTGATGGTAACTAAAAGACAGCAACATTTATGTACAGTAACGTTCACAATTTATTCGACCATTTCTGTAAATAATGTTTCTCCTTAGCTACAGATTTTGAATCTTATTTTTTCATAGAACGCATATGAAAGAAAGGAGGGGGTATCGAACAGGACTAGCTAGGTTGCATTACCCACAGCAAATAATCGAAATAATTCTAGGCCGTACCTATATTTTTTCTTTTCTTTTAGATAAAAATCCTGCACATCAGTTTCTAAAATGGTTTGTACAATGTAAAATGGTTCTCCCCGGACACCTGGTCTCACTTCGAAATTTTGTTCATTCCGAGGTTCGCAACCGTTCCTGTGGACAATCTAATGATTTTGCCTTGCCTTCTCGACTATGAGACTGAATAACTGATGGGTACTTCTGCAATGTTTTTCATATCAACTTACCCTACTACAAGTCGTTTATCTTGTATCACAACTCGTAACGCTGAATAAAAAAGGAGGGAATCTCCAACAGGAGTAGGTTAATTACAGTATACACAGCAACACCTCAAAACACCCAAATGCGAGAACACAGAGTAGACAACCACAACAATAGCCATCAACGGAACAAATGAGTCAAAGAAGATCCTGACGAAAATCTCAACAGCACTCACAATAGAGCACAAAATTGAGCATCGACGGACCCCTAACAAGCCAGAGGTGGGACCAGGTGCCCGGGAGGAGTAAGCATCCCTGTTGGCTAGCCGCACCCGCCGTCGACGTTCATGCACGGAAATGATCACAATATATAAATACATGCACTGTCTGAGGTTATGTCTATATTGAAAGTGCTATAGCGACAATGTCAGGGAAAGTATTCAAAACACTTACTGTCAAACCCCTCGCGGGGAACTTTTTTACGAGCTCCATACGGCAAAGGGCATAAGTGTGACACAAATGAGTCAAAGAAAATCCTGACGAAAATCTCAACAGCACTCACAATAGAGCACAAAATTGAGCATCGCGACCAAGTAAGACCAAGCTAAAAGAAGTCATCAAAACAATTTCAACACAATGACTACATATACACAAATGATAAATCAGCAACCGATGCCGACTTAGGACAGACATATGATGATATAATATTACACTGCATGTCAATTAATTCAATTTACACATACACAAAAATTGTCCGTGCTGTAAATTCATCTGCTCGAAAATGATGCTAATGAATTTGAAGACGTTCAACATTTGTACCACTTGGTGAGTGTCACTTCTGGTGGTGCAAGAGTCCCCGAGGGCACATGTAGCCAAATTAGATCAATTTTAGTTGGTCGTTTCTTCAAACGTATTTGACAATTTCTGTTTTCAAATTTTTCTCAAATTTCTAAAACCTGGGTCCTATAGCATCATATCCCAGCCATTTTGCTACGTCTTTCGGTATATTATAATTTAGGACATAATTTTCACAGATTTTCGTCATATTACATTGTTTAGATTGAGGATCACTGACGAGGGTTAAATACCCGAAACGTGCATGTCTGGTCCATGCTGTAAATTTATCTGCTCTAAAATGATGCTAATGAATTTGAAGACGTTAAACATAGATTAAGGACTTGATCAAAAAGACAACCAATACATAGTATGTTGATTACCGTATCCGAGAGACCCTTGCAGTTAGTTTGCATCATACATATACATGTATAATATTTTCGTAATAATGATTAACTAAGAACTTCAATATATGACCCATATAGCATCATATCCAACCCATCCCACTACCTCTTTCGGTACATTATTGGACATAACATAACTTTCACACTCTTTGGCCATATTACAAGCGTAAAGTACCCGAAACGTACATGTCTGGTCCAAGCTGTAAATTTATCAGTTCTCAAATGAAGACGTTAAACATTTGTACAACTTGGTTAGTGTCACTGCTGGTGAACCAGCTGTCCCCGAGGGCACATGTAGCCAAGTTCGATCAACTTCGGTTATTCGTTTCTTCAACACGTTTTAAATTCTCTGTTATCAAAATTTCTTGAAATTTCTAAAACATGGGTCCTTTAGCATCAAACTTTCTTGAAATTTCTAAAACTTGGGTCCTGCAGCATCATATCCCATCCATCCCGCTACCTCTTTCTGTACATTTTTGGACATTATAACTTTCACACTCTTTGGCCATATTACATTGTTTAGATTGAGGATCACTGACTAGGGTTAAGTACCCGAAACGTACATGTCTAGTCCAAGCTGTAAATTTATCAGTTCTTAAATGATGCTATTGAATTTGAAGAGTTTAATATTTGTACCACTTGGTGAGTGTCACTGCTGGTGGACCAGGAGTCCCCGAGGGCATATGTAGCCAAGTTCGACCAACTTCGTTTAATCGTTTCTTCAATGCGTTCGAAATTTTTCTGTTATCAAAATTTCTTGAAATTTCTAAAACATGGGTCCTTTATCATCATATCTCACCCATCCCGCTACCTCTTTCGGTACATTTTTGGACATTATAACTTTCACACTCTTTTGCCATATTACATTGTTTAGATTGAGCATCAGATCCCGAAACGTGCATGTCTGGTGCATGCTGCAAATTTATCTGTCCTTAAATGATGCTATTGAATTTAAAGACGATTAACATTTGTACCACTTGGTGAGTGTCACTGCTGGTGAACCAGCTTTAACCGAGGGCATATGTAGCCAAGTTCGACCAACTTCGGTTAATCGTTTCTTCAACGCGTTCGAAATTCTCTGTTATCAAAATTTCTTGAAATTTCTAAAACTCGGGTCCTTTAGCATCATATCCCAACCATCCCGCTACCTCTTTCGGTACATTTTTGGACATAATAACTTCCACACTCTTTGGCCATATTACATTGTTTAGATTGAGAATCACTGACTAGGGTTAAGTACCCGAAACGTACATGTCTGGTCCAAGCTGTAAATTAATTAGTTCTTGAATGATGCTATTGAATTTGAAGACGTTTAACATTTGTACTTCTTGGTGAGTGTCACTGCTGGTGGACCAAGAGCACCCGAGGGCATATGTAGCCAAGTTCGACCAACTTCGGTTAAAAGTTTCTTCAACGCGTTCGAAATTCTCTGTTATCAAAATTTCTTGAAATTTCTAAAACTCGGGTCCTTTAGCATCATATCCCAACCATCCCGCTACCTCTTTCGGTACATTTTTGGACATTATAACTTTCACACTCCTTGGCCATATTACATTGTTTAGATTGAGGATCACTGACTAGGGTTAAGTACCCGAAACGTACATGTCTGGTCCAAGCCGTAAATTAAGTAGTTCTTAAATGATGCTATTGAATTTGTAGACGTTTAACATTTGTACTACTTGGTGAGGGTCACTGCTGGTGGACCAAGAGCACCCGAGGGCATATGTAGCCAAGTTCGACCAACTTCGGTTAATAGTTTCTTCAACGCGTTCGAAATTCTCTGTTATCAAAATTTCTTGAAATTTCTAAAACATGGGTCCTGTAGGGTCCATGCACTAAACAGCTCAATTTTCCATTTCGGAAACATTAATGAAAAATGAAAAATTGAACTAATTTTTCATTTTCAATTCAGTAAGTGAAAAATGGAAAATTGGTTCAATTTTCCCATTTTCATTCAAAAATTTTTAATTAAAAATGGAAAATGGAAAATGGACTCAAATACGCTGTATTAAGCCATAATTCAATTTTCCTTTGCAATCGTAAAAATTGAAACAATTTTTAATTTTCAATTTTCATTTTGAAAATGAAAAATGAAAAATTGATTCAATTTTTCATTTTTCATTTTGAAATATAAAATTGAAAATGCTTTCAATTTTCCCTTTAAAATTTTATTTTCTTAATGGAAAAAAGAAAATGGACTGTAATAGAATGTACTTAACCACAATTCAATTTTCCTTTTCAAAACCCGCAATAGAAAATGAAAAATTGAGTCAATTTACCATTATTATACTCTGCGCGCTAATGTAAAAGTGGAAAATGAAATATTGAATCAATTTTCAATTTTTCATTTTTGTTTTTACGACACACGACCTGTTCACCCCTATCTCTAAATCCAGTTAAACCCTAACCCTAACCCATAAAGCATTTATTGAGCGACAGTGTCATCTTTTATTCCAGAATTCTGCCTTTATTTGAAACACAATTCTTCTCATATTTTCAATAATATGGAAGTGCAATGCATATATGAAGATTTTGGAAGTGAAATTAGGATTTATTCCCTACAGCTTTACGAGAACCAGAGTAAAACTTTAATTACATGTGTAATAAAAGTTTTCCCTCCCAGGCACCTGATCCCACCTCTAGCTTGCTAGTGGTCCGTCAATGATTAATTTTCGGCTCTATTGTGAGTGCTGTTGAGATTCTCGTCAGGATCTTCTTTAACTCATGATGACATTGTATATGAAATCAACACATACATTGAAAATGCATATTTCAAAACCTCATAGAAAGTTTTCCTGTTGATTGAATTAAATATAAGTTTGTATAAACAAGGACAGATAAGAAGTAAATATTTTCAGAATTTTTTTAGAAAAATTGAATGTGGAATCTAAGTGTTCAATGCCTCCTCAAATGTTTTTGCTTTTGCATTTTTCTTCGTTTTGTAAGTCCCTTTTTACCCATTTGTTATTTAGATTTCGTGCCTGTGTTTGAAATTCACTCACTCACTCACTCACTCACTCACTCACTCTCTCATCCATTCATTCATTCATATTTGGTATGAGTGCTCTATCTCCAATCATACGATGGATTCTTCAGTATCGAAACATAAATTTCAATACCTGAGCTGGCGGTGTCCGGTCAAGTCGGGAAGGGTTATACCTCAAAATACTGAAAGCGTCGGATGTCCTTTTTAAACTACGTAGTAAAATAAACAGCATACCAAAACACCACTTGTTATTGTATCATGTAATATTCTGTTTGATCGACTTGTCATGTGCCCAACTTTCTCAAAAATGAAAAAGGGAGAAACAATGTAAATTTCAAAACATATTTATTGAAGGAAACATCTGAGTATATTCAATAATGGATAATTGCCTTGTATATTTAATTTTATGTATAATGCTGTATATAAAAATATATTCCGTGTCTTACATTCATCAATGATGAATATAAGTACCTGTCGGAGTAAAGATTCAATACTATCGCAATATAAATTATAAATAACTGGTAGAAAATCATTAAAAATATACAGACTATAGATGCTCCGACTATTCACGATTTTTTACTAAATATCCATTGAGAGATGAACAAGATTATTCAAAAGTTAACAAAAATGTTTACGAATGCAACAAATAATATCTTTAGACCCTTTTTTTCTATTTCAACTTAATATGGTCTTACACTGTGAATTTCTCATTTCTTATCGTCAGTTCTTTGTCATATCTTACTGGATGTCGAATATTACTATCATATTGGCCGGATAACTTAAGTTTCATCAATGCAACTCTTCATACATGTGTACATATTTCGGATTTTCTCTATCAAAGGACATCAATTTTCAAAGATTTTGTTTACATTGACTAGTGTCAATGCTTTACATGGTCATCCTTATGTTTAGCTACCAAGACCGGGACATGCGCATGATGAATTATATAATCACTGACGCTCCCTAGGAGGGTTCGTCGTATCTTCCCCATACCACGTGTTCCCGTTACTATAACCGATGCGTTCTCTTCCTTAGCAACAGAGCATATTACTTCACCAGGATTTCCTCCTACACTTTTCACTTTTCCGCCGATCTGAAAAATACCAATGATTAGAATACAAAATATTTGTAGAAGGATGTAGAAAAGATCTCCAGCGAGACAATACTGCTCTGACTACAGCAGAAAAGGGAAGGATCTCCAGCATGACCATCCTGTACTCACTCAGCGAAACAAACCCACACGAAAGTGACTAATGACATCAGACAAAACTACAAACCGCAAAAAGGCACTACAATATTCACAAGAACATCACACAAAACAATCGAAACAGACGTACAGAAACATCAGACATTAATGACAACACATAAAAGGAAGGAGACCAATGTGCACCCGGCGCCGACATCGGGCGCAGTGATGATGGCTGTCCTTCTTATATGTCTTATATCTATTTTTCATAATTTTCTAACTTCCCTTGTAACGATGGAATACTCAAATAATACTTTCATAATTCAGAGATAACGTATAATTCGTAGTCATGCTAATCTGACGCATACTTGACGTCATATAGAGATCAAAATAAACTTCGCTCGACTTTTTGTTCAACATATGAAATATAATGCATGTACATATATATGTATTTTTATAGTATGATAAATTACCCCATGGTCTTTAAGTTTCTGTCCCAATTGTTCTAGCAGCTCTTTGATACGTTTTTCCTCGTCCTTCCACATGTCGGTTAATACAGTGACATCTGCCATCACCATCGCTAAAGTAAAAAAAGGACCATATTTTTATAACGATATTCACGTCAATTTTCATGACAATAACAAATAGAATTCAGATTACTTTTGTTTAAGCGATGCAACCGTGATATTACTTGATTACGAGAGGCGTAAATAGCCAAAATTGGAAAGTTTAAAAGATAATAGTTGGTGAATTGCCTCTTATGGTTGACGAATTCAATCCATTCTTGGAAGCGTACATGTAAGTATTCTAACAATAAATTATGTCGACGAATTTGTGAAATGAAGTGGTTGATCAATGTGGGCAAAACTCAAAGTTTATAAACAAATTATACCGTATTTGATAATCATACTCACGAGATTGCACAACAGTGTGGTATTCAGGGGAATGAACAAAGATCACATGGTCGCTCTTCTTGTGAACATTCTGCATGTACCCTTTAATGAAATAAAAAATTCGTTCATTCTTCATTTTTATCCAAGAATTCAATTGAGAATCCTGGCAGGTCAGTGTTCCAATCCGTAAATTAATTAAAACGAAGTTTGGCGCACAAAAATGCTGCTGTACATATAATGTTTCATTTTGTTGCGAATTTACAAAATTTTGAAATATTATGAAATAGAGTCATGATATTAATTGAAACATTACTACTTGATTCTTGAATTTATGTCACGCTTTCATATGTAGGGTCAAATCAAATCAAGGAATATTAATCTCGATTGGAAGCTACATGCACAGCTATCATGAGCTACAGGTTTTGGCATCATGTGCTGCTTTGGGGAGTAGACTAGACCTCGTATATTTTGCAATATTCTATATAGAGTTCAGTACATAGTACTCGTGTTTTGATGCATAGATCAACTTGACTTAGCCTGACGATGAATAAATGCTTCACATGACTATGAATACGAAGTTCGTATACGAGAGGTCTTGTCGATAATAGTATCGCATTGTACATGTAGTAGCATAATTGACAAAACTAGCTTCCTCAGTAATATAGTACAGAGTGTATAATATGTTAAAGATGGGTGTCCTATATCTTGTTTTATGACAGCTCTCTTCGTCGACGATTTATTTACTTAGGTTTTGCAGGTCGAACAACAATGGTATTTAGACCTGTATTCATATTTGACTAGCAGTATATGTAGCCCTTTTACGAACAGAATTTATCTAAATATAGATATACAATTAAATTACCTAATCCAAAATCTTGACTAATATAAAAACATATAAACATATTATGAAATTTTAAAAGTAATATATAAAATTCTGTAACATCGATTACTATGATATTATCATTTCTATAAGGATTACGTATAAAATAGTTTCGAATCCAAAGGAATACGATATAGCCAGCAAAGGTCAAATGATATTTTTTTTTGGTTCAACTTGGTCACATATTCCTTTATCCGTAAATCCATACTTACATTCAAATGCGAAATCTGCGAACTCGCTGCCATCCATGGCAATAACTACAGTCCGCTCCTCCGACATTCTGAAGTTTCAAATTATTTTCTTAAATTTGTCGAGTTGCTCAGTTGGGTTACTGCACACTCTCTCCACGTAAAGATGTGTAATAGATAAGTGAAGGACAAACACGACGAATACTGCGATAAGATACCGAGTATACACTTGCGCATTAACTACTTCGTACAGGTAAACTTGAAATGACAACTGCGTTTCACAGTACCTTGAGACCGCTGACCAACACAGCTGAAAATAAAGATTCGCAGCATCGCGGGGGGTGGGGGTCATTCAGGTATGATATATATCCCCGATATGACCTCATGGCAACGGCAAAAAGCCTACAAACCGAAACAAGATAAAGTGTTAACTATGTATACAGTACAATACATGGGCGGATCCAGAAATTTTTTTCAGGGGGCGGGGGTCCTAAAGTCCGAATTTTTTGAAGAGCAAAATAAAAGAAAAAAAATGAAAAAAAAGAAAAAAAAACCGCTTATTATTAATAAAGCAGGTGACCGGAGAGCAAAGGCGAGCTAACAGCTTAAAAACTTTTGAATTGTCACATCATAGTAATTGATCAAATTGATCGTCAGTTCTAATATGTAAATACAACAAATGGCGAGCGATAGGGAGCTAGCGATTTTTTTTTTCCAAGAATTGGAATGAAATTCACTATTCGTGTCTTTTTCAGTTTCTGTTCGTTTCCTTGGTGCCCTTGTTTATTGACCTAGGTGTAATGTATATGTGTTGTATATAGGAAAGCGCAGCATCATTTGAAAATAACGTACAAGTATGTAATAAACTCTGGCGAGCGGAAGCGAGGAAGTAAATTTTTGAAATACTGACGGCAAATATTATCAAAATGAAAGATTTCTAATACAAATTCATCATATATTTTTCAAATAGTATGACAACAAAAGGGGAATTGGGACTTAATCTTATGAAATATGCATATTTTAAAATAAAAAAATTTAGCAGTGTTTCGAAAATTCCAGGGTGGGGGTGAGGGGTCCCGACCCCCTCTGGATCCGCGCTTGCAATACTGACGAAGGGTTCCAACTCTCTACCTTCTTGAAGAAAATTCCAAACCAATTTACATGCACCAGACACGTGTTTCGAATATTAAATTCTGATCAGTGATGCTTTTAGCGGAGCCACCAAAAATAATTTCAGTAGCGCCCTCTTTGATTTTTTGAAGTTCGATTTTTACATTTACATTACAGAGAGCGCGCGGTTCCAAATTTCCTGTAGGGTCGATTCAGTAGCATATCCAAATAAAATCTATGTTCAAAATAGCATTGGAGGGATGGTGCTAAGATGTTAAACTCCTTTAATTTCGATGATATTTATCTGTGAAATGGCTAGCTAGTTTCCGAAATAGCCCCAAAAAATATATATTTGATGTCACATTGATAAAAGGCCAAAACAAAGCTTCTTTCATGTGACAGAGCTGGAAAGAAGTAATTAATACACTTGACAAACATCAGGCCACGGGGAACGATTTTAACTGCTCCACACTGCAACGTAAAATAAGTGTCTATTATATGAATAATGACAAAGGGTTCCAACTCTCTACCTTCTTGAAGAAAATTCCAAACCAATTTACATGCACCAGACACGTGTTTCGAATATTAAATTCTGATCAGTGATGCTTTTAGCGGAGCCACCAAAAATAATTTCAGTAGCGCCCTCTTTAATTTTTTGATCTTCGATTTTTACAAATAAGCGGAAAAACAAAATGAGAGTTATTTTTACTTGAGCAGCCTGTGTCATCCACTAATGCGGAAGGGTTCCAACTCCATACGTTTTTGAAGAAATTTTCAAACCAATTTTCATACACTAGACACATGTTTCGAATATTAAATTCTCATTAGTGATGCTTCCAGCCAAAGTGCTTTTCGTAAGCAGTCCGAATTAATTTAACTAGCGCCCTCTTGCGTTATTTTCAGAATTTAAATTTCTGCATTTACTTTACAGAGAGTGTGCGGCTCCAAAATTCCTGTAGGGTCGATTCAGTAGCATATCCAAATAAAATCTATGTTCAAAATAGCATTGGAGGGATGGTGCTGAGATGTTAAACTCCTTTAATTTCGATGATATTTATCTGTGAAATGGCTAGCTAGTTTCCGAAATAGCCCAAAAAAAATATATTTGATGTCACATTGATAAAAGGGCAAAACAAAGCTTCTTTCATGTGACAGAGCTGGAAAGAAGTAATTAATACACTTGACAAACATCAGGCCACGGGGAACGATTTCAACTGCTCCACACTGCAACGTAAAATAAGTGTCTATTATATGAATAATGACAAAGGGTTCCAACTCTCTACCTTCTTGAAGAAAATTCCAAACCAATTTACATGCACCAGACACGTGTTTCGAATATTAAAGTGATATTAGAACATATGAGATAATACTTTTACCTAAAACTTTCCCTAAAAATAAACCATAATATGCCAAAAATAGTTTTCAGCTCTTACCGCACATATACGTAAATCAGTTTTGAAGTTGCTATTTTTAGCCATTTACAGAAACCCTGATTCTATAAATGATCACTTCCGGTAAATATGATGGAGAGACTTATGACGTAGAAAGTTGTACATGAAAGACGAAAGTAGTGTAAACAATGCAATGTACCGTTGAGGTATTGAAGCTGAGTTCGCATTTAATTTGCTCAGTTTCACATCTTTTGATAATTTCTTGATCATGTCGAGTATTAATATGCAAATGTTTAATGTTAGTAATTTTCATGCGACCAAGCATCTGTCCATGAGAAAAAAAAAGGGGGGGGGGAGGGATGGGGAAAGGGTCTTGAGATGGACGATTTCACACATGATGTCACATCATATTTTCTGTCTGTCCTATTTTACTATTTGTTCTAAACACGCACGATTTGAAACTATGGTTGAATATACAGCCCGACCTGTTTCAAACGCAGAAAGGGGGGGGATTAACTTGGAATGCGTGCGACTGGAGTTTCAGACCGGGAGGCCCCCTGCCCATCCTTTTATTGAGCTTAGTGAACAACATAGTATTACCTATATTCATATTGTCATATACATTCACTTAAATGACAGATGGAGATATCTTTGGCATAGACGTACGGACGGATTCAGGAATCTAAAATAGGGAGGGCGGATCACAGTGAACATTGAAAACAATCTTTCGGAGAAGCGTAGGAAGGGGGTGAGGGGTATAATGACAAAAACAAAATGTTACTAATTTATTTTTACATATATTTTCATCTTCATAAATAATTATTTCAAAATTCACCTGCATTCCCTGCAAGGGATATAGGGTAGACCTTATTTCACGAGCTCCCCAGTGGGTAAAACACTCAGTAAATTTTAATATTATTCTGAGGCTCCAAGTCGATGTCACGGAATCTATTTTGATTAAAATAAGGATCAAATTTTATTCTATCAATATACATGGTCACAATTTTAGGGATTAACGACGAAAAACGATTCGACATTATTCTTTTTTTTTTCTAAATCATTAAGTTATGGTCACAGTTAGCGGTTTTTAATGGAATAACATAATGATAAAAGAACGAAGCAATAAATTTATACTGATCTGAAAACATTTTTGAAATACGTTTTCTTGAGAAGGCAATTGATGATAGAAAAGATTGGATGATCTCTCTCTCTCTCTCTCTCTCTCTCTCTCTCTCTCTCTCTCTCTCTCTCTCTCTCTCTCTCTCAACGACTCAAAACGGACAAATGTGTGTGTGTGTGTGTGGGGGGTTACCCCCGCAAACCACGATCTAATATTCGGCAAGTGCTAGATCCATAAATCCATATGTAGATTAAGAATCTATCAAAAATACTGGCCGGCACGATTATTTTTTTTAATCAGAATATGAATTATGTCAAACTTCTGTCCTGAATCTACAGGTGATCGCCAGCCATGAGCATGTTTAGAAATGGTGCGCCCTTTATTTATTTATTTCATTTATTTATTTATTTTTTGCTCAATAAATAAAAAAACTATGTTATAGATATTGATTGTTTTATTCTTGAAACGGTAATCACATGTGTATACACATGTGCTAGTGCAGGCAATCACTTTGTCGTGTACAACTTGTGACGTCATTTACTGAGACCCACGAAGAATACAGTCGATCCCGAAAATTTATTGGGTAAATCGACAAAAATGTCGATTTCCTCTAAAACCAGGAATTTTTTTTCTGTCGTTACAGGATGAAAATTTTCATTTTTAAAGAGCTAATGCTATATACTATTTTCACAGATGTTCTAATATCACTTTAAATTCTGATCAGTGATGCTTTTAGCGGAGCCACCAAAAATAATTTCAGTAGCGCCCTCTTTAATTTTTTGATCTTCGATTTTTACAAATAAGCGGAAAGACAAAATGAGAGTTATTTTTACTTGAGCAGCCTGTGTCATCCACTAATGCGGAAGGGTTCCAACTCCATACGTTTTTGAAGAAATTTTCAAACCAATTTTCATACACTAGACACATGTTTCGAATATCAAATTCTCATTAGTGATGCTTCCAGCCAAAGTGCTTTTCGTAAGCAGTCCGAATTAATTTAACTAGCGCCCTCTTGCGTTATTTTCAGAATTTAAATTTCTGCTTTTACTTTACAGAGAGTGTGCGGCTCCAAAATTCCTGTAGATTACAGATCACAATTAATTTTGAATGTTCGTTGACCACGCAAATAGTTCCTGATTATTTCAATCCCTCGTCTTCTTACATTTAATTTCTACGACTCTTTTTACACTAGATGATTCGCTTTTTACGTCAATGAGTCGCAGATGAGTTGAAAAAAAATATTCTAGCATGTTGATTGATACTGCATCATCCTAATCGCGGAATGCCAGATGTGTTATGAGGCTCTAGAATTGATAGATTGTAGAACATTAGAGCCACAGATACCCCCTTTCGGGTTTAAAAAGATATTAAAAGTCTACTAAGCGACAGATTTTTGCATGAATCCATTTCTGAGCTTATTTTGATACTATCTAGCAGATATAAAAGTTTCAAGCAAAAAATGGTGGTGCGATTCGAGTATTTAATCGTCATATTAGTATAATTTACAAAGGAATATATAGGAAAAAATAATTGGGGTCTGATACCTATAAGCGCGCGTAGTGATATCACGAGTGTAACTAAATAGAGACCAGACGAGGGGAAAAGGAGAAAATATGATACATGTAGGATGAAAATATCATTTTCACGATACTGCTAGATGCCAATTCTTGTGTTATCAAGGCTGACCTGGCGAAAATGGGGGGGGGGGGGGGGGGGGGGGGGGGGTTCGGGGCGAGCGAACATGGGAAAGGAGGCCGAGGTAAGGACATAGTGTGATTTTTTTTTTCATTACTGCGACATGCTTGCATTAGCTGTGTGTCATGTTGTTACTTTTACCATAAATATATTTGATCTCATCCAATAGCCAAGCATTGCCCGGCTCCACCCCCCCCCCGCCTAAAAATAGGAAATCGGGGAAGGGGGGGGCTCCGTTTTTCGATCTCCGCTCGTAGTTCACATGTACAACTGAAGATCATTTGCTGGAATAATGTTTTTATATGACATCTCATGCGTTCTGCACTAAAAATATAATTGATATCGTAAAAGAATAAGTTTTCTGATGTTTTAAACGTTAATTTTTAATTTTTTGTCGATACACTAAGAGGGCCTAACGAAAATTCATATAAATTCGAAAACGGTACATATGCAGTTTTTGGCACCATAAATTATGAGAATTCAGCCATTTGAAAGAGTCACATTTCATTTTTTATACATATCTGTAGAATTGTGGAAATAACAGAAATTTGAAATTAGCGTAATTGAAAATAATTCTTATCAAAAACTTGATTTTGGGGACATCAATAGACTACCTGTAAAATGCTACTATTTGAATAATAATGAAAGTATTGAGCTGAAACTTGATAGATAGCATCAGAAGATACCAAGGAAGGGTTCTGAAGCAAAAGTTTGACTTTCAATTAAAATTTTTGAGAGTTTTAGATTACAGATCACAATTAATTTTGAATGTTCGTTGACCACGCAAATAGTTCTTGATTATTTCAATCCCTCGTCTTCTTACATTTAATTTCTACGACTCTTTTTACACTAGATGATTCGCTTTTTACGTCAATGAGTCGCAGATGAGTTGAAAAAAAATATTCTAGCATGTTGATTGATACTGCATCATCCTAATCGCGGAATGCCAGATGTGTTATGAGGCTCTAGAATTGATAGATTGTAGAACATTAGAGCCACAGATACCCCCTTTCGGGTTTAAAAAGATATTAAAAGTCTACTAAGCGACAGATTTTTGCATGAATCCATTTCTGAGCTTATTTTGATACTATCTAGCAGATATAAAAGTTTCAAGCAAAAAATGGTGGTGCGATTCGAGTATTTAATCGTCATATTAGTATAATTTACAAAGGAATATATAGGAAAAAATAATTGGGGTCTGATACCTGTAGGGTCGATTCAGTAGCATATCCAAATATAGTCTATGTTCAAAATAGCATTGGAGGGATGGTGCTAAGATGTTAAACTCCTTTAATTTCGATGATATTTATCTGTGAAATGGCTAGCTAGTTTCCGAAATAGCCCAAAAAAAATATATTTGATGTCACATTGATAAAAGGCCAAAACAAAGCTTCTTTCATGTGACAGAGCTGGAAAGAAGTAATTAATACACTTGACAAACATCAGGCCACGGGGAACGATTTTAACTGCTCCACACTGCAACGTAAAATAAGTGTCTATTATATGAATAATGACAAAGGGTTCCAACTCTCTACCTTCTTGAAGAAAATTCCAAACCAATTTACATGCACCAGACACGTGTTTCGAATATTAAATTCTGATCAGTGATGCTTTTAGCGGAGCCACCAAAAATAATTTCAGTAGCGCCCTCTTTAATTTTTTGATCTTCGATTTTTACAAATAAGCGGAAAGACAAAATGAGAGTTATTTTTACTTGAGCAGCCTGTGTCATCCACTAATGCGGAAGGGTTCCAACTCCATACGTTTTTGAAGAAATTTTCAAACCAATTTTCATACACTAGACACATGTTTCGAATATTAAATTCTCATTAGTGATGCTTCCAGCCAAAGTGCTTTCCGTAAGCAGTCCGAATTAATTTAACTAGCGCCCTCTTGCGTTATTTTCAGAATTTAAATTTCTGCATTTACTTTACAGAGAGTGTGCGGCTCCAAAATTCCTGTAGGGTCGATTCAGTAGCATATCCAAATATAATCTATGTTCAAAATAGCATTGGAGGGATGGTGCTAAGATGTTAAACTCCTTTAATTTCGATGATATTTATCTGTGAAATGGCTAGCTAGTTTCCGAAATAGCCCAAAAAAAAATATATTTGATGTCACATTGATAAAAGGCCAAAACAAAGCTTCTTTCATGTGACAGAGCTGGAAAGAAGTAATTAATACACTTGACAAACATCAGGCCACGGGGAACGATTTTAACTGCTCCACACTGCAACGTAAAATAAGTGTCTATTATATGAATAATGACAAAGGGTTCCAACTCTCTACCTTCTTGAAGAAAATTCCAAACCAATTTACATGCACCAGACACGTGTTTCGAATATTAAATTCTGATCAGTGATGCTTTTAGCGGAGCCACCAAAAATAATTTCAGTAGCGCCCTCTTTAATTTTTTGATCTTCGATTTTTACAAATAAGCGGAAAGACAAAATGAGAGTTATTTTTACTTGAGCAGCCTGTGTCATCCACTAATGCGGAAGGGTTCCAACTCCATACGTTTTTGAAGAAATTTTCAAACCAATTTTCATACACTAGACACATGTTTCGAATATTAAATTCTCATTAGTAATGCTTCCAGCCAAAGTGCTTTTCGTAAGCAGTCCGAATTAATTTAACTAGCGCCCTCTTGCGTTATTTTCAGAATTTAAATTTCTGCATTTACTTTACAGAGAGTGTGCGGCTCCAAAATTCCTGTAGGGTCGATTCAGTAGCATATCCAAATAAAATCTATGTTCAAAATAGCATTGGAGGGATGGTGCTAAGATGTTAAACTCCTTTAATTTCGATGATATTTATCTGTGAAATGGCTAGCTAGTTTCCGAAATAGCCCAAAAAATATATTTGATGTCACATTGATAAAAGGGCAAAACAAAGCTTCTTTCATGTGACAGAGCTGGAAAGAAGTAATTAATACACTTGACAAACATCAGGCCACGGGGAACGATTTTAACTGCTCCACACTGCAACGTAAAATAAGTGTCTATTATATGAATAATGACAAAGGGTTCCAACTCTCTACCTTCTTGAAGAAAATTCCAAACCAATTTACATGCACCAGACACGTGTTTCGAATATTAAATTCTGATCAGTGATGCTTTTAGCGGAGCCACCAAAAATAATTTCAGTAGCGCCCTCTTTAATTTTTTGATCTTCGATTTTTACAAATAAGCGGAAAGACAAAATGAGAGTTATTTTTACTTGAGCAGCCTGTGTCATCCACTAATGCGGAAGGGTTCCAACTCCATACGTTTTTGAAGAAATTTTCAAACCAATTTTCATACACTAGACACATGTTTCGAATATTAAATTCTCATTAGTGATGCTTCCAGCCAAAGTGCTTTTCGTAAGCAGTCCGAATTAATTTAACTAGCGCCCTCTTGCGTTATTTTCAGAATTTAAATTTCTGCATTTACTTTACAGAGAGTGTGCGGCTCCAAAATTCCTGTAGGGTCGATTCAGTAGCATATCCAAATAAAATCTATGTTCAAAATAGCATTGGAGGGATGGTGCTGAGATGTTAAACTCCTTTAATTTCGATGATATTTATCTGTGAAATGGCTAGCTAGTTTCCGAAATAGCCCAAAAAAAATATATTTGATGTCACATTGATAAAAGGCCAAAACAAAGCTTCTTTCATGTGACAGAGCTGGAAAGAAGTAATTAATACACTTGACAAACATCAGGCCACGGGGAACGATTTCAACTGCTCCACACTGCAACGTAAAATAAGTGTCTATTATATGAATAATGACAAAGGGTTCCAACTCTCTACCTTCTTGAAGAAAATTCCAAACCAATTTACATGCACCAGACACGTGTTTCGAATATTAAAGTGATATTAGAACATATGAGATAATACTTTTACCTAAAACTTTCCCTAAAAATAAACCATAATATGCCAAAAATAGTTTTCAGCTCTTACCGCACATATACGTAAATCAGTTTTGAAGTTGCTATTTTTAGCCATTTACAGAAACCCTGATTCTATAAATGATCACTTCCGGTAAATATGATGGAGAGACTTATGACGTAGAAAGTTGTACATGAAAGACGAAAGTAGTGTAAACAATGCAATGTACCGTTGAGGTATTGAAGCTGAGTTCGCATTTAATTTGCTCAGTTTCACATCTTTTGATAATTTCTTGATCATGTCGAGTATTAATATGCAAATGTTTAATGTTAGTAATTTTCATGCGACCAAGCATCTGTCCATGAGAAAAAAAGGGGGGGGGGGGATGGGGAAAGGGTCTTGAGATGGACGATTTCACACATGATGTCACATCATATTTTCTGTCTGTCCTATTTTACTATTTGTTCTAAACACGCACGATTTGAAACTATGGTTGAATATACAGCCCGACCTGTTTCAAACGCAGAAAGGGGGGGGATTAACTTGGAATGCGTGCGACTGGAGTTTCAGACCGGGAGGCCCCCTGCCCATCCTTTTATTGAGCTTAGTGAACAACATAGTATTACCTATATTCATATTGTCATATACATTCACTTAAATGACAGATGGAGATATCTTTGGCATAGACGTACGGACGGATTCAGGAATCTAAAATAGGGAGGGCGGATCACAGTGAACATTGAAAACAATCTTTCGGAGAAGCGTAGGAAGGGGGTGAGGGGTATAATGACAAAAACAAAATGTTACTAATTTATTTTTACATATATTTTCATCTTCATAAATAATTATTTCAAAATTCACCTGCATTCCCTGCAAGGGATATAGGGTAGACCTTATTTCACGAGCTCCCCAGTGGGTAAAACACTCAGTAAATTTTAATATTATTCTGAGGCTCCAAGTCGATGTCACGGAATCTATTTTGATTAAAATAAGGATCAAATTTTATTCTATCAATATACATGGTCACAATTTTAGGGATTAACGACGAAAAACGATTCGACATTATTCTTTTTTTTTTTCTAAATCATTAAGTTATGGTCACAGTTAGCGGTTTTTAATGGAATAACATAATGATAAAAGAACGAAGCAATAAATTTATACTGATCTGAAAACATTTTTGAAATACGTTTTCTTGAGAAGGCAATTGATGATAGAAAAGATTAGATGATCTCTCTCTCTCTCTCTCTCTCTCTCTCTCTCTCTCTCTCTCTCTCTCTCTCTCTCTCTCTCTCTCTCTCTCAACGACTCAAAACGGACAAATGTGTGTGTGGGGGGGGGAGGGGGTTACCCCCGCAAACCACGATCTAATATTCGGCAAGTGCTAGATCCATAAATCCATATGTAGATTAAGAATCTATTAAAAATACTGGCCGGCACGATTATTTTTTTTAATCAGAATATGAATTATGTCAAACTTCTGTCCTGAATCTACAGGTGATCGCCAGCCATGAGCATGTTTAGAAATGGTGCGCCCTTTATTTATTTTTTGCTCAATAAATAAAAAAACTATGTTATAGATATTGATTGTTTTATTCTTGAAACGGTAATCACATGTGTATACACATGTGCTAGTGCAGGCAATCACTTTGTCGTGTACAACTTGTGACGTCATTTACTGAGACCCACGAAGAATACAGTCGATCCCGAAAATTTATTGGGTAAATCGACAAAAATGTCGATTTCCTCTAAAACCAGGAATTTTTTTTCTGTGGTTACAGGATGAAAATTTTCATTTTTAAAGAGCTACTGCTATATACTATTTTCACAGATGTTCTAATATCACTTTAAATTCTGATCAGTGATGCTTTTAGCGGAGCCACCAAAAATAATTTCAGTAGCGCCCTCTTTAATTTTTTGATCTTCGATTTTTACAAATAAGCGGAAAGACAAAATGAGAGTTATTTTTACTTGAGCAGCCTGTGTCATCCACTAATGCGGAAGGGTTCCAACTCCATACGTTTTTGAAGAAATTTTCAAACCAATTTTCATACACTAGACACATGTTTCGAATATTAAATTCTCATTAGTGATGCTTCCAGCCAAAGTGCTTTTCGTAAGCAGTCCGAATTAATTTAACTAGCGCCCTCTTGCGTTATTTTCAGAATTTAAATTTCTGCATTTACTTTACAGAGAGTGTGCGGCTCCAAAATTCCTGTAGGGTCGATTCAGTAGCATATCCAAATAAAATCTACGTTCAAAATAGCATTGGAGGGATGGTGCTAAGATGTTAAACTCCTTTAATTTCGATGATATTTATCTGTGAAATGGCTAGCTAGTTTCCGAAATAGCCCAAAAAATATATTTGATGTCACATTGATAAAAGGGCAAAACAAAGCTTCTTTCATGTGACAGAGCTGGAAAGAAGTAATTAATACACTTGACAAACATCAGGCCACGGGGAACGATTTTAACTGCTCCACACTGCAACGTAAAATAAGTGTCTATTATATGAATAATGACAAAGGGTTCCAACTCTCTACCTTCTTGAAGAAAATTCCAAACCAATTTACATGCACCAGACACGTGTTTCGAATATTAAATTCTGATCAGTGATGCTTTTAGCGGAGCCACCAAAAATAATTTCAGTAGCGCCCTCTTTAATTTTTTGATCTTCGATTTTTACAAATAAGCGGAAAGACAAAATGAGAGTTATTTTTACTTGAGCAGCCTGTGTCATCCACTAATGCGGAAGGGTTCCAACTCCATACGTTTTTGAAGAAATTTTCAAACCAATTTTCATACACTAGACACATGTTTCGAATATTAAATTCTCATTAGTGATGCTTCCAGCCAAAGTGCTTTTCGTAAGCAGTCCGAATTAATTTAACTAGCGCCCTCTTGCGTTATTTTCAGAATTTAAATTTCTGCATTTACTTTACAGAGAGTGTGCGGCTCCAAAATTCCTGTAGGGTCGATTCAGTAGCATATCCAAATAAAATCTATGTTCAAAATAGCATTGGAGGGATGGTGCTGAGATGTTAAACTCCTTTAAGTTCGATGATATTTATCTGTGAAATGGCTAGCTAGTTTCCGAAATAGCCCAAAAAAAATATATTTGATGTCACATTGATAAAAGGCCAAAACAAAGCTTCTTTCATGTGACAGAGCTGGAAAGAAGTAATTAATACACTTGACAAACATCAGGCCACGGGGAACGATTTTAACTGCTCCACACTGCAACGTAAAATAAGTGTCTATTATATGAATAATGACAAAGGGTTCCAACTCTCTACCTTCTTGAAGAAAATTCCAAACCAATTTACATGCACCAGACACGTGTTTCGAATATTAAAGTGATATTAGAACATATGAGATAATACTTTTACCTAAAACTTTCCCTAAAAATAAACCATAATATGCCAAAAATAGTTTTCAGCTCTTACCGCACATATACGTAAATCAGTTTTGAAGTTGCTATTTTTAGCCATTTACAGAAACCCTGATTCTATAAATGATCACTTCCGGTAAATATGATGGAGAGACTTATGACGTAGAAAGTTGTACATGAAAGACGAAAGTAGTGTAAACAATGCAATGTACCGTTGAGGTATTGAAGCTGAGTTCGCATTTAATTTGCTCAGTTTCACATCTTTTGATAATTTCTTGATCATGTCGAGTATTAATATGCAAATGTTTAATGTTAGTAATTTTCATGCGACCAAGCATCTGTCCATGAGAAAAAAAGGGGGGGGGGGATGGGGAAAGGGTCTTGAGATGGACGATTTCACACATGATGTCACATCATATTTTCTGTCTGTCCTATTTTACTATTTGTTCTAAACACGCACGATTTGAAACTATGGTTGAATATACAGCCCGACCTGTTTCAAACGCAGAAAGGGGGGGGGGATTAACTTGGAATGCGTGCGACTGGAGTTTCAGACCGGGAGGCCCCCTGCCCATCCTTTTATTGAGCTTAGTGAACAACATAGTATTACCTATATTCATATTGTCATATACATTCACTTAAATGACAGATGGAGATATCTTTGGCATAGACGTACGGACGGATTCAGGAATCTAAAATAGGGAGGGCGGATCACAGTGAACATTGAAAACAATCTTTCGGAGAAGCGTAGGAAGGGGGTGAGGGGTATAATGACAAAAACAAAATGTTACTAATTTATTTTTACATATATTTTCATCTTCATAAATAATTATTTCAAAATTCACCTGCATTCCCTGCAAGGGATATAGGGTAGACCTTATTTCACGAGCTCCCCAGTGGGTAAAACACTCAGTAAATTTTAATATTATTCTGAGGCTCCAAGTCGATGTCACGGAATCTATTTTGATTAAAATAAGGATCAAATTTTATTCTATCAATATACATGGTCACAATTTTAGGGATTAACGACGAAAAACGATTCGACATTATTCTTTTTTTTTTCTAAATCATTAAGTTATGGTCACAGTTAGCGGTTTTTAATGGAATAACATAATGATAAAAGAACGAAGCAATAAATTTATACTGATCTGAAAACATTTTTGAAATACGTTTTCTTGAGAAGGCAATTGATGATAGAAAAGATTGGATGATCTCTCTCTCTCTCTCTCTCTCTCTCTCTCTCTCTCTCTCTCTCAACGACTCAAAACGGACAAATGTGTGTGTGTGGGGGGGGGAGGGGGTTACCCCCGCAAACCACGATCTAATATTCGGCAAGTGCTAGATCCATAAATCCATATGTAGATTAAGAATCTATTAAAAATACTGGCCGGCACGATTATTTTTTTTAATCAGAATATGAATTATGTCAAACTTCTGTCCTGAATCTACAGGTGATCGCCAGCCATGAGCATGTTTAGAAATGGTGCGCCCTTTATTTATTTATTTCATTTATTTATTTATTTTTTGCTCAATAAATAAAAAAACTATGTTATAGATATTGATTGTTTTATTCTTGAAACGGTAATCACATGTGTATACACATGTGCTAGTGCAGGCAATCACTTTGTCGTGTACAACTTGTGACGTCATTTACTGAGACCCACGAAGAATACAGTCGATCCCGAAAATTTATTGGGTAAATCGACAAAAATGTCGATTTCCTCTAAAACCAGGAATTTTTTTTCTGTGGTTACAGGATGAAAATTTTCATTTTTAAAGAGCTACTGCTATATACTATTTTCACAGATGTTCTAATATCACTTTAAATTCTGATCAGTGATGCTTTTAGCGGAGCCACCAAAAATAATTTCAGTAGCGCCCTCTTTAATTTTTTGATCTTCGATTTTTACAAATAAGCGGAAAGACAAAATGAGAGTTATTTTTACTTGAGCAGCCTGTGTCATCCACTAATGCGGAAGGGTTCCAACTCCATACGTTTTTGAAGAAATTTTCAAACCAATTTTCATACACTAGACACATGTTTCGAATATTAAATTCTCATTAGTGATGCTTCCAGCCAAAGTGCTTTTCGTAAGCAGTCCGAATTAATTTAACTAGCGCCCTCTTGCGTTATTTTCAGAATTTAAATTTCTGCATTTACTTTACAGAGAGTGTGCGGCTCCAAAATTCCTGTAGGGTCGATTCAGTAGCATATCCAAATATAATCTATGTTCAAAATAGCATTGGAGGGATGGTGCTAAGATGTTAACCTCCTTAAATTTCGATATCATTCGATGAAATGGCAAGTTTCCGAAATAGCCAAAAAATATAGATATGATGTCACATTGATAAAGGGCCAAAACGAAGCTTCTTTCAGGCAACAGAGCTGGAAAGAAGTAATTAATACACTTGAGAAAACATCAGGTCACGGAGAACGATTTTAACTGCTCCACACTGCAACATGAAATAAATGTTCATATTAATAATGCGGAAGGGTTCTAGCTCTATACCTTCTTGAAGAAAATTTCAAACCAATTTTCTTGCACCAGACACAAGTGCAACAAAAGGATTTCGTGAATCATTGAAAATTTGTTTCCCGTTGACTTATTTGGAATCCTCTGAAGCAATTGCAGAGTTCGAAAAAGAGTCTGAGCCTTTGGTGTCAGGCCACATTTGCCGACAGATCAGGTGCAAATATATAAGTAGGGTAGCATGAGCACTTGCTCTCTTAAGGTTTAGTAAAATTCTGTACAGAATTCTGCTTGTTCAACCATTCCCTCGCACCTTGTGGATTGGGTAGAAAAACACAATATTATAGTGTTAAGTGAATGCTTATATTTTTTTAAAAGTGGTTGCAAAATAATACGAAAGTGTTCCAACTCTATATCTTCTTGAAAAGAATTGCAAACCATTTTTGTTTGCACCAGACATGTGTTTCGGATATTAAATCCTCATCAGTGATTTCCATACGCCGCCAAAATTCATTTCAGTAGCGCCCTTTTGAATTTAAGTTTGTATATTCACTTTACAGAGAGTGTGCGGCTTCACTTTTCCTGTAGGATCGATTCAGTAGCATTTCCAAATAAAATCTATGATCAAAATACTACCCTTTTTTAGCGGAATTCATATTTTAGCGGAGTTAGCGCTATAATGACTGCGCTAATTCAAGACTTCGCTAAATTATTAAACTTTTATAGATAAATGTTGAAAATAAGTCAGGTGCGCTTATTCATGATTTTACCCTGTTTGCACTAATATTTGGTTGCACTAAAATAAGTACATATACAGTAGCATTGGAAGGATGCATGCTAAGTAATTTCGATGATATGTTTGGATGAAATGACAAGTTTCCGAAATAGCAAAATGTTATACAAGATGTCAAATTAATAAAGGGCCAAAACAAAGCTTCTTTCAGGCGACAGAGCTGGAAAGAAGAACGGCAATCACAAATATAAATTTATTGATGTTCATAATGACAAAACCTACTTTGTTAAAGAAAAGTCCAATTCTAAAAAAAAAAGTACACTGAAGCAGATATTATTCAGATGTAAAACTTCCTGATCGACAACATTTTTGTGGTATTTGGAGGAAAGGTCTTCCAGCAAATTATCGGAATACCAATGGGAACCAATTGTGTCCCACTCCTTGCCGACATTTTTCTTTACTCGTACGAAGCTGAATTCATTCAATCTTTGGTCTCTGAAGGGAACAGATACGTGACTTTAACTTCACTTACAGATACATAGACGATCGATAATCCAAAATTCGCGGATTACCTCAACAGAATCTATCCTTCGGACTTTGAAGTCAAAGAAACCACAGAGACAAATAATTCAGCATCCTATCTGGACATGATGTTGTCCTACGACACTGATGGTCACTTGAACACCTCACTCTATGACAAACGTGATGACTTCAATTTCAACATCACAAACTGTCCTTTTCTAAGCAGCAACATCCCTTCATCGCCTGCTTATGGCGTGTTCATATCTCATCTGATACGCTATGCCACAGCAAGTACCAAATATACAGATTTTGTTCTGAGAGCTAGACGTCTTTCAAATAAGCTTCTCGGTCAGGGATACGTTTGTGACTGACTAACCTCGTCACTGAGGAAGTTCTACGGTCGATATGGAGAACTCGCCATTCATTATGATGATATTCTGTCTAAGACCATTTGAACCATCCAACCACGGAATATACTTGTACCTTCCAAAATGAAGGTAACCGGATGTGACAATTCTACCAAATTGAAGTGACGGGTGTTGCATGCAAGCAGGAGATGCTGACTCTTCCTGGGCAACTTGTCTTACTCCCATATTGGGAATTCGAATCTTTTTATATGGTGGAGGTTTTTCTTTGTTTCGGTTCTTGTTTTATCCTGGTTTTGTCTGCCTTCGGTTTATGATTTTCTGAATTATCGACTTTGTACTATGTATTGGGATATGGTCATTATCCATATTTGTCATGAATACACTTTCCACACTGCAACAGGAAATAAGTGTTTATAATAATATTAGTTAAACGGAAGTGTTCGAACTCTATACCCTCTTGAAGAAAATTTCAAACCAATTTGTATGCACCAGACACGCATTTCGGATATTAAATCCTCATCAGTGATGCTTCCAGCCAAAGTGATTTTCGTATGGCTAACTTCCTTTTCATGAGTAGCAACATTCCGTCCTCTGCTTGTGGCGTTTTTTTTTCTGCTGATGCGCTGCCCGGGGCATGTTCCAAGTTGCAAGTAGGCTACTATTACACAGCGGCTGAGGTCATCATTGAAGAAGTTCTTCGGTCTCTACCTGGATATAAGAGGCATATCCGGTCCCCCTTTCCAGAATGATCAGAGACATCTGGATTGCAGTTGAATGACTGTAATCATCACCAAACAAGAAATATTTACCCGATATGTACATCAATATGTACATCAAGACAATCACCGAATTTTGAAAAGTTTTCATGGTGCTGTTGCGACAGGTGTTGCATGCAATTAGGAGACACTGACTTTCCCCGGGCACCTGGTCTAAGTTCGGAATGTAATTCATTGCTAGCTAGGTTCACAGCCTTTCCCAATGGAAATTCTAATGATTTTGCTTTGCCTTCTCGCCTTTGAGACTGAATAACTAATAAGTACTTCTTTGATTTATTCAATTACTTGCTTCATGCAAGATTTAGAGAAATTGTGAAGTTGAAATCATATCACAAAATCAGCATCATTGGCACTTCACTTTGCTGAATGATCATGTTCAAACCTACAATCACGTGCCATGTGCAAGGTTTGGTGAAAGTCTATACAACAGTTCAAAACGACTTGCAATTAGTAAATAAAAGCACTAAATCAGCATATTAGTTGACGGTTAACAACCAATGTTCTTGTTCTCTGTGTTTTCATCTATACATTTCAGGGTTTTAAAGTTTAATTTTTATTGTTTGTAACATAAAGAGTTGGCATTATTACTTGAAACATTATACTGATTCTATTGAATTCTCCAGTGTAGCATGTCTTGCTAAGTGCTGTTTTCTTTGGTTTGTATCGTTTTTTTTTTATCTTGTAGAAATTGCAAATGAAGTACTATTTAAGTACATGTGTTGTTAAAGACTGCCAAATATCGAATTTATTTGAGTTATAATTTTTCTGATGATAAAGATAATGAAAATATATCTCTATAAGCTTTGGTAATGCTAACAATTTCTTTTTCAAATTTGTAAGCATGGCTAAGATTAATGAAGTTTTTAAATACTTTTTATTTGTTATTATGCAACTGGTACAAAGTTTGACAGAATACATCAATGCTGGACCAGTTTATGCCTACAAAATTTTAAAATTTAAATTTTAAGATCAATGTTCTCTTTCAGTTATTCAAATCTATCAAACTCAAAAGTACTCTTCTGTATATGATTCAAAGCCTTTACTATTTCCAGTACAAAAAGATGTTTATGCATAGCAATCTTTTACAAGAAAATATAATGAAACACTTGAAATTCTTTATTCAAAGTAGTTTAAAAAGATTATGATCATTCAGACTGGTCCAGCATCATAATTCAAGAATATAAAGAAACTTGTACACAGAAATATGGCACTAATAGTTATACATGTACAAATAGATAGAGGTGAGTAAAATAGGTGTACATATACAGGTCCCATTAACTTCATGAGGATGGAAATTGACTGAACCAGTGTTCATTTAATTCATTGCACTTAAATTTGATACTGGATACATTGTTGAGGAAGTTTCCATCAACTCACTAGAAGGAAGATATAATCGTATATTAGGTTGTTTTATTACAAACATCTACATGAGATTCACTTGAAAAAAAGGCAAATGTGTCAAACATTTCTTCAGAGGCAGCAAAAAAAGTAAACAACAGTGTCAACAAATGAAATATCCTGCCAGAAAAAGAAAGAATACAATCTACCATGTTTTTTTCAGATAGTCAATGGTAAATCAGATGGAATACAGAAATCAAAGCTCTGAAGGAACTGATGGCGAGTTTCGTTTATTCATTTTAGAATGATATCAAACTATTTTATGGGATTTTTAAATATTGTATTAGCAGATAGAACAAATCCATTTTCCAATGTTCGGAAATAAAACATTTATGAACCGCAGGGACGGAAATTGGCGGTCGCCCAGTCACCCATGGCAACCAAATTTTTAGGTGGGCCCCCAAAACATCATGTCCTACTCGCCCATTTGGCGAATGAAAATAAAAATACATAGTCCATATCTAATTATAAAAAAAAAGGAATTTCTTTCGCTTCTATGTTAGGCCCAATACTTCGTCAATGAAGCTCTTATAAAATCAGGGGCTTATATTAATACATGTATGTACCTGTTTACATACACGAAATTTACGTTTTCTCACATGTCACTGTGCGAAGCCCTCATTCAAAGTTGCTATTAAGATAATTGGAATTTGGATTACCGCATGTTGTTCGCATGACACAGCCTTACTGCATGTACAATGTACATGTTTTCGAAAGCATTCGTGTACACGTTTACCGATTTATTGAAAGAGAGTGGTACTTTGCACGGCCGAAATCAAAACTAATTTTCTTAATTCATTTATCGAAAATCTTTTAAAGTCATTCGCCAAATTTACGCCCAAAATCTCATTTCAACTGATTCAATCCATGCCATAGGGGACTGTATAACGGCGCGAATATATGTAATGAATGTGCCGACCAGAAACTCACTTTTTACATCTCTCTCTATGTTGACGTTTTAAAAATATCTATATGAACCGTGTATTGTTCTAGCCCCCCCCCCCCCCCTCTCTCTCTCTCTCTCTCGCTCTCTCATTTTGTCGTTGATAACGTACATCAATAAGCGTGAAATGTGAGACTGTACAATACTAAAGTGACGTTTTATTCAGTAGAAATTAACCTGTCGGATTAAAAAGACCCCCCCCCCAAAAAAAAAACAAACAATAAAACAAAAACAATAGGCAAGCGTTTGGAAGGGGTGTCACGGCCCGCAGAAAGAAAAAAAAAACGATCGTGAAAGTGATTTCAAAAGAACTACAACAGAGGTTTTTATTGTTCTATTAGAAGCTATTAAAATGTGTAGAACTCGACAATGTACAAGAGTATCTGTACCTGGAAGAAATAAACTTATCTTCTTTACAAGTTTAAGATTAGATGTGTATTTTTTCTGGGCCCCCAAATTTTAGCCTGGGCTCCTAAATTTTAGAGTTTAGGGGCCCAGTTGGCTCCTAGGATATTTTGGTAAAGGTTTGTCCATGTGAACCTATGTCAGCATGACTGCTAGTCAGTGACAGATTCAAGGGGGGCATAGGGCCCCCTTTAATTTTCCAATCATGGGTAAAACAATCATTTTAAATCAAGAAAGAGTGAATATTAGTGAATATTACTTACCTTTTAGTAAATATAATTATTAAATGCATCAAATCCCATTCTTTAATTAATTTACAGTCACGAAAATCCTAAAAAGGCTGAAATTCAAGAGATTCCAGGAGGCTTCAACCCCCCTAAAAGGGCTCTGCCCTGGACCCGCTGAGGATCTAGGAAGTCCCCAGACCCCTTGCCAATTATTTACGTTTCCCCCTAAATAATAAGGTGGATCCGCACTGATAGTACAGACGTTTATTTTTTCTTCATGTATAGCACAGGGGTGAGGTATTATTGCTTGGTCACAAACCCTTTCCTCTATATGTACCCTTTCTTCTATATGTCTATATTAAAAAAAGTTTTATATATATAGACAGAAGGGTTTGTATTGAGGAAAGGGTTTGTGACCAAGCGATGATACCTCACCCCTGTGGTGTATAGATCTGCATATCTGTTCCACAGGCCGTAAAAGTGCCTGGTATGTGTACGACCTGTGTATATATTGTTTAAGGCTAGTATCTCGCAGATACACAGTCCTGTCAAATTTCTAACTTCAACCATTGCAAAATTCGCTATAGAAGTTCCAATAAGATCAAACTTTCTACGATTGTACCTATATATTTTATCTACTATGTCACCAAATTTCATTAAAAAATTCCCCGTACTTCCAGAGATATCGTAAGTACCATTTCTTCAGTGACCTAGTTTTTGTTTACTCGAAGCCCTGGCTCGGTGTTCAGTGAGTCAGGGCATTCTAATTGCGAGATGCGACAGACCAATGCGCTATGAACACTTGATTGTCTGTGAATTCTAAATTGATTTCTATACCTAGAAGTGTTATGTATGACCGTAACTCCTCGTTAATCGCTTAAACACTCGAACTGCTACGACTTGAACATCAGCGCCTTCCATTTTATTTACATAGTGTCACGTGGTACAGGGTAGTAGAATTACCGAAAAGACAGCATTTACCGAAAAGACAGTGGTATTTACCGAAAAGACCCCAAATTGTACCGAAAAGACACTTAAATTTCAAAACTAAACACATTTTATGATTGGAAATGTGTTTATACAATTAAATGTATCACCAAAACCAAAAATAAGTATATCTGTCTATTAGGTAAATATCACTGTCGTTTCGGTAAATGCTGTCTTTTCGGTAATTCGTAGTACCGCTGTACAGCCCAATCTCAACACACGTGCACACGAGACAGTTGATGTTTACTGCATCCTAAGTATCCTTTTTAAAATAATCTCTAACTTTTTTTAAACATTATGAAACAACTGTTAAAACGCGGAATGCAATGTACACTGTCTTAAATAAATATGGTGAATTTGAGAATATTTATCTTCACTCAATTTATACATTTTGGGGCCCGGGGATGTCACGGAAGTGGTGTGACGTCAAAATCCTGCGATCACTATAGCCGAGATCGCTACGCGAAACTCGCCTAAAAAAGCCGTAATGAAATCTTCTTACAGCTGACAACGTGAAAAATAATCTCTTGGTATATAAATACATTTATGTAAGCATAAAAACACCAAAAAATTACAGATCAAGAAATGCAGCAGATCTTTGATCATTTTCCTTCCTTATTTTCAATGCTGTCATAAAGAAATTATTTTGAATGAAAGCTCAAACTACAGAGGTTGATGTCTTATTAAAGCCAAGATTGAAAAAAATGTAACCTTGACCCTTTATTGCAAAAAAATGATAAGTCCCCTCCTTACAAGTTTCATACTTGCTTTGATTTTGATAGGTTCAAAAATTCTCAGCTATTGGCCAGAAACCATTTTTTAAGGTCTTTTTTTGTTCTATTTTTGATTAGGCAAAAGTTTACTTATCACAAGTGAAACTGAAAATGTAATGGAAAAACATAGTACTGTGCAATTACACAGAGAAGAGAATAATTTCAAAAGTAGAGGATACATTTTTCATTATGTACATCTAAATTCTTGGCACACTAAGAAATAAAGTATGAGTACTATCACAATTCATACATAGATTTTGTTCCTGTTCAATAAAAAAGGCAGCAGATCTTTGGTTCAAACAAAATAAGAAAGTTATACTACTTTTCATACAATTAAAAAGAAATAAATGTATGATATGCAAAGGAGTAAATAACAGATACATATACTTGAAATAAAGCATAAGAGAATATTGCTGTTGATCACTTTTTTAAGATGAAATTCTGTTTAATTTGTGAAATGTATTTTTGAAATGTACATGTACATTACAATAGAAGTTGTTTATATTGTTCAAGCAACCAATATACAAAGCATCTACATAAACTGATTTACAAGCATGTACCAACTGCTGTATATATTTAAGAAATGAATGTTATTCAGATGGTTGTTATGGGGAATTTATATTACCATCTGGATTTTGATAAATTGAATGAAGCCCGGTATGGCGTCATGATAAATTGATCAAAATCCAGATGGTAATATAAATTTCCCATAACAACCATCTGAATAACATTCATTTCTTATATTTACATTCCTCATTTGTCGTTTTTATCAGAAAAAAATATGCCTTTCAAGTTTGAATTTCCGGCTGTCTTTGAGAGCATTACTTGGAAGGCATAACTAAGGAAACGGCTAACTGTGTCAAAAAGTAGTGCCATTATGCGAGACGTAATTTCACTAATGAGTTTTCAGAAATTTCGCATTATATTTTCAAGAAGATGTTTTCTTAATAAATGAGTCTTACGGTGTAAACTACTTCCTCATTTGTCTCCAATCGTCAATTTCTTCGCGTGCATGCATATAAAAGGTGTTATGTGATTCGGTTTCAAAAATGGTTCGCCAGGTGATCGTAGTTTATAGGCGCCAGTCTCTCAAAAGTTAAACCTACAAGGTTAGTGATTGAATTCCGTGGTGACAAAATCTTGTCATCGAGTTAAAACTGCATTAAAATGATATCCATATTCTCATCGGTGGGTTGTAAGGAAGATACGAGGAGACGAAAGACGTTGTGACAGGCGGAGTGGAAAATGTGGCCGGTCCGGGAATCGAACCCGAGACCTTCTGCTTACAGGGCAGACGCTCTTACCGACTGAGCTAACCAGGCACAATTCCCGAACCGTCACAATGTAAACATCGACAGTTTCACTTTGTCCCAGATTCCGTCAACCACACATGCATTTGCGGCACGCATGCACAGGAGCTCAAAGAAATTTTGTTACAACTTCTTACATAAGTTAAACGCAGGGTTAAATCTTCACCTTCGAGTACATTGTTACAGGCGTTCACAGTAAGTACATACAGAGATGATTAATCGAGTTTGATCTGCACAGCATTGAATCAAACATGGTTGTTTTGAAATTGAGATTTGTAATGATCCGTTTGATTTGATGTTTAAAGGACTGTTTTGACCTAGCCTGTGCAGTTAGAATATTCAGCGTCTTAGAATAAAACTTCACTACAGGGCTCATACATAGCCAAAAAGAAATTCGCCGTTCAAGTTTTTCATAACGCAGACAAAGAAAAATTATTTTGCGATTTATGTTGTATTTCGCTTTAGGAACAAGACCAAAACTGCAACTTCTGACAACTTTTTGCTATTTCTTTGAAAAATTTTTGAATTACACTTTATTTTATCAATCGTCAAAGAACAGTTTAAAATTTTCGATGCCTTAGCAACCGACATGGGGGCTGCCATTTTGTTTATGAATACAAACTTTTTGTATTACGACGCAAGCAATTTGATTGGTCCAGCAGATGGTAATATAATTTTACAGATGGTAATTTATGGGCAAATATCAACCATCTGCTTAACATTGAAGCCTATGGGGAGTAAAATTCAGAATGTAAATATTACGATACATGACTTGTATACAAAATAAATATCTGAGAGTAAGGTTCATACAGAAGTGTAGGAGGGTTATGGTGAATAACAAAATTACTTGACAGGCATAACTTGGTATCTTGTCAGTGCTATCCCCCTCAGAACTAGTAAATGAAATGATGAGGAGACTTTCACCAATACAAATTTGGGCAAACTTAACATTTTTTAAACCACACACTATTGCACCAATTAAGCCATATCTTTATATATTACAAGTACCTTTCAATTTTTTCCAATTTTTTTTTTTTTTTTAATTTGTGACTTCCATGAAATTGTTCTTATATCCATAAACATATAACTATAAACCCATACAACCATGTTTGTGCATCCTGAATATAGAGGGAGATAATGGCCCATCTTAACACTGTACGGAATCAGACGTATGTAGAAACATCCCCTTACTCCTTGTGTTGACCTTTCTTATGGTGGTGATCCTTGTGTCTGACAACTAGCACTGGTATATGGGAGTGATGAATAATGTAGTCGCTAACACTGCCCATTAACGTACGGCGAATAGTTCCCAATCCTCTACATCCAGTTACGATTAACGAAGCACCTTCCTCCCGCGCCACGGTGCATACAACATCACCAGGCTGTCCTCCTATACTCTTCACTCTCCCTCCTATCTGTAAATTGAAACAGATCTCATAAGGCATGAACATATTACACAAGCTACTTGAAATCTTGCAATAAAATGTCGGACATTTGGGACATTATTTTATCTGTCCAAATAATAGATAATAAATATAACTTGAGATTTTGTAGTACCTAACAATTTTTCATCGGCAAATCCCATTGTGGCACATCGGTTGTTTTCGAAAATTTAACAAAGTTCTTCTAAGTTTTTCTTCACAAATTTTATTACGACAAATTAACAGATTTCCATGCAGTCGAGAAAAAGATTCTGTGACAACGAGAAAGTAAATCTAACAAATGAAAAATGACATATTGTATTTAAACAAGGGAGGGGAATTGCACAGTATGATGGACATATTTCTAGATAATTTTGTGTTCGTCCCTCAAAGATAAGGCTGTCTAAAACTCTTCAAAAGCATCTGAAATTATGAGGAATTGTACGTAAATAAACTCAATATGCTGGTATTTCACGTGTAGAAATGACAATCATTTCTCCAACTCATCGATAAAACCAATTTGTAATTAAGTTCTTATTAATCTCTGGACTTTCCAAGTATTGAATAATCAACATTACAATTAAGCATGTTAAAGTTGAGAAAACATTTCCCTTAAAATCTTAAGATAAACTTATTTAAACTGGGATTTCTTGAATCGGTTTCTAATAATGTTTCAATATCTTTATGTGAATTAATATAAACATCATCCCTCTTTCATGTAAGGGAATTAATTTACTTTATGCATCAATTTAGTTTAGAGTTATTCCTCTTTCTACAGTGTGCTAATTCCCCAACATAAAACAATAATGCACCATAAATATTGTGGAAGAGAGGCTATATGGTTACACAGATAAAACCGATTCCTTTCATGAACCCTGCATTTTCTAGTCACTAGTATTGTACGGGGGCTGATTGATATGTTGTGAGCCTCGTACTGAACAATTTGAATTTTATCAGACATTTTTACATAATCCCCTTCAGTATATATACACTTTTGCCACCAGTGTTTCAGGGCCTCAAACCCACTTTTAAAGAACTCTTGATCTTGACTAGTCAGAAAGCCATCCACTGCAAGAATGACATCATCATCAGACAGAAAGGGGTGCCAGAAATTGCGGCTTTCAGTTTTGGGAATAGATGAAAGTATGATGGAGCAAAATCAGCTGAATAAGGCAGATAATCAATCAAATTAAAGTCACAATCAATAAATGGCAGCTATGGCAGTGACACACTTGTGAGCAGGAGCATTGTCCTGATGGAACAACATACCTTTAACTAGTGAGCTTTCTGTTGCGCTTAGGTTTAATATTTCCCCCTAACTGTGTCAGAAGTGAAGCATAGTATGAGCCATTGATTGTTTGTCCTTTTTGGAAATAATCTATTAGCAGATTACCTTCTGCATCCCAGAAAAACGAGGCTTACACCATATCAATCAGCCCTCGTATGTTAGGGAATTTTGGTAAAAGAGGGTATAAGTTCAAATGACAGCAGGGCTGCAATTAATTCTTATCTCTTTCACTGTTTTATTTCTCTAATATGCTAAATACTGAAAACTCTTTTAAAATTCTTGTGAAAAGTTCGCAATAATAAAAAGACCTGATATACAAATGCAGTGGTAGTGGCTTCAATTGCTTTGTTGATCCTTTATTTGTTTCATTGAACCAGGAGTATTCACATAAACATGTATGCTGCCAGCCTCAGACATCCAAGGCTACTAGAAATTTTGCGAGGCTGGTAGAAATTGTCAAACAATAATTTGTTTATATAGTAGAGTTTGTCTAGGTAAGAACTTGAAAAAATATCCATGAAGACTGTTGACCTTTGAAACAAAATAGATGTTTTAACTTACGCCATGATTTTTCATTTTATCTCCAAGACACTCCAGGAGATGGTGAATCCTTGCCTCCTCCTCTTTCCACATATTTGTCATTACTGTTACATCAACCATAGCTGTAGGATGAGAAAACATAGTTCATAAGACCTTTAATTTTTTCATTCATGAGCAATTAAGTTAAAATCAAAGGTCTGAAGGCCCTGAAAGATACTCCACTTAGAATTTGCTGTAACATCTTATTTCACTGTAAGTGTTGATGTTGTAATATTTGGTTACACGATATATGCACATGTAAAGTGTTCATACTTATGAAAAAATCTGGGACAATGAAAGAATTCTGGGACAAAAATTGAAAAATTCCGAGACACATTCCGAGACATTTTTTCTGACTTATCAATAAAATGTTGTCATGTACCTAATCTAGTCTCGTAATCCCGTGTCTCGTAACGTATAAGCATTAAATTTTGCATGCAATAAAGACTCGTCGTTTTTTTTTTCCGGGTAGGTCCGTTGAGTTTGTCTAAATTCGATACATCTCCCGAAGAGCGGAATTTCATTGCATTAAAAGTCGAAAGATGTAGGTTCGCATTAAATCACTTCCCAGTTTTATAGCTTACATTTCTCAGCAGTTGTCAGCGCTCATCCTGAACGTCATTTATGATCTCAATAGATTCGGAAATATAACAATTAATTCTTTTAAAAGAGTGTTTACATAATTACCATTTCACGTATATATAAAGAGACCGAAAAAGAGAAGTATACAAACTTATTTTATCAGAAGTATATGCCCATGCGAACAGGCCGGCCTTTTAATATCTCAGCGGCACATGCCCGAGCTGTCAACGGGTACAATTGTTTTACAGTTTCGTTAAAAAATATTTACAATGCGTGAATAAGTCTAGACATTCATTTTTATTTTGCCACGGACTAGTTCGAACCAATCAGAGAACGTAAATCTCGTCACGTGCACACAGTCTAAATTTCAATAGACCGTCAGCCATTCCGCCATTGCCGTATAAATGAATTCGCATGTAAAAGGAGTCATGAAACGCCAATTTCCTGCAACAAAAAAAAAAAAAAACCTTCTTTGGGCTTGATTTGTTTGAACATATTTCATTTCCAACTCAATGAAATGGGATCAGGTGTTAAGTTTTTACAACATTATTGAGTGCCCTCTCCCTACAATATTGATATAATAAACATAATATAATACAGTCAAGAATGACAGCATGACACATAAAACATTTGATCAACCCAACAAATCTCTGTAGACCCTAATGTATACTCTCTGATTAGCCGTTATCGTAAAATTATGCGTAACGTCGCGCTTTCAATACTGGACCCAGGTGTGATTACTGAAATATTTAAGTGTTTTAAAGAATTTTTTCCCTTTAGATTGATAAACAGATACATTATCTTCAGCGATCGACTGTTACCCAGAACATGAGGCGCGGCGGGTATTTTTATCAGAAAAAACGTCCCGTCAGCGGAAAATATTATAGCGTGCAGTGATAAATCGGCCTAATATTCATGACGATGTTTAGCCGACAATTACATGATTCTCTTTGAACACCGAAAAAAAAAAAAACAACAACAACAAAATGGCTTTGCCCTTTATGCGATTTGATGTGTAAGTGTGGATCCAGAAGGGGGGAGGGGGTTCCAGACGACCCCTGGATTAATTTTTTCTATGAATGTACATATTTCATTTTTGCTCTTAAAAAAAACTCGGACTTTAAGACCACCCCTGAAAAAAATCCTGGATCCGCCCATGAACTTTATATGCCTTATTATTTTTTTTACATGATTCATCTTTGTCTGGATACGCGTCCTTGATAAATCGATTTTTTTTTTGCGGACCTGTTTAGAACCGTTTGAAATACCAGAACAAGGCGCTAGTATTTTTTTTTTTGGCATTATATCGGATGTCTTTGGTTGTTTATCTGAAAATCTAATCGTAAATGACTATAATTTTTTCCGATCACATAACTTCATAGGCAATGTACTATACAAGAAGCCATATTTATAGTTTTAAGAGCTACGGAAAGGAGTTGTTTATTTTTATTGAAATATTGAATCTTTACTTGAGACTATATTTGGTTAATGCGTTTGTTTGAAAGAAAGAACACTTGTAAAATAATTTGAAAAAAGAAACTGATTAATGAACACATGAACATTTCATAAAATAATCAACTACTGGTATCTAAATTAGTGGCAAATGTCGTTATATTCAAAAGAGTCAACTGATTGAACTTTTGTTTAGTACTCGCGGGACAGTAAAAATCGTTTGCCTATATCTATATCAGAGAGAGAGAGAGAGAGAGAGAGAGAGAGAGAGAGAGAGAGAGAGAGAGAGAGAGAGAGAGAGAGAGAGAGAAAACAAATTCATTTTATTTTTCGATAAAGGCCGGTTTCTTTTGACGGTGAAAATGCATAATTCCGATGTTGATTGAAGTTAGTCGTTGGGGGCCAAAAATCTGTACTCATAATCAATTTAAAATTGAAGTTTTTCTCTGATCTACTTTCTACCTTGTAAACAATAACGTATTGATAAACATGTAATTGTCCTGAATTGAAAAAATAAACATATCTTTTACAAAATAGCGATGATACTCATCAAATTCAAATAGCTATGAAATATCCATACTTCTGAAGTCCGTGAGATAATGATTGACAGCTGACCCGAATTGGTAAAAGGCGGGGCTTAGAGTTGTTGAGTCAGACGTTGTTTTAGTATCTGATGAGAACATAGCAGTACTGTGTCGGCATTACAATATAATACGCATTGAAAAATTCAGAATTGTTGCGTATCAATAAATATTTACCTTGCAAGCTAATCACAGAACGTGCGCGCATGAAAGATAATCATTAAATGTCAAACGGTGGGCGGAGCATCGATAGAGCGCAGATGTAAAGTAGTCCCAAATCGATAACAATTCAAAAAGATCAAATTTCATCTTGAAAATCTCAACTAATTTTATATTAATTCTATCATTCTATCAAAACAATCGATTCTGATATAAATTTTCCACACGCAAGTTTTGATGTCGAGAAACTGCTGACACAATCTGGAACTATTTCTCGCTGCGCACCGGAAGAGACGGTACCTCGAAACGACATGAGAATCGCGAATACAGTAAGAGACTCCTTCAAAAGGAGTATCTTAAAAAAATTGATTCCCCCTTTTCTGGAGATCCAAAATTAATACCTTTGGTCAGAGTTATGTCGAGTTGACATAGTCAGAAAAAAACTTAATCTAATTGGGTTATACATGTATATTGACATGTGGACCAATCTGGTTCATCAAAAGGTCATTAATTGGGACCATGTCGCTGCATGCAATGGTTCTATTAGTTACATGGTTAGTTAGTGACTTGATACGGAAAAATACATGCTATGAAAAGAAAACCCGTATCGGGCGAGGCGAAAGCGTCATTATATCTGTCTGACCGGAAATAAAGATTAAGAAAAATTAACCCAGAATTGCTCCTCCCCCTTCAAAATACTAAAACATCTTTTTTTAAATGAAAAAGAATCACAGAATGAAATCCCATCCAATTTAATTCAAATTATTTTAGCAAGAAACAATGATTTAATTGTAAAATAATTGATAGAGAGAACTGAATAAACATCGAGCTCCATAACCTTCAATGGACAATTTGGTCCAGCTAGATTATAATGACACACATCAAACTAATTAAAAAATTGTCCGGCATGTTCACAGTCCAATGAATTTGCTGGACACTGTGTGTTTAAGAAATCAGGCCTCAAAATTAGCAAGAAATACTCGCGAAATGCGAGTGGAATTTGGAATTGCAAATAGAAAATTCAGGAACTCGAAAATAATCGCAAGTGGGGTTTTTTTTGCTGTCCTTTTTATCAGGTTGTATTTTTTCCACTTTAGACAATGACCAGATCTGCGTCAATAAAAAGCTATAATGTATGTTTCAGTATTATGATGATTATGTCAAACGTTTGTAATGCCTTCAGACCTTCAGACCTTGACATTAACAAACAATGGCCCTATTTGTTTTCCAAAAAGTGGCTTAGCCTATGTGCGCCGGTTTAAAACTAAACTTAGAACTTGACCCAGCATGACCTGGCAAAGGCACTTGATTGAGCTGATTGAAATGCATAGGCAAGAATTGGCACATTTTGGCATATGCTGTCTGCCGGAAAAACTTCGCTGGGTCATGCTGGGTCAAGTTCTAAGTTTATTTTGAATGGGCGTACATAGGTGCGTGCTGCTGTTTGGGAAACAATTCGGGCCATCGTGGTTTTTCTTTGAGTCCATGAAAATTATTTTTCATTTTCACCTGTAGATTTCTATTTTAGCCTGTGGATTGTTTTTCCGCAGGCTAAAATTAGCCTGTGGCAGGCTTTCTACTCTACCTTGATGAAAAAGTAGGAAAAAAGTAGGAGTAGTCAATGAAAAAAAGTAGGAGAAAAATAGGAAAAAGTAGGAATTAAAAGGGGAAAAGTAGGAAATTTTCCATAAGTATGACACACAAATCACAGTAAGAATTGATTGTAGACTGGTAATGTTCATCTTTGAGGAAATCACAGAGGGATATAAAGGCAGATTGATTTTTCATGTAAAATATATAGAATGGGCGAGCGAAGCGAGCTCAAAATTTTTCAAAAACTTTGAATCAGATGTCGATGACAAGTGAAGCAAGTAATTTTTACTTTTGAGATGAAAAAGTAGGAATAGTAGGAGGTTTTGAAGAAAAAGTAGGAAAAAATAGGATCAAAATAAAAAAGTAGGAAAAGTAGGAAATAGTAGGAAAAAGTAGGAACAGTAGAAAGCCTGCTGTGGTCAACCAGACTTGTCAGAATGACAACATAGCTCGCCGGTGGCAACCATATGTAAATTGCAACAACAACAATAAATAACTCCTCTGATTAAAAAGTCCCAGTGCCAATAAAGTTTACTTAAATCAGTAAACTTATTCCATAAATTAGCCCTGTAATCAAATTATTATTACTAAGGCTTTGTATATAAATTCATGCTTCAATGAGCATGAATATGTCAAGTTATTTATACACCCGTACGCATATTCAATTCAAAAAGACTGTTTTGTGATGACTTACCTTCTTTTTCTTTTTCATCTTTCTACTCTCCATTCTGTGTGTTTAGTGCACATTATAAAGTTTTTGAAAATAAGGTCAAATTTCAAGGTCAAGGTCACTGGTCAAAATTTATGGTACAGCATGAAAGGTCTTATCGCAAGGAATGCATATGTGAAATATGAAAGCCCCTCCCTATTCGGGGGTAAAGAAGCTATGGCCCAAGTGAAAGTTTTTGAAAAGTAGGTAAAATTTCAAGGTCAAGGTCACTAGGTCAAAATTTATGGTACGGCATGAAAGGTCTTATCACAAGGAATGCACATGTGAAATATCAAAGCCCTATCACTTACCATTCAAAAAATATGGCCCAAGTTAAAGTTTTTGAAAAGTAGGTAAAATTTCAAGGTCAAGGTCACTAGGTCAAAATTTATGGTACGGCTTGAAAGGTCTTATCACAAGGAATGCACATGTGAAATATCAAAGCCCTATCACTTACCAATCAAAAAATATGGCCAAGGTTAAAGTTTTTCAAAAGTAGGTCAATCATCTCCAAGGTCAAGGTCACAAGGTCAAAAATTTTGGTATCAATGGAAACGTCTTGTCACAAGGAATACACATGTGAAATATCAAAGCCCTATCACTTACCATTCAAAAAATATGGCCAAGGTTAAAGTTTTTCAAAAGTAGGTCAATCTCCAAGGTCAAGGTCACAAGGTAAAAAATTTTGGTATCCATGGAAAGGTCTTGTCACAAGGAATGCACATGTGAAATATGAAAGCCCTATCACTTACCATTCAAAAAATATGGCCAAGGTTAAAGTTTTTCAAAAGTAGGTCAATCTCCAAGGTCAAGGTCACATGGTCAAAAATTTTGGTATCCATGGAAAGGTCTTGTTACAAGGAATGCACATGTGAAATATGAAAGCCCAATCTGTATTGGTTTAAAAGTTATAAGCAAGGTTAAAGTTTTTGTGCACGCGCACACCGACGCAGACGCCAACGCAGACGCCGACACCGGGGGTATGACAATAGCTCTCCAGACATTCGTCCCGGCGAGCTAAAAATGTTAATGCCAATGCACGAAAATGTGCAAGGAGTCAAACTTAATACATGTACATGTAGAATATCAATATTGCATGGGTTTGAAACATCATTAAACTGTTCAAAAATAGGTAAATGAATGTCACTTGTTGTATCTACATGTATGTTAGACTAAATAATACAGTCTCTCCGCTGCCGCTAACAGAGACTGAACCCCACTATGGTTGTTACAGAACGAAGTCGGACGAAACTGTTGCCCAACGATTTTTCCATGTACAGACCGTTAATATCTTATTTTCTTGCAGGTGAAATTTAAGTAAACATTAAACTAACTATCTCTACTCACCTCGCGTTTTTTTCTCGCTTCGTTGAACATTGCATTTTTGCCAATTTTGCCTTGCCTATTTAGTTAGGTAGGGAGTTAAAATTGGCAAAAATGCAACAACGAAGCGAGAAAAAAAAAACGCGAGGTGGGTATAGATAGTTAGTTTAATGTTTACTTAAGTGTCACCTGCAAGAAAATCAATATTAAAGGTCTGTAATTTGGAAAAATCGTTGGGCAACAGTTTCGTCCGACTTCGTTCTGTAAGAAACAATAGTGGGGTTCAGTCCCTGTTAGCGGCAGCAGAGAGACTGAATTATTTAGTCTACATGTATGTGACCTTTACCCATACGGCCATAGTGAGTGTTGAGTCAATTAAACTTCACCTGCAAGTTTGAAAGATGTAAAATTTGCTTATAAAGTAAGTCAAGGTTACATGGATGCAGATGGATAGACAGTGATCCCTATATCATAAGTCTTCTTTGTGTTACAGGCAATATCAAAATTAAGAAATAAAAAATGACAAGCCGGGCTATATTGTCTCATAATGCCCGAGCGTCCTCAGCCGATCACATTTATTACCGAGCCGCGTCAGCGGCGAGGTGATAAATGTGATTGGCTGAGGACGCGAGGGCATTATGAGACAATATAGCCCGGCTTGTCATTTTTTTATTTCTATTCTAATGATGACTAAACTTAGATCAATGAAACACAGACGACAAAATCGATTCTTGGTAAAAACCAGTTCCTGCCGGTTTATCTGCTTTCAGAAAATGGGTAGGCGTGGCTTATCGCTATAGGGCCTATATTGGAGAATAGAGCCCGGCTCGCGTCTGTTGTCTTAATAGGGAAAAAGAATCAAGTCATATTAGAATGAATCTTAAAAGCTTACGTGACTGCACCACAGCATGGTATTCAGGACAGTGAACAAAAAACACTTTATCATCCTTCCTGTGAACATTTTTCATGTACCCTGAAAAAAATTTGGATTTATCACACTGAAGTGTAGTATAAATTCAGTTTCTTGAACATTTTTGAAGAGGCCAAGTCTTTTTTTTTCATGTTTATATTGTTCATTCCACATGTTCATTTGATCTTAATCTATTCACTTCCAAATTAAAAGCTCCACAATTTATTTAATGGGCTTTGTAAATTATCATTGGTTTAATTCAACTGAACCATGCAAAAAAGATCTGCAGAGCTCTGTATTTGTTTCTTATACAGGTAAACCTTTAAAATTGAATGAAAATGTGCTTTAAATCACGAGGTGCACTTTTGAATCAGACTTGTCTTTATTCGCAAAAACGACTTTTTTTACGAAACTGTGCGATTAAAATTTTGTGGATGGCTTGTACTGTCACTCTCTATAATTCACAGCCTACAGACGACATAATGCCCCAAAGATTGTGTCTTCCATCTGTGACTCTCTTTATGTCACAGTTAAAAACTCTCCATCATGTCCATCAACGTAAAACCATTGTTACGTCATGAAAATGGTATGGTAATGTTGATTTTACATGTATACTGTCATTTCCCAGACTTGTAGGACTGTTTCTATAGAATTTGATGACGTCATAATCAGTCTACGTCAGATACCATCTCAAATGGGAAGTAACTCTGGTTTTCGAAAATAGGGAATATTTCATAAATAATAGATATTCCTATGATCATGATGATATGACTTAATTTTTGTGGATAAAATCATTGAAATCTTACAGAAAAATCAAATAAACATCATGAACATAGATAGATATAAATTTGCAAATTATCTGGCAGAAAAACAGGGCTTGCGATAGTTGAACAATTTACCTCTACGCGAGAAATGCAATATTTCCTTATAGATCCAATTTTTTTCAAATGTTTTATATAAATTATATGGCATGCTGTGGAGTTTCATAAAATAATTTCAACATTATCTCAACAACTATTGTAGGGATTTCACCTTAAAATTCATTAATTATTAAGATCCATGTATTATAAGATTCTTACATTGCTCTGTGGAATAGAAACATTTTACAGAAAAAATTATCAAAATCGGTTGATCGAGTTCAGAGATAATGAAGTTTAAAGCTTGATGATCGGCATCATTTCTGTGACTCAATTTCCTATAGTATACTATATAAAACTTCTCATGATGTGGCACCATTCAAATTTAACTTGGAGTGGTCTGTCAGCGTATTGAAATTGCGATAACTTAAATAATCTTACTGCTATTTGAATGATCTGTACATCATTTTGTTTGTAAAGACTTCAGCTATTCGTTTTATGTTACGATGATAATTTAGTTGCGTCACCATGGTAACCATTTTAAAACAAAATGACCACCATCGATTTTAGATAAACAAATTTTGAAAGTCAAGATTCATAAACTTAATTTTCACGTGTTTGACTTGAAAGATAATCGAAATAATATTTTAAGAAATACCAAAAATGTGTGATTATTGCATTTAAGCACTTCATTTCGGTTGCCATGGCAAAAAAGAAATGATTTTTCAAGTATCTAAATGTCGATAAAGATATACCTTTGTTCTTTTCGGTGAAATTAAGCTTAATTTGAAAAAATATATATATAAAGGAAGAAGAAAAAAAAAAGAAAAAAATACCAAAATGCGATCTAACAAGTCTATCAGTAACAGAGCTATAATTGCGTAAGTAAGCCCCCCCCCCCCCCCCCCCCCCAAAAAAAAAAAACACAAAGAGCGCACACGAGAGAGTACGTACGATAGTTCTGAAAAAAAGGTTGATCATTTCATATCATCATAATTGAAATTTGATGCATATATATTTCCCTATTCCTTTTTACACTTGTCTTTTAAAGTAAATATAAAAGAAATCGAACACTTTATTGATAGCTTGCGTGAAATCGGCATGGAAGACATTATCACGCAGTAAATAATCAAGAGGGTCGAGGCGGAAAAATTGGAATACAGCTAGGTAAACCATGATAAAATTTGGTGTTCTATATATCAAAATAATCGGAAATGTTCAAACTTTTAATATTTAAGTGCGCAAAATAGAAAGGATGACATCAAAAGTGATACATATTCCCCTGAAAACTGAAACATGTCACAACTTTCGTTATATATGGAGTTCCCCTTTTGCGCAACTTCGGTTATCAAACGGAGAGTCCAATCTATCTAACCATACAAGAGATTTATGTTATGAATATTAATAAATAAGCTGAAATAGCCGCCAAACAGAACGACCCTCAAATTCTTCATGAGCTGTTCCTCGTGCCATATATATTTGCAGCGAGAGGTGTACAAATTCGTGTGTTGTCGTCCAAAAAACTCGATAATCTCACCGCTTCTGTTCATATTATCATAAAAATACAATATATATATAAAGAATAAATATCACTTTAAAGTTTAGAGAAAGAATCATATATTTTTATCAAAAATTCTGGAAGAAATCGTAAGGTAAATTTAGTGCAGTAATCGATAGATCAATTTGTCAGCTTGAAAGATCACGTGACTGAAATCCCTAACTATTGTTTGTGTTTGGAAGTTCCTTCAAAAAAAAAATCCATAACTTTTAATATTCATTGACATTTAGATATCCATCTCTTTTAACTGATTAACTGTTCAACATGTTCAAGCAATCCCCATTCTGCCGTAAAAAAAGATGGTCTAAAAGAAGGTCAATAAGCACCCGCTTCTGTGACATGTCTTGGTTATGCGACTTATTTTGCACTAACAACTTTCTCCATATATTATATCCCTGTATCCTGAACTTTAAATCTTAAGACACCTTACAATACACATCCAAACTTTATAAAATATCATTTTAATCTTCTATGATCGACTAATTAATCTGTAACTTTTTTCTGATTTAAATTTGTAGAACCACTGAAAAATCCAGTTTAAAATTTTGCAAATTCTTTAAAATTTTGCAAATTTTATGAAAATCCTTTTTTCCATTATAATCAATGGGACTTGTATACCCTTCACTCATATAACTTCCGTGACACCTTCAAATTAAGATGGTTAGTAGAGATGGAACGATACACAATCTGACGATACAATATACACAATACATCATTCACGATACAATACATATCACGATACTTTAGCTGACTTGAAGAAAAAACTTCTTGTAAATTTCAATAGAAACTAGTAAAAGAGCAATTTCACAGTATGTTTTTAAAGCCTTCAATTTCATGTTACTATGAATGTGATGCATGATCCACATCATCATGATCATAAGGTTCTGTACGGTACTTCGGTATATCGTTGCATCTCTACTGATTAGCATGATCAGTGCACTATCAAATTTACCGTCTCCTCGAAATTCCGAATATTCGGGGTTTCCTGCGCTTCAGCAGGGGCCCCATGGGGTCCCTGTGAATATCTTTTGTGTACTGTCCACTTGACTAAAGTAGATGCAAGAGAGGCATGGAACAGAAAGATTTATTTTTATCAAAGCGTACTAATATCAAGTGATTCTTCCTGTTGATATAAAAAAAATAGTTCCTTTGAAACGATCAAGGTAATTTCATTTTTATGCATATTTACAGACCGGAAGTGACATTTTAGCTGCATAGAAACCATCTGCCTCGTGTCATAAATTAATTTTTTGAGTTTGTTCTTATTTTTTGATGACGATGAAAAAAATCATGAGTGAACCCGACACTTCAACGGATCTTGTCTATTTTTTTCATCAGGTGTCAGAAAGGGGAACGATGGTGTCAACTGCTTTAAATACTAATGCTGGCAAAAAACAGATGTTTTTAGGCTAAATCTGTGTAATAAAATGTTGAGAATTTTTATTTCAGTAGAAATTATCCCATTTCATCTTGCAATAATCCAATCTCTTCATTTCATTGGAGAATTCAAGCATATGATTTATCAATTTTTTTGAGAGAAGACGAAAAAATGTATGAGTTGTCTCTCTTTGCGGGAGACGGTTTTTAACTGGTAAATTTGATAGTACAGTGCGGCGTCTTTAACGGTTACCCCCCCCCCCCCCCCCCCCTTCTGACCTGGTTTGAAACTTACAATCAAAGGCATAATCAGAGTGGTCGCTGCCATCCATGGCTACTATAACGACTCTCCCTTCATTTCCAGTTGTACTTGTGGCTTGTTCCGTCATTATTCAAGAATGCAAAGCTTCTCAACTTCAAATACGTGGAAAAAATCAGAGAGGTGTTGGCTACCAAGTTCAAGGTAATGTAGGTTATTTGCAAAAGATAAAATTTGCCGGACAAAAGAAAATCCGGAATTCAGAATAATAGTACAGTTTCTTCAATTTTATAGTTCGATTGTCTTTATTTTTTGAAGGAGCTGAAATCCAATAGTCCTTCCATCACAAATATGCGGAAAAAGGGAGGAAAATCTTAATCTGATCTATCCTGTTTCTAATAGTCATTAGTATAGGAGGGCACAGTCCATGTTCGGGGAAGGGGGGGGGGGGGGGGGGGGCGCTTGGTTTTTCCCGTAAAAAATAATTTTGCTCAAAAATAAACTTGCCTATGGTGTGACAAGAAAAAATATCTTGCTCTTGATTCCATGTATATTATCTGAATTTGAAGAATTACCACAAAATTCCTGAATTCCGCTTTGCTAGCCAGTTTTCAATGGCTTATATCATTCAAATTTTCTCCATGCCAAGAAATCCTTAGCGATTTAGTTTCTACAGAGTAAACCGTCATAAATTATCATCTAGTATGGTACCAGCTGATATAATAATCTACCGTATCGGGACGACCGGCAGATTTGAACAGAATTTCTTGGCATGGCTGTTTCTAAGCACGCAATATCTGGCAAAATTCATTACATTTTGTCTTCCAAATAAAGATATTTACATAAGATAAACTGTGTTGTCTTCTTTAAACTTTGATCTAAGGATATTTTAAATGCAAAACCTTCATGCTGTATTTTTAGAATTCATATGATTTTTTTTCTGTGAGGCCTGAGAGGGATAAAACAATCTGTTAAAAATGCGTGAAATCAACTGAAAAAAGGAAATTTCTGGCTTTGTTATGTTATTCTTTTCCTTGCTCTTTGTCAATGACCATAAATAAACCATATCAGGTGAAAAAAGTATGCATATATCGAAATATCGACCCGCAATAAGAGAAAAACGCCCCCCCCCCCCCCCCGAATTTTACAATCCCGCGTTTTCTCTGTATGTACGGTATAAGCTCAGAATGAAGCTTAAAATCGTAGGCTAGACACTGACTTTGCTAGTTTTTCACTTGTAAATAAAAAAGTAATTCATTAAATGAAAATAATATTTAAACAAAAAAACCTTTTTATCAAAATGAATCAAAAAAAAAAAAAAAAAAAAATGACCGGGATGGGGGGGGGGGGGGGGCGTTCGTTGCGCTGGTTCTAGCATTTTCAAATGTATGCTTAACTTCATCATCAATGATCAAATTTTAATTTCATCATCAATGATCAGATTTTAATCACATAGAAAAAATACGTAAAGATTCAAAGAACACAACTCTTTAAACATTCAAAATCAGTTAAGTTGCGCCAATACGCAAAAACTATGTCACAAGACATTTTTGAAAGAAACATTGAATCATGGAAAGATTTTTTTGCTTTTACTTTTTACTTGCATTAGTTGCTATTCCTCCATATGCCTTATGGTTACCTTTGAACTCGATATATGTGGATTTTTCTATCATATAAGGGTAGTATTTGTCAAAAAATGCATGTTACAAACTGAGGCGTATGATAAAATGGGTTGTCAGTGACGCGAAAATGTATTAAATTCAAAATATTTGGCACATATTTTAATAAAAGTAATATCAGTATTTTAAAAAATCGAATTCAGTTCATACGCTTTATAGTATTTTACCCTGAATTATACTAAACTATATTGTCACAAGATTTACGGTGAATTACGTTACCATCTTTTGAGATCTAGGATGAGTTAAAATTAGAACAATATAATATCATAACAATACTTTTCTAACTTGTAATAGACCAAACTTTAATAGTTTTTCATTTAATGTTTTACATTCGTTTCATTTTAGGAAAAAAATCCTTTCATTTCTTATTTTCTGAAAAATTCACTTATTTTGTGAATTACGTTACGCAGCTTTTACTGTGATAAGAATCGCAGAGTGCATTACTATGGTCATGTCGTAATCGGGTGCTTATGCCTTTATATAAAGACAATCAAAATTTGATTAAAGCTCCCTTGCGTACGGAGAGGCAGATAATAAACACAGAAAAAAAAAACATGACCGTGAATTACGTTACGGTGAATTACGTTACGTAGTAGATTCTAAATTCAGAGTAATATCCATTCCTGAGGTGTCTAGATGGGATTTATCGTAATTATTTTACTTTCAGACATGCTAGCTAGTGATAAAACTTAGTTTGTGGGCAGAAACACTATTTAAAATGTCAAATATATACAATTTACAATTTTTTAACAAGTAGGCATTCTTTTTAATCACAATATTCTTCATTTTGCACGTTTTTTGATAAAGTTTGTAGTTGAAACATTTGAATGTATCTCATACGTATGTGTATTGAGAAAAATAGTCATCAGATAATGCTGAAGTTTTCAAAACAGGCGAGAATTCCTGCCATAACGTAATTCACGCTGCGTAACGTAATTCACTTTTGGGTATCTTGATTGATTACAGTGGACAGTGATTGCACAGAGTCATACTGAATCACACAGATGTATACAAAAGATGATATGGAAGATAGAATCAGCTTTGAAATACGAAAGAAATACACTAATATAAAGTAGCTATATGTACAAAAACACTTTGCTTTTCTTTTCTGTAAGATGTTCTATTTGAAGTATGTTAAAACATGCTAGATGATTCAAGTTTGTGATATATTTTGATCTAGCATAGATTCAGATCCTGTTTGAATGTCTACAGAGCAATGGATCGGCAAGGAATCGTAAAGTTAACCATAAATATTTCATGGAAAATAAAACTTTAAAATAATTTTTGTGAATTACGTTACGGCACTTTTGGATATGAAAACTCTGAAAATTGGAAACTAAACATGATAATTTTGGGGTCTTCTGTTAAAGTTTTTATTATATCAATTCAAATCATCATTTAAAAAGAATTGGGACGGTGGTTTTCAAAATATGTCTGTGTAAAAACGAATTTGAGAAGCTAAATACATGTGAATACTCTTAATCATAAAACATTGCATGACAATATTTGATGCCATTTTGCTGTAATATGCAATATTTTTTTATTTCTTCAAGTACGATTTACTATTCTATGATCGTGCCCTCTTGATATAAAATGCTATCAGAGATAAAACAAGTGGAATCTTGTTTAAAAGGTGACGGAATTTCTCGATTCGTGAATTACGTTACGAGGTACTTTCAATGTTTGTCTTTATCTTATAGCCATTTCCTCCGAGTTATTGTAGATTTTGCAGTTTATATGTTTTTACTATCAACTAAAAGCAAAATCTGGGGAATCTCTTTTACTCTGTTCTCCCTTAAAATCAAACTATCATAATTGAAAAACATCATTAACTTAAACTTCGTGATTAATTTGCACGAATAGGTTTGAGGTATTATAAATTAGCTGCTCTCCTTCATGAATATATGAAAATCTATACTAAATGTATTCGTTGACCACCATAATTACTACAGTTACTAATAAAGCAAACTATTGAACACTTACGGCGTTTTTCATTGTCAGAAAATTTTATTATTAACATATGCCCTCATGTGTAACGTAGTTCACATACAATTACACAGCAGTCTACGTCTAATTAAATTTCTGGCTAAAATGCTGGTGAAAAATTTTTCTACAGCCTTTTCCAAAACACATATATACCACGCTTCAAAATCGACATGGTTTTGAAATATTCCTGATCTTAAAGTTTGCGGCCGTTTTGAACTTGCAATTGGCGCAACTTAACTGATTTTGAATGTAAAATATCTTTTCAAAATCATGCACCTGGGTCGGGACCGGAATTATTCGAATTTAAATTATCCGAGGACCCATTTTCACACGTATTCTTCCACACATGTAAACGTCTCACACTTTAAACTATTCTCACCATTTTATTTCATTTATTTATTAAACATTGACAGGTAGTATGTGCATTTTCTACATATTGTTGAAAAAATGATAAAATGATAGGAACTATATGCAATACTGAATTGGGACCGGTATCTCTATAACTCTCCCATGCCAAGAAATCCTTAGTGATTCAGTTTCTACAGAGTAAACCGTCATCAATTATCATCTATTATGGTACCAGCTGATATAATAATCTACCGTATCGGGACGACCGGCAGATTTGAACAGAATTTCTTGGCATGCTATATCTTCCAAGCATGAGCGAAAAATACAGTTATCTGGAATCTTTTATTTTATCCATTACCTTAAAATTCTCAATTTACTAGTAATATACATCGGAAATGACGTCCTAATATTCAATACAGACAAAACTATTACATGTGCTTTTCTTTACTCCAAGAACATTTTTGTGAAACATGGCGTGTTATAGCTATAATAGAGTACTATATATAGTTTGGGAGAACTTAATGCAAAAATTGGATCTAACAATTACGGCAGTAAACTTGCATGTAGAATTATAAACCTGCATGGAGAACATCTGCAAGGTAGATTTCTGTGGATAAAACAACCTTGTAATGAGAGGGACACTCTACTCACAGAAAGACATTCACAAACTGACATGGATATCACCTGGTGGATGAACGCATAATTATAGATTGATCAAGTAATGATCAATGTTAAGTAGAGAAGACACTATAATCTATGATGACAAGAAGTGAGAGTCAAGAGCTGGCAATGGGTTTGAAGCATGGGGATTTTACCAGTTGCTTCTTAAAATTATAGACTTAGAGTACATCGTACCCTCAGAGATTTAAGAAATGAATCTTATATATTTTTATACAATGGAAATTAAATGATCTACTGATATTAGCACTTTACTGCTACATAATTTATCCTATCTCATCAGTCTAGTAGTTCAATTGAAATTTATCTTGATAAAGCATAAGTATATAGGTTCCATTCTTTAGAAACACTGATTGGTTAAGACTAAATATCATTGTCGCATTCGCAGAGAATAACCTTTATATTCGGAAATCATTTAATTTCCATTCAAGAAACGAAGATTCTGATTGGCTGAGAAATTTTATTGATAAATCGATCGACACAATTTTTCACGGAAGTATATTTATAGCACTATTTTTTGAACTGGGGGTTCCCTCAAACACGAATGAAATCGTTGCTGAAAATACAATTTGTTGATGTCTGGTTATCATTTCAAAGGTACAATTTCTTTTCTACTTACTAAAAAATTAACTGTGCATGTAGAATTTGCTCAAACTGGTCCTAATTCCAAAGATATAGAGAGAAGATCGTTCGCTGTTTAAATAATGGCGGCTGCCATAACTTGTTTTGGCAGACGTATCACACAGCGAAAACCTCCGACTTACGAAATATAGTGCGGTGATTGGTTGTTTTAGATCCAAGAAAACAGTCTGTTTTCCATAAGTAGAAGATAATAAAATGATAAGAAATGAATCTTATATATTTTTTTCTGTTGATGCAGGTATCGTTTCGCTACGCGCTACGCGCATTGATGCAGTTTTCTGTCCAATTTTTCGGGTGATACCTGCATCAACAGAAAAGATATAAGATTCGTTTCTTAAGTGACGTCACGATGGCGGTTGGCTTGAAAATTTGACAGTGATACGTTTAATGTGAAATCTTTTTGTAGACTGAATAGAACCGATATATATTATTTTGAAACTTGTGTATCTAACTGTATTGTTGAAAGTGCATTTTGTGCAATGGGAAAGATTAATACTACATACCAATGTTAAACATCTTCAAATTCAATAGTATCATTTAAAAACAGATATATTTTCAGCATGGACCAGACATGCACGTTTCGGGTGCTTTACCCTCGTCAGTGATCTTCAATCTAAACAATATAATACGACCAAATATTGAGAAAGTTAATATGATATTCTGTTACGTCTTTTGGTACATTTTTGGACATAACAATTTTCATACTTTTTGGCCATACTACATTGTTTAGACTTAGGATCACTGACGAGGGTTTAGTACCCGAAACGTGCATGTCTGGTCCATGCGGTAAATTTATCAGGTTTTAAATGATGCTATCGAATTTAAAGACGTTTAACATCCAACAAATGTACCGAAAGAAGTAGCAGGATGGGTGGGATATGATGCTACAGGACCAACGTTTTAGAAATTTCAAGAAATTTTGTTGACAGACATTTTCGAATGCGATAAAGAAACGATCGAACGAAGTTTATCAAACTTAGCTACATGTGCCCTCGGGGATTCCTGGTCCACCAGCAGATACACTCACCAAGTGGTACAAATGTTAAACGTCTTCAAATCCAATAGCATCATTTAAGAACAGATTAATTGGCAGCATGGACTAGGCATGCACGTTTCGGGTACCTAATTAAACCTCGTAACAATGTAATATGTCCAAAAAGTGTGAAAGTTATTATGTCCAAAAGTGTACCGAAAGACGTACCAGGATGGGTAGGGTATGATGCTACAGGACCCACGTTTTAGAAATTTGAAAAAAAACATTGATAGCACATATGGCAAAATAGCGCTCAATTTATTCATATATGCAAATGTATTCATATGACGATTATATTACGTCATATACCTATGTTTGAAACGCGCCAAATCTCAAACAAGAATGACCCGACATGCCAGGAAAAGCAATACATTTTAAATACATCAGATCAAATAAATGCAAAGAGCAGAATGCGCCCATGGCAAAATACAACTGTTTCTAATCAATTTAAGCTTATTTATTACCAAAACATTTACCCACTCTACGTATGAACACAAGATTATCTTTATCCTGTCAAAGCCGATAAAGTGAATCCATCAATATGACAGGCCTATTTCTCAAAATATCGATTTTTCAACCCAAAAGTGACAGAACTTAATTTCATTTTATGGTTCTCATGTTGACAAAATCCGGAATTTGATATCGCGATCTATCCGAAACCATGTGGACAAATACACAGCTCCTAAGATTTCCTACTGATAAACAAAGTTAAACTGCGGCTAGTGACAAGTTTTGGACTTTTTTAACATTGGGGGTATCGGCAGTATCGCCTCGAATTTTCACCTCAAAAGTGACAGAAGTAAAAATTCGTTAATTTATCAAAGATGTGGATTTATAAATTCAGATTGTTGTAGAGTTTCTTCCTATATGTGGACAAATTTGATTGGTGTCATGAAATCGTGAGTATTCTCAATTTATTATTTGCTCCCCATAGACTCCTATAGTAAGAATATGAAGCCTACGGAATCCAATATGGCCACTATGCAAATTAGGAAATTGAGCGCTATTTTGCCATATGAGAAATTTTCGAATGTGTTGAAGAAACACGATCATCAAAAGTTCATTGAGCTTGGCTACATGTGCCCTAGGGGACTCCTGGTCCACAAGCAGTGACACTCACCAAGTGGTACAAATGTCAAACGTCTATCAAATTCAATAGCATCATTTAAAGTGCAACAACAGTGACAGTTGCATTTTTTAAATTTCTATATATAATAATTATTCTAACTAATGTGCGAAAGCACCAAATTGATAGTCCAACTGGTTCAAGAGGTATTAAAAAAGGTACATCTGTGTGTAATTAAGATAGCATCCCAGCTTGCGGCTTGGGCCGTGCTCGGCGCGATACGACAACTTATGAATTTACGCATATGGACATAGCGTCCAGACATATGAACATAGCGTCCAGACATTATAGAAATTCTACAGAAAGTAGCACATAAATTCTTTAATTGTACATTAAAAACGAGAAAATTAAAAGTCAAAATGCCTAGACGTAAGGATGAAACGTTTACACGTGTACACGGAGACGTTTCGTTTATTGGCTGTAAACGTTTACATAATTTCTAAACGTGTACACGGACTATACTGTACATACAATAAAAAGATCTTCTTTAATATCGTTATTACTCTAAAAACTCAATACTAGTACTGATTTCCTGAAGTCGCGAAGTCAGTCAATTGATTAAACATTTAACGTACATACAAGTACATGTATGTGCTGTCTGAGTTATGTACGCGCATTCCTTGATTCGAACAGGAAGAAAATCTTTCTGAAAGTAAATTAATCACAAGAAACAGCCGATATCTCCGATAAAATCGACACCGCAGAAATTGTCTCTTTCTCTGCACTGCGCCGTCTATTTCTTCGTCTCTTTCTCCGCCCATTTCCTAGGTCTCCAACCTTCTATGGAGTTACTGTTTTTGTAACTTACTTGTACTTTTGAATTGTGGGAATTGCTCAAAATCGTTTGAAAATAACAGTTGCATTTTTGAATCTTTGAAAGTTTTATTGCTATACGAAACATCACATGTCGTATTAAATGGTCAAGCATAACTAAGTCGTATTGATGTCAATTTATGACCACATCTGCAAATATTCACAATAGAAATACAAAGAAGCATTTAAACGTTAACGTTTCGTTTACAGCCTTCTGTGTACACGTTTAGGAAATTTGGTAAACGTTTCACCCTTACCTAGACGTGATTGAAACCCCTCTAGGGGAGGGGAATATGTTACATTCAACTCTCCCAACATCGCCGAGGAACTTCTATGAACTATCGTACAGAATTTCATGACTTCAATTTGAAGACGTTTATATTTATACCACTTGGTGAGTGTCCCTGCTGGTGGACCAGGAGTCCCCGAGGGCACATGTAGCCAAGTTCGATCAATTTCGGTTGATCGTTTCTTCAACGCATTCTAAATTTCTGTTATCAAAATTTCTTGAAATTTCTAAAAAGTGGGTCCTGTAGCATCATATCCCACCCATCCTGCTACGTCTTTCGGTACACTTTTTCGACATAGTAACTTTCATACTTTTTGGCATATTACATTGTTTAGATTTAGGATCACTGATGAGGGTTAAGTACCCGAAACGTTCATGTCTGGTCCACGTTGCCAATTTATCTGTTCTTAAATGATGCTATTCAATTTGAAGACGTTTACATTTATACCACTTGGTGAGTGTCACTGCTGGTGGACCAGGAGTCCCCGAGGGCACATGTAGCCAAGTTCGATCAATTTAGTTTCTTCAACGCATTCTAAATTTCTGTTATCAAAATTTCTTGAAATTTCTGAAAAGTGGGTCCTGTAGCATCATATCCCACCCATCCTGCTACGTCTTTCGGTACACTTTTTCGACATAGTAACTTTCATACTTTTTGGCATATTACATTGTTTAGATTTAGGATCACTGATGAGGGTTAAGTACCCGAAACGTGCATGTCTGGTCCACGTTGCCAATTTATCTGTTCTTAAATGATGCTATTCAATTTGAAGACGTTTACATTCAACACGAGGTACGGGGTTGGTTGGGGTAGGGGTTCGAGGCGTTTGGGTTGGAAATCTACGAATATACTTAAAGGACCTTACATCTACCGATACATGTACCCCAGAATACAGACTACAAGGTGTCATGATTGACATTTCTACTTTTCGTTTATTTCAAGCACTTAGATCAGATAAAGCAAAAGAGAAAGCAAACCGCCCTTTCATTAAAGTAAGATTTGCAAACAAATGTATTGATGAATTGAATCTTGGTCAAATTTTGAATCACAAAACTGTCACACACAAAAAATCCCACCATAATTCTAAAGAAAAGAATCTACTTGTATTTCTTATAGCTACACACCAACAGTTCCATCTACAATTTACAATTACAAACGATTCCTGCAGTGTTTTGATTTAAGTCATCCATTTCCTTGCGAATGTTCTTCATCGGATTTCAACTATTCTCCTTGTGGACACGTTATTACTGGTGACCTTCAGTTGAGAGAACGACAAGCTGAGAGAATTGTTAAGAAGGGTAACAAATACAGAGAAATCCTTTACATGGAACCAAAATTTCAAAATTGTCATGGACTCTTGTGACGAATATGCAAGACGTTGGACTAAGAAAGAGGATATACAGCTCGACACCCTTTCCGAATGGATAAAATCCGTCAGAGGGTTACTTTTATGTAGAATCTAATGTGAGCACCAGATTCGAGTCGATCTTCAAACAACCAGATGTTATCACAGAGGGTACCTACCTCCAAGAACATTATGTCATCACACCAGCAGACAAAACCTCAAATAATTACACATTTACTTGCAAAAAGCACTATTTTGAGAGCCTTGTTAAAAGGTTGGTTTTAAATTCGACACCTGGAAATCCCACTTACACCCAAATAAACCTATCTGCCTCTGAAATTATAGATAACCACAAATCAGCTCTCGCTTCCTTTGACTTTGACACAAACAATTAATATTTAGATTTAGATTTACCATACTTATACTGTATACCTAAAATGAATAAGAATCCGTACAAACAACGTTTCCTCAAAATGTTCAACCAAATCACGGTATCGATCTTACTCAACAAAGTTTTATTTGCAATCAAATCTGGACTTCAAAAATATTGTTCAACAGTATATTCTCGTAGCGGTATTATCCAGATATGGATTTTAAAGAATTAGAAAGAACTTTTAGAACATCTGACATCCACACCGTTCGATCAAAGCCTTTGATTTTTCGACACTTTACACTACAATCCCACATTCTAAATTGAAAGAAGACAAAGAAGGGGATCTCCAACAATACCAGTTTGCAGCACCAACAACAAAAGCCCAAAACACCCAATGCAAATGAGTTAAAGAAGATCCTGACGATAATCTCAACAGCACTCACAATAGAGCACACAATTAAGAATCGACGGACCCCTAGCAAGCTAGAGGTTGGACCAGGTGCCCGGGAGGAGTAAGCATCCCCTGTTGGCTAGCCGCACCCGCCGTCGATGGTTAAGCACGAAAATGAAAACAATATATAAACTTCATGCACTGTCTGATGTTTTGTCTACATAGAAAGTGCTATGGCGACAATGTCAGGGAAATATATTCAAAACACTTACTGTCAAACCCCTCGCGGGAAACTTTTTTACGAGCTCCACACACGGCAAAGGGCATAAGTGTGACACAAATGAGTTAAAGAAGATCCTGACGATAATCTCTACAGCACTCACAATAGAGCACAAAATTAAGAATCGACGGACCCCTAGCAAACTAGAGGTGGAACCAGGTGCCCGGGAGGAGCTAGTAAGCATCCCCTGTTGGCTAGCCGCACCCGCCGTCGATGGTTTAGCACGAAAATGACAACAATATATAAACTTCAAAAACACAAAGCAGACAAGCACAGAAAGAGACGCATAAGGGACAAGGAACGTCAAAGCACAACACAGAAACATCAAACACAAAGGACTACACATAAACCAATGAGACCAATGGGCAACCTTTGCCGACTTAGGACGGTCATCTGCCACGGAAATAGCAGATCGAATGTGTGGTTATCCTGGATTACGTGCGCACAATCCTCCCACTTTTCCGATTACCCAGAGGTATCAAAGAACGTACAATTGTCAGATGACCACACACAAACAAGACCGCAAAACGCAGGGCCCAAGCAACACAGGTGAATATGTAAATGGATATCAAAAGAGGGCGTACGTAATACAGTCCGTGCTCTGCTGGCGGTAGCGAGCTCATGTATGTTATCACCCGAGGAGTCCGACTGACATTCAGAGAGGACAGGTGGACATAGCAAAAATTATAACTAATGCATGCGTTTACAAGCAAGAACGGCAATCGCAAATACAAATTTATTCTTGTTAACTATGACAAAACCTACTTTGAAAAAGAAAAGTCCGATTCCGAAAATAAGTACACTGAAAAAGATATTATTCAGGTGCTAAATTATGTGATCGACAACATTTTTGTGGTGTTTGGAGGAAAGGTATTCCAACAAATTGTCGGAATTCCAATGGGGACCAATTGTGCCCCACTAGCTCCTTGCCGATATTTTTCTTCACTCGTATGAAGCTGAAATCATTCAAACGTTGGTCTCTGCATGAAGGGAAAACTACTCAGCTTCCAACCTTAACTTCAATTACAGATATCGATGTGCTGTCCATCAATAATCCAAAATTCGTGGATTACCTTTGCCGAATCTATCTGTCGGAGCTTGAAGTCAAAGAAACTACAGAGACTATTAAATAATTCAGCATCCTATTTGGACATAATCTTGTCCTATGACACTGGTGGTCACATGAACACCTCAGTCTATGACAAACGAGACGACTTCAGTTTCAACATCACAAACTTTCCTTTGCTGAGTAGCAACATCCCTTCATCGCTTGCTTATGACGTGTTCATATCCCAATTGATACGTTATGCCAGAGCAAATAACAAATATACAGATTTTGTTCTGGGAGCTAGGCGTCTCTCAGTTTGCTTCTCAGTCAGGGATACGTTTTTGATCGACTCGCAAATATTGTGACTGAGGAAGTTCTACGGTCGGTACGGGGAACTCATCATACACTATGATGTCCCATTGTCGAGAATGGTTAATGATATTCTATCTTGGACCTTTTGAACCATCCAACCACAGACTATACTTGTATCTTCCGAAATGGAAGTAACCGGATGTGATATATCTGCCAAATTGAAGCGACGTGTGTTGCTTACAAGCAAAAGATTCTGGCTCTTCCTGGGCACCTGGTCTCACTCATCAATTAAAGTTCGCTTCTTTTCATGTGGTGGAGTTTTTTTTTTTTTTTTTTTTTTTTTTGATTCCTGTTTTATCCTGACTTTGTATGCCTTCGTTTTGTGATTTCCTGAATTATCAATTTTGTAGAGTGTATTGGGATATGGTCATTGTCCATATTTGTCATCAGAGTCGTCTGAAATATTAATCTATTTGAATTAACATCTATATTATGATCATGAAATCAGAATGAGAGAAGGGCATTAAAATTTTGACCTCATTATGTCTCGTTGACTTCCTATGTATCTTTAGATTTATTCTATAATAATTCTCTTGAGATGCAAGATAAATATTTCAAGATGAACTCCACCTCATTTATGTCCACATTCTTATCATTGGTGTCATTTATGCCCACATACAGTATTATACAGTAACTTCCAAAACATTGAAAATGATTTCAACATTAAGAATTACCATATCTAGCGTGCCAGGATAGTATGTTTGACGTCTTCAAATTCATTAGCATCATTTTAAAGCAGATAAATTTACAGCATTGACCAGACATGCACGTTTCGGGTATTTAACCCTCGTCAGTGATCCTCAATCTAAACAATGAAATATGGCCAAAATCTGTGAAAATTATGTCCTAAATATACCGAAAGACGAAGCAAGATGGCTGGGATATGATTCTACAGGACCAAGGTTTCAGAAATTTGAGAAAAGTTTGTAAACAGAAATTTTCAAATGCGTTTGAAGAAACGATCAACCGAAATTGATCGAACTTGGCTACATGTGCCCTCGGTGACACTCACCAAGTAGTACATCTGAATGTGACACAATGTTATTGCTTTCAATATGCACATATCGGTAAGATGCATATTTTCTCTTCCAGAGCTTGAAATAGATGAGAGCGAGAAGGCTAGAATTGTTAAACGTGTTCAAATTCAATAGCATCATTTAAGAACAGATAAATTTGCAGCATGGAACAGAAACTTATTCAAATAACATCACTTCAACATTTTTCTCCATTTTTTTTATATTTATTCCTAAAAGAATTGTAGACTTTTTCCTGTTTTCAGTGCTTTTCTGAGTGATTTGAAGGTTTTTTCCCCAAAACACAGCTTTCGCACCCGATGTTTTTCTTACGATCGACAAATTGCATATTGAAGAGGAATCTATTAGCTCTGATTTGATATAATAAACACGCAGCCATGTACCTTGAATGTCAATTGAAACTGAAATTGACTCTTGGTCAAATAACTACGTTTGTGAGAGGGCTATATCACTTGAATGCCAACTCTTCCTCTCCTATTTTTGTCTATCACAGGTGCTCTGCTTGTACACACGTCAAAATACTTTTACAAGAAGGAGAGCTCGACAAAATCCTTATAAGAAAGGAGGGAATCTCCAACAAAACTCGGTTGCAGCACCAACAGCAACACACGAAACACTCCAAGTGAAAACACAGAGAAGACACACGCAGCAAGAAACAAACATCTAACATAGAAGACAATACAAAAACCAACGAGACCCATGGGCAATAGGTGCCGACTTAGGACGGCCATCAGCCACGTTAGTAACAGATGGTGTGGTTATCCTGGATTACGTGCGTACAACACTCCCACTTTTCCGGTTACAAGTAACATTGACGCGGCAAAAGTTTAGCAAAAAATGAAGAAAGTACATTTTTTTATATACTAGTTATCATAGTAAAATCTTAAATCTTTTAAGGTAAACATAAGTATTTATCTGAATTAATTCAATTTATATATCTAAAAGCTTTAACGATGATCATATGCAGAAAAATGTGAAAGGAGCTCGCGAACGATTTGGAATTGAATTCCGCCCAGTTGGAACCGAATTTGTTTTTCCCATTACAAGAAATTAAAACTCTGAATTCGATAAGAATTTTGCTGAATTTTATAATACTATAATATATTGCTGAATGAAAATAATAATATTTCAAACATGTGACCTATATTTTGTGAATAATTTGTGTTAAAACAGTCAATTTTAACACGACAGTCTATGGAAACTGGAAAAAGTTTTTTTACAGTATAGTTCCCTACCTTGCTACAGGATTTCCATTTAATAGAATTATCAAAAAAAAGTGGGGGGGGGGGGGATGATAAGGCTCGAAATCTTGAGTTATTTCACATAAATCTATCATGTTTTCTTTCGATGGGTTAAGAGTGGTGATACATTGAAATAATATGTAATATGTTAATCAATTCATTATTTTAATGACGTCATTTATTTAGTTTGGGTGAGTGGTAAACATTCTGCGACTACATTTTTTTTTTCTTTTGAGATATTCATTCAAACATTTACAACAAACAACATTGTTCTCGTTTATATCGTCCTTTATTAAATTTACATCAAACACTCTATTATTTCTTATTACAAATGACCACACAAAAATGATTTTTTTTTCTTTTTTGATAGTTTTTCGCGTATCTTTTCGTAATGTAACTAGGCGGACCTATCCATTGTGAACTATTGGGAGTATAGTGATGAACCAAAAATGTAGTTATTAGTACGGAAAAGAAATACTAGTTTTTGAATGAGAACAATAATTCTAACGTTTATTAAATCACTGAATGTATGATAACGACTTTCTAAATTTCATCTCATGTTACGTAGTACTATGAACTCTAAGTTGCGGACCCGATGTTGCTCCGATTTCGAATAGATGCTAAGTGGGTGATGCAAATGATAAACATATGATTAAATATTATGTGTTATACGTTTTTCTATCTTTAAATATATAATTTATACCTCAAAATAGTTTTAAATCATTAACCCTGGAGGAGATTTTGCTATCTGGGCGGATTTTCCGTTAATTTGTGCGAGGTCCTTTGGTAGCTGCGAGCTTATTATTTCAGGACACTGTGCATACATTACTGTAGTGTTGTAACGATAGTCACCGATATCGCCGCTATCGTCGATGAAACTTGAAAAGTCACGGACTATCGATAGCGGTTTTGAAAATCGATTGTGATCTCAGTGCGAAACGTTTTCGCTGAAATTCGAAAAGAAAATGTTAAACGTCTTCAAATTCACAAGCATATCATTTAAGGACAGATACATTTGCAGCATGGAGCAGACAGGCACGTTTCGGGTACCTAACCCTCGTCAGTGATCCTCAATCTAAATGGTGTAAATGACAAATATGGATAATGACCATATCCCTGTATACAGCATAAAATCGATCATTCAGAAAATCAGAAACTGAAGGCATACAAAATCAGGATAAAACAGGAACAAAGCAAACAAATAAAGACATCCACCACATGAAAAGAAGCTAGACGCGATGGCGGAGTTACGAGTCATGGAGGAGCAGATTTATCCCGGGCGTACAAAGTCCGCCGTATGTGGCCACTTTGGCTTTAGAAAGAAAAAAATGGCCCTCCTTCTCAAACAAACCTCGAGATTAATACCGTTGTATGCAAGATCTGTTTGTGAACGTACGAATTGAGTATTCTCCTTCTAAAAAGATACAAAACATACAATAATTTGAAAGGACAGACGGACAGACAGACCGAAAGGGAACTAAGAGTCCCCTTCGGCGTTGCCGGTAGGGGACTAACAAAGAAAAAGTCCGATTATTCCGATTGTGATATTGATTGTACTCATCTGATAGTTTCCGATAATCGATAGTAAAATTTTTCCGATTTAACAATAATGCGGAAGGGCTCCAACTCTATACTTTCTTGAAGATAATTTCAAACCAATTTATTATGCACCAGACATGCACGTTTCGAATACATGCATTAAATTCACATCAGTGATGCTTCCAGCCAAATTGCTTTTTATAAGCCGCCCAAATTCATTTCATTAGTGCCCTCTGGTTTTTATTTTTAGAGGGTTCAAAATTTCCTATACGGTCGATTCAGTAGCATATCCAAATAAAATCTATGTTCATCACTACATTACTTAAATATGTTGATTTTGTAGTCCAAAATGCACGTGCATGGATATTGGGGTAATAATAACTTATACCGCAAATCTAATTTGCTTCAAGAAGAAGCAGAAGAAGAAGAAAATGAAGAAGGTGGTGTATGGCTGATATATTCCCTTCATTTGTCAGTTTCAGGTATATGCCTTATCTGGTTTTATCTGAATTAACAATTCATCATGCATGAATTTCATGCATGCGTTCATGGTAAAATATAAGTCCTTGGATAAATTGATTGCATGTAAATTAGTTAATTTTTATCGTGCATAGTTCAACCAAAGCTTGAGAAGGGGGATATGGGTCCGGAACATTAAAGGTAAGGCAAATTCAATAAATATCTTTCGATTTCCGGTATCGAGACTAACTAACTTGAAGTACGTTTTACAATATTATACTAATTCTCATATATATAAACTTTATCTCTGTCAACATTGTTGGGTATTTTAGACTACATGTACATGTAAATATACACAGTGTGCACGAAAAACCATGGCAGGCTATGACCAAATGCTACATGAATTTCGGTCGGCACACGGGAAGTCATTTCAACGTAGACCGATCGGCTTTGTAAATTTTGTAACAGCATACCTGTATACAAATGAAATCCAGCGAAAACTTGCGCTCTTTTCAATTCAAATCATAGCAAAGTTCTGTATACAAGTTGCCTTATATTATCTTTTCACACCTTACATAGTAGGGTGACCAAGTGTCAAATGAGCTCTACTTTTCGAATAAAATTAACACTTTATTAAAGTACTTGGCTGTAAATCATCTTATATATTAAAGCTTAAAGATTCCTCTTTAAAATGTAATGTCGCAAGAAAAAAAATCGGGTACGAAAGTTGTGTTTTAAGGCAAAACCCTTCCAATTACGCAGATAAAAATTAAAAACAGGGAAACGTCTACCATTCTTTTGGGAATTAATTTAACAAATAGAAAAAAAAATGTTGAAGTGACGTGATTGGAATTTTCTTTCAATTTTAGGAACACTCAATATCAATTTCAGTTAAGAGGTAAGTATTTTGGGGCAAAAACATTTATTTTTGGCAAATATAGCGAAAAAATCAGATATTTTTTCTTATTTATATATATATTGCGCCGTGGTCCGACATTTAGAATTTTATGAATCATGCATGATTTTTAAAAATAACTTTTATTAACTTTTTAATAATTAACAAAATGAGTGTTCAAATATCGACATCTCCGATTAAAAAGTGGGGTAACCAAGTGTCAAAGTGAATGTGTTCTAGTAAGTTAGAAAGTTTAATTGATTTTCAATTAAGGTACATATGAAGTTGAGTTATTAAATCAAAGAATAAATACTCCTCCTTAATATGTCGAAAGAAAATTATCAGGTGCAAAAGTGGTCTTTTGGGGAGAATTCCTAAATGGCATGAACAACACTGAAAACGGGAAGTCTACAATTTTTCGAATTGTCGTGTGAAAGTCACTTTGTTTTGGTCATTTATCAATGTGACATCATATCTATATTTTTTGTCAATTTTTCGAAAAGTCGCCTGAAAGAAGCTTTGTTTTTACCCTTTATCAATGTGACATCATATCTTTATTTTATGCTATTTCGGAAACTTGGCATTTCATCGAAAAATACCGAAATTCCAGGAGGTTAACATCTTAGCACCATCCCTCCAATGCTATTTTGAACATGGATTTTATTTGGATATGCTACTGAATCGATCTTACTAGAATTTTGGAGCCGCGCACTCTCTGTAAAGAAAATGCAGAAATTTAAATTCTAAAAATAACTTAAGAGGGAGCTAGTGAAATCAGTTTGCACTGCTTATAAAACGCAATTCGGCTGAAAGCATCACTGGTGAGAATTTAATATTCGAAACACGTGTCTGGTGCATGAAAATTGGTTTGAAATTTCTTCAAGAAGGTATAGAGTTGGAACCCTTCCGCATTCTCAATATAAACACTTAATTATTTCATGTTGCAAATCCTTCCCCATGACTTGATGTTTGTCAAGTGTATCAATTACTTCTTTCCAGCTCTGTCGCCTGAAAGAAGCTTTGTTTTGGTCGTTTATCAATGTGACATCATATCTATATTTTATGCTATTTCGGAAACTTCGGAAATTAAGGAGGTTAATATCATAAAATTAGCACTATCCCTCCAATGCTTTTTTGAACATAGATTTTATTTGGATATGCTACTAAATAATTTGGAGCCGCGCACTCTCTGTAAAGAAAATGCAGAAATTTAAATTCTAAAAATAACACAAGAGGGCGCTAGTGAAATTAATTTGGACTGCTTATGAAAAGCACTTTCGCTGGAAGCATCACTGATGAGAATTTAATATTCGAAACACGTGTCTGGTGCATAAAAATTGGTTTGAAATTTCTTCAAGAAGGTATAGAGTTGGAACCCTTCCGCATTATTAATATAAACACTTATTTCATGTTGCAGTGTGGAGCAGTTAAAATCGTTCCCCGTGACCTGATGTTTGTCGAGTGTATTAATGACTTCTTTCCAGCTCTGTCGCCTGAAAGAAGCTTTGGTTTTGCCCTTTAACAATGTGACATCATATCTATATTTGATGCTATTTCGAAAACTTGGCATTTCATCGAAAAATACCGAAATTCCAGGAGGTTAGCATCTTAATTAGCAGCATCCCTCCAATGCTATTTTGAACATAGATTTATTTGGATGTGCTACTGAATAGACCCTGCAGGAATTTTAGCGCACTCTCTGTAAAGAAAATGCAGAAGTTTAAATTCTAAAAATAACACAAGAGGGCGCTAGTGAAATTAATTTGGACTGCTTATGAAAAGCACTTTCGCTGGAAGCATCACTAATGAGAATTTAATATTCGAAACACGTGTCCGGTGCATGAAAATTGGTTTGAAATTTCTTCAAGAAGGTATAGAGTTGGAACCCTTCCGCATTATTAATATAAACACTTATTTCATGTTGCAGTGTGGAGCAGTTAAAATCGTTCCCCGTGACCTGATGTTTGTCGAGTGTATTAATGACTTCTTTCCAGCTCTGTCGCCTGAAAGAAGCTTTGTTTTTACCCTTTAGCAATGTGACATCATATCTATATTTGATGCTATTTCGAAAACTTGGCATTTCATCGAAAAATACCGAAATTCCAGGAGGTTAGCATCTTAATTAGCAGCATCCCTCCAATGCTATTTTGAACATAGATTTATTTGGATGTGCTACTGAATAGACCCTGCAGGAATTTTAGCGCTCTCTCTGTAAAGAAAATGCAGAAGTTTAAATTCTAAAAATAACACAAGAGGGCGCTAGTGAAATTAATTTGGACTGCTTATGAAAAGCACTTTCGCTGGAAGCATCACTGATGAGAATTTAATATTCGAAACACGTGTCTGGTGCATGAAAATTGGTTTGAAATTTCTTCAAGAAGGTATAGAGTTGGAACCCTTCCGCATTATTAATATAAACACTTATTTCATGTTGCAGTGTGGAGCAGTTAAAATCGTTCCCCGTGACCTGATGTTTGTCGAGTGTATTAATGACTTCTTTCCAGCTCTGTCGCCTGAAAGAAGCTTTGTTTTGGCCCTTTAGCAATGTGACATCATATCTATATTTGATGCTATTTCGGAAACTTGGCATTTCATCGAAAAATACCGAAATTCCAGGAGGTTAGCATCTTAATTAGCAGCATCCCTCCAATGCTATTTTGAACATAGATTTATTTGGATGTGCTACTGAATAGACCCTGCAGGAATTTTAGCGCTCTCTCTGTAAAGAAAATGCAGAAGTTTAAATTCTAAAAATAACACAAGAGGGCGCTAGTGAAATTAATTTGGACTGCTTATGAAAAGCACTTTCGCTGGAAGCATCACTGATGAGAATTTAATATTCGAAACACGTGTCTGGTGCATGAAAATTGGTTTGAAATTTCTTCAAGAAGGTATAGAGTTGGAACCCTTCCGCATTATTAATATAAACACTTATTTCATGTTGCAGTGTGGAGCAGTTAAAATCGTTCCCCGTGACCTGATGTTTGTCGAGTGTATTAATGACTTCTTTCCAGCTCTGTCGCCTGAAAGAAGCTTTGTTTTGGCCCTTTAGCAATGTGACATCATATCTATATTTGATGCTATTTCGGAAACTTGGCATTTCATCGAAAAATACCGAAATTCCAGGAGGTTAGCATCTTAATTAGCAGCATCCCTCCAATGCTATTTTGAACATAGATTTATTTTGATGTGCTACTGAATCGACCCTGCAGGAATTTTGGCGAAAGAAAATGCAGAAGTTTAAATTCTAAAAATAACGCAAAAGTGCGATAGTGAAATTAATTTTGATTGCTTAAAAAAGCACTTTGGCTCGAAGCATCACTGATGAGAATTAAATATTCACGTCTCTGGTGCATTAAAATTGGTTTGAAACTTTCCTCAAGAAGGTATAGAGTTGGGACCCTTCCGCATTATTGACATAAATAAAATGAATATAAAATAATGTTGATGTGATGTGATTGGAAGTATCTTTCTTTTGTATTAACATCAAAAGTCAACTTCGATACAGAAATGCGTATTTTTCGGTCCAAAAGTTTATTCTTTTGCAAAATGTGAGGATAAAAGTTGGATGGTATACATTATGTTCAGCTCCTTCTCTTTTGTATAGCAACTTATCATAATATGAAATAATTACAATGCCTACTTTTTATATATTACATTGTTTAGACTGAGGATCACCGACGAGGGTTAAGTTTCCGAAACGTGCATGTCTGGTCCATGCTGCAAATTCATCTGTTCTTAAATGATGCTATCGATTTTGAAGACGTTTAACATTTGAACTACTTGGTGAGTGTCACTGCTGGTGGTCCAGGAGTCCCCGAGGGCCTTGTAGCCAAGTTCGATCAACTTCGGTTGATCATCTGTCTCTTTAACGCATTCGAAAATTTCTGTTACCAAATTTCTTGAAAGTTCTAAAACGTGGGTCCTAGCTGTTGCATCATATTCCACCTGTCCTGCTACGTCTTTCGGTACATTTTTTTTTTAACATAAAACAAGTAATTTTCACATTCTTTGGCCATATTACATTGTTTAGACTGAGGATCCCTGACGAGGGTTCAGTACCCGAATGTGCAGGTTGCAAATTAATCTGTTCTTAAATGATGCTATCGATTTTGAAGACGTTTAACATTTGAACTACTTGGTTAGTGTCACTGCTGATTGACCAGGAGTCCCCCCCCCCGAGGGCACATATAGCCAAGTTCGATCAACTTCGGTTGATCGTCTGTCTCTTTAACGCATTTGAAAATTTCTGTTACCAAGTTTCTTGAAATTTCTAAAACATGGGTCCTGTAGCATATCATATCCCACCCGTGCTGCTTCGTCTTTCGATACATTTTTGAACATAATAATTTTCACATTCTTTGGCCATATTACATTGTTTAGACTGAGGATCACTGACGAGAATTAAGTACCCAAAACGTGCATGTCTGGTCCATGCTGCAAATTCATCTGTTCTTAAATGATGCTATCGATTTTGAAGACGTTTGACATTTCAACAGACATTGGTTTTGTTCTTGTTTTTGATCTTATTTTTTAAAAATATTCTAAATTGGTATTTTTTATTAATTGAAACGTTGTTCGTTAAAAGTGGAGAGTCATTAGAGGACGCAGTCCTCTTGAAGATAACACGTGTAAATAAATAGGAAAAACACCTGTTTCCAATGTTAATTCTGTACAAATTCTGTATAATTACCTACATACTCAGCCGTTCGGTTTCGCCAGAATTTCGGGGCTTTTACTACTCAACCCATGTAATTCGGAATCACTTCCGGTATACATAGACGGAGGATATTATTGGACAACCTGTTTTCAGCGGTATAAACGATCGAAGCAAATAATCTAATTGAATCCATTGGATCATGATTTACTTACTAGATTATATTTGACTTGAAACCGTTTCATCTGACTGCCATATTATAAACAAGTAGCGACTAATACGTCATGACGTCATTATGCAAGTCAGAATGCAACGTCATCATATAGCAGGACTAACGTTGTTTCGTGGACTTAATCTGTACAGTAGCTAAATATTTCGCCCGACCCACATATTGTTTCTATTCCGTTGTCTTTTGATGTTGTTGGGTTTTTAATTTGTAGTAGAAACAACGTGTGGGACGGGCGAAATATTGAAGCTATCTGTACATGTGTGTGCAGAATTGTTGTAATTTTCAAGAAACTGTCAGACCGATTCTGCACCGAGGTTTCTCTCAGTTGTAGCTAAATGCGCCCTACAAGCAGATATATCAGTGGTAGCAGCATTGAGTTACACATCTCCTTCAGTCAGCTTGGAGATGACCACATGTGTTTATCTAATCACTGACAAGGAGTAAACACACGGGGAAAATTATCATCATATATATATAGTACATTTTTTCTTGACAACATCTCGAATTATAAAATGATAATTAAGAATATAGTAGTATTTTATTCCATGACATATATCTAATATATCTTGAAAGTATGTATACATTTTTATTTCAATATGGTCCAATGTTTGTATAATGTTCTATCAAATTAATTTTATCAAAGAAAATAATTTATCAAAAGATCCAATTTCTAAAATTACTAGTATTGTTAATTAGATATTCATTCATGAAAGTTCATTCTGTCGCGTAAGAAAGCATCATATCTTTATCAAACATGTATATTTGCTAATATTGATAAAATATGAGTTGATTCTTCTAGCCAACATCATATATGCCAACCTCGGACTTGTATCAAATTCTTGATGTTGGGCCAACATCATATATGAAACAATAAAAGAAATTGAAATAGTTTAACCTCGGGTGAACATTTGGACTTTATATTCAATACAACAAGTGGGGTATATACGTGCAGCACGCGGTAACGTTAAACCAATGTTGGGCCAACTTGTATCTTCTAGCAGTGTTGCAACGTTGGGCCAACATAGGACCACTGGATATTTTCATGAAACTTGGGTTATAAAACACCACATGGGTAGTGTTAAGAATTAAGTCTAATGGCAATGTATAAGTATGGCCTGGACTGACAATAAACTGGTCGGCTGTCATATACTTAACCATTATCACATTGGGCAAACAGTGTGCCAATGTTAAATGACCAACACCTTTAGATGAAATATGTGAACATTGGATCAACGTTGGTCCAATGTTATACAGACAATAGTTATCCCAGATGCTTGCAAATAAATAAAACATGATATTCAATAAATTTGATTATATTTATTCAGTTGGCATAATTTGGCCGCGGTGGCTTTAAATATATACAAAGGAGGACGCCGATGGACGAGCCTCAATCACAACATATATAAAGCTATTACCGTAATGGATTAGCACAAAGCGGTAATAAACATATAATTACCGCAATGGATTGGCACAAAAGCGGTAACAAGCAATAAACATATATTCAAATTTGTGTTATTACCGCAATGGATTGGCACAAAAGCGGTACAAAGCAATAAACATGAATGGGCCAATAAGGCCGAAATATAGGCCGATAAGGCCAAAATACTATATAATAATAAGATGAAATATGTCAATAATAGGCCCAAATGGCCAATATTCTGTAAATGTGCATATTTGGAATAAGTGTGAGCACCGTCCATCAAAGTTGAGGGGTGACGACTCACATGAAGTCACGACAAACGGCAAACAGATAAAGTCACAGCTATCAGTCCGCAAATGGCAGAACACTACATTGTAGTCCACCGCGACAGGTCATCGAGCAGGAGGAAACCGGAGTACCCGGGGGAAAACCTCCTAGGGGGGTTGTCCATAGAACCGAGCAGTCTTCGGAAGGTATGGTATAGGAGTCGAACGATACAGATGAAGTCACGATGAGGTGCGTCTCGCAATGCGGCTGGAATGAAGAAGGTGCAGTCCACTGCGACGGGTCCTGAATGAAGATCTATGATGAATTATCCTGAAATATATAGAAAGAAAACCGACCAAAGTATCCATTTCGAAAGTTGATCAAAAACATGAAAAAATGTTACACATCTTCAAATTCATGGCATCATTTGAGATAAACGTCTTCAAATTCTATAGCATCATTTATATTTAAGAACAGATTAATTTGCAGCATGGACCAGACATGCACGTTTCAGGCACTTAACCCTCGTCAGTGATCCAAGAGCTGATAAACTTGCAGGCAGTGATGTAAAATAAGTCGATATGTAGCCTTTCAACCACGTATATATGGTTAGGCACTGCATCGAATAACATTAGATTGCTTCTGTAAACAGTTGAATTCAAGTAGACTGTGCTACAAGGTTTAAGTTTGTACGACACGACCCAAAGGATTGTAATCAGAAAATTAGTAGTCCAAAAAGGCAAATCAATACTATAAAATCATCATGACCTTGAATAGGGAACGGGAGGGATGGGTTTTAATCTGATAAATGGAAATTTATGTGAGCAAGCAAATTCACGACTTACACTGTCGGCTGCAGGATGAAAAAGAGGACGTTGTAATGTAACAAGCAAAGAACGTTAACTCTTGCTGATAGAAGGGAACGAACGTATTTATACTGAAGGGGAAATAATCGCACTTTGATAATGGCACGTTAATTCAAGACAGGCTTGAATGCGTGCCGTTATCCCAGATGCTTGCAAATAAATAAAACATGATATTCAATAAATTTGATTATATTTATTCAGTTGGCATAATTTGGCCGCGGTGGCTTTAAATATATACAAAGGAGGACGCCGATGGACGAGCCTCAATCACAACATATATAAAGCTATTACCGTAATGGATTAGCACAAAGCGGTAATAAACATATAATTACCGCAATGGATTGGCACAAAAGCGGTAACAAGCAATAAACATATATTCAAATTTGTGTTATTACCGCAATGGATTGGCACAAAAGCGGTACAAAGCAATAAACATGAATGGGCCAATAAGGCCGAAATATAGGCCGATAAGGCCAAAATACTATATAATAATAAGATGAAATATGTCAATAATAGGCCCAAATGGCCAATATTCTGTAAATGTGCATATTTGGAATAAGTGTGAGCACCGTCCATCAAAGTTGAGGGGTGACGACTCACATGAAGTCACGACAAACGGCCACTTGATCTTCGATCACGCCACCAAGAGCCGGTGCCGCCCATTGCCAATTGCAAATGCGCCCCTTGGTGGCACGAGGATCCCCTCAACGTTGATGACCACCGCGAGCCACATGTATGACTTCATGAACTGCGTTCACGAGATCATATACATGATAAAAAGGAAATTAGGAATCAATGATATGAAATCCTAGATTCAATCGTTTTTAGAAGCTAGTTTGATGAGGACTGAGAACAGATCGGGGAGGGGGGGGGGGGGGGGGGGGGTTAGCGGGCATACCAGGGGGTAACTTGATGACAAGGTCAAGGAAGAGAGAGAAACGATATGTTCAGGTGTGGTGTGCGTGTAAGTGCACGAGATTAGTGATTATCGGACTTCATCTTTTCGTGTTCAGATAATACTATTCTATTCTTTATGATCTCAGTCTAAATGACACAGAGATAATTTTACAAAAATAATACAAACAAACTTATATACAGTCCAACATGCGTGAAATAATTAAGGCATAAATATACGTGTAATATTAACATTATTTTACGAAATATTTTCCTAACCAGGAGGGGTAACTCTCTGGTTAACTTTCTTTATAAACAAGCATAATTTTTTCAAAACATCTGTATCTTTTGTTGAAAATAATGAATGAAATTTAAATATATTTGGGTAAGAAATAAGATATTCAGGTAAGTATAGTGATCTTTCAAAATCTAAAAATGGACACTGCATAACATAATGAAATTCATCGCCAATATCTGATTCACATAAATTACACCTAAATTATTTACTGCTTTTATATACAGTTCAAATGATTGAATGTCCGTTTTAATCTGTGATTCACCTTTCCGGTTTCTACCAGGCAATACAATATATATTGCTTTTACATGCTTGATGCCCTCCATTCAGCATTTAGATTTACCTTTTTATTTATTTATTCCTTAATTTATTTATCCCTTTATTTATTTATCTATTTACCTATTAGTATATTTATTTATTGATTTATTTAAAAGCTACGGTATCCCTGAAAATAAATTAATTTTACAAGATTTTATAATGCAAAATCTATCTTTTTGTATGAAAGTTTATGTTCCCATTTGTATAAATTCAAATTTTAAGGCGAATCTGACACACATTATGGCAGTTATAGTGATTTATTTTTGATATGTGGTGCGCATTTCAAATTATCTCAACTATAGCGCCACCTACAACGTGTTGCGATTTTATAATAGAGGTATGTGGAGATTTAATTGTACAAATTCGACAATATTATGGTCGTTACTGCATATTTTTAGCTTAAACTTTATTTTTACACTAGAGGTATATGGAAATTTAATTTTACAAATTCGACAATATTATGGTCGCTACTGCATATTTTCAGCCTAAATTTTACTTACTTACTCTTATTCATCTTGTTTATTTATTCGTGTATATACGCGAGTAATTTCAAATTATTAAAGAACAACGAGGTGACGGAGTCGGCTGCAAGAAAGCATACTACTGGACCGTTTCTAGACAGTGTATGTAGATATGTGGAAATCCTTTTTTAACATGCCAAGCCTTTACGAAAGACTGTACATGCAGCTACACTTCTATAGTGTTTTACAATTGGACGAAAATCATAATCGATCATCGGTTTATAAACCGAGGGGATTTAATCGGAAATAATTTTCTTTGCGAATATTTTTGGAATCCCCTTAAACGCACAGTCATCAACTTTTGGTATATTGGTGTCAACTTTTCTTTCATCGATGTAACAAATTACATTTCATAAACGGCTTAGGTTGACGACATACATTTGTTGCGTGGCCACTTTCATCGGCTAGAACTTTTGTGATACGTCTCTATCATGATGTTCGCTAATTTATATTATATGATATAATAGGACGAGCTGTTACCGTTGTTTTACCCTACCTCTATTTCCACATATAATTTCTATTTCAAGTGCCTTTAAAAAATTCCAAATTGTAAGTAATGAAAACTGGACATGCGACGTATGCATTCATAACGTGTAAGGTCTACTATATTTGTCTGAAGTTATCTACGAACTTACAATTTTCAAAATTTTCTGTTCATTCATGCATTCTTACTTTCATTCTTCTTTCCTTTTCTTCCTTTATTCCTTGATGCATACATCACATATAAAGGTAAATGGTTAGTACCCTATGTAATCATAGATACAGTTCTAGGGTTGCAAAAACAAGACATTCCATTCTGTCGTGTTGGCTTTATATATTCTTGCTTGATGATTTGGCTATAATCCATTGCCAAAATTTAACGCGATTTTATTTAAGCGTATTTGTTGGGTTTAGTGCTAGTTAATTAATTGTTGACGTTTTATTCTGTTGACGTTTTATTCATTTATTCATTGATATATTTGCCATATGCATAATGAGCGATTTGACCTATTGCAAATTGGTTACTTCAAATCCATTTAGTAACCACCCGGATATTTTAGAAATATGTTGTGCCACCTTTGTACTGATAAAAATAGGATGCAAGGTCATTAATTATATTATCGTCCTTTTCCTTCACATTTCCATTTTTCAATTCCTTCCTTTTATATTATCTTTTTATGTATTTATTCATTTAATCTAGTTATTCATTAATTTATTTATCTTTTCATTTATGCCGTATGAACATGCTTACTGGAAGGTTGTTGTGCGAATCTTTCATTGGTATTAGTTTTTATTTTATTTTATTTTATTTTATTTTATTTTACTTTATTTTATTTTATTTTATTTTATTTCATTTTATTTTTTTTTTATTTTAATTGATTTTAATTTTATTTTATTCTATTTGCGCGGGGGAGGGGGGGGGGGGGGAGGGTGGAGGGGTTATGGAGTTAGTAGCTTTGCATTATTTGAATTTTGTAGGTTGTTTCTCCTTGTTATTTATGATTATTTGAATTGTTTTCAATAAAATACATGTTATCCACAGGTTATCCTCTTGATATTGGTTTCTTTATTTATCTATTTGATTGACATAAATGTATATATCTATTAGTTATATGTCTGTTTATTACTTCTTTATCTATTGTTAATCCTTTATGTATAAAGTTATTAATCTACTTATTCATTTTACCATTTATTATCTTATTACTCGTTTATATATTTATTTACATGTTTCCCCTATTTAACATTTACTTCTGTTCTATTCATTTATTTGCCCTTTTTTACGAATGTATGCCTATTAAGTATTTAGTTTAAAGTTTAATTGATTAATTTATCATTTTTTTTTTTCTTTTTTTTTTTTTTTTTTTTTGTCTGTTTATTTATTTATCATTTATTTTTTATAGCGCTGTTTACTTATCGTTTATCTATATGTTTATTTATTAATCTGTTTATTCATTTCTCCATTTGTTTACATGTGTATATCTCTTTGGTAAAAGATTATTTATTTGATTTATTTATTCATTTAATTTTTACTTATTCATTCACTTATATATACTAGTATTAACATTTTATCCGTTTAATTTTTAGCTTTATTTACATGTGTAAAAACAGTTTATCTATTGGTTAAACGTTTTGTGCTTTGTTTTTGTTCTTGTTTGTTTGTTTTTGTTTGTTGTTGTTGTTGTTGTTTTTTTTTTTTTTTTTTTTTTTTTCAAACTAAATCTAGATAGGTGTACCAGACATGCATATTTCGACTATTTCCTAAAATAGAGATAAACGTGCTATGTTCCGAGGACATCTCAATATTTAGGATAAGTACAGGGCAACAAACAAGGGTGATCTAGAAACTACCAATACACTAAACCGGCGGTTCATACCGGCCGCTGCTGCAGCCTGTAGGATGCGTCATGCATGCAGTAAATTATGGCGCGATCACAGTGTGTGAAACTGGTACAAAGTAAAAAATGCTACGTTCGATGATTGAAAGAACGATAATCAAGTAAATAATATGATATATATATTATCCTGAAAGTAACAAAATGCACAGCTGTAGATAGAAAGGGTTCAAAAACTCAATTTTTAATCTGATAAATGGAAATTTATGTGAGCAAGCAAATTCACGACTTACACTGTCGGCTGCAGGATGAAAAAGAGGACGTTGTAATGTAACAAGCAAAGAACGTTAACTCTTGCTGATAGAAGGGAACGAACGTATTTATACTGAAGGGGAAATAATCGCACTTTGATAATGGCACGTTAATTCAAGACAGGCTTGAATGCGTGCCGGTAACATAATTGAAATATGTTATTATCGTACCAACGTTGGACCAATGCAATACGACATCATACATTTTTGATGAAAGAAATGTTGACATCGGACCAACGTAATAAACACATTACATGCATGAAGTGTTCGACCATATTGTTGAGTTAACGTTGGGCAAACGTTGGACCAATGTTATCGGGAAGGGAGGAGATCTCCAACAAGACCCCGTTGCAGCATCAACAGTAAAACACCAAAACACCCGATGCAAAAACACAAAAGACGAGTATAGCACGAGACGGAAAAGAGACACACGACATGTAAACATCAAACACAAAAGACTACACATAAACCGACGAGACCAATGGGAAACCGGTGCCGACTTTGGACGGCCATCTGTCACGCAAGTAGCAAATGGTGTGGTTATCATGGATTACGTGCGCACAACCCTCTCACTTCTCCAATTACCCAGAGGTCTCGAAGAACGTACAATTGTGGTGTAAAACAACCTCCTCACTGTAAGATGACATCACACAAACAAGACCGCGAAACGCAGAGGCCCCAGAGACACAGATGAATATGTAAATGGATATAAAAAGAGGGCATGCGTAATACAGTCCGTGCTCTGCCGGCTGTAGAGAGCTCATGTATGTAATCACCCGAGGAGTCCGACTGACATTCAGAGAGGACAGGTGGTCGGGGCCCTGTCTTCTCTAAAGAGGTTTGGACAGGGCCCGTCATGGAGTCCCGTCGTCAGAGTCAGTCAGAGTGCAGGTCTCAAGGATGCGCTTGTACAAGACTGTAGATTGGTCAAGTACCAAGCCTAGTGTCCGTCTAGTGACATTAGGATCATATCCACGGTATAAAAGACGTTTGATGATTCTGACGCATTTTCGATGGTTATGCTGCCTACCTTTGATCCTTTTTATTTTGTTTATCATATCATCATAAAAGACAGGTTGTGTAATACCCATAGTTATGTACTCTGTTGCATGTATAGATCCGAATTTTAAAAGAAGTTGACTGTAATTTTTGTAAAATTTCCAGAAATTAAGTCTTAACTAGTTTATGAAAGCGGAAGCCTTGACCTAAAAGTTTTTTGGTAATTTGTAAATTTCTACTGTGAAAATCCAAAATATCAGTACATGCTCTAGCGTACCGGATGAGCTGTGATATGTAAATGCCGTGTGACGGTAATCTTGGAACATCACCGTCAAGCCAAGGGAAATTTACTATGTTGAATCCAAAATCATCCCTTTTGTCATATACACTTGTATGAATTTTTCCGTTTACAATTTTGATATTTAGGTCCAAAAAGGGTGTTTCTGTATTTGAAAGGTTTGCCTTGTTAAGGGTTAATTCTTGTGGATAAATGTCATTCTTATATAATTCAAAAGCAGGATTGTCAATGGTTAGAATATCATCCAGATACCTAGAAGTATTATTGAAACATTTCAGCTCATCAAATTTTCTTTGCTTTTGAAGATTTTGGATAAATTCTTTTTCATATGTGTATAAAAATAAATCTGCAACAAGAGGCGCACAGTTAGTACCCATAAGAATTCCTACAACTTGCTTTTATAGATCCTCACCAAATCTAACATAAATATTGTCCAAGAGGAAGGACAAGGCATTACACAGGTCACTACATGTCCATGATTTGTATGATTTGTAGTCTGTCGAGGAAAAGAAACCCTTCGATTCAGATGGACAAATGTAAGTTTTTCGCTCTCGATCAAAACACCATTTAATGAGATTAGATAATCGATCATTAATTTTGTCATGAGGAAGTGTGGTGTACATATTAGAGAAGTCGTATGAAGAAATCGTATTGGCTTGGAAATTTCCAGATTTCATTTTTTCAATCACATCCCCTGAATTCTTAATAGACCAAAATAAATTTACATCGTTCCTGTTTAGAACCGTTTCACAATATCTAGTTATGTGTTCTTTAATAGTCGTGAGTGCTGACGTCAGATTTCTAGACAAAATTGTAGTGGAGCAGTTACTATAGAATTAGCAATAAATCTAAATTTGTCAGGAGACTTGTGCAGTTTCGGTATGCAATATAGTGTTGGGAGATCCAATTTAGAAATAAAGATATTGAATGAAGACAGTTCACTGTTATGCTTGCCTAAAATGTTAGATGCACTTTCATTGCTTTTGATATATGTATTAGTAGACGAAAGTTCCGAAATCAAAGTTGATATGTAGTAACGTTTTCAAATGATAATGGTGTTGTTAATTGGCTGCTTTATCAGCTGGTACAAAGACATATTTTTCATATAATTTACTTAGTTTGGATATTTGAAATATCTTTCTGATTTGGAACGTGGATTTTGAAAACGATGAGGGTTTTTATGGAAGTTATCTATTCGAATATCCGTTATATCTAAAATGAGGTTTTTCCAGTCATTCAGAGCATGCGGTTCGACTCATTCTGATTTACACCATCTTTTCGTATAAGTATCTAAGGCTTCCGTAAGCACTTCACGGCATTTGACAAAATCTATCTTGGATGGGATTCTATACTTAGGTCCTTTTTTAAGAAGACCACGGAGCTGTCTGTCTTGGATAATTGAAAAGTCACCTGTAACAACATGGCCAGCTGGTTTGTAGAGATATTTGGAAGTTGCACATTAATTCTCAAGAAGCAGGACACGATTCAAGTATGTCAGGATCCGTTGTAACTTTATTATAGTTAAAAACAAAGTTTCGAATAGGTTTCTTGTACCTATAACAAATAAAAGGTGGCTCTAAATTTTCAAAATATTGAGGAATGGTACTTTGTACGCGATAATCCCGAAAAATATTAGAGATGTTTAGAAGATCAAAACCTTTGTTAATAAACGGGATTTTTATGAATCGTCTTTTCGGTGAGGTGTTTTTCACAATAGGATAAAGTTTATACTGTGCGAATGAGACAATATGATATTAAGTCTGAATCAGTCAGTGTTTCTTAAGAATGCAACCTCTGCTTCATCCAAGATAGATTTCAAGTGCATAACTGGTATTGACGACAGAGCATGTAACAGCTCATGTCTTCCGCCATTGCGGGAGTTCGCTTCTTTTAATGTGGTGGAGCTTTTTGTTTGTTTGCTTTGGTTCCTGTTTTAACCTGATTTTGTATGCCTTCGGTTTCTGATTTTCTGAATTATCGATTTTGTGCTGTATACAGGGATATGGTCATTATCCATATTTGTCATCCCAACCCCAACCATGAACCAATTAACCGTACAAACATATGCCAATGTTGGGCAAACGTAGTCATGCTATCTGGGAGACACTTCTTCGGTCAAAATATAAGATAATTCCAATCACATTTTGTAATACAGGGCGTCTATATAACAAATATGTGGAAGTATTCAGAAAAAAAATATAATTTCGATTTTCTAATGTTTTACAAAAAACCCCAAGAATTTTGTAATTTTTGTTTAAAAAAATGTTTCACTCAAAATTGAAATGTACAAACATAAATGTACGTATTTATCTTTTATATTGACAAAATACTGAAATCAAAGACATAATGAGCACTGGAACATAATTAATATTCAAGCACGTTACTCACAATAGAAGCGCTTACTATGTATGAAAGAATAACCGATTTCAAAAAGATATTTTCAATCACAAAAATTGAAAATTTGGCATATTTCGTGAAGAAATATATAAACAATAAATTGTATCAACAGAAAGAGTATACCCTATCTTTAGTTTGTAGATCATGAAATTAGCATTAAGGGACTGCATAATGATACGGGGAGACAACTTCATTTGAAACTTACTTTTAATTTTATTACATTTGCTAAAAAAACAAATCCATTGGCAAAAATTAAAACATAGATCTACTTAGAAATAAATATTGATTTAAAGCATTGGAAACACTACATTTTCACATATTCTAATCTTCAAAATTTGTAGACCTAAAATTATTGTAGATATTTTCCCGTTTCCATTAATTTTCCTTCACAACAGTTACGTTTCCTCCAAAACACCACTTTCGCGCCTGATTCAATTCTTACGACACCTTGTATATGAAAGACAGGTCTTTAAAATTTTATTACATCTATTAATCAGCCATGTTCCTTGAATGCCAATCATACCCTTGGTCACCATACTACCAGTATTACTGACCTGTTCAATGTTTAACGTCTACAAATTCATTAGCATCATTTTAGAGCAGATAAATTTACAGCATGGACCAGACATGCACGTTACGGGTGATGAACCCTCGTCCGTGCACGATCCTCAATCTAAACAATTAATGTAATATGACCAAAATCTGTAAAAATTAATCCTAAATATACCGAAAGACGTAGCAAAATGGCTGGGATATGATGCTACAGGACCCAGGTTTTAGACATTTGAGAAAATTATGACAGAAATTTTCAAATGCGTTTGAAGAAACGACCAACCGAAATTAATCGAACTTGGCTACATGTGCCCACGGGGACTCTTGGCCCACCAGCAGTGACACTCACCAAGTGGTACAAATGTTTTAACGTCTTCAAATTCATTAGCATGATATCATTTTGGAGCAGATAAATTTACAGCATGGACCAGACATGCACGTTTAGGGTTATGTTTAAACCATCGTCAGTGATCCTCAATCTAAACAATGTAATATGACCAAAATTTGTGAAAATTATGTCCTAAATATACCGAAAGACGTAGCAAAATGGCTGGGATATATGATGCTACAGGACCCAGATTTTAGAAATTTGAGAAAAATTTGTAAACAGAAAGAAACGACCAACCAAAATTTATCGAACTAGGCTCCAAAATGATGCTAATGAATTTGAAGATATTAAACATTTGTACCACTTGGTGAGTGTCACTGCTGGTGGGCCAAGACTCCTCGAGGGCACATGTAGCCTAGTTCGATCAATTTCGGTTGGTCGTTTCTTCAAACGCATATATTTGAAAATTTCTGTTTACAAAATTTTCTCAAATTTCTAAAACCAGAAATATCTGTTACGTACAAATAATCTTCAAAATTAAAAAATAACAACACAAAAACCACATAAAGTGGCTAGTAAAGCACAATTTCTACATGGATAAAATGTATTCTTTTTAAATCAGGTATTGACATGGAAAAATCTAGTTCTCATAGCACAAGATGTGCGGCCAAATTCATAACATCACCATTATAAGTATTGCGCATTTTTAGTTATTGAAACGTTTTAACGGTAATTTACAATTTTACATCATAAAACACTTTAATTTAATTTGTCACCAAGTCACGTTGGTATCACCCATGTTTTAGAAATTTGAGAAAATTTTGTAAGCAGACATTTTCAAATGCGTTGGAAGAAACGACCAACCGAAATTGATCGAACTTGGCTATATGTGCCCTCTATTCCTGTGTAGTTCCTATCAACTCTTAACAGATGGTGCGGAAATGTTTTGAAACCGAAAGAACTTGGTGCCGAAACGTCATAATCGGAAACGCGAGAAGTAAGCGTGAACAGCCGAGATTTCTACAAGGCTTGTTCAGTTTTTATTAGAATCAAAATTAAAAGAAATTTTGAACAAATCTAGACTTTAAGGTTGAGTAAATATAGTTATTCAGGTCGAAATGATCCTGGAATGGAATTTCGAAGTATCGTGGGTTCCAAGTGGAAAAGGCCGAAGTGGCTGGGCTCCAATTTTGCACACGTTCCTAAAATGATTTGACTTGGGAACGTGTGCACAAATGAGAAAACAGCGCCGAGACGGAAGTGAAGCAGAGGATTGGAGGTTTTTGCGGAGTTTGTAGGAGAATTAGGTAGATTAACAAGTTGTAAATCTTTTTCTTTTAAAACAAGAATGACTCTAATTTTGATATACAAAAAAAGTTTTTGTGAATTTAACATCAGAATAACAAAAAAACTACTGAGATACTTTCAGATTTGCTACTGCAGTAGACCACGTGGTGTGACATGTAATATGTTGGTACACACACTTAAATTCTGGAGGCCCACTGACACAAAGCGCTGCCCCTCAACTTTCTCTTCTTTTGGAGTAAAGCATCCTCAAGACTACAATAATTTGTCGCTGTCTGCTCTGCTAACTTTGGAAACTAGATAACAGACATCGCGAAAGTTTTCACAACTTGCAAGACATTTTTGTAGAAATTCAAACATGTTTATTAAGAAAAAAAAAGAAATATTTTACCAGTCTCAAGCAAATTTTACCAGATTTGTCTGGTACATGTATGTCTGGTGACTTTCCGATTGTCTGGGATAAACACAATGCGGACCAATCCCTTTTGCGATTCTGGCACATTCCATACCTTGTGACTTGGTCATCCATTCATAGGTTTTATTTGGTTGACCTGCCCTATGAACAGATGGTAAAACCAAGGGAACCTTGTCATGAAAAACGAAGCTAAAGGCCAATTGGGGAGAAACATTCCCTTTCAAAAACTCCCCCCCCCCCCCTTAAAAACTGATCCAACTGTGCCTGCTCAGGTGAGTCATTTAATGTACGAAACATGTATTTTATAAATCTGTACATAATAAAATGCTGTATCAACGACACTTGAAGAAGTCCTACAAATACAAACTTGGGGATTCAGTGTTCTCCCCAGGTCGTTCTTTAGCGTGGCGGCCCCGCCACGAGATTTACTGCCACGCTATTGGGATTAGCACCATGCTATATTTTATGGCCGCCATGCTATATTTTTCCCGTATAAATTGGTGTGATTAACTATTTTGTGTACCCCATTGGATTAATTGATTTAACCGCCGCATACCTTGTTCAAGTTTTTGCAAGTTGAAACGTCTCGTAGCCCCCCCCCCCCCCCCACCCCCACCCCCCCCCCCCCCCCGCAAGCTTTATTTACCTGAGCTGGGAACGTGACTGGCTTCTACAGCACATGTCAATCTATTGGACATTTAAAATTGTCTATCGAGTGACCAACAAACGAGGACCATTCTGTAGCGTAGTTCATGAAAACGTTTTCATCTACATGTATAATCGCTACTGTCCTGTTCACTAAATCCAGAGCACCCTGTTTTGGTGATTTATTCTGTCGTCTGAAGAATTTTGCTATAAATTATTGTTTCCGGGAATTTAGTCGTAACTTGAAATTAACTTCAGCTTACCCTATTGGAAGATGACAGTATCATATTTAAGGGAAAACAGGGTGCTCTGGAATTAGTGAACAGATTTACAGTAGATCATGTTGACTGGCATGTGTCATATGGTTACAGCGTAACGGTAAATTGGAAATAGATAGCAGATGTCACGTCTTACTGTTCAACATATTACCCGACCTTGCCGTCTTTGTCATACAAAATAATTTTACATGAATGGGGGGTTCAATACGACCCAAGAGTTAACGTAATATTTTGCTCATTCAAGGAATCAAGCAATATCTTCGTAGTAACAGTACTGTGAAATTCACTGACCTTGTCCTTCTTACAAAGCTCAGAGTTCAGCTTAAAAACTAAAAGGTTTTTTTTTCCAGACGAGTAGACATTGACGTAGCGCAGGCCCGTGTCGCATCTGACGTTGAAGTTTTCTATAGGAGTACTTGTCATTACTATTAAATTCAATGAGAATCCTAATTCCATCCATTGTATGACTAAAAGAGTGTATCCTTTTCAAGTTATTTACGCTACGCCCGGAACTTTTAACTCGTAGAAACGATCGTTGATCTACTTTCGTTTTATTCGTACTTGTCATACGCGAATTCGACCGAAAACTATGTCATTCTTTTCCACGTTGATATATTTCTGATTATAATCGATTCTTAAAAACATAATCGATTAATCGAAATCGAAGGGTATTAGCGATGATGTCGGCGATAATCGTTACAACACTAAGTTGACGTATAAAAAAGATGTTGATTCAGGGATTTTTTCAGGGTCTGTAGGGGGCCGAAATTCGGCCCCATTCCCAACGCCAAAAAGTGGTACTTTTTCCCAATTTTAGATTTCAAAATTCCCAATTCAACCTTTTCTCCAAAATGAGAAATTCATTTCCAATTTACGTATTAATAATTGAAAGACGTAAAGCGAAAGTAGAACAAACATGTTGTGTTAGTTTAACTCTAGGAGTGATTCAAAATACAAATGTATAGACAATTGATGAGATAAGGGATAATTTGTATCTTTTTGTTGTTTGAAATTTATTTCCCAATTTAGGTTAAAATGTTGCAAAATTCCCAATTTCATCGGCCCAGGCCCCTGATGTCAGGGGCTAGAAAAAAACCTGTGATTTCTTGGGGAAGGGGATTGGCAAGTTTGCTCCATTATGTGGGCAAAGTAGAACAATTGTCAGCTTTCTTTGCCAGAGATTACCACAAATAATATTGCAATGGCTGATAAGGAGGGGGGATGGAAGTAAATGTTTTCGTATTTGGACCCAATTTTTGTTGGCCGGATTGCAAAGCAATTCCAGCCTATAGATTGACGATGTCCGTCCGTCTGCCGTGAACATTTTGGTTAAAGTTTCTGGTTGAGGCAAATTCTAAGTAACTATATGCAGTAGAAACTTTATATTATACATGAAGCTTGCCCATGACAAGACCTTTCAATTTATGCCGTAACATTTGACCTAGTGACCTTGACCTTGGACTTTGACCTACTCATAGATTTTTGGTAAAGTTCCTGGTTTAAGCAAAATCTATAGAACTGTATGCAGTTGAAACTTTATTTTATACATGTAGGTTGCCTCTGACAAAACCTTTCAATTTATGCTCTAACATTTGACCTAGTGACCTTGGACTTTGACCTAATTAAGGATTTTAGTTAAAGTTCCTGGTTTAAGCAAAATCTATGGAACTGTATGAAGTAGAAACTTTATTTTATACATGTAGGTTGCCTCTGACAAAACCTTTCAATTTATGCTGTATTATTTGACCTATTTACCTTGACCCAGTTAGTGACAAAAACTTACTTTGCAATCCGGCCATACCGTCTTTAGCGGTGTTTTATTCAAGTAAGAATTTGTATAGATAATTTTCAACCTTTTTGAAATGCTGAAACCTGCCCTTTCCCTGAAAAAAATTCAGAACTCAACATGCTCAAGGTTAGACACCCTTTTCATCAGGCCAAAACTAATTCGAGTTTTAAAACTGTCGTGAATCTCTCTTTACAAATAGAACACCAAGGCCAACCTTAAAAATATGTTTGTTTCCCTGAATGCGACCCAACCCTTGGAGTGTTGAGTAGCGAGGTAGATAAATAATTTTTATTTTTTTTTTTTGGACAACAAGAAGTCTTATCAATGCTTATAGACATGATTAGTCTGCTGAATGAAAAAAAGAGCTTGTAACAAAAACAAGTATTCAAAGATTAATTTTTCCTCAAACTATTTTATTCTTGAAGTCGGACTGGTCACATGACCAAATTTCCGCCATGTTTACAGGGGGATGTGCCTCTAGATTTTTCAGTGTGCCCTATGAAAAATCCGTGATTTTGTTTGTTCCTTCTTCAAATCTTGGGGTTTGAGGAGCTAAGAACTAATTCATCAATGGTTCCTTCAATGAATTCTAGTAGTTTTATTCTTGATATAAACATTAGATTCTAGATATAAAGCCATTTCCATACACTATGCTCTATGATAAACACCAAATTTATCCCCCAACTATTTTCGAAACTTCTCTGTGCTTATCTCTAATTGAACCTTTGTGTGACATCACGCCGACTTAGAGAATTTTGAAGACAGTGTTTGTTCTCCCAGAAATTCCAATTAGTATGGTGCCAAGTCTGTTAAGCACCTTGCATTGTGACGTGCCCAAAAAATCGCACTGAAATTTCCAAAGAGGAATTATGAAAAAATCACATTAGAAAATAAAACTCAAAACCTTGAAGTCAGCACAAAATTTCATAAGTGCATTTTAAAGTTTTTTATTCATCCCTTGCTCAGTTCAAGCAAATCATTGGATTAGCTGTGTTAATAAATGATTAGTCTTTGGTCAGAATTTGTATAAGAATTTTTCCAATTTTAGCAAAATGTCGCAATTTTTCCCAAATGGGACAGGCACCTTCCCCAAAATTAAGAAAAAAAAACCCCTCTGAATTGGTATGTAGATAAGAATGTAGTACTATTAACACATTTATTTCATTATCAAAATTATTTTGAACAATTTAGTAATAAAGCAATAACACGTGAAACAGTATGCAATGATGCAACGCACAATGATGCATCCCAACACAAGGTGCACCGCGAAGACTTGCATGTAGCACCATGCTATCTGAAATTTCTGGGGAGAACACCGATTGCAAGCATCAAAAGATCTAGAGGAATTAATTTGCTACATCAGCTTTAATATACACCTCCCTCCCGCTATATTGCCCTGTTATAAGGCCAAACTTGTATACTGCCACAATTTTTAACATGTTTAAGTAAGAGAAATCTTTATACAAAATCTTGATAGGAATTATAAAACCTCCGTTAGAACGCCAAACCCTCATATTGTCATCCAACCTTATGTAAAGGTACAAAGGAGCGTTATTCATCTGATAATACTGCCAAACAAAGTCATCCAGGTAATTAGGCATTCTCTTATAAATACAATTAAATTATCTGGGGTTTTTTTTCAATAAACACTGTCCTGACCCAGGTAAGATAATTATTCAAAATAGTTTGATTGTCATGCATATATTTGACAGCGCAGACGAAATTTACACCAATGATATACGGCCTTCATGGCAGAATGATAGGGAACAAAAAGAATACAAGAGAATCAGAAAGTTGTTTCGTCCCTTCATCAACACTTTCGATTTGATTAACATTCTGCGAAGTCATCAATTAGATTTGTGTTGATGATTGAATTTTACAACATCGATTGAATTTTACAACATTGATTCAGCGCCGTACATTACGTAAAAAGGCGACGGCAAATTAGATGAAAGAGACATTTTATCATCTTATGAATTGCAATGGATCTGAAGATTTATAGACTGTAAAATATAGAATATATTTGTAAATTAAGTATTTGATATCAAATAGGCGATCAACGAACACATTCGTGTATTTTGACCATTTGTATATTTCATTTATAATACCCACGGACATATGTTTACGGCGTTATTGATAAATGTACTTACATTTAAGGGAGAAGTATAATTCATTCGCCACGTGAAGTGGTAATTTTTTATCGCCCGCTGGAAAAAACACTTGTCTTGGAGGAGTGGGTGAGCTCTAAGTTCATACCTTGTGGTATACTGGTGTCAAAGCAGTAACAGAGCTGAGAAAATGCCCAAAGATCCCTGTCCCAAGTCCCAAGAGCCCTGTTCACAAGTATCAAATCTCTTGCCTCGAAATTGGCAGGAAATACTCACGAAATGCAAGGGGAGTTTCGAAGTTGCGAGTAGAGAAATCAGGAACTGCAAAAAATTGCGAGTGTTTCTTTTTCACTGTCCGCTTTTATCAGGTTGTAGTTTTTCCAATTTAGACAGGGACCGCCCTTCGCAGTGAAAAGCTATAATGTATGTTTCAGTATAATGTCAAACATTTGTGATACCTTTTGCTTGACATTTACAATGCCAGAATACAGACTGTTTTAGACATTGTACATAGCGTGCTTTTGTATTCTTATCTGAAATTCATAATGTTCTGTAACATGATTACAGCGGTGAAGATATTTTTTTTTATTGATTTTCATTTTAGCCTGTAGATTTCTATTTTAGCCTGTGGAAAAAGTTATTTTCAATGCCTGTAATCTTTGAGCTTTTCAGATTTGACATGTATCATTTATTAGCTCACCTCGACGAAGTTGAGTGAGCTTATGCTATAACCCCACGCGTCCGCGTCCGTGTCCGCGTCCGCGTCCGGTTAAGAAGTTTGGGGTAGCTCAGTATCTGACAAAGTACTAATGCTACAGTAACCAAACTTGCACAAGTGATTCATCTTTGGATGCTGAGGTGAACCTATGCATCAGATGCAGCATCTGACCTACATTTTCCGCTTGAGTGACTTGGTTAAGAAGTTTGGGGTAGCTCAGTATCTGACAAAGTACTAATGCTACAGTAACCAAACTGGCACAAGTGATTCATCTTTGGATGCTGAGGTGAACCCATGCATCGTATGCAGCATCTGACCTACATTTTCCGCTTGAGTGACTTGGTTAAGAAGTTTGGGGTAGCTCAGTATCTGACAAAGTACTAATGCTACAGTAACCAAACTGGCACAAGTGATTCATCTTTGGATGCTGAGATGAACCCATGCATCAGATGCAGCATCTGACCTACATTTTCCGCTTGAGTGACTTGGTTAAGAAGTTTGGGGTAGCTCAGTATCTGACAAAGTACTAATGCTACAGTAACCAAACTGGCACAAGTGATTCATCTTTGGATGCTGAGGTGAACCCATGCATCGTATGCAGCATCTGACCTACATTTTCCACTTGAGTGACTTGGTTAAGAAGTTTGGGGTAGCTCAGTATCTGACAAAGTACTGATGCTACAGTAACCAAACTTGCACAAGTGATTCATCTTTGGATGCTGAGGTGAACCCATGCATCGGATGCAGCATCTGACCTACATTTTCCGCTTGAGTGACTTGGTTAAGAAGTTTGGGGTAGCTCAGTATCTGACAAAGTACTGATGCTACAGTAACCAAACTTGCACAAGTGATTCATCTTTGGATGCCGAGATGGACCTATGCATCGGATGCAGCATCTGACCTACTTTTTCCACTTGAGTAATTTCGCTTTTAAAAGCCAATATTGAGCAAAGTATAAGTGCTACATGTACCAAACTTGCATATTGGATGTATCTTTGATCAATCTTTCATAAAATGACCATGACCTACTTTTTCCGCTTGAGTGATTTTGCCTTTAAAAGCCAATATTGAGCAAAGTATAAGTGCTAGATGTTCCAAACTTGCATATTAGATGTATCTTTGATCAAACTTTCATAAAATGACCTCAACCTACTTTTTCCGCTTGAGTGATTTTGCCTTTAAAAGCCAATATTGAGCAAAGTATAACTGCTTCATGTACCAAACTTGCATATTGGATGTATCTTTGATCAAACTTTCATAAAATGACCTTGACCTACTTTTTCTGCTTGAGCGGTTTTGCCTTTAAAAGCCAATATACATTTACTAAGAAATATGTTCGAATTGAATTTTGCTGTCACGAGGTGAGCTTCGTAATCTGTGATTACCTATGTTTAATCTATTTCTACATTTTGAAGGAGTGGTGGTGTCGCAAAGTGGTGTGGTTTTCTTAAGTAAAAGGAAAAACAACTAGTAACAGCACCTGGACAAGATGGGAGACAGAGAAAGAAGGAATGAATGCTACAAATGTGGAAAACCAGGCCACTTTGCCCGGGAGTGTCGCTCCGGGGACGGTGGTGGTCGAGGTAGAAATGGTTTCCAGGGTGGAAGAGGAGGAGGAGGAAGAAGTGGAGGCGGAGGTACATTTAACAATTTGTATTTCATTAATTCCTGTTTAGAAATTGGAAAAAAAATTATCTAACAATTGAGGACCGTCACTGAATCCCATTGTAGGGTTCAAGTTAAAAATAAAATATGGGAAGGAAGCGACATTTTTGATAACACATGAATAATCTTGAATCTTTTCACCTTTAGTTTCAGTTAAGAATTATTAGGAACATTTTTCTTTTGATTGGTGAAAAAAAAAACTTTTCCATTGGATACAAGTTTACATAATACCTTACTCCCCTTTGTCAGATGTCATATACAAAACTGCGCCTCTGGTGAGTGTCATGGAGGAGACTTTTCAGGTCAAAAATTTGATTTAATCACTAGCAATTTAAGTGCTTGTAAATGTGTTTGAATGAGTTTACTCCCAAAATTGCTTGTACATGAAAGTGCAATATAATATGGACTCTGATCTTGTCGTATATACTCTCCAAGCGAAACTTGTCAGAGACGCAGTTTTGTGTATGACATCCGACAAGGGGGAGTAAGGTATTGCACACACTTGTCTTGAGAAGATGCATTGGACACTGAGTAAATATTCAACCCTTAAATGGCTGACGGCCCTCCATTTGAAAGTTCTATTTAATATTGTTTTCTTTGGCAATTCAGCAATGATATCTATGTTATTTCGAATGCATGAAATATACGTGTAATTCAAATGCATGAATTTCTGTTCAAATGCATTTGAATTACAAAATTTAGAATATCACGAATGGCAAAATATGTCATACATCAATGTACATGTAGCGAGGTTTTTTTTTCCAAGATCAGTAGTTATTTCAAACATTCCAAAAAGAATTTTGATCATTGGGTTGAAATACTGTCTAAATAGTTTAATCTTAAACTTTCTTCATTTCATCATCATTTACATGCATTTTCTCTTTATCTACAGATACGGGGCATAGTGCTATTGCCTCTGATCTTGTAGATGTAGGGACAAGAAGTGTTTGATTTGTCTGTCCCTCTTTCTATACATCCTACATGATTTCTTTGTAATTGAATGTAAATTGTGATGAAATGATGACATTTATGTGATCTTATGTGGATAGCTAAAGTGATAAAGCCTGTGAAATAGACTTTTTAAAAATACATGTAAAGACAGGGTTTTTTTTTCCTTGTTTTTGGGCCGAATTTCGGCCCCTTCCCAATGCCAAATTTCCTATATTTTTCCCAAAAAATCACCCTGAAATTCCCAAAGAGGAATTATGAAAAAATCACCTGAGAAAATAAGACTCAAAACCTGGAAATCAGCACAAAATGTCCTTTTTTGAAGTGCATTTTTAAAAGTTTTTATTCATCCCTTGTTCAGTTCAAGCAAATCAATAGATTACCAGTGTTAATAAATGATACTTTAGGGTTATACTTTGGTGAAAGTTTGTTCGAAAATTTTCCCAATTTTAGCAAAATGTCGCAAATTTTCCCAAATGAGACAGGCACAGGCACCTTCCCCAAAATAAAAAAAAAACCCTGAAAGAAGTAAAGTGTGACTGTTGCCCTCTTTATTTTTCCATGAGTTAAGCATGCTAAAACAGTTACAATGATAATTTACCCTTCCGAACGCAGGAAAAATTTGAGAAATTTCATGACGTCACAATGCAATTTCGATGTTTGACCGAGGTTTGAAGCTTGTTCGTCCGAGGTAAAAGCATTGTGACGTCACGAAATTTTGCATTATTTTCCCACAATCGGAAGGGTCAATTAATTGTGTATTTGATTTGTATAGTATTAAGTTGAGAATACTGATGAGTTAAAGAAGATCCTGACAATAATCTCAACAGCACTCACAATAGAGCACAAAATTGAGCATCAATGGACCGCTAGAAGCTAGAGGTGGGACCAGGTGCCCGGGAGGAGTAAGCATCCCCTGCTGGCTAGCCGCACCTGCCGTCGATGTTTAAGCATGAAAATGAAAACAATATATAAAATTCATGCACTGTCTGATGTTATGTCTGTAGAGAAAAAGCTATGGCAACAATGACTGAGAGATAAAAAAAAATTAGTGTTCCACAAACATCTAATTTTGAATTTATACAATCTCCATTTTCACTTTAACACTCATTTTACACATGTATTGATACTTTATTGTATACTTATTTAATTGTAGTATACATGTATGCACATTATTAGTGTGATTGACTTTATATCTTTTAGTGCTTTGAATCGCTATGTCACCATGAAAAATCTGAGTGGGATCATCATTGTGATGCAGTTTTCCAGAAAACTATTTTTGAACAACTTGTTCAAAGACAGATTTTACTTTCTAATCTACTAGCCAGGCAAAAATTTCCAGTAGCCTTGGGTGCCAGGCTAGTCGGGTTTTAGTTGCCTGCAATGCGAGAGTGACATATAGGGATCACTTTGTCCAGCGTTTGTCTATCTGTCTAGTAGTCACACTTTTGCATATTTGGCTATAACTTTATGTATACATCTTTCAAACTTGCAGAGATGTTATAGCTTGATGACTCACCACCCAATGTACATGTAGGTCAAGGTGTTTAGGGTCAAACAGCAACAGGCGACATACCTGTTCTTGAACAGTGCTATTTTCAGCTAGCCCTAATAAATGTCTGAGGAGTTAATGTCATAGCCTGATCGTCGGCGTCTGCTGCCAGGACAAAACTTTAACTTGGGCTATATCTCATGAACTATAAGGGTTATGTCTTTGATATTTCACATGTGATTCCTCTTGACCACACCTTTCATTTGGGACTTTGACTTTTGACCTCTTGACCTTGGAGTTTGACCTACCTTTAAAAAACCTTAACCTGGGCTACATGTATATCTCATGTACTATGAGGGGTTTGATATTTCACATGTTGGTTGGTTCCTCATGTTTTGACTTTGACCTAATGACCTTGACCTTGGAGTTCAAACTTTGACCTGGGCTGTATCTCAGAAAATATAAGGGTTAGGGCTTTGATATTTCCTCATGACAAGTCCTTTTATTTGGGACCTTGCCTGTTTTTGCCTTTCTTTTTTTTTTTCTTTTTTTTTTTTTAAATTACATTGTGACCTTGACCTCTGAGTTTGACCTTCAACCTGGTCTATATTGCATAAACTATAAGAGATAGGACATTGATATTTCACACCTGGATTTCTTACAACCAGACTTTTCATTTTGGACCTTGACTTTGGACTTGGTGACCTTGACCTTGGAGTTTTACTTTCTTATTAAAAACATTAACCTTGGCTTTATCTCATGAACTATAAGAGGTAGGGCATTGGTATTTCACTTATTGATTCCTACTGAACAGACCTTTCATTTGAGTCCTTGACTTGACCTTGGAGTTTGACCTACTTTTAAAGTTTAAGGCTATATTTTATTATGAAAAAAAGCCCATTTTACTATCAAACACCTGCACGATGAGTGATGTTGTCTTCTGAAAAGTCTTATGATGAAGACTGATGAGGTGAGAATATCAGGCTGGCATGGAGAGTCTGTCAAGTTTTAAAAGAACACTGATAATGTAATATACATTACCAAATCTGAATTGGTATACAATGAAGCATCAATACATGTAAAAGTGTTAAATCATCAATTTTAATCTTTTTCTTTGATGTTATGTCCCAAAAAATAGGCAAAAAAATATTCTTATTGTTTGTCCAGAAAAGTGTTACAAGTGCAACATGAAAGGGCACTTTGCCAGGGAATGTAAAATGGAAGGGGATAGATGCTACAAATGCAATCAGGAAGGTCACTTGGCTAAGGAATGTACAGAGGATATTCCCTCAGGTGGGTCCTGACTCTAACATTAATGGGTAGTGGATTCAGCACCTGTTTACCTTTGCATATTGAAAATTCTCTTTTTTGAATAACTTCATTAACATAATTCTTAAAAGTATCTTTGTCCAGTGATTTCCATATCATTTCATTTGATGGCAAATCAACTACTTTTGGAATGTAACAATTATGAAAAATATTATGAACAATCCAGAAAATTGCAAGATTAGTATTGGTTCTTTTTACTTTGATAAGGTAAACAGGTCATTTGGCTTCTTGAATTTATATCATGAAAATCTGTAGTGATGCAATGATTATAAAGAAAATTAATGGAATGGCCCAATTTTTGTCACATAACAGTTTGTGTTTATTTGAAAGTGATTTGATTGTTAGTGGTTTCATTGAAGTTTTCTTTTACACCTCTTCTTGTACCTTTAATCATCACTAGAAATAAGCTTTTTCAACTCTCGCAGTCAAACAATTACAAATTTGCCTTCCAGTCAATGAAACAGATACTACAAGTAGTACAACACTGATTGAACATTCACATTGCTGTAGTAACAATGTAAAAATTGCTCAAATATGAAATGGTTTGCAATTTAGTACTTCAGAGAACACACATGACATGTGAAATTATATTACTTTAAGCCTAAATCTGGAACCTTTTACTTGAATGAACATTCTGCAGGGATTTTTTAGGGTCTGTAGGGGGGGGGCCGAAATTCGGCCCCATTCCCAACGTCAAAAGAGGTACTTTTTTCCAATTTTAGACCTTAAAATTCCCATTTCAATCTTTTCTCCAAAACAAGAAATTCATTTCCAATTTACCTATCATTAACTGAAAGTAAAGCGAAAGCAGAACAAACATTTTGTGTTAGTTAACTCTAGGAGGGATTCAAAATACAAATGTATAGACAATTGATTTGATAAGGGATAATTTGCATGAATATATCTTTTTGTTGTTTGAAATTTATTTCCCAATTTGGGTTAAAATGTTGTAAAATTCCCAATTTCATCGGCCCAGGCCCCTGACATCAGAGGCTAGAAAAAACCCTGTTCTGAAACTTGGGTCCTGTACCATCATACATGTCATATCCCAGCCATTTTGCTATGTCTTTCGGTATATTTTGTACATAATTTCACAGATTTTGGCCACATTTCATTGTTTAGATTGATGATCACTGAAAAGGGTTAAGTACTCGAAACGTGCATGTCTTGTCCATGCTGCAAATTTATCTGCTTTTAAATGATGCAAATGAATTTAAAGACGTTTAACATTTACAATTAACACGTTACAATTTTTTCATCAAAGTACATGATAAAGCTGTATTTTGAAATGATCATACTTGGTATTCACAGGTGACTTGGTTAGTTTTTTCCAACTTTTTATCATGTTACTACATCAATGATCAGTCAAATTGAGGCAATTCAAATTGAGATTATGCCACTCTAATATATTATTGCATCACTACTAACATTTCACTCTAGCTCAGAATACTTGATGTGACCAAGATTTAAAACAGAATTCATGCAAATTTTGTATCTTGCAGCATCTTCATCCTTTGTCCATACTTTTATAATTTTGATTACATAACATTTTATACTTATATGTAGTTTATTTTTTGATGGCTTGCTAAATTGATAGATTACAACTTTGATTTTTGTCATTCAACATTATCTACATGTAGCAGAATATGACATGAATGATCATTATACATATAAGAGGATCTCAAAAGGTTTTCTATTTCATGTGCTTTTGATCAAACTTTCAACATTAAACCTTGGCAAGGGGATTCCAGAAAATTTCCAAATCTCAAGTATTATTGCTTTAAACTCTTATCCTCTTTTAGGTGGAAGAAGGCAAGATAATGGTTTATTTAATCATGTCAATAGTTTTTGATGCTTTGAGAAATGTTTACTAATACATTACATGGACTAAACATTATATTAATCATTATTTGCTAAGATTACTTGAAAGAAATTAGGTAGATACCTCTCAGCATTAAAGATTGTTTTTCTTTGCAGTTTGCTGAAAACATTCAGCCTTATCAATGTTTGAAATGTTTCTAATGTAGATATACATGTATTAAGGAGAGTTTTTTTTCAATGAATTGTATAATCAATTTTAGATAAAAGTAGAGATTCCTCCTTTATTCGATCATCCTCAGAACTAAATTGTTAAGAGCTGAATAATTAAAATCTATGTTGCCCCGTCGGCATCTCTGTCAGTTAGGGCTGTGCAATTTTATTGTCATATCGGTGCACCGCGATATTTTCGTTTCCAATACGTACCGCGGTACGTTTTTCGAAATACCGGTTCAAGTTCAATATTTTACTTTACAGAGTAAATTCAGTAATCGTTGCATAGAAAGTATCCTGGTCAAAAACGACAAACAAACGTTTCAACAATCGAATTCATCCTTATTTCAATAAAATATTTGTTCTTATGGCGTTTCATTGAGCAACCAGAGATTGACGTTCTCAGTCAGAGGAAATATGAGCTGACGATATGACGATCTCTCTTTATATTCTAAATTGTTTCGCAGCGGTTTTCATAATTATTTTTTTAATTAACTTCAAAACAAAATGATTCTTCTTAATTGATTGAACTCAGCTAGTCTACCATCTTTTGACATTTTTAGCTCACCTCGACGAAGTTGAGATGAGCTTATGCTATAACCCCGGCGTCGGCGTCCCTGTCCCCGTCCGTGTCCGGTTAAAGTTTTTGGGCAACTCAGTATCTGACAAAGTACTGATGCTACAGTAACCAAACTTGCACAAGTGATTCATCTTGGGATGCTGAGGTGAACCCAGGCATCGGATGCAGCATCTGACCTACATTTTCCGGTTGAATGACTTTGTCAATGTCTGGTTAAAGTTTTTGGGGTAGTTCAGTATCTGACAAAGTACTGATGCTACAGTAACCAAACTTGCACAAGTGATTCATCTTGAGATGCTGAGGTGAACCCATGCATCGGATGCAGCATCTGACCTACTTTTTCCGTTTTTTGGGCCGCAATACCCAGCCCTACTGTCAGTGTTTACACCATTTTCTGAAGGTGAAAGGTCAAGGGGTTAAAATTGTTGGTATTATGTGAAAAATCAAAACCATATGGCTTACCCTTCATAAGTAATGCCAAATGTTGGTTTTGAAATGTAGGTTAAAGGTCGACGTTCAAGGTCACAAGATCAAATATTTTATTTCACAGCCCTATCACTTAACAATGACAAGCTATGCCCAATGTTTAAAGTTTTTGAAAAGTAAGTCAAGGTCACAAGGTCAAAAATTTTTAGTATCAACAGATAGGTCTTTTCACAAGAAATACACATGTGAAGTATCAAAGCCCTATCACTTACCATTCAGAAGTTATGCCCAATGTCAAAGTTTTTGAAAAGTAGGTCTAACTCTAAGGTCAAGGTCACAATTTCAAAAATTTTGGTGTCAACAGAAATATCTTTTCACAAGGAATACACATGTGAAAGATCAAAGCCCTAACACATACCATTCAAAAGTTGTGTCCATTGTTAGAGTTTTTGTCACAGATGAACAGGCGGTCAGGCCAAAAACTAAATGTCCGAATCTTTGATTCTGGGGGCTTAAAAAATGAAATAGAAACATTAGTACCTGGAACACTTCAGCAAGTAAGTCAGAACAGAAAGAAGCGAAGATATTGCTGAAATTTAGTTTGTAATGACTTTGAAAATACCAGAAATAATTTTCATCAAATTTGATCTTAAACTGATGATAACAACAGAATGTTCAATAGACAGATTTCTGCTATGACATTGAAATCATGCCAATTACCTTGAGACAGGGTAAAGGTGAAAGAGCTTGATTCAAGGAACATTTGTGTGGAGTAATGAACCAAAACTATGTTGTGATCTTGAAATTGCAAAAAAATGACCTTATTTGATTGAAGATCATACATGAAAACTGTCGTGAATAATTTTCATAAAGTTTACTTATCTGATGAAAACTTTAAAATATTTGTTATGCTGAATTTTTTTGTGACCAGGATATTTGGGAAAAGGATGAAATATCAGTGACCTTAATTCAAGGTCAAGATGAAAGAGCATTTAATGTGAAAAGCAATCTTTTGATTCAAACTTGTAGCCCAAAGACAATTCTTCTAGCTAGTTAAGTAGTTTGTTAGACAATATCTACTAGACTGCTTCAGTGTGTACATGTCATACATGTCAGAATTTTGCAAATATACCGCACTAACCAGTTTGCCTTGAATAGATTGAAAGAACTTCATTGTAAAAAAAAGGGGGTTTTTAGCTCACCTCACAAAGTGAGAGGGAGCTTATGCTATCACCCTGTCGTTGGCGTCGGCGTCCGCACTAGTATGTTAAGAAGTTTTATTTCTCTATTATTATGTTGCCTGTAACACAAGAGTGACATTTAGGAATAACTTTGTCCTGCATCTGTCTGTCTGTTTGTCTGGAAGTCATATACTTTAACATAAATTGATGGATATGCATTGTACATCAATCGAACTTGCAGGGTTGGTCAAGCAATCAAATGAAGATCAAGGTCACTTTCAAGGTTAAGGTCACATATTTAGGGTCAGACATGACTAGGCAACACACTGTTCATGAACTTGTTTCAGCACAACCATATATTATATTTGCCAAAACAGGCAACAGGAGACAAAGCAACATAAAAGTGAACATTCCAATTATGAACAAGTCTTTGAGGTGCACATGTGATTTTCCAATGATTTATATCTTTAGGGTATTCTTGGAATTGGTGCACTCTGCTAAAATTGATATGAATCCCGTAAAAATAAGAACACGTACAGTACATATCTGTTCTTGATCAGTTCTATTTTTTGCCACTCTTTACCCCCCCCCCCCCCCCCCTCTTTTTTTTTTTTTTTAAAGAATACAAATCTGTGCATGACAAATAGTTATTTTTCATTGGAAATAAATGCGCTATGCACCTCTTTGACAGTAGATACTGAAAACGTTATGTTTCCTTATGATCAAAGTAACATACAAATCTCTTCCATTGCCATATTCAACCCTTCTGATTATTGAAGGGGGACGAAATGCCATTTTCTTGATTCATCTCTGGCACTCATCGCACTTAGTTCAATGTTATTTTGACCCCCTTTAACAGATGTGGTATATGTTTGAGATTGTTTAAAACGCTTAGATCATTAGGAAAATTAATTTAACGATAGAGCACGGTTTTGGAATTCCATGTTTGGGAAATAAAAAACATATTTTGTTTGCTTTTGGAAAAAGTGGTGCAAAAACCTACCAGCATGCGGACGCAAAACAAAAAAAAAAACTTCAGCCTAGTACCAACAGGCAAGTGCCCACCAAAAATGAGCTTACCCAGCAAGGAAACTCACTTAAGACACTTGCCCAAACAAAGATGTCAGAATATAAAGGGGATGAATGTTAATTTTTTATCGTGCATCCTAGCCATTTAATACCATTAAAGTAATTTATCATGATGTCCAGAAATATTGTCACACCGAAAATACAGGATGTCAGACTGCTTAAATATGATCTTGTACTTTGAGGCAACTTTTTTTTTACTTCTGTTTTTGCCACATTTACATGGATAGTGTAATGGGGATTGTGCTTCAAAATTCACTTACCAACGGGTAATTAGCGTTCTGTTTTCCAGTTACCCGACCTCAATTTTCACTTACCTCGGGTAATGGAATCCGAGAACACTGCTTGTTATTGTTCATTTCATTAGGATATCGTATATATCATAATACATTTAACATACTAAGTATTTTATCAATATTGTAACCTTAACCCTGATTGATGACCTTATATGAGCAGATGAGAGAAAATCCATTTGGAAAATTGAATTTCAGGTCATAAAAATAGATTTGATCAGAAAAATTATTCAGCAGGTGGTATAATTCATCCCTTTAGGGCATTCATCATTTTATTATTACAGGATACTAGTATCAAGGATTAGAATACTACATACACCAATAATATTTATTAATGACATAAAAGTCAAATGGAATATAAATATTAAAAGGAAGCTAATGTGTACTATGTATTTACTTTGCAGGTAGCTGTTATAATTGTGGAGAGACTGGTCACATTGCCCGTGAGTGTCCCAACAAAAGACAAGAAAGAGATGGAGGAGGAGATGACAGGAAATGCTACAACTGTGGAAAGCCAGGCCATATCTCTCGTGACTGTCGTGCACCGCGTGGTCGTGACGGGGACAGATCTATCACTTGCTATAGGTAGTACATTTTGATACCAAGACATTTGATCTAGTGACCTTGAACTTTGACCTAAAAGCATATATTTTTCCACATATAAGTGATAAGGCTTTAAGTTAAATATTTCATACAAACATTCACCATAACCAGTACTACATTTTGATACCAAAACATTTGGCTTAGTGACCTTGACTTTGAACTTTGACCTTGTAATATTTCGGTTAAGAAGTTCTTAAAAGCAAATATTTCTCCAAGTATAAGTGCTAGGGCTTTAATATTTTATCCAAACGTTCACTATAACAGGTGCTACATTTTGATAACAAGACATTTGACTTAAGAGCCAATCCGGCATAAAACCATGCAAAATCGTAAAAATCGTCCAAAAGGGTGGTCAAAGTTTTACATTTTTATGTATATTTCTGTATTCTATGATGAAAAACATTCGAGAAAAAAATTATTTTAAAATTCATATATGTCCCGTTTTATAGTAATGGGCCAATTTTGTTTGTATGGCATAACGCCATTAACAGGGCTCAAAAACAACACTAAAATAGCCCTATTTTCATCGTTGAATAAGATTTGATTTTGATATGCAGTAATTCTTTTCATGATAAAATCAGATACTTACTCAATTCATCTTCATTATAGTACTCGCAAAGTTAAGATATACGAATTGACTTGCCACCAGGGGGCGCTCTAATACGACTTATATTGGGATTTGACAAAAGCGTCCCTATTTCGAACATGAATAACATCTATAAGAGAGAAAATTTTCCCACAAAATTTCAGTATAATAAAGTAAACGTATCATACTTTAATATATAAAAAAACTGTCGCTGCCAAATGTATCTAAGATATGCAAATTTTATCAAGAATATTTTTTATTTTGCGGAATATGATTAAAAGATTTAATGGAAAACTGTTCAAAAGATAAGCATCTTTGATCATAATCTAGAAAAAAAATTTAAGATATTAACAAAATATGTTCTAAAAATGATGGAAATCGTTTCAGATCTTTTTCAATTTCCCTTATATAAGCCCCATCATTAATCTAGACGATTTTCGAGATAGCCCGGAACGACGCCACCGAGTCAGACTTTTAGTGATGACGTCACATGGTTAGGTTCCCTGGTAGCATGTAAACAATGACGATGAAATAAGAACTTGACACGGATAAACTCTCGCATTAGATTATAACATTGATAGAGTTTAGCTCAAGATTGCATAGCAAATCTCGTTCCCTCGTTTCTAGCTGTGATTAGATGTACCCATCCCAAATCTTTTGAAATAATCTTCACAGATGTAAAAGAACGAGTCTCTAAAATAGTCGATGCTACTAGACCAGTAAGTACTGGTTAGAGCACAGGAGTTCGAAATTTTATCAATAGAGTCAAAAGAAATCGTTCGAGTGACCAAGCCTTGAGCTATGCATAAGCATAGCGAACCATGCTTACGCATAGCTCAAGGCTTGGTCACTCGAACGATTTCTTTTGACTCTATTGATAAAATTTCGAACTCCTGTGGTTAGAGCGTCGAACCAATTACGGAAATGTTCCTGGTTCGAGTCTCCCTGGAGCAGGGGCACTTAATCTCACTTCTATTGAATTTGAAGACGTTTAACTTCTGAAAGCTCATCATAAAAGGATCACTATGCCACTGCTAGTTTCGTGTATTCAGATTTGTTACATGTAGATCTATTGTCCTGTAGACAACGGGTCGTTCGATGTACTCTTCTATGATCTCTCATTCTCTGTTATATGAACAAATTGTCCTGTCTGTGTAATGTTGACATGACTGTGGTATTTTCTTTAAAAAATGTTGAAAATCGGAAAGAAAAGTTTTCTTTACAGTCTACTCGCTGCTCTTTTCATTCAAATTCATTGTTTCATAGGAAATTGTGTTTAAAAAGTTCTTTCCTTTTGAAAACGATCTGTTGAATTGATAAAATAAACGTGGGTTTTTTTTTCTTAAAATGTTAGGTTGATCTTTCCTATAAACATAACAAATTATTCGTATTTCAGAGAAAAAATAGACAGGTTGCACGAATTATCCTCACTTAAAGTAAATCAATGAATTAACTATATATCCAGTCCTTATTTTTTTTTTCGAGAAAACCTCGATCATTCTGTTATTTTCGTGCATAAAACAAGAAAAAAAATTGTTTAATAAGACTGTCTCTTTCTTGATTTCAACTCAACGTCAAATAGCGCTTTCAACCAAATCTGTCATCTATGGTTATGATGAGAAAAGTCTTTGTTTATTCAAGGTCAAAATAATTTGGGGCAAATTTCAGGGGCCCTGACAACCTCTCCGTCATATTTCTTTACCTCCACCTGCCCCCGCCCCCCCCCCCCCCCCCCTCCCGCGTTAAAAAAGAAAATCGTACTAGAAAAAGCACTCTTTTCCCCGGAACCCCCCCCCAACCCCCCCCCCCCCCCCCCCCCCCCCCCCCCCCCCATCGCTCTAAATCCTTGCGTTTGTATAAGCTGTTTTGCTCCGTATTCATCCGCTCTGGTCCGTATGCGCGTAAATTATGAGAGTAATCACTTTCTTTTATAAAATCTCAATTCTTTCATAAAAGTTTATCTCCTTCATATCCTTAATTCAAGGTATTTCTCCTTCGAAGTATTGATATAATCTTGTACTAAAGCAGAGCGGTCTTCGTTCTATAAAAAAGTACTTTTATTGAAAAGAAAAAAAAAGAGTTCATGGTACTCCATCTTTCAAAAAAAAAAAAAAAACAATATTGAAAAACAAAACAAAACACAAAACGAAACGAAACGAAAAAGAAAAAAAAAAAACCCACAACCTCCCCTCCGAAAAAAAAAACAAAAACAAATTAAAATTAAACAAAATGTTTTTCATAAAAAAACAGATGTCTCCCCCCTCCCTCTAAGTTACTTTGACCATAGGCCAAAATGCAAAATGATGTGAAACCTTTGAGTCATGGGCAACATCATACTAAAACATGAAAGTGATTCATTACATTGTTTGAGGTAAAGGCCAAACATGATTGGCATTATATACAATTTCATTATAAGCATATTTAAAGAAATTGACTTTGGTCACATGACCTTGGATATAGGTGATCTGAAACTTACACTCACTGACGAGGGTTAAGCACCCGAAACATGCATGTCTGGTCCATGCCGCAAACTTATCTGCTTTTAAATGATGCTATTGAATTTGAAGACGTTTAGCATTGTATGGATCATGAGCAACAAAAAACTGAATTAGTGATTGGATACACGGTTCAAAATATAAAGCCTAAACATTATTAGACAATTTCAGCCTGGACATGCTTAGCATATACAATTTCATTACCAAAGTAAGAAGCTACCTTAACCATGTTACGTTGGGACAATGTGATAAGAAACATTTAGTCCTTAGAAACAACATACTAAAATATGAAAACAATTGTAAGAAGAGTTCAGGAGATATAACCCAGACAATATTATTATGTACAATTTCATTAAAAAGAATTAAATGATCTTGACCTTGGGCACATGACCTTGGGTCAAGATGATAAGAAACCCTCCAATCCTGAGCAACAGCATACTATAGTATAAGAGTGATCCAGTATACGATTCCACAGATATAGCACAGACTCAATACTAGTAATAATAGTAGCATTTACAATTTCATTAAAAAATGTAATACTTGACCTTAGTCATATGACCTTTGATCAAGGAGGTGTGAAACCTTTGGGTCATCAGCACCATCATACTAAAATATGACGTGATCCGATCACGGTTCAAAAGATTAAGCCTGGATATGATACATGTAACAAATACAATTTCATTTAAAATATACTAATTGACCTTGACTTTGGTCACATGACCTTGAGTCAACGTGATGTGAAACCTTAACGTGATAAGCAACAACATACTAAAATATGAAAGTGATCCGGCAAACGGTTCAAGAGATATAGCCCGGACAAGAATGTATGCACAATATCATTAAAAATGCACTAAGTGACCTTGACCTTGGTCACATGACCTTGGGTCAAGGTGATGTGAAACCTACGGGTCATAAGCAACAACATACTTAGATATGAAAGTGATCCAGCAAATGGTTCAAGAGGTATAGCTCGTACAGGAATGTATGCATTATTTCATTAAAAATGCACATAGTGACCTTGGTCACATGACCTTGGGTCAAGGTGATGTGAAACCTTTGGGTCATAAGCAACAACATACTAAAATATGAAAGTCATCCGGCAAACGGTTCAAGGGATATAGCACGGACTGGAATGTATGTACAGTTTCATTACAAATGCACTAAGTGACCTTGACCTTGGTCACATGACCTTGGGTCAAGGTGATGTGAAAGCTACGGGTCATAAGCAACAACATACTAAAATATAAAAGTGATCCGGCAAAGGGTTCAAGAGATAAAGCCCGGACATGAATGTATGCATAATTTCATTAAAAATGCACTAAGTGACCTTGACCTTGGTCACATGACCTTGGGTCAAGGTGATGTGAAACCTTCGGGTCATAAGCAACAACATACTAAAATATGAAAGTGATCGGGCAAACGGTTCAAGAGATATAGCCCGGACAGGAATGTATGCATAATTTCATTAAAAATGCACTAAGTGACCTTGACCTTGGTCACATGACCTTGGGTCAAGGTGATGTGAAACCTTCGGGTCGTAAGCAACAACATGCTAAAATATGAAAGTGATCCGGCAAACGGTTCAAGAGATATAGCCCGGACAGGAATGTATGCATAATTTCATTAAAAATGCACTAAGTGACCTTGACCTTGGTCACATGACCTTGGGTCAAGGTGATGTGAAACCTTCGGGTCATAAGCAACAACATACTAAAATATGAAAGTGATCCGGCGAACGGTTCAAGAGATTTAGCCCGGACAGGAATGTATGCATAATTTCATTAAAAATGCACTAAGTGACCTTGACCTTGGTCACATGACCTTGGGTCAAGGTGATGTGAAACCTTCGGGTCATAAGCAACAACATACTAAAATATGAAAGTGATCGGGCAAACGGTTCAGGAGATATAGCCCGGACACGATGTGTGACAGACGGACAGACAGACAGACGGACGGACGACGAAGGCAAAACCAATATGTCTCCTCCCCGTTGGGGGGGGAGACATAATTATACAGAAAAGAAAGAGAAAAACTCCTGGGCTAACCTAAGGGCGTAGATCTACATGTATACATTATACGCCTTTCAAACATCAAAGAGATATATTTCCATTACATAAAAATCCCCATGTTAACAGCAATTCTCTGTAAGAACCAAAGAATTTCAAGACATGTTGGCACGGCATGTCATGGATTTTTGAGATTTTTGGTATGGAAGTTCAATATGAAGCACTAGTATGTAAATCAACCCCAGTTTTTTCCAAAAGGTTGTCGTTGCCATGGTAACCGTGTCTGAAGTTTCAAAAATCGGGAAAATCTATAGGACCAGGCATATTTGTAGGCTTCGTTACCATGGAAACAGGTACTTTTTTAATCTGAAATTGCTTTGATTATTTTCTTTTAATCCTTATTATTATGCATATTTGTAAAGTTTTTTACATTCATCTCGGATGCTTTGTGTATACAAGATGAAAAATTGGGCCAAAACAGGGTATCAAATGGCTCTGTTTTGGGCACTTAAAGGACCTTTTTGCATGTTTTTACTGTTTTGCAAGGTTGAAAATTTCATAAAAGCACCAATTTTTGAAGTCCAAATTCTAGTTATCCAATTAGTATCATCTTTGAACTGTACATGAATACAAAAAATTAATTGGGCTAATTTGACCTTCTATTACAAAGCAGCATCAAATTTAGTTGCTATGGCAACAATCGGCGGAAAGGTTTTCATACAATGAATTTAAACACAACCTCTATCAAACGATCTACGCATGATATTGGAACAGAAGTTCATGTATACATCTATCAGAAGCGTTTTGATATAAAAATGACCTTGAAAATATTTCAAGGTCACCCACTGAATTTTCAAGGTCATTAAACTTTAAGTGACCAGATTTGTAGAAAAAACCTGATTTTTCATAAAATGAAGGTGTCAATATTTTAGAAACCTTGAAATATTGAACTTAACATTTATTTGCCATAAAATGATAAATGTATCACTTATTTCTTACAACTATTGATTACGTTTCTTCACATCATCGAATATCTTAATTCTTGGTGAATATTTTGATAAAAAAGGGACAAAATCTGTATTTTTCTTGTTTTTTGACGGAAATATATTTTCATATTGAATTGCTACAATTCAATTAATTCTAAGATTTGTCTTTCTTATAATCATGTGCTTTCATAATATATATAACCTATGAAAATATTTAAATCAAATAATCACTAAAATCGGTAACAAAAAAATTAAAAAATCAAAATTTTATGCAAAATTTGAGTCTCAAAGTATAAATGACCTTGAACATCAAGCCAATGACCTTGAACATTTTAATTGTTCTTATGTAAAAGATATAAGTCATATCTATACATGCATACATTTTGACAATCTTATGTAACTCTAAAGAGGAATAAAATCAATTTCAAAGATAGTATGAAATAAGCAAAAAGGTCTAATGTTGCCATGGCAACGGTCTTTGACGACAGAATTTAGGTAAAACTCTTAAATACCCACTCCAATTTTTCATTCATTTTATTTGTCAATAAACATATATTTCCATTGATGAAAATCACTAGTCTCCTATTGGTGCCTTTTGTGATATTTAACATTGAAAATGGTCAAAAACCCACTAAATTGGCCCTTATTTTCACCTCTATTTTTCGCTTCATTTTTACTTATTTTGGCTTAATACAAAAAGCTTCCTGTAATTAATATCACATATCTAAGTGTACTAAGTAAGAATGGAAGTAAGGAAGAATAGATTATATAAAGATGAACAAGCTGTTACAGTGGTATCCATGGCAACGAAGTCTCCGGAGCTGGCTTATTTCATGGTCCCAAAAGTGCTATAAATGGAATGACCTCGTTACCATGGCAACCAGAGGTCACATTGGCCGAAAAGTGTTATTTTCATGGTCAGTACTTAATACATACCCATTATACCGAAAATCATCAAAATCCATGACATGCCGTGCCGAACGATTTTGGTCCTTACAGAGAATGGCTATTAAGCGCCCGTTAGGCAAAGGGATTTATAAACTATAATTCTGGTTGCCTATTGTGACGTCACGCTTTAGTTTTGAAAGTACGGAGAATTTATCAACGTTCATATACTTTTGACGTTATAAGATTCAACTCGCTCATTATAAATGCTAAATGGGTTGACTGATATTTAGTACAAATGGAAATATAAGTAATGACTGTCTTACTTTGGTTGTTCATGGTAGTATAATTCTGGTTGGACACGTGCAAATTTTCCGAGAATCGCTTCGCGATTTACGGAATTTGCACGTGTCCAACCAGAATTATACTACCATGAACACCCAAAGTAAGACATTCATTTCTTAAATATAATTTCATTTTATATATAACTTCTTTTCTGCAAAAGCGTAATTCTGACATTGTTAGTTCGTGTACTGAATATGAAAAGAAACGAAGAAATGATGTGAAGAAACAAAATACGGAATGATACGGAGAAGCGAAATAGAGATAATTTCTTCGCATCATTTCCTCACTTCAATTTTAAAGGGACGGTGTCCCTGAAAATTAATTAATTTTACAATATTTTGGAATGCAAAATTTTTCTTTTCAAATGAAAATATACATTTATATAAATTCAAATTTTCAGGCGAATCTAACGCATACATTCGCAGTTATAAACCTTTAAAAACGTGATTTTCAATTTGGGGTGCGCAGCTCTAATAAATTTCACTGGCGCCACCTACAATGTATCGAGTTTTTACAATAGAAGTATACGGAGATTTATTTATTAAAGAATCGACAATATTAGGGTCGTTACTGCATATTTTCAAATAAAACTTTTTATGGCTCCTTTTTTCCTCTTTCTAGACCCTTTGGAATATATTTTACGTTTTCGATAAAATTTAATTTTATTCCCAACTATCGATTGCACAATTTTGAACAAAGAGTTTGACCTTGACCTGCGTGTGAAAAGACATGATCAAATCAGCTGTAGTCACAACCCACCGCACATGTATGCGTATTTCTACGTGTGCAATGATTGAATCTTTGGGATTCCGTATTTTTCGTTCGCATTTTTACACCGCAAAAATTCACTTTGATGCAAATTTTAACTGTCTATATCTCAATACGTAATTATCTGGCATTGGTGGATTTTTGAGATATTTATAAGATCAAAGCAAAGAGTTAAAAGATGAAATTTGAAAAAAATCAAACTTCTCTTACAAAAGATATTGGTGCGTGAAAAACGTATAAAACATCATTTTCTCGTAAAGCTGATTTTTAATGCATATTTTAACTGTCTATAATTATCTCAATACGTAATTATTTGGCATCGGTAGATTTTTGATATATTTAAAAGATTAAAGCAAAGAGTTGAAAGGTGAAATTTGAAAAAAAATCAAATTTCTCTTACAGAAGATATTGTTGCTTGAAAAACGTCTAAAACGTCGTTTTTTCGTTAAGCTGATCTTTAATGCATATTTTAACTGTCCACATCTCGATACGTAATTATTTGGCATCGATGGATTTTTGATATATTTATAAGATTAAAGCAAAGAGTTGAAAGATGAAATTTGATAAAAATCAAACTTCTCTTACAAAAGATATTGGTGCGTGAAAAACGTCTAAAACGTCGTTTTTTCGTTAAGCTGATCTTTTATACATATTTTAACTGTTTACATCTCAATACGTAATCATTTGGCAGCGGTGGATTTTTGATATATTTATAAGATTAAAGCAAAGAGTTAAAAGATGAAATTTGATAAAAATCAAACTTCTCTTACAGAAGATATTGGTGCATGAAAAACGTATAAAACGTCGTTTTCTCACTTAGCCGATTTTTGCCTCTTTTCAAGTTACGTTGTGGATGTCTTTGGAAAAAAAATTTTCATACATAATATTACCCTAAGATAGAATAAAATGTTATATTTCAATATATCAATAACAATATTTACTCCAATTCAATTTATACTTAAAATTTTAGAGAAGTACATCAGCGAAAATAGGGATATTTCTACGTCCTTTTTGTAAATTTGGCGGGAAAAATGATGGGGTGGTATATCTCTGTAACCATGGATATTTGAACAAAAATATTTGACAGAATTATTCCTTGTCATGTATCTATTAAAATAACTTAAAATCATTAAATTTGGTTACTAGGTCATTTGGACCAATTTGCATGGTTTTATGCCGGATTGGCTCTTAATAACCTTGACTTTGAACTTTGATCTTATTGTGATATTTTGGTTAAGATGTTATCAAAGTGAATATCTCTTCAAGTATAAGTGATAAGGCTAAAATATTTCCTACACATTCATCATAACAAGTATAACTCCAAGACATTTGACCTTGTGACTTTGACCTTTGACATACTTTAAAACTATAAAGGGAAGGGCTTTGAAATTTCTCATCTAGATTCCTCATGATGAGAGCTTTCATTTGATATGAGTTGTGACCTTGACCTTTGACCTACTTTTAAACTATAAGGGATAGGGGTTTGATAATCTCTTGATGAGAGCTTTAATTTGATATCATAGTTTTGACCAAGTGACATTGATCTTGACATTTGACCTACTTTTTAGCTCGCCGGGACGAAAAAGTCCGGAGAGCTAATGCCATACCCTCGGGGTTGTTGTCGTCATCGTCCGTAGACAAAACTTTAACCTGGGCTATATCTCTTGAACTATAAGGGGTAGGGCTTTGATATTTCACATGTAGATACCTTATGACGAGACCTTGGACTTTGACCTTCTTTTCAATAACTTTAACCTGGTTTCTGACAAAAAACCTGTATAGGCCAGCTATGTAATCTTTGATTACCCTATGTTTAACTATAAGGGATAGGGCTTAGATCTTTTTATGCCCCCGGAATCACAGATTTGGGGGCATATAGTTTTTGGCCTGTCCGTCTGTTTGTCCGAAAAAAATTTAACATTGGGCATAACTTTTGAATGGAAGGTGATAGAGCTTTCATATTTCGCATGTGTATTCCTTGTGACAAGACCTTTCCATTGATACCAAAATTTTTGACCTTGTGACCTTGACCTTTGATTTACTTTTCAAAAACTTTAACATTGGGCATAACTTTTGAATGGTAAGTGATAGGGCATTCATATTTCACAAGTGTGTTCCTTGTGACAAGACCTTTCCATTGATACCAAAAGTTTTGACCTCGTGACCTTGACCTTTGACGTACTTTTCAAAAACTTAAACATTGGGCGTAACTTTTGAATGGTAAGTGATAGGACTCTCATATTTCACATGTGTATTCCTTGTGACAAGACCTTTCCATTGATACCAAAATTATTGAACTTGACCTTTCACATACTTAACAGAAAATGAAGTTTATACTAACAAAGATGCCACCGGGGGCATTCATGTTTCACAAACACAGGCTTTATTTCACATATAGATTTCTCATGACCAAAGCTGTCATTTGATACTATGACTAGTGACCTTGACCTTCTTTTAAACTATAAGGGATAGGGGTTTGATATTTCACATATAGATTCCTCATGATGAAAGCTTAAATTTGATATCATGATGTTTGACTAAGCAGGGCTCTCGATAAGCCTGATTTAGGGCCGATGTTCAGCCCCATCCCAATGCAAAATAGTATCTTTTTTCCCAATTTATTGACCTTTTTTTGCCAATTTGACACCTCATGGAAAATTTGAAAAGTCAGGTTTTTGAACATACGAAAATTTAAGTGAAAAGGCCTCCAAAACTATTTTTCTCAATTTTTGAGAAAATGCCGCTTTTTTTTATCCAAATTCAAAGGCCCCGGCCCCAGTCCCAAAAGTGGATGTGAGAGCCCTGCCTAGTGAAATTGATCTTGACCTTTGACCTACTTTCCAGCTCGCCGGGACGAAAAAGTCCAAAGAGCTAATGCCATACCCTCGGCGTTGTTGTCTTTGTCGTCGTCGTCAGTTGACAAAACTTTAACCTGGGCTATATCTCTTGAACTATAAGGGGTAGGGCTTTGATATTTCACATGTAGATACCTTATGACCAGACCTTTCATTTGAGACCATGACCTTTAGCCTTGGATTTTGACCTACTTTTCAAAAACTTTAACCTGGTTTCTGACAAAAACCTGTATAGGGGAGCTATGTAATCTTTGATTACCCTATGTTTCATTTCATGATGGTTAAATAAATCCAAATTGTCATTTGATAATTCGTCCACTTCATCACCGTCATCATTGTCACCGGTACTTTCATAGCATTTCAATTTAAAATAAATTCTGGTGTCTGTATTACAAGAGTTTTGACGTTCACAGATACAAGGTCAATACATTCATGGTCAAATAATTCTATTGAGTTTCAAATTAAGTTTCGTTTTGAATTATCATTAACGTGTTAAAATAACTGATATCAACAATACTATTCCAAATTTCTTTCTAAATCGGCGTGCTTATGTTTTGATAACAATTGCAATACGGCAATTACGCAATCAAACAACTGACGTAATTACCTTAATTGGTCGCTTAATATAAATGAATTGAATATAAATGAATTGATCATATAGGTAACATTTAAGATGGACGCTGGTCGCGTTGGACAGATGTCCGTTTAATACAGAGACATTATGTAGCAAAAAACGTTGGGAGGATATTAGACTGGTCGCTGACGGCAGATGGACGCTTAATACGAGTGGTCGCATCTACAGTATTGACTGTACTAGATTCCTTATGACCAGAGCTTTCATTTGATACCATGACTTTTGACCTAGTGATCTTGACCTTTGACCTACTTTTTAGGCGAGTTTCTCGAAGCAAGCTCGGATATAGTGATCGCAGGAACATGTTGAAGAAAATAATTAAGATTTTCTAATAGCTTTAGCATGAATACATAACCATGAAGACAATATTTTTTAATATATTTTGACAGACTTGACATTGTTTCCTATTTCAGGTGTAACAAGCAAGGACATTATGCCAGAGATTGTCCGTCAGATGATTCCATGGAGGAGAAGGAGTGCTACAACTGTCATGAGAAGGGGCACTTTGCTCGTGACTGTCCCATGGATGATGAGTGAGACCGCACCACACCCAGTCCCTACACCTCATGGTGAAAGGCATCAACTGTGTTATCAAGTTGTGTAGTTAATAAGTCACATTCTTCTGTTGTATTTTCCCCCTAGGTAGTGGATGTATAGCTATGACAAATAACCCCAGCATCTTTTTAACAAGGCTTGATGATGCACAGAGAGTAATTGTTAAATAGGGGTGATATGTACCTAATTTTTTTTTCTGTGAATAATTCTATTGCTAAATTCAATCAAGAGTATATTCTTGGTGTGTCAAGTTCATTGCTTAGTTTGTTTTAAGTTGCAAGTGCTTCCATTAAATGTGGTAGCTTCTTAATTATTAAGAAAGTATTTTAGAAATTAAAATGAGACAAGCTAAGGTACAAGATCTGAGCCATTCATTTTGATATCATGGAGTGGTTGAATTTGGCGAAACAAAAAAAAACCAATCATGTTGGCAAAATATGCCTTTTCAATAGAAATTTGGACTACTTTAATGATATTATTTAATTTCTCTAATGCCTAATAGATTAAGTAGGTTGTTGATGATCAGGTGTGACTTAACTTCACAGGGTTTTCACTATGAATTATTTGAGGAAGTTGTTTAGAAGTTGAGGCGGATCCTGTGAGTGCTTTATACAGGATCAGGAGAAAATAAAATCGGTAATTTCTGCTGTTCGAGGCAAAGGAATTTTGCAGGATGCTGCTTCCATTGAAATTGAGATCAAACTAGGAGCCTCTTTTGTTTGAAGTTGTTAGAATATTGTTGAGTATGAATAAAGATTTGGAACAGTGAAAAGACTTACGTTGAGTTCAAGTTTCAGTCTAAGGTCATAAGGCTGTCTTATATAAATATCAGTTTAAGAAGAGGGGCAACATCTGTAGAGCAAAATGTAGAACTTGGGGTGGAAACCTAGAGCTTGTTGTTCAGGTATACAATGTTAATGGCAATAATCAGAGAAGGGAAAAGAATGTCCCCAAAAGTAATGTTTTGGTGTTTGTATGAAAAAGAAAAAACTGGAATAAAATCAATCCTTTACTAGGTACAATACATACAAGCTTAAATACCATCGTACCTTATATTTTTGACACTAATTTTTTAAGGAGTTTTGGGATGGTATTGATCAATGTTACTACCAGACCTGCATGGAGTTTTTTCATTGATATGCTGTATTGCAGTTATTAACAATGACTTGCCTTTTCAGAGAATCTTTTTTGAAAACTCTATTTATGGCCTTAGTATTTAAATTCAACTCTGCTTTCAGAAATAGATTTATTGTTTATACAAATTGATTACCTTTAAGAATGGTTGTTTCTTTCCCTTAGCTTGCTTTCTCAGAGAATGGTGCATTTTAAATCGCACATCTTAATGGAATTGGTTTCTAAATGAAATTCAGTGATTAAGTTACACTAGCATGTATTGTATTTGCTTTATACAAGAAAATTGTACATGAAATTTCATTGTTTGTTTCAAAAGAGAAATTATGATGAACAAGAATTACTGGGAACTTCACTGCTGCTGCAAAAGTTTGAAGATTGCTTGAAATTATTCTTATGTTAAGTTCGTAGAACAATTTTTATGACCACCGAAAAATGTTAATACAAAGCAGCCATTCGAAGTTTGAATTTGAATTCCCAGTATTTCATGACACTGTAAATAGATGTGTTGTATGTGATATTTAACTCCATTGCGGTCTAGTGGATTAAGCCGGAAAAATCCGAGGATTCATCATTAAAGACTCATGGTCTTCCATCTCCAGTTTGACGTAGTGTCAAACAGGAAAGATCAGTTCTAATTTACACCAAGCTGGCGAAAATATGTTTTCGTAGTATGTCATCCATTGAATAGAACTTGGATACAAGTTTCCTCATTTGAGACCATTTTAAGATTTCAAGATCAGCACAGTAATTTTGGGAAGTGACAAAATGTTTAGATTGTCTAATGTTGGAAATGGGGAGTAAATTGGAAATTTTTAATAGAAAACTAATGAAAAAGAACTTTAGATTTATTGCACCTAGAGATAAGGAAGTCCAAATTTGAGACTACATATTGATTAAAAAATATAGATTCCATACGGTAAAAATTGGACTGAAGAAAATAGTCCAGAGATATACTGGAACTATCGTGTGAGGTATTATTGTTATAGACTGATATGTAATGATTGAATAAATCAAAGATGAACTGATATATTCATGGTTGTTTAAGACAGAAAAGTTCATTTCAAGTAAAATTGTATGTCATTATGTTCAGTAAGTGTACCATGATGCTATAAATAGTTGTTACAAAGACAGTCTTCATTAAAACTCCCTAGCCCCACGTTTTATGGCTAGTAGAAATTTTAACGGTCTAGTGAAATTTCACTGTGTAAACCATACAAAAAAACTTAAAGAAATTGTCTTTGGGCTATTGGTATAAAGACTGCAAAGAGGGAGAAAATGGAATATTTGCTCAAAACAGTCAACATTTTTGAAAGGATGATTGATAAAGGCCCATTCAGGAGAATAATATGAAACAAATTAGGAGACCTTATTTCCTAAGAAAAGGACAATAAAGGACCCATTTGTTGGGTTTAGGGGAAAAAATTATATTACAGAAAATTAAGAAAAAAGGATGGAGATGTTTTTACATGAATTATACATGTACATCTATTTTTCGAAAAATTTACATTTTGGAGGGTCAGTTTGAAGAAGTAGAAGTTTTGTGGAATTTTTTTTTTTCACAGGTAACTTAAATCCCATACGGATGATAATTGCCTAAACTGTCTTTTTTTGTGCAATTTTTTCATTCAACATGTTCTTTATCATTTTATTTTTCTTCATAAAAATCCACTATTTGTCTCCATACAACTGAAGTTATTTTATTTTCTGATTTATAGTACACATTAATTACTTGTTCTGTAGATGAAATGTTAGGAACTTTGATGGTTATAGTAATAATATGTTTAAGATAATTAAAAAAGCTTCAGTGGTATGAGGACAAAACAGTGGTACTTCATTACCGGTAGTTGGAGGTGGTGAATCGGAGAGGTGATGTCTCCGAGCCTGCAGTGCAAGAGGTGCATGATGGGTGTAAAAATGTATCGTATTAGCTTTATATGAGCAAAGAAAACTTGGGCCATGAAATAGGCCCAAAGCACTTATGAAAAGAACACATAGTGTGAACATTTATTAGATCCCACTCCTTGTAAACCTCTTGCACTGCGTTAAAGAGTTCAAGTCATTAAACACTCTAAAGGCAGCTCATACTGTGACCTACGTGATGTGAGGAGTTTTATACAAATGTAATTATGAAATTGTTCGTTGTAGCCTAAGATTGGCCTGCACATAGCGTTTTCATTCTATTATGCTGGCAACTGAGAAATTAGAGTTTTGTTTGTTTTTTCAAGTAATCTTTGTTTTATGCCAAATAATTGTTATGAAATATATACGTGGAATTGTATACGTATAATGTTGCCAGCATAAGAGAATTTCACTGCCAATTTTGTGTATAATTGAAACCTGATTTAACATCACTGAAGAGATATAAATATAAATAAAATCATGAAATACCCAGAGCAGTGTAGTTCAAAGATGACAATTTGTTTTATTAAATTGAGTAAATTTTCTTTCTTCTCTATTTTTTTCTATCATTTCTAAGTAAACCATGAAGGAGTTGTTAATATCATTTCTTAGTGAGAAAAGTACCTTGCTTGATGCATCTTACCCAGTGGAAAGTTCAGAATGCTGCTGCTTAACTTTGAGATTATATTCTGTGGGTAGTTATTGAAATTTAATCTTGTGGCATGAATGAAGAGCTTTGTCACTTGGACAGAGTTGGACTCTACTATTACAAAGGTACAATGAACCTCTGCCCAGATAACTCTTTTTAGTAGGACATTTAGAGAATTACAATCCTGGTAAGCAAGTGAATCTGTTTCGTTTGAGACAATGACCTCTTTGATGCACTTTCTCGTCTGTGAGAACTCTAGTTCATAAACTACTGAGATTGATATTTCCATAGTGGGTGGATAAGAGCTTCCACTTGTGACTTGTGCATGTAACCAATAAATGCCGAGTCTCCATTGAGCATAGCGAAAGGTGTCGCTAGCAAGTAGGAGATACCTACTCCCTCTGGAAGGGTTCACTTTAGCTCGAGACATGAACAAATTTAAGTTGCTTTCTGTTCTATTTAATTTCCTTTTCAAGTTTTGGAGACCTTTGCTGAGAAAATTACACTAGGATGTGTGTACCATTTAGGTACCCCTGTTTCAATATTTATAATGGGCCTTTGATGTGTAGATTTCAATGGAACCAATTGATTTATTGACCAAATGGAATTGCCAAGTAGTGAAAGTTGAGTTAAATGTAGACATGACCTCGATCATCATGTTCTGGTACCAATATACAGTTTTAGTTTCGTATTCGAAGAAATGGCCATGGACAATTTTTTTTTATTTCTAAGTGTTGAGACTTGAATTTTTTGTAGTAGGCACTGTTAATGAAAAAACTTGGAATTTTGGGGTTTATGAGTTTGGAAGGATGTAAAGAAGAGAACTGGACATCAATTTTAGCCATTGGTCCATATAGTAAACAGCGATAGGAGACAAAGGCGAAGCGAGTACCACATGTCCTGGGCTCCTGATGCCAGTAGTGCCTGAGGGGTGTTTCGCACTCTTCCGGATATATCTGAAAATCCAGATGTTGAAAATTCAAATAATTTTTCATGATAAAAGCTACTGATGTTCTCTTTCAATTCAGTATTAAATGATGTAGATAATGTTTTGAGAACAATGCTGTATTGACCTCACTATTTGGGCTACTGCATCCATTGAATGCATGCGCTTGACTGCCATTTTCACATCGTTCGATACTGATTAACAAACGGTAAATCTGGATGCAACGATTTTCACATGTTTTGTAGGTCTAGATGTATTGATTGTACTAAGGTCTGGTTGATAAAGTTATGTAGACTACTTTAAAGTCTAATGACTTCAACTTTAGCATGACGCGCATACTTTTTGCGCTTTCGGAACAGTGCGCGAAAACTGTATATTGGAACCTCTGCTGTGTCCTTTTAAATTGCAGTGAAAGGTATATTTGCAGTGCATAATATCCCCCTCCTTTCCTCAAAACAGAAGAATACTGAAATGGAATTGTCAATACATGCATGCAAGTTTATTATCCCCTTGCAACAGAGTTGATTAGGGGATAATGGCATCACTGCTGTGTGTGTCCGGATTCTTGTGAATGGCATCATGCAGAAGGCAACGCAATCATCGTAGGATCTTCAAAACTTCCAAAAAAATTATTTCAAGGTCACAGTGGACTTAAGCTTAAAATCCCTCTGAACAGCATAGAAGACGAAGCAATCGTCATAGGATAACCAAATCTTCTACAAATGAACACCCTGGGGAGAGGATAAATCCTATTGATTTTCAAGGTCAAGATCGCATTGGTCTTGGGCTTTTTAAAATACTTGTGAACAGCATAGAAGACAAAGCAAGGGGGGATGATACGCTTGCGTTGCCTTTATTGCACTTGTTTTTAGGTGATGTTGCCAGACTTTTCTAAGATACTAGGTGTGCTAACCCCTGAAATCAGCCCTATATTTTTCATGAAAACTTGTTTCATCAAAAGAACCATCTATTATTGGCCCTTTTTAGCTCACCTGAGCCAAAGGCTCAAGTGAGCTATTGTCATAGTGTGGCGTCCGGCGTCCGTCCGTCGTAAACTTTTAACATTTTCAACTTCTTCTCAAGAACGGCTGAAGGGATTTTGATGAAACTTGGTATGCATGAAGTACTAAAGGTCCTCTACCAAGTTTGTTCATTTCGGCTTGATCCCTTCAGGGGTGGATCCAGGGCGGGGTCAAATAGGCCCCAGAGGGTACCCCTCTTCAAAAATCTTCTTCTCCAGTTCCACTGAATGGATTGAAAAACTAATAGTATCTAAGTGATCTAGAAGGATGTACGATTCAAGTTTGTTCATTTTGTTAAAATCCAATTACTAATTTTTGACGCGTTTTTGACGTCTTTTTCGACATTGCATTTTTAATGCAAAAATTGATATTTCTCTTAATATTTTCTTTCTTATTGAAAAATTCTGCTCCAGTTTAGTTTAATTTAGCCATTTTTAAGCAAAGGAATGCTTTAGTGAAAGAATTTTGCTGAAAGGTTTATTTTTGAATTTTTAATGATTTTTTTAATACTGTAAAAAAGGAAGGGAGGATGGTCATTTTCATCATTTTTGGCATTTTATGGTTCTTCCCATGAATGATTGTTTTAACATTTATCATATTTATTGTAAGGAATGTAACAGTGAAAGAATTTTCTCAATATCTTGACTTTTAGATTTTTAATGATTTCTTTAATACTGTAAATAGGCATGTTTTCTTTGTCAATGAGTCCCAAGGTAGCAAGTTCAAATCCCGGCTGGGCCTTAAAAAATTTTTTTCTTTATTTTTTATTTTTCATCCATATTTTAAGCTTTGAATGCTTTTTTTAACTTACCTGAATAATTTTAATGCCATTTTTGCCACTTTTTGAACTTTGGAATTTTTTATGAAGTTTGGCATTTTCTCCATATTAATTTCCCTTGAGTTCATATTGATATTTTGAAACCTATATCCTAGGTAAAATTAAATTAATGAATGCTTGTGTGATAGCATTTTTGATTAACAACATGTACAATTTGAATTTATAATAATTCTTGTATTCTATAGAGTATAAAAAGGGGGGGGGGGGGGTTCAAAATTTCTGTAACAACATCTGCTGACAGATTTTTTTTTCTATTAGATGATATAATAAGAACTGGACAAAATAATATTTTTTTTCTAATTGGCTTGTATATTAATGAACTAATCAGAGTAAATACTAATCTTTCTTTCATTTACTCCATCTAACAGTGGTTTTCTGCACTTAATATTTCTTAAGGATGACATCCTATCTGATGCCTCTTTAGGTTGTCCATCCTTTCCCCGAAAGAGAGAGATGTTAGGGTGCTCTTATTATTTTTCTTTAACTATTTCTTTTAATAACTTAGTAAATATATGATCTTCTGCACTCATTTATTGCATGTTTGTCAGATTAAGTTACTCAATTCTTTTATATACATTATTTGCTATAACTTTATTTTTTGAATTTTTTTATTTTAATCTAGATATGCTGTGCGTGCACATAGACCCAAGGGTTGTGGGTTCAAATTCAGGCACTGGCATCCCAATTTTTTTTTCATTTTATGCATTTTGCAAGCTTTTTAAGCACTTTTAAATCATCTGAATACAAAAAAAAACCTTCTTTTTTCTTTTTCCATTTTCATTTTCTCCATTTTGCACACTCATTTATTGCATTTTACTTTTTTTGGAATTTTTATGATATTTTTTTTAATTATTTATGGCATATGGACCAAAAACTATGGCTCTGGCTCTAACATTATTCAATGTCAGTATGTTCAGAGTGTGCATGGATATCAGGTGAGCATTGTGCCCCCCTGGGGCTCTTGTTTTGAAGCTAGTATTAACTTAGTATTGTTTGCTATTCATGATGTCATTTTCTCCAAAATTTTAACCTTGGCCACAAAAGTGCAGTATACGTTGCTACTGTTTAAAGACCTTTTCACTTGACCTTTCAGTTTGACCTTGTATTAATATTTCATCTCCTTGAAGGAAAATATACCGTTTCCAAAGGTCAATGTTCATGTAAATGATAAAATCTTGTTCAATTCACATTCAATGCATAGATTTGAGCAATCTTTCGATTTTGGTTTGCCCCCGAAATTCAAGTGCATTTACTTTTGTCCTTTAATAAAATACATTGTGAAATTTCTGTTTATCCTAATGATACCAATTTTCTTGGGCCAAAACCATACTGTCAAGGTTTGTTATTCCTTGCATACAGTTATTATATCCTTGTATTGACAATTAAGTTTATCCTCTGCACTGACATAATTATATTTTATATATTTTTTGTTCAGGAACTGAAGGTCCTGCAAGTTCAAGGTCACAATAATCATCAGAACCCAACAGCCATTCTCCTGTGCACTTCTTGCACTTAAGAGGTCACAGGATAGCTCTATGGGAAAGCTTCATATTTCTATGCAGTTTTTGCCAGGAATTGCAACCAATCAGATTTGGAAATGTTTGGTTTCCACCTAACATAATTGTCATTAGTGCTGGTATTCAATTGAAAATGGTACTAAATGTAAAAGGAGATTTCCCTTATGAGCCAGACAAAAGGCTTATTAATACAGTTTCAAAGACTGGGGATGTATCATAGAGAATCATCACATTGTATGTAATACATGGATGTACTTTGGTTTGGATTATAAATTTTTACACCATGCCTCCAAGCATGAATTTCAATCATTTTTTCACCGATCAGGAGCATGTTTTACAAAAATACTTAAGAAAAACTTTAGGAATTTTCATAGCTTTCATCATCAAATAAAAGCTTAAAATCTTTTTCGCTTTAGATTATGTTGTCCTTTCTATTAGCATTTGTACATTCTAAATACAAATTCAGAGACAAAACGTCCCAATTTTTAGTTTATAAGAAGTACTAGGCGCTCAAGAGTTACGAAAATTCCTTAAATTTTTTGAAAGTATTTTTGTAAAACAGGCACCTGTTCTCCAGAACCCTTACAGCATAAATCATTATAATGTTGAAAGTTCACTTATGATGAACATTTGTATATGGATGAAGAGGCAGTCATATCTTTGTTCATTAGTTCAAACTGTGCAAGAAATCAAATGGTTTGTGAAATCCTAAGCAAAATGACAGAGATAAATAGTACAGGTTATAGTAAATTTTAATTAATAAACTGAACAAATCCATTCAATATCCTGTGCAAACCTTGCCAAATTACAATCAAGGGTGAATATGTCCTCTGGGAATCTGAAAATTAAAGTAGAATAATATTATGTCATATAAAACAAGAAAGATAAAGAATTCCTTTATGAACTTATATTGTAACCCCCATGTAGAGTATGGCTTGAATAAGTCAAGCATTAAGATACACAAGTTAACATCATTGGGTAATCAAAGATTACATAGCTTACTGTCGCAGCTTTTTGTTAAAAATCAAATGAATTCCAAGATCCAAACAAAGTGTAATCAAAGATTACGAAGCTCACCTCGCAGCAGCAAAGTTCAATTTAAACATATCTCTAAGTACATGTATATTGACTTTAAAAAGAAAATCTCTCAAGTGGAAAAAAGTAGGTCAAGGTCATTTTATGAAAGCTAGATCAAAGATACATCCAATATGCAAGTTTGGTACATGTAGCACTTATACTTTGCTCAATATTGGCCTTTAAAGGCAAAATCATTCAAGCAGAAAAAAGGAGGTCAAGGTCATTTTATGAAAGTTTGATCAAAGATACATCCAATATGCAAGTTTGGTACATGTAGCACTTATACTTTGCTCCATCTTGGCCTTTTAAGGTAAAATCACTCAAGCAGAAAAAGTAGGCCAAGGTCATTTTATGAAAATTTGATCAAAGATTCATTCTATAAGCAAGTTTGGTACATGTAGCACTTATACTTTGCTCAATATTGGCCTTTAAAGGCAAAATCACTCGAGCGGAAAAAAACTAGGTCAAGGTCATTTTATGAAAGTTTGATCAAAGATACATCCAATATGCAAGTTTGGTACATGTAGTACTTATACTTTGCTCAATATTGGCCTTGAAAGGCAAAATCACTCAAGCGGAAAAAACTAGGTCAAGGTCATTTTATGAAAGTTTGATCAAAGATACATCCAATATGCAAGTTTGGTACATGTAGCACTTATACTTTGCTTAATATTGGCATTTAAAGGCAAAATCACTCAAGTGGAAAAAGTAGGTCAAGGTCATTTTATGAAAGTTTGATCAAAGATATATCCAATATGCAAGTTCATGTAGCACTTATACTTTGCTCAATATTGGCCTTTAAAGGCAAAATCACTCAAGTGGAAAAAGTAGGTCAAGGTCATTTTATGAAAGTTTGATCAAAGATACATCCAATATGCAAGTTTGGCACATGTAGCACCTATACTTTGCTCAATTTTTGCCTTTAAAGGCAAACTCACTCAAGCAGAAAAAGTAGGTCAGATGCTGCATCCGATGCATGGGTTCACCTCAGCATCCCAAGATGAATCACTGGTGCAAGTTTGGTTACTGTAGCATCAGTACTTTGTCAGATACTGAGCTACCCCAAAAACTTTAACCAGACATTGACAAAGTCATTCAACCGGAAAATGTAGGTCAGATGCAGCATCCGATTGCATGGGTTCACCTCAGCATCCAAAGATGAATCACTTGTGCAAGTTTGGTTACTGTAGCATCAGTACTTTGTCAGATACAGAGTTACTCCCAAAACTTTAACCGGACGCGAACGGGGACGCGGATGCGGACGTGGACACCGGGGTTATAGCATAAGCTCATCTCAACTTCGTCGAGGTGAGCTAAAAACTATTGTCATGAGGAATGTATATGTGTAATATTAGTCCTATCCCTTAAAGAGGTAAGGATACAGTAATGGGAATTAAGGTCAAGGCCACCAGGTTAAAGGTCAATGTCTCAAATGAAAGACCTTGGTAATAATAAATCTATGCATGGAATATCAAAGCCCTTTTCCTTATAGTTGAAGAGAGATATACAACACTAATTTAAAAAGTAGGTCAAAGGTCAAGATCACTAGTTCAAAGGTCATGGTCACAAGATTTTGAATGAAAGTTCTCACCACAAGGTATCTACATGTGAAATATCAAAGTCCTATCCCTTATGGTCCAAGAGATACAGACCAGTTTAAAGTTTTTGAAAAGTAGGTCAAAGTCCAAGGTTACTAGTCCAAAGGTCATGGTCTCAAAAGGTAAAACGTGTGGGATATCAAACCCCTATCCCTAATAGTTCAAAAGATACAGCCCATGTTAAAGTTTTTAAAAGTAGGTCAAAGGTCAAGGTAACTTTGTCAAAGGTCATGATCTTAAAGAAAAGGTCTTGTTGCAAGGTATCAATATGTGAAAGCCCCATCTTATAGTTCAAGAGATATAACCCAGGTTAAAGTTTTGTCTATATACACAGCCGCCACTAACAAGGATACGGCATTAGATCTCCAGACTCTTTGTCCTGACGAGCTAAAAAAGTATAGCAACCCCATGTATTTAACAAAATTTAATAACAATCACCTGGTTATCAAAAGTATTTCCCAAATGGCAGTGTCTTGATTTTAACTTCTGACTTTAAATATCATAAGATTAATCCTCCTCTAATTAGGAGCAAAACATTTGCAAAGTTACATTACCATCCAAACTTTTCGAAGGTGCAGAGTCATCACTGCATTTTCTATTTTGTGACCTTGACCATTTTTCAACGACATTGAAGTAGATGTTGTTCTCTCGTTACAGACGGTCCACATACAATTAATTATGTTTGATGATCATATGAAGAAGTCTGTGACTCTGAATTAATATCATGTGACTAATAATAAAGTAACTAAGTTGACTTTTGTGTCCTAACCTTGAAAATTGAAAGGCATTAATGTCTTTTTAGCATGCACAATTGAAAAACATCTAAAGTAATCTGTGACTTCTAGAGTTTTAATATTGCCTCAAGTGACCCTGACCTTGAAAATCAGTAGGAAGTTCTACTCTTACAACCAGCAAATAAAGTCCAAAGTTTGTGCATCTATAATCAGATAAATATACCATCTTCACATGAAATTATGAATCTCTTACTGTAAACGTTGTAATTTTCGCGCTTTTCGCGAATCAGATGACGTCACGAAAATTTCCCCCACACGAAAATATCGCCGCTGCATTCTTACAATGGGGAAGACATTTTATCGTGAATATTTCCCCCCACGCGAAACGTCTTGCTGTTATAATCACGAAATTTTCCCCCTGCGAAAATATCCACATTTACAGTAATTGAAAATAGCAAATTTTCTTTCTATCTGGAATCCTTACCCTTTGTTGACTTTATTCCAATGAGATATAACAGCATCAGTACGGCAGCTATTTTTGATACTTGATGAAGACTAAGTGGAGGAAATCTTCTAAATAATGCACTACCTGAAGCCCTCAAAAAGTTGATAAAGTCGCTCTCTGGAATATAAGATATATAAATACTGTCAGCTATGCAAAGGCACATACAGCTAAACCTGAATAATGCAGACGGTCAAGGGACAAGCAGAAATTGACCACTATAGACAGGTGAGCTCTTTTTAGAGGGTCAGTTTTAACAGGAAATAACTTGCACCCTCAACATGCATGTACCATGTTGCAACGTGGTCAGACCAGTGATGATGCATACATGTAACTATCATGTTTCATAGAAAACTAAGAAATCAATGTTAAACATCTTCACATTTAAGATGTAGACATGCACGTTTCGGGTACTTTAAACCCTCGTCAGTGATCCTCAATCTACCCAGCAGACACGCAACGTTGATTCAACGTTGAAATATGGTTGATCCAAGTTGACGACGTTGATCAACTATATTTCAACGTTGTACAACGTTGCTAAAATCGACGTTGAATTTATCAACGTCACATGACGTTGCGTGTTTCAACCAAATGAATAATCATTTAAAAAAAAAATAACAGAAAAAAAAGGGGAGGGAGGGGTAGATGAAGTAGGCACACGTGTGCGAATCTATTCTTTTCAGTCTTGCATTATACATGTGAAAAGTAAAGGTTTCTTAAACGAGGATCGGACACTAAATTGGTCGGGTATAAAAAATGAGTCCAAGGGAATGGTCTTTGACTTTGAAAAAAAAAACTGTAAAAACGAAAATGTTCAGCAAAGTCCAAGGGTTTCTGACACCCACCTCGCCGACTTGATCCGTGACGGGGCGTTACCCTCGCCTCATTGTAAATTCGTCCTCTCGGGAAATACATTGCACTAAACATCGTGTAGACCTTGATATATTGGTCAGCATCTACATCCTCTAACGCGCCAATCAAAACAAAGGATGGTCAGATGACTCATGCATTGCTTCAAATTTGAATGGAGTCCGAGTAGGAGTTAGCATGGATGGAGAACACAGATAAAGTGAGTAAATTTTACCTTGTATTTCGTTTCTTTTCTGCATAAAATGATTATCAAAAGAACATTGAAGTACTTTCTAGAGATATTCTCATTGTTAAATTAACTTATTGAAGAGTGCCGACTGAGAATTTTTGGTATTATCGTGATAAACTTCGACTTTGTTGTCTCTGTAATTCTGTGCTCATGTTACATGTATCATATAAAGTATTGCTTCTTTTTCTTTTTTTTTTTTTTGATATTCGTTTAAATGAGCAAAAGAAATATACTATGGTAACAAACCAAATCAAGATACAAACATATTGTGTACGTATATATGCAGTGTGCATGCCTCTCTGTATAGTATGTTTGACCTCCTTTTGACTCGGCGTGCTAGCGCCGGCCGTCCATAAATACAAATGATGTAACTTTTCTGTGTACTTTATATAAACAGCTGAGCGCTCTCTCTCTCTCTCTCAATATTTTAATCCATTAAAATATTGGGGACGATGGTGTCCGACTCCTAGTAAAAACTAATATGAACATATCGTTATTTATAAATAAAACACCGCTTTCACATTTCTTGATGTTACTCTTTCTGTATGATCTGTAGGCGGATATGTTTTTAGATGTCTCTGTGCTGATTGAAACCTATGCTGTTGGCCGCAAACATCTCTCCCCCCCCCCCCCCCCCCCCCCGTTTCGCCAAAATGGAGTAGGACATCCCGGGCTATTCATTTTACAATAAATAACTTTTCTATGAATGCGGGGTATAATGTATCAATTTAAAAAATTGAAGATATATTTGTATAAATAAAGACACAAGTTACAACTACCCATTATAATTAAATAATTAGCAAATCGCAAATGAATATTGAGTTTCTGTTTTACTTTCAGATTATTACTAAACCATACAAAGCATTGCCGAATCATAAGAAGGAACTTGAGAGCAAACTTCATTGTCAAAATTCGAAGAAGGTATGTAAGGGAGCAACCATTTTATTTTTATGGGGGGGGGGGGGGGGGGGGGGGGCAGGAAGACTTTTGCCAGCCGGAAAATTTTTTCGGCTTATTTTAAGAGCCGGAAAATTTTTATTCGTCGGCCCTTCGGGCCGGATTATTTTTTTTGGTTATTATCCAATGTTGAAAATTACCCTAAAGTTTAAATATTTCAGCATGATTTTTCGGCCATATTAAACATCAAACACACAATGAGTTCATCTTTTGCCAGCAGATCACTTCATTTTAATTTCTTGAATGGCATATGGTGCCTATAATCTGTTTACTAAAATGATACTCAAAGGAGACAGGCTATATGGTGCTAATGACTTTTGAATTTGATTTATTCACTCCAAATTGCTTAAAGTTTGTTCCATTTTTTATACTTTGTTTATGATACACAAAAAAGTGTTTACTGGGCAGTGGAAAGGTCGGAAGAGAGGGGTGATGGGCAATTTCATGATCCGGCGAATTTTTTTCATCGGCCCTTCGGGCTGGAAAATTTTTTTCCCTCAAATTTCGATCCGGAAAAGTTTTTTTGCAAAGTCTTCCTGCCCCCCCCCCCCCCCCCCCATAAAAATCAAATGGTTGCTCCCTAAGGTATAAACTACATTTACGATCATGTAATCGTTAGGGAGCAACCATTTTATTTTTATGGGGGGCAGGAAGACTTTTGCCGGCCGGAAAATTTTTTTCGGCCATTTTAAGAGCCGGAAAATTTTTTTCGCCGGCCCTTCGGGCCGGATTATTTTTTTTTTTTTTTATGATTTTCCAATGTTGAAAATTACTCTTAAGTTTAAATAATTCAGCGTGATTTTTCAGCCATATTAAACATCAAACACACAATGAGTTCATCTCTTGCCAGCAGATCACTTCATTTTAATTTCTTGAATGGCATATGGTGCCTATAATCTGTTTACTAAAATGATACTCAACGGAGACAGGCTATATGGTGCTAATGACTTTTGAATTTTATTTATTCACTCCAAATTGCGTAAAGTTTGTTCCATTTTTTTTATACTTTGTTTATGATACACAAAAAAGTGTTTATTTGGCAGTGGAAAGGTTGGAAGAGAGGGGGGGAGGGGCAATTTAATGATCCGGAAAAAATTTTTTGCCGGGCCTTCGGGCCGGAAAATTTTTTACCCTGAAATTTCGATCCGGAATTTTTTTTTGCAAAGTCTTCCTGCCCCCCCCCCCCCCCCCCCCCCCCCCCCCATAAAAATCAAATGGTTGCTCCCTTAAGAAAATATCTAAGTGAATTTAGTATAAGACAAAGATGAACTTTCCACTAAATTGAGTTTTTTTTTTATTAGATGCATCATTTCAACGACTATGCAGTATCTTTGACGAAGCTATTTGGAAAAACGTTTAGGAAACTGTGGAAGCAGGTCTTTGAACATTGAAAACAACTTGGTGAAAGATAACCTTTATGAATACCATACTTGTATAAAAAAAATTAATAAAAAAGAGAAGTAAAGTATTAAATTAAAAGAAAATATGAGTTTCATGTTATCTTTATTAGATTTGATATGATGAAAATACGGACCGAGTGTGGAGACAAAATATTCTAAGTCTTTTGCTTGATAAACATGCATGTATTTTACACAAATTTTGCATGGAAAATGCAACAAAAAGACAAATGGAAAATAAAAGCAGCAGCCTGTTTCATAAAAATACTTAAGAAAAATTAAAAGGAATTTTCGTAACTTTTGATCCCTTAGTTCTTCTTATAAAATGATAATCGCAATGTTTAGTTTCTGAATTTATATTAAGTATGTAGAGGACATTATCTAGAATGAACGAAAAAAAATTATTTTTATTTGATGATGAAAGTTACGAAAATTCCTTCACTTTTTCATAAGAATTTATTGTGACTTTGGGCACATGTTCTTCAGTCTGTCAAAAGTCCAGTGATCATGTTGAAAGGAGCAATATACTTGTAGAATCCGGCTGGTGTGAGGAAAAAAGAGAGTAAACATACTTCAATGTTTAAGTTTCAACGTTTACGCAACTTTCATTTTAAACCAAATTTCAACGTTAAAACAACGTCGAGATTTCAACGTTGCAACAATGTTCATATCTAAACGTTGATTCAACGTTGGTACTTCAACGTTGAAACAACGTTGGCATTTCAACGTTGACACAACTTTCATTTTAGACCATAATTCAACGTTGTTTCAACGTTGAAGTTCAACGTTGAATCAACGTTTATTCAACGTTGAAATGTCTGCTTGGTAAACAATGAATGAAATCAATTTAAATTTCTTATTCAATGTTTATAAATGAATCATGTAGCTGTACATTTTATGGATTAAATTCATAAAAAAAGAATTCAAAATCTTTCAATCAAACGAACAAGAATGCATACATGTCATTTCTATGTACACAGATATATAATTTTCAAGTTTCTCACTTTTGTGACGGAAAGAAATCATTTAGTTAATTGTTTGTGTGTTCTTGTTTGTCAACATTAAACCGGATAGGCTTTCCTCAACTCATACCAAGGTAGACATGATTTTTGCGTGTCCACTTCTAATTGCAAACTGTTTCATTTTCATAAAATAGTCATTCATGTCATTGATTGTACACACGTTTTCTTCATGTTCGTCAGCCTCTGTGTCTGACCCCCACCCTCCTTCAGCGTCACTTTGTTCGTCGTTAGCGACCAGGATGTCACGCGTCAGGTTGCCTCCCAGTTCACAGATTCTGTGTTGGTCGTAGGGATCTCAGAGTCAATTGTCGGCAAATCATGATAATCAACAGAAAAATGTCCTTAAATTCATTTTTCCCCAGATCACTTGCAAATTTTCGGGCCTTCTCTTGTAATATAGGACCACTAACATTAATGTTACGAGTTGTAGCGTCTATCAATTGTATTTATAAATAATCCTAAATGTTCGTCCCTATCCTTTGGTGGGGTAAATTCAGATTTGTTTCGTACAATTGATTCATCTCCAATATTTTCAGATCCAAAGTATTCGCGTAAACGTAGGCGTCTGTGAAATTGTTTTATGTCTGATCTATTGTTCCGTTATATTTGACTTAGGTGTTGGTGTAAATTTGAATCCTTTAGATAATAAAGCAATTTCAATATCTTTTAGTTTTCGTTTTGATAAATTAATAATCTTTGGATCAGTATTGTCGTCCGAAATGGATTCCAGAGCTAATGTTGTGGATCGGGAGCCCGATTGTAAAAGCGTCTCCCTAAGGGTTACCTTCCCAATAGTGATTTTTTTTATCTTTCCCACTATTACATGTAGTATAGACCAGAAAAAAATCAAGACATCTCATTTTTTGAAAGATTGAGGAACTGTGAAAAGTATATATCAAAACTCAGTTTTACCAATGTCTTTAGATTTGCTAGCTTGTTCCTCTTTCCTCTCTGTTTCTCTGTCTATTGTCGCCTGTTCCACTTCTGCTTTCATAATATCAGCATAATGTGCATTCAAGTCCTCTTTCTGGTTGACTGACAAGCCAGGGGAGGATTCTAAAAATGCTGGTATCAAGGCCACTAAAAAGCAAACAAAAACTTGTGTAGAAGAAATGATTAATCATACATAGAAAATCTATGTCCGAGTCCTTCAGTTAGAGTACATTTTACTATAGATTAATTTTGTTGTACAAAATAGAACCAACTAGACTTTTCAAGATTTTCGGAGCTATGAAGGTCTAAGGATACTTTATTTTAGCCAGTATTAAACATGATAAAGCATTTAATTTTGTCAGAGTCACTGCTCTTAGACCATTATATACAACTTTTAACAGATTCCTTAAGATAACTATGAAACCTTTTAACATGTTTAAAATTCAGAATGGTCCAGATCTGGAACCTTTTTTTAAATTATCAAATGTGAGCTATGGTACAAACAGTTTGACAACAATTAAAACAAAAAAATGTAAAAGGACCCAGACATGATTACACTGAGAAGGATGATGAAAAAAAAAAACACTTTCAATTTAGAGAGCTACTATATCTTGTTTCTTTGGTACCAAAAAAATGCTGTATAAATGCCTGTGACATATCTACTGTGGTACCATAACTTCCCATATAAATGTCTGTGACAGATCTACTATTCCTTATTTCTGTGGTACCATAACATGCCATATGAATGCATGTGGCAGATCTACTATACCTTGTTTCTGTGATACCATACCATGCCATATAAATGCCTGTGACAGATACACTATACCTTGTTTCTGTGGTACCATACCATGCCATATAAATGCCTGTGACATATCTACTATACCTTGTTTCTGTGGTACAATACCATGTCATATAAATGCCTGTGACATATCTACTATACCTTGTTTCTGTGGTACCATACCATGCCATATAAATCCCTGTGACAGATCTACTATACCTTGTTTCTGTGGTACCATACCATACCATATAAATGCCTGTGACATATCTACTATACCTTGTTTCTGTGGTACCATACCATGTCAAATAAATGTCTGTTACAGATCTACTATACCTTGTTTCTGTGGTACCATGAAATAGGCCCAAAGCACTTATGAAAAGAACACATAGTGTGAACATTTATTAGATCCCACTCCTTGTAAACCTCTTGCACTGCGTTAAAGAGTTCAAGTTATTAAACACTCTAAAGGCAGCTCATACTGTGACCTACGTGATGTGAGGAGTTTTATACAAATGTAATTATGAAATTGTTCGTTGTAGCCTAAGATTGGCCTGCACATAGCGTTTTCATTCTATTATGCTGGCAACTGAGAAATTAGAGTTTTGTTTGTTTTTTCAAGTAATCTTTGTTTTATGCCAAATAATTGTTATGAAATATATACGTGGAATTGTGTACGTATAATGTTGCCAGCATAAGAGAATTTCACTGCCAATTTTGTGTATAATTGAAACCTGATTTAACAACACTGAAGAGATATAAATATAAATAAAATCATGAAATACCCAGAGCAGTGTAGTTCAAAGATGACAATTTGTTTTATTAAATTGAGTAAATTTTCTTTCTTCTCTATTTTTTTCTGTAAACCATGAAGGAGTTGTTAATATCATTTCTTAGTGAGAAAGGTACCTTGCTTGATGCATCTTACCCAGTGGAAAGTTTAGAATGCTTCTGCTTAACTTTGAGGTTATATTCTGTGGGTAATTATTGAAATTTAATCTTGTGGCATGAATGAAGAGCTTTGTCACTTGGACAGAGTTGGACTCTATACTGTTACAAAGGTACAATGAACCTCTGCCCAGATAACTCTTTTTAGTAGGACATTAAGAGAATTACAATCCTGGAAAGCAAGTGAATCTGTTCCGTTTGAGACAATGACCTCTTTGGTGCACTTTCTCGTCTGCGAGAACTCTAGTTCATAAACTACTGAGATTGATATTTCCATAATGGGTGGAAAAGAGCTTCCACTTGTGACTTTTGCATGTAACCAACAAATGCTGAGTCTCCATTGAGCATAGCGACAGGTGTCGTTAGCAAGTAGGAGATACCTACTCCCTCTGGAAGGGTTCACTTTAACTTGAGACATGAACAAATTCAAGTTGCTTTCTGTTCTATTTAATTTCATTTTCAAGTTTTGCAGACCTTGGCTTAGAAAATTACACCAGGATGTGTGTACCATTTAGGTACTCCCGTTTAAATATTTATAATGGGCCTTTGATCTGTAGATTTCAATGGTACCAATTGCTTTAGTGACCAAATGGAATTGCCAAGTTGTGAAAGTCGAGTTAAATGTAGACATCATGTTCTGCTCTTTTTAAATTGCAGTGAAAAAATATATTTGCAGTGCATAATATCCCCCTCCTTTCCTCAAAACAGAAGAATACTGAAATGGGATTGTCAATACATGCATGCAACTTTATTATCCCTTCGCAACAGTCACTGTGTACAATCCACGACGGGTACGGATGTTTCGCTTCATTTTCCGGTTTCACTTTGAAGCGGAGATTTTAAGTACTCAGGTCTTAAAATCTCATTTTATGTTGGTTTCCGAAAAACATAACTTGGAATTTTTTGTATGGATGGTACCAGGAGAGATGTAAGTTTGTTTTACAACATGTCAGATCAGATCCACTGAATTATTAAGCTAAACACATAATTTTGACGCAGAATGTATCCAAAGTCACACTGAACGTGCTATTTTCCAGAAAATTTTGCATTAATCTCAGTCAAATTGCAAACATTGATATCAAAATAAGATTTTTATATTTAGAAATAACAGCAAAGTCATTGCATTAGCAAATCGTTTGTAAAATACTCCAATATTAGCAGCAAAATGGATATATTGGTGTTTTGACTGTACGTGTTTGAAAAATACGTTCTGTACGGTTTATATAATATGTACTGTACGGTTTGGTTTATATTTACTCGTTTTACTTCATAGGTCTCAGTTCATTTACCATCTTCGCGAGCCAATGGTATAGATCCGCCGTGCTCCTCAAATTTGAGGAGCACGGCGGATCTATACCACTGGCTCGCGAAGATGTTCATTTACCTACTACAGCGAATTTGCGATTAGATCCTGAAATATTTTTTTCTAGAACTCGAGGGGAATGTTATTTTCAACAGGTCACTACATGTATTTATCTTCGATCTTCAATGTCATTTTTTTCAGTGCAGAGTAACAATAAAATGAAACAAATGTAGTTCAAATTCAACTTACCGAGAAAGACAGGTTACAGACGGTCATGTATCACACTTCCATATTTGTTTATCGGGCAGAATACGTACAAATTCGGTGCCTTTGTGACAAAGGAGCAACTCCAGGACTTTATACTAAAGAGGCTGATCACGGGAGAAACGTGGAAATAATGTGAACTTTGTGTTTTCCTATAAACGAGAAAAAAATAATAACAGCGGCAAATCTTAAAACTAGATACCATTTAGTAGAACAAATGTTGAAAAGAAGATGGAAGATGTTGAAAGGATTGAATTAAAAAAAAATGAAATTTACTTAGTCCAAGGGTGGAAATTTGTTAATGGATAAAAAACAATGAAACTCAAACTTGAATTGTATCTCCTCGGCTGTTAAAGATTACAGAAATTTCTGTGAAGGAGCTGTTAAGATAAGGCGTAAAATCTGCCCTGAAAAGTCGAAATTTCAAAATGCAAAAACTGAGAAAAATTTTCGGTAAAAGTAAGAAGTTACTTGGTCCAGATATGAATCTTCTGTCATGTTGGATAAATTATTCAAAATAAGACCGATTTTTGGGTCAAACTAAGCGTTTTTCCTATAGAAATCAATGGAAAACGGAAAAGTTTTTCTACAACATTGTTCCCCCCCCCCCCCTCGGTTCAGAATGCCACTTTTACCAAAGGTGTATATCAATAAAAGAAATTTTCTGGCCAAATGGGGTTCTGAACCGAGGGGGGAACAATGCCCCACATGCGAAAAACGAAAAAAGGGGGGATGGACGACTATTTTAGAATCAGTATTTAGAGCGGTAAAATAAATTAAAATTGTCATTTTTTCTTTTAATATCATACATGTAACAATCTATTCAGAGTGTGCTCCGATCAAATGATTAACCGTTAGGAAGGAAATGAACGAGAAAGTTGTCTATTTCTACACTGTGCGTATTTCGCGCCTGAAAGCTACATATGTGGCTGATAAATACAAAATATAACCGTTTTTCAGTTTCCGGATTGCGATTTTTGCCGATTATATTGATATAATAACATCAAGGTTAATTTCTTTTATCCAAGTTTGACATTAAAAGGTAGAGAAGTATAATAAACATCAACTTTGTGTAAACTAATGTATTTTTTTGTGAATTTTCGCACGATTATTGACGTTTTCTCTTATCAGTACCCCTACCTCTTCAACCTGTAATTATAACATCTTTCACCAAATCTATTTAAATAAAATACCTACTAAGAATCTTCTAATACTTTATATTTTAATCCCGACCACTTTTTACCTGAAATAGAAGGACAGCGCACGAGAAATAATCGAGTGATTTCAGGGCTAAATCAAGCCCTTATCTTAACAGCTCCTTTCTAAGTCCAAGGGCAGCCTTTCTGTCAAATAGGATCATTGTGATATCAACAAAACTCAAATGTAATAGATGTGTGTATGACGGTCATTTACCGCGCAATTAGCAAAAAGATGTTGTTATACGGATTACTTGTGCGCAGCACTCCCACTTTTTCGGTTATTCAGAGGTCTCAAAGAATACACAATTGAATAGTGATGTAAAATAATCTCCTAACTGTAATGTGACAATACAAACAAGACAGCATAACACAGGAGCCCAAGCAACATATAGATGAATATGTAAATGAATATATAAATAGAGGGCGCACGAGATGCAGTCCGTGCTTTACCGGCTGTAGCGAGCTCGTGCTTGTTGGTTAAAATATAGGAATCTGTTGTCATTTTTCGCATGTGCCCTGCTGCCCCCCCCCCCCCCCCCCCGCCCCCACTTCTCCTACGCCCTTGAAATGTCTTATAGAGTGATATTGATAATTTGTTTTTGTGAAGCAAAATGTAAGAAAAACAATGTTACGAAGAGAAAACTAGTCAGGTTCCCGGGACGCCTTTTGTTGTTGTTGTTGTTGTTTTGTTTTTTTTTTTTTTTTGTTTTTTTTTTTTTTTTTTTTGGTTTTTTTTTTTTTTTTTTTTTGTAAAGAGTAAAAGGGATCACGGGAACCTTACTTTACCAAAACATGACCAAACAACCACCCTTTCCAACGAATTATCCGGCATTGAACATACCGGTAGTTAATCTCTGTGATACATTATGTCAATTTCATTGTTATATCAAAAATACTAGAATTAATATCCATGCAAAAAGATATGCTATATCATGGAGGACAATGTTGTATAAAACTCTAAAATTCTGCTATTATAGAATATATGAAGAAATCGACGACATTTTGACCTTTATTTACATTGGTCAACAAAATCAAATTCATCAAGACGCAATTCCAGGAAGAATGCGAAACAATATTTCTCGGTTGAATTTTCTAATTTTCTTATTTCATTCTGCGATTTGACATGTTCCTTACTACTTCATACAAGATTTAAATGAAATTTATATTTACTTTCTGGTGAGTTGGGAGTCATATTTCAATATCATGATTCTCGCTAAGAAGTTTTGATTGAAGGAGAGGGTTTGTGGAGAGGAGAGGGTTTGTGACTTATTTGGTTGGAGCGGACCGTCGGTTCTTACAAAGAATGTGATAACTAAACCCATCAACAGATTAAATGTCTGTTTTTACATGTACTATACTCTCAAAATGATGACTGTGTATCATTCTTTGCAGACACAACACGTTGAGAACTTAGTGCATTTAGTGTATCACATGATAAATCCTTGGACCGGACACTATCGCGGTTTGCTTTCCAGATCTACGTCGCTTGGAGAGCACTGTAGGTGTCGCCACTTCTTTTTAAATAATCTAAAGATTTATAGAGATTTGCTATTGAGGCAATTTTATGCATTTAATAAACCTTTTAGAATAATGCTTGTTTGTGTGGGTACTATTCTTTCGCAGCGTTGCCTTTGGGAGGTAAATAGTGCCCTCGCTGACCCTCGGGCACTATTCCTTCCAAAAGCAACACTATGAGAGAATAATACCCACACAAACGGCAATCAATATGTAAAAAGTACCCACGAAAATAGGAATGTACCGGGGCCCATGAAATAAAACGACTAAATATAAACCGTACAGTGCATATTTTATGAACACGTACAGTCAAAAAACCACATGTCCATCTTTTTCTGCTAATAATCGAGTATTTTACAAATGATTTGCTAATATAATGACTTTGCTATTATTTGTAAATATAAAAAATCTTATTTTAATATCAATGTATGCTATTCGACTGAGATCAATGCCAAATTTTCTGAATAATTGGACGTTCAATGTGACTTAATTGGGGCGTTGACTGCGGCAAAGTTCTCTGTTTAACTTCAATAATTGAATAGATCTGATCTGACATGTTATTGTAAAACAAACTTACATTCCACCTTGTACCATACATACAAAAAATACCAGCCTATGATTTTGGGAAATCAACATAAATTAAGGTTTTTGTTCCTGAATATTTAAAATATCTGCTTCAAAGTGAAACCGGAAAATGAGGCCAAACATCCGTACCCGTAGTGGATTGGACACAGTGACAGTTGAGGAGGGGATATAGCATCACTGCTGTGTGTGTCCTGATTCTTGTGAATGGCATAGACGGCAATGTAATCATCGTAGGGTCTTCAGACCTTCCAAAAATTGATTTCAAGGTCATGGTGGACTTTGGCTTAAAATCCCTCTGAACAGCATAGAAGACGAAGCAATCCTCATAGGATAACCAAATCTTCTACAAATGAACCCTATAGATAGTCAAGGTCGCATTGAACTTGGGCTTTAAATACTTGTGAACAGCACAGAAGACAAAGCAATGGAATCGCCAAACCTTTCGCAAATGTCGTGGCCCATATACACTGGGTAGGTTCCGGCATTTACTCCAGTTGCAAACATGCATGATAGCTTTTAAGTTTTATATTGCGTTGTATGTTTTATGTTTTTATGTGCTGCATGACAATGTATGTGATATGCTCTGTGCTTTTAATGTTCATTGTAGTTTAAGTGTTTTTGTCTTATCTGTCTTACATGTGCTTCAGTTTTGTGTGTGCTTTTATTTTCATGTGCATGTCTGTGATATTGAAGTGTTTGCTTTGTTGTTTTACTATGTCGAAATACAAGCTCTTCAGAGCTTATGTTGTAACGTTACAAATGTTCGACACTAAATAAAGCTTCTGTATCTGTATCTGTATGAACCCCATGGGAAGAGGATGAATCCTCTTGATTGTCAAGGTCACCTTAGACTTAAAATCCTTGTGAACAGCATAGAAGGTCGACACTCTTGATTGTCGAGGTCACCTTAGACTTTAAATCCTTGTGAACAGCATAGAAGACAATTGTCATTAGATCACCAACCCTTCCATTGATTGTCAAGGTCCCAATGGCATGATTTTAAAATCGTTCAAATAGAGCATGCAGTTGCGGGGGATGATTCGCTTGCATTGCCTTTATTGCACTTGTTTTTAGGTGATGTTGCCAGACTTTTCTAAGATACTAGGTGTGCTAGCCCCTGAAATCGGCCCTATATTTTTCATGGAAACTTGTTTCATCAAAAGAACCATCTATTGGCTCTTATTTTGAAGCTAGTATTAGCTTAGTATTGTTTGCTACTCATGACGTCATTTTCTCCAAAATTTTTAACCTTGGCCACAACTTTTAAAAGTGCAGTTATACAAATACAGCATCAATACTTTGCTACTGTTTAAAGACCTTTTCACTAGACCATTCAATTTGTATTAATATTTCATCTACTTGAAGGAAAATATACCGTTTCCAAACAGCCGGAACGCCAGTCGGCACTTGTCTTTAAAGTTTAAAAACGAAGTCACGTGACAAATGTTTTGAATATGACGACATTGTACAACGTCATCAAAAACGCGTCATACTGACTGTGCTGCATGTGTAAACAAGAATGGCACAGGCGATTTTGATGGCAATAGAGATACCGTTTCTAGTCATAACACTTAATCAGGTAAATTTTGTGGCATTTTGAAATAAATCGGGCGTTGTCAAGGGCAGTTTTTCGCCAACGATCTGTTAACCTGCATTTTATTGCTTATTTTCTTTTAAAATCCCGGCTGGGAATGATTGGGAACAATCTGAATGTAAACTTTATATATCACCGAAGTCACAAAAAACAAAAATAGTATGCCGATCTTTGCCTAAAGGGGTTTGTGTCACCTTTCAAACTTCGATATGCTGTTCGGGCGTCCATCTTCCATGTCAATTAACGTATTGAAACTCGTTTGTAAACAGAGAGTACATGGGTATACACATGTAACCAAGTCGGTGCTGCGAAGTGGTTAGATTTGCCAAAATGAAACATGACATTGGCACAAAATCATCTACAAGGTATCAAACAATCAAACAAATGTTAAAAATTCCATTGCCATTTGAATTTGTTGTATTCTGAGTCCGTAATGATGAATTTTAATTAAAATCTGGTCCACGTTATAGCTTTTTTAATCCTATTTATAGATTACTTACTGGCTAAAATTCTATATAGGTATCATAATTGGGATTATGTTGAAAAAATTATAATTGAATTTTGACCAGAAGTGCAAAGGGGAGCATTTGTGTCAGCTTTTAAAACCAACGGTTTATGCACAATTTTCGTTGAATCTTTAGCAGGGCTGAAAAATATCAAAAATCCCTTTCAGAGGAATTGCAGTTATATGTAGTGAGTTATACCCGAGTATTATTTGTTTTATAATAATATTTAAAATTTGAGATAAACAATTAAGGTCGTTTAACCCCATTTATTCTTATTCCGCTACTTTGTGTGTCAAGAGTTATCCGCCCCTTTTAGAAACAATGCTTTCAACCGTCAAAATAGGGATTGGCGTTCCAGCTGCAAAGGTCAATGTTTACGTAAATGAAAAAATATTGCTTAATTCACATTCAATGCATAGATTTGAGCAATATTTAGATTTTGGTTTGCCCCGAAATTCAGGTGCATGTACCTTTGTCCTTGAATAAAATACATAGTGAAATTTCTTTTAAAACCATATTGTCAAGGTTAGTTATTACTTGCATACAGTTATTATATCCTTGTATTGACAATTAAGTTTATCCTCTGCACTGACATAATTAATTTAATATATTTTTTGTTCAGGAACTGAAGGTCCTAAAAGTTCAAGGTCACAATCATCATCAGAAGCCAACAGCCATTCTCCTATGCACTTCTTGCACACAAGAGGTCACAGAATAGCTATATGGGAAAGCTTCATATTTCTATGCAGTTTTTGCCAGGAATTACTGCCAACCAATCAGATTTGGAAATGTTTGGTTTCCACCTAACATTAGTGCTGGTATTTCAATTGATAATGGTACTAAATGTAAATGGAGATTTCCCTTATGAGCCAGACAAAAGGCTTATTAATTCAGTTTCAAGAACAGGGATGTATTATAGAGAATCATCACATTGTATGTAATACATGGATGTACTTTGGTTTGGATTATAAAGGAGCTGTTAAGATAAGGGCTTGATTTAGCCCTGAAATCACTCGATTATTTCTCATGTGCTGTCCTTCTATTTCAGATAAAAAGTGGTCGGGATTAAAATATAAAGTATTAGAAGATTCTTAGTAGGTATTTTATTTAAATAGATTTGGTGAAAGATGTTATAATTACGGGTTGAAGAGGTAGGGGTATGGATGAGAGAAAACCTCAAATATCAAGCGAAAATTCACAAAAAATGCATAAGTTTAATACATAAATTTGATGTTTATTATACTTCTGTACCTTTTAATGTCAAACTTGGATAAGAAAAATTAACCTTGATGTTATTATATCAATATAAGCGGCAAAACTCGCAGTCCGGAAACTGAAAAATGGTTATATTTCGTATTTATCAGCCACATATGTAGCTTTCAGGCGCAAAATACGCACAGCGTAGAAATAGACAACTTTCTCGTTTATTTCCTTCCTAACGGTTAATCATTTGATTAGAACACACTCTGAATAGATTGTTACATGATATTAAAAGAAAAATAAGCTCAAAATGCATCGAAGATGCAAAATGCCGAGTTGCAAAACTGGAATGTAAGTATGAATATGCAGACTAACATGAAATGTGTATGGTTTGTAACAACATGTTGTGGTCCTAAATGAAAATTTCTGGATCAAGAAATGGTCTTCTCTTTATTCTATATCAGCGTGGAATATATTTTCAAGGATACAGATTTTCAATCTCATCATACAGAATACTTTATGTCCTAATTTTTCTTGTTTACATGGTACCATTTGTAAAAATGATGCTATTATGTACGAACATTTGCGATGATAAAATCATCGGTACTTGTTGGAAATGGCGAAATGTTGTGAAAATTTTAACCGAAAGTTGTCTATTAGGGTGCAGGAACCTTAAGCAAAAGAAAAATGGTCTGGAAACCATTTTCAATTACCTAAGTCCTGTGACCTTGATCTTTGACCCCTAAATCAAAAGCGGTCATTTTCTATTCACTGGAAACATTTCTGGCAAGTTACATGATTATAGGTGCAATACAGGCTCAAATTCAGTCGGGAAACCATTTTTAATCATCTTAGTCCTGTGACCTTGACCTTAGACCTTTTAACCCCAAAATTGATAGTGGTCATCCTTGATCCATGGGAAACATTTCTGGCAAGCTTCATGATTATAATTGCAATACAGGCTGAAATATGGTCTGGAAACCACTTTCAATCATCGGAGTCCTGTGACCTTGACCTTTGACCTTTTGACCCCAAAATCAATAGGGGTCATTCTTGATTCATGGGAATCATTATTGGCAAGTTTCATGACTTTAGGTGCAATACAGGCTAAAATATGGCCAGGAAACCATTTTCAATCATCAGTCCTGTGACCTTGACCTTTGACCTTTTGACCCCAAAATCAAAAGTGGTCATTTTCTATTCACAGGAAACATTTCTGGCAAGTTACATGAATATAGGTGCAATACAGGCTGAAATATGGTCCGAAAACCAATTTCAATCAACAGTCCTGTGACCTTGACCTTTAACCTTTTGACCCCAAAATCAATAGGCCTCATCCTTGATTCAAGGGAAACATTTCTGGCAAGTTTCATGATTATAGGTGCAATACAGGCTGAAATATGGTCCGGAAACCATTTTCAATCATCTGAGTCCTGTGACCTTGACCTTTGGATCCCAAAATCAATAGGCCTCATCCTTGATTCAAGGGAAACATTTCTGGCAAGTTTCATGATTATAGGTGCAATACAGGCTGAAATATGGTCCGGAAACCATTTTCAATCATCTGAGTCCTGTGACCTTGACCTTTGACCTTTTGACCCCAAAATCAATAGGGCTCATCCTTGACTAATGGTGAGTAAGTGTATGAAGTTTCATTGTTATAGCCTCTTTCGTAGTTGACTTATAGTCCGGAAACCAATTGTTGACGCCCTCCCGCCCGCCCCGCCCAGACGCCCGCCCGCCCGTCTCACATCAAATTAAGAGCCGAGTTTTGCAACTCGGCTAAAAATGGCAATTTTGATTTATTTTACCGCTCTAAATACTGATTCTAAAATCGTCATGCATCCATCCCCTCTTTTTTTCGTTTTTCGCCTGTGGGACATTGTTCCCCCCCCCCCTTCGGTTCAGAACCCCACTTGGCCAGAAAATTTGTTTTATTGATATACACCTTTGGTAAAAGTGGCATTCTGAACCAAGGGGGGGAACAATGTTGTAGAAAAACTTTTCCATTGATTTCTATAGGAAAAACGCTTATTTTGACCCAAAAATCAGTCTTATTTTGAATTATTTATCCAACCTGACAGAAGATTCATATCTGGACCAAGTAACTTCATATTTTTACCGAAAATTTTTCTCAATTTTTGCATTTTGAAATTGCCACTTTTCGGGGCAGATTTTACGCCTTATCTTAACAGCTCCTTTTTACATCATGCCTCCAAGCATGAATTTCAATCATTTCTTCACCGATCAGGAGCATGTTTTACAAAAATACTTAAGAAAAACTTTAGGAATTTTCGTAACTTTCATCATCAAATAAAAGCTTAAAATCTTTTTCGCTTTAGATTATGTTGTCCTTTCTAATAGCATTTGTACATTCTAAATACAAATTCAGAGACAAAACGTCCCAATTTTTAGTTTATAAGAAGCACTTGACAATCAAGAGTTACGAAAATTCCTTAAATTTTTCGAAAGTATTTTTGTAAAACAGGCACCTGTTCTCCAGAGCCCTTACAGCATAAATCATTATAATGTTGAAAGTTCACTTATGATGAACCTTTGTATATGGATGAAGAAGCAGTCATATCTTTGTTGAGAACTGAACTTTCATTAGTTCAAACTGTGCAAGAAATCAAATGGTTTGTGAAATCCTAAGCAAAATGAGAGAGATAAATAGTACAGGTTACAGTAAATTTTAATTAATAAACTGAACAAATCCATTCAATATCCTGTGCAAACCTTGCCAAATTACAATCAAGGGTGAATATGTCCTCTTGGAATCTGAAAATTAAAGTAGAATAATATTATGTCATATAAAACAAGAAAGATAAAGAATTCCTTTACGAACTTATATTGTAACCCCCATGTAGAGTATGGCTTGAATAAGTAAAGCATTAAGATATACAAGTTAACATTATTGGGTAATCAAAGATTACATAGCTTACTGTCGAAGGTTTTTGTCAAAAATCAAATGAATTCCAAGATCCAAAAAGTATTGTCATGAGGAATCTATGTGTGTAATATTAGTCCTATCCCTTAAAGAGGTAAGGATACAGTAATGGGAAAATAGGTCAAGGCCACTAGGTTAAAGGTCAATGTCTTAAATGAAAGACCTTGGTAATAATAAATCTATGCATGGAATATCAAAGCCCCCTCCCTTATAGTTGAAGAGAAATATACCACACTAATTTAAAAAGTAGGTCAAAGGTCAAGATCACTAGTTCAAAGGTCATGGTCACATGATTTTAAATGAAAGTTCTCATCACAAGGTATCTACATGTGAAATATCAAAGTCCTATCCCTTATAGTCCAAGAGATACAGACCAGTTTAAAGTTTTTGAAAAGTAGGTCAAAGTCCAAGGTCACTAGTCCAAAGGTCATGGTCTCAAAAGGTAAAACGTGTGGGATATCAAACCCTATCCCTAATAGTTCAAGAGATACAGCCATTGTTAAAGTTTTTAAAAGTAGGTCAAAGGTCAAGGTAACTTTGTCATGATCTTAAGAAAAGGTCTTGTTGCAAGGTGTCAATATGTGAAAGCCCCATCTTATAGTTCAAGAGATATAACCCAGGTTAAAGTTTTGTCTATATACACAGCCGCCACCAACAAGGATACGGCATTAGATCTCCAGACTCTTTTCCTGACGAGTTAAAAAAGTATAGCAACCCCATGTATTTAACAAAATTTAATAACAATCACCTGGTTATCAAAAGTATTTCCCAAATGGCAGTGTCTTGATTTTAACTTCTGACTTTAAATATCATAAGATTAATCCTCCTGTAATTAGGAGCAAAACATTTGCAAAGTTAAATTACCATCCAAACTTTTCGAAGGTGCAGAGTCATCACTGCATTTTCTATTTTTTGACCTTGACCATTTTTCAACAACATTGAAGTTAGATGTAGACGGTCCACATACAATTAATTATGTTTGATGATCATATTAAGTAGTCTGTGACTCTGAATTAATATCATGTGACTAATAATAAAGTAAATAAGTTGACTTTTGTGTCCTGACCTTGAAAATTGAAAGGCATTAATGTCTTTTTAGCATGCACAATTGAAAAACATCTAGAGTAATCTGTGACTTCTAGAGTTCTAATATTGCCTCAAGTGACCCTGACCTTGAAAATCAGTAGGAAGCTCTTTTTCTCAGGTTACAACGAGCAAATAAAGTCCAAAGTTTGTGCATCTATAATCAGATAAATATACCATCTTCACATGAAATTATGAATCTCTTACAGTAACTGTAAACAAATCAAATGACGTCACGAAAATTTCCCCCACACGAAAATATTGCCGCTGCATTCTTACAATGGGAAAGACATTTTATCGTGAATATTTCCCCCATGCGAAACGTCTTGCTGTTATAATCGCGAAATTTTCCCCCTGCGAAAATATCCACATTTACAGTAATTGAAAATAGCAAATTTTCTGTCTATCTGGAATCCTTACCCTTTGTTGACTTTATTCCAATGAGATATAACAGCATCAGTACAGCAGCTATTTTTGATACTTGATGAAGACTAACTGGAAGAAATCTTTTAAATAACGCACTACCTGAAGCCCTCAAAAAGTTGAAAAAGTCGCTCTCTGGAATGCAAGATATACATACTGTCAGCTATGCAAAGGCACATACAGCTAAACCTGAATAATGCCGACGGTCAAGGGACAATCAGAAATTGACCACTATAGACAGGTGAGCTCTTTTTAGAGGGTCAGTTTTAACAGGAAATAACTTGCACCCTCAAACATGCATGTACCATGTTGCAACATGGTCAGACCAGTGATGATGCATACATGTAACTATCATGTTTCATAGAAATCTAAGAAATCAATGTTAAACATCTTCACATTTAAGATGTAGACATGCACGTTTCGGGTACTTTAAACCCTCGTCAGTGATCCTCAATCTAAACAATGAATGAAATCAATTTAAATTTCTTACTCAATGTTTATAAATGAATCATGTAGCTGTACATTTTATGGATTAAATTCATGAAAAAAGAATTCAAAATCTTTCAATCAAACGAACAAGAATGCATACATGTCATTTCTATGTACACAGATACATGTATATAATTTTCAAGTTTCTCACTTTTGTGACGGAAAGAAATCATTTAGTTAATTGTTTGTGTGTTCTTGTTTGTCAACATTAAATCGGATAGGCTTTCCTCAACTCATACCAAGGTAGACATGATTTTTGCGTGTCCACTTCTTATTGCAAACTGTTTCATTTTCATAAAATAGTCATTCATGTCATTGATTGTACACACGTTTTCTTCATGTTCGTCAGCCTCTGTGTCTGACCCCCACCCTCCTTCAGCGTCACTTTGTTCGTCGTTAGCGACCAGGATGTCACACGTCAGGTTGCCTCCCAGTTCACAGATTCTGTGTTGGTCGTAGGGATCTCAGAGTCAATTGTCGGCAAATCATGATAATCAACAGAAAAATGTCCTTAAATTCATTTTTCCCCAGATCACTTGCAAATTTTCGGGCCTTCTCTTGTAATATAGGACCACTAACATTAATGTTACGAGTTGTAGCGTCTATCAATTGTATTTATAAATAATCCTAAATGTTCGTCCCTATCCTTTGGTGGGGTAAATTCAGATTTGTTTCGTACAATTGATTCATCTCCAATATTTTCAGATCCAAAGTATTCGCGTAAACGTAGGCGTCTGTGAAATTGTTTTATGTCTGATCTATTGTTCCGTTATATTTGACTTAGGTGTTGGTGTAAATTTGAATCCTTTAGATAATAAAGCAATTTCAATATCTTTTAGTTTTCGTTTTGATAAATTAATAATCTTTGGATCAGTATTGTCGTCCGAAATGGATTCCAGAGCTAATGTTGTGGATCGGGAGCCCGATTGTAAAAGCGTCTCCCTAAGGGTTTACCTGTCCCAATAGTGATTTTTTTATCTTTCCCACTATTACATGTAGTACAGACCAGAAAAAATCAAGACATCTCATTTTTTGAAAGATTGAGGAACTGTGAAAAGTATATCAAAACTTTTACCAATGTCTTTAGATTTGCTAGTTTGTTCCTCTTTCCTCTCTGTTTCTCTGTCGATTGTGGTCTGTTCCACTTCTGCTTTCATAATATCAGCATAATGTGCATTCAAGTCCTCTTTCTGGCTGACTGACAAGCCAGGGCAGGATTCTAAAAATGCTGGTATCAAGGCCACTAAAAAGCAAACAAAAACTTGTGTAGAAGAAATGATTAATCATACATAGAAAATCTATGTCCGAGTCCTTCAGTTAGAGTACATTTTACTATAGATTAATTTTGTTGTACAAAATAGAACAAACTAGACTTTTCAAGATTTTCGGAGCTATGAAGTTCTAAGGATACTTTATTTTAGCCAGTATTAAACATGATAAAGCATTTAATTTTGTCAGAGTCACTGCTCTTAGACCATAATATACAACTTTAACAGATTCCTCAAGATAACAATGAAACCTTTTAACATGTTTAAAATTCAGAATGGTCCAGATCTGGAACCTTTTTTTAAATAATATCAAATGTGAGCTATGGTACAAACAGTTTGACAACAATTAAAACAAAAAAATGTAAAAGGACCCAGACATGATTACACTGAGAAGGATGATGAAAAAAAAACACTTTCAATTTAGAGAACTACTATATCTTGTTTCTTTGGTACCAAAAAAATGCTGTATAAATGCCTGTGACATATCTACTGTGGTACCATAACTTCCAATATAAATGTCTGTGACAGATATACTATACCTTATTTCTGTGGTACCATAACATGCCATATGAATGCATGTGGCAGATCTACTATACCTTGTTTCTGTGGTACCATGCCATGCCATATAAATGCCTGAGACAGATCTACTATACCTTGTTTCTGTGGTACCATACCATGCTATATAAATGCCGGTGACAGATACACTATACCTTATTTCTGTGGTACCATACCATGCCATATAAATGCCGGTGACAGATACACTATACCTTATTTCTGTGGTACCATAACATGCCATATAAATGCCTGTGACAGATACACTATACCTTGTTTCTGTGGTACCATACCATGCCATATAAATGCCAGTGACAGATACACTATACCTTGTTTCTGTGGTACCATACCATGCCATATAAATGCCGGTGACAGATACACTATACCTTATTTCTGTGGTACCATTACATGCTATATAAATGCCTGTGACAGATACACTTTACCTTGTTTCTGTGGTACCATAACATGCCATATAAATGCCTGTGTCAGATAAACTATACCTTGTTTCTGTGTTACCATACCATGCCATATAAATGCCGGTGACAGAATTACACTATACCTTATTTCTGTGGTACCATAACATGCCATATAAATGCCTGTGACAGATACACTATACCTTGTTTCTGTGGTACCATACCATGCCATATAAATGCCTGTGACAGATACACTATACCTTATTTCTGTGGTACCATACCATTGCCATATAAATGCCTGTGACATATCTACTATGCCTTATTTCTGTGGTACCATGCCATGCCATATAAATGACTGAGACAGATCTACTATACCTTGTTTCTGTGGTACCATAACATGCTGTATATATGCTAGAGCTGCAACGATTCGACGTGGTGCACCGAGAATCGCGATTCTTAGCTCTGACTCGAATCGCGAGTCGTTGTGGTCAGAAACGATTCGAGTCAAATAGTCTAAATAATGAAGAAAAAACGTTCTTATTTCAACTTTAAAGATTCACTAATCGCAAGATTCCCAATAAGAATGATTTGAGGTGGTGATTTAGAATAAATAGTTAACCTTTTAAGTGATTTTTACCAAGCAATTCGTACAGAAAATACAGGATCAGAGGAAATTCGAACCGGCATTTTTTGCCGCATTTCGACGAGTGCTACCCCAAATTGAAATGCCTCTTTTAAATAATTTAACTAGTATGCACTTCTTTGTATGATCTGGTTAATTATCATGTATTTTTTTGCACACAGTATTGATCTTATATCCCCAGAACTCCAGAGGGCTGTTCTGTGGAAGGGGGGGGGGGGTTGTCTTTGAATAATATTTCCACGAAGTAAATAAACATATACAAATGATGTGTATCTTACAGTACCTTCACTTGAACATTATTTTTTCATTGAGATTAGATTTTCAGTTGAATTTTCAAATAAATGGAAAAAAATAAAATATCCAGGGAAAATTATAGCGTAAATAACTCGAACCGAAAAGAATCGAATCGAGACATAAAAATCGAACCGAATCGAGAAGTTCCCAACTCGTTGCAGCTCTAATAAATGCCTGTGACAGATCTACTATACCTTGTTTCTGTGGTGGTCCATAACATGCCATATAAATGCCTGTGACAGATCTACTATACCTTGTTTCTGTGGTACCATAACATGCCATATAAATGTCTGTGACAGATCTACTATACCTTGTTTCTGTGGTACCATGCCAATATGTCATATAAATGCCTGTGACATATCTACTATACCTTGTTTCTGTGGTACCATAACATGCCATATAAATGTCTGTGACAGATCTACTATACCTTGTTTCTGTGGTACCATGCCAATATGTCATATAAATGCCTGTGACATATCTACTATACCTTGTTTCTGTGGTACCATAACATGCCATATAAATGCCTGAGACAGATCTACTATACCTTGTTTCTGTGGTACCATACCATGCCATATAAATGCCTGTGACAGATCTACTATACCTTATTTCTGTGGTACCATACCATGTCATATAAATGCCTGTGACAGATCTACTATACCTTATTTCTGTGGTACCATACCATGTCATATAAATGCCTGTGACAGATCTACTATACCTTGTTTCTGTGGTACCATACCATGTCATATAAATGCCTGTGACAGATCTACTATACCTTGTTTCTGTTGTACCATACAATGTCATATAAATGCCTGTGACAGATCTACTATACCTTATTTCTGTGGTACCATACCATGTCATATAAATGCCTGTGACAGATCTACTATACCTTGTTTCTGTGGTACCATACCATGTCATATAAATGCCTGTGACAGATCTACTATACCTTGTTTCTGTTGTACCATACAATGTCATATAAATGCCTGTGACAGATCTACTATACCTTATTTCTGTGGTACCATGCCATGTCATATAAATGCCTGTGACATATCTACTATACCTTGTTTCTGTGGTACCATGCCATGTCATATAAATGCCTGTGACATATCTACTATACCTTGTTTCTGTGGTACCATGCCATGTCATATAAAGGCCTGTGACAGATACACTATACCTTGTTTCTGTGGTACCATACCATGCCATATAAATGCCTGTGACATATCTACTATACCTTGTTTCTGTGGTACCATACCATGCCATATAAATGCCTGTGACATATCTACTTTACCTTGTTTCTGTGGTACCATACCATGCCATATAAATGCCTGTGACAGATCTACTATACCTTGTTTCTGCCATGTCATATAAATGCCTGTGACATATCTACTATACCTTGTTTCTGTGGTACCATACCATGCCATATAAATGCCTGTGACATATCTACTATACCTTGTTTCTGTGGTACCATACCATGCCATATAAATGCCTGTGACATATCTACTATACCTTGTTTCTGTGGTACCATGCCATGCCATATAAATGCCTGTGACATATCTACTATACCTTGTTTCTGTGGTACCATAATGTGCTGTATGAATGCCTGGGCCAGATCTACATACTCTGGGTCAGAGAAGTTATTACTGTTCCTGAGCCACACACTGACCAAGGCCTGACACTGGGCATAGTCTTCAACACGGGCATGTAGGAGTAAACTGTTAATGAGAAACAAGAAATTACACTTGGGAACAAGTCACAGAGATGGGTGCATGATCAGTAATTTGAGGGAGTTCATTTGAGATGGACATTCTTTCATTCAAGACTTATGAACTCTCAAACTTCCCTGCAGTGAGATTAACATTATTAATATAATCTTACACCAGTTGTAAGGTAGATTGGCTAATTCTCAACCTGAGTGTACAAAATTTGGCAAGTCAATATTAATGACAACGATTAATGCCCTGCTTCAGTCATGGACAAGAAAATTTTTGAACACAAAGAAATGTTTTAATCTTTACATTTCGGTTACAGCCTAACCCTGTAATCGTTTTGGAAAATTAATGGGAGATGAATTGATTTTGACCTATATTTTGACGCTACCATAGATTTGTTTAGGAAATGAAACATTATGAACGGCTAGCTTATTAGAACAATTTGCTGTAAACATTTGCGGCAAACTTGTGGCAAGCATATGCCATAGAGCTTTTATTTTGGTAAGGGGGCCTTCTTTGATTATTTTTCTCCAAACTAGGAAAGACAACTCAAAGTATTAATACTTTGAGTTGTCTCTCCTAGTTGGGAGAAAAATAATCAAAGAGGGCAGGCAGGCGGGCTAGAGATGGTGAATTTTCCAACCATCAAGTAAAATTTTGCTTTTCGATGCTTTGGTAAGCCTTCATCATGGACTAGTTTGCAAACTTTTGTACTCTTCGATTGAGGTTTTGCAATAAGGGGATGACCATTTGAGGGGTGGGGGAGGGCTGGCAGTTTTTGGAAATAAATATTCTGACCCAGAAAATGTTGAAAAAAAATAATCTGACCCGTCGTCATCTTTTTGCAGAAATAAATATTCTGGCCCACATGTGCTCAAAATCCAAACATGTTTTCGGCTTGCTTTACCTGCCATTTGAAACAAATTTCAGCTGGCTTCGCTAGCAACAAGACAAAAATTTCTAGGATCGCTTCGCTCGCCTTACATCCAGAAATTTTGAGCTCGCTCTACTTGCCTTTCCACAAAATTTCTTATCAAGTATTATTTAGACATTTACACAGTATTATAATTGCAAGTATAAACAAAAATACACTTTTATTTTAACAAATATGATAAGTTTCAAGTCTAATAGTTTTTTTCCCTTGTAAGGATTGAAAACAATTATTCTGACCTTGAGTTAAAATTTACTGGAAAATAAATAATCCGGCCCATTCTGCCTTGAAAATAAATAATCTGACCCGAAAAAAATGCCTCAGGATCAAATGGTTGTCCCTTAACCTCACAGAGTAGTGTTAGATTATATTGTTTATAAATATGAAAAAGAATTTCATGACACCAAACAATTTTCAACAAATGGAAACAAATTTAGCTTTGCCCTAGCTAAGCTAAACCATATATGGATCTTTTCATGAAAAAGAATAACTTCACAACAAAGTGACACTGATTTTAAAATAAAACATGTTTTCCTCTAAACCAATTACGTTTAAATCTGCAGTTAAAATAATATTGCATACCAAAGTTGTATTATAGTTAAAAATAATATTGCATACCAAAGTTGTATTATAGTTTGTGGGCAGCATTCGATACCTCCATATACTGTCAGTACAAAAGGTAAGACCTGCTGCCAAGTGTCGAGCTCTGCATGAGCCTGGATTGCTATCACGCACAACTTCTCCACAACCTCTGATGAGCTATATAAATAAAGGAATATATTAAGTACAAACAAGACAATACAGAAAGCTCTTTGTGTAAGCTCTATATGAAAGCATGATTTTTAGTTACTTTTAATTCAAAAGTTATGGAAAACCCTTTTAAAAGTTCAAAGTCAAGGTCATTAATTTTAGTCATGTATGAATATCTATTATACGACTTGATTACTAGTATATTAAAAAGAATGCAAAATCATATGAAATCTTAAAATCTCAAACTACCACTTATTTGTTTAGATTTTTTTTCTATATGACAGAAATGAAAACACTGTTCTGGTTTGACTAATATATATAGGATCTCAAATGAATTTTCATTTCATACGATGTGTTATGAAACGAGTTGTGTAACTTTTATATAAAATGCACAACGAGTTTCATAATACATCGTATGAAATGGAAATTCATCAGAGATTCTTTTTATCACAGGATACTGCCTGAATATGTATACAGTCAAACCTGTCTTAAAGTGACCCTCTTTATAGCGACTTCATGCTTTATGTGACCTTTTTATTCCTCCCCAGCAATTTTCCTATCAAATAAACCTGTATATAGCGACAACCTGTCTAACGCGACGATGACCGTGATTTTTCTGTCCCGCACCCAATTCCAAACCTGTATATTACGACTTTAAGTGTTGTAAAGGATCCAAACAACATGATAATTTACATTAAACCTCTTCATCAGTGTCTTTCATAATGTTATTTTACATGTGCAATACGATTCATCAACAAATAAAAGAATTGATATATGCAGTGATTCATTTCATGGTATTGCTCTTATACTACGAAAATTTTGTTGGTCAAAGTCAGATCAGCTTGAACCTGTATTCAGTGACCACCTGTCTTATGTGACCTATTTTCTGTCGGCCCTTGCAAAGTCACATAAGACAGGTTTGACTGTATTTCTAACATGAAATCAACGTTTCTGAGAATTAGAGGCGAACAGCGCTGAGACCTACAGGTCGTCTGCTACGCCATTAGAAGTAGCTCCCTGTCGTTTAGATATATTCTGTGCGCAAGAAAAATAATATTTCAAATTTGTTTAGTATTTTAATGCAATAATTAATTCTATAACAATTTTAATCACTGATATTGAATCCGCGTATGATTAACAATTGACCGATATTTGAAAGGTCACACTTGTCAAAGTTAATGTGATTAGGTTCCAAACTTGACCAATCGCATTCAAGCAGAGCGATATGTAACGTGTTATCATATCATATATTTATGAAATGGCTTTATGAAACTGCATAACGGGTGTATCGTGTGATAAATTTATATATAGATGTAATGCATGTATTACACATCATCACTTGACAAAAATCTTGCATGGATTGAGTTTTCAATACCTGGATGCATGTCTTATACATGCACTTGGTCCAAAGTACTTAAGGTAGTCGACCCATACTAAAGAATGGATAGTGAGCATGTACCTTTTCAATCACTGTGATTACAATTTGTTACATCAATGATTGACACCGATGTAACAAAAATTGACAGCTGTGTGAGTAGGGGATTCCCAAAAAAGTGGCATCGAAAATAAAATTTAATTCTTCAGGAAAACATCATTTATGTATATATTTTAAATAGGGCTTTCCGAGATCGTCATTTTGAGATTTATTTCAATAAAATCGGACTTCAAACAAAAAAGTTATTAGCAAAAAGAACTTTGATGACCAAAAAAAATTAATTGTGTGTAACATTTCTAACAATTACATTGGAGTATAATGTCATGATTGTAGCCTTGTTTGGTATCAAATGAATTAGAATGAAGTCCTGCAGATGAAAATGAAAAGTAAATGCAAAAAATGTTGGAATTAACAATTTGTATTTTACAGCTGAGTTTGTCGGTACATCAAAGGTTTACAAATCGTTGCTGGAATATCAGTATACCATTAGCATATCATTACTCGTCGGCAAAAAGCGTAATTTTGAGCAGAAGTAGGCAGTTATGGGTTTATAGCTTAATGCAAGCTAGGTTAGATGGAGAATTCCTTGGTGTAAGTTTTAAGAAAACATAGGGTATTATACAAGATTACATAGCTCGCCATAGCAGGTTTTTGTCAAAAATCAAATAACTTCTAAAATACAAAAAATATTGTCATGAAGTGTCTATGCATCCTAGTCCTACCCACTAGAGAGCTAAAGATACAGCCAAAGTATGAGTAATTAAAAAGTAGGTTAAAGGTTATTAAGGTCACTTCATTAATGGTCTCATTGTCTCTAATAAAATGTCAATGGTAATATGCATGAAATAAAAATTCCTTTCCCTTATAGTTGAAAGGATGAAGACCAAACAAATATTTCAATAGTTGGTCAAAGTCCAAGATCAAGGTCACTATGTCAAAGAATATGGTCTCAAGTGAATTAAGGTCTCAACACAATGTTTCTACATGTGAAAAATCAAACTCAAGGAATTGTGGTCCCCCACTTTTGGGTGTTTGTTTGTCACTGAAGAAATGCTTACAGAACACTCCCTACTGGTACCGGCCCTACTTATTCTTAAATTTTCATAATATATCTCATGTATTATCAAAATTCTAAATATCAAAAATTTAAACTCCGACAAAAGGTCAAAAGGTCCAAACCTTTGTCACCAAGGGAAAGGGCTTGTGACAAGGGATGCACATGTCTAATATGAAAATCCTATTATTTACCATCCAAAAGATCCTTCTTTCTCCCTCTTCTGGCATATTTACCTATGAATAACTCTAAATAGCAACATTCAGAGCATTCATAAGAAATTACAATACAAAATGCAAGAAAAGATGTATAGAATGCAATAAATTATTGATACATGATGTTTCATAGTTTGTAAATGTTTTTGCATTGAGATCATGAGATGTCAGCACAATGAAATCATTTGAAAATTGGTTTTGCACAAAATGTTGCAGTTCAGTAAAAATGTAGCAAAATGGGTTTGCGCACAATCTCCCTCTATTTCAAGTGCCAAGGAGGGAGATCTCCCTCTTTTTAAGATTTTAAAGTTGAAAGGTATGACAGCAGGGATCGATCTGGGCCGTGCCTTTGAGGCTATTTTCTTTAAATTGGCGCAAAGTAAATTTTTCATGGGGTCAATTTGGCATATAAAAGTATTAATTGACACACATTGTATCGTAAGGAGGGTAACTTTTTAATAAAAATAGCAATCCAAGGAATGCTTGTGTCGCCTGCGGAGCGGCCTATTCTAGGAGGTAAATCACATGGTTCAAAATTACTGGTATCACTATAAAAGTCTTGTCTAATAAAATTCATATGTGAAATATCAGACCTCTTACCGTATTTACCAATTAAAAGATATGGTCAATCTCAAATTTTCAGAAAATAGTGTCAATCAACTAGGTCAAGGTCACTACCTAAATACTTTGGTAACAGAACAAAGGTCACATCATAAGAAATATATGTGTGAAGTATTAAAGCCTTATATCACTTAGCAATCAAAAGATATACGCAATCCTTAGAAAAAAGGTCAAATATGTAGGTCAAGGTCACTAGGTAAAAAATTATGGTATGTTTAAAAAAGTCTTGTCACAAAGAATACACATGTGAAATATCAAAGACCTATCACTAACCTATCAAAAGATAAAGCAAATCCCAACTTTATTGAAAAATAAGTCAAATATCTATGTCAAGGTCACAAGGTCAAAAATCATGGTATGTGCAGAAAGGTCTTGTTACAAGGAATACACAAGTGAAATTTCAAAGCCTTATCCCTTACCAATCAAAAGATATATACAATCTTAATTTTTTGTTAAAGTAGGTAAAATATATAGGTCAAGGTCACTAGGTCAAAATTATGGTATGTGTAGACAGGTCTTGTTACAATCAATACACATGTGAAATATCAAAGCCCTATCACTAATCATTCAAAAGATATAGCAAATTTTAACATTTTTTGAAAAGTAGGTCAAATATCTAGGTCAAGGTCACAAGGTCAAGGTCACAAGGTCAAAAATTATGGTATGTTTACAAAGGTCTAGTCACAAGGAATACATGTGTGAAATATCAAAGCCCTATCCCTTACCAATCAAAAGATATAAGCAATCTTATTATTTTTGAAAAGTAGGTCAAATATGTAGGTCAAGGTCACTAGGTCAAAAATTATGGTATGTGTAGAAAGGTCTTGTCACAAGGAATACACATGTGAAATATCAAAGCCCTATCACTTACCATTCAAAAGTTATGGGCTGTGACACCCAAAGTGTGACAGACAGACAGACGGACTGACGGACGGACGGACGGACGGACAGACGGACAACGGACAAAGTGATCCCTAAGTGTCGCTATGCTTCGCAGGCGACACAAAAAGAACATTATTTCTCGTAAATCGTAAAGCGAAAAACGTAAACAAACCAAAGGCATTTAATGCGGGTCCTGCGAGTGCTTGAATGATAGCTCTTTCTTTCAAGTGTGATTATAAGATTATAACATAGACACACTCGAAAAAAACGAAACTAGATGTCTGCTAAAAAAAAGCCCTGAACATTGTGATCAGCCTAACTAAACATCATGATCAATGAACCTGATATGAAGAACTTCCACTTTTCCGAGGTGACTGAAATTTGGAGGAAATCAAAAACAGAGTATTACATGATGACTTAATTGGATGCCCAGACTAGTATCTTAATACAGTTTACTGTTCATTCATGATTCATTGACTCATTTTTATTCATTGTGACTCTAAGTCATGGTTTTTTTTGTATGAATTGAACATCATTTTGTTAAATAAAATAAATTTTGAGTCTAGTACTTTACTCATTTTAAAACATTTTTATTCATTTTTTTCTGTTTCATGAATTACAAAATTAGAGAACATTTGCATATCCAAATTAGGCAAAAAATCTCCTTGAAAATGGTAAACCCCGTAGTTTATCAAAAGGCTTTGCCCTCCTGAACCCCCCACTAGGGCGTTGCCCTGGACCCTATGGGGGCCTTTTAAATCCTGGCCCATGTTTTAAGAACTTGACAGGCCATTGGCCCATAATGTCCTTTTTCAAGATTTATCCCTGTGACAGAAAGGTCTTGTCACAAGGAATACATGTAAACATATGAAATATGCAGCCCACTAACCATAGACCCTTTCACATTATCTGCGGTACTGAATTTGAAGGCCAGTTCCGGGGGACAAACAATACATGTAGATTGCGCATGTACCAGTGACGTAATTCGATTGTTCCAAGATGTTTTCCGCGGAACAAACGAAACATGATTCCGCGCTAAACGTCCTAGAACAATCAAATGATGTCACTGGTGCATGCGCAATCTATTCGTTGTCCCCCGGAACTGGCATTCAAATTTAGTACCGCAGATAATGTGAAAGGGTCTATTAGGGCTGAGTATCGTGGGTCAATATATATTGCAATATTTTTAAAACATCAAGAGTTATTATGGTTATTTTTTTTCCTACCTCAATTTGCCTTCCAAATTTTTTTTTTTAAATCTAAAAATGTCTTCATCATGATATAATTAAGGATGGACACATGCAAACAAATTTGACAGTCCTTCTATAACATACGAAGTCAATCGATCATACATGTACATGCATGAATATCCGGTTGAAAAAAATTATATTAATTAACATGATTAATCCAGTTATTTTAAGCTATCAATGTGATAATTCTGCTGAGACATCGGCCGACACTCACGGACAGACAGTGTAAAAAATCACTAGGAAACTTAAAATGACACCACGATGTTGTATGTTTAAACAATCATAACTCGATATATATACACGATATACTATAAACACAATATACATGATATAGCCTAAGAATCAAGCTAACATGATAAAGTCTTTCTTGCAAATTAGTATACCTATGCGCATTGTGTTGATGAACATTTCTCAGGGTCGAAGAAACGTTATTTTACCTATTTCTTGAAATTTATTTTGCTGTGTTAAGCATAGAACAGTCACTTCGTCATGTTTAAAGGTGGCTTTAGGTCAGAAAATTGCAAATCTGATTGACCGCTTTTGCCCATAATTTTCAAAGAAACAACATAAAAATATGAAGAAAAAATAATATCGTCAAAAACCGGTTTTTGAAAACAAATACAGTGGTCATATTGCGAAGCCTCGTATCGCGATATACCGGTACCGCGATAAAACCGCTCAGCCTTACTAACCATTCAAAAGTTATAGTCAGGGTATTTCACCAAAGGGGAAGAGTGTATCAGGCTTTCATGATTTTCATTAGAAATTAGAATTGCAGAAAATGATAGCAATTACTTCTAAGGGTGAAACGTTTACCAAATTTCCTAAACGTGTACACGGAAGGCTGTAAACGAAACGTAAACGTTTAAACGCGTCTTTGTATTTCTGATGTGAAAACTGATATCCACTAGTATTCATTTGTAGACATGGTCATATATTGACATAAATACGACTTAGTTACGCTTGACTAGATCAAATTCGCAACTTTAATACAACATGCTGATGTTTCGTACAGCAATAAAACTTTCAAAGATTCAAAAATCAAGCTGTTATTTTCAAATGTGTTTGAATAATTCCCACAATTCAAAAGTGCAAGTAATAAAGTTACAAAACCAGTAACTCGTGGAAGGTTGGACACCGAACCATCAAGAAAAGGCATGGGCAGAGAAATAGACGAAGAAATAGATGGCAATGACGGAGAAAAGAGACGATTGCGGCGGTGTCAATTTTGAGATATCGGCTCTTTCTATAACAGGATTAGATTGATTCTCAAACAGAATTTCTTCCCGTTTTAAGCGTTTGTTTAAAGTTTGTCCAGTGTGTTTGAATCAAGGATGCATACATAACTCGACAGCACATACATGTACATTTCGTACATACGTTAATTGAAGAATCAATTGACTGACTTCGCGACTTCAGGAAATCAATACAAGTATTGAGTTTTAGCGTAATATTAACGATATTAAAGAATATCTTTTTATTGTATGTACAGTGGCCCGTGTACACGTTTAGAAATTATGTAAACCTTTACAGTCAAAAAACGAAACGGCTCCGTGTACACGTGTAAACGTTTCACCCTTAATTACTTCTTGTGTAATTTCATACTCATGCTGTACGATCAGATTATGGACACTAACTGTAACTTTGCTGCAGATATACCACTTTCACATACTTCTAAGCATTTCTCAAAATCTTTAAACAGTAAACTGTCTGTAGCTGTATCAACAAAACGATCTAGATCATTAGGATTAGAAAAAGAACGGTCTAATTTTTGGTCCGACTTTGATTCAAGTTCTTTAGCCGCCATCTTCTTGTCATGTGACCATATGAATTATTTACCGGGCTTAACTAAAAAATGCCTATGTGGCAGCTTAGTCACAAGATTTTTCTTTTTGATATCTATTAATGGTTCTATGTTGTGTGGACATTAAAAAATTTGGAATTCAATCAAATTTTGCGTGTTGAAGCAAAGCTTGTATATTCCCATACCGCGGGGGGGGGGGGGGGGGGGGGGGGGGGGGGGAGAGGGGGTTGCACATACAACTTTGATGGGAATCACTTGCGAGGCCCGAAGGGCCGAGTGGGGGGGGTTATTGGTGGAGGTTCGGGGGGCTTCCCCCGTGAAAATTTTGAAAAAATTATGCAGTATATAATTCAAAAAAATTTCGACGTTTTCTGATGCTGCCGGTATTGTTTTTGCACGGCATGCAGAATATCAACACTTTCAGGATTTTCTAAGGAAAGGTCGGATCAAGAAATGTTTCAAAGGGGCAGGGAGATCAGCCCATGGGGGTTGACTAGCCGTAAATACAGAATTGCTTATTTTTTCCTACCTTTTAGTAATTTTAAAAGCTAGAAAAAAATTAGCAATTTTCAGCAAATTCCATGCGGGGCCTGACCCCCCCCCCCCCCCCCCCTAACCATCATTCTAGATCCGCGCTTGTTTGTTAATTTGTGTAAGGTGAAGAAAATAAGTAAATGATCAATTTCATTGTCAAACAAGAGCTCACGGGTGCCCCATGCTCTGCATCGCCCAAATGGAAAGGTACAATTATTGGCAATTCGACTTCGTTGCATGGGCACTGCCACGTGGCCCCCTCCCGGCCCTCCCCCGGCTGAATCCGCCACTGCCGTTTATCAATTTGATACTCAGTTTGCAACCGTAAAATCAGCATTTACCGTCCGCAAACATAACGTCAGTTTCTATAGTTATTCCCATTCTAATGCAATCTATATTTTTGTGAATATAAGGCGAAATGTGACGTTAGCAACGTCAAACCTAGTGTGTATAGATTGCATTAGAATGGGAATAACTAGATACTGACGTTATGTTTGCGGACGATAAATGCTGATTTTACGGTGCAAACATCCGTTTTTCTAACTCAGCTAACGCGTCGCCAGAAAAAAGACTCGGTTTGCGACCGTAAAATCAGCATTTACCGTCCTCAAACATAACGTCAGAATCTAGTTATTCCATAAATATACATACAAGGTTTATTAGTTTTATCAATTCACGAAATGTGTTAAACATGTTCCGGTAAAGCGAAAAAGAAAATATGGAGGGGTTCTCTCCCCCAAAAAATGGGTTGTTGTTTTACTTGACAACTACACCTTGGTTTATGTCCAGGCTTTTCATCGCTGAGTGCTTGAGTTTAAATGAACGTATGGAACGATAAAAATATGTACAAAAGTGCCAACATTAACAGCTTTAAACTTAAAATTGGATTTCGTATAAAAAGGACTCCTCCTAGGTGATTCCTATATAATTTTCTTTGCAAAAGAACTGATGATGAATATGTTTTCAATGCAATTTCGAGATACATGTACTTCATATACCGTGGCAGAGTTCGTATCTATATTTCGCATGTACTAAAATCTTGACTGAAATGTGTTGAATCCGAAAAGAACGTCAGTGGATCATATATGATTTTTCAGCAATGCTGCATATATATAACTTTTTAATTTTGATCTTGAGTTTACTAAAAGTGTAATGGAAGAATGGAATGGTAGGACATATATAAGAACGGAATACTCAGTCCAACATCCCTCTCAGAAATCCGCAGAGCTCTGTGTTCTGGATTAATGCAAAAACACTGTACACCAGACATGCCTGCTTTGAATATCACATCCTAATCTGTGGTACATTAAGCCAAAATTATTCATTAAAATAATTTTTTACAATGTTTATTAATGTTTATGTTTAAGGTTAACATGAGAAATTAAAAAAAAAAGCCTACGCTAACGCAGCAAGATACGCCCGTTGGGATTAATTTTTCATTAGTTTAAGATTCACTTGAGAAAATCTCACTTCCATAACTGTGTTATGACAAATAGTTTATCATGAAATTCGATTATTGGCGTCCCTCCTATATTCTTATCATGAATTACAAATATCATGAAAAACCACAAAATGACCTTGACCATTGACCTTAAATTGAAACTCAATAGGCTCCTTTGTCTCATTATACTTATCCACATGGGAAATTTCAAAGTTCCTGGCTCAACTGGTTTGGGCACTATCTTGTTTACAAGGTAAAAGTAGGCATTTATTGACCCCCTAATGATTCTCCTAAACGCATAATTTCTCAATTTTCTGACGAAAGATTTAAAAACCTGTTACATATGTGAAAGAATATACCTTTTTCATGAAGTGTATGAAATTTCAAAACAATTTGACCAAAAATAGATTTTTAATGAATTTTCAAATTATTTTCACCCCAAAATCTATTTTTAGTCCCAAAATGACATTAACCTTTGACCTATGACCTTGAAAATCAATAGGGTTCTTTGTCTCATTATACTCAATTTACATTTTAAATTTGAAGTTTCTAGCTCAACTGGTTTGAGCTCTATCTTGTTTACAAGATACATGTAAGCATTTATCATGTACATGTATATTGACCCCCTCCTTTTCCCTACACATAATTTCTCAATTGTCTGACATAAGATATAAAAACCCGTAACATATGTGAAAGAATATACTTTCTTCTCGAAGCAAATCAAATTTCAAATCATTTTGACCAAAATAGATTTTTAATGAATTATTAAAATATTTTCACAAAAAAATCTATTTTTAGCCCCAAAATGACCTTGACCTCTGACCTTGAAAATCAATAGTGTTCTTCTCCTCATTCTGAATCCACATGGTAAATTTGAAGTTGCTACCTATACTGGTTTGGGCTCTATCTTGTTTACACGGGTCGGACGGACGGACGGATGGACGGACAGACGGACAGACAGACATCGCTGTACCATAATACGTCCCGTCTTAAGACGAGCGTATAAAAATATCCATCAAGCTCAAGACCAGTGATGCTGAAAAGTGCCAGTCCGAAGGATTTGACCGGCGAAATTTCATTCGGACCAGTTAGCAAAGAGTTTAAAGTGTTGCTACACAATTCTTTATTCGGAATGACATCATTTTTAAAATGACTGGCAAGCCTAAAATATTTTCAGCATCTCTGCAAGACACCAACAAAAATTGCTTCTGCGTACAAACATGATGTCAAAGTCCATAAAAAAAGGGGCTATTGACATATTACAAAAGTAAATACTTGGTATCCTTCCTAACCAATCATATTTCGAGTATTTGGCGGAGTCCGAAAATAAAATCACTAAAAGCATTTCATTGCCCATCAGGCATATATTCCGAAACCGTGAAAACGTTTGTATTACAAAATAGGCAATATCGCAAACAAAAATTTCATTACTTTCTAATAAATATGTAACATTTACTTTTTTTGCAGGAACAATAAGGAACACGTCATACGCTACTGTCATAAAGTTATATTGATGTTCTCTAAAAGGTCTTCATCCGACCATATATATCCTTAATAGGTGTTATTAAAACACGTATATACTAGTATTTACTTTTATAAGACTCGATCTTTTACATCATACGTGACGAAAACGTTGAAACTTTGCGTCATAATGAAATGAGTGTTCTTTAAAATGTCTACACGAGAAAAAACACCTCATATTGAAATATTAAGTACAGGTCCACGTAAGGATCAGGCAGTTGAAAAACCTCAACATTTTTGCAGAACTGTTTTCTCTTGAAATGTGTTCAGATCAGCATCCATATGAATGTTCTGAAGGAATTTTCCTCATACTTGGATGGCGAAGAAAGTTACTAAAGGTAGCAAATTTGGTTGAATTATATAGAGAAAATTGTCCCGCCATTTCTTTCCTTCATAATCCTTTGTGAATTATGAGGTGAATATCTCGCTTCACAATCGCTACCTTGAGAAATGAATACCATATGACATATTTGTTTCAAAACAGAACTAAAAAGTATTATGTATCACCCCTGCCCGATTCTTACGTGGACCTATACGTAAAAGTTAAATGCTTTAATCAAATTAACTTAAAAGATCAAGAATGGGCGGGGTTACAGTCTCAACCTACATTGTTTGATAGTTATACTAGTATATATACATGTATCTTCTTGATTTCTTTCTTTTTATAGAACCACGTAAGACCATCGATCTGTATTTACTAACGTTGTATATATATAGAAACGGCTGTTACATTTTCCTGATATGCCGATTAGGGATAATATAATAAGAACCTTGTTCTTTGTATAACTGTTGAAAAAGGGAACATGAGATAATAAACCTTAATTGTTACGTTCCCGCGATAATTTTGACGCATAAAGTTCGCATATTTCTATAACATCGGTTAAGTACCCGAAACTTGCATGTCTGGTCCATGCTGCAAATTCATCTGGTTTTAAATGATGCTATCGAATTTAAAGACGTTTAAAATTTGAACTACTTGGTGAGTGTCACTGCTGGTGGACCAGGAGTCCCCGAGGGCACATGTAGCCAAGTTTGATCAACTTCGGTTGATCGTCTGTCTCTTCAACGCATTTGAAATTTTCTGTTACAAAATTTCTTGAAATTTCTAATACGTGGGTCCTGTAGCAACATATCCCACCCATTCTGCTACATCTTTCGGTACATTTTTGGACATGATAATTTCACACTTTTTGGCCATATTACATTATTTAGACTGAGGATCGCTGACGAGGATTAAGTACCCGAAACGTGCATGTCTGGTCCATGCTGTAAATTTATCTGGTCTTAAATGATGCTATTGAATTTAAAGACGTTTAACATAGTTTCAGAAGAGTTGCGAACACAAGAATGCTTTAAGGTTCATGGTTACACCCTTTCCAAAACACCCCAAAACAATATTAAACATCCCAGGTTAAGTTTTATTGATTTTATTGGTAGAGAACAATGTAATGTATAGTATTTTGATTAAAAAAGTATATGTCATCGAGCTTCCAATTGATTTATGGCCTTCCAAAGAAGTACATGTCCAATTTTTCTTTAATTTTCCCCAGATTTGCATCATATCATCAATAGACCCCTGTTATTTTAAACCTGATGCATGAATGTATATGGTCATTCTTTTAATAACGAAAGAAGGTCTGAAACAAATAAAAAATAGAAAATACATCAATGCCGGTAACTCAAATTCTATGAAATAGTAAATATTATACCATTTTAGGCTCTATTCTTGACGTCATTATTTTTAGAGTCCAACCAGTAAATGGCGGGTTTAAGTACTTTGTTAACATGCCAATGAGCGGAAAATTTGCTATCTTAATCTAAGTTAACATATCTTTCAACAATAAAAATAAATGTTGCAATCATCGAACAAAATTTTAAGTTTGATACAAAATTATGATTTTACCCCCCCTCCAGGTTTTGTCACAAAATGCTGGCAAGATATCCCCTCCGTGCTCTATTTGGATTTATATCTCCTGAACCTTTCGTCTAAATTACTCCATTTATCATCCATATATCAATTGGAAATAGAACTGATCAAAATGTAAATTCTGTAACCCATTTTATAATATTTACCCATTATATCAGTAATATTAACGCCTGCAACAGTTTTAAGCAAATGACGTCACGTAATGCATTTGGCCATTTGAACGTCAAATCAAGTTGATAAAGAAATAAAAACGGTCCAGAATAAAATGGGGCTATGAAAACAAGATGTATATCTTATGAATAGAATTATAAATAAATAGAATGTATTCAGATAAAAGAATACACAAAGAAAATTACTAATATATATAATATACAGGCTTAGTACATGTATGTTGCTATCCATTGGTTTTGGATGAGGAGAAAAGCCGGGAAGGGCTAAAATCGGCCTTGTGACAGAATATCATTTTGAAATAGTTTTTTTTTAATTTCTATATTTATGAAAAATCATATTTATTTCCGCATGACATTTGTTTTCTTCTAAGAAAGGGTAAACAATAGCACGAACAACGTCGTTTTGAACCAGGACGTCGCCTTATAATTGCTCGGCGTTTTGAAACCTACTTGTAAGAATCTGTGTTTCAAAACAGAAAACATTTACAAGAATTTTTAAAAATATTTTTAACCAAAAAAAAAAATCCATATAATGTAAAATGCAACTAACTGACTTATAACAGTAAAACAGTGCTGCAACTGAGTTCTATCTTCGATTAATATTATAAACGTTCCATACCCCCCCCCCCCCACCTCCTCCTTTTTTTTTATTACTGGTCTACGTGCGCATATTTCATTATAGGCGTTTATTAACAAATTCTTTCCTGATTGCAAAATAATTTTAGTGTACTTCAATGTAATACGATAAAAACAGTATTCCTTGCGTTTAGTACGTATTTATGGAGATCATATAATGTAGGTAAGTCGGCATTCGCATTTTTCATCAAACATGCTGGGATATGGCATCCAACGTGGGTCAAGGTCATCCTCAAGGTCAGTGTGACTTGTTCAGGATCAAATATCCTTTAGGTAATCAGTAATCAGATCCAGCGCCCCCTTTGCCGGAGGGGGGTCAAGGGGCGAATTTTGCCGATTTAACTGAAAATGGGCAAAAATATACCTGTTTTTGGAAAATTTGGGGTCATTGCCGGGGGGGGGGGGGGGGGCGCCCCCTCGGCACTCCCTCCCCCTGAATCCACCACTGGTAATTTTAAAATATGTATGTACTTTCCATTCCTATAATATTTAACGCATACCGGTAATAATAATTCACTGCCGGGGAGAGGGTTAAATTTAGGCAATAATCCTGAAATCATTGATTTATAACAGGTCCATGAATATTCGCATTGTAAGAAAAGGAGAAGAACAAATAATGTAAAAAAGAGAACTTTTTCAAAAGGAGGATTCATTTTGAGAAGATTTGACTTATAGTACTATGTCATTTGTCATGAAAAGTCTTCTGTTCGATAAATTCAAAATATAATTATTACGGTTCGCTTATAATAAATGGCGAATCCTACACATAGCGGAGAGAAATTGCTACGTAGCAGTAATACTCCCCCCTCCTTTGCCCTTATCGTGATGCTTGCTGTTCTAAATATCACTACTCCTAGATATATAGACATAGAAAAGTCCATTCATTTGTTTTACCCAAATCCCGCATGTAAACTAAGGAGTTTTTTCCTAATAAAATGTACAATTTTGTGAGATGTTGCTCATTTAAACCCCGCGTGTAAAAAAAGCATCACACACATTTTAATTAGATTCAATTGCTATTTTAACCCAGGGTATAAATCAAACGGTTGTTTACAAATAAAACAAGCATAAAATTATTCTTTCGTGATTTTCTCGTAGAGATGACGGCGAGCGGCAGAATGCGCTGTAAGCCTTTTCTCTGAATGAACATACCCATCAAAGAACTGTTTTACATCAATTTTTAATCAAGATTCAAAGGAAAACGATAGAAGTCCCAATCTTATCAAAATACGGCAGTTTTATTTAGCACAATCCCTAAAATACTAGTTCATGTTTCAGGACGTAGGTGAGTCAGCGTCAAATAATAAGAGTGCCGATGCAATTTTTGCGCGTTTTTTCGTGACGTCATAGACAACGTGACGTCGATTTTGGCGACGAGAGAGACTCCGAAGTGATTTGTTGTTCGGATGGTGTATCCTTGAACCTTAAAATTACGGACGGACGGACACCGGGGTATCGTTATAATGGTTGCGTTACACCTTACCGGATAGCGCGAATAGACGTCTAACAGATTTTGCCAAAATCCTTAGTCCGTTGGTCGTCCGTTTGTAAAATATCGATGCTGCAATAGCCGGGCTCTCGCGATCAGTTTGGAACGGGTACGTGCCGTACGAGCACCGGAGATCTACCGGAAAAGTAACGGACATGTTACTAACTTCACTGTACAAGTAACGACAGATAAAACGGAAATGCAACGTATAAGAAACGGATAGAACAGACGATGAACGGAAATCCGTTACTCGTCAGCTGGCATCTGGTAACTGTCCGTTACATCTCTGTCTTATCCGTTTCACGTCCGGTAGATGTCCGTTCATGACTCGAGTCTACCGGACATCAACGATCACCAAACGGATATCAACGGACAGCCACCGGAGATGTAACAGACGAGTACCGGACAACACGGATATCAACGAACACGTAACGTACAAGTAATGGACGCTTTAGTTAATTTGTTCTGTACGGTGGAAAGATTTGAGCATGTTCCAAAACTTTCCAACGGACAGAACGGAGACCAACTGACATCGCCGGACGAGTAACGGATTCAACGGACGAGTGATGAACGACTAACGGATGCGAACGGAGAACAACGGATAGAAAATTTTGTTTATCCGTTACTCGTCCGTTCACTTTATCCGGTCAGGTGTAACTGAGGCATGCTAAGCTCAAATGGTCTATGACCTGTAGAGCTATTAAAATTGCGTCTACGTAAAACATTATGCCGAAGTCCATAACAGAGGGGCTATTTTAAACCATTTTACAAAAGTATAAACAAAAGTTAAAAAAACTTATCACTAGAAGTCTTTCATTGCCCATCAGGTCACTGGCATATTCAGAAACTATGAAAACGTTTGTGTTACAAGATAGGCAATATCGCAAACAAAAATTCATTATTTTCTAATAAAACATATAACATTAACTTTTGTTTGCAAGAACTGTAACTAACACGTCATGATACTACTGTCATAAAGTTCTATTGATATTCTCTGAAAGGTCTAACTAGTATTTACTTTTATAAGACTCGATCTTTTACATCATACATGACGAAAATGTTGAATCTTTGCGTCATAATGAAATGAGTGTTCTTAATTTCTACACGAGAAAAAATAAAAATACTACACCTCAAATTGAAAAATTAAGATAGTATGCTTAAATCAAATCAATCCACGTCAGTTTATATTTAGAATTCATGAATTAAAATATCAAGAGTGGGCGGGGGTTACAGTCTCAATGGACATTCTTTGATATACTTAATATGTATTTCCTGGAAGATTTTCCCTCTCTTGCTTGAGAAATCACGTAAGACCGTCTGTGAAAGGGATAACAGAAGAAGATAAATTGAATTTTTTAACCGTCTTCCGAAATTCATGAAATTGAAAGGAAAATCTGGAAGCAAAAGTTTTATACTAAATTGATGTATTATATGTACATGCAAGGTTCACCAAGTTGGTTTCATCAAGTTGGCTTCATCAATATTTTAATTAATATTTTCATGCAGATATGCAACATGTTCAGAGCAAATTGAAAATGGAATGGTGTCCCTCTCCAAAATTATCAAATGGACTGTACTTAAATAATGATGACTGATGATAAACATGATTTTAGAATGCGATATAATATACAGATTTCTTACATTTATTGCAGCATAATTCGTTTGTAATATAATCTTAAAATGGTATGAATCCGAAAAGTATGCGGATCACAGATGATCTTAGTCATGTTAGTAGCACACACTCGATCAAGGGAGCTATGTATTCTCAGCATATTAATCCTAATTTTGTTCTGGTTCTTCAGATATCATATAACAACTAACAGTGTTCACGGCGGAAGAAAGAAATGGTGGGGCATTAGAACGAAGAATTCCAATACCACAGTCAGAAAGCAGTGTTCTGGACTAAAATGTAAAAACACTGTACACGTATGCTTTGGTACATTGAGTCAAAATTATTAATCAAAATAATGTTTTACATTAGGTTAACATGCAAAATTTCATATTAAAATTATACACCTGTAACAATTTCTTCTACGTACAAACATAATGTCAAAATCAATAACAGTGGGGCTATTAACATTTTACAAATTTAAAGTAAATAACAAATTCGTATGCTTCCCGACCAATCACATTTCGAGTCTTTAGCGGAGTTCGAGAAAAATATCGCTTAAAGCCTTTCATTGCCCATCAGGTCACTGTCATATTTAGATAGGCAATATCGAAGGTGACCTGGTTACAATCTAGTATGCTTAAATCAAATGAATATCCACATGAAGTTAAAATTAAGGATTCATGAATTAAAATATCAAGAGTAGGAGGGGGTTACAGTCTCAATGGACATTGTTTGATATACTTGATGTATATTTCCTGAAAGTTTTTTCCCCTTCTTTTTTGAGAAATTACGTAAGACCGTCTGTAAAAGATATGACAGAAGAAGATTTTGATTTTTTAAACCGTCTTCCGAAGCTTCATGAAATTGAAAGGAAAATCTGGAAGCAAAAGTTTCATACTAAATTAATGTATAATGTACTTGATAGGTCCACCAAGTTGGTTTCATCAAGTTGGTTTCCTCCATATTCTAATTAATATATTTTCATGCATATATGCAACATGTTCAAAGCAAAAAAAAAAAAAAAAAAAAAACCAGATGGAAGTGGGTCACTCTCCAAAATTATCAAATGGACTGTACTTTATTAAAGAAGGGAGGAGATCTCCAACAAGACCCCGTTGCAGCATCAACAGCAAAACACCGAAACACCCGATGCAAAAATACAAAAGACGAGTACAGTAAAAGATTAAAGATGACCGATAGTAAACATGATTTCTAGAATGCTATATTATATACAGAGTTCTTACATTTATTGCAGCATAATGTAATATAATCTTAAAATGGTATGAATCCGAAGAGCATGCGGATCACAGATTATCTTAGTCATGTTAGTAGCACACACTCGATCAGAGGAGCTGTGTATCCCAGCATATTAATCCTAATTTTGTTCTAGTTCTTCAGATATCACATAACAACTAAAAGTGTTCACGGCGGAAGAAAGAAATGGTGGTGCATAAGAACGAAGAATTCCAATACCACAGTGAGAAAGCAGTGTTCTGGACTAAAATGTAAAAACACTGTACACCAGACAAAAATTGCATGCTTTGAATATCACATCCTAATCGGTGGTACATTGAGTCACAATTATTAATAAAAATAATGTTTTACATGAGGTTAACATGCAAAATTTCAAATAAAATCAATCAAACTCAATACACCAACAAAAATTACTTCTACACGTACAAACATAATGTCAAAATCAATAACAGAGGGGCTATTAACATTTTACAAATTAAAAGTAAATATCAAATTCGTTTCCTGCCCGACCAATCACATTTCGAGTCTTTAGCGGAGTTCGAGAAAAATATCGCTCTAAGCCTTTCATTGCCCATCAGGTCACTGTCATATTCAGATAGGCAATATCGCAAACAAAAATTTCATTATTTTCTAATAAAACATATAATATTTACGTTTGTCTTCAAGAAGAGTAACAAACACGTCATGATACTGTCGTAAAGTTATATTGATGTTCTCATAAAGGTCTTCATCTGACCATATCCTTAATTGGTAATAACTAGTATTTACTTTTATAGGACTCGATCTTTTACATCATACATGACGAAAATATTGAAACTTTGCGTCATAATGAAAAGAGTGTTTTTAATTTCTACACGAGAAAATATAAAAATACTACACCTCAAATTGAAAAATAAAGCTATATGCTTAAATCAAATTAAACCACGTCAGTTTAACATTTAGGATACTTTAACTTAAAAAAGGCCAAGAGTGGGGGGGGGGGGGTTACAGTCGCAACAGATGTTGTTTTATAGCTCCATATTTTGGTTTTTTAGAATAGCATAAGAACGTCTGTAAAAGGAATACCAGTAAAAAATAACTGGATTTTTTAAACCCTCTTCCAAAAATTCTAGAAAATGACATGACATTCTGGAAGATTACGTATTATATAGTTAATATATACAAAACTGAATTATGTTTTGTTAACTTGGCCCAAAGATGTCGTCATTTGTGTAGGAAGCTCGAATTGGTTAATAAATACGATAAGAAAGGTGTGTGGTCCTTCTTTATAAATATACGTATGGTCTTCAGAGTAAGGATAAGGAAAGCCCCCCCCCCCCCCCCTTTGCAAGACTACTAGTGGCCTGCATTAACCACAGCGGACCACACCTGGTCATAAACATCTACAAGACGCAACAAGCAACGAACATGGGGCCTTTTTATTTCAAAGGCAAGTTTCTATGATACACGTACTGTGTCTTTGATGAAAACAAAATTAGTTATATGTATGTCTGTGTTTCTGTAAAACATTTAAACAATTGCGTATTAGAAATATCATTTTCATAATGATTTTATGTGATAAATATCCACATAGCATTGCCAGGAATACTAATTACCGTTTTGCTAATTTGCATATTCACTATATTACACCAATGATAGCTCGATCATGGCTGAGCAAAGAATCATATCAGGAAAAATAATCAATGTCTATTTTTTATATTACCCACCTTGAATTTCGAGAATCCTAGAGAAGATTTGTTACGCTCATAAAAGAGCTTTTATTTGACACAAAAAGCAGTAAAATACATAAAGAATTAGATGTTCTCTGGTAAAATGAATATCCGAAGCGCAAAAACCTATATCTCCAATGATAATTCAAGAAAAATGATCGCAAAATGATTTGGAGTGCCAACTTCAAACAATTAATTACAAAAAACAAAAAAACAAACAAACAAACAAAAAACAAAAATTCAAACAATAATAACAATACTTCGGCTTGTTTTCTGGAAAATCCTAAAGTTTTTTATAGACATTATACAGAAAATAATCTGTCAGTGAATGTTTCGACATTCTGCTTTAATTCCTGGAGGTTCATGGCTTGATTAAAAACTACTACCTCAGTCTTTCTTCGAAGGGTGAAACTAACTTACCCAAAAACTGATTTTTTTTATCATTCATGGTTTTCAAATAAAACCGGTAGTAAAGTTATATTTTTAGATCATGCAAGAAAGATAACTCCAATAAACAATCGTTCATAGGAACAGAGAATGTGAGTTTAATTCAGTGGAAGGGGAAAGGGGGGGGTCTTCCACGGTACGTAGAATGGAATGACATATCAATAAATTTGAGATTCTGTACTCAAGTGATAAACCATAAAATATACGACACTAGTAGATGTTAACCTTCAATAGTCAGTATCATGTGGTGAAGACACGGGGACGGGGTGTCTATCATGATTTTCATCATGAGGTGTTTATGGTGTTTTCGGAAGTGCTATGACGTCATCAAAACTCATGAATATTTGGTATAACGTAATTGCTCATGAATAATAATTTTGAACAGATTTCTGGTTATGGGGACCCACCTTAAACGTATTCATTGTTTTCTTATTGATTTGATTTCTGTTTAAAGCAAAAATGCCAAAATTCTCTCAGCAAAAAGTTTTCTGCCGCCAATCCAGATCCTTTTCCTTAAATTTAGATCGTGAGTATCGCCTTTCTTTACTGTTAATTAACGACTGGCTATTCAAGCTACACCGACGAAATCTGTTTTGATTTTTTAGAACAACAGGGAGAACATCATTTGTCAATTTGAGCAATTAATTCTATCCCACAGCGAGATGAACTTTATGACAATTAAAATACCCTTATGTTATCATACTTTACACCAGGTGGCCAACTCTAGGTGGTATGGTAACAACTTCAATACCACCACCAAGCTATAAATGTCATCTTCGGTGAGACACGAGGATATATCAACAAACAGTAGAAGTACATGGGGGTAATTACATGTTATAATGAAAATCACCATATGAGGGAATAAATATATCCGCGTTTCATCGTTGATAAAGGAGAAAAAAAGAAAATATACATTATTCAGCAAAGTGTTGACAGAAAAAAATGTTATTATAAAAGTTAAGAATGCTGTACCCAGTTTCACAAAATTTCTTACGAAAAATGTCAGGAATGTATTTGATGATTAAAGTTAAAGCATGAAATATTTTCAAATTCAGATTATATTGTGCTTTCTAATATAATTTCTACATACAAAATATAAATTCATGAACAAAACATCACGTTTTTTAGTTTATAAGAAATGCTAAATTATCAAAAGTATTTTTGTGAAATAGGCTGCTGGTCAGTAAAACCTGAAATGCTACGTAAACTATGGACGTGTGCATGGTGCCTTTATTCTGAGTCCTTCAGACCGTGTATACTGTCTTTTGAATTCGATGATATGACGAGATTTTTTGACATAATAATTTTCATACTTTTTGGCCATATTACATTATTTAGATTAAGGATCACTGACGAGGGTTTAGTACCCGAAACGTGCATGTCTTGTCCATGCTGTTAATTTATCAGGTTTTAAATGATGCTATTGAATTTAAAGACGTTTAACATTTGAACTACTTGGCGAGTGACACTGCTGGTGGACCAAGAGTCCCCGAGGGCACATGTAGCCAAGTTCGATCAACTTCGGTTGATCGTCTGTCTCTTCAACGCATTTGACATTTTCTGTGACAAAATTTCTTGAAATTTCTAAAATGTGGGTCCTGTAGCATCATATCCCACCCATTCTGCTTCGTCTTTTGGTACATTTTTGGACATAATAATTTTCATACTTTTTGGCCATATTACATTATTTAGATTAAGGATCACTGACGAGGGTTTAGTACCCGAAACGTGCATGTCTGGTCCATGCTGTTAATTTATCAGGTTTTAAATGATGCCATTGAATTTAAAGACGTTTAACATTTGAACTACTTGGTGAGTGTCACTGCTGGTGGACCAAGAGTCCCCGATGGCACATGTAGCCAAGTTCGATCAACTTCGGTTGATCGTCTGTCTCTTCAACGCATTTGAAATTTTCTGTTACAAAATTTCTTGAAATTTCTAAAATGTGGGTCCTGTAGCATCATATCCCATCCATTCTGCTTCGTCTTTTGGTACATTTTTGGACATAATAATTTTCATACTTTTTGGCCATATTACATTATTTAGATTAAGGATCACTGACGAGGGTTTAGTACCCGAAACGTGCATGTCTGGTCCATGCTGTTAATTTATCAGGTTTTAAATGATGCTATTGAATTTAAAGACGTTTAACATTAATAGAGTGTATCCATATAAATCAAAATTAAAAGAAATACGAAGTCCTTTATACCATAGAAGATATAGCCAGATTTGAGTTGTGTCTTTATACGAACGACGTACAAACTCAAACGTTACCTTAATTATATGCAAAGAACCGGAGAAGCTTTGATCTATGACCTTGTCATCAAACATAATTAACAGAACAATAAATTATATAACTTCGATTTCTCGATTTTTATGAACTCTTAGAACTATCTTCCAGTGATCACAATGAAAAGCAACACATACAGATTCAATATTCTAATTAATTACAGCACCTTTGCATTACTGTTTACTCACCAACAGTGACGATCAAACTCACTGAGGGTGTTGTTCAAATCTCTTGAACGAAGAGACTGGTTTCTGATGCCTTCACTATTTGAAATGTGGTTAAACTTCTTAGGTGATTCACCATGAGCTCGCTTCAGCCAGCAATAAACATGGACTGTTTTCCAAATACCTACTACTTCTGATATCAATTTACATACTTTAAAACAGAATAATATTGGGCACCTGTGTTTCAGGGCCTTGTTGTAGTCAAGATATCTCAAGCGAGCCTCCCTGCTCTGATCATAGATATGTAACGGTACAGCAGCTCAAGATACAAAACTTATCATGATAAAGGAATCACTATATGATATGTATTACAATTACCAAGATTGCAAGAAAGGCTTACTAATTCAAAAAAACTCTCGCTTCATGAAGATTAACGATATAAATTTATCATATTCAAATGATCGACTATAAGCTAGCATTATTTAGGGGATAAACGTACTGTGTTTTGTGGTTCCGACAGGTATATGTTGGATATACTGTAGGAAACACAGTTATACCGTCGGGGCTTGTCCCGAAACATACGCAGAATTATACATTCATAGCATAATCTTTATAGTCTAGTCGAATTTCAAGAAAGCAATATGTACAAAATATACCTTCGATTGATAATGATCAAGATTGAGCCGTTGAAAAAATGTTTATGGCGTAAAAATTGCTATTGAAGATTTTTTTACTCTAAATATTATGATATTGCTGATACCCGAATATTAAGGTGCGTCATTGAGTTAAAGATGATCCTGACGATAATCTCAACAGCACTCACAATAGAGCACAAAATTAAGCATTGACGGACCCCTAGCAAGCTAGAGGTGGGACCAGGTGCCCGGGAGGAGTAAGCATCCCCTGTTGGCTAGCCGCACCCGCCGTCGATGATCATGCACGAAAATGAAAACATGAAAAGCATGAACTACACTGTCTGATGTCATTTCTATATAGATTGGTCACGATTTAAGACCATTCTTGCGCATCTCCTTGTTTAGCACTCATTTGGGCTTGAATTACATTAGATATTTCAATTTATTTTTTCAGATTCTATTGAAGACTTTAATTCGATTATTACATACCTAAAAGCGGATAAGTTTAAAAATTTGATCTAAACTGAATTAGTTGTCTCGCGGTAATTTTATAAAAATTGAGTAGGCGGAACTCTTTTGAACAGTTCGGATTTTTCTTACATAAATGATAACCCATGAATTTCGTTTACGTATGGAAAATTATTGACTTAAACTGTTCTATACGGTAGAGCTGATGGATAACGAAAATCTGTAAATTGTTTAGATTCCAAAGCAAATTAAGGCAATTTTTTCCGCGTAACACTTTTTCGAGAAAACCCCAAAATGACACTTTTCTTGAGCGTTTGTTCTCTCATATTCCAACACGGACATATACTTTTTCTTCAATATTTTGAAAAGTCTCTCTCAGGAGCATATTTCACGGTATGTTTGGAAAAATCGTTGATAGTATATAGTATCTCTGATACTTTTACCTCAACTTCGATGATTTTCGTAATTTTTTGTGCAAAATCGAAAAAAATTATTAATGATTTGTTAATTTGGTGCCTACGGTGAAACTTTATCAAAATCAAGTGTTATAAAAAGTTCCTGACTTGTTTTATTGTATGTTAACAAAGAAAACTAAAATTCAAATCAAATACATGTAAGTGCATCTTAGCACTTTTTGTACTTTTGTTACAAATGTGCTATCTTTAGCAACAAATATCAAACTTTTTTTAACTTGTTTTCCAAATAGGAAAAAGTTTTGATTTTCATCACGGACCTATAATTTTCCTTTATAAAATGATTAATTGACATGAATCATTTAATTCAATATGGTTTTCATAAAATCGTTGAAATTCCCTCAGTCAGATATGACATGCCTTAAAACTAAGCAATAGCTTCATATTTTGAATTAATTTACTTTTTGTCCATCAATTTAGTTCACTTTCTTCGGCCGTCCGATCTTTTTAGCCGAGTTGCAAAACTCGGCTCTTAATTTGATGTGAGACGGGCGGGCGGGCGGGCGGTTGGGCGGGCGTCTGGGCGGGCGGGCGGGCGGGAGGGCGTCAACAATAGGTTTCCGGACTATAAGTCAACTACGAAAGAGGCTATAACAATGAAACTTCATACACTTACTCACCATTAGTCAAGGATGAGCCCTATTGATTTTGGGGTCAAAAGGTCAAAGGTCAAGGTCACAGGACTCAGATGATTGAAAATGGTTTCCGGGCCATATTTCAGCCTGTATTGCACCTATAATCATGAAACTTGCCAGAAATGTTTCCCTTGAATTAAGAATGAGGCCTATTGATTTTGGGGTCAAAAGGTCAAAGGTCAAGGTCACAGGACTCAGATGATTGAAAATGGTTTCCGGACCATATTTCAGCCTGTATTGCACCTATAATCATGAAACTTGCCAGAAATGTTTCCCTTGAATCAAGGATGAGGCCTATTGATTTTGGGGTCAAAAGGTCAAAGGTCAAGGTCACAGGACTCTGTTGATTGAAATTGGTTTTCGGACCATATTTCAGCCTGTGTTGCACCTATAATCATGTAACTTGCCAGAAATGTTTCCTGTGAATTGAAAATGACCACTTTTGATTTTGGGGTCAAAAGGTCAAAGGTCAAGGTCACAGGACTCTGTTGATTGAAATTGGTTTTCGGACCATATTTCAGCCTGTGTTGCACCTATAATCATGTAACTTGCCAGAAATGTTTCCTGTGAATTGAAAATGACCACTTTTGATTTTGGGGTCAAAAGGTCAAAGGTCAAGGTCACAGGACTCTGATGATTGAAAATGGTTTCCTGGCCATATTTTAGCCTGTATTGCACCTAAAGTCATGAAACTTGCCAATAATGATTCCCATGAATCAAGAATGACCCCTATTGATTTTGGGGTCAAAAGGTCAAAGGTCAAGGTCACAGGACTCCGATGATTGAAAGTGGCTTCCGGACCATATTTCAGCCTGTATTGCAATTATAATCATGAAGCTTGCCCGAAATGTTTCCCATGGATCAAGGATGACCACTATCAATTTTGGGGTTAAAAGGTCAAAGGTCAAGGTCACAGGACTAAGATGATTAAAAATGGTTTCCCGACTGAATTTGAGCCTGTATTGCACCTATAATCATGTAACTTGCCAGAAATGTTTCCAGTGAATAGAAAATGACCACTTTTGATTTAGGGGTCAAAGGGTCAAAGATCAAGGTCACAGGACTTAGGTAATTGAAAATGGTTTCCAGACCATTTTTGAGCCTGTATTGCACCTATAATCATGAAACTTGCCATTAATTTTTGGGTCAAAAGGTCAAAGATCAAGGTCACAGGACTCAGATGATTGAAAATGTTTTCCCAACCATATTTGAGCCTGTATTGCACCTATAATCATGAAACTTGCCAGAAATCCAATTCTACATAAAAGTTCTTTGTTCTTTGTTTTATAGTAGTTCTCTTTTGCTTAAGGTTCCTGCACCCTAATAGACAACTTTCGGTTAAAATTTTCACAACATTTCGTCATGTCCAACAAGTACCGATGATTTTATCATCGCAAATGTTCGTACCTAATAGCATGAGTTTACAAATGGTACCATGTAAACAAGAAAAATTAGGACATAAAGTATTCTGTATGATGAGATTGAAAATCTGTATCCTTGAAAATATATTACACGCTGATATAGAATAAAGAGAAGACCATTTCTTGATCCAGAAATTTTCATTTAGGACCACAAAATGTTGTTACAAACCATACACATTTCATGTTAGTCTGCATATTCATACTTACATTCCAGTTTTGCAACTCGGCATTTTGCATCTTCGATGCATTTTGAGCTTATTTAACATATAGATTTCTATAAATCCTTGACCTTTCCCTCACAATAATCTAATTACAAGAGAAGTACACACCGAGGAGATGAAATTGTCTGGAAGATAATGTAGACACTATTTAGGTGTGATCTGATCAAACTTACTGTAAAATGTAAGTCTTTCTAATCGTCAGATTTTACAAAGATAGAATGAATCACAAATAGCGTCTGGATTCTATTGATTTTTCCTCTATCTACATCGGTGTTTCTGATGCTAGTAACAGAACATCTTACCACCATCATGGACCACTGTAAATTTAGACTGTAATCAGCGAAATAGAAACGATGGCGCCTCTTACATGTAAGTATTAATTGAACTGCTGTTTGGAAGCCTTGTCAAAAAATCTTTTTCTATAGCTAGTTCTACGACAATCACAAAGCGAAAGATGTATAAAATATGGAATGTGCATGAAATTCTCCTTCTGTTAGGACATAAAATTATTGGTGTCATATTTACTACATGTAATTGTATCTGATTTATAATAAGAAATGGTTTTTTACATTCTTTTTATTTGGTTTCGCCTCCATCCTCTCGCCTAATTTCCAGGTGATATGATCCGTCGTCAATCAAAAGAAATGCACAATGCTTTAAAAATTGTTCATCATGTCCAAATTATGTCATTTCATAAAGAAAATTGAAGTTTTTTTGCCATTTTACCATTGAACAAAGGAGGGGATCTCCAACAACACCAGGTTGTAGCACCCACAGCAAAACCCAAAACACCGAATGCAAAAACACAAAGCAGACAAGCACAAAAAGAGACGCGTAAGGGACAAGGAACGTCAACGCACAACACAGAAACATCAAACACAAAGGACTACACATTAACCAACGAGACCAATGGGCAACCGGTGCCGACTTAGGACGGCCATCTGCCACGGAAATAGCAGAAGGTATGGTTATCCTGGATTACGTGCGCACAACCCTCTCACTTTTCCGATTACCCAGAGGTCTCGAAGAACGTACAATTGTGGTGTAAAACAACCTCCTCACTGTCAGATGACCACACACAAACAAGACCGCAAAACGCAGTGGCCCAAGCAACACAGATGAATATGTAAATGGATATAAAAAGAGGGCGTACGTAATACAATCCGTGCTCTGCCGCCGCGAGCTCATATATGTTATCACCCGAGGAGTCCGACTGACATTCAGAGAGGACAGGTGGTCGGGGCCCTGTCTTCTCTAAAGAGGATTGAGTGACGTAGTGGTGATATCTGTTTACGAGAAAGCTGTGGGTTTAGATATCACAAGAAGATACATTGCTATTTTACAACAAATTGTAAAATCCAATCCAACAAAAAATCTATTTACTTAATTTTTTTTAATACTTTGATCTTTTAGATGAAAAAATATCAATCGTTAGTGAGTACCCTTGAGATAACGCTTCGTGTTGAAATAGTTCTTATCCAAGAGAAAAGGATAAGTCCTAAAACTAAAAACACCATTATGCCCTCAATTTTCATCTAAGAGATCTTATTTCGTAGAATCTTGCTTATTTAGGTGTTGACTAGCTAAACGATTCTTTAGGATTATCATATAAAACCTGAAAATGGACGTTTGTTTGAATAATAAAGGATAATTTGCCGCGCAATCCTATGAATGGACAGAAATGTACGATGTTAAACGTCTTCAAATTCATTAGCATCACTTAAGAGCAGATAAATTTACATCATGGACCAGACATGCACGTTTCGGGTATTTAACCCTCGTCAGTGATCCTCTATCTAAACAATGTCATATGGCCAAAATCTGTGAAAGTATGTCCTAAATATACCGAAAGACGTAGCAAGATGACTGGGATATGATGCTACAGGACCCAGGTTTAAGAAATTTGAGAAAATTTTGAAAACAGAAATTTCATAATGCGTTTGAAGAAACGACCAACCGAAATTGATGTATACCAATAAAGGTTAATTAATTTGCTTTCTGACTATTCATTGTAATTATCAAACAAGTTTTGAAAATAAATAACTTTTTCTCTAAAATTTGTCAAATGTGGTAAGGAAATAACCAACATAAAGATATTGAAGCGTTCAAAGCGGAATGGATACATGTACGTATGAAACAAAAAAGATAAGCCAAAACAGACGAGGACAATCGCAAATACTCCGTTAAAACACTAAAGGCACCTCTTGAAAAGTATGGACGATATCCATAATTTTCTTTTAATGCAATTCATTGTAGGTGACTTTACCGATAATAATTAAAACAAACAAACAAATGATGAGGGAAAAGAGGGGATCTCTAACAACACTCGGCTGCTGCACCCACAACAAAACCACAAAACACCCAATGCAGAAAACCAGACCTAACTCGCACAGAAAAAGACGCATAGGGACGAAGAAAACAAACTAACACCGTAGAAACACGAAACACAAAAGACCACGCATAAACCAACGAGACCAATGAGCAACGGGTGCCGACTTAGGACGGCCATTTGAAGTACCACAGTCGGAAATTCGGAAAATAAGATAATAATTATCCCCTTCATTTTCAACCGGTGTTTAAGGGTCTCAATACAACTATAAAAAATCCTTATCTTGACTGGTCAGAAAGCCATCCACTGCTAGTATGACGTCATCATCGGACTGAAAGTTGGTGCCAGAAATAGCTGCTTTCAGTTTTGGGAATAGATGAAAGTCTGATGAAGCAAGATCATGTGAGTAAGGCAAATTTACAATCAAATTAAAGCCACAATCATGAATGGCAGCCATGGCAGTGACAGACTTATAAACAGGAGCATTGTCCTGATGGAACAACGCACCTTTAACTAGTAAGCTTTCCACGGCGCTTGAGTTTAATATTTTCCCGTAACTGTGTCAGAAGTGAAGCATAACACGTGCCATATATTCTTTGTCGTTTTTGGAGATAATCTATCGGCAGAATTAATACCTTCTGCATCCCAGAAAAGCGAGGCTCACAACATATCAATCAGCCCTCGTAAATAGTGTGACTTTTCAATTACTTGCAAAACTGAAAATGGTAGCTGGATATAGAAGGAAGGAGGGGATCACCAACAAAACCTGGTTGCAGTACCAACAGCAAAACATCAAAACACCCAAGTGTTCATATTAACTGAAAACACACAGAAAAAATACACAGTAAGAGACACAAAAAGGACCTGGAACACCAAACACGACGTCAAAACACCAAACACAAAAGACTACACATAATTGACAGTCGGTGCCAACTTTGGACAGCCATGTGCTACGTTAGAAGCAAATGGTGTGGTTATGCCGAATTCGTGCGCACAACCCTCCCATTTTTCCGGTTACCCAGAGGTCTCAATGCGACAATTGTTGTGTAAAATGACGTTCTCGCTGTAAGATGACTATACAAACAAGACAGCAAAACGCAGATGTCCGAAAACGTGACAATCAGCCTGAATACAAAAAAAAAGACAAAGGATATAATACAACTACCATGCCTAAAATAGTAAGAAATAATGAACCCTTTCCAATATGATAGGCTTAGAAACGATGACAAAACCGATTTCGAGTGTAGACAAATATATAAGAACACATGATATATTTTACGATTAATTCTTGCCAAACTTTCTGGAATGCAAGAAAAAATCATACTGATCCCGGGCCAGACAAAAGTTTGTAGGTTTCGGATGAAAGTTGTTACTGATGAAAAATTCATCTATGTGAAACCATGACAATTGCCGTATTTATCAATTTGAATTACTCAGTTAAAACTTTGGTGTGCAAGATCGAAGCAGATTTGTTTGAAGATTTTGAGGAACCAGCTTTACGGATTTTTATGCATTGTAGGTATACAATATAAGTATGGTAAATCTAAATTGTTTGTGTCAAAGCCAAAGAAAGAAAGAACTGATTTGTAGTTATCTATTATTTCTGAGACAGAAAGGTTATAGGGGTGTAAGCAGGATTTCCAGGTGTCGAATTCAAACCCAACTCTTTAACAAGGCTGTAGAAATAGTACTTTTTGCAAGTAAATGTGTTGTTATTTGAGGCTTTGTCTGATGGTGTGATGACGTAACTTGGAGGTAGGTCAGCTCTGTGATGACATCAGGGTCTTTAAAGATAAACTCGAATCTGGTATTCACAGTTGCTTGTAGGTGGTAAATTCTTGATAAAAGTAGCCATTCGAATGAATGTCGAGCTGTACATCCTCTTTCTTTGCCCAACGTCTGGCATATTCCTCACAAGAGTCCATAATCATTTCGAAATTTTGTTTCCATGTAAAGGATTTACTTTCACTGTATTTGGTACCCGTATTTAACAATTCTCTCAACTTGTCGTTCTTGACTTTACTATGGTCACCACTAACAACGTGTCCGCTAGGAGAGTAGTTGAAATCCAACGAAGAACATTCGCAAGGAAATGGATGTGTTGAGGGGTTACTTAAATCAATGCTCTGCAGGAATCGTTTGTAATTGTAAATTTTGGATGCAACTATGGTGTGTAACTATAGGAAATACAAGGAGTTTCTTTTCTTTTGAAAGATGGTGGGATCTTTTTTGTAACAGTTTTGTAATTCCAATTTGACCAAGGTTTAATCAATCAATTCATTTGTTTGCAAATTTTACTTTAATGAAAGGGCGGTTTGTATTCTCCTTCTCCTCTTATTTATCTGATCTTACTGCTTGGAATAAACGGAAAGTGGAAATGTCCATGACACCTTGAAGTCGTACTCTGGGGAATATTTATCGGTAAACATGAGGTCCTTAGTATATTCGTAGATTTCGTGTAATTTCCGACAGTGTATTGTGGATTTCTCAAAAACGGAGCGGCGAATCCCTAAATAAATTTCATATATTATTTAGACAGATATTGCCTTCAAATCAGCATAATTTTTATTTTAAGAATTAATTTCCTTTTTCTGAGTAGCAACATCCCTTCATCGCCTGCTTATGGCGTGTTCATATCTCAGTTGATACGCTATGCCAGAGCAAGTACCAAATATACGGATTTTGTTCTGAGAGCTAGGCGTCTTTCAGATAAGCTTCTCAGTCAGGGATATGTTTGTGACCGACTAACATCGTCACTGAGGAAGTTCTACGGTCGATATGGGGAACTCGTCATACACTATGATGTCCCACTGTCCAGAATGGTGGATGATATTCTGTCATGGACCATTTGAACCATCCAACCAAAGATTGTACTCTATATCTTCCAAAATGGAAGTAACCGGATGTGACAGTTCTACCGAATTGAAGCGACAGGTGTTGCATGCTAGCAGGAGATGCTTACTCTTCCTGGGCACCTGGTCTCACTCTCATATCGGGAGTTCGCTTCTTTTCATATGGTGGAGGTTTTTGTTTTTGTTTGCTTTGGTTCCTGTTTTGTCCTGATTTTGTATGCCTTCGGTTTCTGATTTTCTGAATTATCGATTTTGTACTGTAGACAGGGATATGGTCATTATCCATATTTGTCATTGGAACAATGGTCAAAATGGGACCAAAGTCCATCTGAATGACATGTCAAAATTTCTCTATTTTCACTTTCACTTTCGCTTTCGGAGTGAAAATGGTAACGGAAAGGTATATATCATTAGGTACCAATAAAATCTACAGGAAATGATCTTTCTTTTGATATATCACTTTCTATATCAGCCATTCATTTTTAGTCAGTAAATGACGTCAGCTTTGGGGTGTAGAACACAAGTTTTTGAGGTCAAACGTTTATGCTATTGTAACCTTCCGCCTGGCAATAACGAGTCCGGCACGCTATCCACTACACCATCTCGACTTCACAAAATGAAGTTTTGATGGCAAGGGTCTATCGTATCGGACTCGTGATCACTCGGTAGTCGACGGCTTTCGGGATTAACCTATGTACTAATGGGTGGATCGCCCTAGGGTAATGCAGTACTGAAATACATATAAACAGAAAGCACAAACGAAACAGTACATTAACACCAAATTAGTACGATTGACCTTGGATAGTCAGACTATACATACATGAGAGAAATAAACTTATACAAAGCACAAGAAATATACTATAATGTTGAGATCAGGTTGTTATCATTTTACCAAAAATTTCGGTAGAAGTGGGTAATTTGGGCGGAAAATAACACTCATACTAATTGATAAATTCTATTTTTTATTCATTTTCAATAGACAATATCTCTACTCTAATTTGAAAGATTCAGCAAAAAATTTGGCCAAAAACGGCAGATTTGATCCCTACCCCTTTACAATTTACCAAAAAACTTTAAGGTCGAAGATTTCGCTATGAACTAGAATAACACTTTCTGAAAAAAATACTTCTCTTGGACCTATATAAGCAAAGGAGTATACTACTTTGGGTATTTCACAACCTGCCTTTCTTGGTGACTTAAAAAGCAAAATAAGAAAGGCAAAAGGTAGAGATAATTACCATGGACGTTCGTCAGAGTCGTCAAACGCCTATTATACAATGGGTATTATCCTACTGTCACCAGATGGACATTCGGCATGGTACTTCACCAATCTATTACCTTGTACCAGCGTATTATAAGACTTGCACACTGACAAATTTTTGGCAAAAATTTTTTCATCAATCAGACTGAGGATCACTGACAAGGGTTAAGTACCAAAAACGTACATGTCCTGTCCATACTGCAAATTTAGCTATTATCAAATGATGCTTTGTGTATGAAGGCGTGTTATATTAGTGTATATTAAACTGAAGGACCTACAACATTCATCGACAGAAATTCGGACAAAAGAAATTTTTTTCACAAACTTGATGCACTTTAGACTACATTATCGAAATAAATAAAAAAAAAATACAGCAATTATAGAAATATGTAAATAAGAAAAATCAATAAAAGTCCGAAAAATAACAACATTCATCTTATAGGATTGTATGGCAGTTTAGAATCCTTAATAAAGAATAGAATTAGGGAGGTTTTATTTTCATTTTATAGGTATACATTAGTATTTGATTCGATTTCGTATATTCAACTTTTTATTGTACAGTTAGTAGAACGTCTACATGCTCATTAGATGGCAATATAATTGATCATACTGTTCATTCACGATTGGTTGGAAGGAGCCTTCCCAATTCTTGCATGACTGATATTATCAATAATACTCCTTCGTCTTCTATGGCTATTACTTATAGTTTAACCAATACATTTTCAAGATAAACAACTCTGTGTTTACTGGTTTTTTATAAGCCAGCTATAAAGACGTTGGCACCTTTTCATCAAAACAAAAATAAATTATATAAGGAACACTTTTAATTTTATTGATCCTTAATGTGCCCAATCCAAGAAAAGCATGATTTATAGTAACGAATAACATCTTAGAGAAATCTGTAAGAAAAACGAGGCCGAGTTCGGTACGAGTTATAGTGCATTGCGCATGATTACGAGCATGGAGATCTTATTCGCTTGTTTCTTGACGGATTTCGACAAGTTTGGTATCGATGATACCAGAAAATTATCATCTACAATCCTATTGTAATAAATATTTCGTAAGATTTATCGATTTATTTATATATACATAAATATCAAGTAAATGAGACCTCCGTGATATCGCCGTAAACGTTTCAAATTTATAACGTCACCATCGGAAATTCAACCGCTTGTTGCTTGGGAACAAAATCAAACAGGAAACATTTTTTGACGATCTAACAGGATATTTCTTGAAGATTTTAGCGATATAATGGATTAGAAAGATGTAGGTGCGGTAACCTGCCATATCGGCCCTATTTTCAAAGATGTTCATATATCTATAATATTCTAGTTTTTAAAATGTCAAATGTATGGTGAATCCATATCAGGAAAGCTTACTTTAACTTCACAGTTCTATACTGAATAAGACGTCGCTATAAACGTCTACAAACGTTGAAATCATTGAAATTATCAATAAATGAGCGAAATTTCGATATAAATTCACTCTATGTAACGTGCGACTGCGGGAATTCATTTTCTACGGTAATCGCGACACTTTTTTACGGTAAAACTTTCATTTAATTGAGAAATCGGGTGATAAAATACATATTCCGACCTTTTCTTAACTTTATTTTGTAAAATCATTTCCTATATTCTTCTATGACCATCAAATGCTTACATATTTAAGAAATTAAGCAATCTAAATCGCGTTTCTAACAGCAAAAACCGCCAGAAACATGAAATTCTAGCGATTTTTAGTGTTTATGTCCCCAAAACTTAGTATCAAAATGAAAATACTGATGTTATAAGACAAAGATATGTTTTCATGTAAGAAATATACCAGAATAAAATATATAAAAGTCTTTATTTCATCTTTAAGTCTTCCTTAGAATAAGTTTACTTGTCCCGTGTTGCGACACTTTTTTACGGTATAAAACCGTATTAGGCGACACTTTTTTATTGTAATCGCGATAGTTTTTTACGGTATAGGCGACTGTTTTTTAAGGGAAGAAAAAATATTGATATTGTATGAAAACATACTTTCTGTTCATATAATATCGTCCATAAAACGTGTAAACTTTTTTACTTAGCACTTGAAATACATGGTATACGTATATGAGATATGTGAATAGACACAGAGACATGGATGCTTTTAATATATCCAGGTACTGAAGCAGTTTTGCAGTCTTGCTCCTCGATTAGCCACGGTTTGCCCCAACTTAATATTTTGATGACATTGGGGAGGTTGGCACTGTAAGATCCTAATTGACTGTAACACCGACTCTGTCCCGATTACGATAAGACTTGCATGCCTACCACAATCTACCTACGACTTCACGCCGACTTAGCCCCGTCTACCTTTCCGATTTAGCTACGACCTGCCCCGACTCACCATGACTTGAGTAGACAGTGCTCCGATTTGATTACGACCTATCACGATTAAACAACGACTTCTACCGACATTACTACGACTTGTGTTGCAAAATGATATACGATTCTTTATAGTATAAGTCTTTTTGGAACCTTTTTTTTTTTTTTGGTAAAGTCGGGGCTTAGTTTTGGTGAATCGGGGCTAAGTCGGGGTTAATCGTAGCTCAGTTGCGAAGGTCTGTTCCCGATGAACCTCGGTAGTATTAAGCCGAAATCACAATGTACCCGACTTGTGAAGTCGGTGTGACTCGGGGCTCTGTCGGGCGAGTCGTAGCTTGGTCAGGGCGAGTCGGAGTGGGTCATAGCTAAGTCGGGAAGGTCGAGGAGACATCCCGACAAATGTATACATGTGTTTTGTCGAAGCTCAGTCAGTCCCGACTTATTACGTCGGTGATAGGTTAACAAATATGGATCATGACCATATCCCTTTATACAGCACTAACTCGATAATTCACCCCGACTTAGCCCCGACACACCAAGACTAAGCCCCGACTTTACCACGAGTCGCCCCCACCTTCTTTATTGACACCGATCTAACTACGACTGATGAAGACAGATGGACGATCTGCTCGATTTAGCCTTGACATGTGCAAATATTACTGGTACTTTAAAAGAATCGTATACCTATCTACATATGTGAATGAATTTGCAACGCACGTAGTAGTAATGTCGGTAGAAGTCGTTGTTCAATCGTAGTAGGTCGGGGATCAGTCCGGGCTGTTTGCGAACATTTTTTGTAACGGCTTAAGATTATTCATATTATGAAATATTAAGAAAAATCACATTTACAGCATCATAGTTATATATTTCCGCCATTTTTTTTTTTTTTTTTTTGCAAAACCGGAACTTTTATTTTTGTTTAACCTCCCCCCAAGAATATTAACCTGTACCCAAACCTTTTACCATTGTGCAATACCTTTTCGTAGATTTCAAATCACCGAGCAGATTATACGAGAACCTGAAATTACTAGACTATGTATCATGCGCTTTATAAAAACGATATAGATAACATGTTCTTTAAGAAAGGAAGGGATCTCCAACAACACCTAGTTGCAGCACCAACAGCAAAACACCCACTGTAAAAACACAAAGAAGACACGCACAGAAAGAGACTTAATGGTACAAGGAACGTCAAATTACAGAGAAACATCAAGCACAAATGACTACACATAAACCAACGAGACCAATGGGCAATCGGTGCCGACTTAGGACGGCCATCTGCCACGTCAGTAGCAGACGATGTGGTTATCCTGGAGTACGTGCGCACAATCCTCCCAATTTTCCGATTCCCCAGAGGTTTCGAAGAACGTACAATTGTGGTGTAAACAACCTCATCATTGTCAGATGACCACACACAAACAAGACAGCAAAACGCAGGGTCCAGGCAACATAGATGAATATAGTAATATGTAAATCGATTTAAAAAGAGGGCGTACATTATAGTACGTTTATTAACACTCAAGTCTTTCAAACAAGGACATGAAACGGGAACATGTTTTCTTTTATATATAGATGGTTAATTTCATCTCTTTATGACCATTTGTTTCGTATTATCCTATTTTCAAACTTGGATTCTATGCAGATTATCTGTATAACAACACAACTTATCATTATGTTGACCATTTATCCCTTTGTTTTATACCCTTGAAGTAGTATGATGTTGTATATTTTTTACTATTTGTGTGCATAGGGACTTGTAAGAAGTAACTGTCCTTCCAATGAGATCTTTGTCAGATAAATGATATTTCGCCTGAATAAAAAATGTCTAATTACCGTAAAAAATAATCGCAGGTTCAATTCTCTCACCATAGAAAACAGTCGCTATACCCGTAAAAAAGTGTCGCCATTACCGTAAAAAAGTGTCGCCTGAATGTAATTTATTTGTATTTTTCTGGCAGAAAGCATAACTAAACGACATTCAAACTATTGTATTTCTTTTATTCTATCAAACCGAACATACACATGACTGAAGCATCAAAGATTTGTTAGATTTACATTTTAAAATGTCAAAAAGGCATAAAGAGGAAAATCTTGCAAAAAACACTGCTTACTCATCTTTTATGCTTTGGAGTTATAGATGTAGATATTATGTATCATATTGATACTTATTTTTTATAAAGGAACTAAAACAGATAGAGTTTTTGGGAGAAAACTCTAGAAACACAGTAAATAACCCATAATGCATCAATAAACAGAAGAAAATAGTCGCGATTACCGTAAAAAAATGTTATATCGCAGTCGCACGTTACATATAGTGTAAATTTATGAAACTAAGTATCGATCCAAGCCTTGCCCATGATAATTTTTTTTACCAATCGAAGGATTTCTGATCGGCCTTTTAATTTGCATAAAAAATATCGTGGGCGAGGCCTGGATCATGAATGAATTTTAAAGATTTGTGTGTAAAATACGATGATTTTTCTTTGTTTTGCGTCATTCTGGGTAAATGACGTCAGAACATGACGTCATACATCACGCGCGTGATGTTACGAGGGCTAAAAAATATGACGCGGTATTTTCTCAAACATTCAACATTGCAGAAAGTGATCATAAATAGTTCTTATATCAAAGCATTTTTCGTCGAAATTGTAGGGCCGATTAAGGGGTTTGCGCACCTAGTCCTTTCAAGTTTACTTTCTCGAATTATCTTTGATTATAAGAATTTTTCTGCAATTTTGTAAACCTTCGTACTTTGCACAGAAATATCATCGAATAAAGTTTCTCTGTTTGAAAACTTTGAGCGAGTGAGTTTTAGTATCAACTCTGCTTTGTTCAAAGATGTAACCATTTTTCATATAATTGCACGCATTATCGAGAACGAGCGTGTAACGACAAAATTGAAAACTCTTACGTTTACTTTTTTCTCTCCCCTCTTTTATGCTTCCGTATCTCTAAATTGATTAATGGAGCTAAATGTGAGCTTTTTTCACACACACTCGCACAAAAAAAATAAATAAATAAAAAAACTGGAGAGGGGATGATAAACTGACACCAGCAATTATTATAAATGAAAAGGGCGAATGATGCTTGAACATAGATTTGGTTTATTACTTCAATACATCATTTTTAACTTGATTATTTTCATTTTATCTCGATGATAAACTATCGTAGAACTTTGGGTTTATTTGAAAAAAAAACCTCAAAACCATAAATGGATCATGCTTGTACCAGAATTTTTATGTTTAACTGAAAAAAATTTTCGAGTCGGAGTCACTGAACCCAAGAAATTCAGAATTAATGAGAAATGATACAGATAATCGATTTTTAAAGCATTGATGTGACGTCATGCATTTGTACTGTCCAATATCAAATCTCAGTCGCGTTTATTAGAAAAAATATACGCGACCTAGACTAAATATTGAACAGTCATAGGTAAATGTGCTTTGACATCTACAGAACAACCGTTACAGTCCTTATTTAGAAATCACGTGACAAGAATTCCATGTATCGTAGTACTGACTTTCTGATCAAAGACTGCAGGAAGCAATTACGTCATACGTACACGTCGCGCAAAACTTGTAACTAAAACTCTTTTATAACATAATCACCGAAACACGAAGAACAATTTCATACAGAAACATGAAGGAAAACTTCACATGACACTTCAGACAGAAACACAAAGGACAACTTCACAGGACACTTCAGACAGAAACACGAAGGACAACTTCACAGGACACTTCAGACAGAAACACAAAGGACAACTTCACAGGACACTTCAGACAGAAACACGAAGGACAACTTCACAGGACACTTCAGACAGAAACATGAAGGACAATTTCACAGGACACTCCAGACAGAAACACGAAGGACAACTTCACAACTTTATCCAGGATAACCACACCATTTGCTACTTGCGTGACAAATGGCCGTCCAAAGTCGGCACCGGTTACCCATTGGTCTCGTCGGTTTATGTGTAGTCTTTTGTGTTTGATGTTTACATGTCGTGTGTCTCTTTTCCGTCTCGTGCTGTACTCGTCTTTTGTGTTTTGCATCGGGTGTTTGGTGTTTTACTGTTGATGCTGCAGCGGAGTCTTGTTGGAGATCTCCTCCCTTCTTTTCACAAGACACTTAAGACAGAAACACTTTTTTATGGTGAATGACAAACATGGATAATGACCATACCCCTGTATACAGCACAAAATCAATAATTCAGAAAAGCAGGAACCGGAGACAAACAAAACCGGGATAAAACAGAAACAAAAAAAAATACCAAACAAAAACCTCCACCACATGAAAAGAAGTTAACTCCCGATATTGGAGTGAGGCCAGGTGCCCAGGAAGAGTAAGCATCTCCTGCTTGCATGCAACACCCGCCGCTTCAATTCGGTAGAACGGTCACATCCGGTTACTTCCATTTCGGAAGACATAGAGTACAATCGTTGGTTGGATGGTTCAAATGGTCCATGACAGAATATCAACCACCATTCTGGAGAGTGGGACATCATAGTGTATGACGAGTTCCCCATATCGACCGTAGAACTTCCTCAGTGACGATATTAGTCGGTCACAAACATATCCCTGACGGAGAAGTTTATCTGAAAGACGCCTAGCTCTCAGAACAAAATCCGTATGTTAGGTGCTTGCTCTGGCATAGCGTATAAACTGAGATATGAACACGCCATAAGCAGGCGATGAAGGGATGTTTCTACTCAGAAAAGGAAAGTTTGTAATGCTGAAATTGAAGTCGTCACGTTTGTCAAAGAGTGAGGTTTTCATGTTATTATCAGTGTCGTAGGACAACATTATGTCCAAACTGGATGCTGGATTATTTGTCTCTGTGGTTTCTTTGACTTCAAGTTCCGAATGACAAATATGGAAAATGACCATACCCCTGTATACAGCACAAATTCGATAATTCAGAAAATCAGAAACCGAAGGCATACAAAATCAGGATAAAACAGGAACCAAAGCAAACAAACAAAACCCTCCACCACATGAAAAGAAGCGAACCCCCGATATGGGAGTGAGACCAGGTGCCCAGGAAGAGTAAGCATCTCCTGCTTGTATGCAAAACAAAGGAGGGGATATCCAACAACAACAAGTTGCAGCACCCACAGCAAAACCCTAAAACACTCCATGCAAAAACACAAAGCAGACAAGCACAGAAAGAGGCGCATAAGGGACAAGGAACGTCAACGCACAACACAGAAACATCAAACACAAAGGACTACACATAAACCAACGAGACAAATGGGCAACCGGTGCCGACTTAGGACGGCCATCTGCCACGGAAATATCAGAAGGTTTGGTTATCCTGGATTACGTGCGCACAACCCTCCCACTTTTCCGATTACCCAGAGGTCTCGAAGAACGTACAATTGTGGTGTAAAACAACCTCCTCACTGTCAGATGACCACACACAAACAAGACCGCAAAACACAGGGGCCCAAGCAACACAGATGAATATGTAAATGGATATCAAAAGAGGGCGTACTTAATACAATCCGTGCTCTGCCGCCGCGAGCTCATGTGTGTTATCAACCGAGGTGTCCGACTGACATTCAGAGAGGACAGGTGGTCGGGGCCCTGTCTTCTCTAGAGTGGTTTGGACAGGGCCCGTCATGGAGTCCCGTCGTCACAGTAAGTTAGAGTGCAAGTTTTGAGAATGCGCTTTTACAAGACTGTAGATTGGTCAAGTACCAAGCCTAGTGTCCGTCTGGTGACATAAGGATCATATCCACGGTATAAAAGGTGTTTGATGATTCTGACGCATTTTCGATAGTGATGTTGTCTATCTTTGATCCTTCTTATCTTGTTAATCATGTCATAAAATGCAGGTTGTGAAATACCCAAAGTAATATACTCTGTTGCCTGTATTGGTCCGAATTTCAGAAAAAGTTGACAATAATTTTTGTAGAATTTCCAGAAAGTCTTTACTAGTTTGTGAAAGCAAAAACCTTGTCCTAAATAATTTCTTTAATTCATTTTGTCAATCACATCCCCTGAACTTTTAATAGACCAAAAGAAGTTTACGCCATTCCTGTTCAAGACAGTTTCACAGTATTTTGCCGCTTCAATTCGGTAGAACTGTCACATCCGGTTACTTCCATTTCGGAAGACATAGAGTACAATCTTTGGTTGGATGGTTCAAATGGTCTATGACAGAATATCATCCACCATTCTGGAGAGTGGGACATCATAGTGTATGACGAGTTCCCCATATCGACCGTAGAACTTCCTCAGTGACGATGTTAGTCGGTCACAAACATATCCCTGACTGAGAAGCTTATCTGAAAGACGCCTAGCTCTCAGAACAAAGTCCGTATATTTGGTACTTGCTCTGGCATAGCGTATCAACTGAGATATGAACACGCCATAAGCAGGCGATGAAGGGATGTTTCTACTCAGAAAAGGAATGTTTGTAATGCTGAAATTGAAGTCGTAAAGTTTGTCATATAGTGAGGTGTTCATGTGACCATCAGTGTCGTAGGACAACATTATGTCCAAATAGGATGCTGAATTACTTGTCTCTGTAGTTTCTTTGACTTCAAGCTCCGAAGGATAGATACTGATGAGGTAATCCGCGAATTTTGGATTATTGATGGACAACACATCGTCTATGTATCTGTAAGTGAAGTTGAAGTCAAAAGCTAAGTATCTTTTCCCTTAAGAGACCAGAGATTGAATGAATTCAGTTTCGTACGAGTAAAGGAAAATGTCGGCAAGGAGTGGGGCACAATTGGTCCCCATTGGAATTCCGACAATTTGCTGGAAGACCTTTTCTCCAAACACCACAAAAATGTTGTCGATCAGAAGGATAGATACTGCTGAGGTAATCCGCGAATTTTTGATTATTGATGGACAACACATCGTCTATATATCTGTAAAGTAAAGCCGGTCAGGAGGTTCTCCCTTCAGAGACCAAAGAGTGAATGAATTCAGCTTCGTATGAGTAAAGGAAAATGTCGGCAAGGAGTGGGGCACAATTGGTCCCCATTGGAATTCCGACAATTTGCTGGAAGACCTTTTCTCCAAACACCACAAAAATATTGTCGATCAGAAAGTTTAACATCTAAATATCTGTTTCAGTGTACTTATTTTCAGAATCGGACTTTTCTTTTACAAAGTAGGTTTTGTCATAGTTAAGAACAATAAATTTGTATTTTCGATTGCCGTTCTTACTTGAAACGCATTACTTATCATTTTTGCGAGTCTTTCTTTCAATTTAGAATGTGGGATTGTAGTGTAAAGTGTCGAAAAATCAAAGGCTTTGATCGAATGGATTCTACTAAAATGAGTGAATGGACTCTACGAAAATGAAATCATGAATTGGAATGTCGGTCAGAACCTTGGGTGATTAAATGCATAAACTCGCTGCAGCAGGTAGAGCTAATACTGATTTTTGTATCAATTTACATATTCTTTTGTGTCTTGTATGTATATTCATCTTAAATTAATAATGTTTTCAGACACATCAATTGTGCGTTCTGAGAGACCACTGGATATCAGGACAATTTAAAAGATTGTGCGTACGATAATTACACTATTTCCTATTATCATGACAGATGGTTGTCCTTAGTTGGCATCAATTGCCTGTTAGTCTCGTTATATTATTGTACTCTTTTGTGTTTGGCATTATAATGTATCTGATGTTCCTTTTGAGTCTGATTTTGCTCTTGTCTTCTCTATCAGTTCTATGCTGTTCAGTGCGTGATTTATTTTAACCAAAAGGTAGGTACAGAATAACGAGGTCCCCAAGATTGATCAGAGAAACATACACAAAAAAGGACCAAACAGACAGATACAAAGAGGACAAAATCATCACATGATTGACAAACATCATAAAGATTAATGGTCTACAATAAAGCCATAGTGTATAAGCGAAAAAAGTTTTGTGGCCATCAACTCATAAACATGAAAACAAGTAATCAACGTGTGACTACCACATCCATTAAAAGTTTTTAAGGACTATGGCTGGATTTTCCTGATTACGTGCTCACAGCCCTCCAACTCAAACGTTTTCAAAAACGCACAACAAAACGCAGTAAGAGAATTTGAACAGAGAATAAGAAACAATATGCTCGCCATACCGTGTCCTTTTTACGATCATGGTCAGGGCAGACATGTTAACTGTTGTCCTGATTTTAAAGATCAAAATGTGTACCCTTTGTACTGATGAGGTTGAGATTTCAATTATATCAGCGTGTGGCACTGATCTATTTTATTCACAAAGCCCTTCATAAATATAGTTATTAAAAGAAATAAGCTTTCTTCGGATCGTTATGATAAAATAATGAATAATTCCTTTTTATCTCATTCTCTAGAAATGAGTTGGAGTGAAAATGAAAAGGGAGTGTTTTTGATAGCGGAATTGTCTTTTTCAATATTGTTAGATGCTGATTTCTGACCGAAATGACAGCTGGATGGAGGAAGATATATGGAAAATAACATTTTCATAGAACAGTAGACGAAGGTTGAGGGTACAGAGTTGATAGAGAACAATTTTTTTGTTATTAAGCTAACCTGAGAAAAAGAGTATGTTTTTACCAGATTCAATTGTGTATAATTGTATCACACGTTGAAGTCAGAGAGCAGTCTTTTACACGGAATTTTCTATATTAAAAAAACGAAGCACAAAAACACATCTGGGACATCGAAACCCTATATGCAGTGCATTAAAGTTGATATAAACTATTCAGTTTGACACCCCTTATTTTAACATCTAAGATCTTACAAGAGGGAATCTTTCTACTCCGATAAGATTTCATTTATGTCAGACTTGTCTCCATTTTTGTTGTTTTATGTATTTTTATAATAAATACTTATGCGGGAATTAAGTGACCATTTTTGGATATATTTCCTACATTGATAACGTTCCTTTCGGCCGAAAGCAAATAAGTAAGTAAAGTACAAAGGGATGTATAGAATTTAATTGAATTCAATGGAAATTAAAACCTTCATACTCCTTTAACTTATTCATGCTTCTGTCCACCATATTCTCAACCTCTACAAAAGAGTTTTACGACACTTAAAGGTTTGATCAAGTTTAAAATTATCATTTGACACTTTCCATATAAAAACAAGGCTCTGGTGAGCTTTATATGCGCACTGGGACATTTTGTGTTTCTAAAGTCATTACATGTATTGAAATGTTTTAGTCTTAGAAAGGAGTGTGTCTAAAAGGAAATCGTGCTTAATAGAACTAAAGATGCTGCTTTCTAAACGAAGAAACAACAGGATGGCGGAAGCAGTTTTTGCAAGTGGAATGAAATAATGATTATAAGAGAAAAACCCAGTTATATGCATGTTTTCGACGGAACATTCAGTAAACTTCAAATTAATATAGGGTATAAAAGGATGCTAATGGAAATTAAAAGAATTTCAAGACGAATAACCATGTTTATATCTTTTGTGTAAAGAACTTTTTAATATATATATATAACATAAGATCTCCACAAAGCTCTCTTGTAAAAATGAAATGATTGCAGGAGATATACACAAATTGGACAAGAAAGGGGAAAACACGTTAACATACAACAACACACGCACACAGGTACTTCACGATCACTCACATTAAAACGACCAAAGAACAAAGAACAAGGAAAACCTCCCATCCATTTTGGCTCTAACAAGGACAGATAAAAGAGAGGAGATAACAATTTCGTTTCAAAGAACAGTTCTTCTATAAAAAAAACCCAGTGAAATGGTTCAAGAGGGTGTATTTGTCGATGGGATTTAAATGAAAATACAGATATTGTACCAAAAAGGTGTATGATTTTTATTCTGTCTACCAAATCACAACAGAAATTGAAAAGAATATTATTAGAAGCAACGTCTATCAAATCAAATGATCGTAGAATCAAAACTGGATATACGGATGTTTAAAAGAATATATTATGAGAACTCAAATGATCAACCACCACAGCAACGAACATTAAACAAATATTTTCCACAAAAAGACACAAATAAAACGGAGCGAAGACCTTATAGAAACAAGAATGAAAGACATAAAAGAAAGGAGACAATGAGCACACAGCTACCACGGAATGTTTTTCATATGCCTTTTGTTTTATATCCATTTACTTATTCATTTGTGTGTTGCTAGGACACTTGCGTTTTGTTGCTTGTTTATGCGGTCATCTTACAGTGAGGAGTTTATGATACACAACACATTTGCGTTCCGTGATACCTCGGGGTAACCTGAAAAGTTCCTTTATGCGAACGTACTTACGCGGCAGATGACCGTCCTTAGTCGGCATCGATTGCTTATTTATGGTTTATGTGTAGTCTTTTGAGTTTGATGTTTTGATTCGTATTTGGTGTTTCTTGGTGTTTGGTGTACGTCTCTTGTTGCGTACATGTATTTCTACTCTGTGTGTTCGCTTGAGCTGTTGTGGTTGTTGCTGTGGGTGCTGCAAACAACTCTTGCTGGAGATACCATCCTTTCTTTCATACATAAATATAGGTTTACATCTTCTTTCATATTCTCTGTCAATCCGTCTGGCTATCAAGGGATTCACATCTTCTTGACCGAGAATAATATAATCTTACACCACCATGAGGGAGGGATGGCGATTTCTCTACCCGAGTGTACAAATTTTGCAAGTCCATGACGAGGCTGGCCGAGTCATGGACAAGCAAAATTTTTACACGAGGGTTGAGAAATCTCCATCCCTCCTTCATGGTGGTGTCTGATTGTTTTTCTCCCACGTTATCGACTATCTAGAGTGTCTGTTATAATCACCAGTTTGCCTTACTTCCATAACGTCGCTTTGGTAGCGATGACGTCAGAGGGTGAGATCGATGACGTCAGAGGGTGAGATCGATTTATCTCACCCCAGGGAAATTTGAGAGTTCTCAGTCTCAAGTGGGAGAATGATGAAACTCCGTTTTATGTGTTATGAGTCAAAAGGTCAATGTCAAATTTGTTATATATGAAAAATAAGATATAACTTTTCCGCATAGTAGTTAATGTAATTCTAAAGCGATCAAGTTTCGAACTAAGGGAAATACCCCTGAGGGCATAGCTTTATCAAGGCATATGAAATTGAAGACGTGCGTGTAACATTTGTACCACTCGATGAGTGTCATTGGTTGACCATGTATACAGCCAAGTCCGATTAACTTCAGTTGATCGTTTCTTCAAACGCATTTGAAAATTTCTGTTTACAAAAATTTCTCTAAATTTCTTAAAAGTGGTTCTTGCTAGGGGTCGATGCTCCATTTGGTGCTCTATTGTGAGTGCTGTTGAGATTATCGTCAGGATCTTCTTTAACTCTTGTAGTATCGTATCACATCCTGTTACGTCTTTTGGTATTTATTGACATAAATGAAAAAAAGAAGATACTGACGACAATCTTAACAGCACTCACAACAAAGCACCAAACTGAGCATCGAAGGAACATTCGCAAGCTAGAGGTGGGACCAGGTGTCGGGGAGGAGTAAGCTTCCCCTATTTGGCTAACCGCACCCACCGTCGATGTTCACGCACGAAAGTGAAAACAATATCTACAAAACATGCACTGTCTGAGGTTACGCTAGAACATGTACTGATATTTTGAATTTTCACAGTAGAAATTTACAAATTACCCCAAAAAATCTAAGTCAAGGTTTCCGTTTTCATAAACTAGTTAAGACTTTCTGGAAATTTTACAAAAATTACAATCAACTTCTTTTAAAATTCGGATCTATACACGTAACAGAATACATTACTTGGGTATTACACAATCTGTCTTTTATGGTGATATGATAAACAAAATTAGAAGGATCGGCACCGGTTGCCCATTGGTCCCGTCGGTTTATGTGTAGTCTTTTGTGTTTGATGTTTACATTTCGTATGTCTCTTTTCCGTCTCATAGTATGCTCGTCTTTTGTGGTCGGGTTTTTTGCTGTTGGTGCTGCAACAGGGTCTTTTGGAGATCCCCTCCCTTCTTTTATGTCTATATAGAAAGTCTATATTTCTCACAGTCTTTGGCCATATTTCATTGTTTGGATTGAGGATCAACGACGAAGGTTAAATACCCGAGACGGGCATGGATGGTCCTTGCTTCAAATTTGTTTGTTCTTAAATGATGCTATGAAATTGAACATCTGTTCTTAGTTGGTTTTTTCCAAACGTTTTAGATTATGTTTCTGGATATTGGCTCCAGTCCCATTTTTACAATGCTTATATGTTACATACAGGGTGAGAAACTCATTAATATTGCCTCTCAGATAAATCTGGTCACTATTGAAAGTCAAGTAAAGCACATTCACATCAGAAATCCATGCTGTAGGACCGCTAAAACGCTATTAATATAATCATTATTAATGAACCGATTTTAGACGCATACCTTTCCATGGTCAGGTGATGATAATAAATATAATCATTTATCTGTAATACAGACATACAGATATCATCTGTCAAGCCATTTTCTCTTAGATTTCCTTAGCTTTTGTCCTAGTATGATCTGTTAATCCTATTTGTGGGAAGAAACTGATAGAAACGTCGGATAAACCTCACGACGGAGAAATTACACTCGGGTAATTTTGAAAGATCGAAGTAAGTAAGTGAAGGTCGCCTCAATGCAAAAACAAATTGTGTCCAGTTGGGACTTACTGAACATTTAAGTTGGTTTGTTTGGTTTTGTATCCTTCATTTCTTTTATGCCTATTGAATTCTGATTTTGGAGTTGAATTTGCATTCACTGACTACGGTCCGTCGACTGAACAAACATCTTTTTGAAATAATGAGAATTTTCTGCAATTGTTTTATAAGCATGTGCTGTACGTAGATATAATAAAAGTGTCAATATTGAAATTAATGATCTGTTGTATCAATTTTAGTGAATCATATGAACATTTTAACAAGTAATTTGCATCAGTGGTATCAACCGAGAATAATGTTATTATACAAATATGGACTTGGTTGAGATCATTATGTCATTATAATGACCCGATGATATTTTTGATATCGACCGAGGCCGAAGGCAACATTTACAAACAGATAAATTTACAGCATGGACCAGTCATGCACGTTTTGGGTACTTAACCCTCGTCAGTGATCCTCAGTCTAAACAATGTAATATGGCCAAAGAATGTGAAAGTCCAAAAATGTTACGAAAGACGTAGCAGGATGGGTGTGATATGATGCTACATGATCCACGTTTTTGAAATTTCAAGAAATTTTGATATAAGAAATATGCGTTGAAGAAACGATCAGCCGAAGTTGATCAAACTTGACTACATGTGCCCTCGGGGACTCCTGGTCCACGAGCAGTGTTGCTCACCAAGTGGTACACCTATTAAACGTCTTCGAATTCATATTTTATGAATGATATGAATTTGAAGACGAATTTGAATATGAATATCTTACAGCCTCTATTTTCTGAATTTTTTTAAAGATTTAAATTTTGAACCATTTGCATAAAACACAGTTAGGTATCGTGGCGTTGCGGTATGAGCGGTCTGCCTTGTATGCTAGGCGAAGCCGCCGTACGGAGTTATAACATCTTCGCCTATTTGGGAGCTGCTGGTCGATAAAGGACAGGGTCATCTGCCTCAGATAAGCCCAAATGCAATCAAATTCAAATAACAACGAATTCTTCACTTCGGGGTGTGCTGAGTAGGCCGTATTCATATGGACGTCATAGGAACAACGAGAGGGTTGTCACCGTGGCGTTACGGTATGGGCGGTCTGCTTTGTATTCTAAGCGAAGCCGCCGTGCGGAGTTTACTGACTTCATATATTATTTTCATATTTTGGTATCTTATGACCTCGTAACCATAGCAACCAAGTCACTTGGCAACATATTGATAATGTTGAAATTTTTTCTCTTTCTGAAGTCTTGCCTTACCCATATATGAATTTCCTTGAAAATCGGAAAACATGCATGATCAAACCTTTTTTGTGCTTGCAGAGAACTGGTATCAATTGTTTTTATGTAAAAGTTTATTCATGTATTCATTTCGCATGATTAAAGCCCCCTTCACACTTTCACGGATCGAGTCACGACTCCGCTACGACTCCAAAAAAGGTCTATCCGCGGCGAGTCGGGACGCAAATTGTTCGATGAACCATGAACCTACGACTCCAGTACGGATTGCTACGGGTTGATACGAATCGAGTACGGATAGCTACGGATAGCTAAGGATTGCTACGGATATCGTCCCGACATTGCTACGGATTGCTACGACACGCGTACGGATAGATACGGATTGCTACGACACGTGTACGGATAGATACGGATAGGTACGGATTGCTAAGGATTACCAAGACTCGAGTACGGATAGCCACGATTCGGACAAGGATAGCTACGACTTCAGTACGGATTGGAAGGACTGGCTTAAATTTCCTATGCAATTTTAATCCATAACTATTTACTAAACACCGAATATTTTCAAATTGAGATGGTCTCACTTGTTTTATAACAGTATTGAGATGTTATACATGCCTTTATATCATGACCTGAAATTGAATAGTTGAAGTATTAACTCATATATTGACCGAAAAACGCACAGAAACCTAATAAATATGAAGTTTATATAAGACACTATCCTTGGCTATCCGTAGCAACCCGTAGGAGAGTCGTAACAATCCGTAGGAGAGTCGTAGCAATCCGTAGCAGAGTCGTAGCAATCCGTAGTAGAGTCGTAGCAATCCGTAGCAGAGTCGTATTGCTATTTTTATCACAAAAATGGTCCCGGATTGCTACGAATGCGCTACGGGTTACTACGACTCCCCTACGGATAGCTACGACTCCACTACGGGTTGCTAAGACTCCCCTACGACTCCGCTACGGCAAATCTATCCGTAGCGGAGTCGTGGGAAATTTTGAACATGTTCAAAAAATTTCTGTCTCATCCCGGATAGCTACGGATTGCCAAGGATAGCTACGACTTGTCACGACTAGTGCCGGATCGAGCTACAGATAGCTACGGATGTAAAATTTTTCTCGATCCGTAGCTATCCGTGGCCCGATCCGTGAAAGTGTGAAGGGGGCTTTAGCAAAAAAGGTATAATGTTGCCATGACAACGGTTATTGACAACAAAATTTTGGTATAACTTTTAAATTAACCACTCAATTTTTTTGTTATTCTTAGAAATAACAACTAGCTAGCTGTGGTTTGTTTTCCAGTAATTCCCTGAACTGAGCCGAGAATTAAATTATCACCGAGCCGAGAATTATTACCGAGGGGAATTACTGGACAACATATCACAGCTACCTAGTTCTTATTTATATTCTAATATTGTTCTGCACGAGATCTATAGTACGTGAATGGGCGGAGCTTAGCGAACTGGAAGTTTGTTGGAGTTTTTAAACCAGGCGAGTTCTATAGTACATTTAGGAAGAAAATTTCAAGTCATGTTAGAATTATCAATAAACATATATATTGATAAAATAATGGTCTCCTCTTGGTATATTTTCTGATATTTAAGATTGGAACTCGTCATACACTATGATGTCCCACTCTCCAGAATGGTGGATGATATTCTGTCATAGACCATTTGTACCATCCAACCAAAGATTATACTTTATGTCCTCCAAATGGAAGTAACCGGATGTGACAATTCTACCGAATTGAAACGACGGGTGTTGCATGCAAGCAGGAGATGCTGACTCTTCCTTGGCACCTGGTCTCACTCCTATATCGGGAGTTCGCTTCTTTTAATGTGATGGAGGTTTTTGTTTGTTTGCTTTGGTTCCTGTTTTATCCTGATTTTGTATGCCTTCGGTTTATGATTTTCTGAATAATTGATTTTGTGTTGTATATAGCGATATGGTCTTTATCCATATATCTCATTCAAAATGGTCAAAACATACTAAGTTGGTCCTTATTTTCACCTCTATTTTTTGGTTCATTTTAACTGATTTTGGATTAAAACAATAAGCTTCCTGTAATATATATCAAATAACTAAGTATACTAGTAAGTAGGAATGGAAGTGAGGAAGAATAGATTATATAAAAATGAACAAGCTGTTACAGTGGTATCCATGGCAACAAAGCATCCGAAGCTTCCTTATTTCATGGTCTCAAAATTCTATAAATAGAATGACCTCGTTACCATAGCAATATCATTGTCACAACGGCCGAAAAGTATTATTTTCATCGTCACATATACCCATTATAGTAATACCGAAAATCACCAAAATCCATGACATGCAGTGCCACTCGATTTTGGTCCTTACATAGAATGGCTATGTAATGAATTAAGACGAGACATTTGAACGCAGCAGAAAACAGTCACAGGATGCGACAATTATCATGCAAAACATCATCAACATGAAAGACGCATGACAATACATAAAGCAAAAAAAAAAAAACCCGACGATTTTTATAGTTATCGTATGAACATGATAAAAAAATTGTATTCTTAATCGAATAATGTGCTCACGGCCCTCCAACTTACCCAAATATATAGATCTAAAGGTCTGCCGAGACGTATACCTCAACATATAATTATGAAGAAAAACCTTATCATCGGAGTGCACAGGAACTCTACATAACTCAAGAGCTATGTAAATTCATATGACAAGCAATGGGTAAACGAAAAACTGTTACAGTTCTTGTTCACCTGGCTGAAATGGGATATGGTTAATCATCCGAAAGCTGCGAGAAGGTATCAGGACATAGTCTTTTCTTCCGAGTGAGATGAATCATGATTATAAATTCATATTTTTAAAGAACTACATGCATATTGATCTGGTAGATCGTACACGTGTGTACATTGAGATTCTATTCGGGCACTTTTGTACTTTCTTTTGGTTTTAATAGCATAAACCCTATAGCCTCGAAGCTAATTTGGCCCCGGTCAATTTTCTTTATAGAAAGAGTCAGAGACTGATATCGCTATAGTGTGTATGATAATTAAAATGAAGGCAAGTTTTAAGGTATCATTAGATTCTGTAAGATTTTTGTAAGATTTTCATGGGTTCTATTTTTAGATATGCACATAAAAATCAAACTGGACGGAGTCAAAACGTAGAGGTGGTTTCCGGCGAGGGGCTCAGAATGGGGACATGTGAAATTCGCTTCTTCGTGGTGTATTGTGGATTTCTCAAAAACGGAGCGGCGAATCCCTAAATAAATTTCATATATTATTTAGACAGATATTGCCTTCAAATCAGCATAATTTTTATTTTAAGAATTAATTTGGAACAATGGTCAAAATGGGACCAAAGTCCATCTGAATGACATGTCAAAATGTCTCTATTTTCACTTTCACTTTCGTTTTCGGAGTGAAAATGGTAACGGAAAGGTATATATCATTAGGTACCAATAAAATCTACAGGAAATGATCTTTCTTTTGATATATCACTTTCTATATCAGCCATTCATTTTTAGTCAGTAAATGACGTCAGCTTTGGGGTGTAGAACACAAGTTTTTGAGGTCAAACGTTTATGCTATTGTAACCTTTAGGACACATGAAAGATGATACACAACATGTACATGTACAATAGGTATGCTTATTTACAAACAAAGTCCTTGGATACCATACATTAAAATTCACAATATAGCATGAACAAGTCTTTGAAAATGAAATATTGGGTGTAGGTCTTATGTTCAAAGAACTTTGAGGGTTGAAAATAGGGTACCTAGAAGTTCTATGACGAAAATACGGGAAAATTGGGCATTTTGACGGAGGTTGCGGACATGTTTATGCGGCTTGCAGATTGAAAGATATACGAGTTACATGACTTTGCAATACACCAAATTCTTCGAAAAATCCTATATTTTCAAATTATGCGAAGAAAAAATTCAATCGGCAAAATCAATATATGGTTTAGGTTTTAATAGCATAAACCCTATAGCCTCGAAGCTAATTTGGCCCCGGTCAATTTTCTTTATAGAAAGAGTCAGAGACTGATATCGCTATAGTGTGTATGATAATTAAAATGAAGGCAAGTTTTAAGGTATCATTAGATTCTGTAAGATTTTTGTAAGATTTTCATGGGTTCTATTTTTAGATATGCACATAAAAATCAAACTGGACGGAGTCAAAACGTAGAGGTGGTTTCCGTCGAGGGGCTCAGAATGGGGACATGTGAAATTCGCTTCTTCGTGGTGTATTGTGGATTTCTCAAAAACGGAGCGGCGAATCCCTTAATAAATTTCATATATTATTTAGACAGATATTGCCTTCAAATCAGCATAATTTTTATTTTAAGAATTAATTTGGAACAATGGTCAAAATGGGACCAAAGTCCATCTGAATGACATGTCAAAATGTCTCTATTTTCACTTTCACTTTCGTTTTCGGAGTGAAAATGGTAACGGAAAGGTATATATCATTAGGTACCAATAAAATCTACAGGAAATGATCTTTCTTTTGATATATCACTTTCTATATCAGCCATTCATTTTTAGTCAGTAAATGACGTCAGCTTTGGGGTGTAGAACACAAGTTTTTGAGGTCAAACGTTTATGCTATTGTAACCTTTAGGACACATGAAAGATGATACACAACATGTACATGTACAATAGGTATGCTTATTTACAAACAAAGTCCTTGGATACCATACATTAAAATTCACAATATAGCATGAACAAGTCTTTGAAAATGAAATATTGGGTGTAGGTCTTATGTTCAAAGAACTTTGAGGGTTGAAAATAGGGTACCTAGAAGTTCTATGACGAAAATACGGGAAAATTGGGCATTTTGACGGAGGTTGCGGACATGTTTATGCGGCTTGCAGATTGAAAGATATACGAGTTACATGACTTTGCAATACACCAAATTCTTCGAAAAATCCTATATTTTCAAATTATGCGAAGAAAAAATTCAATCGGCAAAATCAATATATGGTTTAGGACACATGAAAGATGATACACAACATGTACATGTACAATAGGTATGCTTATTTACAAACAAAGTCCTTGGATACCATACATTAAAATTCACAATATAGCATGAACAAGTCTTTGAAAATGAAATATTGGGTGTAGGTCTTATGTTCAAAGAACTTTGAGGGTTGAAAATAGGGTACCTAGAAGTTCTATGACGAAAATACGGGAAAATTGGGCATTTTGACGGAGGTTGCGGACATGTTTATGCGGCTTGCAGATTGAAAGATATACGAGTTACATGACTTTGCAATACACCAAATTCTTCGAAAAATCCTATATTTTCAAATTATGCGAAGAAAAAATTCAATCGGCAAAATCAATATATGGTTTAGGTTTTAATAGCATAAACCCTATAGCCTCGAAGCTAATTTGGCCCCGGTCAATTTTCTTTATAGAAAGAGTCAGAGACTGATATCGCTATAGTGTGTATGATAATTAAAATGAAGGCAAGTTTTAAGGTATCATTAGATTCTGAAAGATTTTTGTAAGATTTTCATGGGTTCTATTTTTAGATATGCACATAAAAATCAAACTGGACGGAGTCAAAACGTAGAGGTGGTTTCCGTCGAGGGGCTCAGAATGGGGACATGTGAAATTCGCTTCTTCGTGGTGTATTGTGGATTTCTCAAAAACGGAGCGGCGAATCCCTAAATAAATTTCATATATTATTTAGACAGATATTGCCTTCAAATCAGCATAATTTTTATTTTAAGAATTAATTTGGAACAATGGTCAAAATGGGACCAAAGTCCATCTGAATGACATGTCAAAATGTCTCTATTTTCACTTTCACTTTCGTTTTCGGAGTGAAAATGGTAACGGAAAGGTATATATCATTAGGTACCAATAAAATCTACAGGAAATGATCTTTCTTTTGATATATCACTTTCTATATCAGCCATTCATTTTTAGTCAGTAAATGACGTCAGCTTTGGGGTGTAGAACACAAGTTTTTGAGGTCAAACGTTTATGCTATTGTAACCTTTCCTTCGTATAATCTCGATCCCGTTCTCCAAGCAATTCGAGTGGCCGGTGCTCCTGAAAGATATTTTTAATAAAGACCAAGACTCATTCGAACTTTGTTTAACATGAATAATATCTTTCAGATAAAATGTAAAATGACTTATCTGTACCTTTATGTTTTCATTCGCTCAGGAAATTATGCATGAGTCAGAAGTAAAGCTGTTAATTGAACTTGACCCTTCTTTCTATGCGGTCCTTTCACTTGTCATATATTTAAGGCTCTTTTTTTAATTTTCAAAAAAGGCCATTGACGTATGTATGTCCGATATCTAGTTGTTCTCCCAAGAGAATTTGAGAAAGGTGATGGTTTTTTATGAATTTGACCTTTCTTCGATTATTTCTTTCAAACTGACAAATTCTTTTTCTTCATTGTGCACACAAATCTGTATCCATGTTTTCTGATTTTCATGAGAAGGTTTGCTAAATAAGATTTTATTTAAAATTGATTCTTATCATACACTATCATCGAAACACTACAAAAAGCACTATAAGATGATGGAAGTTGAGCATTTATTTTATTTTGACCATTTGCTTATTAGTTTCTTAATCAACAGGTGTATTTACCTTGAACGATATTTCATAAAATTTAATCTTAATTACGAGAACATTATCGTTACTGAGAAAAAGTTATGAAGCTGAACATTTTATGAATTGCTGAGTTTGACTTGCAGGCGAAATAAAGCAAACCAATTTGAATAAGCCACATCTTTTTTGTAGTTTCATATTTCATATTTTAAGTTGTGGAACATTATATATATATATAATATCATATAGTATAAGTGCAAAATTCAAATCGCAACAATATTACACTAAGATGTACCTGTGCATTGGCAGTAGTGTTGTGCCGAATATATTGTTGCCAGACCCTTCAGATTACGATAATCGGTTATGAGTTTGATAATCGATTATAATCGGGAAGTTTAAAAGATAAAAAGAACGAAATATATGCACGATTAAACCGTTTTTTTGCTAGTGAAACAGTTCATATGCCGTACCGAAAAATTTATTCAACTGATATATCTTTGACTTGGGAGTTTCCATAACATTTGCTGACATTAAAAAGAAAGTTATGGACAAATCATGAACTATTTTACAGATTTGCAGTGTTTTACAAAAATCCGATTATAATCGATAATCGATCGAAAGGCTTATCCGATTAATCGACTTTGATTACTCCATCCTATTGCGAACACTAATTGAAAGTTTCTCAAATGTCTTTAATTGAAAAGAATGAAATAAAGGCTTAGGCAATAGTAATTTAATATTTTGTTTTGCGATTAATCGACGTCCCGAATTTTTTCTGAAAGATACCCTACAGACAGGCACGAAAACATATAATTATAAGATCAATAAGAAAGACTTTGGAAAGGAGGACTGAAAACACTTAAGAAAAATACCTTTCTGAAGTAAGGTGGATAATTCTGACGTATTTTCTTTCTTTTTATTGAAATATCACTATCATTTCAAGAAATTAATGATGGTATAGGCATTCGATTCTATTCCGGATCATTTACTGACCGATATTTCCTACCTGAAAAATGCATATTTTTTTCTTAGGAATTCTCCAAAAAGATACAAGCCCGCGGACGTAAAACAAAATATCTAATTACTTTGGCCTGATTAATAAAACACTTAACATAAAAGCCTACAAATAAATAATCAAATCCAATATAAATTCGAAGCCGACTTAGTCTGATTACCCATTTGTTATGTCCCAAATACGAAATTTCAAATTTTTGTTTTGTGTGCATTGTCTTTGGTATAAGAATGAGTATAACTTTTTCTAACTCAGCTCATCACTCATTTAGCTGTTTATTTTTGTAAAATAGCATTATTGAAATATAATTGATGAGGAACTTTTGCTTATCCTGTATACCAAGTTGTACAAATATTTTCTCTGAATAAATAAGAAAAGTTTGAATTTAAATTTATATTGCCTGGACATTTACATTGTAAGAAAAATATAATGGAAATTTTGAATAACTCACAAATATAGCAATGTCATGATATGCTTATCATGTTGGTCTACGTGCTCTCATCACATATCATTCATCATTATTGAAATGAGATATGAAATGACGCGAGCATGCCCGATTTATCATTGTACGTGATCTTTCAGTTTTTTCTTCAAAATACGTGCCAGATTTGACTTACATATTTCTTAAACTTAACAGGTCATTGACATACATGTTAATATACATTGTCGATTAAACGTTCAAATATGATGTGTATAATTTGTTGTTTTTCGTTTCTTTTAAAGGGCACCGTGTTTTTCAAAAGAGGCAGATCTGAAAACACAAGAGTTAAAAGGATGGGTACTTATACGCCCTTCTTCATCATTTAGTCGGTTAAAAGTAGAACTGTTGTTCTCTGTATTCATTATATGCATTTATTTCCACTCCGTTAACTTCTTGCATTTACACAGTACCTTAAAAGTGCGAAGTCCGAGATCCATAAAAATGTCCATTCGTCGTTTGCAGTGATGTTCATTCTATATGTTTTCACATAGATCCCCTCCTTTCTTTCACATGTAAGTTTTTTGTGTGTGCACTGCCATTGGTGATACAGCAGAACCGTCCAGGTCATCAAATTTTTTTTTTCTAATCAACCTCAGTTGAAAATTATAAAGTTGATAAAATCTTGAAATGATCTTACTCTGTGTGTACGTATTTTATGAAAAGAACTTTTTTTTCATTTTCGTGCGTGAACATCGATGGCTGGTGCGCCTAGCCAAACAGGGGATGCGTTCTCCTCCCGGGCACCTGGTCCCACCTCTAGCTTGCTATAGAAGTCCGCCGATGCTTAATTTGGTGTTCTATTGTGAGTGCTGTTGAGATTGTCGTCAGGGTCTTCTTTATTTCACTTGAAGTGATTGAGTGACAGCCGAACATGAAACAAAAATGAAAATCAATGGACATACATGTACAACCCCAGGTAAAAACCAAACAGACAACCAAAAGATTCATCAAAAGGGGCAAATTTGACCACTAAAGTTGAAATTTTTGGACGACAATTAGGAAACATACATGTATAAAGCTATAATTACAGTAGAGTGATGTTACGTCTTCAAATTTTTACAAATATTCAATATTTCACGTGAGCCGCAAATTCAACGAATAAATCAGAATGCGGTCAATGACGTATGTATACTTCCCACATGTCACTACCTCCAACTTGACCATTAGCGGATTTCCTTCTGTTCTTTTACTATCCTAGAACTAGAACATCAATGTTTAAGTTATATACATTGTATGGTTATTTTCACTTGCAGACAATTGAAGATTGAATATCATAGTCTTAAGGACTGTATCCCCTATCCATGTATTCTTTCAAGATTTTTACAGGGGGGGGGATACAGAAATATATTGGGTCGATGAAAAAAATTGTATTGAGCGAGGCGAAGCCGAGCCCAGTACAACTTTTTTCATCCACCAAATATATTTTTGTATCTCCCCTGTAAAACACTGTATAACTAATAATGTTGTTGTCTGTAGTCCTGGTATGGGTCAGCCCCATTAGCATTAGCCGAGTTGTTAAACGGATAATTCGATGATACATTGTCGGAATTCATTATAAATCAGAATGGTAAACCTATTCTACTGCTTCGGTCAGCAAAGATCTAGAAAAGGCCTGAGAAACAATGTCGTAATGTGAAGGCATGTCTTCATTGTAAGAACTATATAAAACATGAATTACCTTGTAGATCTTTAACGGCTGAACAAATCAAAATTCAATTTTCTCTAAAACGCAGAAATCGAGTTCTTGCTACGATAATTTCGATTCGAAACTTTACGTCGTTTTTGCCTGTTCTTTGTCATTAATAATTTAAAATCAAGAGGTATGAACGATATTATAATCTATCGAGAAATGTGTTATTCTATTTGAAAAGTAACTGGTTGAATACGAATTTACCACAAAAAAGTATAAAGATCTTTGCTGGTGGTAACTGTATTTAGATTTATCAATCAAAAAGACGTTTTTGAAAAATCTAACGATCGAAAAATAAACCAAGTCTAGTCGATGGGAACCAGATATCCACCCAGTCTAAGAAAACATGGTTCTTCTTTCTCATAAATAAACAGGCCTTCAAGCAGGATCAAAATTCACCTAATAAATTTGATAAGAATCTGGCTCCACCTAATATTTCTTGATAAATCTGAATCTGACATGGAATTTTTTGGAGATATCAGTACATTCTTATCCATATATCTATATACAAAAATTAGCTTTTACAAAAAGCTTACCGTCAGAAGTTAATATACAGGTTCTGAATATTAAGACATTTTTTTTTTGTAATTTTTGACCAATTATATTGCCAAGATGTATTCTATCCATGCAAGAAGTACATTATACCGGCAGTTATGACTGACGGTAATTTTGTTTTTAGGAATTCAATTTTCAAACATAAATTTAACACTGCTTTTACGTTGAAGTAGACAATCTTATTAAAGTTTAAATCTCTACACAAAAATTTGCATTCCATTCTTCCAAATAAAGATTTGCTTGAACTCAAGACACAGAAGGTGTAAACTGATCGTTTTAAGCTCTTATTGATTTTTTTTTATCGAGAAACGCAAAAATAAATTGTATCTTTTAGAAACATGATTTAATGATCCAAATTTTCATTAGTATTCATTGAAAAGCAGAGAAAACAAATTAAAGCAGTATTGAAGTATAAATTTATTGAATGACCTTCGGATCTTGAAGTTAGTTTCATGCCTTGAAAATGACAGTGGAATCTCCAAAGCCATACTCGTACAAAGACATGCACTCAGCAATTGTTAGATTCAGATCTATGAGACCTTCATACTTCAAACATTGTTAATTAATCCTCTCAGTCACTTTTCTGTAATCAATCCTTTTCATTGAAGAAAATTAGCCGAGTCCGGACAAGATTCCGTACACGGAACGTAGAGATGTCCTTTATCCATAGATGGATTTACGTGAATTGGAAACGCGATCTGGTAAATAAAAGCTTCCCTATATTTATTCCGCTGAATGATTTCTATGAACCGAATTTAGAAGAGACATGCTCTGATCTAATGTAATCACCTGATTGATTAGATTAGAAACCAATATTATTTCCTAACATTTACCAACTTTTGTGAGATTTTTAGTGGTTGAAATATCCAAAACTGAATTTCTGTTTTGAGTGAGCTAATTAGAGTGAATTATTCACTTCATATTCTTATTACTCATAAAATATATTCGAAACTTGTTTTATAATATAGGTCGGTAGATAATATATACTCCTAATATATATTCGAAATGTATTTCCTAAGATAGGAAGATAGATCTTCAAAGAATTTATCCCGCTGATGGCTTTTGGTTTGTGTATGTTACGTCAACATATTTTAAAGCATTTTGGTGACGTCAAAAGCATAAAGCGTCTAAGAAGAAACAGGATATTAAAATAATATCCTGTTAGTAAAATAATACAACATAATATTTGGTTCTTCTCGACCAATCAGATTGCAAGAAATTTGCCAGAGGCGGGATAAAGAATATTACATGTTGCAATTATTCTTGTTCAAAGATTACAGTAACTCGTATATTTATACCAAATTTTTAAAGGCGTCATACCTGCCACAATACGTATAAATCGAGTTTGACTATCGTGGTAAGAGATGAGTAGCATGTAGCATGATACAGTACTACAGAGAACCACGGGAACGATTCGGATTGGTATAGACAGAGATTAACATATCCAATATTTTGTCTTAGAGTTTGTTCGATTCGAGGATTTTAATAGTATGTTTATATCCTATTAACCACCTCATGACTTTATGTCCTCCGTGCAAACCTTTTTTTTTATAAATGAAGAGAATAGAATTTTATTATAGCAATTTGATCAGAGATACAAATATAACATCGATAAATCAAATCGTTATTAATATAGAACTAACAAAATATGGCACAAATCACTACAATTTTTACAAGTTATCATTAATTTGTGCCTATCAGGCATCCGTGGTAAGTCGGCATAAAAAACCCTGTCGATACATTCAAATGAAACATATGTGTGTAGGATGGAAGGGAATGAAAAAAAATGAACAAGCGTTGCTGTTTTCGAAAAAGCTTTAAAATGCCTCGTACAATATCATGTAAGACTTTGCTCCATGACCTTTGTCATTGCGATTTTTCATTTTTGGTAGACTGTTATTGACTGTACGGATTTATGTAGGGTCAAGGCCTTATTTTGTGATTTACTTAACATAGAGTTAGCCAAATCGTAAAACTTAAGCCATTATTATATTGTCAATATAGATTTGTGTATAGTTTGCATTCTGGCTTAGTTTTTACATGTTTTCTCACCTAATTGCATTTCAAAGATCATAGCTTTAACACCACAGACGAATGAATGTCCTGGTCTTTGTCATAACACGTGGGTCCTGTAGCATCATATCCCACCAATTCTGCTACGTCTTTTGGACATAACGTTCACACTCTTTGGCCATATAACATTATCATTGTTTAGATTGAGGATCACTTACGAGGGTTAAGTACCCGAAACGTGCATGTCTAGTCCATTCTGAAAAGTTATCTGTTCTTAAATGATGCTATTGAATTTGAAGACGTTTAATATTAGAACCACTTGGTGAGTGTCACTGCTGGTGGACCAGGAGTCCCCGAGGGCACATATAGCCAAGCTCGATCAACTTTGGTTGATCGCTTCTTCAACGCATTCGAAAATTCCAAAAACGTGTGTCCTGACGCATCATATCCACCCATTCTGTTACATCTTTTGGTACCATTTTGGACATAACTTTCACACTCTTTCGCTATATAACATTGTTTAGATTGAGGATCACTGACGAAGGTTAAGTACCCGAAACGTGCATGTCTGGTCTGGTCCATGCTGAAAATTTACCTGTTCTTAAATGATGCTATTGAATTTGAAGACCTTTAACAATAGAACGTCTTACATAGAATTCGCATGTTGGTTAGAAATTGCAAATATATTTTTCGACCCAGTGAATAAAATTAAGTTAAAGAAGATCCTGACGATAATCTCAACAGCACTAACAATAGAGCAAACATTGAGCATCGACGGACCCCTAGCAAGCTAGAAGTGGGACCAGGTGCCCGGGCGGAGTAAGCATCCCCTGTTGGCTAGCCGCACCCGCACGAAGATGAAAACAATATATAAAATGCATGCACTGCCTGAGGTTATGTCTATATAGAAAGTGTTATGGAGACCATGTCAGGGAAAAATATTCAAAACACTTTCTGTCAAACCCCTCGCGGGGAACATTTTTACGAGATCCACACGGCAAAGGGCATAAGTGTGACACAAATGAGTTAAAGAAGATCCTGACGACAATCTCAACAGCACTCACAATAGAGCAAAAACTGAGCATCGACGGACCCCTAGCAAGCTAGAGGTGGGACCAGGTGCCCGTGCCCGGGAGTAAAAAACAAAACCTGATCTAAGGCGTATCAGTTCATCATAGATATAAAACAGAACTTTATCACGATAAAAAAAGTGGACAAACAGGCGGAGACAATAACACAGCTCCATATAAATACGAAAGACAACTTAATCTTATGAACACTGTCCAAGGTCAAGAGCAGGTACTGAAGGTTATGTAGGTGGAACTGTTCAGGGCAAATTAGTAAAGTCAAAAATATTCAAATATCATATGAATCATACCACATATACAGTACATGTACACGTTTCAGCATCTTAGCAAATAGGACCCAAAGGAAGATGACAGTATATTTTGATATCTTTCGTTGTATCATTTAGAAAACATAGGGTGTCGCTTAATGGCCCTGGTATCAAAATTTAGAATATCGATAATCATTTCAAGCAGAGCCACTTCGAATTAATAAGGGATCGTATCTGACAGGAGGGGATTCTAACATTACTCTGAGAGATGTTCCTCTGTCGTTATCCCTATGTTTTAATTCATTTCGCCATATATTTCATTCCTGCGTTGAGTTCCCGCAAGACCCCAAATATTTCTTTTATGCTCTATTGTGAGTATTGTTGAGATTGTCCTCAGGATCTTCTTTATCTCATTTGTGTCACCCTTATGCCCTTTGCCGTGTGGAGCTTGTAAAAAAATTTGACAGTAAGTGTTTTAAATGTTTTTTTACCCTGTCATGGTCGCCATAACACATTCTATATAGAGATAATTTCAGACAGTGCATGTTTTGCCGATATTGTTATCATTTTTCGTGCGTGATGATCGACGGTGGGTGCGGCTAGCAAAACAAGGGGATGATTTCTCCTCCCGGGCACCTTGTCCCACCTCAAACTTGCAAGGGTTCCGTCGATGCTCAATTTGGTGCTCTATAGTGAGTGCTGTTGAGACTGTTGTCAGGATATTCTTTATCTTATTGGAAATGAAACATATGTTCTTTATATAATTCCGTTAAAAGTGAAGCCTTACATTGTTTAGATTAAGGATCACTGACGAGGGCTCAGTACCCGAAACGTGCATGTCTGGTCCATGCTGAAAATTTACCTGTTCTTAAATTATGCTATTGAATTTGAAGACTTTTAACATTTGTACCACTTGGTGAGTGTCACTGCTGGTGGACCAGGAGTCCCCGAGGGCACATGAAGCCAAGTTAGATCAACTTTAGTTGATCGTTTCTTCAACGCAATTCAAAAATTTCTGTTATCAAAATTTCTTGAAATTTCTAAAAATTGGGTCCTGTAGCATCATATCCCAGCCATCCTGCAACGTCTTTTTGGTACATTTTTGGACATAATAGCGTTTACACTATTTGACATATTACATTGTTTAGATTGAGAATCACTGACGAGGGTTCAGTTCCCGAAACGTGCATGTCTGGTCCAAGCTGAAAATTTATCTGTTCTTAAATGATGCTTTTGAATTTGAAGACTTTTAACATTTCAATATTTTTTCATCAAATTTAATTTTTCATTCGATAGTATATGTACATTTACGGGGTTTGGGATTAATGTGCATCTACTCATTTTTACGGTTCCTTTGATGGCAACAGGTCTGTGTTGTATACTGTCTTTTTATTTTCATTTTAGCTCAGATAGGGAAGACTTAATGCGTCGCGAAATTCGTTTTTTTTTTTATTGTTTGACAATTCCCTATATTAAAATATGGAGCCCGATGGTACGTGGTGATGACAATCCTTATTTTTTAAACGTTAACGTTGTTGATTTGCAAATATTCCAATCCTGTTGTTGTGCATTCAATAAGAATGTTGAGAGGATTATGTTCAGGCAGGCGGTATCCGATTCCTTACTGAGTTTTCGATCTCCTCTGCCACCAAACTTGCAAATTTTAACCGCCTCGGCTGCTGCAACAAGAAGGATACATGTAACTAACGTAAGACTGTATTTAGAAATACACCAAACAAACACGTTTGAATATCCAAAATGGATATAGAGCAAAATGCGTTGGGTAAAAATTCTCCTGGTATCAGGCAATTGAATACCCGTTGTTTTGGCTGGACAGAGATAGAATTCCATTAATTCCTATTACATTGTACGAAAATGACTATTCAGTGACTGAAATGTCTGATATCTTTTAAAAAACACTAGAAATAAAGGTATATTAAGTATGATAGGCTATCATTAGCGGGGTTCTTCATAATTACATTTTGTTTGGCGGCTTTTTTTCATCATTTCCTACTATGTATCTAACTTGAACCAGTGAAAGTCATACAAAACGCAAAATCAGATTTCAGAAATTACAACCGAAAGGCTTTCACATTCTGGAAATGAAATATAAAGCAGAACTTTCTAAAGCGAAAAGAAAAAACGGACAAACATACATAGACAATGATTCAGCTCCATAGAAACACGAAGGAGAACTAAATCAAATTAACCATTTCTAGAGTCCAGGGCAAGTGCAAAATGCATCGAAGAAAGCACGGTAGGTGGAGCTCTTAAACCGCGCCATACTTATTTGCAAAGTTAAGCACATTCAGATATTACATGAATCATGTTACAGATCTAATGCAAGTATAATATCCAAGTGAGTAGGACCAAAAAGGAAGCCAAAAGCTTATTCCAGTTTCTATCTTCGTGTTATAATGTTGCAATTTATGGTAGAATATCCCTTAGGTCAGAATTACTGGTAATGTTTTGCCTGGATATCCTATATTTTCACGTTAGAATATTGTTCAGATTATCAAACTAATATGGTTTTGTGAAAAGACACTTTTGTAGTTACCTTTTATCACCTCTAAAAAGGGATTTTACTTACTTTTTACTTGTTTTTCCCATAGGGTCCAATGGCTGAAGGTATCGATTTAATCATGCAACCACGAATTATATTTTGTTTGTATATCAGGTTTAACATAACTTAAGTTTTGAATATATGGAAATGAAAATATTGAAAGAGTTGTTATTGAGGAAATATGAGCGATGCTCTACTTCAAAACAGAAACTATACATCGTGTAGAATAATTGTAGGTAATGTTGCATGTACATTTTTGGTGAATGTATTGCATGGATCGAAATTGAAAACTCGTTTTACTCACAACGTTGAACACTTTTGCAAAAAGAATCTTCGACCTCTATTAACTTGTCATCTTACTTAATTGACACACCAGTAAGAGGGCATTCAATAATGACACAACCTATAATGCCGGAAGGTAATTGCCATGTAATATCATGGTAATAAACATCAACCACTTAAAATGCTTCAATGTGACTCAAATTAAGATAGCTTAATGGAAATAGAATAGTAGAAAAGCTTCCGTGCTAAAAATGTATTATTCTCCAATTGTTCTAACTTCTGCAAGATAAGATAGCTATCAAATATATTTTGAAAGAAGACGTTGGCAATCTTGGTAATTGTTTATCAAACTGAATTATTTTGAAGGTAAAGTGCATGTGTAATATAAAGCAAGTCAAAAATAAAACATATAGAGTGTTTTCTTTGTTCTTGTGCATGTAACAAACAGCGTAGGTTACAAAATATCAAAATGATAGTTATCTTAGATTCCTATCGTTGCACTTGTCAATAACAAGTAATATCGAAACGACGTCGCACAAAGAACGTTTTTCGGAGCATAACTGATAAATGACGTGATATTATGAAAGAAATGTCAAACTATTGAAAAGGGTGGTTTCCTGTGTAAAGTAGGAAATTTTAGCCTAAATGAAAGAATTTGAATCCAGAAATTACAATTAAAAGGCTTATAAATTTCTAAAAAACATATAAAAGAGAACTTTCTCAAGAGGAAAGAAAAAAAATCGGAAAAGCAGACGTGGACTTTAGCACAGCTCCATAAAAACCCAGAGAACAACCGAGTGTAGGTAAACGTGCCGTGCATTATTATAAGTACAGTTGAAATATATTCAAATACCATATCAATCATGTTTCATACTCCGTATCATGATTAATATTTCGGTTTGCCTATACCGGGTAAAACCGAAATATTAATCATGATACTCCGTATTACTCATATATAGTGCATTGTATAGTATCGAAGAAAGTAGGACCAAAAAAGGAAGCTTGATATTCATTTAAGGCGGGTTTGATCACCAAGACTGCGGCGGTATTATTTGTTTTCTCACTACCTAGGAAAAGTACATTCTTAACTTTCTTAAAATATTTGATACACTGACATATTTGAGTATCCTGATCAGGTTTGAATAATTTCCGGTGACATTTGAAGAAATAATGGCGATTTTCGAAATTGTGGACTTTGGGAGTTTTATCCATGAGCAAAGCAAGACGTCATTTCGTCGTTATCGGGGAAAAAGGCGTCACAAACCTTTGCATTCAAAATGCAATAGAAACATTCATACCAAACGTATGGCATTGTAACTTTGCATGTATGAAGAAGAAAAAAATTCAATCTTCATCACAGTGAATTCGTTGACAAATTAACATTACATGAAAGCAGATGTCACTTCATTGAAAATGGTCGATTTTCGAAAGAAGAATTGGAAAATATGAAGCTTTACTATATTCTAATCTAAAATTCATTTTTTTTCTCATTTAATTATGAAATCATATCCTCAAGTTGTTGGTAATTTTTTTCAGTTTATAACAAAATTTCATCCACAGGATTCCTTATAATCAACTATCAACTACAGTCAATTTGCAATTGCAATTGCAAGTTTTATTAGCGACAGTGTCATCTTTTATTCCAGTATCCTGCCATTGTTTAAAACATTGTTTAAAAGACAATTAGTCTAATCTTTTCCATATGTAAAGAAAAGGGGATTATCTCTAGCATGACCACCCTGCACCCACTAAGCGATGCAAACCCACAAGAAAGTGATACGTAAATGACATCAGACAAAACTACAAACGACAAAAAATACATGACAATAATCACTAGAACATCATACAAAACAATCGAAACAGACGTACAGAAACATAAAACATTCATGACAACACATACAAAGAAGGAGAGCACTGTGCAACCGGCGCCGACTTTGGATGGCCATCTGCTATAAGCAAATGGTGTGGTTATCCGGATTAAGTGCGCACAACCCTCCCACTTATTCGGATACACATAGGTCTTTATAGACGCACAATAGTTGTATAAACATAAAACTTATCACTGTTAGGTGACGTTACAAACAAGACAGTTAAAGGCAGCGTAACACAAATTCTATGTAAAAGGATCTAAAAAAATCTATGGCATGAAAATAACAGTCTGTACTTTGCTGGCTGAAGCGAGCTCAAGATCAATCATCCGAGAAGTCTGACCAACTTTCAGACAAGACAGATAATCAGGACCCAGTCTTCTCAATTAAGATTTAAAAAAGGACCGTCATTGAGTCTAATCGCCATGGTTAGCTAAAGTGCAACGTCGGGAAAGACACTGGTACAAAACTGTAGATTGGTCCAGTATCATGCCAAGTGTTCTTTTGATGACGTTGGGATCAAAAGGGGATTCAGGCGTCCGACTATTTTCTTGCATTTGTAGTTGAAGTTTGATCTGCCTTTGATCCTTCTGATTTTGTTTACTAAATCACCGTAAAATGAAGGTAATGAATTTCCCAATGATACAAACTCTGATGCTGGAGTTGTCTCAAATTTTGCAAGAAATTCAGAATAGTTATTGTAAAATTTTCAAAAAAGATTACACAAGTTTATGATATCTAAATCCTTGATTGATAAGTGTCTTTGTAATTTGTCTATTTTTATCATGGAAGTCCGAAACACGGGAGCAAGCTCTAGCTGAGAGATGTAAATGCCGAAGGATGGCAACCTTGGAGCATCGCTATCAAGCCAACTAAAATTAACTATGTTGAAGCCAAGGTCTTCTCTTATGTCGTGTATCTATGTCTAAATTTCTCCGTTATTGATTTTGACATCAAGAACCAAAAAATGGTGTAGCTTTATCATCTGTGTTTGCTTTATTCAATGTTAACTCTGGTGGATAAATGTTTGTAATGGTCAAAATGTGGGTTATCAATGTTCAAATTATTATCAGGAGGTGCCGAAGGAACCTTTCAAGTGGTCAAATTTCTGGAGTTTTTGCAGGTTTTGCATGAATTTCTATTCGTATGTCTATAAAGTGCAATACATTTATGAAGAATGAAGTGACATCTGCTTTCATGTAATGTTATGAAGAATTTGAAAATTAAATCAAAATGAATTTCCAATAGCTTTACGAAAACTGGAATGACACTTTCAATATTATGACGCCATCAAGAAATTCACGAAAACTTAAACTAATGCATATATTGACCTCTTATCAAAATTTAGAGTGGAAAAAATTGAAAGTTGCACCATCTTGAATAAATTTTATGAAGACATTAGCTGTACACTATAATTCAAAACTGGAACTGCCCTTGTACTTAGTACAATGTATGTTGGATACATATTCCACCTATTCTTAGAAGGAAAAACATCATATAAGGTCAAAGTTCAAGGTAACTAGATAAAATGCATCATCGGAAACCCACGCTCGGTCACGAAGCTTGGGTGACCGAGCGTGGGTTTCCAACAATGGGCGAAATGTCTTTGTATCAAAATGGTGAATATGTGTAAGAAAAATTAAAGCCCTATCGCTTATATTTGAAGAAATATTCACTTTAAGAACTTCTTTACCAAATATAACTTTAAGGTCAAGGTCACTAGGTCAAATGTCTTAATATCAAAATATGATACTTGTCATGGTGAATGTATGTATGAAATATGAAAGCCCTATCACTTATACTTGAAGAGATATCTGCTTTAAGAACTTTATTACCGGACGGACAAACTGACGGACGGACACGATTTTTCTTAACCCCCTCCCCCAAACTTCGTAAATACAATTCATTGATCTTGATCTCAAATATAAAAAAAAATACTAGTGCTATCTTGTTTAACAAAATGGTAACCTGTTTATACTTGCAACCGGCGAAATCTACAACAGTGTGTATGACAAAGGAGATGCTTTTGGTTCGACATGGTCAATTTTCACTGGCTAGACGGGGGTGTTCCTAACCATCTCTTACATTTCTCAACTCGTCCGATACGCTAGAACATTCCCTGGCTTGACGGTGATGTCCCTAGATTTCCGTCATACGGTATCTACATTTCACAGCTCTTCCGGTATGCTAGAGCATGTACTGATATTTTGGATTTTCATACTAGAAATTTACAAATTACCAAGAAACTATTAGGTCAAGGTTTTCGCTTTCACAAACTAGTAAAGACTTTCTGAAAATTTTACAAAACTTATGATCAACTTCTTTTGAAATTCGGACCCATACAAGCAACAGAGTATATTACTTTAGGTATTTCACAATCTGCATTTTATGGTGGCATAATTAACAAAATAAGAAGGATCAAAGGTTGACAGCATAATTATCGAAAATGCGTCAGAGTCATCAAACGCCTTTTATACCGTGGATATGATTCTAATGTCACCAGACGGACACTAAGCTTGCTACTTGACCAATCTACAGTCTTGTACGAGCGTATTCTTAAGACTTGCACTCTGACTGACTGTGACGACATTACTCCGTGACGGGCCATGTCTAAACCTCTTTAGAAAGACAAAGCCCCGACCACCTGACCTCTCTGAATGTCAGTCGGACTCCTCGGGTGATAACATATATGAGCTCGCTACATGTACAGCCGGCAGAGCACGGACTGTATTACGCACGTCCTCTTTTTATATACTTTACATATCTGTGTTGCTTAGAACCCTGTGTTTTACGGTCCTGTATGTGTGTGGTCATCTAACAGTGAGGAGGTTGTTTTACACCATAATTGTGCGTTCTTCGAGACCTCTGGAAAATCGGAATAGTGGGAGGGTTGTGCGCACGTAATCCAAGATAACCACACCATCTGCTATTTATGTGGCAGATGGCCGTCCTAAGTCGGCACCGGTTCCCCATTTGTATCGTTGATTTATGTGTGGTCTTTTATGTTCAATGTTTCTATGGTGTGAGTTGGTGTCCCTTGTCCCTTTTGCGTCTCTTTCTGTGGGTGTCTGTTCTGTGTTTTTTTTTTTTGGTATTTGGTGTTTTGCTGTGGGTGCTGCAGCCTAGTGTTGTTGGAGATCTCCTCCTCTCTTGTACTGATGTTTTGGATGTTTACAGTAGATATTTACAAAAGAGACGATAAAATAAGACCGTATTTCTTTCGCATGACGATTTGTATGCAGACAAAAAGTTATCACTATTGATTTAATGCATTTTACATTTCGATGAAATCTAGAATTAAGGTCAAAAGACGAAGGGCGTACTTCTGTGTAGACAGAATTCCCATATAATGAAATGCGTCATAATCACTAATTGCTTTATTTGGTAATTTCGAAGACCAGAGTTACTACCCACTTGGCACGGTATCTGGCGTAGACTAATTGTGACTTCAATAAATTCTATGGAAACAGTCCCTAAATTCTGGGAAACAATGGTACAAAATCGTCGTTATCATACCATTTTCATGACGTGATAATGATTTTACGTCAGATACCGCAAATACTCGATATACCATGGATATGATCCTTGTTTCACAAACATACTTTACATGTTACTTAACCAATCTACAACCTTGCGAGCCGATTGTGACTTCAGAACAAACCGTTCCTAAACCTTTTTATAGAAGAAAGGGTCCTGTCCATCTGCTCTCTCGAAAAGTTGGTCCGAGACCTCGGTTGATTGCAAGCATAAGAACGACGCTCCTATCAATTGAAAAAAAAAATCTTTTTGTTACTTGGACACCTTCATTTGCTGTCTAGTTTGGTTCCTCATCTTTCACCGAGAAGGCTATCATACACAATAATTGAATGTTCTTGGAGAAAACTGGGTATTCGTGCAAGTTGATGGCTTGTGTTTACGTAATCCGTATAAAACATTATTTACTTCTTATGTGACAGATGACTGTTCTAGGTATTTACAAACAAAACAATGATTGAATTGGTATTTGGGCAACATATAATTTGATGGGCACTCAGACTAAGTGCATGCCCCGGTCAACATTTATGACTATCCTTGATAATATATAATTTGGACATTGAATTGAATGAATGCAATTGTCGACAAAAGCAGGTGATAGGCTTGAATTGTCATGAAACTATCCGAGAGAATGAAACTGATGTGAAACGTAAAACGTGATTGGTATCTTGAACATATATTATCCATGATGAATCCTGTAATAACCCTTCACACGTAGAATTCAATAGAAATTAATAACTTTTTTCTGTGAAACCAATTGTCGGTGCTTCGAAACACTTGGAGAACTTAATGTTTCATATATCGCATGTTGCGAAAGACGACGGGTTTTGCACACCGTTTACGGAGTACCAATGGTAATGTAACATGTGTATCTTTATGCATATTATGAGGTTTTTTTTCAATCTTCTTGATATACGCATGTCTGGATACAGTGTTCAATACGTATATTGATTTTGATAAAATAGGAGTAAAGAAATTAATGCAAACTTCGTTATTGTGTTATAATGTGCTTTCTAATTCTTGTTTATATAGAGAATTAGTAATAAGTGTTTTCATTTGTGTTTTGTTACGGGTATGCAACACAGCAAGTGCATTTATCGTACATGCTTTGCGTATTGTGTGTTGCATAACCGTAACAAAACAAAAATTATGATATTTATTTTTATATATGCACCACAAATTGTCTGTTTCATTCTTGTTTTCTGAAATTGCGTTTTTCTAAGTAAAACGGTTTCAGTTTGCAAATTACAACAGACATTGCGGAATGTTTCTTTAGATTTTATGTATTGTGATATAACGAGCGTTTGCATTCAAAATGCAACACGTCCCTTTCCATAGATTTATCACAGGGGATTACATTGTTTAAGCATAAATTTCGAGATGGATTCGTGTGATGGTGAAATTTATTCTGGTTCTTTTTCATGTAGATGTAGATGTTTATTTGTCGTGCCAACTTGAATGTACGGGGGCGAATCACTATTAAGCATCCGTTTACAAAAATAGTTATTACCGCTCCAGCCAACAGATTTAACCACACCACGTGTCTAACCACACTGTCTCCAAATTGTGTGGCAGATGGCCGTCTTAAGTCGGCACCGGTTGCTAATTGGTATCGTTGGTTTATATGTGGTCTTTTGTATTTCTTGTTTCTATGGTGTGAGTTGGTGTTTCTATTCCCTTTTGCATCTCTTTCTGTGCGTGTCTGCTCTGTTTTTGCATCAGGTGTTTTGGAGTTTTGCTGTGGTTGCTGCAACCTAGTGTTGTTGGAGATCCCCTACTTTGTTTTAAAACCACATCCAACGAAGTGTAAATGTTGTTCTTGATTCCCTCAGAGCAAGGACGAATAGTGATAAAAGAGGAGCACTTGTATCAGCATCTCCCATATATGAGGACACAGAATTTCATGTGACGCTTGTAGTTTCTGTAATGGAAGAATTCTGGCTTTAAGATAAATATGTATCAGCTATAATAAGTAGGTTGTCATATACAGGATCCCTATGTTTAACAGTGTGTCTTAATATTGAGCTGACGCGGAGGGTAAAATAGGATTAGCTTCAGGGAGTCACCTTCAGAGACAATCAGTGCTTCACATCAAGCTTTTGAAACATCAAGATATACCGTTGTATTACATTGACAGAAAAATGCCACTTGATTCTTTCGAAGCAGACTTCCAATACGGGGGCCGCTCTTGTGTCTCATACTTGAAACGTTACTTTTGATTTGTTGTTGAGCCGTTCGTTGATTTTACATGTCTAGTCGCTTTCCTGTTGTCTGTTAAAGTTACTTCGTCTGATGATCGATATCTGAGATGCAACATCCCTTCTTCGCCTGCTTATGGCATGTTCATAGCTCATTCGATACGCTATGCCACAAGGACCAAAAATACTTTTTTTAATATGTTGTTCCGAGAGCTAGGCGTCTTTCAGATAAGCTTCTCAGTCGGGGATTTGAAAGAAGTTGATACAGAGAACTGTCATACACTATAATGTCCCACTGTCCAGAATGGTGGGTGGTATTATGTCTTTGACCTTTCGAACAATCAAACCACAGAATGTACTTGTATCTACCGAAATGAAAGTAACCGGATGTTACAATACTATCAAATTAAAGCGACGGGTGTTGCATGCAAGCAGGAGATGCTGACTCTACCTGGGCACCTGGTCTCACTCCCGTATTGGGAGTTCGCTTTTTTCCATGTGATGGGGTGGGATTATTTTGGGGGGAGGGATAACTTTGGTTCTTGTTATATCCTGATTTTGTATGCCTTAGGTTTATGATTTTAATTTTGAATTATCGAGTTTGCACTGTGTATTGGGATATGTTCATTATCTATACTTGACATCAGTGCAGAGTAATTTCATCGTCAATGTTTTTCGTTTTATAATGAGACTCTGTGAATATAATTCATGTAAAGAAATAATCATTATGCTCCAATAATAATAGGTTATTGGACAGTGCTGTGTACAGAATGAAAACATATTGTACGAGTCTGTATCAATCCGGTATTGGACAAAACGCCGAAGGAGAGATAAAGATAAGCAGGTGTTTTACCTGTATGATCGCATATTTCATATAACAGACAAGGGTTAGTTTCAAATAATTGAATTTAGGTCCAAAAAACTATACAATATTTACAAGCATTTTTTTTAGAAAATGTTGATAAGTCTTCATCCAATTTATGGATGATGAAAAAACTGGTATTTCAAGGTATGGGGATTAATAGAGAGGTTTAGAAGGCTAATGTGTACGGGTACGCGTACGTGTAATCTACAAGTACATCTACACGTCAAAAATAGCAGAGGTTTAGAAAATTGACGAGTACGTGTACGTGTACATGGTGCCCTTAGCGATGACGTGAAATAAATATATTCAAACATATACGAGACTGATATATAGATAAAATGTAAAATTAAAACTTATAAGATATTCTCGGTACAAGTATTCATGAAATACATCTGCTTTATAAACATAAATGTCTACACGTTTGTACGTACGTGTAGCTCGCGATTTACACGTTATCGACAACTTGTAGCGATTTCCCGTACGCAATAAATAATGACGTCATACACAGTTATTGCGTCTACACGTACACGTACACGTTCACGTAACGGTTTCTAAACCTCTCTAATATCTTTTTTATCTTTATTCTGACATATGTCCTTTTACAGACGGACGGAGATAATTTCAAACTGTTGAACTGAGGCTAAAAGGTTTATGATAATTACAAATATTTTCAGAAAGTATTGAAAGACCTGTATTCATTTTTTTCAGTTACAAATCTATCTTGTTGAGATGAAATATATGAGATTTTCACTTTATTATTTTTTTTTCTAATTTTTTGTATTACAGGATATGTGAGTCTTTCGATTGATTACTTTTGTTACACTGATATTCATTTTTGTATATCCATGTGTTACACACAGGAAGTGATTTGTCCGATTCCCCGATGCCTTTGCGATTATCTAATTATATCTATAATTATTTACCTAATTATGATAAATGTTGTCAAAATGTGCAAGCCCTTACTATTATATTAAACTTACTTGAACTACAGTGTACCTCTGTGGTGGAAAACAAGGTGCATTGAACCAACCGTCTTGCAGTTTGTGTTCTTTGCTCGAAAGTATGATAAAGTAAAGAAAATCAAATAGAGATAAGAATAACGAATTCTTTCTAATTAAATCGAAATGAATACGCATCTGGTGTTTGTTTTAGATGATCAGCTTAAATTGCAGCAATCCAGTGAAAGATTAATTACATCTTTTTAAATGAGTTTTCTCTCTTCTCCTCCCTAATAAATTTCAGCTATAAAGGATCCTGGCCTCCGCCGCTTAATGAGCAGATTTCAAAAGTAGGAATCTGCTGTGAGTGTTTTTCTGTGAATAGTGTTCATGTATTTTGTGCTGTCCTCTTTGTTTAAGTGATGTGACATGATTGTTCTCGTTTTATCCGTCTGTTTTTGTATATGCTGTTGCACAGGAGCTCAAGAATCGCATTCTCCTCAGATCTTTATGAAGGAATGACAAATATGGATAATGACCATATCCCTGTATACAGCACAAAATCGATAATTCAGAAAATCAGAAACCGAAGGCATACAAAACCAGGACAAAACAGGAACCAAAGCAAACAAAAAAAGACCCTCCATCACATGAAAAGAAGCGAACTCCCGATACGGGAGTGAGACCAGGTGCCCAGGAAGAGTAAGCATCTCCTGCTTGCATGCAACACCCGCCGCTCCAATTCGGTAGAAATGTCACATCCGGTTACTTCCATTTCGGAAGACATAGAGTACAATCTTTGGTTGGATGGTTCAAATGGTCTATGACAGAATATCATTCACCATTCTGGGGAGTGGGACATCATAGTGTATGACGAGTTCCCCATATCGACCGTAGAACTTCCTCAGTGACGATGTTAGTCGGTCACAAACATATCCCTGACTGAGAAGCTTATCTGAAAGACGCCTAGCTCTCATAACAAAATCCACATATTTGGTACTTGCTCTGGCATAGCGTATCAACGGAGATATGAACACACCATAAGCTGGCGATGAAGGGATGTTGCTACTCAGAAAGGGAAAGTTTGTAATGGTGAAATTGAAGTCGTCACGTTTGTCATAGAGTGAGGTGTTTATGTGACCATCAGTGTCGTAGGACAACATTATGTCCAAATTGGATGCTGAATTATTTGTCTATGTAGTTTCTTTGACTTCAAGCTCTGAAGGATAGATACTGCTCAGATACTCAACGAATTTTGGATTATTGATGGGCAACACATCGTCTATGTATCTGTAAGTGAAGTTGAAGTCAGAAGCTATGTATCTTTTGCCTTCAGAGACCAAAGTATAAATAGAGAAGGGGTGTATATAATTGAGGGTTGTAGGTGCCGAGCTCCTGTGCCATAATGTGATGACTGCATCATTGTCATGTTGGTGATCTCCTACTTTTGAAAAGAGGGGATCCCAAACCAGACTCGGTTGTGAAACCTACAGCAAAACATCCAGTGCCAAAACACAGAGTAACAAGTAAAGAAAGAAATTCAGGAAAGGCAAGAATCGCCAAATACGATATACAAACATTTAACGTAGATTGATGAGAAATTTCTGTTTGTCTCCGTATATTTGTTCCCTTTTGCTCATGTCATTCATATTTTCTCTTTGATCACTGCAAGGTCGTCATGTTGGAGATGAACTGTTGAACAATTATTGGAGCTCGAGAGATCAGTAACGTTAGTCATCAAGACAAATTGAGAATAGCAATAATAATATATATTCAAAATTACCTTTTGTAGTTTGTAAATGGATCATTGTCAATATTGAAATATATGTTCTATAGTACCAATTTTATTGGACTAGACACGTGTTTCGGATATTTGAATCATCGTTAGCAGTACTTCATGCCAAACAGTTTAAATAAAGCCGAAGCGAATTTTCCTGGCGCCATCTACAATACAGAGTTTTAATTTCCTCTTGCTAAAATGAGAGGCTCCAAATTTTCTATAGGGTTTATTCGGAAGCGTATTTAAGTGAAACATATCGTTTGCACCTGCCTTAATTATGTCTATGTATTCAAAAGCTGTAAAATGTAAATGGCTCTTTCAAGACATGGCCAGACAATATGCTGCAAAATACGTCATGTTGTCAAGACAATTGACTAGATTTTAACCTTAAAGATCTATTTTTGTCTCTATATGCCTTCGATGATTTCAGGAGTGTTCTAATTTCATTTCTTTGTTTTCAGTCTTCCTGTGAGTCTTTCCCCGTGGAATAATTCTTCTTTGTTTCAGAAAAATTCCTTTTGGGTATTTTCCGTTTTTAAAATAAATTCGTTACGATTTCAATTGCATTTGCTCTGACTTCAGGCAAATTAAGAAGGTCCAGGACAGCCAGACTTAAAAAAAAGGTTCTATCATTAAATTTTCCTAAAAATTATACATGCTAATAATTGAAATATAATTTTTCTATATGCAAAGTTTTGTCAATTTTTTACCATCAGTTTTGAATCGACGAAGGTACAAATATGCCCCTCGAAAACCATCAAATAGGCCGTAAATGTGACGTTAAAATCACACTTTAGGGAACAAAAGGCAGTTACAAATATTTTGTAGCGGCAGATAATTAATAAGTTCTGTATTTTTCATTTAGATATGATGTGGCAAATCGGTTAGTTTAAAATAATGAATGATCACCAAGACTTTAAAAAGAAGTTGTCGAAGGAGATAAATGAATGTCTTCTCTTAGAGCATCTTTGAGTTGTTAATTTTCTAAGTATAGGTCCACTTAAGAATCAGGCAGGGTGATACAACACTATTTTTTTGCAAAACTTTTTATTTCTGTTTTGAAACATATATGTGGTACAAATCAAACATATGATATTCATTTCTCAAGGTTGCGATGGTGAAGTCAGATATTCACCTCATAATTTATAATGGGTTATGAAGAAAAAAATGGCGGGAAAAATTTCTCTATATAATTCAACCAAATTTGCTACCCCTATAACTTTCTTCACCATTAAAGTATGAGGAAAATTCATATGGAAGCTGATCTGAACACATTTCAAGAGAAAAAAGTCCTTCAAAAATTTTAAGGTTTTCAACTGCCTGATACTTACGTGGACCTGTACTTAAACTATATATCATTTATTTTCCGTAAAAACTTGATATTTTTTCTTTATATGTCAAGTTAAACACTGATAAGTTCCTGTGGAAATTTGACCGTCAGTTTTTAATCTATAGTGAGTTGTGTCCCCCCCCCCCTAATTTTTACGCCACCCAATGCTTACGTTCTTGCGAAAAACGCCCCAATGTCGCCGGTTTTATTATGACGTCATAATTGATATATGGCTTTCCGATGGGGTTCTTTCGGATACTGTTCTTGACGCCTATACGTCATTGTATGTAATTTGATACTTTTGATTGGTATTGGATAGTTACAGACTAAGTTCGACTTTCGTCACGCTCGACCTGTTTTTCAAGGAACCAAGCTTCTTCATGACTTGAAAAATTCAGGGTTTTTTCACTTTATTTTTTACTAAAACACATATATATATACAGTTGAAATTTGATACACAGCTTGGTATTGGTAGTTACAGAGCAAGTTCGACTTATTTTCTGAAGTGAGTTGCACGGACAGTATATTTAAATTCACGTTTAATTGAAGAGTTCTAAGCAGTGTTGCAGGACATAAATATGTGCCGGTAAGGGACTTTTATCGCTAACGATCATAATTTCATTAAAAAAGGCTATTTTCACTTCATGATACATGACACGGGAAGAAATATCAATCGGAAAATGTAATAGTTATTTACCTATTCATGTTTTTTTTTTTGGGGGGGGGGGGGGGACTCAATTAGTTCTGGTAAACTACTGAGGTGATTGTTTATTATTTCGTCTTGGTATTCCAAGAATGAGGTAAAGATGAAAAGATAACTTACATGACGACACGTACCTCTGTGATCACAGCGGAACACACAGTCATGATACGAAAAAAGGGGGAATAATCAAGCGGATACAACGATAACAATCCCAGAAAATCATTGAAATGTGAAAGGAAATACTATATGTGAAATATAATCCAAACAGAGTTCCCTTGCAAAAACGAATCCATTACAGGTGGCGTCACTGAACATGATATTGCGACTCTGCACAGTTTAATGTATCCGAAACATGCATGTATTATGCATGTATTATGCTTGTTTTGTGAAGGAGCCTCCTCCGTTTGTTTTTAGAAGGAGCCTCCTCCGTTTGTTTTGTGAAGGAGCATCCTCCGTTTGTTTTGCGAAGAAGCCTCCTCTTGTTCTCAGTATGAATAGTTAAAACGTGGGTTTCTATGTAATTGTTTACGACAGAAGTAATTGCCTCGTCCAGACAATGCCACAACCAATATGTTCTCGTTCCGTATTCATTATGGAATCTTAATTTTTCCGAACTGATTTGATATCAATCTTTATCTCTCCTCTTGTTTCACTTATGTTTTTGAATACTGTCATCTTGACCACAATTAAAATCTGAGAAAGCCTTCTCGTTCAATTAACATCAAGCGTCTACCAGTGCTTCCTGTTTTAGAAAACATTATATAATTTGAAATTGGGAGAAGCCAAAGATGTTAATGCATTAACAGCCATTACGAGTGTTTCCAATTTCCTTCTAATGTTACGGTCCTCACTATTACTGCTTCTGTCATTTAGATTATTGGAACTTTACCATCAAACGTTTTCGATTTCCAGAAGCAGTTTTAAAGTATTTGATTTTATTCTTGGAAAAAAGATGTTTGTCAGAATACCTTTGGATATTCTCCTATATTGATTTGTGTCCATTGCGTGATTTATTTATTTGCCCTCTTTTCCAAATATCTTGTCATCCACCAAATGATCCTCAATTGTCAATTGGCAAAAATATATAACCTTTAACATGACATATAATTGTTGTGCTTTTGTACACCGTTTAACTACACAATTTGCCATCAATAAAGAGAATGACTTGATCTTTCATTCGAAACGGGGTCCAAAATGTTTATATCAGTGTTGTTTGTGTATATTGGTTTAATCGTACCTCATTGTCTCTAGTTTCCTCGTTATACTATTATCTGTGTGTTTTGGTGTTAGAAACCTTCATATGTGTTTATCATTTGATGCTGCGATGGAGTCTCCGTTGGAGGTTTTATTTTTTATGTATAGCATGTCTTGATGCAACTTTTATTTCTGCTTTTTAGCTCAGCTGAGCCAAAGGCTCAAATGAGCTATAGTAACACCCCTTCGTCCGCCGTTTAACGTTTCACATTTTCGGCTTAACCTCCGCTATACAGAATTTCAAGACAAGTACTTTTTAAGTTCAAAGATCCTCTAAAGTTTATGTTTTTGTGCCTATCGGTATAAAAATATGGCCGCCGAGGGCTCTGATTGACTGAGACATTTTCAACTTCTTCTATACAACTGCAGCACAGAATTTTACGAAACCCAAGATGCATGAAGCAAAAATCCAAGGTCCTCTACCAAAGTTGTGTTTTCCGAGCCAATCGGTCGACAAATATGGCCGCCGAGAGTTTTTTAGTAATACACATCACTTGTACTGTCGGATTTTCACTTTTCTCAGATGAGCGTTGTGGTCCATTTTTATTTTTCTTATTCTTATTTCTTCTTATTTTCATAGGACAATGGATTTTTGTCACATGATTAAATCACATGTCTTTGAAGAATGTAGTTGGGTATATCATTGGAATTGTCATTGTCATTGTTCTATCTCCTAAACTTACCTAAACTCAAAATGAGAGGCACAAAAGCCATCGAATTTCGAACTTTTTCATTTTGGATCAGTAGCAAAGTGTTCTTTGTCCATTCTGTCTTTGTAATGGCAATGTATCTAAAAGTTTGATGGAAGAGCGTTCTATTTCCAGAAGATCAAAGGAAGCCGACAGAATGTTGTTCTAGCTCCATCAAATACATTTGTATATGGAATTCTTGTAAATTGTTAGTAAGAAGTGTTCTAACTCCAGTTTTGGCCATTTCGATTGAAGAAGATATAAAGTTTTTTGGACTATAATTTTGTGTTCTTCATATATTACGAAAATATTCCTTTTCTCAAATTTTCATGGTTGTTCGATTAGTATAAGTATCACTTCCAGGCACCTAGAACTTCAATGTCGATTTCTCGAAAAGTGTCAAATGGTACTTAAAATACTATCAGACTGAGTGCACGAAATCCATTTTACCATTTTCATATTACCGCTAGACTTGCATTTTAGACACACCAAGACCCGACACCACAAGTTTTGACGTTATTTTCTATCTGTGACTTCATAAATCTTTAACGACGTCACAGTTAAAAGTTATATACAGTTGTTGACTGGGGTCGAGGTCAACAGCTAATTTGTTGGACCCGAGGATGAACTGTTGACCAAGGCCGTTCGTCACGTGACCGGTCCAACAGTCGATTTTAACAGTTCGTTTGGACCGGCTGTTTCTAACAGTCATTCTGTTGGACTTTTTTCTTGTATAGACTATGAAGGGGAAAATATCTAAAGGTATAACAACGTCAAATGTTGTGATGTTGGATCTTGGACTGTATAAAGTGCAAGTCTATTACGGTAATGCGAAAATCATTTATTAGCTGCTTTTGTATATCATGTTGTAAGTTTCATTTATATTTGAAACATTTGATGATATATTTTCAATTATCTACCAGTTATGAAAAATACTCATCCATATTTTCTCAGCATTAATTTTTTTTTTTTTTTTTTTTGCACTTTGCTGTGTTCAATAAAATTTAATCAAGATTGAACTAACAGATTTGTTTGCAAAAATTGTGTCTTTCTTCAAAAGCAACAATTTAATCTTGACTAAACATGCTATACGGCAAATGAATTATGACTTGATATTTATGAAACTACAAACAATTTTACAAATTTCTGATTTTGAGCATTTATCATATAAAGTATTAGGATGTTATAGTGATTTATAGTGGAATGTCTCCATCAAAGCATCCTCTAAACATTTCTCTTAAACTACAGTGTCAAAGCAAGGGCAGTATGCAATTGACTGAACAGAAATGAAGTTAGACGTTTTCAGCCATTTCATCCATAATTTCAGTATCGATCTTTTTGGTAGAGCAAGTATAGCTCCTTATAACACCTAATAATCTGACGAATTAATAATGATTCATGGGGAAAATCATAATTGCTTTATAACTAAGCGCCAAAAATGTGATTTTTGAAGCCGTTATCAGGAAAAAGTGGTCGTAAACTGTCGCTAAATGTTCTTATCTTGATCTGGATGGTAATTTACGACACATGCTATTTACATCAGACTTCCCATTTCAATGTTATTTGATAAATCACATGAAATTGGATTTGCTATCATTATCGAAACTGCAACCTTGTAAAAAGAGTGTCCATTTTTCAATGTCAGTCATCATATACTTTTAGTACATAAAACGCTGAATTCTGTGCATAATGATTTCTTTTGAATGATTTAAGATATAGGTGAATCATATTTGGTATTAGAAATACAAATTTTAGAAATCAAAAAGATTTTGCTTTTAAAACGGATCAAATTTTCATTTCTTTTTTCCTCTTTATTTTTCTGAAAGATGATAGCTTTAAAAATTTCAGATAATTGCTTTGAAGGGGATTATTCAAGAACTGTACAAGATTAACGAAGAAGGCCGTAGAAAATAGCTTTTTAGAAAAGATAAAATATTTTTCCACAACTACATACGGAGTCAGTGATAAATAATCCAGCTTCAACCGATACGCTTCTCAAGATATCACGACAAAAAGCATTTTTTCATTGGAAATATTGGCTTTCGTTTCCGGATTTCTTTCTCAAAAAGTCACAATACATTTATAAAGTCGAGGAAATCATTTGTCTCACTCTCTCTCGACCAGCCTTTTCTGATCGAGGCACCCCCTTAATACGAGCGAGACGCAAACTTATCTTTTCCTTGGGATTCATAAGAGTCTCATTACACACAAATGAAAACCAAATAGCCATAGTAAATTGACGACGACATAAGAACGTTATCGCCGAACCCAGTGTTTGTTACCCTTCATTTATTTCCCTTCATTCCCTTTAATGCAATCCGGATGTTGTCGTATCAAAGAAATGCTCAGGAAGCATTGTTAGAAAATGTAATATCAAATCCGGAGCTGGAGTAGGCACTCAGGGTTTCTTTAATCTCGCATCTAATACAAGCTTTGAGTAATTATAACTGCTCAATTTTTCGTGAGGGCCACTTGGAATCGGAGAAGTGTTTCCCCTAAATCAGGAACATTTTTTTTCGAAGTTTATTGGGAAAATTTATGGATTCTCGAGGGAAAATGTGGACGGATGCAACATCAGGATTTTACATCCTTTTTGTGTAACCCATCAATGTTTCCATTACCTCATTACATAAGATACACATTACAGATGAGGGGTTATTAAAGAAGACCTTTATTTGCTTTAAATAATCCGATTGAATTAATCGCCTACTTAAGGAAGAAAGCAATTTACTGAAGGAAATGATATCAAAGGTTTTGCACTTTCAAAAACAGGATTACTTAAATGATATTACATTGTTCTAGGATAAAATGAAGATGGAAAGCCTTGCACTCTTCGATGAATTTGGTGTTTCCTCAACCGCATACAAGAAGCTTGAGATCTAAAGGACCATTTAAGACTTTAAAATGGAGAGGAGTGTTTAAACATTTTTTTATCACTTTTTTTATAATAGTTTCAGTTTATATCCCCTTCCACTATTTACTCAGAAAAAAAGTTTCCCACACTTGATTTGTAATTCAAGTTATTCAGAAATGGCTTTAAAGATAAATACGGGTTTTAGTAACATCGGAGCCAAGATCTATTGTTTCAATGGTTTTTATTTACTTTTTTGAAGAAACATATTGATACGCGCAAGTGCTCTGTTACGAAAGAAAACTTTAAGGAATGTTTTCGTCATCAACACTTACATTTCATAATACGGAAGTGTTCCAACTGTATACATTCCGAAGAAAATATTTCAAACCAATTTATTATGCACAGACACGTGTTTCGGTTATTAAATCCTCATCAGTGATGCCTCCATCCAAAGTGATTTTTAGACACAGCCAAAATTCATTTTAGTAGCACCCTCTGGTTATATTTTTTTTTAATTAAATGCGTGCAAATTGCAGAGAGTGCGCAGCTCCTTTCCTGTAGGGTGATTTAGTAGAATATCCAAATAAATTCCATGTTCAAAATAGCATAGAAAGGATGGTGCTAAGATTATAGCCTCCTCTAATTTCGATGATTTCCATCTTTATAAAATATAAATTACACCTCGTTGGTACAATCTTATCTGTTACCGGATCGAGGTGAATAAGTATTCCCAGCATACCGGATTTGAGTTCATCCAAACTTTGAAGTCTCTGATAGAGTATACTGACGAGTGTTGCTAATAATAATATGGAAGTGTTCAAACTCTTTACCTTCTTGAGGAAAATTTAAAACCAATTTTAATGCACCAGACACGAGTTTCGGATAGTGTTATCCCCATCAGTGATGTTTCCAGCCAAAAAGATTTTCAGACACAGCCCAAATTCATTTCAGTAGCGCCCTCTGGTTAATAAGCAGGGGATACTTTCTCTTCCCGAGTTTTACATAAACTTAATACATGGAAGACCTTGATTGTTTGACTGTAATGATCTTGGGGGGGGGGGGTATCTTTTTGTTTTGATTTGCTTCTTTTTTTCGTTGAGTCTATATGCCCTTAGTTGGACTGATTCATTAATGACAGATATAATATACCATCTTGTTGGTCCTATGCGGTACTTTCCTTTCGATTGCCACATGTATTGCTAGATTGAATGTTTCCACTGTGTTGGAATAATTTTCCTCTATTTATTAGGTAACTTTTCCTTCCAAAAGTACGCACACAAACAGGTATTAATAGGTATTCAGACAATCAGCTTTACATGTATACATATACCTTCTCTATAATAGAAGGTGAATGAATGAGTTTGTGTCTCACTGATAAAATTCAATCCAATCCAGATCATGTCACACATTTGTGCAATTTTCCGAGAATGGTATAGAATGACCTTGGTCCGTCATCAAGGAATTTCACTCTGACAAAAAAATCCAATCAATTTACAGCCTTTACTAATTATGCCATTATCAATTACTCGAGAGGTTTTACTGCTCGACAAGAATCATAGACAGATAATGAAAAAAGGTGTAATCCAAAACACCGTCATAATTATATTATATGTGTCTTTTTGGTCGGAAGGAAAAAAAATCACTCTGAAATAAAAAGGAATTTTGTTGTTAAATTACAAGAAATTGCGAATAATAGAATAAATCATGTGCTCCAATTCTTCCCCTCCAAAATAAAGCACTTCAAACAACAAAATGAATTAAAAACTAATGAAAACACTAAAATAAAACAGGTTTTTGAAAACGATTCATTTTCATTGAGATATAGCATAACGTAACATTCAGCACCTGGAAATCCAACATACACACAAGTCTGTTCTTGAGTCTTTCTGTATTCACCCCGATGACTCTGATCTTGAACTGCCTTATATCTACTGAAATCCCAAAATGCACAAAAATCCTTACAAGCACCGCTTCATCGCCGGTTCTACCAGGTGCTCCACAAAACCTCTATTCATTTTGCTTACGAAAATATTAACTCGCATCAAGCAAGGTCTTCAAACATACTGCGAGACAACTTATTCCAGAAACGGAATCAATCAGATGTGGATCCTAAAAAATTCTAAGGAACTTTTGGAAAATCTAAAAGCTACCAACTTCAATCATATGAATAGCATAAAGTCTTTCGACTTCTCCACGCTCTACACTACCATCCAACACCAAAAACTCAAAAACAGACTTGCCAATATTATTTGCAACACCTTTCTTTCAAAAAATGCTAATAAGAAATACAAATACCTCGTCATAGGGCGTGAGGATACTTATTTCGTGAAGGAACACTCTGATTCACACAAAAAGTATACCGAAGACGATATCATCCGCATGCTGGAGTTTTTGATTGACAACATTTTTGTGGTGTTTGGAGGAACCGTATTCCAGCAGATAGTCGGAATCCCCATGGGTACCAATTGCACGCCACTGCATGCGGATTTATTTCTATATTCAAACGAAACTGACTTCATCCAGACCTTGCTCTCGACTGGGTGAGAGCACCTCGCATCTCAGTTCAAATTTACCTTCAGATACATAGATGGCGTGTTGTCCACCAATAATCCGAAATTTAAGGACCATCTACATGAAATATATCCTCATGAACTAGAGATCAAGGAAACAACAGAAAGCGACAGATCCGCTTCGTACTTAGATATACTTCTATCTTTCGACGCAAATGGCCATTTGAACACCTCACTGTATGACAAGCGTGACTATTTCAGCTTCCTCATAACTAACTTCCCATTCATGAGTAGCAACATTCTATCTTCTCCTGCTTATGGCGTTTTTGTTTCTCAGCTGATACGGTACGCCAGGGCATGTTCCAAATATGATTTCATCATTAAAGCCAGACTGCTTGCAAGTAAGCTACTTGTTCAGGGTTATATCACACAAAGGCTGAAATTATCTTTGCGGAAGTTCTTCGGTAGCTACGGGGATATTATAAAAGCATATCAGATCCCCCTTTCCAGAATGATCAGTGGTACATTGTGATTGAATGGCTGTCGTCATCACAAAACAAGACATACTTACCTGATCTGTACATCAAAATGTACATCGAGACAATCACCGAATTTGACAGGTTTCCATGGAGCTGTTGCGACGGGTGTTGCGTGCAATCAGGAGACGCTGACTCTCCTCGGGCACCTGGTCTCACTTCGGAATGTTGTTCATTCCGGGGTTCGCAACCATTTCGATTGGAATTCTCACAATTTTGCCTTGCATTCTCGACTTTGAGACTGAATAACGGTTAGGAACTTTTTTGATTCTTTGATGTTTATTTAGGTTGATTGAATGAATTTTTTTTATTTTGTGTTGAAATTGCAGTTTCCTGGATTTTCATTCAAGAACATTTAAAAAGATATGAACTTGAAGGTTTTTCAAAATGTGTAATTATATCATACAGATTTAATGATATAATTTTTTATCTAGATCAACAGAGTCTGTGGCTTTGTAATCTGTCGCATAATCTTACGCTATTCGTAATTATAATGATCCCTTGCAAATGTGTAATGGTTTTAGTCTCCTACCGAATAAGATGGTGGGGGTGTTTTCTGTGTTGTTTTTTTTTTTTGTTTTTTGTTCTTTTTTTTTGTTTGTTTGTTTTTTTTATTTTTTGCTATATCGCTAATTTTCTTGGCTCTCTGATCTTATTTTCCTCTAAATGAATCCTGTATTTTATTTTCCTTGTGATCACGCTATCGATATTCTCATTTCTAATTTAGTATCTATAGGATATTACATTCAAATCTCTTCATTGTAATGCTAGGTAAGATTATGAAGTTGATTCTAATAATTCTTTTAAACTATTGTAGGACTAGAGGATTGAAAATAAGGAATATTTCTATTGAGAAATACAAAACATGTTTATACCTTCATAAAGGAGGAATTTCAGATATCAAATCCGGAATCCGGTATTAATTCAGTGCGGTACTAAGCTGTATGGATTTCCTAGAACTCTTCTTTTAGTCTATTTACACAGGATCGTCATAAAAGGAAAGCGATACCACGCCAGGAAATAAAATGTGAGATGAGAATTAAGATTTACATAATATTACTGATATATTATAAAACTTCGAACTTTGAATCCAAGCTATGAAGAAAGGACATCAAAAGTTGAGAAGAAATAGACGAATATCTTTACTTATCCCTTTCTTTCTTTATGTGAGTGTAAACGTCTTCAAATTGAATAGCATCATTTAAGAACAGATAAATTGGCAACGTGGACCAGACATGCACGTTTCGGGTACTTAACCCTCATCAGTGATCCTATATCTAAACAATGTAATATGCCAAAAAAGAATGAAAGTTACTATGTCGAAAAAGTGTACCGAAAGACGTAGCAGGATGGGTGGGATATGATGCTACAGGACCCACTTTTTAGAAATTTCAAGAAATTTTGATAACAGAAAATTTAGAATGCGTTGAAGAAACGATCAACCGAAATTGATCGAACTTGGCTACATGTGCCCTCGGGGACTCCTGGTCCACCAGCAGTGACACTCACCAAGTGGTATAAATGTAAACGTCTTCAAATTGAATAGCATCATTTAAGAACAGATAAATTGGCAACGTGGACCAGACATGCACGTTTCGGGTACTTAACCCTCATCAGTGATCCTATATCTAAACAATGTAATATGCCAAAAAATAATGAAAGTTACTATGTCGAAAAAGTGTACCGAAAGACGTAGCAGGATGGGTGGGATATGATGCTACAGGACCCACTTTTTAGAAATTTCAAGAAATTTTGATAACAGAAAATTTAGAATGCGTTGAAGAAACGATCAACCGAAATTGATCGAACTTGGCTACATGTGCCCTCGGGGACTCCTGGTCCACCAGCAGTGACACTCACCAAGTGGTATAAATGTAAACGTCTTCAAATTGAATAGTTTGTGCCTTATTGGTACTTTTTATGTTTGGAGGATTGTCTTTTACTTTTCAATTCTAAGAACTTTAGCTTCCCCTCCCATTTTTCTTTCCGACAATATGTTTTTTTATTTGTATTTCTATTAATTCCAATAACTCTTTCCATTTTATTTTATAAAGGTATGCAGATATATATCAGACATTCTCGTATTTCATTATTTTTCTTATTGATGCAATTTGGTATTTTTCGACCTATATTAACTGTGTGCAAGTAAAGCGAAGTTACTTTACTTAAATTTAACAAACAGTGTGAGTGGTACAACATATAAGATGCCACATGAAACATTTGAAACGAAAAAGAATGAAAGAGGCATCGGTCATTAAAAAAATCATCATCCAATAATTTTATCTATTTTGAACTTTCTACCTCATTTAATTCCACAATTATTGAACAATGAAACTAACTACAGAAATATCGTCAATAAGAGGTTGAATTAATGAGATTCTATGCATCAAATATTTCTAATTTTGAGAATTAATTAATTTTGATAGAAAGCCAAATTGCTTCCAGAAAGATCAAAAGAAAGAAGTTCATTAACAGTCAAATTTGAAATTGTTATCTTAAATAATGAATAGATCCTCTTTTGCCATTAATCGATCCTTTATTTTCATATACTTTGTACTTTGATTGACTAAGTTAATGAGAATTGGAAAACTTTCAAAACGAAAATATTTTCATTGATTTCGTAAAATTCAAAAAACTTTCATTAATCTATGACTTATAGAAAGTTGATAGCGATAGTATGTTTGAATATCGTATTCATTGGAGTTCGCGGGCTAGGCCATATTTGTGCATTAAAGCCAGTACTACATTCGTAATATGAAGGATCAGTATTCCTGGTCATTTCGATTTGTTTTATTTTAATTTTTTTATCTAAAGAAGCAAGGGTCAATATTTCATGACCGCATTATCGATTAGATTTGACCTGCCGAACAAGCAAACACATGGATGCTCTCGGTGGTGATGCTGTATCCCCTCCGCAACATAGTTGCGAGCGGATAAAAAATGCATCATAAAGGAAAAATGTGGGCACTCAATAAATCATATTTTGCCTATGAATATCTGTCTTATCCAAAGCGATACAGTAATCAACAATCATTTTCAACTTGTCGGACTACATGTGATTATGACGTCAAATCCATTAAAACCAATAAAACTTTTTTTTTAAGAAAATGATTTCTAACAGATTCTTTACATATTGTGAAAATAATGATAACATGAAAACATGTAAGAGAATAAGCACTGTGCTAGGTAACAGAAAAAAGTGAAGGATCTCCAGCATGACCATCCGCACTGAACCAGCGGAACAAACCCACAAGAAAGCGACAGATAAATGACATCAAACAAAACTACGATGAGATAAAGAGGATCCTGACGACAAACTCAACAGCACTCACAAAAGAGCACTAAATTGAGCATCGACAGACACCTAGCAAGCTAGAGGTGGGACCAGGTGCCCGGGAGGTGTAGGCATCCCCTGTTTTGCTAGTTGGACCCGCCGTCAAACTGAAAACAATGTAAACAAACCATGCACTGTCTACATATATGTCTATATAGAAAGTGCTATGGCGACCATGTCAGGGAGAAACATTTAAGGTACATTGCGGCGTTACGGCACGAAAAACTTTGCGAGAAGACATAGCCTGAAAATTTGTATACATGAAATTTAAGATTTGATCAATCTTTGATATAATTTTCATGTAATTATTCCACGAAGTTTTTCGAAATTTTAAGCCTCAAAGACGGCATTGACGTTCTAATTCGGAAATATGCGTTTTCTGAACTAAAATAATTTTAATCTAGAAATTTACCAAGGAGGGTGAAAAGGGAGATCGTAAATATTGTTGCCATGTTGAGTATTGTATTTCTACTAATTATTATGTATCTTGGGGGAAATTTGCAATTTTTATCGCCATTTTGCAACTTATTATTCAAAAATGCGCACTCATTCAAAAGGCAAAACACGGCTTGCTTCATTTCCACTTGCTCCATTAAGTTGTGGAGATCCTTAAAGCCCTTATTACACGTAAAAGTAGAGAATGAGTTGAATTCGAATATATAAAAACATCGATAGGTCTTCTCGGCAGATTTTTGCAATTTAAGATTGAAAATTTGTTTTGCGTGTCTACTCGCAACGTCAAAGTCACAACGTGTTCAGATCGCATGTGTCAACATGACGTCAAGGAGTATGCAGAATATTTGATTCTCTGTAACGGTCTTCTTTAAAACATCCAGAAACCAAATTTTATTTTTTTTAGATAATTAAGCAACAATAACATGGGCCGTATTCGGGCTAGACCTTATTTCTTAATTTATTTTTATCTCAATTCATCTTAAATTTATTCTCCGTACATGACATATTTGTCTTCAAATAATGGAACAGACGGACGGACATGCTCATTACTACCGGTATTTAATCCGATATGTTTTGGCGGGGTATACAATAAAAATTCCCTCTTGTTTATATGTACGTGTGCTTTATAATATCGGAAAAGGGTTGGGGAGGGGCGGGCCATGTAAAATATACATTGTGATTTTCATATCATGCTCGTTTTAAAATCATTACGTACAGTCGCCTCGATTGTCGTTATATATATTATCAAAATGAAATTTCCATTTCAATCTCCGAGTTCAGGAATTCCTTAAGAAGGCAGTACGGTATCTTTTTTCCGATTACAAAAAAAAAAAAAAAATCCAAACAAACAACTTGCACATATGTAGTCTCTATGGCAAGACCTTGCGTTGATCCCAAATCTTTAACACTGTGACCTTGACTCCGGAGTATAATCTACTTGTAAAAATCTTTGGTTTTTTGTGCTTCAACTTTTTTGGGGAAGCTGTTACGTTATATGAGGGGATGGAATGGGAAGGGAGAGAGGGAGGGAAGGGAGGGAGGGAGGGAGAGAGGGGGAATGGTGCTTGGGGAGGGGGGCCGGAGGGTGGAGGTAAGGGAAGGGTGAAAAGGAGGTGCGGGAGGGGATGTAAGGGGTTGGAGGTGGAGATAGGTACCCCCTGTCCGCCCCCCCCTTATATTCTGCTGAATGAAAACTGATTGGTTCAGCTTATAAAACATACCATACTGAGACAAATCTAACGCGTCAATATGACCTTGAAATAGAATATACATATATGAAAAAAATATAAGAGCATTGAGAAGGAACCGTACATGAAGATAAACAAAGACGGAATGGACCCTGCGTGCCAATATTTTTTGTCCCATCTTTGAACTAGTGACCTTGACCTTGACGTTCTTTCGAAACTTACATCTTCATTTAATTTATTGAAGGGATATGAGTTTTACATTTCTCACCGGAATTCCTTCTGACATGATCTTTCAATGAAAACCTGGACCTTTGACCTAGTCTCACAGACCTTGAAGTTTAAACTTTTCAAAATCTTTTAACTTTAGTTGATACAGCTTCAATATTTCATCTTTAGATTCTCAGCCCGTCCTCCTTTTCTGTCGGACACGCCAATTGTGTACAGAAACAAGCAACAAGGAGAGCAAGAGAAAGCGTGATCAAAAGTAAAGCCTTCATCAGATCCTATAGAAATTTGGAATTATATTCATTGTACCTTGTGTATATAAGTATTGAAAAAAATTACGCCATAATTTGCGCCCTATCGATAAATGTTGCGCAACGTAGCGTGACGTTACAATCAAGTAAGGTTTATGACGTCATAGCGTAGATGTGCACATAAAAAAATTCGAGGGTGAAACCTGCGTACACATTTGATTGTGATGAAAGCTTCCCCGCGAGCTACGTTAAAATACTTACTGTCAAACCCCTTCATTACAGGACACAACAATATGCACTGGAACATCATATAAAGCGGACAAAAACAGTCGACACAGACACACACACACTTCCATGACGAAACATAAATGGAAGGAGACCAATGTGCCCGCGGCCCCGACTTTGGACGGACATCTGTTATTAGCAAATCGCATAATCCTTGCGCAGCAAACTACAAATTTAAGATAAAGATATGTCAGTATTACATATATAAATAACATGTATATCATTTACTTGTATATAGAAAATGAAAATTATGGGTTTTGGTTGGTGGGTTACAATTATTGAGCCTTGTTATATATGCTCTGATCTTGCGTAAAACCACTCAGCTTCATCTTATTCCTATGTATATTAATGATGAGAGTGTTTGAATTTTTTATGTCATTTTAATAAATCTATTCTTCTTCAGCTTGTCGGACTACATTTGACTATGACGTCAAATCCATTGATACCAATAATTTCGGGGGGGGATAATCATTCCTACGGTATTCTTGACATTATTGTTATTAAATGTACATGTAAGAGCACATCCCTACATTCCGAAATTAAGAAGTACTGCGTGACTAATTCAGAAGTGTTCTAATTCATTACTTTCATGAACAACATTTCAAGCTAATTTTTGTGCACCAGACACATATTATGGATAGTAATATCCTCGTCAGTAGTACTTCAAGCCAAAAATCAGACACAGTCAAGTATAGTTCCGTAACGCCTTCTTGTAGGATTGATTCAGTAAGTAAAACATATTAAAAAAAATAGCAATCCAAGGAATGCTTGTGTCGCCTGCGAAGCGGCTTGATTATTATTCTAGAAAGTGGATCAAAATTATTGGTAACAGTAGAAAAGTTTTGTCAAATGAAATTCATTTGAAATATCAGACCTCATAATTACAAATTAAAAGATATGGTCATTCTCAAATTTTCAGAAAATAGTGTCAATCATCTAGGCCAAAGTCACTATGTAAAAATTTGTAACGAAAAGGTCTCATCATAAGAAATATCAAAGACCTATCACTTACCAATTAAAAAATATATACAACCTTAATTTCTTAGAAAAGAAGGTCAAACAGTTAGGTCAAGGTCAAACATTATGGTATGTGAAGAAATGCATTGTTACGAGGAAAATACATGTGAAATAGCAAAGCCCTATCACCTACCAATCAAAAGATATAGCCAATTTGACTTCTCTTGAAAAGTAGGTCAAATATCTAGGTCAAGGTCACAAGGTCAAATATTATGGTCTGTGTAGAAAGGTCTTGTCACAAGGAATACACATGTGAAATATCAAAGCCCTATCACTTACCAATCAAAAGATATATACAATCTTAATATTTTTGAAAAGTAGGTCAAATATGTAGGTCAAGGTCAATAGGTCAGAAATTATGGTATGTGTAGAAAGGCGTTGTTACAAGGAATAAACATGTAAAATATCAAAGCCCTATCACTAACCAATCAAAAGATATAGTGAATCTTATCTTTTTTTTCAAAAGTAGGTCAAATATCTAGGTCAAGGTCACAAGGTCAAAAATTATGGTAAGTTTAGAAAGGTCTTGCCACAAGGATTGCATGTGTGAAATATCAAAGTCCTAACCCTTACCAATCAAAAGATATATCAATTCTTAATTTTTTTTTAAAAGTAGGTCAAATATGTAGGTCAAGGTCACTAGGTCAAAAATTATGGCATGTGTAGAAAGGTCTTGTCACAAGGAATACACGTGAAATATCAAAGCCCTATCACTTACCGATCAAAAGTTATGGGCTGTGACACCCAAAGTGTGACAGACAGACAGACGGACTGACTGACGGACGGACGGACAGACGGACGGACAGACGGACAACGGACAAAGTGATCCCTAAGTGTCGCTATGCTTCGCAGGCGACACAAAAACTACCTTGGAGGGATGGTGCTAGGATGCTAACCTTCTTTAATTTCGATAAAAAAAATTTAGGATGAAATGACAAGTTTCGAAAATTTCTAAGCAATGTTTGATGTCAAATTGATAATTTTAAAAGCTTATTTAAGGCAACAGAGCTGAAAAGAAGCACTATGTCAAGAAGCAGAAATAATCCATCTGATTTAAACCAGCCCCTTCTCCTTCGTCCTCACGGTCTTGGATACACCCATGAAGGGTCGTGTTCAATGAACTTTTGACTGGAATATTCAGAAATTGTTATTTAAGCAATCAGAACGTCCATTTCATCGAACGATCTCAATGTTGTGTACACGTTCCCGTGTCAATTTTAACATCAAATTAAAACATTTTTGGTTATAACCTGACTATCATTGGAAGTGTCCTTTTGTATAAAATATGAAACCACATATACACAAACATTGTCTGAAAAATACAATCTTGTTAGCGTGCACTCTTTGGTCATTGGCGCCGCCATTTTTCGATATTTCCCGATCCCGATTATAAAATAGTTTTCGAAATTAGATACTGTAAATTGGTTTTTATTCGTCAGGTACCAATTTTCGTCAGTGCCTCCCTTGACGAAATTACGTACCGACGAATATAAATACTCCTGACAAAATATACTGTAGAAAGGAAAAAAAACAATAAATCAGTATCTCGGTAAACTTAAATAGCATCGGGAACACAGAGGAGGGGGAATGAAAAAGCTGAAAGTTCCAGGTTTAAGAGTTCTTACGATAGGCAAATGATAAATCAATGAAAACTGAATACGCACACAACATCGCATATAATGTACTTCTAATTACCAAATGATATGTTTTCACAACAAGATAGGTAGTAAACATGTCTCTAATTGTTTGTTTAAGAAATAACAACTAGCTAGCCGTGGTTTATTGTCCAGTAATTCCAGAGTCGCATGAACCAATCAAATTATCACCGAGCCGCGAGGCGGCGAGGTAATTAATTGATTGGTTCATGTGGAATTACTGGACAATGAATCACGGCTAGCTAGTTGTTATTTCTATTCTAATATAACGCATGAATGGACGGAGCTTAGCGCACTGGAAGTTTGTTGGAGATTTTACACCAGGCGAGTTTTATGGTACATTGGGGATAAAATTTCAAGTCATATTAGAATTACCAATAATTGTTCAACAAACAATGACAGCAAACACATACGGTTCATCTGAATCTAAAGTTGGCATTTGAAGAGACGAATTTACATTTTATGGCCCCTTTGATGACGAATTTACGTACTGACGAAATGGTCATTTTGAATGAATTGACGAAAATTGGTACTGAGAAAATAAAGCAATTTACAGTATTGCATACCTGATTTGATCGGATATGCAAAAAGTGAACAGATGTTAAGCAGAACACGACTCTGACGATGAAGGAGAAGGGGGGGGGGGGGGCTGGTTTAAATCTGCAGAAGCAATTAACATGCACCTGATTGCCGCTCAGAAAACTACAGTTTGAATATAGGTCATTCTTCTTTTTTAGAGATAAGGAGCAGAACTATTTTTCATGTCTTTAAATTCATAGCATTATTTAAAAACAGATAAAGGATCCCGGACCTTAAGGCCCCCTTTTTGCTCATCAATAAATCGAAGAATTCAATGTCGTTTGTATGACGTTTTACATATAATGTAAAATTGACCATTCGTGTATTAAATACCTATTTGAGTTTCGCTAGTATTCAAAGATGTTACTATGTGGGATGTCTGTTTTGTGGGAGGGGTATTTGGCAAATCCGGATAAATCGCCATCGATTTCGGCCTTGAATATTATTTTCTCAATACATATGAATGAGAGGGATCGATCAAATTGTCACATGACCACATAGGTTTGTCAAATAAGTATCTGTCTGTCATTTTTCTGAATAACCCATTCTAACATGCGTCCATGCCTAATTTTGAAAAAAATCTATCAGACTACCTGGGTTTTTTGTGCATAGTTCAACCAAAGCTGGCAAAGGATGGGTAGATTTTAGCTGACTTTGCCAGCGTTTCGGGCAATATCTTTACAGAAAGGGGTAAGAATCTTGTTGTTTATACATAGTTCAAACAATTTATAAGGTCAGTTCAATAAATTGTGAACATTTTGAAAATCAATTTTTAAAGCCTTTCATAAGGTCCGGGATCCTTTGCAGCATGGATCAGACATGCACGTTTCGGGTACCGACCCCTTATCAGTGATCCTCAATCCAAACAAATAAATATGACGAAAGAATGTGTAAATTATGTAGCAAAATCGATGGGATATGATGCTACAGCACCCTCTTCTGAATACATTTTGTAAACAGAAATTTTGGAATATTTTTGAAGAAACGATCAACAGAAGTTGGTCTGATTTTGGCTACATGTTCCCACAATCATGAAACATGAAAACGAAGACCACGAGTATGATCCAATCACATCACTTAGAGAAAAAAAAACAACTCATAAACCAAAGAGACCGACGGGCAACCGGTGCCGACCTAGGGCAGCCATCTGCTACTTCAGTGACTACTTATATATACGATTCATCTCAACGAGTTCCTCTGTAGCGGAATTCATTGTAGGTGGCACCCCCGAAAATCATTGTTTCGGCGCTGCACATTCCAATACTGTAATGTAGCGTTGGCGAATTTGGAGGGGGTAACCTCCCCCCCCCTCCTCCCACTAAAATCGTCAAAGTAAGTTTTTTTGGAGGCTCAAATGTGAAGACTCAGTTTCTGTCAGTTTTGATTCGATATCACAGAATGTTCGCTGGCTCGCTACCACTCGCCAGATTAAATTTGATTTACATTACACCTTTATTATACAACTCTAAAGCAAGGCATGACCTATAGCCGGTATTATGGAGTATTCAGTATAACCTCTTCCACACCTCAAATACACTTGAAACAATGTTTGATTGGTCTTTTTCTGATATATGTTATGAAAGTCAACATACCCTTCACCCTAAATCACTGGCTTGCTTCGCTAGCCATATACATTTTCTATCATATAGCATCTATAAAAACTATTTTCGGTAGGGGGAGGACGTCGCCCTGGACTGAGGGAGGAGGGGATAGGTGGCACAAATACCCTTTTCCTCTATCTGCCCCTGGATAGATACGAATAAATGCTGTATACTTTTGTGGTAAAATTAAAAACTACTCAACCTTAAAAACAAAAGAAAAGAAAAGGATCTCTAGCATGACCACCCTGCACTCACCCAGCGAAACAAACCCACAAAAAAGCGACACATAAATACATCAGACAAAACTACAAACCGCAAAAAGTCACAACAATATTCACTTGAATTTTCATACAAAACAATCGAAACAGACGAAAAGAAACATCAAACAATAATGACAACACATTAAAGGAAGGACACCAATGTGCACCAGGTATAACAGGCGATCGACTAGTTTGATCTGCCTTTGAGCCTTCTAATTTTGTTTACTAGTATTAGGTCACCGTAAAATGAAGGCAATGAAATTTCCACTGATACATACTCTGATGGTGGAGTTGTCCCCAATTTTGAAAGAAGTTCAGAATACTTATTGTAAAATTTTCGAAAAGATTTTACAAGTTAATGATATCAAGATCCTTGACAGATAAACATTTTTTGTGATCTTTTTTATAACGGAAATCCGAAACATGGGAGCAAGCTCCAGCGCATCTGATGAGCCGAGAGATGTAAATGCCGTACGATGGCAATCTTGGAACATCGCTTATAAGCCAAGGAAAATTAACTATGTTGAAGCCAAAATCTTCTCTTTTGTCGTTTATCTTTTGTTTGAATTTCTCTGTTATTGATTTTGACAACAAGATTTAAAAAATAGCAATCCAAGGAATGCTTGTGTCGCCTGCGAAGCGGTTTGATTATTATTCTAGAAAGTGGATCAAAATTATTGGTATCAGTAGAAAAGTCTTTTCAAATGAAATTCCTTTGAAATATCAGACCACTTAATTACAAATTAAAAGATGTGGTCATTCTCAAATTTTCAGAAAAGAGTGTCAATCATCTAGGTCAAGATCAGTACGTAAAAATTGGTAACAAAAAGGTCGAATCATAAGAAATATTAAAGACCTATCACCTACCAATTAAAAGATATATACAACCTTAGAAAAGTAGGTCAAATATCTAGGTCAAGGTCAAAAGGTAAAAACTTATGGTATGTGTAGAATGGCATTGTTAAAAGGAAAATACATGTGAAATATCAAAGCCCTATCACCTACCAATCAAAAGATATAGCCAATATTACTTTTCTTGAAAAGTGGATCAAATATCTAGGTCAAGGTCAAAAGGTCAAATATTATGGTCTGTGTAGAAAGGTCTTGTCACAAGAAATATTCATGTGAAATACCAAAGCCCTATCACTTACCAATCAAAAGATATATCGATTCTTAATTTTTTTTGAAAAGTAGGTCAAATATGTAGGTCAAGGTCAATAGGTCAAAAACCATGGTATGCGTAGGAAGGTCTTGTCACAAGAAATACACATGTGAAATATCAAAGCCCTATCACTTACCAATCAAAAGATATAGCGAATCTTATCTTTTTTCAAAAGTAGGTCAAATATCTAGGTCAAGGTCACAAGGTCAAAAATTATGGTATGTGTAGACAGGTTTTGCCACAAGGATTGCACATGTGAAATATCAAAGTCCTAGCACTTGCCAATCAAAAGATATATCCATTCTTAATTTTTTTTAAAAGTAGGTCAAATTTCTAGGTCAAGGTCACTAGGTCAAAAATTATGGTATGTGTAAGAAGATCTTGTCACAAGGAATACACATGTGAAATATCAAAGCCCTATCACTTACCAATCAAAAGTAATGGGCTGTGACACCCAAAGTGTGACAGACAGACAGACTGACAGACGGACGGACAGACGGACAGACGGACAACGGACAAAGTGATCCCTAAGTGTCGCTATGCTTCGCAGGCGACACAAAAATGGTGTAGCTTTATCATCTGTGTTTGCATTAATCAATGTTAACTCTGGTGGATAAATTTGATTTTTATATTGGTCAAAATATGGGTTATCGATATTTAGAATATAGTCAAGATACCCGGAGGTGCCGTTGAACCATTTCAAGTCGTCAAATTTCTTGAGTTTTCGCATATTTACATGAAATCTCTTTTTTTGTATGTGTATAAAAAGAAATCTGCAACTAGAGGCGCACAATTAGTACCCATGGGAATTCAAATTAAGTCACATACTTTGCTTTAGCGAATAAAATATGGTCAGATGCTCGAAGTCTAGTTGGTTGATATGTTCAAATATATCTTTGGACATATCAACCAACTTCTAACTTTAAATACTAAGGAAGGATTTATGCTTGCATCAGCTTTTTTTGTAAATGTGCTCAAAACTTAGGAAAAACTTGCTCTGAAGAGGTCGAATTTTAGACTAAAAAAGCTCTTAATTTTGCTGAATTTTGCTGAATTTCGAGGGCAACAATAATGTTTTTGTATATATAACTGGAGTCGATTTATCTGGTCTTTGAATTGAAAAAAATGTTAGAACTCGAGTGAATGCTCTTCCAATTTTCACTTAAAAGGGTATTGTTAACTATGGTGACGTTATTTTTAATACTTAAAGACATATATATTTCTCTGACATTGTCGCCATAGCACTTTCTATATAGACACGAAGTAAGAAAGTGCATGAATTTTATATATTGTTTTCAGTTTCGTGCTTAAACATCGACGGCGGGTGCGGCTAGCCAACAGGGGATGCTTACTCCTCCCAGGCACCTGGTCCCACCTCTAGCTTGCTAGGGGTCCGTCGATGCTTAATTTTGTGCTCTATTGTGAGTGCTGTTGAGATTTTCGTCAGAATCTTTTTTAACTCATTAAAGACATATAGTAAACTTATGGTCAAATTTCAGCTGAGCTTAATTTAATATGAAGCATTTAAGAAGGTTCAGGACAGCCAGACTAAAATAAACATCCTATCATTTAATTTTCCTAAAGATTACAATTGATTTAAATTGAGACATACTTTTTCTACATGCAAAGTTTCATCAATTTTTAACCTTTAGTTCTGAAGCTACGAACGTACATATATACCCATTGAAAGCCAAAAAATGGGCCGTTAATGTTACTTAAAGCCCCTGTCACACCTACACGTTCTGGCATGGCGTTCGCATTACGACCGCCAAAATTGTACGAAACGTGGCGTGAACGTAGTAAGGACGCGGGGAACGTGGTAAGAACTCGCTGATACGTATTGAGGTCGTAGTAAGGACGCCGGCGAACGTGCCGGTACGCCGAGCAACCACGACCGTTTTAAACTGTTCAAAACAGTCGTAGTGAGGACGCGCTGATGACAGAACGTCTTAAGGACTACTTGCGAACGTATTGAGAACTTCATGGACGTATTAGAAACGTGTCCCGAACGTAGTAGGGTCGTAGTACGGACGGCTAAAACTTTTACATGTAATCATATGGAGACCGTCGCGTCTCTGCCGTCCTTACCACGTTCTTGATTTTAGGGGTCGAAAAAATCAAAATAGACCTCGCACAAACAATTTATTCTTTGAACGTGTCATGATCGTAGCATGAACGTAGTAGGGACTTCGAGAACGTAGTAATAACGCCGCACGATCGCAACACAGACGCCTTCGTCGTAGTGTGAACTTGGGGTCGATCGTAGTGCGAACTTGACTAAACGTATTAAAGACGGGAAGGACGCGGTACTAACGTGTTACGGACGCTAAAGGTCGTGTTGCGCACGTATTGGAGTTGTCAATTATTCATTCGGAGAGCCCTTCCACGTTCTCACTACGTTCATGAAAAAATGTCAAGGACTTCAAGGACGTAGTAAGAACGTCTCGAGAGAACGTGTAGGTGTGACAGGGGCTTTAAGGTATGAAAAACAGTTACAAAATCTACAGTAGAGGCAGAATATTAAAACGTTCTGTATTTTTCATTTAGATATGCTGTGGGCAATCGGATATGTATAGAATTATAAATGATCACTAAGACGTTTGAAAGAAATTGTCGAAAGGAGATAAATTAATATCTATTTTCAGAACATCTTTGAGTTGTTATTTTTTTATAATAAAGTCCGTTTTTCTGAAACCCTATTATCTATTTTCCGTAAAAACTTGATGTTATCTTCTTCATATTTCAAGTGAAACACCGATAAGTTCCTAGTGCAATTTGAACGTCAGTTTTTAAGTTATAGTGATTTTGTTACCCCTCCCCTTTCTTTTTACGTTACCTAATGCTGACGTTCTTTCGAAAAAGGCGTCCATGTCGCCGTTTCTATTATTACGTCGTAATCGATCTAGAGCTTCCCGACGGGGTCTTCCGGATACTCATCTGGACCCTCTTAAAAGAACATTATTGATAACTTTTTCAAAGTCACAGGAACAAATGTCAAGGTCACTTAGAATGTGATTCACAAAAAATAGTAGTTACTTGTGTATGTACATCTTGCCGTTTGCATTTATATTTTTCCCAAACCTCCACTAAATGTTTTGGAGTGTTGTTAGAGCTTTGGGTTTTCATACTTTTATGTTGTCAGTCTAATTAGTTGTTAAAATTTATTTAATCTACACTATAAGACAACGATAACTTTTTCTCATTTTGAAAGATGTAACAGTTGTACTTCTTGGTTTGATTGCATGTTTTGCTGTGGTCAATTTAATGAAATCTCTCGTTTTTGTTTTATCTTACTTGATCTTTTTAACCGTACATGTAAGTAAAAACGTCGTCTATGACTAATAACCACCAGTGGGTGGTCTCAATATTATCAAGATTTGTCTGTTAATGGGTCAGTTAGATACTACACCTTCTTCGCTGAAATCAACCACTAGAAACCGCTAAATGTATGTGTAAGGTGAGAGACTGCAATATAAACCAGGTAACTATCATCATGAATCATCAACACGATTTTGAGACAAGTCAGTTTCCAATCATGTAACCTGCTTCAGACCATGTCAAAATATCATTCTTCACAAGTTTTAAAGTAAGTGTTGGGTTACCTTTCTCATGTTAGCATTTGTCATAGAATTGTTCTTTCGGGAAATATTTACTCATAAGCATTTTAGAAGACATAATTCTGAGAAAATGTAAAGCAAGCGAGTTATTTTAGAAGATGCAGTAACAGAAGCAACATTCGAGATAATTTAGAATTTGATGACAGGCATATTAACATAATTGATTCTCATATTAAGACAATGAGAATCACTGATTTGAACGGAAATCTTTATCACTTGATAGTATTTGCCATATTGTCTAAAACATTGCAAATTTGCCACTTTGCGTAATTTGTGTGTTTTTTTTTTTCCGATTCTTAATTGTGGTACCCTTGTTTTAAATAATACAACCAGAGAAAATAGAGTAAGCTTTGCGCGTCCTTTTTAGTCCTAGTTACATGTTCTTCTATATTATACATGCATTATATATTTGACACGGTCCGTTTGGTATTTGAAAAACAGATTATGTTCTAGTTTTGCAGGTTGACACACATCGCGTTTTTGGTGGCGCCATATACGGTGCATTCCATGCTTGCAATTGATTGTGATTTTTGTAATCTGGTTTCGGGGTTTTGTGTTCCGTTGCATTTCCTAAGCAGCGATCTCGACAATTTCTCAGCAGAGCTGGTGTATCTTGTTTTTCCATTCAGGCTTTGGATCGACTTGATTTGTTTTGAGACTTATAAATTTTTCCGTTCACGGTGAAATTAAACACAAAGTAATCAGGATACCAAACTCATAATCAATAGGCAAATAGAACTTTGTAAATTACAAACTTAAGCAAAGATAAGGTTATGTCCCAAACAGTGACAGCGGAACATATTTCGACGAGACGAGGAAAAGGAAACCGACAGACGGACACAATAAGATCAGCCCATCGAAACATGAAGAGGGACACAATCTTGATGTTTTTTCTCTTCATATATATAAATTATAAATCTCCATAAAATCTATTGTTAAATTCGATAAAGGGGCGCAATTTCTGTGGTGTTAAAACATATTGAAGCTGTCTTCATTTGAATAAACATCAAATAAGTACCTAACAGTTATTCAGTCTCAAAGTCGAGAAGGCAAAGCAAAATCGTGAGAATACCCATTGGAACGGTTGCGAACCCCGGAATGAACAACATTGCCAAGTGAGACCAGGTGCCCGGGGGAGAGTCAGCGTCTCCTGATTGCATACAACATCCGTCACAACAGCTCCATGGAAACCTGTCAAATTCGGTGATTGTCTCGATGTACATTTTGATGCACATATCATGTGAGTATGTCTTGTTTTGATGATGACATCCATTCAATCACAGTGCCGAATGTCACTGATGATTCTCGAAAGGGGGATCTGATATGCTTTTATCATATCCCTGTAGCGACCGAAGAACTTCCTCAATGATAATTTCAGCCGTTGTGTAATATAACACTGAACAAGTAGCTTACTTGTAAGCCGTCTGACTATAATGATGAAATGTTCATATTTGGCGTTACGGTACCGTATCAACTGAGAAACAAAAACGTCATAAGCAGGAGAAGATGGAATGTTGCTACTCAGGAAAGGGAAGTAAGTTATGTTAGTCATCCCATTTTCTTCGTGTGGAAGCTGAAATCGTCACGCTTGTCATGCAGTGATCCGTTCAAATAGCCGTTTGCGTCGAAAGTTAGAAGTATATCCAAGTACGAAGCGGATTTGTTACCCTCTGTTGTTTCCTTGATCTCTAGTTCATGAGGATAGATTTCATGTAGATGATCGTTAAAGTTCGGATTATTTATTGACAACACGTCATCTATGTATTTAAAGGTAAAATTGAACTGAGGTACGATGTGCTTTCACCCAGTCGAGAGCAAGGTCTGGATGAAGTCAGCTTCGTATGAATATAAAAACAAGTCCATAAGCGGTGGGGCGCAATTGGTTCCCATGGGGTATCAACTGGAATACGGTTCCTCCAAACATACAAAAATGTTGTCAATCAAAAACTCAAGCATCCTGATGATATACTTTTTGTTTGAATCAGAGTATTCCATCACGAAATAAGTATCCTTCCGCCTTATGACGAGATATCTGTATCTTCTATTACCATTTCTTGAAAGAAAGGTGTTGCCAAGTCTGTTTTTGAGCTTTTGGTGTGGGTGGTAGTTTAGAGCGTGGATAAGACGAAAGACTTTATGCTGGTAATATGATTGAAATTGGCGGCTTTGAGATTTTATAAAAGTTCATTAGAATTCTTTAGGATCCACATCTGATTGATTCCATTTCTGAAATAAGTTGTCTCGAAGTATGTTTGAAGAGCTTCCTTGATGCTAGTTAATTGTTAGGTGTTTTGGGATTTTGCTGTGGGTGCTGCAACCTAGTGTTGTTGGAGATCCCCTCCTTTCTTTTATATCTACACTTATTTCGTGTTGCAGTGTGGAGTTGGTAATACAATTCCCCGTGACCCGATGTTTGAAGTGTTTTAATTCCATTTCGTTCTCTAACTTGACTTTGTTGTAGTGTCTTCCATGCAGGATCTCTACTCACCCTTCTTTGATCATCTCACTATGGCATTTTTAAGGTCGCCTCGTATTAAACTTACTCCTTTGAGATTACCCTCTATCACTACAGTAACTTTCCCATCATCGACTTTTAACAGCAATAAACTTTTTTCCTCACCCAGAGTACTTCTTTCACCTCTTAAATTGAATTCCCGTAGACGTATTACACCTACTTCTCCATCTGCAGGCTCTACATTTAACAACAAACATAGGGGGTTCTCAGCAGCTTCTACGTGCAAAGGGAAAAGATGCGGTATGTGTCCGCTCATCAATTGCAATTCCACAATTAAATCAAGTGTTAACGGGCAGACTTTTAAAATTGAGATTGAAAACGACATCGATTGATCGTACCAAGATGTCATTTATGTTATAACATGAAACGCTAGGGGATGTGGCGCCCAATATGTTGGAGAAACAGGTCAGGCCTTAAAATCTCGTTTTAGAAGTCATTCGTATCAGATAAGAAACTCACATCACAAAAAACAAAGAAATTTCCTTTATAATCACTTCGTTAAATACAATCATTCCATTTCGGATATAACTATTACACCGGTTCAGTCTTTTTCTAAACTTAAAAATCTTAGTAAAATGGAAATTAAAAAACGCCGACTACAAGCTGAACTTGCCTGGATCACAAAACTCCAAACTGCGTACCCCCTTGGTCTAAACGATCAAATTTATGGACAAGGAAATATTTCCTCGACGTCAACTAATATTAATGTATTTTCAATCCGCCCAAACACTAAACGGAAGCATAGGTCTCACGGAAGACGACGAAACCGAAAACTCAGAATAAGATCTAGATTACACCGTACCCTCAACGATCTTCTGATCATTGCTCGCAACGGCGGCAGACATGAACTGCTTCATGCTCTCTCATCAGTTCCAGCAGTTCAACTGAAATCTATCTTGGATGAAGCACTGGTTGCATTCTTAAGAAATACGGATTGATTCAGACTTAATATCATTGTTGCATTCGCACAGAATAAACTTTATCCAGTTGTTAAAAACATCCCCCCAAAAAAACGATTCTTAAAAATTCCATTTATTAACAAAGGATTCGATCTTCTTAACATCTCTAATATTTTTCGGGATCATCGTGTACAAAGTGCTATTCCTCAATATTTTGAAAATTTAGAACCTCCTCTTATTTGTTACAAATATAAAAGACCTATTCGAAATTTCGTTTTTAACTACAACAAAGTTACATCAGATCCTAAAATACTTGAATCATGTCCTACTTCTTGAGAATGTGCAACATGTGAATATCTATATAAACCAGCTGGTCATATTATTACAGGTGACTTTTCAATTATCCAAGACAGGCAGCTCCGTGGTCTTCTCAAAAAAGGACCTAAGTATAGAATCCCGTCAAAGATAGATTTTATTAAATGTCGCGAAGTACTTAAGGAAGCCTTAGATAACTATACCAAACGATGGTGTAAATCGGAAGGAGTCGAATCGCATTCTCTGAATGACTGGAAAAACCTCATTTTGGACATTACTGACATTCGAATAGACAACTTCCACAGAAATCCTCATCTTTTTGAAAATCCAAGTTCTAGATCTGAAAGATATTTTAAATCCAAATTACGTAATTTACATGAAAAATTTGTCTTCGCTCCTGCAGATAAAGCAGCCAACAACACCATAATCATATGAAAACTTTACTATATATCAACTTTAGTTTCGGAACTTTCGTCTACAAATACTTATATCAAAAGCAATGAAAGTGTCCCTAACATTTTGAGCAAACATAGCAGTGAAATTTCTTCATTCAACATCCCTATTTCTAAATTGGATCTTCCTACAATATACTGCATACCAAAACTGCACAAATCTCCTTACAAATTTAGATACATTGCTAATTCTAGCAACTGCTCAACTACAAGTTTGTCTAGACATCTGACGTCAGCCCTTACGGCGGTAAAGGAACACGTTGCAAAATATTGTGAAACTGTTCTTAACAGGAATGATGTAAATTTATTTTGGTCTATAAAAAATTCCGGGGATGTGATTGACAAGATAAAATCTAGAAATTTTCAAGCCAATACGATTGCTTCATACGATTTTTCAAATATGTACACCACGCTTCCTCACGACAAGATCAATGATCAATTGTCCAAACTCATTAAATGGTGCTATAATCGAGAGGGGAAAATTTATATTTGTACATCTGAATCAAAGGGTTTCTTTTCCGCTACAGAATACAAATCATACAAATCATGGACATGTAGCGACCTGTGTAGTGCCTTGTCCTTCCTCTTGGACAACATTTATGTAAGATTTGGTGAGAATCTCTACAAGCAGGTTGTAGGGATTCCTATGGGTACAAATTGTGCGCCTCTTGTTGCAGATTTATTTTTATACACATATGAAAAGGAATTTATTCAAAATCTTCAAAAGCAAAGAAAACATGATGATGTGAAATGCTTCATTAGTACTTCTAGGTACCTGGATGATATTCTTACTATCGATAATCCTGTTTTTGAAAAGTATAAAGATGTTATTTATCCACAAGAATTGACTCTAAACAAGGCAAACTTTACAGACACTGAAACACCATTTTTGGACCTAAATATCAAAATTGTCAATGGAGAAATTCATACAAGTGTATATGACAAACGAGATGATTTTGGCTTCAACATAGTAAATTTCCCCTGGCTTGACGGTGATGTCCCTAGATTACCGTCTTACGGTATCTACATTTCACAGCTCATCCGGTATGCTAGAGCATGTACTGATGTTTTGGATTTTCATAATAGAAATCTACAAATTACAAAGAAACTTTTAGGTCAAGGTTTTCGCTTTCACAAACCAGTAAAGACTTTCTGGAAATTTTACAAAAATTATGATCAACTTCTTTTGAAATTCGGACCCATAAAAGCAACGGAGTATATTACTTTAGGTATTTCACAACCTGCATTTTATGGTGACATAATTAACAAAATAAGAAGGATCAAAGGTAGACAGCATATGTATCGAAAATGCGTCAGAGTCATCAAACGCCTTTTATACCGTGGATATGATCCTTATGTCACCAGACGGACACTAAGCTTGGTACTTGACCAATATACAGTCTTGTACGAGCGCATTCTTAAGACTTGCACTCTGACTGACTGTGACGACGGGACTCCATGACGGGCCCTGTCCAAACCTCTTTAGAGAAGACAGGGCCCCGACCACCTGTCCTCTCTGAATGTCAGTCGGACTCCTCGGGTGATTACATACATGAGCTCGCTACAGCCGGCAGAGCACGGACTGTATTACGCATGCCCTCTTTTTATATCCATTTACATATTCATCTGTGTCTCTGGGGCCTCTGCGTTTCGCGGTCTTGTTTGTGTGACGTCATCTTACAGTGAGGAGGTTGTTTTACACCACATTTGTACGTTCTTCGAGACCTCTAGGTAACTGGAGAAGTGAGAGGGTTGTGCGCACGTAATCCAGGATAACCACACCGTCTGCTATTTACTTGGCAGATGGTCGTCCTAAGTCGGCACCGGTTGCCCATTGGTCTCGTTGGTTTATGTGTAGTCTTTTATGTTTCTATGTTGTGAGTTGGTGTTCCTTGTCCCTTTTGCATCTCTTTCTGTGGGTATCTGTTCTGTGTTTTTTGCATGGGTGTTTTGGGATTTTGCTGTGGGTGCTGCAACCTAGTGTTGTTGGAGATCCCCTCCTTTCTTTAATATTTTCGTAAGCAAAATGGATAGAGGTCTTGTGGAGCACCTGGACGAACCGGCGATGAAGCGATGCTTGTAGGGATTTTTGTGCATTTTGGGAATCCAGTAGATATAAGGTAGTTCAAGATCAGAGTCATCAGTGATAATACCGAAGGCCTCAAGAACAGATTTGTGATTGTCAAGTATTTCAGATACAGATAAATTTGTAAGTGTGTATGTTTCCAGGATTTCCAAGTGCTGAATGTAAACCCAAGTTCCTCTCTCATGCATTTGAAATAGTACGACTTGCAAACGAAAGTAAATTGTTTGCCGCTTTGTCAGCAGGAACAATGATATATTTTTCATGGGGGTCAGAAAGTTGACTCGTGTCTGTTGTTAACTGAATGCCGAAGACGCACTATTCTTCTTTTAAGAAATTCTCCGATGGATTTCATCCATTCAGTGAGTTTGTCTAATTTTACGTCCTCTTTTTTTTTTGCCCATCGTCTTGCGTACTATTTCACGTATCGATTTTCGAAAACCATAACTTTCTTCAACAAGTCAAGGATTTATTTTGATGAAATCGAGGTTATAAACATTTTGCTATATTAGTAATAAATAAGCACCAGTGGCTGTACCACTGATGATGACTTATTATCCGGAATATGTGTCTGGTGCATTAGAATTGGCTGGAATTTTTCTTCAGGAAAGTAAAGAGTTGGAACACTTTCTTATTATTATTATAAACACTTATTTCCTTTTGCAGTGTGGAGCAGTTAACTTTGTTCCCCGTGTCTGGATGTTTAAAGTGAAAAGATTACTCCTTTTCAGCTCTTTCGCTTGAAAGAGGCTTTTTTCCTTTTTTCAGTTTAACATCATATTATATTATTTTGCTATTTCGAAATCCTTTCATTTCATCTAAAATTTTCATCGAAATTAAAAGAGATCAATCTTAGCACCATCCCTCGAAAGATGATTTCGATCAATTTCGGTTGATCGTTTCTTGATCGGTTTCGATCAATTTCGGTTTCGATCAATTTCGGTTGATCCAAAGGTTATTTCGATCAATTTAGGTTGATCGTTTCTTCAACGCATTTAAAAATTTCTGTTATCAAAATTTCTTCAAATTTCTGAAACGTGGGTCCTGTTGCATCATATCCCACCCATCCTGCTACGTCTTTCGGTACGCACCGACATAGTAACATTCATACTTTTTTGGCATATTACATTGTTTAGATTCGAGGATCACCGACGAGGGTTAAGTACCCGAAACGTGCATGTCTGGTCCATGCTGCCAATTTATCTGCCCTTAAATGATGCTATTCTATTTGAAGACCTTTTACATTGTTCATAGATTATATCCATCTATGCTACTGAATGGACCCTTCACAAAATTTGGAGCCGTGCACTCCCTGCAAATTAAATGCATAACGGAGTAGGTGGGGTAATTTGCCGTTTCGGCCCTATTTTCAAATGACAAATATGGATAATGACCATATCCCTGTCTACAGTACAAAATCGATAATTCAGAAAATCAGAAACCGAAGGCATACAAAATCAGGATAAAACAGGAACCAAAGCAAACAAAAACAAAAACCTCCACCATATGAAAAGAAGCGAACTCCCGATATGAGAGTGAGACCAGGTGCCCAGGAAGAGTAAGCATCTCCTGCTTGCATGCAACACCCGTCGCTTCAATTCGGTAGAACTGTCACATCCGGTTACTTCCATTTTGGAAGATATAGAGTACAATCTTTGGTTGGATGGTTCAAATGGTCTATGACAGAATATCATCCACCATTCTGGATAGTGGGACATCATAGTGTATGACGAGTTCCCCATATCGACCGTAGAACTTCCTCAGTGACGATGTTAGTCGGTCACAAACATATCCCTGACTGAGAAGCTTATCTGAAAGACGCCTAGCTCTCAGAACAAAATCCGTATATTTGGTACTTGCTCTGGCATAGCGTATCAACTGAGATATGAACACGCCATAAGCAGGCGATGAAGGGATGTTGCTACTCAGAAAAGGAAAGTTTGTAATGCTGAAATTGAAGTCGTAACGTTTGTCATAGAGTGAGGTGTTCATGTGACCATCAGTGTCGTAGGACAACATTATGTCCAAATAGGATGCTGAATTATTTGTCTCTGTAGTTTCTTTGACTTCAAGCTCCGAAGGATAGATACTGCTCAGGTAATCCGCGAATTTTGGATTATTGATGGACAACACATCGTCTATGTATCTGTAAGTGAAGTTGAAGTCAGAAGCTAGGTATCTTTTCCCTTCAGAGACCAAAGATTGAATGAATTCAGCTTCGTACGAGTAAAGGAAAATGTCGGCAAGGAGTGGGGCACAATTGGTCCCCATTGGAATTCCGACAATTTGCTGGAAGACCTTTCCTCCAAACACCACAAAAATGTTGTCGATCAGAAAGTTTAACATCTGAATAATGTCTGTTTCAGTGTACTTATTTTCAGAATCTGACTTTTCTTTTACAAAGTAGGTTTTGTCATAGTTAACAACAATAAATTTGTATTTGCGATTACCGTTCTTACTTGTAAACGCATTACTTATAATTTTTGCGAGTCTTTCTTTCAATTTAGAATGTGGAATTGTAGTGTAAAGTGTCGAAAAATTAAGGCTTTGATCGAATGGACTCTACTAAAATGAGTGGATTTCAGATGTTCTAAAAGTTCCTTCGAATTCTTTAAAATCCACATCTGGTTGATACCACTGCGAGAATATACTGTCGAACAATATTTTTGTAGCCCAGATTTGATTTCAGATAAAACTTTGGTGAGTAAGATCGAAACAGATTTGGTAGAACATTTTGAGGAACCAGCGATGAAACGTTGTTTGTACGGATTCTTATGCATTTTAGGTATGCAGTATAAGTATGGTAAATCTTGCAGTATAAGTATGGTAAATACATATAAGTATGGTAAGTATGGTAAGTATGGTAAGGTATGCAGTATAAGTATGGTAAATACTTGCAGTATAAGTATGGTAAAAGTTGCTCATATATCCATAATATTCTAGTTTATAACATGTCAAAGTATGGTAAATCCAGGAAAGCCTGTTTTGATTTCACATTTCTATACCGAATACTACTACGCTGAAAACGTCTTAAAACGTTGAAATTATCGAAAATATCAATATATGAGCGAAACTTCGATACAAAATTATGAAAGCAAGTAGCGTGCCAGTTCTTCCCCATGATAATTTTTGTACCAATCGATGAATTTCTGATCGGTCTTTAAATTTGCATAAAATATTGTGGGCGAGGTCTGGCGCGTAGATGAATTTTGAGGATTTGTGTGTAAAATACAATGATTTTCGTTTGTTTTGTGTCATACAGGGCAAATGAGGTCAGAACACGACGAATTACAGCACGTGCAAACACTCCTTTGCTTCAATTTCAATAAAAATTGCTTATTCAAAATGTGCCTGATATTACCTACATTTCACTTACTTTTGACATGAGTGCTAATGCAGTTGCACAAGATTTGAATTACAGTTACAGCCTATTTTCTGAATAGTTAAACGTCTTCAAATTCAATAGCATCATTTTAGAGCAGAGAAATTTGCAGCATGGACCAGACGTGCACGTTTCAGGTACTTAACCCTCAGTGATCTTCAATCTATTCAATAAAGAATGACCAAAGAGTGTGAAGGTTATTATGCCCAAAAATGTACCGAAAGACGTTGCAGGATGGGTGGGATATGATGGTATAGGACCCACGTTTCAGAGATTTTAAGAAATTTTGATAGCAAACATTTTCGATTGCGTTAAATAAATGATCAACCGAAGTTGATCGTACTTGGCTACATGTGCCCTCGAGGACTCCTGGTCCACCAGCAGTGACACTTACCAATCGGTACAAATGTTAAACGTCTTCATTTATACTTAGGACTTCATAGGAATCGAAGGTTTATGTAAAAAGATTTTCTGTTTATATGCCTTTGGAATAGCTTACTATGGCAACATTTGGTACGAAATTGTACATAAATACCTGTCATAAGTAAAAAGATAATTAGTCCCCTACCGGCAACGCCGAAGGGGACTCTTAGTTTCCTCTCGGTCTGTCTGTCTGTCCGTCTGTTCGTCTGTCCCATTTTCAGTTTTCCAGACTTTTTTTCGCTGTCGTTGCAGATATTGAACTCATTTGTGGTATGTGGATATATCTCAATGTGATACAGATCAAGTTTGAGTTTGCTTTTGATTGACCTAATTTTACAAGAGTTATGGCCCTTGGACTTGGCACATTTTATGAAAATTTCAGTTTTCCGGACTTTTTTTCGCTGTTGTTGCAGATATTGAACTCATTTTTTGTATGTGGATATATCTCAATGTGATACAGATCAAGTTTGAGTTTGCTTTTGATTGACCTAATTTTACAAGAGTTATGGCCCTTGGACTTGGCACATTTTATGAAAATTTCAGTTTTCCGGACTTTTTTTCGCTGTTGTTGCAGATATTGAACTCATTTTTGGTATTTGGATATATCTCAATGTGATACAGATCAAGTTTGAGTTTGCTTTTGATTGACCTAATTTTACAAGAGTTATGGCCCTTGGTCTTGGCACATTTATGAAAATTTCAGTTTTCCGGACTTTTTTTCGCTGTTGTTGCAGATATTGAACCCATTTTTGGTATGTGGATATATCTCAATGTGATACAGATCAAGTTTGAGTTTACTTTTGATTGACCTAATTTTACAAGAGTTATGGCCCTTGGACTTGGCACATTTTATGAAAATTTCAGTTTTCCGGACTTTTTTCGCTGTTGTTGCATAAATTGAACTCATTTTTGGTATGTGGATATATCTCAATGTGATACAGATCAAGTTTGAATTTTCTTTAAATTAACCTTTTTTTACAAGAGTTATGGCCCTTGGACTTAGCAAATTTTATGAAAATTTCATTTTTCCGGACTTTTCTTCGGTTCCATTGCAAATAATGCACTGATTTTTGGTAAATGAATACATCTCAGTGTGATAAAGACCAACTTTAAGTTTGCTTTCCATTGGCCTATTTTTACAAGAGTTATGGCCCTTGGACTTAGCAAATTTCATGAAATTTTCAATTTTCCGGACTTCTTCATGCCTGTTATTGCAGATAATGAAGTGTTTTTTTTTGTATGTGAATACATTATAGTGTGATGCAGATCACGTTTGAGTTTCATTTAGATTGACTGATTTTCACAAGAGTTATGGCCCTTGGACAAATTTCGTGAATTCAAAAAAAAAAAAATTTCGTGATTTCAGTTTTCCAGACTTTTCTTGGCTGTTGTTTCAGATGATGAACTAATGAACAGAGATGCAAGACATAAATGTTTGCCGCCGGTAGGGGACTTATATCGCACAGCGATCATTGCATTTTTTCTTTAGAAAATTTCAAGGTCATTTGCTCAATGTCATACATAGCAGTGAAATACAATTTAACAAAACTGTAATGAATTCTACTTGATTTTAATTGGTTGTTCAACTGTAAATATTCAAAATCAAAATATCTAATGAAACAAGTCAATTGGAAATCCTGATTTTTGTGTACATTTGAGTCTGAAATAAGAAATGACCTTGAGCTATGGACAGATAACCTTGAAATGATTTGAAGGTCAAGTGATAATGATGCATGTTATTTGCATATAGGTATTTTATTTCATAATCAATGGATTCAAAAATAGGAGAAAACCATGTTTTTAAATATGCAGTGTAAGGATATATTGATTCCAAGTTGCTATAGAGTTGAGCTTACAAAGAAAAGTAAGTTTTGATTATGATTTCCATGGCAACAGAATGCCACAATATATCATATTTTTCATATATATATATGAGGACGTGTCAAATAGATGGAACCCGTTACAACGGTTACCGTGGTTCAATTATATCAATATGGTTTGTTTTCATTAGTTTTACATTTTAAAATAAGATAATTACAGAAAGTTTCATTAAAATCCATGACATGCCATGGCCAGCTGTTTTAGGTTTTTACAGAGAATCCATATTAAATTTGGTTTGAAATTTTCTTCAGGAAGGTAAAGGGTTGGAACGCACTAATATGGTTTTTGTTTAAAGTTTTAAATCAAAATCTAACACTGAGAAGAAAGTTAAATTTGATTGAATAGGTACATGTATGTTATATTCTACCCACTCATTTTTTATCGTACAGGCGGAATCAGATTCGTTGAATATATCGATGATATCAAGATGGTCAGCTATTTGATAACTTTTGGACTAATCGTTCCTTATGTATATATCTAAAGTGCTAGACACATTTCGAAATTATGTTCCACTTTTTGTTGTATGGATTTTGATTTATACTTTTAAATTAAAAGAATAAAACTCTAATGAACCAATAGTTAAAAAATGAGTTATTTCACGATCTGGAAAAGAAATCTTATAGATTTAGGTACATTTTCTCGAGACAAGTGAACGTAATAGATGTTGTAATCATCTATAAGTTAACTGTCCGAAACATGTATCTGGTGCATTAAAATTGGTTAGATATTTTCTTCAAAAAGGTAAAAATTGAAATAATTCCGCATTATCATAGTGGCTGTTTTGTAATTCAGATGAAAAGACATTATTTTCTCGATGAGTTTAGATAGCAATTACATAAATCCATTCATCAACAATTTAAGGTATCCGTTGTACATTTGAGTCATTTTACATAGCGTTTTAATCATCTCCATTGTAAGGTACGGAAAAAGAAGTACGTTACTTATTCAACATTGCAACGTTCAATATTGAATAAGTAAATATAAAATGAAGTTGGTTACTTATTCAACATTCAGATTTATAAATTCTACATTATAACTGTCACTAGATCCCATTAATACCTTTTCTTTTTCCGATTGGTATATATAGCGCATATACCCCTATCGAACCTGGGTATAGGCGCAAAGAGCGCATATAGAGGTCCAATGGGCGCTTTTTATGGCAGAAATTATCAAAATGAATAAGTAAATGAAATTCTACCTATCTGAAACCGATTCAATCATGATGAAACTTGGCATGTACCTAGCCCAAAGTCTCCTCTTTCGATTGGTATAGCGCATATACCCCTATCGAACCTGGGTATAGGCGCAAAGAGCGCATATAGAGGTCCAATGGGCGCTTTTTATGGCAGAAATTATCAAAATGAATAAGTAAATGAAATTCTACCTATCTGAAACCGATTCAATCATGATGAAACTTGGCATGTACCTAGCCCAAAGTCTCCTCTTTCGATTGGTATAGCGCATATACCCCTATCGAACCTGGGTATAGGCGCAAAGAGCGCATATAGAGGTCCAATGGGCGCTTTTTATGGCAGAAATTATCAAAATGAATAAGTAAATGAAATTCTACCTATCTGAAACCGATTCAATCATGATGAAACTTGGCATGTACCTAGCCCAAAGTCTCCTCTTTCGATTGGTATAGCGCATATACCCCTATCGAACCTGGGTATAGGCGCAAAGAGCGCATATAGAGGTCCAATGGGCGCTTTTTATGGCAGAAATTATCAAAATGAATAAGTAAATGAAATTCTACCTATCTGAAACCGATTCAATCATGATGAAACTTGGCATGTACCTAGCCCAAAGTCTCCTCTTTCGATTGGTATAGCGCATATACCCCTATCGAACCTGGGTATAGGCGCAAAGAGCGCATATAGAGGTCCAATGGGCGCTTTTTATGGCAGAAATTATCAAAATGAATAAGTAAATGAAATTCTACCTATCTGAAACCGATTCAATCATGATGAAACTTGGCATGTACCTAGCCCAAAGTCTCCTCTTTCGATTGGTATAGCGCATATACCCCTATCGAACCTGGGTATAGGCGCAAAGAGCGCATATAGAGGTCCAATGGGCGCTTTTTATGGCAGAAATTATCAAAATGAATAAGTAAATGAAATTCTACCTATCTGAAACCGATTCAATCATGATGAAACTTGGCATGTACCTAGCCCAAAGTCTCCTCTTTCGATTGGTATAGCGCATATACCCCTATCGAACCTGGGTATAGGCGCAAAGAGCGCATATAGAGGTCCAATGGGCGCTTTTTATGGCAGAAATTATCAAAATGAATAAGTAAATGAAATTCTACCTATCTGAAACCGATTCAATCATGATGAAACTTGGCATGTACCTAGCCCAAAGTCTCCTCTTTCGATTGGTATAGCGCATATACCCCTATCGAACCTGGGTATAGGCGCAAAGAGCGCATATAGAGGTCCAATGGGCGCTTTTTATGGCAGAAATTATCAAAATGAATAAGTAAATGAAATTCTACCTATCTGAAACCGATTCAATCATGATGAAACTTGGCATGTACCTAGCCCAAAGTCTCCTCTTTCGATTGGTATAGCGCATATACCCCTATCGAACCTGGGTATAGGCGCAAAGAGCGCATATAGAGGTCCAATGGGCGCTTTTTATGGCAGAAATTATCAAAATGAATAAGTAAATGAAATTCTACCTATCTGAAACCGATTCAATCATGATGAAACTTGGCATGTACCTAGCCCAAAGTCTCCTCTTTCGATTGGTATAGCGCATATACCCCTATCGAACCTGGGTATAGGCGCAAAGAGCGCATATAGAGGTCCAATGGGCGCTTTTTATGGCAGAAATTATCAAAATGAATAAGTAAATGAAATTCTACCTATCTGAAACCGATTCAATCATGATGAAACTTGGCATGTACCTAGCCCAAAGTCTCCTCTTTCGATTGGTATAGCGCATATACCCCTATCGAACCTGGGTATAGGCGCAAAGAGCGCATATAGAGGTCCAATGGGCGCTTTTTATGGCAGAAATTATCAAAATGAATAAGTAAATGAAATTCTACCTATCTGAAACCGATTCAATCATGATGAAACTTGGCATGTACCTAGCCCAAAGTCTCCTCTTTCGATTGGTATAGCGCATATACCCCTATCGAACCTGGGTATAGGCGCAAAGAGCGCATATAGAGGTCCAATGGGCGCTTTTTATGGCAGAAATTATCAAAATGAATAAGTAAATGAAATTCTACCTATCTGAAACCGATTCAATCATGATGAAACTTGGCATGTACCTAGCCCAAAGTCTCCTCTTTCGATTGGTATAGCGCATATACCCCTATCGAACCTGGGTATAGGCGCAAAGAGCGCATATAGAGGTCCAATGGGCGCTTTTTATGGCAGAAATTATCAAAATGAATAAGTAAATGAAATTCTACCTATCTGAAACCGATTCAATCATGATGAAACTTGGCATGTACCTAGCCCAAAGTCTCCTCTTTCGATTGGTATAGCGCATATACCCCTATCGAACCTGGGTATAGGCGCAAAGAGCGCATATAGAGGTCCAATGGGCGCTTTTTATGGCAGAAATTATCAAAATGAATAAGTAAATGAAATTCTACCTATCTGAAACCGATTCAATCATGATGAAACTTGGCATGTACCTAGCCCAAAGTCTCCTCTTTCGATTGGTATAGCGCATATACCCCTATCGAACCTGGGTATAGGCGCAAAGAGCGCATATAGAGGTCCAATGGGCGCTTTTTATGGCAGAAATTATCAAAATGAATAAGTAAATGAAATTCTACCTATCTGAAACCGATTCAATCATGATGAAACTTGGCATGTACCTAGCCCAAAGTCTCCTCTTTCGATTGGTATAGCGCATATACCCCTATCGAACCTGGGTATAGGCGCAAAGAGCGCATATAGAGGTCCAATGGGCGCTTTTTATGGCAGAAATTATCAAAATGAATAAGTAAATGAAATTCTACCTATCTGAAACCGATTCAATCATGATGAAACTTGGCATGTACCTAGCCCAAAGTCTCCTCTTTCGATTGGTATAGCGCATATACCCCTATCGAACCTGGGTATAGGCGCAAAGAGCGCATATAGAGGTCCAATGGGCGCTTTTTATGGCAGAAATTATCAAAATGAATAAGTAAATGAAATTCTACCTATCTGAAACCGATTCAATCATGATGAAACTTGGCATGTACCTAGCCCAAAGTCTCCTCTTTCGATTGGTATAGCGCATATACCCCTATCGAACCTGGGTATAGGCGCAAAGAGCGCATATAGAGGTCCAATGGGCGCTTTTTATGGCAGAAATTATCAAAATGAATAAGTAAATGAAATTCTACCTATCTGAAACCGATTCAATCATGATGAAACTTGGCATGTACCTAGCCCAAAGTCTCCTCTTTCGATTGGTATAGCGCATATACCCCTATCGAACCTGGGTATAGGCGCAAAGAGCGCATATAGAGGTCCAATGGGCGCTTTTTATGGCAGAAATTATCAAAATGAATAAGTAAATGAAATTCTACCTATCTGAAACCGATTCAATCATGATGAAACTTGGCATGTACCTAGCCCAAAGTCTCCTCTTTCGATTGGTATAGCGCATATACCCCTATCGAACCTGGGTATAGGCGCAAAGAGCGCATATAGAGGTCCAATGGGCGCTTTTTATGGCAGAAATTATCAAAATGAATAAGTAAATGAAATTCTACCTATCTGAAACCGATTCAATCATGATGAAACTTGGCATGTACCTAGCCCAAAGTCTCCTCTTTCGATTGGTATAGCGCATATACCCCTATCGAACCTGGGTATAGGCGCAAAGAGCGCATATAGAGGTCCAATGGGCGCTTTTTATGGCAGAAATTATCAAAATGAATAAGTAAATGAAATTCTACCTATCTGAAACCGATTCAATCATGATGAAACTTGGCATGTACCTAGCCCAAAGTCTCCTCTTTCGATTGGTATAGCGCATATACCCCTATCGAACCTGGGTATAGGCGCAAAGAGCGCATATAGAGGTCCAATGGGCGCTTTTTATGGCAGAAATTATCAAAATGAATAAGTAAATGAAATTCTACCTATCTGAAACCGATTCAATCATGATGAAACTTGGCATGTACCTAGCCCAAAGTCTCCTCTTTCGATTGGTATAGCGCATATACCCCTATCGAACCTGGGTATAGGCGCAAAGAGCGCATATAGAGGTCCAATGGGCGCTTTTTATGGCAGAAATTATCAAAATGAATAAGTAAATGAAATTCTACCTATCTGAAACCGATTCAATCATGATGAAACTTGGCATGTACCTAGCCCAAAGTCTCCTCTTTCGATTGGTATAGCGCATATACCCCTATCGAACCTGGGTATAGGCGCAAAGAGCGCATATAGAGGTCCAATGGGCGCTTTTTATGGCAGAAATTATCAAAATGAATAAGTAAATGAAATTCTACCTATCTGAAACCGATTCAATCATGATGAAACTTGGCATGTACCTAGCCCAAAGTCTCCTCTTTCGATTGGTATAGCGCATATACCCCTATCGAACCTGGGTATAGGCGCAAAGAGCGCATATAGAGGTCCAATGGGCGCTTTTTATGGCAGAAATTATCAAAATGAATAAGTAAATGAAATTCTACCTATCTGAAACCGATTCAATCATGATGAAACTTGGCATGTACCTAGCCCAAAGTCTCCTCTTTCGATTGGTATAGCGCATATACCCCTATCGAACCTGGGTATAGGCGCAAAGAGCGCATATAGAGGTCCAATGGGCGCTTTTTATGGCAGAAATTATCAAAATGAATAAGTAAATGAAATTCTACCTATCTGAAACCGATTCAATCATGATGAAACTTGGCATGTACCTAGCCCAAAGTCTCCTCTTTCGATTGGTATAGCGCATATACCCCTATCGAACCTGGGTATAGGCGCAAAGAGCGCATATAGAGGTCCAATGGGCGCTTTTTATGGCAGAAATTATCAAAATGAATAAGTAAATGAAATTCTACCTATCTGAAACCGATTCAATCATGATGAAACTTGGCATGTACCTAGCCCAAAGTCTCCTCTTTCGATTGGTATAGCGCATATACCCCTATCGAACCTGGGTATAGGCGCAAAGAGCGCATATAGAGGTCCAATGGGCGCTTTTTATGGCAGAAATTATCAAAATGAATAAGTAAATGAAATTCTACCTATCTGAAACCGATTCAATCATGATGAAACTTGGCATGTACCTAGCCCAAAGTCTCCTCTTTCGATTGGTATAGCGCATATACCCCTATCGAACCTGGGTATAGGCGCAAAGAGCGCATATAGAGGTCCAATGGGCGCTTTTTATGGCAGAAATTATCAAAATGAATAAGTAAATGAAATTCTACCTATCTGAAACCGATTCAATCATGATGAAACTTGGCATGTACCTAGCCCAAAGTCTCCTCTTTCGATTGGTATAGCGCATATACCCCTATCGAACCTGGGTATAGGCGCAAAGAGCGCATATAGAGGTCCAATGGGCGCTTTTTATGGCAGAAATTATCAAAATGAATAAGTAAATGAAATTCTACCTATCTGAAACCGATTCAATCATGATGAAACTTGGCATGTACCTAGCCCAAAGTCTCCTCTTTCGATTGGTATAGCGCATATACCCCTATCGAACCTGGGTATAGGCGCAAAGAGCGCATATAGAGGTCCAATGGGCGCTTTTTATGGCAGAAATTATCAAAATGAATAAGTAAATGAAATTCTACCTATCTGAAACCGATTCAATCATGATGAAACTTGGCATGTACCTAGCCCAAAGTCTCCTCTTTCGATTGGTATAGCGCATATACCCCTATCGAACCTGGGTATAGGCGCAAAGAGCGCATATAGAGGTCCAATGGGCGCTTTTTATGGCAGAAATTATCAAAATGAATAAGTAAATGAAATTCTACCTATCTGAAACCGATTCAATCATGATGAAACTTGGCATGTACCTAGCCCAAAGTCTCCTCTTTCGATTGGTATAGCGCATATACCCCTATCGAACCTGGGTATAGGCGCAAAGAGCGCATATAGAGGTCCAATGGGCGCTTTTTATGGCAGAAATTATCAAAATGAATAAGTAAATGAAATTCTACCTATCTGAAACCGATTCAATCATGATGAAACTTGGCATGTACCTAGCCCAAAGTCTCCTCTTTCGATTGGTATAGCGCATATACCCCTATCGAACCTGGGTATAGGCGCAAAGAGCGCATATAGAGGTCCAATGGGCGCTTTTTATGGCAGAAATTATCAAAATGAATAAGTAAATGAAATTCTACCTATCTGAAACCGATTCAATCATGATGAAACTTGGCATGTACCTAGCCCAAAGTCTCCTCTTTCGATTGGTATAGCGCATATACCCCTATCGAACCTGGGTATAGGCGCAAAGAGCGCATATAGAGGTCCAATGGGCGCTTTTTATGGCAGAAATTATCAAAATGAATAAGTAAATGAAATTCTACCTATCTGAAACCGATTCAATCATGATGAAACTTGGCATGTACCTAGCCCAAAGTCTCCTCTTTCGATTGGTATAGCGCATATACCCCTATCGAACCTGGGTATAGGCGCAAAGAGCGCATATAGAGGTCCAATGGGCGCTTTTTATGGCAGAAATTATCAAAATGAATAAGTAAATGAAATTCTACCTATCTGAAACCGATTCAATCATGATGAAACTTGGCATGTACCTAGCCCAAAGTCTCCTCTTTCGATTGGTATAGCGCATATACCCCTATCGAACCTGGGTATAGGCGCAAAGAGCGCATATAGAGGTCCAATGGGCGCTTTTTATGGCAGAAATTATCAAAATGAATAAGTAAATGAAATTCTACCTATCTGAAACCGATTCAATCATGATGAAACTTGGCATGTACCTAGCCCAAAGTCTCCTCTTTCGATTGGTATAGCGCATATACCCCTATCGAACCTGGGTATAGGCGCAAAGAGCGCATATAGAGGTCCAATGGGCGCTTTTTATGGCAGAAATTATCAAAATGAATAAGTAAATGAAATTCTACCTATCTGAAACCGATTCAATCATGATGAAACTTGGCATGTACCTAGCCCAAAGTCTCCTCTTTCGATTGGTATAGCGCATATACCCCTATCGAACCTGGGTATAGGCGCAAAGAGCGCATATAGAGGTCCAATGGGCGCTTTTTATGGCAGAAATTATCAAAATGAATAAGTAAATGAAATTCTACCTATCTGAAACCGATTCAATCATGATGAAACTTGGCATGTACCTAGCCCAAAGTCTCCTCTTTCGATTGGTATAGCGCATATACCCCTATCGAACCTGGGTATAGGCGCAAAGAGCGCATATAGAGGTCCAATGGGCGCTTTTTATGGCAGAAATTATCAAAATGAATAAGTAAATGAAATTCTACCTATCTGAAACCGATTCAATCATGATGAAACTTGGCATGTACCTAGCCCAAAGTCTCCTCTTTCGATTGGTATAGCGCATATACCCCTATCGAACCTGGGTATAGGCGCAAAGAGCGCATATAGAGGTCCAATGGGCGCTTTTTATGGCAGAAATTATCAAAATGAATAAGTAAATGAAATTCTACCTATCTGAAACCGATTCAATCATGATGAAACTTGGCATGTACCTAGCCCAAAGTCTCCTCTTTCGATTGGTATAGCGCATATACCCCTATCGAACCTGGGTATAGGCGCAAAGAGCGCATATAGAGGTCCAATGGGCGCTTTTTATGGCAGAAATTATCAAAATGAATAAGTAAATGAAATTCTACCTATCTGAAACCGATTCAATCATGATGAAACTTGGCATGTACCTAGCCCAAAGTCTCCTCTTTCGATTGGTATAGCGCATATACCCCTATCGAACCTGGGTATAGGCGCAAAGAGCGCATATAGAGGTCCAATGGGCGCTTTTTATGGCAGAAATTATCAAAATGAATAAGTAAATGAAATTCTACCTATCTGAAACCGATTCAATCATGATGAAACTTGGCATGTACCTAGCCCAAAGTCTCCTCTTTCGATTGGTATAGCGCATATACCCCTATCGAACCTGGGTATAGGCGCAAAGAGCGCATATAGAGGTCCAATGGGCGCTTTTTATGGCAGAAATTATCAAAATGAATAAGTAAATGAAATTCTACCTATCTGAAACCGATTCAATCATGATGAAACTTGGCATGTACCTAGCCCAAAGTCTCCTCTTTCGATTGGTATAGCGCATATACCCCTATCGAACCTGGGTATAGGCGCAAAGAGCGCATATAGAGGTCCAATGGGCGCTTTTTATGGCAGAAATTATCAAAATGAATAAGTAAATGAAATTCTACCTATCTGAAACCGATTCAATCATGATGAAACTTGGCATGTACCTAGCCCAAAGTCTCCTCTTTCGATTGGTATAGCGCATATACCCCTATCGAACCTGGGTATAGGCGCAAAGAGCGCATATAGAGGTCCAATGGGCGCTTTTTATGGCAGAAATTATCAAAATGAATAAGTAAATGAAATTCTACCTATCTGAAACCGATTCAATCATGATGAAACTTGGCATGTACCTAGCCCAAAGTCTCCTCTTTCGATTGGTATAGCGCATATACCCCTATCGAACCTGGGTATAGGCGCAAAGAGCGCATATAGAGGTCCAATGGGCGCTTTTTATGGCAGAAATTATCAAAATGAATAAGTAAATGAAATTCTACCTATCTGAAACCGATTCAATCATGATGAAACTTGGCATGTACCTAGCCCAAAGTCTCCTCTTTCGATTGGTATAGCGCATATACCCCTATCGAACCTGGGTATAGGCGCAAAGAGCGCATATAGAGGTCCAATGGGCGCTTTTTATGGCAGAAATTATCAAAATGAATAAGTAAATGAAATTCTACCTATCTGAAACCGATTCAATCATGATGAAACTTGGCATGTACCTAGCCCAAAGTCTCCTCTTTCGATTGGTATAGCGCATATACCCCTATCGAACCTGGGTATAGGCGCAAAGAGCGCATATAGAGGTCCAATGGGCGCTTTTTATGGCAGAAATTATCAAAATGAATAAGTAAATGAAATTCTACCTATCTGAAACCGATTCAATCATGATGAAACTTGGCATGTACCTAGCCCAAAGTCTCCTCTTTCGATTGGTATAGCGCATATACCCCTATCGAACCTGGGTATAGGTGCAAAGAGCGCATATAGAGGTCCAATGGGCGCTTTTTATGGCAGAAATTATCAAAATGCTTTCTCCTCTTATGAGCCCTCTATATTCAGTTTATGTACCTAGCCCCCATAGAGAGCTCCTCAAAATACACAAGTTTAAAAGGAATTATTGTCTCTAATGAATGTTTTTGTACCCAGGCCAATCTACTAATTGAGGACATATATTATAATATCAACAGAATTATAATATGCCGTTTTATAAGAAAGAAAAATACGGAGGTCAATGTGCGAAACAGAGGCTAACAGAGGCTATAAATTTTAATTAGTGTCAAGAAAGATAACTCTTATAGAATTTTCCTATTACTCATACATCATCATTGTATGAAATGAATGTTCATAAATATATGGTAACTCATAATTCAAATATGACTGACTAGTTATATAATTATATGGTGACTTTTTTCTTTAAATATCACATCAGAAACTATGTTTTGAATTATTAAGACTTCTCTTAATTTTTTTTTATCGCACCTCCAACATTTCTACTCTGATTCCTGTAAATTTGTGGCTTGATTACACCATACAGAAGGACAGAACAGTAAACAATTGCAATGTCTATACCTCGTATATGTTCTGTATTCAATTTCGTTTTTGGTCCCATCGAGTTGGACCCCCTCCACTTTAACGTTATGTTAGATTTCTCTTTAAAACATATTTAATTAGTTTTTTTTCTGAAAATAACCCTCCTGCCAAACATGAAAAGACACAAAGACATGTTTAAAAAGACTAAATTAGCAAGGAAAAAAAATTTTCTCAAGTGAGCTGGATATTCTAGAGACACAACCATTATTTTCTCATAGTGATGCTAAAGGATTCATAGAATAAACGATCATTTATTGAAAACAAGTATGAAATGGAAATGTTTGAGCGAAAGAAATCTTGATTGTGTTTGTGTTTGTGTTTTGTTATTCCTGAGCAATTTTAAAATGTACCCTCATGCAATTGTAATTTTAACAGAACATATATCTACAAGGGCCTTACTGTTGACCTTTCAAGTTTTGTATAACTGAAACAAGGCATTTTCATGATATCTTCTCCATGTAATTGTCTTACTTATATGAAAAAAATCCGATTAAGAACGTTCCATTTTTTGACAATTTGGGAAGGATTTAAGCTACATGTATGTTTTGATTGCTTTTCACATGGAAAATTATGTATTCTTGACAGAGTTTAAAGTAAAGCTGAAATACCTTTGATAAAGGTTACTATGGCAATATATGGACATGTAAATACCTGTCAAAAGAAATTTACGAATTCAACAAAACCGTAATGGTCGAATTTTATTTCAATTGAGGTTTAATTAGAAATATCTCAAGTGAATCATAATCAGAAATCCCAATATCTTTGTAGATTTTAGCCAAATTTAGAAATCACCTTGACCTGTGTACTTATGTAAGCTTGACATCACACATCCCGTGTGTGTTCCGTTGTGATCACTACAACTTTCTGTTCTTTGTGTACTTCTAATAATTTCAAATATGATTTTAAGGGGTTTCACACACAACGGAATATCCTATCTCTGATTATTATTAATTTTGTGCGGTTGTGCCGCTACGATCGCTTCCAAAACTACAGGCATTTTTTTCTACCTTTAGTATCTTGCCTCTACTGCTACCATCAAGTTCAAGTTCATTTATTACTTTATGCCAACTGGCACATCAGCAACATAATATATACAATACATATATAAATAAAAAATCAAATCGAGATTGGTTCCAAAACGAAAATGTTTACATCTTATCCATTTTAATTATCTATGTAATGCTGTTGAGAGTTAACGCCAAATTGTTCGAATGGAACTCAATTTGGCGTTAAACCCTAATTCATATAATCGTTTCAAAACAGTGGCAGCCGCCACATAATTAAAAGGCGATAGCAACATAATTATGTGGCGACCGCCAGATAATTATGTGACCACCACCAGATAAATAGCGTGTCGGCCGCCACTCCAAATTTCTTCCATAAGTATGAAGGGAAGAGTATAAGCATAATAAGAGAAGAACATGAAAATGATCTGAGCAGTATCTATCTGAAGAGTTCATTGTATGATACTACCGAGTTTCCGTTTTTACTTCGTTGATTGTTTCATTGTTATATACTTATGTGACAACTTTTCTGCTCATTTGATCAGTACCTGAATAGCCGCGAAAGTCGGGAGACCGTCTCTCACAATGAACTATGACCCCAGGCAGGCTAATTTATTTTTTTATTTCGATCCATTTTTCATTCCTAAAGACATTTATTCATTTATTTATTTATTTATTTTTGATGATAAATTTATATGTTTTATATCATCATATGATGTTATATACATGTAGTGCAATACAAAAAAAATATGTGTATGTACCATTTATGAAATTACTTCCATAATGCATTCACTTGCATGGTGGATCAAGAAAATAAATTCCGCGGAGGAGAGGGGAATCCCAAGTTATCAGAAAAGGGGGGGGGGTGTCCAGTCCGTGGTTTCGATCAAAAGTATATGTTTAAACGGGAAAATTGGCATTTATGGCAAATTCAAGGCTAGCTTGCATAAACGCATAGATAAGTGATGTCTGTCTGTCTATTACATATGTGTAGACATGTACCCTATCAAAATTTTTTTTACATTTACTCTGAAATTATCAAATATTTTGGTATTTGCAGAAAAAGCCTCATGGCAAAATTCCAATCAAACACCACTCCTACATAGTATATAGCAAAATGATAACAACTAGATTTCAACGTTTTAGTTTATAGTATATATAGAGCAAGCCCATGTACATTCAGAATATGAAAAGGATTGTCCCATATGAATTTGAAACTGTTTCATGCCCTTGCTCTAAGGCTTACAATTGTAGGTATGTTTGTCCCTTGTCGAAAGTCTGAATTTCTAATGTGAGGACATATGGCTCAATGTTCAATGATTTTGCCCTTAAAGGTCTTTTTTTTTCGAGAAATCACATAAAATTTGTCCATTTTTGTTTAGAAGAAGCATAATGAATAAGAAAATAGAACATTTTTAGAAATTTTGAGCGGGTCCAAAAATGGTCACTTTTGCCCCTACCCCTTTGATACACAGCCTGGATTTGAAAAGTATGCCTCTTTAGTTTTTTGTCAATTTTCCTGACTTTCTCTGCAACAAATAGAGATATTCAGGTGAAATTTGATACAAAGTTTAATATTGGATAGTGACAGTGCAAATTTGACTTTCGTCTTGCTTGACCTATTTTTCGAGGAGTGATGCCCCTTGATGACTTGCAAAATTCAGGGGATTTCAGTTTTCTGGATTTTTTTTCTGCAACATATGAAATTTGATACACGGCTTAGTCTTGGATAGTGACAGAGCAAGTTTGACTTTCGGTACGCTTGACCTAATTCTCTACAGTACTGCAACCCACTTGTTTTACAATTCTATCCTTTCCTATCCACCATCCTACATCCTACATCCACCTCCTATCCACTCTATCCTATCCCATCCTATTCTATTCCATCCTATCCTTTAATATCCCATCCTATCCTATCCTAATCTATCAACCTCATTCCAATCCACCTCATTCCAATCCACTTCCATCCAATCCAATCCAATCCCTCATCCTATCCTACATCCTATCCCTTCCCATCCTATCCTTTCCTATCCTACATCCTATCCCACATCCTATCCTATCTACCTTTATCATCCTCTCATCAGCATTGGTGAAATTATGATTTTAACTGAATGACTTGATAAAATTCGTGCATAAGTAGTAAATCATAGATCTATTATTATTGCATTCATTGGATTTGATTAAAATGAAAAAAAATATCTAGATGATTAAATACCATTTTCACACTTGCAGTAAACGAAACAAAAATATTATTACACACCTCCAAGTTTGTTTTTAATTTATTTAAAATTTATATTACACATTAAGTCAAGTATAAAAGTTCAATGGACCAAATTTAACCAAATAATCAGTTTTACTGCTAATATAACTGTAGAATTAAAAAAAAAAAAAGATTGGATTGTAGAACGCGATGAATAGGATGTCAAATAGGATAGGATGTAGGATAGGATGTGGGATGTAAGATCAAATAGGATGTCGGATTGGGTAGGATGTAGGATAGGATTGGATATTACTGGATTGGAATGAAGTGGGTAGGATAGTATAGGATAGGATAGGATGGGGTAGGATTGGATATCATAAGATTCTATCCACTTTCTACTCTACATCCTACATCCTACATCCTACCCTATCCACTTTTTTTCTCAAACAAGTTGGTTTGCAGGTCTGTAGGAGTTATGCCCCCTTGGCGACTTGCAAAATTCTGTTGTTGTTGTTTTTTTAGCAGTTTTCCGGACTATTTTTCTGCAACAAATGGAGATATTCAGGTGAAAAGTGATACACACCTGCAAATGTTATTCTGGGATAGTGACAGAGGAAGTTTGACTTTCCTCATGTTTGACCCATTTTCGAGGACTTTTGCCCTTTGATGACATGCAAAATTCATGACTTGGAAAATTCTTTTGCTCTGCAACAAATAGAAATATTCCGGTGAAATTTGATATGTTCCTTCGTCTTGGATAGTTACAGAGTAAGTATGGGTCACGCATGACCTTTTTCGAGGAGCTGTGCCCCTTGACACAAAAAACGTTTTCTTGATTTCTTTCTGCAACACATAGAGTTTGATAGATAGCTTGACTTTGTCTGGCTTGAATTTCCCCTGGCTGAATTTCCCTTAGCTTGACGATGATGTTCCAAGACTACCGTCATACGGCATTTATCGCAGCTCATCCGGTACGCTAGAGCATGTACTGATATTCTGGATTTCCACAGTAATTTACAAATTACCAAGAACCTTTTAGGTCAAGGATTCCGCTTCCATAAACTAGTTAAGACTTTCTGGAAATTTTACAAAAATTACAGTCAACTACTTCTAAAATTCGGATCTACACACGCAACAGAGTACATTACTTTGGGTATTACACAACCTGTCTTTTATTGTGATATAGAGTACATTACTTTGGGTACTACACAACCTGTCTTTTATTGTGATATAGAGTACATTACTTTGGGTATTACACAACCTGTCTTTTATTGTGATATGATAAAGAAAATTAGAAGGATCAAAGTAAGACAGCATAGCCATCGAAAATGCAACAGACTCATCAAACGCCTTTTATACCGTGGATATGATCCCAATATCACCAGACGGACACTAGGCTTGATACTTGATCCATCTACAGTCTTGTACCAGCGCATTCTTAAGACTTGCACTCTGACTGACTATAAAGACGGGACTCCATGACGGGCCCTGTCCAAACCTCTTAAGAGAAGACAGGGTCCCGACCATCTGTCCTCTCTGAATATCAGTCGGACTCCTCGGGTGATTATATACATGAGCTCGCTACAGACAGCAGCGCACGGACTGTATTACGTATGCCCTCTTTTTATACCCATTTACATATTCATCTGTGTTGTTTGGCCCCTGCGTTTTGCGGTCTTGTTTGTGTGTGGTCATTTAACAGTGAGGAGGTTGTTTTACACCACACTTGTACGTTCTACGAGACGTCTGGGTAATTGGAGAAGTGAGAGAGTTGTGAGCACGTAATCCAGGATAACCACACCATTTGCTACTTGCGTGACAAATGGTCGTCCAAAGTCTGCACCGGTTACCCATTGGTCTCGTTGGTTTATGTGCAGTCTTTTGTGTTTCATGTTAATATGTTTTGTGTCTCCTTTCCGTCTCTTGGTATGCTCGTCTTTAGTGTTTTCGTATCGGGTGATTTCGTGTTTTACTGTTGTTGTTCTAACAGGGTCTTGTTTGGAGATCACCTGCCTTCTTTTGGATAGTTTATACATGAGTTCAAAAACTCTCCATCTAAACCATTTTTTTAACTGTCAGTGTAGTATTGGTCGTTTTTCAGATTCCAACAGATATCTTTATATACACCATGATATAATATGAATCAAGGCAAAGCCTTTTTGTGCGAGCGGAGAGAAAATAGATATGATTACATAAAAAAAAAGATCTTAAAGTTTCTTTTTTATTTTTACTATGATGGCTTATCTTATCTTAGAAAACCTTATAATTCATTTTTATTTTGTAAGAATAATGCTAGCTGAAAATAAATTACTTAAGAACACAAGAAAAAAACAAACATATTCCGACTTCTGACAGTACGAAACCACCCGAGACGAGAAAAGCAATCAGAGCGAAACGTCTCGTTTAAAACCCGAAATGTCGAATTTCCCGTGGTTACGCCGCCTTGTTGATGCTTTATCGTTACCTGATTGACGAAAAATATTTTCAATAAATTTAACTTAAAAACAAAAATTGAGTATAACATATACGTCTACTTGGAGTCGAAAAAAAAATTAATGGCAATATCCAGCATCTCCCTAGCAACTCTGTCTGCTAGGGGACGAAAGTTTTTGAAAGCATAGTAGTACATTCTCATTCTTTGATTCAGCATATTTTGTCAATAAGATATGTGTCTACGCGTTACCATAAGGGCGAGCTTCGCTCGCTATAAGTTTGTAGTATTCATCTGGGAAATGGTTTTAAAAAGTGATATGAATTTTTGTTTAGGTCCACCTCAATATTATCATACATAAATCACTTGAGTACATTTGTATTTTCCCCATATTTTCGACTGTTTAATAAGTATTATTTACTCATTCAATATTGAACGCCAAAAGTTTTGAATGTTGAATAAGTAACCATGGTAACCAACTTCATTAGATTGTTTACTTATTCAATATTGAACGCAAAAATGTTTGAATGTTGATTACGTAACCGACTTCATTTTTTATTTACTTATTCAATATTGAACGCTAAAATGTTCTAATGTTGAATAAGTAACCAACTTCATTTTGTATTTACTTATTCAATATTGAACGCTGCAATGTTGAATAAGTAACGTACTTCCGGCTATCTTGTAAGGTATGGTAAATTTTATGCCTGATACGGTACCATAAACTATATATTTTCTGAAAGGTATCGATGTCCAGAGTACAGATATAAGACTCCCAGGTCCTAAAAATGAAAGGGAAAAAACTCTTGTACAACTTTGTTATTTTGCATATATGTTATATAGAGAAAATAGACAATTTGAATGCTTCATAAGTTATTCCCCGTTGTTTTTCTGGCCCCAAAATTATTATTTCTGAGCAGTGGGCATTATAACCTCTCAGAAAATATATAGTTTAAAGCACTTACCAGGCATCGAAAAATGCCCTATTGTACATCGGATAATTTAATATCATAATCAAATAATCAATTGGTTGTTCTTGGGGTTTTGCTTTTCTATTTTCCTTATATATTTATGTAACTTGTACATTTACCTTATAAGTTAACAGGGTTCTTTGAAAAAAAATGCATTCGAAAATTAATATGCTTACATCTGTGTAAATATCTGTTTGATAGAAGGTACGTCTAAAGAAAGTTTGTTTTTGTGTCTTGACTTAAGGCTTGTTTTCATATAATGAAAACATTATCTGTACAAAGAAATATACTTTTTGTCTGATTTTGACTTAGATTGATATAGGAAAAGGGCCGATCACTTTTCGCAAGGGTAAATTATATCTCGCGTGAAAATCTTCTTTTTTTTTTAAATTTTCATCGATGAAAAAAAGGAGGGGTTCTCCAACAACACTTAGTTGCAGCACCCACAGCAAAACAACCTATTATAAAACACAGATGACACACCCAAAACAACATATTATGCAAAAACACAGATGACACACACAGCAAGAGACGAAAAAGGAACACTATGACTTACTGTGACGACAGGACTATATGACGCTATGTGGCCTTATAAAAATCAGTAGGTGGTCCGATTATCTATATTCCTAAAGTATTATAACTTCATAATTATGTGTCAGTTTTCATGTACGAACACCCATCCTTCTATGTAGTCTTATATTAGACTTATTTGACATATATAAACATTTAAATGCTGTTTGTGGCATAATATAGAATTGCATGATATTATCATTTTCATTTTTACTTGCAAATATTTGTTGCGCTACATTTGTTACCTCATTATATATAAAAGATAGACAGATAGATTAGATCAAAGTCTGTAAAGAATTCGAAAGCCTGCCACATATTTCCCTTGGGACTTACTTTTAAGAGATTCATATGTATAAATAGTACTTTCTGTAGACATGTTTTACATACACCTGACATAATAATGCATTTATTCTTTAGAATGTATATACCTTTAATGTGATCCATTTCTTTAATGATATCAGATAGATATATAAATTTAGTCTGTTTTTAATCTATGCAAGCAAAATAATGAGAATGTACATCCTTGCGATGACGAACGAACTACACTTCGTTTATGTACAATGCAGAACTTAGATTTGCACAGTGAATCATGCAGCAAATGTTCTCTTTTCGATACGAAGTGAGAATGAAAGAGTTGGTAGACCACGTTTGTAATGTCGATCCCAGTCATGACACAAAATGTAAGAGCCAGAATTGTGCAAAGGATGATACATGCAGCACTCAGTTTAGAATAACTTTCCCAATTTAGTAGCAAAAATACTTTGGAAACACACTGAAGTTGGGACATTTCTTTCTTCCTTACGCTAAACCGCGTCGCAGCGCCATCAAATGATTTAGACTCCATCGTTCGACAAAGGATTGGACTTACCTCTTTAATATATTGCTTTTTTCTGCATCATTCGTAATGAGTTTTCGTTTCGTGTCGTCTTTTTGTTTTGTTTTGTTTTGTTTTGTTTTTTTTTTCGTTGTTGTCTATTTAGCTTTTCTTGCATTCCTAATTTCGTTAAAGCAATCAGGTAGGACATTTATGAAATAACTATTCTTACGATACCTTGATGCCTAAAACCTATGAAAACTGTTCGATTAAAATTGTCATCAACTTCCATTATCCCTCTTCTATACAAGAAAATGTATATCGATATAAATTCAGTTCTTTGTTTAGCATTGCTTTCATTACCGACGTTCGCGGTGCTTTCCCTTGCGTGACTCCTGTTTGATTAACATTGTCCTCTACTGATATGATCCCTCGTAAGAAATATCCGTTCTACCGCTATGCTAACGCCTCGTGCTTTAAAACTATATTTCCGACAGGCAAGTCACCGATACTCTGTTAGCTTGTGTAAGACATAGTAAAACCTAACTCTTCTTCACTCCCAAATGCATTTAAGGTAAAGTATCCCTTAGGTCGGAATTGCTGGTAACTTTTTGCCTTTATACCCTATATGCTCTCTTCAGAATATTGTTCAGATCATCAAAGAAACTTTTACAGTTACATCTTATCACCTCTAAAAAGGGATTTTTCTTACTTTTCCCATAGGGTCAAATGTTAAAGTTCAAACGGCTTTAGGTCTCGGTATAATCATGAAACCACGAATTATATTTTGTTTCTATATCAGATTTCACATAAGCTTTGAATATATTGAAATGAAAATATTGTAAAAGTTGTTTTTTAGGAAATATAAGCATCTGAGACCTGAGGGATGCTCTACCTTAATATAGTAATCTAATAATGCGTTCCTACCATAAGTTTCAATCATATGAACTTGAAGGGGTCTGTAGAGGCATCTTCACGAGTCACGGTGATTGATTCGCTTCTCTACTCTTCTCACATTGACCTACTACCTTTACATTTTGTGGTCTTAGTCGTGATTGGCTGTTTATGTTTGTCATGGAACCAATCCGCGGTCATGTGTCATTAACTGAGCTATAACAAGCTGACTATCTGTTATCGCCGTATTGTTTACTTTAGGTAAACAGGCTAAGTTAGAGCTAATCTCATTGCTCATTCGCTCCAGTTGGGAGTTACCGATCTTCCGCTTCAAGGTGAGAAGAGGAGAGAAGCGAATCGATCATCGCGACTTGGGAAGATGCTGTGGTGGGTTCTCATACATGTTCATGAAATGACACAAAATGATTTATCCAATAAGTTGCGATTACAACATCCAACGAATCGCTAGTAAACACCAGGATATGAATATACACTCAGTGAAACAACAAAGAACTCAGACACACATAGCAATGACAATTACACATACACTGAAGATATATCTTGGCTACCGATGGCGAAATGTGCTACCTTACATGGTGGCAGATATAATAGTCATCCGAATTACATGTGCGCATTTCGAGGAAACGCATTGCTTTCCATAATAGCAAGATAGTTTAACGCAAATATTTACAGAGACCAAACGCTCTTTTGTATTACAATAAAATTTATCAGATATTTCATTCAGTTTTTATGCCCCAGCCGGTCTATCGACCAAGGCAGTAGAAAGCGTTTTTGTCCATCTGTCCTTTGGTCTCTTAGTCTGTTATTACATCCCTCTTTCGTCAGAAGGGGTGTAACTTTGTAAGAAGACGTTTAATAGTTGTAAGTGTAATTAGGGATGTCATATTTCGCATGAGTATTCCTTGTGAGAAGGCATTTCTTTAAATACTATACAATTATGGACTTTCAACTCAGTGTATATGATGTGATATTGACTTACTGTGAAAATATGGACCGAGGCGAAGCCTAGGTCTATATTTTTTTAGTAAGTCAATATCACATCATATATACAGAGTTAAAAGTCTATAACTGTTTTATTCTATAATTTCATATTTGATTCACAATATATAACGTCGCCATTTGTAGAAGTTAGCGGGGGTAATCCCGTTTTAGACCGTGGTATATGGTGATTTATCCAGGACGGTCGTCGACGTTATCAGCCAATCAGAGCGTCGCTATTTATAGTTTATAGAATAAAAAAACATTATACCTTGTGTCCTGACCTTGGATTTTAAACTTTATTCGACAATCTTAATATTGTGTTTTATGTTCAGTGATATGGCTTTGATATTTTGCATCTACATGTACCAGCTCTTTGTTTTTATCTAATATGAACTCATGGCAAATCCATCAAGAGGACGAAGTCAAAACCCTATTGTTGCCATTTTATTTTGTGTATACACAGCTCGCTTCGCTCGCTGAAATAAATTTAACAATGACGCTGCATCGAACCACGATAATCGATCGATCGCCAAAAGTCTTCCTATTTTATTTTCCACAACTTGATTGATTCAGTGTCACTGAAAGGAAGATACTCATGCTTGGTATTTACATTCAATTTATTTGTTGTTTTTATGAAATATCTTCCGATGTGCAATAAGTATCAATGACTTAAATGTAATTTGTTTTAGCTTTCTGTATGTACACGTGGATCTATTTGTATGATTTTCCTATAAATGCTCAAATTTTAAAATTCTCAACAAATTCTGATTTCATGAGAGGAGGTACGAGGATTTCTCATCCTTGGAATTCTGTATTTACATTTAAGTAATTTTTTGGCAGGTGAGTTACCCAGAGTGAAATAGTATTTTTTATTTTCTGCTTTTGCTCAACAGTTGTTTAGTCATATATCAAACACTTTCAAATATCATAGTAAATCCCCTTGAATGTAGCTTTTATTTTTTATGTTATGTCAGAGTCAACTTGTTTTAAAATATGTTTTAGCAGCTTATTTTTGTGTAATCATCTTTCTACAGTATAATTTAGACGATTGCCTAGACTTATAAGTGAGTTAAAGAAGATCATGACGATAATCTCAACAGCATTCACAATAGAGCACAAAATTAAACATCGACGGGCCCCTAGCAAGCTAGAGGTGGGACCAGGTGCCCGGGAGGAGTAAGCATCCCCTGTTGGCTAGCCGCACCCGCCGTCGATGTTTAATAAAGCATGAAAATGAAAATATATAAAATTCATGCACTGTCTGACGTTGTGTCTATATAGAAAGTGCTATGGCGACAATGTCAGGGAAGTATATCCAAAGCACTTACTGTCAAACCCCTTGCGGGGAACTTTTTTACGAGCTCCACACCGCAAAGGGCATAAGTGTGACACAAATGAGTTAAAGAAGATCCTGACCATAATCTCAACAGCCCTCACAATAGAGCACAAAATTAAACATCGACGGACACCTAGCAAGCTAGAGGTGGGACCAGGTGCCCGGGAGGAGTAAGCATCCCCTAAGTGTTTATAAGTGTTAGATGATATACCCGCTTATATAAACATTTACATTATTTGAAACTTGTACATGTATTATAGCAAAATTAGCACATCGAGTTCTCGTAGATTTAATTTTATCATTTCACAGAAAGAATAAAATTTTAACTCTCACTATTAAAGAACATACCACATTGTCAGAAAAGGGAAGGATCTCCATCATGGCCACCCTGCACTCACCCAGCGAAACAAACACACAAGAATGTGACGCATAAATGACATCAGACAAAACTACACCCCCCCTCCCTATCCACTTATCAGGATACACAGAGGTCTCCATAGACGCACAATTGGAGTATAAACACAAAACTTTTCACTGTAAGGTGACATCACAAACAATATAGTAAAACGTGGCGTCCTCTTATAACACAGATTCTATGTAAAGGGATCTGAAAATTTCTATGTCATGCGTATAACAGTATGTGTTCAAGCGAGCTCAAGATCAATCACCCCGAGAAGTCTGACCACCTTTCAAATAGGATAGAGTTGTCAGTATTGTACGGAAGTCCGTAGGTGACAGGTATGAATAAAAATTTATCTGGCGGCCGCCACTTTATAATGTTGTGGCCGCCAGATAATTATGTGTCGGCCGCCAGATAAATTATAATTCATTACTGTCACCTATGGTCCTCCGTAGAATTGAAATATATGTTCTGTAACATGCGCATTCTAACAAGTTATGTCTCATCAGTGATGCTCGAGACCGGAAAAAGGGAAATCCGAATACATAGAAGGGAGGAGATCTCCAACAAGACCTCGTTGCAGCATCAACAGTAAAACACCAAAACACCCGATGCAAAAGCACAAAAGACGAGTACAGCACGAGACGGAAAAGAGACACACGACATTTAAAAATCAAACACTAGACTACACAATAACCGACGAGACCAATGGGTAACCGGTGCCGACTTTGGACGGCCATCTGTCACGCAAGTAGCAAATGGTGTGGTTATCCTGGATTACGTGCTCACAACCCTCTCACTTCTCCAATTACCCAGAGGTCTCGAAGAACGTACAATTGTGGTGTAAAACAACCTCCTCACTGTAAGATGACATCACACAAACAAGACCGCGAAACGCAGAGGCCCCAGAGACACAGATGAATATGTAAATGGATACAAAAAGAGGGCATGCGTAATACAGTCCGTGCTCTGCCGGCTGTAGCGAGCTCATGTATGTAATCACCCGAGGAGTCCGACTGACATTCAGAATGTATGACATGTATGAATTTATTAAGGAGGCTCAATAATCGTTTGACGTCATCAGTTTCCTGGCATCAGCACTGGTTCTCCGCGCATGTTACGCCTAGCAGGCGTTATGATGGGTTGATCGGGACAAGTGAGAAGTAAAGGTTTTATTAAAAAGTACCCGCCTGCAAAAATAGGAAAAAGAGAAATAGGATTCCGTCAGGCCGAATTTACAGATAAACATGTACCCATTGATTGTCTAAAACAGTGCCTCAATAAAATAATGCAACGTATTATCCGCACGACTCACCTCGGAAACTGGACAAAGGCGATTTTGACTGTATTATAACACAAAAAATAGATAAAACTAGATGGCTACTGTTGCAAGCAACAGACGGATTCCTCTTTTATTAGATCTTCCTTGGAACTGAAATGTTAAAATCCGAATAAAGAAGACGGAAAAAGAAATTGTTGCTTTGGTACCTTATTCACTTCAGCAAATGAGTCAAAAGAGCTTATATCTAACTTGGGACTCTTATTTATTTATCAACGAAATAGAAGAAAAGGATAATAAATACCGTTCATGTCTACGAAAGCTTTAAAATCCACGATTTATCAATATCAAATCCTTAAGAATTACTATATCAAAGCACAATGGTTTTTGCAATGAGAAAATGTCTATAAATAGAAAATGACAAAAGCATGATAGTATAGCCAAGTCATGCTTCTTAGAAAGAAAAATGAAAACAAAGAATAAGAATAAAAGAGTTATCTTTCTTTTACCATGTTAAGTTCAAATAAAAAGGACTTGTGTGAAGAATAAAAAGTATAGGACAACAACTTTATTCTACAAGTAAATGTTTGTTTGGACCTTGAGAATGACTATTTGAACCAAGGTCATGGATAAAAGATAAGTTTTCGGGATTATTATCATCAAGATTGATCTAAATCTGACCAAAGCTTAATATTTTATGAACCAGAGTCTCTTGTGACCTTGAAAGCAAGCAAATGACCTTGGTCCATGGTCAAGATGAAAAAGCTTGAAAAAAAGAATATATTCGTATATTTAGAACTCTCAAGGTTAAATAGTCTTCGTTCTATAGGCAAAACTTTGTTGTGACCTTGAGAATGAAAATTTGACCTTGGGTCAAGGTCAAGGTGAAAGAGCTTGTCCGAAGGAATATATGTATAAAGTTTGAACTCTCAAGATCAAATAATCTTTGTTCTATAGGTAAAAGTTTGCTGTGACCTTGAGAATGATAATTTGACCTTGGGTCAAGGTCAGGTTGAAAGGTTCAACAATGACGTGTATGAAGTTTGATGTCAGAAGGTCAAATAGTTTGGTTGTTTTTTTTTTACCTTGAGAATCAGAATTTGACCTTGGTTCAAGGTCAAGGTGAAAGAGCTTGGGTTAACGATAATATGTATGAAGTTTGAACTCTGAAGGTCAAATAGTCTTTATTCTATATGCAAAACTTTGTTGTGACGTTTGATAATAAAAATGGACCTTGAGACTAGGTCAACATAAAATGACTACCTTTAAGTAACCTACCATCCAAGTTTCAACTCAAAATTTCAAAAACTGTAGAAATTGGCATTGTGCCAATTTAAAGTTCCATTTTCAACTCGGAATAGCGCGAAAACCGTAAATATAATGTGGAGCATGTAAGCGTAAAAAAGTCTGCAAACTTACCAAAGAACAATAAAAAACAAATTTTGTTCAAATCGTACGATTACTTTAGGAGTTATAAGAGTTTTAAGATTTGACCTGTGATGGCCTCTAGCGGGGGCGTATGTGAACTTTTCGACAAGAAAAAAATTCACATTGAGATCTTTATATGCTCTTTTACGTGGTACTTTTCATTTTATCCCATGATGCATCACTTTTTTGTAAAGTGTTCGGAAGAGGTGGGGGTAAGAATGATGATAACAAGAAGAAGAATAAAGAAAAGACAATACAATAACAGAAAGGATTCCGACGGAAGTCGGAATCCTTTATGATACCATTGAATAGATCTCGCTTAGTCGTAAATTTTGGTATAAGTTACATGGTAGTCAGTGCACGCATTCAAATTTTATAGACAGTTTGAAACAAGCTTAAGATGGGACATTTCCAATGCTAATTTTAATATGACGTCTTGACGCTCTCCAAAGGCTCAATGTTAAACTCGGCGACGTCATGCTGAAATTCAAAATTGAAAACGCCCCATCTTGAATTTATTTTTTCTGTATAATATAATTGCATGAACTTTTATACAAAGATAAGAGTCTGATCTTGAAAAATATGTTAATCAAAAAAAGCTTTTAACAAATATTTTAGCATAATTATGTCAAAGAAGGAAGCAGGGCATTTTACTTTGACTTCTTGCAGATTTTTACAAAATCTTTACTCTGACAACCAAGTACATGTACTTTCAATCAGGAAAACCGCACTTGTACTTTTTTTTAAGAAAACAGTTTGTCTTTGAGAAATATTTAAAAGACAATAACTTCTGACAAAGACTTCTTATCATTTTGATGTCAAATAAGGGTACTGTGTACCTTTTTTTTTTTATTTTCATTTTGGTTGAGGGGTACACAAAATGTACTTTTCCGGAACAGTTTTGGCTATTTCACTCTTAGAAAACATTATCTGTAAAGAAATAGACATGTTTCATGATATCATGGTGAATATAATTACAATAATGGTTTCAAATTGGAATTATTATCAATATATAATGTATTTATCTATCAAGATTCATTGTTTTGCGACAAATCTCGGAATTGGTGTACAATGAATATTCAGATGACCAATGGTTAATTAAATGAACGATCATATAAAATCTTAATTACGAATATAAATCATCAGATACCAATGTTTAATAAAGAATTTTTTTGCTCTGTGCTCTGACAAGAATTTTTGGATTATTGAGCCACATTAAGAGTAAATGCCTAAACATGATTTTTCAACTTACTGATCCAAAATCTTTCTTATACAAATATAAAAGCAGACATGCTTTTACTGGGCGTTGTTCGTCGGATAGCCTTCTTCATCACGGTCCTTTGGGATAAGATCAGAGAATGAAAGTCAAACACAAAACCCCAAAAACAGAATCCAGGATAATTCTGGTTGGTCACGTGCTAATTCCGTGAATCGTGAAGCGATTCAGGGAAAATGTGCACGTGTCCAACCCGAATCATGCTACAATGAATACCCAAAGTAAGACAGTCATTACTGATATTTCTATTTGTACTAAATATCAGATACCCCATTTGGCATTAATTATGAGTGTATTGAATGTAATGACGTTAAAAGTATCGGAAAGTAAGTAAATTCTCCTAACTGTATGATATGCTATGAAATCATTTATTTTCGTGGGGCCCAACTTTCGTGGATTCATGAGATTCAGTTTTTTCGTGGGAACGTTATTTCGTCGATTTCGTAGTGAATGTAAACGTCTTAATATTGAATAGCATCATTTAAGAACAGGTAAATTGGCAACATGGACCAGACATGCACGTTTCGGGTACTTAACCCTCGCCAGTGATATCAAACTTTCATGATGGTACATAGCTCAAGTAGATGAAATTGGCTTGAAAATTCGAAAGTGGCGACTATTACGCTAACGTCGATTTTAAAGCATCCACCTTAAGGCTAACTGCCATTCACGCTAAGATGTCGCTGAAACGTTACCTAATTAAAAGCGAGTTTCGCAAGGTTGGTTTGTGACAAACAGCTGTAAAAACAGTGTTGACAAACATTGATATTAAAAGCAATTAACGTATGTGTCCACGTTCTTGGACGGTGTTTTACGTCATCGTGTGTAAAAAATGCATGCTTGTTTTGTTTTGTCATTAAAAATGTTTCAATTTCTTTGCGTATAATTATTCGTTGAGGAATTAGATTCGTGGATGAGGCTATCCACGAAAACCACACAAATTGAGCCCCCACGAAATATAATAAGTAATACAAATATAACGGACGCTTAACATTAGAATTCTTCTGCAATGGAAATATTGAATGTTTTTCGGCGAAAAAAAAACAATACAGGCGAAACTCAAACACATGCATGAGCTCGCAACAGCCGGCAGAGCAAGGACTGTATTTCGCTTGCCTTCTGCTTTTTATATACATTTACAAATCAGTCTGTGTGTTTCTTGGGGCCCTGCGTCATGGTGTCTGTTTGCATGTTCATCTTACAGTGATGGGGTTATTTAAAGCCACAATTGTGTGTTCCTCGAGACATCTGGGTAGTCGGAAAAGTGGGAGGGTTGTGCGCAGATAATCCGGATAACCACACCGTCTGCTACTTGCGCGGCAGATTACTGTCCAAATTCGGCACCGGTTGCCCATTGGTCTCGTTGGTTTATATGTGGTCTTTTGTGTTTGATGTTTCTATGTTGGGAGTTGGTGTTCCTTGTCATTTTTGTGTCTCTTTCTGTGCTTGTCTGCTCAGTGCTTTGGAGTTTTGCTTTGGGTGCTGCAACCTAGTGTTGATGGAGATTCTCTCGTCTGTTTTCAAACCAGCAAATTTCTGGTCTCTGGCCCTACTCCTTAACCACCACACCACGGCGCCAACTTACCTTCTTAAAATAATGTTCAACATTGGTTATACCTATAATGATTAATTTTTTTATGAAGTTGACAAAAATGAAACTTCAAAAAGAACTATCTTTCTTTCAAAAACTAAACAGACAAATTTCTTACTTAAGTATTCTTTTACTTTAAATTTCATACATCGCAGGTATGCCAACTTGTGGCATCTGTCTAAGTACTTCATTTGCCATGAAAGTATATGAAGGAAAAGAAAGTAGTATGTCTAAGGATTTCAACTCCTTGAATATTACCATTGTAAACCCCATCGTAGGTAAGGAACAGGTATCTGTTGAAAATGCATATTTCCCTATGTTTATCCTTTGACTATTGTGACCACTTTAAGTCGATCCGATCCTTAATAGACTGACACTATGCTCATGTTTTTTTATATTAGAGTTATACAGACGGATAATTTTTTCTCTCACCCCGGACAGAGATATCTACAGATTTACCCGTTCTGAGACTTAAGAAATGAATCTCATATTTTTTCCGTTGATGCAGGTATCACCCGAAAAATTGGACAGAAAACTGCATCAATGCGCATCTTTTTATGGAAAACAGATTGTTTTCTTGGATCTTAAAACAAGATCCAAAAACGACAAGCCTCGTCGTGGACTGCATATCTTTAATACTCGGGTGGGATTTCCCTGTCCCTGTACAAAGGGGTGGTAGATTCTATTATTCTAGGTCTCGTATCAGTTTACATTTGAAATCTTGAATGAGATCTAGTATTTATGTTTATCTTTTCTTTGAGGGATTGTTTATGACACTGATAAGTCTTTAATGCTTTTACTTCATTTTTCAATTTCATTAATTCTGTTCTCAGTAAATATCTCATTTCGTAATATGCGTCCTGCTTTAATTCCCTTCTCAATACAAAATATCTTATTTCTTAGACGAGAATGGACTCCTGTAAGCATAAAAAATTAATGTTTTTCAGTTACAAAGCCTTTTTCAATAAAACAGACATCATGTTAAGAAAAGAGAGATTGGAAATACCTTCATCTGTATAATGTATGAAATATGTCAGAATAACAACAAATACGTATTGACATTCGATTTTACGGCATCACACAGGAATTCATCTGAAATCAATTTTCTATCTATCTACATTCTACATTACTACCCAAGTTGATCAATGCAGGTATCAACCTTTCATTTCTTTTCTTAAAAGAAGAAATAAAGTATTTAAATTTGTTAATGAGACTTCAGGAATCCAAGTGTAGCATGGTCAAGTAAAGGTTAAATTATATATCGTCAGAGAAAAATATTTTTTTAACACAAACATGTTTATCGTGGACAAGCACCGAAGAAGTACCCATCAGTTATTCAATCACTTAATATTATACCAGTATGCTATTACAAAGCATCTATTGCTCGCATTTCTAAATATTTCCTCGTTTCACTTCAAATTTCAATACTTGTTCCTATGCATGCATCATCTTCCATGGCAAAAAGTATGGGCGGAGCTAAAACATACGTCAGTGGAGGGGAGGTACTTAAGTTTCTGTCATTGCCAATTACTTTCTTCTAAATATGTGGAAATATCTAAAGATGATTTTGCTGTCTTCTATTTTATACTACATTACGTCAATATATGGGATGTGATTGCTGTTCCCACGTAGTGTGACTTTAATTTGTCGTTGGAAATAATCGTTACCGTCAAAGACGTGAGGGTATAAAATCATTGAAAAAGGCTCCAGTGATATGATGCTATTATGACAGCTATCCGAAGAGGAATAAAGCGGTGATCATTCTATGAAAATGAATTGAAACGTTGATTAAATCTAGTAACAAACGGTAAGGGCGATCCACTACGAACTTATTTTCTCTTTCTCTTTCATTGTTCTGTTAGTTTTAGTGCTTTAATTAAACACTGGACATGGGAGGAACTTTGAAATCAATTTGTTTGAAGCTTTTTGCAAAAAAGACATTCATTTCCTGTTTATGTGTGGTACTTTTACATTCATTTTCTGTCACGGCTGAAGTAAATGAAGATAGCATCAGAGAAAAAAGAGATGCCGACAGTCCTTTGTATGGAAATGATGAAACAAAACAAACAAATTTAAATAACGAAAACAACAGGCAAACTTCAATGGATGATAGCGGACTACCAAACGACGAATTTGAAAAGCGAATGCGGTACTTCGTTGGAAAAAGGGAGGATGGGCCAGCGTTTATAGATAAGAGAACGAGATATTTCCTTGGGAAACGCCTTATGTCGGAAGCGGAACTACACAAACGTCTTCGATACTTTCTTGGAAAGCGCGCAGACGAGAATGACTATTACAAGCGAATGCGATATTTTGTAGGTAAACGAGATGGAGACAGCGGATATGACACTGCTAAGCGCATGCGCTACTTCGTTGGAAAGAGGACGGGTGATGCAGATGATGAAGTGGAAAAACGAATGCGTTACTTTGTAGGAAAAAGAATGCGATATTTTGTCGGAAAGAGAGATGATGAAGTCAACGATACAATCAACGATTTGCCCGAAAAAAGGATGAGATACTTTGTCGGAAAAAGGGGAGAAGCTCAAGACAGTTTGGCGGATATTGGTGAAAACGAAATCTCCAAGAGAAGGCGATATTTCCTGGGGAAAAGATTACGTTATTTCCTCGGATAATTTGATACTGCCATTATCCTCGATTCCGAGTTTAAAAAAAACACATACATTCCTCGTATTCATGGACACTAAGTAAAGAGATTTACTTTATTCTAAAACTCAGTTTATGAGTTGAAATACGACTCTACTAATCTACGGAAATTAATGCTTTTTTAGAAACTGGGAACTTTCAATTAAGACTTTACTTTCTGGAATTCAAGTAGATATTGTAAGTAAAAATACAATCATTACATTTTATGTATTGTTGAATTTGTTTTTGTGAAACAGAAATGTAAAAAAAAATTGTGCAGCAAGTCCAATAAATTGAAATAAGTTTTAATACTGCCTTTAAGTGAAAGAATATATTATCAGAAACAATCCGTATGGAAGGATGGCATTTTCTAAATATGAAACTGTGTTAGCACTAAATTATAATCAAATGAAGAAAATTGATGTTAAACACTCCTCTAATTTGTTCGTTTCATTATTTTTTTCAATTTCATTCTTTCCAACGTGGTATTGGTAAACGTCTATTTTCCTCAAAATTCTTAATTCATTTTCTTTGAATTGATACTGAACTTTAACGTATCCAATGTACAAATGGAGATCTCGCTGACGTCTCGTCCATTTAAACAGTGTTAAAATTATCTCTGTATTCTTCAGCAGTGTCTCGAAAGTTTCCGTGGCTTAGATAGCAGTTAGCATGTTGACCTTTGATGTTGGAATCAACTTTTATGTTGCATTATGGTATATGCCGTAATTCTAACTATATAATACTTAAATCTCCTCAAAATAAATCATGAAAAAAATTGTTAGTAGGAGAATTAGTATTTATGAAGAACTGTACATGTTCAACATTAACTTATCAATCACTCGAAAGGACAGAGATCTGCTCACAATCATAGAAAAAGTGGTTAACTACCGACATATTTTCAATAAAGAGATTTATTTGTCTTTTCCCGTTTTCTGTTTTCTAACCACCCGACTTGTTCTTCTATTTTGTTCGTAAGTAAGTTAAAGTTAATCACAAAATTCCGATCTTTTGATAATCTATTTACTTTTCAATATAGTAATTTACTTGTCATGTTAACATGGTTCCTTCTTTTCCCGTTTTCTTCTTTCTAACCATCCGTCTTGTTCTCCAATTTATTCCATAAGTGAGTTAAAGTTAATCACAAAATCCCGATCATTTGATAATCTATCTACATTAAATAAGTAGATAGAAAAAGTTGGCTTATATAATTACCTACTTTTTTGGAGGGATTAAGCAAGTCAGAATGGGGATTTTTGTGTAAAATGATTTGCTTATTAATAATGAATACTGCATCGCAATAAAATCCATTATGAGGAAGTCAGACAATTAATATATTATGTCATTTTACATCAGTCGGCGCATGTCTATGACGGCTTTAAAAATTCATTTTTCACCATCAATATGGTGTGATTCACAAGTGACGAAAAATGCAAACGCAATATATAAAGGGTTATCTTCAAAAGTGTGTTTCGTTCAATCATTTCCAAAGCTCAACCTATTTTATGAAGAAAGCAAGCCAATTCATCAAAATGTTGGGTAGAAGATTCTGAGGGTAAAGAACTACAAACTCAAGAATTTTGTTCTCACACTCATGTAGTAAGCAAAGATATTTTTCCAATCTGAATCTTTACTTCTTTAATTGAACAATAATTTGAAAAAATGAAGGCCAAAACACAGAAACTAGCACATTACCATACAACTACGTGTGAATCTAAAATGTAAAATTTCATCATTCAATGAACGAATGCAAAATTACAAAGAGCAAATTTAAGTTGATATTTTTTAACGCAGTAAATACAATTATCTAGCCTCCCGAGAGGACAGTATGCACCAAGTCCGAAGGTCTATGTGAATAGGACTCCTCGAGGGGAGCTATACATCGTAATCATCGAGGTAAAATTAAAATAATAGTTTTATTGCATGAAGTTTCAGATTCATCTATTAAAATATTCCAGACTATGGACTGCGCTTTTGTTGGAAAACTGTTGGAATGGTTTATCTACCTTGGATGACGTCAACCCGAGTAGATATCATCCAACACCAGCCAATCAGTATTCTTTTTCCATTCATGCAATTAGCAAAAATAGCGTTTTTGTCATACCTAGTAGATATAACGTTTTCTATTTCATCAAATTGATGTATTGGCCAATCAGAAAGAAGTAAAAACAGCGTTTTTGTCATACCAAAATGATATATCAGACAAGGAAAAATCACGAATGGTGACCAGAACAGTATGGCTGGCATGTCCGTTTACATTCAAAACACGTAAAAAAGAAGAATGGAAGGCAATTATATATCCATATGTGCATTGTAAACTGCTTCTCTGCTAAGCAGATCTTCATCTTTCGCCACGACCATGAAACAACAGAACCTAAAGAAATATAATTTTCAAGAAACAAAATTCTCTTTATAATTGTAGATTGCTTTAATTATTCCTTCCTTCTCTGTTACAATTGAAGGGTTAGAATTGAGGGGACATACTGTAGTTATAACCAAAACCCATTGGCAAGAAAGGTCAGAACAACGGTCTAAAGAAATCAGTACGTCAAGCTTTTACATCAAATTTAAACAAAAAAATCTATAGATAGTTTTGATGACAAGTGTTTAAACGTGTCTAACCACTGAGTCATCATCATGCGCTGATAGGGACGGTAAAGTTCTTTTTTCAGTAGCGAATTTCTTCATGATAAATATTTTCCTTAATATAAAATCAATGTATGACCATCTTATGACCTCTTATAGTGTGAATAAGTAAATGAATGTTATGAAAGAAAAAGGCTCATGACAAATACATGAAATAGTGTCAATATACATGATATATGTCAATACTATTCAAAGATAAATGTCTTTCTGATTTTGAATAAGGCTTTTCTCTTAGCAGATTTAGGGGTTACCTTGCGTGTGTATTACAAAAACTAAGTTAAACAGAGTATCGGCGAATCCCCTGTTAGAAATTGAGTTTTACACCCTGTAAGTGATTGTAAAGCATCAGTATGGTAACTATATCAAAATTCTTTAGTGAGTTAGGAATTACAAATTGCCTACTTTTTATGACGTCGCCATAGGAACGCATTGCGTCATTACAACAACCTTGAAGTTTCTTTATAGCTCAAACAAGCAAAATACGTGTTACAACAAGCATAATGTAATTGAATTCTAAGTCCAATGGCTTACAAGTAAGTCGTTGGGTACACCTAAAGTACGTAACTCTAGCCAGCATATATATCCCTCAGAGGTTTCCACGTCGCGTGATTCGCTTATTTCTGAACAGATTGAAATGACATTGGCATCTATGCCATAATGGAACCAGAGAGATCTTTTTTGAGTATTTATACCAAACATTGCGTTTGATTATGGGCATTATAATTTTTAAAATCCGTCAGATTAGTAAAACGGCTTATTTTTGCGCGATGCGTAAATTGTCTTCTTAGCAACGAGCATCTCACAAAAAGTTCAATTAGCACTAGTACTTTGCTTTTACAATGAAAGTGTAAATTTCTTTAAGATTATAATGATATTGTTTTGAAGTTACAACACTACCTGTAGTTGCGTGTCAAGAAAAGCGCAAATCATATCGAAAATTTATGAAACATCTTGATTTAAGGGTAAATGTTTTCGAGAAAAATTATTCGGAGGAAAACATATCAGCGAATGAGTAAGAGAGTAAGCTCTCTTTAATCTAAAAATGGTTCTATATAAACAGTAGCCTTCTTTGTTTCAGAAATCAAGTAAATTAAAAAAAAAAATAGAGCTTAAACTTTTGCCACGTCAGCTTTACGTTCGCTTAGAAAACGAAATTCATGTATTTTGACAACCTCATTCTCATTTCTTCCAAGGCTCAGGCCATTTCTTTGTTATTTTCTGTTTTGCGTCCTCGTGCTGGTAGGTTTTTAGCCCCAAGTTACAAAACAAAACAAAATTGAAATAATTCAATCTTTTTGCAAATTAAATGTATTTTCTACAATCAAAGCACTAAAGGTACTGAGTGCGAATAGCCAGAATAATATCACTTATAATGTATGACAAAATATTGTATTTTCAAAGTTATATTTGTTGCTGAACACCTTCGTAGGCCAGTTTATGGACGTATTTATAAAGACAGAAATAAAATGCAAATGCATAATGTTGTCGTAATGAATTGAAAGTTGATGTCTGACAGTGAACATGAAAATTAAATAACATCACATTAAATCTACCCCCCCCCCCCTAAAAAATACAACAATCCAATATGACTATCGATTGATGATTCCATATACAAGGAAAGAAGGCGAATCTTATTTTCTAATTTGATCCCCACTCTCTCTTTAACCTTTCATGTTCAATGTTAGGTGTGTGCTATGAATTTGAAGGAAAATTCACTTCTTTTTTAGTATATAAAAACATGATACATCATAAACGGGAATGTTTTGATCTTTAATTTTTCATAATTGTTAATATCATATTTCATGATGGAAGTTCCTAATTTTTCCGTCGTATACAGATTTTTTTTTTTTGTGAAGCGGGGCAAAATAAGCCTACTTGAAGTTAGTTTTACGTTTCAATGATTCAACTTTATATCTTTATCAATAGCACCGTTTCATTTATATATTGTCCACTAAAACAGATAATCACCTGGTAATGGAAAGGGGTTTCCAACACACAGCCTGTGTTCATCTCAGTACATACAGATGCAATTTTTCATTAGGTCATGCATGTACATAACACAACAGCTCGATTCATATAGATATCATTCATTGATTCAGACAGTGATCAGACTTTATACCGATCATGACGCTGACGAAGTCTTAAGGTACATGTAAACAGAGTAACATCGTTTATACATACCCAGTAGACGGGGCTCCCATGAGTGAAGAAATCAGACAATCGCTATGTGCTATTCGCACAAAAATTAAGAAAAATTATTTAATATTTTATGTTTCATGAAAAAATGTAAAAGCACTGCATTGATCCAAGACTGCAAATGTTTTTATTTCTTGTTATATAAATATTGAGACCTTCTGATCAGCAATCTATTTTTTTATACGGACCTAAATATGTACGTATATACAGGTACATACAAAAACATTGATGATCATATATTATCGGTTACGTATTACAAAAAATAAATAGATGTGTTGTACGTAGGAAAAAATATTTTATCACCTTACATTTATTGTTTTATCTTCCTCCAACACTCATTGGCTAGGCACTGTAAGCGTGGGTAGCAAATTGCACATCATTATGACTTGACAATTTCATTAAATTTCATTTCCGTTTGACATTGATTATCAAAAATACGTCACTATAATATCCGTCACATCATTGACGTCATTCCCTAAGCAACGTCACCGATGCTGAATTTGCACTATGAATTTTAGGAACATTGGACCATAACCAGAATTCTTATGGAATGTGTCTCCGAAATCAATTTTGAACAATTGTGAATAATAACATTCAAAATATTGATTTTAACTCTTTGATAAGATATCATGCTCAAGGAACGTCATGTCGATTCCGTTTTTCCACTATCACTTTTTTGTTGTATTTTATTCACTGTCAATATTGAGATGCATGTTCTATAGTACCAATTTTATTGTACTAGACACGTGTTTCGGATTTTGAATCCTCGTCAGTAGCACCTAATGTCAAACCGGTTGATGAAATCCTGGCACCGACTTCAAAATAGACTTTTAAGTTCCTCTTGCTAAAAATGATCGGCTGCAAATTTTGTTCAGGATATATTCTGGAGCGTATTCTCATTGGTTGATCACTGAAACCTTGACCATTAATTGTGATTTTATATATTAAGATTTAATTCCATCTAATGACACTGCCAAGAGAACTATTTTCGTTTTGTAACATAATTGGCTTTTTCTTATTAACGACATGATGGAAGGTCATGATGAATGGCGTCCATAGGCGTAAGATTTTGATACTGGATGTTCACATGATTTCACATGAATGGATTCATGTGAATGTTTGCGGCTCACTAGAAGTATCCATCAATGATCATCAAATATAATGTTAATCGTCTTCAAATTCAAAAGCATCATATAAGAACAGATAAATTTGCAATTTGGAGCAGACATATGCATGTTTCGGATACTTTACCCTCGTCAGAGATCCCCAATCTAAACAATGTAATACGACCGAAGAGAGTGAAAGTTATGTCGAAAAATGAATCGATAGACGTAATAGGTTTGGTGGGATATGATGCTACAGGACTCTCAAGAACGCATTATATCATGAAGGAATAACACCTTCCTTGTCATTGTTTATTGCCTAGTAATTCCCGAATTGCATAAACCAATCAAAATATTAGTTCATGCGGCGAGGGGATTTACTGGATAATAAACCGCGGCTAGATAGTTATTATTTCTATTCTGATATATTGTTATCATATCAGACGACAAGTATCGTTGTCACAATAGTTTTCACAAAATGACTTTTAAACTGAATTTCATAGTAAGCGTGGCTCATTTGTACGGAAGCCCGTAGGTGACAGGTATGAATTATAATTTATCTGGTGGCCGCAACATAATTACCTGGCGGCCGCCACTTAATATATCTGGCGACCGCCACTTAAATTTATTTGGCGGCCGCCACTTAATTTATCTGGCGGCCGCCACTTACTTATATGGCGGCTCCACATAATTAAGTGGCAGCCGCCAGATAATTATTGGCGGCCGCCAGATAAATTTTAATTCATACCTGTCACCTACGGGCTTCCATACATTTGAGTTATAATGTGTTGGAGATTATCAACAGGCGAGCTATATATAGCACATAAAGCGAGAAATTTGCAAGTCATATTAGATTTATTTCACATTAACACAAACTATGAGACACATCGCTCATATTGCATGTAACCGCGTTATAAGTATCTCCTTCCATTCAAACCGTGAAAGCGATTTCACAACAAGGCAACTAAATCTTCTTAATAAAAAAGACAAATTTGAACTGCGTATTATTGGATATCTACTGGTACTGTAAATCTAAATTATTTGAATCGGAAAACAAACATAATAATCTTGTACGTTAAATTCATTTCTTTCAGAGTAACTAAACAACAAATTTTATGAAGATTTAAACTTTATCTATTTCACAAGCGGAAGGCAGACATTTAATCTATTTTTTTTTTTTTTTCTTTTTCTTTTTTTTTTTTTTTTTTTTTTTTTTTTTTTTTTTTGGAAATATGTTATTTATTCATTTTTCCGCTTTTTTAAAAGCAGACATGGACAGTTGTATGAACTGTCTGCCAAAATAGCAGAGGAATCAAGACTTTTAGAAGCTAACAATGGAATACTATCTACATTGTTGATACATCACTTGCATATGTGGTCAAAGCCACATAGGAGTCCGACATTGAGTGAAAAAAAATCTTAAGATACTATTCTTACCAACCAGAAATGCTCAGTTTATTGGTTAATGCGAGAAAAAGAATTATTGCAGATTCCTCCATTTCGACATAAACTTAGAGGTAATTTAAGGCTCCTCTAAATGTAATACAATTGACATTTATTTTGCCGGGAAGGATGGTTTGACAGCCCCTTCATTTTAATAACTTTTTAAGTATACAAAGAAAACGTAACGAATCATGTATACAGAGAATCTCAAAAGATTCTCTATTTCATACAGTATTTATGAAACGAGTTGTATGATTTTTACATACCAGAGTCTTGGCAAGAGATTAGAATCACACAACTTATTAATATACGGCATGAAATTGAAATATCATTTAAAATTCTTTTTATCGCATGATATACAGCTTATCTAATCAACGTATTGCCAAAAACCATAAATTTTTGGCTTCATTTCTTGCTAAAAACACGCCAACGTAGTTGTTTCTATGTTGAAGATTTTGAGCTTTTTATTCAATGACAATGTGTTCAAAGTGTTATGTAACATGCGTCATAAAGTAAAAAAAATAATAAATGGCGCTATGTAATCAAATATACGGGATACAGTGCATCATGTAATTTAAGATTTTGACATATAAAACTCAAACATTTACAAAAAGACAGAAGAATTATCAGTGTTGAAATATAAGCTCTATGGTTAACTTTCTATGCTTTTTGGAATTTGGAAACTAAAATATACACTTTCAGAAACCATATATACTAGCATGTAACATGAGTACTCAAAAGAAACAGCATATTTACAAAAAATATATAACGGTGTACATCTAACACAATACTAAATTATAAATGCAAGAGACAAGAAAGAGAACTGCAAGCAATGAACGTCGTTAACAATAAGATGACGATAGAACAGAAATGGACCTTTGCTAAACATAGATACTAAAATATATAGCACCTGTCAAAACGGAAATGTAATGCGAGAACACAAAACGAAAACAAACAACAGAGATAATAAAACATGATAAAACTGAAAAAGAAACGTATTGAAGAAAAATAAATATATAAGTCATATATAGAAATGCTCAAACTAAAGAAAGAAGAGAAATTGTAAATGTAACAAACAAAACCGAACATCAAATCATTACAACGTACATGTACAACGCAATGAACATTAATTTTCGTTTTGATGTTTTTGTTACACGGTAAGTCCGCAAAAATAATGATATTAGATGGATTGTAATGTTAATCAGAATTCATTCCTTATCAATTTTTTTGAAATTAGAAATAATTGCGGTACAAGCATTATCCAAATTCAACTCTCATCATGCTTTTCTGTACTCAAATAGGACAACCCTATCGGGAGACAAAATGTACTTAACCAATTAAAGAAAGCTGTTTCAAACGCATTATTAAGCTTTTGACAATTAATTATGAGAACTTTCGAATTTGACACTAGAGATTACATGTACCTACTACGCGTGATTGTCAGATCTCTATGCAGGTAAACGCATAATGATAGCTGATTTTTTTTCATAAGATTGGAAAAAAAAATCATTTCTATCAGTAATATCAAAGAAAGAAAGGGACCTCCAACAACACACGGTTGCATCATCAACAGCAAAATCTCAAAACGCCCACTGCAAAAACAGCAAATATAAGAGTAGTCAGAGTGTTTACGACCTGTTGATTTCTTTTCAAAAATACAATGGTCTCGATGAGAAAAGTTTTTGTATGAAACTCTGTTTTTAAGTAATTTAAACACATGTAAAGCAAAGATCATATGAACCTCGAAAAAACTAGACAAAAGGTACGACTAGTACGCAATAAGGATGTACTCCCTATAACGAAAAATGACATCAACATCATTTGCATTTTCTAACAAATGTAATAATTGAATGACAAAAGTGCATGATTCTCCAATGTCCTCTGTCGACATTTCAGTTGACTTGATATACCCTAAAAAAATTACCACCGTATATATTCTACATATCTCCTTCATGTATGTTATAAAAACCTCGGATTTGATTTTTCATTTCCTTTTATCTCGTGTTTGAACAATCTTCTCTCAGATATAAGCAGCACTCATACAGTGTTTATCTTGGATGATGCTTCTTAGAACCTTTTTACATTAAGACAACGCCGTACCGTTAGTCCTCGGTCTCTAGGGCTGCTTTTCTGGGTCTTAAGGATTTCTTGTACACAGGACCTGTTAATACAAATTGACCTGTCTAGGCTGATGCCTGACGTTAATGAAAGACAATCTGGGATTTGGTCGTTTATTAATTAGGTGTCAACAGAAACAGAGTTCAGGTTTAGCATACCGGTAAAATCTAAATCGTTACATGTCACATAATCTTGAGGTGATGATTTGAACTTTTTTTTTTACAAAAATTATCTATTTGTAGTTCTGATACTAGGCTACGTGCATGTAGCAGCTACATTCTTCGTTTCACGTTACGAATTGTAAATATGATTTCAAATAACCGTCTTTATTCGCATTGAACTGTACATACGCCATTTCTATATTTGAAGATATTTGAAAAACATATCTTTAGTGCCTAGTTATTTATTTGACCTCTTTGAATTCTCAAGTTTCTTCCATTTTTCAATTTATGAAGAAAAAACGGCGGACTATTATGCGATTATATCATTTAACGTTATATTTAAGGTTCCCATGAGCATCATCGCTTTTCAATTTTATGCTTTATTGGATTATTGTCATATGAAGGAAGCCCTTATGAATTGATTCCGATCCACAAATATAAGGATTCTGCGGGAGAAACTTGTGAAGCTTAATTTTCAAGAAAAGCAAATCAGGTTCTACAGATCGAGGAACGATTGTCTTACATAGACGTAGCCACCGACCTAATAGACGCGTGGGTGCTAAATAAAGGGGCGTTCGAGGGTTTAGGGTTTCTTATGCCATAATAACCGTCACACTCTTTGGTCATATTACATTATTTAGATAGAGGGTCACTGACGAGGGTTAAGTATCCGAAACGTGCAAGTTGCAAATATATCTGTTCTTAAATGATGCTATTGAATTTGAAGACGTTTAACATATAATGTAAAGAAGATCCTGACGACAATCTCAACAGGATTCATAATAGAGCACTCATAATAGAGCACCAAATTGAGCATCGACGGACTCCTAGCAAGCTAAGCTATAGAAAGCACTATGGCCATCATGTCAGGGAAAAATATTCAAAACACTGTCAAACCGCTCGCGGGGAACGATTTTACAAGCTCCACGCGGCAAAGGTGTGACACAAATGAGTTAAAGAGGATCCTGACTACAATCTTAACAGCACTCACAACAGAGCACCAAATTGAGCATCGACGGACCCCTAGCAAGCTAGAGGTGGGACCAGGTGCCCGGGAGGAGTAAGCATCCTCTGTTGGCTAGCAGCACCCGCCGTCGATGTTCATGCACGAAAATGGACCGATATAGAAAACACTTGCACTGTCTGAGGTTATGTCTATATAGAAAGCACTATGGCGATCATGTCAGGGAAAAAATATTCAAAAAACTTACTGTCAAACCCCTCGCGGGGAACATTTTACGAGCTCCACACGGCAAAGGGCATAAGTGTGACACAAATAAGTTAAAGAAGATCTCAATAGTACTCATAATAGAGCACCAAATTGAGCATCGACGGACCCCTAGCACGCTAGAGGTGGGACTAGGTGCCAGGGAGGAGTAAGCATCCCCTCTTGGCTAGCCGCACCCGCCGACGATGTTCATGCACGAAAATGGAACACTTGGCGAGTGTCACTGTTGGCGGACCAGGCGTCCCCGAGGGCACATGTAGCCAATTTTGATCAGTTTAGGTTCAGTTTCTTCAAAGCATTTGAACATTTCTTATCAAAATTTCTTGAAATTTCTTAAACGTGGGTCCTCTAGCATCATATCCCATCCATCCCGCTACGTCTTTCGGTACACTTTTGGACATAATAACTTTCATACTCTTTGGCCATATTACATTGTTTAGATTGAGGATCAATGTCGAGGATAAAGTTCCCAGAATGGTGCGTGTTTTGTCCATATTGCAAATCTATCTGTTCTTAAATGTTGCTATTGAATTTGAAGACGTTTCACATTGATCAAATATAAAAAATCACATATTAAATATTATATATTATCTTTATTTTAAATACGTTGCATAGAAGTACATTTGTACTTAAAAATGAAATTAATTATACAGTTGTATCGTATTTCTATGATACAATGTATGTACCAAGCCCGTTTTTTCATGACAATAACCAAGTCGGTACATTTCACCCTGATTCTACAAAACACCTTGTTCCTATCAAACTCAGTAAAACATTATTCACTACTTGTAAAGATCTTTAAAGCTAAAGAGAAAGTTTGCGATCATTTTCTATTATCTTAGATGATTTCAATTGTATGAAATGCAAAAATAAAATTAAAAAGTTTTTTTCAGGCGTTTTACTTCCGGATCATTTCTGAATTATCACACCTCGTACTAATTTCCGTCAATGGTGTAGTAAAACGGTCATGTGATGTTCTACCGAACCGAAGGTCACTAAATTTTCAGATGCCAAAAATGCATAGAAAACGTTACAAAATGGTTCGTAGCATGATAATTCCTTATAGGGTTCGTTCCTGATATTCGTCCTACTACTAGGACATGTATGTGTGTTAACGCCTTTTATGCCGTGGATATAACCCTTCAGTCACCAGACCGACACTTAGCTTTTGAATTTGAAGACAATTAACATTGGTACTTGACCAATCTACAGTCTTGTACCAGCGTATTCTTAAGAATTGCACTCTAACAGACTGTGACTGCAGGACTCCATGACGGGGCCGGGGCCCTGTCCAAACTTCTTTAGAAAAGACTTGGCCCCGAACACCTGTCCTTTCTGTGACAACATGCATGAGCTCGCTACAGCCGACAGAGCACGGACTGTATTTCGTACGCCTTCTGTATTATATCTATTTACATATTATCCATCTGTGCGTTTCTTGAGCCCTGCTGTCTGTTTGTATGGTCATCTTATAGTGAGGAGGTTAATTTACACCACAATTGTACGTTCTTCGTGACCTCTGGGTAATTAGAAAAAGTCGGAGGACTGTGCGCACGTAATTCGGATAACCACATCGTCTGCTACAGGCATGGCAGATGGCCATCCTAAGTCGGCACCGATTGCCCATTGGTCTCGTTTGTAAATGTGTGGTCATTTGTGTTTCTACAATGTATGTGATTGGCGTTCCTTTTACCTTTTGTGTCTCTTTCTGTGCGTGTCTGCTCTGCCTTTTTTAGCATTAGGTGTTTATTGGTTCTGCTGTTGGTGCTGCAACCGAGTGTTGTTGGAGATATCCTCCTTTCTTTAATATTTAGTGGGTTCGGCCTACGGCCTCATCCCCAACAAATTGATATACCTACAAACCGTATAACTAATAAAAACCTGAATATCTTTTAAATGCTCAAGCATGAAATATATAATTTTCTAGTATAATTCTTCAATTAAGGAAATCGGAATAATCTCCAGTAAGACAAAACATACACTAGCCACAGTGGAACGCACGCACATTATTGCAACAAACACAAGCTTAAAAAAAATAACTATCACAGAGGGTTTCAGAAATCATGTTGATGCAAACATCATATAAATATTTCGCCATATGATTGTTTTCCATATTTTTACCTGTGATTGAGTTACGTTTATTTTATCAAATCCAATAGATGAGTTGGGATATCCCCTTATCTCCTATTTTCTCACTTCTGTGTCAAGACACAGACAGATGTAATTCTGGACAAGTGATGACATAAGGTGTACCTTAACGATAATAATAATACACAATTCAATTTCAATGATAAAACTCTTGTCTTGATCCTAGACCAAGCCTATTTAAACATGATTTCGACTTATAGGAGTGATCCTAGACATCACAATCTCCGTCATTCCATTTTATACAGACATGTAATGTCATACGGATACAACGCCAAGTCTTACCAAGACAGGATGTAGCTGAAGACATAACCATTAATGCCATACTAGTACAATAATACATTCTCAATCATTCTACATTTAATACCAATCAGAAAGGTGGGTTTGACACTACTTCTACTTAAAACATGGTATAAAAGTTTCAGGGTTTAAACGTAAAAAGCAATGCTTCCAAGAAGATCGTATATTTTCTTTTTAGTTCGATAATTTTTAAGAAGGCACGGATTCATTTGAATGTCATCTATATCTCTAGAAATGTCTACCTTATTGCACTGCAAAGGGGGATCAATTAAACTAAAAAGTCAGCCAGTTCATAGTCAAGAATACTGTATCTTTGCTTCTTAACTTTAACGTATGATAAAATCTAGGCCTTGTGTGGAATTTGACCACTTGGAATATAATACGGAAGTGTTCCAACTCTATACCTTCTCGAAGAACTGCCATTTAGAAGTATAATAATTCTCCGTAGCATTCTATTGTAAAATAGATATTCATTGTACATATAATATAACTCCCTACAACTAAATTTTTACGTGTCCATAAAAGTAAACTTTGACGATACCGCAATAAGACTTGTCAGATTTTTTTGTTCCCCTAATCAAGATGAATACTATTATATCATCGCGAATGAAAAGATATTCAAAAATATGTAAATCATCGTTATTTCTTGCAGATTTGGATAATATTGAAAATTTCCCGTTGCAATATTTCACATATGCGCTTCCGTTAATGTCTTGTGTACCATTTGGACATTTTTATAAAATATACATTATAATTTGTATAAATTCATGTAGTTTGACATTATAAGGGTATCACATTGTTACAAATTGATAAGTTGAGGAGCAACCCAGTAATGAAATAAACAACGGAGATACGACGAAATAACTTCAGCAAATAATAAGGTCAACGTCAATCACGATAACCAAAGTAAATGCCCAAACAACAACCACCGGAATGCTACGTCTTACTTTTATGCCATATTTTTTTTTTATATCCATTTACATAGAATGTGTTAGAAGAGGCCACTGCGTTTAACTATCTTGTTTGTGATGTCACCTTACAGTGAGAAGTGTTATGTTTATATAGCAATTGTGGGTCTAGAAATCCTCTGTGTATCCGGATAAGTGGAAGGGTTGTGTGCACGTAATCCGGATAATCACATCATTTGATATAGCAGATGGCCGTCCGAAGTCTGCGCCGGGTGCACATTGGTCTCCTTCCATTTCTCTGTTGGCATTAATGTTTGACGTTTCTGTCCGTCTGTTTCGACTGATTTTTGTCTGTTATGTATTATGTTCTAGTGGATATAATTGTTTCCTTTTTTGAGTTGTAGTTTTGTCTGACATCATTTATGTGTCGCTTTCTCATGGGTTTGTTCCGCTGGGTCAGTGCATGGTGGTCATGCTGAAGATCCTTACATTTTCTTTTCTTAATATGATATTTTGTTATTACAGAGTATTTCAATAAATTTTCTGATAGCTTCTTTCATGGATCATATTGTTATATTAATTGTATCTCAAAAAAATCGCACCACTTGATACCGAAAGGTGTGATACGTTTTGCGTTAGATCGCATGCAATTCGATAATTCCCGGTTCCTGTCATGATTATGAAACACATGTTTTTGTGTTTGAAACAAAAACTTGTATGTAACGCAAAACAAATGTATGTATCGAGTTTCAATGTTACATTTCCGTGTAGAAACAAGATGACAATTATTCTATGTATTTGAAACACATTTTTTTCCTTTATTTGTGCTACATTTAACCGTAATTTATGTCATTGTTTACATTTAGAGAATCTCCTTTTCCATTTTGAAACACTATTTAGAAATTGACTGCTACACTTGGTACAATTTTCACTTCAAAAAGCTCCTTAGTTTGTGCGCAGGGATGCAACACGCTATGAAATACAATATTTAGTGTCTTGATGTAACCTTTTTATTCATGATCTAGTTTGAAAAAGAAAGATGAGGGGTCAATTTAGAAATCTCAAAACGGCCATGTAATAAAATGAGATAAAGAAGATCCTGACAACAATTTCAGCATCATTTACAATAGAACATCAAATTGAACACCGACGGACCCCTACAAAATCAGGGATGGGACCAGGTGCCCGGGAGAAGTAAGCACCCCTGTTTGGATAGCCGCCCCCGCCGTCGATGTTCACGCACGAAACTGAAAGCAATATCTACACAAATGCACTGTCTGGGGTTATTTCTATATAGAAAATTATATGGCGACCATGAAAGGGAAAGTTATTAAAAGTACTTGGTCTCGAACCCCTCACGGGGAACTTTTTTACAAGCTTCAGACTGAAAAGGGCACAAGTGTTACACAAATGAACACATTAGCTTCTTCGTCAATACGGAAATGTTCCATCTCTATACCTTCTTGAAGAACATTTCAAACCCATTTTTATGCACCAGACACGTGTTTCAAATATTAAATTCTCATCCGTGATGCTTCCAGCCAAAACACTTGAAACTTTTTACACCGTTGAAGCATTAAAGGGAAATTAAACGTAGTTTACCTTTCATTTACTGATGTAAGAAAATTGGAAATTGAATTTAAGTAATACAAATGAGAGGATTAATCAAATTGTGTATCTCTGGAGAATCCATATTACATCAGCGAAATTACCGATTTTCAAATAATGTTGTACGGGGATATAATAAAAGAATATCAGATTCCCCTTTCTGGAATGATCAGTGACATTCTGGATTGCAATTAAATGGCTGTCATCATCACAAAACAAGAAAGATTTACCTGATTTGTACATCAATATGTACATCGAGACAATCTCCTATTTTTTCATGGAGCTGTTGCCACGGATGTTGCATGTATTCAGGAGAAGCTACCTCTCCCCGGGCACCTGGTCTCACTAGGGATAATTCATTCCGAGTTTCGCAACCGATCCAATGGATTTTCTAATGAGTTTGCCTTGTCTTCTAGACTTTGAGACTGGATAACTGATAGGTACTTATTCTGTCAAATAAAAACGTTTATACAAGTTTTGAGCATGTATCTGTTGGTGAATATCATTTTCAAAATACATGAGTCTGAACGAACACATCGTGACTGTATATATCAAATGAAAAAAATGAAATATCGTATTTTCATTCAGAATTAAACGCTGATAAGAAACCATAGTTCCCAGGACAATAACTACAGTTCTGCTTTACATATAATATTGGTGAAATTATGTCCGTGCTCTGTCGGCTGTAGCGAGCTCATGTATGTTATCACCCGAGTAGTTCGACTGACATCCAGAGAGGAAAGGTGGTCGGGGCCATGTCTTCTCTAAAGAGGTTAGGGCAGGGCTTGTCGTGGAATCCCTTCGTCACAGTCAGTCAGAGTTCAAGTCTTAAGAAGGCGCCGGTACAAGACCTTAGATTGGTCAAGTACCAAACCTAGTGTCCGTCTGGTGTCATTATGATCATATATCATATATAAAAGTCGTTTGATTATTTTGTTGCATTTTCGTTGGTTATGACAAGTTGTAAATGGTGTAAGGTTTGTTGAAAATCTGTGAGGCAGTTGAAGAGGAAAAGTCGAAAATGTATCAGACAATCTGAGTTCCTTGTGTTCATTTTCGTTTTGTCGTATACAGAAAAATAAAAAAAGGGAGATGAAGTTAAGTACTTATTCCTAGGAAAGTTTCGTCCCATTCTGTGCAATTGATTTTAAATAATACACATCTTCGAATTTACAAAAAGAGAAATAAAAAAGAAAAATTAGAGCCCTCATCAGGCATCTTTGTTGACGAATCAACTCGAGAAGCATGCATATATTTTTTTTTCAAAACCAGATATCGTATGGTTTGGCAATCAAGCTGTCTGTTATAATGAGAGTTAATGGGTTTTTGTATCACCCTTATAATATAATTTTTTTTAACTCTTTGCCTTCTTGAAGAAAATTTCAAACTAATTTTAATGGACCAGACACGTGTTTCGGATAGTAAATCCTCATCAGTGGTACTTGCCAAAGTGATTTTCAGACACAGTCGATGTATTTTAATAGCGCTGTCTTAAGTCATACTTGATGTGTCTTAATTTGCGACTTGTAATGATGCCAAAATGAATTTTAGAAAAAAGATCATACGCTTTTGATTTTAAGATTTCAAAAGATTCCATTCAATTGTGTTACCTTTACATTTATTACTGGTTCTCCCATGAGTATTAAAAATATTTCCTAACATTTAAAATGAAAGACATATATCAAAGATATATCATAAATAATTATCGAATGTTTGAACCGAAACCTTTTCTGTCGATACGCACGACCGGATGAACGAACCTAAAATTAATAATTGATACATCCGCTACGTTTTTCATTCAATTGGATGTTCCATATTTCCATTTGCTCCTTGCTTTTATTCTTCTATATAATGAGAGTTCTTTTTTATTCTTTTTAATCTTCTATATAATGAGAATTCTATGTAAATAGAACTTTTTAGATCTATTTACATAGAATCTGTGTTACAAGAGGCTGCTTCGTTTAACTGTTTCGTTTGTGATGTCACTTAACAGTGGGAATTTTTTAGTTTATACAACAATTGTGCGTCTATGGAGACTTCTGACATCCCGAAAAGTGGGAGGGTTGTGCGTACGTTACACAGATAACTACACCATTTCCACCGGGTGTACATTGGTCTCCTTCCTTTTATGTACTGTAATTAATGTATGATGTTTCTGTACATCTGTTTCGATTGTTTTGCATGATGTTCAAATATTGCGTCCTTTTGCTGTTTGTATCTTTGTCTGATGTCATTTATGTGTCACTATTTTGTGGGTTTGTTTCGCTGGTTGTGTGCAGGGTGGTCATGCTGGAGGTTCTTTCCTTTTCTAGCAGTGTGAAGCTAGTATCATCTCAATATAAAAGAAGTTACTTTTCAACGCTTGTGCCAGAGGAAATTTTTTTAAGACTTCAAAAGCATTCTTTATATTAAACCTCTTCCTATTCCCTTGAAAACCTGCCTTTTTAAAGCTATTTCGTGATCCAAATAAAGAAGGAAAGCACCTTTAATCGACGGTCCAGCGGTTCTTTATCACTATTTACATCAGGTGCGCCTCTAAGTAGACATCTTCTCAATTTTGAAGCCGATCTCTTTTGACATAAAAAGCTACGTTAAAATTTTAATTGAAAGATCGTATTATTTCATATACCATCAGTGAATGAAAGTCAAACACAAAAAAAAATCGAAAATTTCTGTTATCAAAATGACTGGAAATTTCTAAAACATTGGTGCTGTAGCATTATATCCTACTCATCCTGCTTTCGGTACATTTTGGACATAATAACTTTCTCAATATTTGGTCGTATTACATTGTTTAGGACTGAGGATCACTGACGAGGGTTAAGTACCCGAAACGTGCATGTCTGGTCCATGCTGCAAATTTTATCTGTGCTTAAATGATACTATTGAATTTGAAGACGTTTAACAAAACCCTAAATCAGAATCCAGAAATCACAAACAAAAGGCTTACAAATTCTTGAAATGAAATAGATATAAAACATAATTTTCTCGTGAGAAAGAAAAATAGGACAAATATAACGAAGACAATGACAGTTTACCATAGAAACACAAACGACAACTTCTCCAGAGTCCAGTGAAAGTACGGAATGAAGGAGGCGCTCTTAAATATTGGCCTAAATAAAAATATTCAAATATCGCATGAATCATGTTACATTTACAAATGCAAGTTATAACATGAAAGAAAGTTAGGACCGAAAAGGAGGATTTAAGCTTAAAATATCTCTCTCTCTCTCTCTCTCTCTCTCTCTCTCTCTCTCTCATTCATTTAAGGGGTATAGACAAAAGTGTATCGACTATATTGAATTTGACATGAAGCATTCTTGAAACTCTGCCGTTCTGCTGAATTAAGACTCCAATTTTACCCATTTTTAATACTATTTTTTCTGCACCTCAACATCTGGATTTTCTCATCTATTCTAGCAATTTTGATCATGCTATCTCATACTGCCTGGTTTATTCAAATTACATGCGGGGGGGGGGGGGGGGGGGAGTAGGAGTAGTAGCAATTAGCCATATCAACATAGAGAGGAATCTAGGGGGAGGATCCTCGGAATGTTGCACATTCTCAGCAATAATTCACAAGACTATCCCACTTAATTACCATATATCATGTTAATTATTAAATTATTAATAAATTCATCGCAAACAGTCGAAATTCTTGTGAACATCCTCGGAACTTTAAAATCTTTTATTTTTCCTACCTATGTTGAGGCGGATCAGCACGTGTAAATGGCAAATGGTCAAAATAGTTAAAGTTGGAAAATAGTTAAAGTTGGAAGTGTAAGGAAAGACTTTCAAAATTACATAAAATGCAATATGACGAATAACATTCAACATTCTGTCCACACCCCTTAAAAAGAAGGAGTCGTAAATTTGCAACAGTATCAGAACTTAGGCAAGAAAACTACATGAAACTAATTGCAAGTGGCGCCATCCTAAAAAGAAAGACGAACAATGCACATTCACGTTTCGGTACTTAAGGTTAGGGTTGCGACTACAGTGAGATAACTCTATTTTCATATCACATAATATTTGAAACCGACATAAACGATACATTGTATAAGCTCAGATTGTTACATTATTTTAGAAAAAATAATATTCCTTGAAACTTTCATTGCTGCGTGGAAATTTTTGGGAAAATGCATATTTTTCAATGAAAAATCACCGAAAATAGGAAAGAATTTCTCATTTTCGCACGAGTTCTGCTACCAAAGATTCAAACATCAGAATATATACTATCCATTACACTCTTTAAAAGTGAGATAATTAGACATTGGAACTTCAAGTAAAACTCTGTGTTTTTGGGTCAAAATTTTGAATTTTTGCATAAATTATTGTGTTATTAATAGAAACAGTCATTCTGCTCAAAAACTAATTCGGGTACATATTGATTTGACTGCTTGAGGATAAAGCAATACCATAGATATATATGTAGAAAAAAAAGTGTGCAGCTGGCGCTTTCTAGCTATTAATCAAAATAATCTGTTGTTGCCATGGCAACCAGCAACAGTTTTTTTAAGAAAATACTCTCATTAGAACTGATTATTTTATCAGAATTTCTAAAAATAGCCTTTAATTCATCCACAAGCTTTAAGAATTTTGAAAAATAAGGATATATATGATTTTTTTAAATTTCATGCATTTCAGAGGTATGTAAAGTCGTGCTATTCTCTAAAATGAAAAAAATGTTAAAATAGGCCAAAAATGGACGTTTATTGCCAAAAAAAGGAGACGGGCAAATTTTGATTTTTTGGTCTGAATAGTTCGAGGAGATGTTCCTCTACATACGAACCTAACCATTTTTCTTCTACCTCATTTCTATTAAGAATCGCCACCCTGACCTTAACCTTCATCAGTGATCCTAATTCTAATGTTAAACGTCTTAAACTTCAATAGCATCATTTCAAACTTGATGAATTTACAGCATAACTATGTAATATGTCCAAAAATGTACCAATAATATGGAAACTCTCTACCTTTTGGTGAGTGTCACTGCTGGTGGACCAGGAGTCCCCGAGGGCACATGTAGCCAAGTTCGATCAATTTCGGTTGATCGTTTCTTCAACGCATTCTAAATTTCTGTTATCAAAATTTCTTGAAATTTCTAAAAAGTGGGTTCTGTAGCATCATATCCCACCCATCCTGCTACGTCTTTCGTTACACTTTTTCGACATAGTTACTGTCATACTTTTTTGGCATATAACATTATTTAGATTTAGAATCACTGATGAGGGTTAAGTACCCGAAACGTGCATGTCTGGTCCATGTTGCCAATTTATCTGTTCTTAAATGATGCTATTCAATTTGAAGACGTTTACATTCTTGAAGAAAATTTCAAACCAATATTTGTAATGCACCAGGCACGTGTTTCGGATAGTGAATACTCATCAGTGATGCTTCCAGTCAAAGTGATTTTCAGTAGCGGCCTCTGTTTTAATTTTTTTAAGTCAAATTAGTGCAATCACTTTGCAGAGACTGCATGGCTCCAAATATCCTGAAGGATCTATTCAGTAGCAGAGTTAAATGAAATCGATTACCATAATAGCAATGGAAGGACAGTGCTCAGATGTTAACCTCCATTAATGTCGATGTGGTTTTTTTTATAAAATGACAAGTTTCCGAAATAGCAAAATAATACATGATGTCAAATTGATAAAGGGTCAAAAGAAAACTTCTTTCATGCGACAGAGCTTGAAAGAAAACAAAGGATGGGATCTCCAAACAACACTAGGTTGCAGCACCCACAGCAAAAATCCAAACACACCCAATGTAAAAACAAAGAGCAGACACGAATAGGAAGAGACGCAAAAGGGACAAAGAACACAAACGAACAACATCAAACACAAATGACCACGCACAATTATTATACTTCAAATATCGATAATACGGAAGTGCTCCAACTCTATACCTTCTTGAATAAAATTTCCAACCAATGTTCATGCACCAGACACGTGTTTCAAATATTAAATTCTCATAAGTAATGCTTCCTGCCAAAGTGCTTTTCATACGCCACCCAAATTCATTTCACTAGCGCCCTCTGGTTTTATTTTTAGAATTTGAATTTGTACATTTACTTTACAGAGCGTTCGCAAGTGATTTTCAGACACAGCCAAAATTCATAATATGATAGTGAAGAGATACATGTACATGTACGTGCCTCTTTTTATGCTCCTCGATCGCGGGGGGAGAAGATGGTTATATGTTAGATAAGTTTATAAAGGAAAAGTGTCCCTTCTCTTCTACCATAGGACAGCCTTCTGGATATTGTAAGTTTAAATAACTTTTACTTTTAATATCTAACTTACAATAATGTCGAAGGGTTTAAACTCTCTACCTTCTTGAAGAAAATTTCTTACCAATTTACATGCACCAGACACGTGTTTCGAATATTAAATTCTCATCAGTTATGCTTTCAGCGGAGCCACCAAAAATAATTTCAGTAGCGCCCTCTTTAATTTTTTGAAGTTAGATTTTTACATTTTCATTACAGAGAGCGCGCGGCTCCAAATTTCCTGTAGAGTCGATTCTGTAGCTATCCAAAATACCAAATAATATCTATGTTCAAAATAGCATTGGAGGGATGGTGCTAAGGTGTTAAACTCCTTTAGTTTCGATGATATTTATCGGTGAAATGGCTAGTTTTCGAAATAGCAAAAAAAACATATTTGATGTCAAATTGATAAAAGGCCAAAAACAAAGCTTCTTTCAGGTGACAGAGCTGGAAAGAAGTAATTAATACACTTGACAAACATCAGGCCACGGGGAACTTACAAAATATCTTTATGACTGGAATTCTTGATTGAACATGCTTGGATAAAGTAGTTCAAACTTTTATAAAGTAGTCTAGTTTGCCTCGATTCAAAGGTTCAATGATGTCGCCGTGTTACTAAACATAGTTGACTGTTAAACAAACCTTTGAAAGGTCCGATATTATGATTGATATGACCAATTATCGAAGAAATCAATGTTGACGAAATCATTAGACTTAACCATATCCGTTGCATGATGCCTGGATATATAAAGTATTACAACACTATGTGTAGGAGGAACGATATGACCTATGGTATACATGGATACTTCGAGGAGGTCACCCTACTATAAAAGACTGTCACACTGTCACTAAAAAGCTTGAAGTTGCAATGCCATGCAGTTTCAGGATTTAAACTAGACTCGTTTGTCTCTTGTTGTGCCCGTCTCTTTATGTTTTTGCATTTTTGTGTTTTGTTGTTGGTGTTGCAACTAGGTCCTGTTGAAGATCCTTCCTTTTTTTGATTTCTTTTTTTTTTGATGGCAGAGCACAGGTCGTATTACGCATGCCCTCTTTTTATATCAATTTACATATTCATCTGTGTTGCTTGGGCCCCTGCGTTTTGCGGTCTTGTTTGTGTGTGGTCATCTGACAGTGAGGAGGTTGTTTTACACCACAATTGTACGTTCTTCGAGACCTCTGGGTAATCGGAATAGTGGGAGGGTTGTGCGCACGTAATCCAGGATAACCACACCGTCTGCTACTCACGAGGCAGATGGCCGTCCTAAGTCGGCACCGTTTGCGCATTGGTCTCGTTGGTTTATGTGTAGTCATTTGTGTTTTATGTTTTTCTGTGATTTGACGTTCATTGTACTACTGCGTCTCTTTCTGTGCGTGTCATTTTTGTGTTTTACAGTGGGTGTTTTGGGAGGTCGCTGTTGATGCTGCAACTAGGTGATGTTGGAGATCCCCTCCTTTCTTTGAAATATTTGGGAACCTCATTCAGAAGTGTAACAATTAAATAAAAATCCATGTACATTAAATGATAAAGACATGTAAATATATATATATATTGTTTCGGCTTTTGTGTTTGACTTTCAATCACTTATGTGGTCCAACTATAAACCTTCTTGTAGAAAATTTCAAACCACTTTGGAGTCATGCACAATTTGCAAAGTAAATGCAAAAATTAAAATAAGATCAAGTAAAACAAAAGGGCGTTACTAAAATACATCTTTTGTGTCTGAAAATTACTTCGGCTTAAAAAATACCACTGATGAGGATTTATTATCCGAAACACGTGACTGGTGCATTAAAATTGGTTTGAAATTTTCTTCAAGAAGGTAAAATAACGAAATCGAACATTTCAATTTTCATATTATATATTTAGCTGCTGATCGTTTTGTACGTTCTAGAATACATTTGTCTACAAATTGTAAGTACATTTGACCTGGTACAGCTGAAGGTGTCCTGCATCATTCACAGCTCTGTTTGTATTTCTTTATGATTCTATAATATAATGTCCTTCTTCGTTAAACAGTTATGATCTAATTACAATTTGTCATCATGTGAATTTCTAACTTGATGTGAAATGAAATGTGAAAATATTAAGTGAATTAATCTTCAAAACTCAAACACATTTTCATAATATTCTTTTTCCTCTTAAGTTTTTAAGCCTCTTTTCATCTTTTATTTGCCATATGAATTTAAACAATGCATTAAACAGATTCTGATTAAAAGCCTTCAAATTAATGTTCATCGTTAACACAAAGTCGGTATGTATGTTAACAAATTTAGAGGAAAATGGAAGCCATGGCGCTTTTTCAGTTGACTTCTATTTCTATACTCTTACTAAGGATGATAGGTCGACAACTTGTCACATTTTTGGTTCAAAAGACACATTGTAAATTTCCATGTCATTTCTCTATCAGAGACAGACTGCGTGAAAATTAGGGCCAAATATTGATCCCGTCACTGTAATATCAATCATGAGGAAATATCCTGTATAGGGTTGCAAGTCTATTTATGATGATAAATGAATTATGAACACATGCCTGAAAGCAACAATAGAAAGTGAAGCACAAAGCGTTTTCGCTATTTAACCGTCAATGGCTGATGTAGTTTGAATAATGTCTTCCTTTATTACAGAATGTAACCGGATGTTTGGAAGGTAGAATACCATAGAGAATGTGGCACGGAATGACTACATTCCGGTCAATGCATAGTTTGTAACCACAAGACGTGGTTGATACGATCTATTGAATGTAATCATTAATTAAAGAAATGATAGATGTCCCAGAAGTATATTGTCATCTCCTTCCAAATGAGCTTTGGAACTTGCGAACATGGATTTCTGCTCCATAGATAATTTTGTTTTATATCATAAAAATACCGGAATCAATAGTGAAACCAGGTTAAGTGAGAAACATTGATTAATCGTTTAAATCGCATTTTATGTCCATCTATTTCCTGTTTTCGTTTTCAACACGAAATTGATTGATTTTGATAGAATAACCATTTCAGGTACCTATACTGGAGCTTGCTTCAGCTAGAAGAGCATAGAAAAATAAGGAGAATTTCCCCCTAAGACGACGTTTCAGTGATTACAGCGTGACACACACACATGGAAAGAGTAAATATAAGACAGCACGAAAAATAAGCATGTGAGCAAATAGACGGGAATCATTTGACAGATATAACGAACAAATGAAAAAGCAAATCATGACAGGAACATGATGAACAAACACTATATATATATATATATAATTATATCGATAGAATCCTATTGTTAAATAAATGAATGAATACAGCGCAACACAAATTCAAAATCTCATATTCAAACGGTTAAAACTCCCTCACCAGGATTGTGTTTTAAAAAATGATTTTGCACTATAAATAGATATATGAATTATATTTTTAAAAATCATTTAACGCGATTTGAAACTGAAATTATTTCTTTAGGACCATGTTAGTAAAAAATACAGTAATTTCTTATTTACTTCTAATATGCATCATGTTTCGGACAAAATCTTTATTTATATAAAATACTATGGCCTATCTTGTATTTCCAAATAATAATACGGTCAAAATCTCCAGCAAGACTACATTTCACTGACCACAGCGGAACACACCCTCAGAATTAAAACAAGCAACATACAATGTACTTAATCTACTGCCAGAGACCTACCTCCAAGAACATTATGTCATCACACCAGCAGACAAAGCCTCAAATAATTACGTATTTACTTGCAAAAAGTACTATTTCGAAAGTCTTGTTAACGAGATGGGTTTACAGGATCTGATAAGATGAGGCGTAAAATCTGCCCTGAAAAAGTGGAATTTTCAAAATGGGAACATAAAGAAAATTCTTTCACAAAATTGATGCCAGTCCTTGGTTTCATCATAATCAGCAGTTCGATAAAATTTATCGTGCATCGTTTTCCTCAATTTTGGGGCAAGATATGTCTTTTTTCTATAGAAATTAATGGAAAATGGAAAAGTTTTTTGAAACGTTGTTTTCCCCTTAGCTACAGAACGCCACTTTTACAGAAGGTGTATATCACTAATACACATCTTTTGACAAAGTGGGGTTCTGTAGCTAAGGGAGGAACGATGCCCCAGAAACGAAAAACTGAAAAATGGAGGGTGGGGGCTTTTCACGAATCTGGGTTTTAGGCCATAATACATTATAAGCACAGTTTCATTTTTTTCCTTTTTAAGTCATTCATTATTTAGTCTAGACATTTTCACATGAAATAAACAATATTTTTGAATGAAAAAAAAAAACAAGAGCGTGCTGTTTATTTCTACACAGTGTGTATTTCGAGGCAAAATGCCTACTTTATAGCCACTTACTACAAAATACAAATGAATTTCAGATTCAAGATTTTAAATTTATGGATAAAGTTGAGACCAGTCTTTTAAATTTGATTTCTAGTATCCTGTTTAGACTAAACTATGTTTAAAGTTAATATATATCCATATTAGCCAGATTGTTCCTAATTTTCTACGTTTTTTTTATCAATATTAGCTTCTTTTCAACATGGCTACCCCTCCTCTTTGGACTATAATCAAAGTATCTTTAATAAGCTTACCAAAATAAAAATTGTATGAAGAATCTCCAAATACATAAGATTTTAGTAATGATCAAGTTTTTCTTGCGTAAAGATTATTGTGTAGAAGAAATACTTGGTGAGATTCAGGGCTAAATACAGCCCTTATCTTATCAGCTCCCTTGACACCTGGAAATCACACTTACGCCTCCCATAAACCTTTCTGCCTCTGAAATAATAGATAGCCACAAATCTGCTCTTGCTTCCTTTGGCTTCGACACAAACAATTTAGATTTAGATTTACCATACTTATACTGCATACCTAAAATGCATAAGAATCCGTACAAACAACGTTTCATCACTGGTTCCTCAAAATGTTCTACAAAATATGTATCTATCTTACTCACCAAAGTTTTATCTGAAATCAAATCTTGACTTTTAAAATATTGTTCGACAGTATATTCCCGTAGCGGTATCAACCAGATGTGGAGTTTAAAGAATTCGAGGGAACTTTTAGAACATCTGAAATCCACTCATTTTAGTAGAGTCCATTCGATCAAAGACTTTAATTTTTCGACCCTTTACACTGCAATCCAACATTCTTAATTGAAAGAAAGACTCGCAAAAATAATAAGTAATGCGTTTACAAGCAAGAACGGCAATCGCAAGTTGTTAACTATGACAAAACCTACTTTGTAAAAGAAAAGCCCGATTCTGAAAATAAGTACACTGAAACAGATATTATTCAGATGTTAAACTTCCTGATCGACAACATTTTTGAGTGTTTTGATGAAAGGTCTTCCAGCAAATTGTCTAAATTTCAATGGGGACCAATTGTGCCCCACTCCTTGATGACATTTTTCTTTACTCGTACGACACTGAATTCATTCAATTGTTGGTCTCTAAGGGAAATATATATAGCTTCTGACTTAAACTTCACTTAAGCCCCCTTCACACTTTCACGGATCGGGCCATGGATAGCTACGGATCGAGAAAAACTTTACATACATAGCTATCCGTAGCAATCCTTAGCTCCATCCGGCAGTAGTCGTGACACGTCGTAGCTATCCTTGGCAACCGGAGCTATCCCGGATAAGACAGAAATTTTAAACATGTTCAAAATTTCCCACGACTCCACTACGGATATATTTATTTTAGCAACCCGTAGTGGAGTCGTAGCTATCCGTAGGGGAGTCCTAATAACCCGCAGCGCATCCGTGGCAATCCGGGACCATTTTTGTGATAAAAATAGCAATACGACTCTGCTACGGATTGCTACGACTCTGCTACAGATTGTTATGACTCACCTACGGGTTGCTACGGATAGCCTAGGATTGTGTCTTATATAAACTTCAAATTTATTAGGTTTCTGTGCGTTTTTCGGTCAATATATGAGTTAATACTTCAATTATTCAATTTCAATTTCAGGTCATGATATAAAGGCATGTATAAAACCTCAATACTGTTATAAAGCAAGTGATACCATCTCAATTTGAAAATATTCGGTGTTTTAGTAAATAATTATGGATTAAAAATACATAGGATATTCAAGCCAGTCCTACCAATCCTTGTACGAATCGTGGCTATCCGTACTCGAGTCGTGGTAATCCTTAGCAATCCGTACCTATACGTATCTATCCGTACGCGTGTCGTAGCAATCCTTGGCAATGTCGGGACGATATCCGTAGCAATCCTTAGCTATCCGTACTCGATTTGTATCAACCCGTAGCTATCCGTAGCAATCCGTTCTGGAGTCGTAGGTTCATGGTTCATCGAACAATTTGCGTCCCGACTCTCCACGGATAGACCTTTTTTGGAGTTGTAGCGGAGTCGTGGCTCTATCCGTGAAAGTGTGAAGGAGCTTAACAGATACATAGACTATGTATTGTCCATCAATAATCCAAAATTCGCGGATCAGCAGAATCTATCCTTCGCAGATAGCAGTCAACGAAATTACAGAGACAAATAATTCAGCATCCTATTTGGACATAGTGTTGTCCTACGTCACATGAACACCTCACTGTATGACAAATAAGACGACTTTAATTTCAGCATCACAAACTTTTCTTTTCTGAGTAGCAACATCCCTTCATCGTCTGCTTATGGCGTGTTTATATCTCAGTTGATACGCTATGCCAGAGCATGTACTAGATATACAGGTTTTATTCTTAGTGCTATGAGTCTTTCAGAAAAGCTTCTCAGTCAGGTATGCGTTTGTGACCGACTTACATCGTCACTGAGGAAATCCTACGGTCGATATGGGGAACTCGTCATACACAATGATGCCCCAATCTCCAGAATGGTTGAGGACATATTGTCATAGACTATTTGTACCATCCAACTAAAGTTAATACTTTATACCTTCCAAAATGGAATTAACCGGATGTGACAATTCTACCGAATTGAAGCGACGGGTGTTGCATGCAATCAGGAGATGCTGACTCTTCTTGGGCACCTGGTCTCACTCCTATATCGGGAGTTCGTTTCTTTTCATGTGATGTAGGTTTTTGTTTGTTTGCTTTGGTTCCTGTTTTATTCTGATTTTGTACGCCTACGGTTTATGATTTTCTGAATTATCGATTTTGTGTTGTATTTAAGGATACGATCATTATCCATATTTGTCAATGTTCCGTAAACTTTGCACATACATGTAAATATATTTTTATGAATTTTGTCCAGGAATTTCAGATCTTTGAATTTATAGTTTAAGGGTTATGATAATGTGACCTTTTTGCTGGAGGCGTTTCTTTTGACATCATAATGATTGAAATTCCAAGAAAAAATCACATAAAAACTCCTTATGTACAAGACATTGTTTCAGTTCTAAACACGTTGAAATGCACAGAAATATAAGGTATCTGCATATTTTACAAGATCGTCTCAAAAAAAGATTTATTATTTATATGTTTCATATCATCGCATTCATCATCAAAATAAAATTTGCGGTATATACTTTGGCTGAAAACCAATACCGAAACCATTATCTGCACCATATATTGGTCTGAAGCTTTAAACTTTTCTTCCTACGATTTGTAATTTGAAAATGACAAATTCACGAAATTTAATAAATATAAAGTTTTTCATTGGAGTTGCTATTTGAAACATGATATCGAATACCACAGGAAAGTTCATTTATCGCACTCTTCGGGCATTGTCATTAAGAAATGATTCGATTATGGGACTGAAATAAATATTTATTGCCCGGAAAAGAAAGAATCACATCAAAATGTGGAAGTTTAATTTTTTTCAATTTGTATCCGGTAGAATTGCATCAAATGTAAATGAACGTTGAGATCTTCACTTAAAAGCATAGGGTCGTTCAACGTGAATAATTAAACAAATCAGCGTTTGGTCTGTATTTGAATAAGTTTATTTTTCTCAAACTCACAAATCATAGATAGGATCTCCCTTGATAGAAAGCTATGACGGAAAATCCCTATTTTTCATAACACTTGGCACATTTCTTTCATGACGTAATTGTTTCTGTGATAACATTATTTCAACCCGTAAAACAAAGAAACTAGCGGCGACGTAATTATATATATATATATATATATATTTATTTATTTATCAAATTCCGTCTCTTGTATTTCAATTTTGACTTTGGTTCTAATGCATGAGAGAAAAATACTCATTGGTAGTCTACTATGAAAAATACATCAGTTTCACCCTGAGTGTCTCGATATTTTACAAAACCTTTGGTTTGTACTATAATTAAAATAGTGTGTAGTTTATCTGATATAAGATATATGGGGTTAGTAAATTTCACATTGGACGAGAGCGAAGCTCGAGTCCCATATGAAATTTACTTACCCCATATATTCTATATCAGTTAAACTACACAATGAGTAACGTATATATCGTACCAACGGTATCATTTTATAACTATTTTCATATATATAACAAAATGGCGTCTTAATCAAAATTTCTAACTTTTTTATTCGTGGCTGGATTAAAAAGTTGTTTCCTCCATTAAAATAGATTGTACTTACAATTGGGTTATTCAAAATGAATGACCTGAAAACTGAATTTATTTCAGGCTGAAATTTAAAATAAAGGGCATTGAGCGCGGTGAAGCATTATTGAAATTTGAATTTCTACAGGAAATATCTACTATGACGTAAAAAATGGGCTTCATGACGTCATAGAAGCGTCTACCGATATAAATTTCAGCAGCAGGATATAAGATATACACAGCGTTTATCCAATGATCTTTCTGGATTTAAGGTGTCGGTAGATATATGAAAATCTCAGATTTAACCAATATATAATATGTATCTTTCAAAGCAAACCATCACTAAGTCTTATAATCTTATAATGGAAATAGAATGATAAAACAATGTCCAATTTATCCTTTTTTAATTTTCTAAGCAAATTCACAATCGAAAGTTGCATGTAAAAAACCAATGATTGGATTATTTGGGCACATTGCTTTATAAGTTGAGTAGAATTATCTTTGTATATGTCAAATTAGAAAAATCTGTCTTCATTATTAAGAACTCAATGCCTCCTCAAAATAAGTTATTGGGAATCTGACATCATCAATTTGTATATTCATTGTAAAGCAATAAAATATGTTTATTTCCTTGACAGGCCAGCTACACTAATTTTGTCTTAAATAATTACCCCTTACATCATGCAAGATTATATATTTACCAGAGTTTGCTCATTTTACTTTGATCTCAAATTTAATATTGATTCATTTAGTTATGGGGCAATAAAGAGCGTTTATCACTGTTGTTTGAGGAATAAGAGTTTCCGCCAAAATGAGCGTGTAGCTGTTTACAACAGTCAACGTAATGGATTTGGTCAATTGTTAATTACCAGTCTCCAGTATCAGATGGAAAGTTGATGTGTATAAAGCGTGGAATTGGTGCCAACGTATTGAAAGCTCTGGTTATATATAATGAAAAGCGCATTTATTTATTGATTTAGAAGCATTATAAATTGATGATTATACTCGATCATAAAAATTGTTTATTATCCATAATAAGGATTCCAAATGAAAATTATGGATTTTGCATCTGTGTGACTGCAACGTTATCTACGGTGTGTAAACAAGGAGTACTTCAACAAGGGAGCCCATATCCTGAAATAACTATCGTACTTATAGACACATTCTCAGAGAAGACTTTAAAAAAGAATACAGTTTTTTACCGCTTACAGGATTCCTTCAGTATTCTGAAATGGAAATTCATGATATATCCATGAAAATAGCTCCGAATACAAGGATTTTAATATCCATCCTTCATTACAGATATTAACTATAAAGACTTTTGGAACTGTTTACGAACAGCGCTACCGAAAGCTAAGTTTCCAGGGCACATGTAGCCGAGTACGATCAACTGACGAGGGTAAAGTATCCGAAACGTGCATGTCTGGTTCATGGTGCAAATTAATCTGTTCTTAAATGATGCAATTGAATTTGAAGACGTTTAACATTTGTACCACTTGGTGAGTGTCACTGCTGGTGGATCAGGAGTCCACGATGGCACACGAGCCAAGTTCCATCAACTTTGGTTCGTCTTTTCAATGCATTCGAAAATCTGTTACCAATTTTTTTTTCAAACTAAAATGTGGGTCCTGTAGCATCATATCCCACTCATCCTGCTACGTCTTTCTGTACATTTTTTGACATAATTACTTTCACACCCTTTGGCCTTATTACATTGTTTAGATTTAGGATCACTGACGAGGGTCAAGTACCCGAAACGTGTATGTATTGAATTTGAAGACTTTTATCATTAAACAGTGGGCAAAATAATTATGAACTTGCACGCTAGTTCATTTTTGCGCCCACTCGGGCCTGGACGTACAGCAAAACCAATAGTGTCATCGCGTAGAGGATACCTGAGTTAGTCAGAATCCACATCTCATTTACCTGTAGCGCACCTGGTACCTGAGATATTCACCTTAATAACAAAAAAGTCCTGCGGGAAATTAAAAAATCCTGCGGGAATTATCAAAATCCTGCGGGAATTATCAAAATCCTGCGGGAAATTGATGAATTCCTGCAGGAATTTTTTTTTTCCTGCGGGAGAAAAAAAATCCCGCAGGAATATTTTCTTAAATTTTTTTCAAGAAATTCCTGCGGGAGAAAAATTTTCCCGCAGGAATTTTTCTTTAAAAAATCTTGAAAATAGTGTTCCTGCGGGAAAAACAAAAATCCTGCGGGAAAAATAAAAATCCTGCGGGAAAAATTTTGTTCTTTAGAAATTCCTGCAGGATTTTTTTTCCCGCAGGAATTTTCTGTATATTAAAAATTCCTGCAGGATTTTTATGTTCTGATAAAAATCCTGCAGGAAATTGTATTTCTAAAAATTTCCTGCAGGATTTTTTTCAAATCTACAAAACCACTTCTTTATTCTTACATATGTATGAAAAATGTATTGATCGCTGAGCGATGTAAGTCCCCTGCTGGTGGCATATATTTATGTCCTGCAACTCTGCCTATGAATTTATCTTCAATTAAACATGAGTTTTAATTAAACTTACTGTCTGGGCAGTTCAGTTCTGAGGTTTTATCTGCTTTATCGATTCGAAGAATAGGTCAAGCCTGACAAAAATCGAACTTGCTCTGTAACTATCCAAGACTAAGCCGAATATGAAATTATACCTGAATACCTATTTGTTGCAGAAAAAAGTCTGGAAAACTGACAAAAACTGCATTGTACAAGTCATCAAGGGGCATAACTCCTCGGAAAATAGGTCAAGCTTGACAAAAGTCGACGTTGCTCTGTAACTATCCAAGACTAAGCTGAGTATCAAATTTCCCCTGAATATCTCTCTTTGTTGCAGGAAAAAGTAAAGAAAACTGACAAAAACTGAATTTTCCAGAATATTTTCACTGTATTGAAAAAATATAAGTCCCGTAACTCCGTAAAAACAAATCAGATGAATCTGACAATTGAAAGGCAGCTTCCTCTCCACAGTCTGATCATAATGTACAAATATCATAAAATCCGTTGGCGCATATTTAGGTTATTGCGTTCCATAAATGGACGGACAGACAGACAGACAGACTTTGCCATTCCATAATACTTCTTGTCAAATGACAGGCTTAAAAAAGTGGTTCGTGTTTTAGTTTTTAGTTTAAACATATTTTATTTCCATAAACATAAAATGGGAATTGGGCACAAGTTATACAAACATTATTTAAGCCCTTAGTTCTTGTATTGAAGCAATTTCACACATTGTATCTTAAGATTCTAAAATCCTTGAATAATGTTGGGTACAAGGGATCATTACTATAGTATTCGCTTTCTGATGTTGGTATGGAATTTTCCTATCTGATTGATATGTTCACTTACTAACGAAAAGTAAGACAAAATTATGGCAATTTCACAAGTACAATTAATATGATGTTGTTTGAAATCAACATCTGTGAAACCAGAAGTCTCTGACGAGACTGTAGCTCTCCTTTTTTTTCTAAAACATCAATTTCCTTTCTTTTTTTAAACCAAGACCACTGGGAGCAGGTGCTCTTACAAATTATAAGTAGCATGACAAAACAACATATCCATTAGACTGCAACTATCATAGCACTCATATATATTATAATATCCGAGAAAAAGTATTTCAAAAAAGGATGCCACACCCATTTTCCAAGATCCTAGGGGCAAAGGGCTGCTAGCTCAAATGAAGTATCAATGACACATCAAGACTACAGATCCATAACATTGGATAAAGAGTTAACTCCCCATCATTTATAGCTTTCAACAATTAGCACAACTATATAGGAAAAAATTACCACACCCATTTTCAAAGACCCTGGGGGTATAGGGCTAAAACAAAATATCAGGTGCACAACTACACCACAGACCCATCATATTGCAATAAGAATTTAGTCTCCATCATTTATAGTGTCAGAGGAGTTGCGAGCACAAGATTACATAGAGTTATATAGGAGAAAATGACCACACCCATTTCTAAGACCCATGGGGTCAGGGTCTCAAACAAAATATCAGATGAACAACTAGACCACAAACCCATCAAATTGTATAAAGAATTAAGTCTCCATGATTTATAGTGTCAGAGGAGTTGAGAGCACAAGATTACATAGCGTTATATAGGAAAATATGACCACACCCATTTCTAAGACCCTGGGGGTCAGGGGCTCAAACAAAATATCAGGTGATCAACTAGATCACAGACCCATCATATTGCAAAAAGAATTGAGTCTCCATCAATTATAGTGTCGGAGGAGTTGCGGGCACAAGATTACATAGAGTTATATAGGAGAAAATTACCACACCCATTTATAAGACCCTGGGGGTCAGGGGCTTAAACAAAATATCAGGTGCATCAATAGACCACAGACCCATCATATTGCAAAAAGAATTAAGTCTTCATCATTTAAAGTGTCAGAGGAGTTGCGAGCACAAGATTACATAGAGTTATATAGGAGAAAATGACCACACCCATTTATAAGACCCTGGGGGTCAGGGGCTCAAACAAAATATCAGGTGCACAACAATACCACAGACCCATCATATTGCAATAAGAATAAAGTTTCCATCATTTATAGTGTCAGATGAGTTGTGAGCACATGATTATATAGAGTTATATAGGAGAAAATGACCACACCCATTTCTAAGACCCTGGGGGTCAGAGGCTCAAACAAAATATCAGGTGCACAACCAGACCACAGACCCATCATATTGCAAAAAGAAATAAGTCTTTATCATTTATAGTGTCAGAGGAGTTGCGAGCACAAGATTACATAGTTATACGGGAGAAAATGACCACACCCATTTATAAGACCCTGGAGGTCAGGAGCTCAAACAAAATATCAGTTGCACAACTAGACCACAGACCCATCATATTGCAAAAAGAATCAAGTCTTCATCATTTAAAGTGTCAGAGGAGTTGAAAGCACAAGATTACATAGAGTTATATAGGAGTAAATGACCACACCCATTTATAAGACCCTGGGGGTCAGGGGCTCAAACAAAATATCAGCTGCACAACAAGACCACAGACCCATCATATTGCAATAAGAATTAAGTCTCCATCATTTATAGTGTCAGAGGAGTTGCGAGCACAAGATTATATAGAGTTATATAGGAGAAAATGACCACAACCATTTCTGAGACCCTGGGGGGTCAAGGGCTCAAACAAAATATCTGGTGCACAACAAGACCACAGACCCATCATATTGCAAAAAGAATTATGTCTCTATCATTTATAGTGTCAGAAGAGTTGTCCGGACAAGATTACATAGAATTTAATGACCACGCCCATTTTCTAAGACCCTGGGGGTCAGGGACTGAAACAAAATGTCAGGTGCACAACTAGACCATGGACCAAGTAAAATGCAAAAAAGAATTAACTTTCTATCTCTAACAGTTTAAGAGGAGTTGTCCGGACAAGAATTGTTTACGGACAGACAGACAGACGGACAGACGGCCGGACGAAGGGTGATCGCATAAGCTCGACTGGTCTGAGACCAGTAGAGCTAATAAAAATTATTTGCCAAAAATGTACCCAATAAATCCAAGAAGTATGACTAATAACTTATAAAGGGCTGATTCCAACATAATGATTGTGATGGAATTCTTTAACACAATATTCAGAGAGAAAGCTCCAGTCTTTGTCAATTTGAAAATATCTGGGTTGCGAGTTAAAAGTTTAAGACTTGGTATTATGGTGAATGAAGGTAGGTACAAAAAATCCAATGTTTAAGCACTTAAGCACATAATACAGTATTGTGCATGGATTCCAAGTCAAAATCAAAGTATTTGAGTGAAAAGTGGGATCAACTGAGCTCCCCATCTTAATCTGCCACTGGTTGAAAAAATAAGGCTAAATCTAATCTCTAAAGAAGACACTAGTGATGCAAAATGAACATAAAACTTAAACAGATACATAAGCACCTTCGTGTTTTGCATTTCATCCCAAACCCCCCAACAGAGTTACGGATTTTGGGGGTGCGGAGAGGATGTCCGCCCCCCGAGGGGGCGGCACTGATCCAAATATTTTCAAACAATCCTATATTTTGGTCAATTTTCATTATAAAAATCGGCAAAATTCCCCCCGGCAAAGGGGGCACTGGATCCGCCATTGCAACAGTTCAGTTTCTGGATCAGCACCCATATCTCGCTGTGAAAATACCCTGCAAACTACTCTTTAAGGCGAACATTTTTATTATGAACAAGAAACAACTCAAAACAAGTGAATCTATATTTAGTCCAGGGAACCCCCGCGCATTCCCCAACATGTCCAAACTGACCAAAGACAGAAAAATCGAAGAAACGATGAAAACAGGGTAAATTGAGTACTCACAATCATATTTACAGGAGTTTTATAGAACTAATGATATGATTGGTGGGTGATGCCTTCGTTTCAGTATCAAGTGGATAATGTTTGAGATGTAACTCGAATTGCCTCTGACTACCAAGTCATACATGCCTTGCGTTAAAAGCTTAACAAATATGTTTTATTTTATTCCATTTTCTTAATTCACTTTCAATCTAATTGTAAGCAACCAACTTCAGTACTTTGCATGTTTACCTAAGATAAAGCGATTATTGTATCTTGGAGGTGGGGGAGGGGCTATACTGTACATGTAAACTATTTTTCAAATTGGGAGAGGGGCTACATGTAAGTGCAAATACAATTATTTTTCAATTTTGAGTGATTGTTGAAGTCTTTGGTATATGTTACATCACTTGCACATGTACATCAGGCAAAATTTGACAATAAATAGACCATTTTCATATTACCGCTTATAGACTTACATTTTAGACACCCCAAAACCCAATATCACACTATTTGACGTTATTACTGTGATGTTTAAACGTACCTATAATATTTTTGACATTATTTTACTTTATGACATCATAGATATGTTTCGACATCATAGTAAGAAATAACATCAAACATTCTGATGTCGGGTCATGAAATGTAGAATTCAAGTCTACCACATTAATGTGGATATCGTCGATTTATTGTCAAATTTTGACCCCATGTACAAGTGATTTTACATGCATGGAAGACTTCAAAAATCACTAAAAATTGAAAAATTCTAAGATTTTCCTATTTTACTCAAAAATTTTCTATATATGTTCTATATTTTCACACACAATATACCTATATTCCTATATTTTGAGTAGGGGAAGTTGCTATGACCCATGATATAAATACCTGATAGATCTCAAAACATTCAAGAAATGATGATATGATCTTAATAAATTGTTGTCGCTGAACTTTTAATAAGATATTGGGCAAAGTACAGAAATTATGCTTTTATATCTGTATTTTAAATTCAGGATCGTGATATGAATCGTATCATGTGTAAATATCATAATACATATCATATCGTGGGCTAGGCATATTATTGCAGCCTAATCATGGTTGGAAATCAAATGGACTTACTTAAAGGTTCATTCATTCATTCATTCATTCATTCATTCATTATTCGTAGTAGTATTTTTTTTGTAAGTGTACTACAAGATTTTACTTCTTTATAAAAAAACCTGCAGGAGTTCTTTTTTCTCAAAAAAATTCCTGCAGGAATTTTTCTAAATAAATTTCCTGCAGGAATTTTTAACAAAGCATAATTTCCTGCGGGAAAAAATGTTCATATAATATTTCCCGCAGGAATATTTTAAGTTCAAATTTTTCCTGCAGGATTTTTTTTCTCCCGCAGGATTTTACTTCGAAAAAATTTTCCCGCAGGAATTTTATTTTTCCTGCAGGAATTTTATTTTTCCCGCAGGATTATTTCAAGCAATTTTTCCTGCGGGATTTTGAAAATTCCCGCAGGAATTCATCAATTTCCCGCAGGATTTTGATAATTCCCGCAGGATTTTGATAATTCCCGCAGGATTTTTTTATTTCCCGCAGGATTTTTTTGTAATTAAGGTGAATATCTCAGGTACCAGGTGCGCTACAGGTAAATGAGATGTGGATTCTGACTAACTCAGGTATCCTCTACGCGATGACACTATTAGTTTTGCTGTACCTCCAGCCCCGGGCGGGCGCAAAAATGAACTAGCGCGCAAGTTCATAATTATTTTGCCCACTGTTATTAGTTTTATTAAGGTTTCCTTTTTGGTCCTCTTTGCTTTGATGTTCTAAAAAGAAGGGAGGAGATCTCCAACAAGACCCCGTTGCAGCATCAACAGTAAAACACCAAAACACCCGATGCAAAAACACAAAAGACGAGTACAGCACGAGACGGAAAAGAGACATACGACATGTAAACATCAAACACAAAAGACTACACATAAACCGACAAGACCAATGGGTAACCGGTGCCGACTTTGGACAGCCATCTGTCACGCAAGTAGCAAATGGTGTGGTTATCCTGGATTACGTGCGCACAACCCTCTCACTTCTCCAATTACCCAGAGGTCTCGAAGAACGTACAATTGTGGTGTAAAACAACCTCCTCACTGTAAGATGACATCTCACAAACAAGACCGCAAAACGCAGAGGCCCTAGAGACACAGATGAATATGTAAATGGATATAAAAAGAGGGCATGCGTAATACAGTCCGTGCTCTGCCGGCTGTAGCGAGCTCATGTATGCAATCACCCGAGGAGTCCGACTGACATTTAGAGAGGACAGGTGGTCGGGGTCCTGTCTTCTCTAAAGAGGTTTGGACAGGGCCCGTCATGGAGTCCCGTCGTCACAGTCAGTCAGAGTGCAAGTCTCAAGGATGCGCTTGTACAAGACTGTAGATTGGTTAAGTACCAAGCCTAGTGTCCGTCTGGTGACATTAGGATCATATCCACGGTATAAAAGGCGTTTGATGATTCTGACGCATTTTCGATGGTTATGCTGCCTACCTTTGATCCTTTTTATTTTGTTGATCATATCACCATAAAAGACAGGTTGTGTAATACCCATAGTAATGTACTCTGTTGCATGTATAGATCCGAATTTTAAAAGAAGTTGACTGTAATTTTTGTAAAATTTCCAGAAAGTCTTAACTAGTTTATGAAAGCGGAAACCTTGACCTAAAAGTTTTTTGGTATTTTGTAAATTTCCACTGTGAAAATCCAAAATATCAGTACATGCTCTAGCGTACCGGATGAGCTGTGATATGTAAATGCCGTATGACGGTAATCTTGGAACATCGTCGTCAAGCCAAGGGAAATTTACTATGTTGAATCCAAAATCATTCCTTTTGTCATATACACTTGTATGAATCTTTCCGTTTACAATTTTGATATTTAGGTCCAAAAAGGGTGTTTCTGTATTTGAAAGGTTTGCCTTGTTAAGGGTTAATTCTTGTGGATAAATTTCATTCTTATATAATTCAAAAGCAGGATTGTCAATGGTTAGAATATCATCCAGATACCTAGAAGTATTATTGAAACATTTCAGCTCATCAAATTTTCTTTGCTTTTGAAGATTTTGGATAAATTCTTTTTCATAAGTGTATAAAAATAAATCTGCAACAAGAGGCGCACAGTTAGTACCCATAGGAATTCCTACAACCTGCTTTTATAGATCCTCACCAAATCTAACATAAATATTGTCCAAGAGGAAGGACAAGGCATTACACAGGTTACTACATGTCCATGATTTGTATGATTTGTAGTCTGTCGAGGAAAAGAAACCCTTCGATTCAGATGTACAAATGTAAGTTTTTCGCTCTCGATCAAAACACCATTTAATGAGATTAGATAATCGATCATTAATTTTGTCATGAGGAAGTGTGGTGTACATATTAGAGAAGTCGTATGAAGAAATCGTATTGGCTTGGAAATTTCCAGATTTCATTTTTTTCAATCACATCCCCTGAATTCTTAATAGACCAAAATAAATTTACATCGTTCCTGTTTAGAACCGTTTCACAATATCTAGTTATGTGTTCTTTAAAAGCAGTAAGTGCTGACGTCAGATTTCTAGACAAAATTGTAGTGGAGCAGTTACTAGAATTAGCAATAAATCGAAATTTGTGAGGAGACTTGTGCAGTTTCGGTATGCAATATAGTGTTGGGAGATCCAATTTAGAAATAGAGATATTGAATGAAGACAGTTCACTGTTATGCTTGCCTAAAATGTTAGATGCACTTTCATTGCTTTTGATATATGTATTAGTAGACGAAAGTTCCGAAATCAAAGTTGATATGTACTCAAATTTTCAAATGATAATGGTGTTGTTGGCTGCTTTATCAGCTGGTGCAAAGACATATTTTTCATGTAATTTACTTAGTTTGGATTTGAAATATCTTTCTGATTTGGAACGTGGATTTTGAAAAAGATGAGGGTTTTTATGGAAGTTATCTATTCGAATATCCGTTATATCTAAAATGAGGTTTTTCCAGTCATTCAGAGCATGCGGTTCGACTCCTTCTGATTTACACCATCTTTTCGTATAATTATCTAAGGCTTCCGTAAGCACTTCACGGCATTTGACAAAATCTATCTTGGATGGGATTCTATACTTAGGTCCTTTTTTAAGAAGACCACGGAGCTGTCTGTCTTGGATAATTGAAAAGTCACCTGTAACAACATGGCCAGCTGGTTTGTAGAGATATTTAGAAGTAGCACATTCTCAAGAAGCAGGACACGATTCAAGTATGTCAGGATCCGCATTATACATGTAACATAATTCATGTGTTTTTTTTTTGTGCTAACTCGAATGGCACTGCTTTTAAAGCGCCACCTGCGTTGCGTTCCGTAATTGCACTTGATTCTGGAGATTCTTCGTTGGATTGATTTGTCAATCGTGTTTCCGTTGTCTCTGTCTGTTTGTCCTATTCTATTTTCGTCTGAGAAGATTAAGATTATGTGTTTGAAGAGTTTGTAGGCCTTTTGGTCGAGGTCTTTTGGTGTCTGAACTTGGGTTTTGTTAAACGTCTTCAAATTCAATAGCATCATTTAAGATCTGATAAATCTACAGCATGGACCAGACATGCACGTTTCGGGTACTAAACCCTCGTCAGTGATACTCAGTCTAAACAATGTAAAATGGCCAAAAAGTATGAAAATTATTATGTCCAAAAATGTACCAAAAAGACGCAGCAGAATGGGTTGGATATGATGCTACAGGACCCATGTTTTAGAACTTTCAAGAAATTTTGTAACAGAAAATTTCAAATGCGTTAAAGAGACAGACGATCAACCGAAGTTAATCGAACTTGGCTACATGTATCCTCGGGGACTCTTGGTCCACCAGCAGTGACACTCACCAAGTAGTTCAAATGTTAAACGTCTTCAAATTCAATATTGTGTTTTACTTTTATACATTGATCTTTTCAACAGTGGTATTGTTATGTCAAATTGCCTTTTTATCGACTATAGAAAGTTAAATTTGAATACATAAAATGTATCGAAATAAATATTAATTATGGTTATAAAAGAAAATTGCAAAATAAATTGTTACATATGGGCTAAATTACTCTTTTATTTTTCCACTAAATTCAAAAATGTACACTGTGTATCTAAATAAGACAAGTATTGCCTAATTTTACGGAAATACTTTTCATATCGAGTTTGAAAATAAATATGACATCAGAATATTACCTGATTTTTTCACCATTACATCATTTATTTTGAAACAAATTGATGTGAATAATTTATCTATAATCGCAATTTTTGAATAAGCTTTCTTTTTCTTTGAGACCAAAACGATAAAGCTATTTATTATAAGCAATAAGATAAATTCTAAATAAAATCTTAAATTTAATTTCAAAAAATTCGTCTCTTTGGATTATTTGTATTTATCTAAGTCATGTAATAGCTGACGAAGACATTCCCAACAATCTCAACATTGACGTAGGAAATGTAAAATATCATTATGCCGTATGTTCACTCTTCCTGGTCACCTGATCTCACTCTCACTTCTTCATATGTTATGTTCTCGGTTAGATTATTTTTTGATTAACGATTTTGTATTTCTTAACAGAGATATGTTTTTTTCCATCTTTGTCATTTCTCTTGTTTTGACTATTACGAGTACTCAGTCTGCAGTATTCTTTTGTGTATGTCAAGTTATATGTATCCAAAATATTTTTTCTGACATTCCTTTAAAGAAAACATGCTGAAATATCGGTTCTTATTGGAGCAATACGTGTAGGTCAAGTCGTTGATCATATGTCTCTCAAACACTTGAAAGTCGACCAAGAAAAAAGTTCAATAACCCTTTAAAAAAACGTTCATTGGACATCCATTTGTTGTAGTTTTAGAACATATCGAATTTGTTTTAAAGTAGTGACAGATTGAAGTTATTTTGATCGTCTAGTCTTCTCTATCAATTTCAGACGAAGACACGAGGTGTAAAGAGTACCACAAACAAATTTCTTGAAGTGTGAATTTCACAGAACCTTGGATACTTTAGAAAATTATCTTGTATTTCAGTCATTGAATAAAGTGTATTATAGTCATAAGTCAACGTGATTTAATTTCGATGGCATTTTCTTTGCAAATTATCAATGCAGACTCGGTAAAGCACTTTGAGTAACAGCAACTTATTTTTTTCTAACATGTGTGCATTTCAGTAATCTGACAAACACAGTATGTCGTCTATATATATTTTTGTATAAAAATCAATTGTGTTTAATGTATAGACACAGAATAAAATGGCCAATCTCTTGAAGAAGTAAGTAGAAATCAGATTTTATATTTATATCATTTACCACTACATGTATCTATTTTTATATCATCTTTATGCTCATTATTGGATGAATAATAATTCAAACTTTATACCTTTTTCATACAGAGAAAATCATGTTAACCCGGGATGGTTGGGTTTATTACGAATCGAATTGATTAATAAGAGATGCCATATACCGCAGTGACATTTGAAGTAATTGTGAATCATCTTTATCAATTTGAGATGAGGAGGCGAGGTGAAAAGAGTTTTTAAAAGAATCAATCAAATTTCTTGAAGTGGTAGTTTTAGGTTGGCGGGTTTTTAAGACTTTTAACTTTATCGACCCTTACTTTCATACATGTAAATAAATCATTAATGCCATCAAGTGCTTTGGATCTCTTTTTTATGTCGATACTTTCACCAAACGGCCCATTTCTTCAATACATCGAAGGAGATTTTTTATTGCGTACGGAGTATGTTTTTGTGTGTTTTGTGTGACTCTATCCCCTCCTTTCTTCTATGATTTGGCGTTCCTTGTACCATTTGTGTCTCTTTCTGTGCGTGTCTGCTTTGTGCTTTTACATTGGGTGTTTTGGGGGGTTTGCTGTTGGTGCTGTAACTAGGTGTTGTTGGGGATCCCCTCCTTTGCTTTAGATCAGTGAATGAAATTCAAGCACAGAACCTTACTTACACTTTTATTTATTGCACCACCTCCATTCATTTCAGAATATTTCATATTGGCCATCGCCTTTCTTTATCAGTCTCCTCATCGCCTTTTAGCATGTAGGGTCTTAATACTGCTGCCAAATCACACACCTTCTCCCCATCCAAGGCATTATGGACTTATGTGACGACATTGCTGGCTTGCGGACCAAATCCATTTGTACAAAAGTCATACTCCTTTCGCAACCAGTCCATTATGTATTGTCTTTCGTTTTCCATATTGTGGTGCGTCTGATTTGTTTTGTTTTTTGTTTGACCTTTCTATGTGGGAGTTGTAGAAAGTTGTAGTCGTCAGGATCTTCTTTAACTCATTGTTGCGTGCTGTGTGAGGTCAGCACAGGGTAGTCATGCTGGACAAGTCTTCCGCATTCGTGGCTTATTCTTTACCTAATTTTGCAACTCTCTCGTCAACTTTTTAAAAGAACTAACCGTATCGAATAAAAAACAAAAAGAAAAAAGTGTTCTGATAAAAAGAACGAATGACTTAAACTTTAATTATATAGAGTTTCTACGATACAGAGTTCGTTTCACTAATCATACCTTTCGTAAACGTCGTCTCAAAGCCATTTCTGTAGTATTTACCATTCGTCCACCCTGCGAAGGCCTTTTTTCGAAATTGTCAGGGCTAATACCTTCTTACATTAAAATACCCTACGGTTTCAGTACAGAATATTTTGACACACCCCTGACTATACTTTCAGGAAGAGAAATCTACAACGCCCTGGTTCCCTTTCCTGAGAAGCACTATTCCTTCGTCCCCTGTCAATGGCGTATTCGTTTCGCAATTGATACCCCATTTCAGAGCAATCTCAAACTAAAATGACTGTTTTTAAGGGAAAAACGACTGACTGAGATACTTCTTAATCAATGTGGGCTACTAACTTTGTCACTGCAAAAAACATTTGGACAGGAGGATACAAAGATAATTCAAAGGACTAAGAAATCTGCTTGTGCCCTAGAGGTTAAACGACTAAATGTGTATCGCGATATATTGCGATATTTCATTTGGTGTATTGCGATATATTGCGACATATCGTTTCTTTATATTTTTGACACATTTTTAGTGTAAAACAAGGTTCCTCTTTGTACGTTTGTACATACCTTTTGGTGAGTAAGACCGATACAGATTTGATCGGACATTTTAAGGAACCAGCAATGAAACGTTTATACGGATTTTTGCGCATTTTTGGTATACAATACAGGTACGGCAAATCTAGATCCAATTTGTTGATGTCAAGACCGAAAGAAGCAAGTGCTGATTTGTGATTTTCAATTACTTCTGAAGCCAAAAAAATTGTAGGAGCATTGATGGGATTTCCAGAAGTCGAAAAAAGTCCTAATTCTTTGAAAAGGCATTGTAATCCTTTTTTTACAAGTGAATGTGCAATTATTAGAGGCTTTATCTGCTGGTGTGATGATATAATGTTCTTGGAGGTAGGTTTATTCTGTGATTACGTCAGGGTCTTAGAAGTCATACTCGAATCTGGTGTTCACAGTTGATTTTAAATGTTTGATTTTGGAGAAAAGCAATCCACTGATGGATTATATCCATTCCGAAAGAGTGTCATGTGGAACATCCTCTTTCTTTGCCCGCCGTCTTGCGTATTCTTCACAAGAGTCCATTTTAAAATATCTTAAAGTTCTGACTCCATGTGAAGGAACGAGTCTCTTTGTATTTTGGACCCTTCTTGAACAAATCCTTCCATATGTCATTTTAACAATATTAAGGTCCCCTTCAACAACGTGACCACAGGGAGAGTACTTGAAAATCGATGAAGAACATTGGCAAGGCAGTGGATTTTGTATGGGATTACTTATATCAATACTCTGTAAAAATCGTTTGTAATTGACTTTTGTAAATTTTGAATGCAACAGTTGATGTGTAGCTATAGGAAATTGATCGAAAAATCGATTTATCGAAAAATCAAGTGTTCAGAAACTGATAAAGTAATTTGTTTTAAACGGCTGAAATATAGGGTCTTAAAATCAGTCATATATTTCTCTTCTTGTTTCAATATGTATACATATGGGAAGGGCAAGGCATGATATGAGAGGAAATTCAAGGCCAAAAGAACCGCCAAAATCATCCTTAAACTGACCTGACAACTGTATAGTCTGATAGCAGTTATGTTTATTGTTTACATTTTTGATCGATATTGCATTTGTGGAGCTCCGAAATGCTGATATAAATGGTCGCAATCTACAATAGTGTACTATTAGACTCAATAGAGACTCTTCATATGTAAAGTGGGAACCTTGGTGTTTCAATGATGTGATACGGTTGATCTCTTTTTCTCCGTTTCTTCACTTTTTCTTGTCTCAAGCGTGTGCGTTCCGCTGTGGTTATTGCATTCCCGTCATGTTTGGGATTTCCAACGTTTCATCCGAAACTGCTTGATATGAACATCTCATTTAGTTCTGTAATCAGTGAATATGTAATCTGATGGATACAGGGTACACCTTAGTACTCTTCTTCTATACTTTATCAAAAACATCGTTATCTGTTTTTCGGACAATATGACATTTAGTGAAACAAAAATAAAACGAAAAATACAAGAATACATGTTCTATCATGGTATGCACCAAAAGCTATAGGAGGTATTTTCATACGCTTTCTTTAACGAATAAAAACTTCAAAATATAGAATACTTTATTAAGCTGCACTCCATGTACTATTTACAGTCATAATGGTCATGTAAATTTCTACGCAGAAATATCTGATTTTTTTATCCTCATTTTTTTTCTTTTTTCTAAGTTCTGCCTAAGTATCTTTGAAGCATCATTTATGCATTGTCTGCTACGCAAATCTGATATTGTCTAGACACTCAGAAAGCTAAAAAGCATATATTCAGTCAGCAAGATAAGTGCAGAATTAGTTTTAATTTTTTTTCTCGCAACCAATCTTACTCATTTCTCCATCTCAATTTGCAATTTTTGCAACACTTTGGTCGGATATTCGCTGCTATGTTGGTGTGAAGATACTTTCTGATAGTTCACTGAATGCTTTTTCTGTTATAACATACTTATAAATTATTGAATAATTCAAAAGAAGATAGAAACAAAAGTTGAAGGAATAGAAACTGATAAGATTTGTTATGATCACCTAATTTTGAAAGGATAAGATTTTCATAACAGTCTTGTTGCCTGTACCCATTCCCTTATCATTTATTAGAATAAAATATGTTTAATCTAAACCTGCTTTCGAAAAATGCATTTCTCTGTCTGTTATATTTGTTCTACGCAGCTTTCCATGAAAAAAAGTAGTTAAATATATATTAGCCTTTTGATTTTTTTTTCTCGATATTATCACTACATTGTATTATTATTCGAAAAGATATTTTGATTCTCAATAATAATTTAATGTTTCTTTTCAACTTTTTAATTTCAGTCTTAGACGGTAAAAGTGTCATTCAAAATAATTTAAAAACTACGACATGGTCATAACAAATAATATGAATCAAGGCAAAGCCTTTTTGTGCGAGCGGAGAGAAAATAGATATGATTATAATATATAAAATAAAAAAAGATCTTTCTTTTTTATTTTAACTATGATGGTTTATCTTATCTTACAAAACTTTCTATTCATGATTGCCAAAAAAGGTAGTATAAGGCGAGTGGAAACACGGAAGCATTTGTAAACTTGATCTAGACCAGCAGATGAACATTTTAAGGGGGGGGGGGCTTAAAAATATAGTTCTTTAAAATATGGTTCTTTATAATTCATTTTTATTTTGTAAGAATAATGTTTAGGCTACCTGAAAATAAATTACTTAAGAACAAAAGAAAAAACAAACATATTCCGACTTCTGACAGTACGAAACCACCCGAGACGAGAAAAGCAATCAGAGCGAAACGTCTCGTTTTGGGAGGTTGCTGTTGATGCTGCAACTAGGTGTTGTTGGAGATCCCCTCCTTTCGTTTAAAACCGGAAATGTCGGATTTCCCGTGGTTACGCCGCCTTGTTGATGCTTTATCGTTACCTGATTTACAAAAAATATTTTCAATAAATTTAACTTATAAACAAAAATTTAGTATAACATATACGTCTACTTGGAGTCGAAAAAAAATTTAAATGGCAATATCCAGCATCTCCGCAGCAACTCTGTCTGCGAGGGGACGAAAGTTTTTGAAAGCATAGTAGTACATTCTCATTCTTTGATTCAGCATATTTTCTCAATAAGATATGTGTATACGCGTTACCATAAGGGCGAGCTTCGCTCGCTATAATAAAAAGCAACTTAAAGCTGAGCAGAAGAAGGGAGGGGATAATAACAGAGTGTGCAGGCGTACGGAGATGAGATGGCCTTGAAGAATACATCTCCTACCGATTTTCCAACGTCACATCGAAGAAATATCCATTTTGGAAAATATATGGTCTGTCATTTTCATGCAGGCCTAATTAGCAGATTTGATAAAACACCTTCATTTTACAGCGGTATGCTGCTTGAAGCGTAGTCTGAGGTAATGTTTTTCCAATCTTTTATCATTTGTAGGTATCTTTTCTATCCAAAAACGATTTCTCAACAAGTCAAAGAACTGTAGGAATCGTTCTGCATTTGCTTCTGCACAAGCTTGATAATTATTCTTTCCTTTGGATTTTATTGATTTTAACAACAGTACATATGTTTTAAGACCATTGACTATACCTGGAAGAATTAATAGGCAGTGTCTTGGAATTTTGCTTAGGATATCCCAAGGTTGTAGAAAAAATGATTAAAACATAGTTAAACTTTAGGTATTGAAAAGACGAAAACAATATAATATGAATGTGTTTAAACTTAACGAATGCACTCAGTGCGTTTTTTCATAGCGCCACATACAATAAATTTCGTTTTTACATTGGACAACAGAGAGTGTTGTCCTTCATGTTGATGTCTTAATATCCGATTTTTCTTTTCTCGTGAATAAACGTTCCGCTGTTTTGACTATTTGACATTTTCCTTTCCTTTTCTTTCTTTCTTTTTTTTTTGTTTGTTTGTTTTGTTTTGTTTTTGTTTTTGTTTTTGTTTTTGTTTTTGTTTTTTGTTTTGTGTTGTGATTTTTGATTGCGAAATTTTTTTATTCTGATTTTGAGATCAATGACTAACTTATGATCATTTTCAAGTATTTAAAAACAGACACACATCCAAAGGACAAAAAATTCAAAGAATTGTAAAAATGTTTGTTTACATGGGCAGCCAGAGGTTTACTCCAAGCTATTACCATGATTACTTGAATTTGAATTTAGTCTGGTTCGTTAACAACCTTGTATGGACTTGCCGATGAGCTTCAAATGGCGTTAAATAATGATGAACAAAATGAAAAGTCTGTCTGTGCGATGATAATACTTAAAGCTCATTGAAGTTAAATAAGTGTCTGTTATTCTTTATTGTAGTAATCTGGTACATTTTACTTCCTATAGCGCAAGACGTTTTATCATAGAAGAAGGAAAGTCTGACAAAGGTATTCATTAGTTTAAAAAAAATCAGAGCATCAGAATGGTCGTTTTCCACTTAAACTCGGCAGAAATAAAAAAAACCCAAAGTTTTGCAAGTGACAGAGTGTAAACGTTCCGTCTGTGCAAATGAGTTAAAGAAGATCCTGACGATAATCTCAACAGCACTCACAATAGAGCACAAAATTAAGCATCGACGGACCCCTAGCAAGCTAGAGGTGGGATCAGGTGCCCGGGAGGAGTAAGCATCCCCTGTTGGCTAGCCGCACCCGCCGTCGATGTTAAAGCACGAAGATGAAAATAATATATAAAATTCATGCACTGTCTGACGTTATGTCTATGTAGAAAGTGCTATGGCGACAATGTCAGGGAAATATATTCAAAACACTTACTGTCAAACCCCTCGCGGGGAACTTTTTTACGAGCTCCACACGGCAAAGGGCATAAGTGTGACACAAATGAGTTAAAGAAGATCCTGACGATAATCTCAACAGCACTCACAATAGAGCACAAAATTAAGCATCGACGGACCCCTAGCAAGCTAGAGGTGGGATCAGGTGCCCGGGAGGAGTAAGCATCCCCTGTTGGCTAGCCGCACCCGCCGTCGATGTTAAAGCACGAAGATGAAAACAATATATAAAATTCATGCACTGTCTGACGTTATGTCTATGTAGAAAGTGCTATGGCGACAATGTCAGGGAAATATATTCAAAACACTTACTGTCAAACCCCTCGCGGGGAACTTTTTTACGAGCTCCACACGGCAAAGGGCATAAGTGTGACACAAATGAGTTAAAGAAGATCCTGACGATAATCTCAACAGCACTCACAATAGAGCACAAAATTAAGCATCGACGGACCCCTAGCAAGCTAGAGGTGGGATCAGGTGCCCGGGAGGAGTAAGCATCCCCTGTTGGCTAGCCGCACCCGCCGTCGATGTTAAAGCACGAAGATGAAAACAATATATAAAATTCATGCACTGTCTGACGTTATGTCTATGTAGAAAGTGCTATGGCGACAATGTCAGGGAAATATATTCAAAACACTTACTGTCAAACCCCTCGCGGGGAACTTTTTTACGAGCTCCACACGGCAAAGGGCATAAGTGTGACACAAATGAGTTAAAGAAGATCCTGACGATAATCTCAACAGCACTCACAATAGAGCACAAAATTAAGCATCGACGGACCCCTAGCAAGCTAGAGGTGGGATCAGGTGCCCGGGAGGAGTAAGCATCCCTTGTTGGCTAGCCGCACCCGCCGTCGATGTTAAAGCACGAAGATGAAAACAATATATAAAATTCATGCACTGTCTGACGTTATGTCTATGTAGAAAGTGCTATGGCGACAATGTCAGGGAAATATATTCAAAACACTTACTGTCAAACCCCTCGCGGGGAACATTTTTACGAGCTCCACACGGCAAAGGGCATAAGTGTGACACAAATGAGTTAAAGAAGATCCTGACGATAATCTCAACAGCACTCAAAATAGAGCACAAAATTAAGCATCGACGGACCCCTAGCAAGCTAGAGGTGGGATCAGGTGCCCGGGAGGAGTAAGCATCCCCTGTTGGCTAGCCGCACCCGCCGTCGATGTTAAAGCACGAAGATGAAAACAATATATAAAATTCATGCACTGTCTGACGTTATGTCTATGTAGAAAATGCTATGGCGACAATGTCAGGGAAATATATTCAAAACACTTACTGTCAAACCCCTCGCGGGGAACTTTTTTACGAGCTCCACACGGCAAAGGGCATAAGTGTGACACAAATGAGTTAAAGAAGATCCTGACGATAATCTCAACAGCACTCACAATAGAGCACAAAATTAAGCATCGACGGACCCCTAGCAAGCTAGAGGTGGGATCAGGTGCCCGGGAGGAGTAAGCATCCCCTGTTGGCTAGCCGCACCGGCCGTCGATGTTAAAGCACGAAGATGAAAACAATATATAAAATTCATGCACTGCCTGACGTTATGTCTATGTAGAAAGTGCTATGGCGACAATGTCAGGGAAATATATTCAAATCACTTACTGTCAAACCCCTCGCGGGGAACTTTTTTACGAGCTCCACACGGCAAAGGGCATAAGTGTGACACAAATGAGTTAAAGAAGATCCTGACGATAATCTCAACAGCACTCAAAATAGAGCACAAAATTAAGCATCGACGGACCCCTAGCAAGCTAGAGGTGGGATCAGGTGCCCGGGAGGAGTAAGCATCCCCTGTTGGCTAGCCGCACCCGCCGTCGATGTTAAAGCACGAAGATGAAAACAATATATAAAATCCATGCACTGTCTGACGTTATGTCTATGTAGAAAGTGCTATGGCGACAATGTCAGGGAAATATATTCAAAACACTTACTGTCAAACCCCTCGCGGGGAATTTTTTTACGAGCTCCACACGTCAAAGGGCATAAGTGTGACACAAATGAGTTAAAGAATATCCTGACGATAATCTCAACAGCACTCACAATAGAGCACAAAATTAAGCATCGACGGACCCCTAGCAAGCTAGAGGTGGGATCAGGTGCCCGGGAGGAGTAAGCATCCCCTGTTGGCTAGCCGCACCCGCCGTCGATGTTAAAGCACGAAGATGAAAACAATATATATAATTCATGCACTGTCTGACGTTATGTCTATGTAGAAAGTGCTATGGCGACAATGTCAGGGAAATATATTCAAAACACTTACTGTCAAACCCCTCGCGGGGAACTTTTTTACGAGCTCCACACGGCAAAGGGCATAAGTGTGACACAAATGAGTTAAAGAAGATCCTGACGATAATCTCAACAGCACTCACAATAGAGCACAAAATTAAGCATCGACGGACCCCTAGCAAGCTAGAGGTGGGATCAGGTGCCCGGGAGGAGTAAGCATCCCCTGTTGGCTAGCCGCACCCGCCGTCGATGTTAAAGCACGAAGATGAAAACAATATATAAAATTCATGCACTGTCTGACGTTATGTCTATGTAGAAAGTGCTATGGCGACAATGTCAGGGAAATATATTCAAAACACTTACTGTCAAACCCCTCGCGGGCAACTTTTTTACGAGCTCCACACGGCAAAGGGCATCAGTGTGACACAAATGAGTTAAAGAAGATCCTGACGATAATCTCAACAGCACTCACAATAGAGCACAAAATTAAGCATCGATGGACCTCCTAGCAAGCTAGAGGTGGGATCAAGTACAAGTACAGTATATAAGAAACAAAGAGAGTGAGCCAATCTCATTTGCAGGACACCCAATGCAAAAAAAAATAGGACAGACACCAACAGAAAGAGACGCAAAAGGGACAAGGAACGTCAACGCACAACACAGAAACATCAAACACTAAGGACAACACATAAACCAACGAGACCGACTTAGGACGGCAATCTGCCACGAAAATAGCAGAAGGTGTGATTTTCTCCCACTGTGGACTGAGGTATCCATGGAAACACTGGGAAAAGATACACTTGTCTTACCCCTATGGGGTAAGATAACTTTTTCACGTGCCTTTTGACTGTAACGTCAATTATGACGTCATACATGATTGATGCATTTGCCGATCAAAATATGAAAAAGAACACATGAAATCTCATTTTGAGCGCTTTTAGACAGTAGGAGAAAAATAATCAGTCCCAAGATATGATCAGGAACACGGACATCCAACCCTCGTGTCCAGGATTTGCTTTTGTCAACGACTCGACAAGCCTCGTCGTGGTACATGTTAATCCTGGACACTCGGTTTTGATTTTCTTGCCCCATATCATATCTGGGGATAGATTCTATTAGTCCTGGATTACTTGCGCACAACCCTCCCACTTTTCCGATTTCCCAGAGGTCTCGAAAAACGTACAATTGTTATGCAAAACAACATTCCTCATTGTCAGATGACCACACACAAACAAGACCGCAAAATGCAAGGGTCCAAGCAACATAGATGAATATCTAAATGGATATAAAAAGAGGGCGTACGTAATACAACCCGTGCTCTGTCGACACGAGCCCATGTATGTAATTGCCAGCGGACAAAGCCTCAAATAATTACACATTTACTTGCAAAAAGTACTATTTCGACAGTCTAGTTAAAGAGTTGGGTTTAAATTCGACACCTGGAAATCCCACTTACACCCCAACAAATCTTTCTGCCTCTGAAATAATAGATAACCACAAATCAGCTCTTGCTTCCTTTGGCTTCGACACTACCAATTTAGATTTAGATTTACCATACTTATACTGCATACCTAAAATGCATAAGAATCCGTACAAACAACGTTTCATCGCTGGTTCCTCAAAATGTTCTACCAAATCTGTATCGATCTTACTCACCAAAGTTTTATCTGAAATCAAATCTGGGCTACAAAAATATTGTTCGACAGTATATTCTCGCAGTGGTATCAACCAGATGTGGATTTTAAAGAATTCGAAGGAACTTTTAGAACATCTGAAATCCACTCATTTTAGTAGAGTCCATTCGATCAAAGCCTTTGATTTTTCGACACTTTACACTACAATTCCACATTCTAAATTGAAAGAAAGACTCGCAAAAATTATAAGTAATGCGTTTACAAGTAAGAACGGTAATCGCAAATACAAATTCATTGTTGTTAACTATGACAAAACCTACTTTGTAAAAGAAAAGTCAGATTCTGAAAATTAGTACACTGAAACAGACATTATTCAGATGTTAAACTTTCTGATCGACAACATTTTTGTGGTGTTTGGAGGAAAGGTCTTCCAGCAAATTGTCGGAATTCCAATGGGTAACAATTGTGCCCCACTCCTTGCCGACATTTTCCTTTACTCGTACGAAGCTGAATTCATTCAATCTTTGGTCTCTGAAGGGAAAGGATACTTAGCTTCTGATTTCAACTTCACTTACAGATACATAGACGATGTGTTGTCCATCAATAATCCAAAATTCGCGGATTACCTGAGCAGTATCTATCCTTCGGATAATTCAGCATCCTATTTGGACATAATGTTGTCCTACGACACTGATGGTCACATGAACACCTCACTCTATGACAAACGTGACGACTTCAATTTCAGCATTACGAACTTTCCTTTTCTGAGTAGCAACATCCCTTCATCGCCTGCTTATGGCGTGTTCATATCTCAGTTGATACGCTATGCCAGAGCAAGTACCAAATATACGGATTTTGTTCTCAGAGCTAGGCGTCTTTCAGATAAGCTTCTCAGTCAGGGATATGTTTGTGACCGACTAACATCGTCACTGAGGAAGTTCTACGGTCGATATGGGGAACTCGTCATACACTATGATGTCCCACTATCCAGAATGGTGGATGATATTCTGTCATAGACCATTTGAACCATCCAACCAAAGATTGTACTCTATATCTTCCAAAATGGAAGTAACCGGATGTGACAGTTCTACCGAATTGAAGCGACGGGTGTTGCATGCAAGCAGGAGATGCTTACTCTTCCTGGGCACCTGGTCTCACTCTCATATCGGGAGTTCGCTTCTTTTCATATGGTGGAGGTTTTTGTTTTTGTTTGCTTTGGTTCCTGTTTTGTCCTGATTTTGTATGCCTTCGGTTTCTGATTTTCTGAATTATCGATTTTGTACTGTAGACAGGGATATGGTCATTATCCATATTTGTCATTACATTCATAGAGGCCAGGTGGTCGGGGCCCTGTCTTTTCTAAAGAGGTTTGGACAGGGCCGTTATGGAATCCCGTCGTCACAGTCAGTCAGAGTGCAAGTTTTAAGAATGCGCTGGTACAAGATTGTATATTGGTCAAGTACCAAGCCTGGTATCCGTTTGGTGACATTAGGATCATATCCAGGGTAAAAGTCATGGAGAAAAGGTCGAATCTGGTTGATCATTTTCGGTTATTCTAATCTATTATATTTTTCTACTTAAGAAGTGACTGTAATAATTTTTCTGTCTATCGATGTATAGACAAATACTGATGCACAAATAAAATATAATTCGCTTCATTTTGTTTGTGCATCGGTTTTTGTCTATACATCGATAGACAGAAAAAAATATTACAGTCATTTCTTATAATTTAATTTTATATTACTATTTAATTATCTAGTTTATTTTGCAATTGACGGCATTTTAGCGTTGTTGATTTTCAAGTTCAAAACAGGCGACGTAATATTTGAACAGGGATAGCGTAGCAGCGCTCGACGTTATTGACGTCATAATAGGCGACATTGTCTATACAACTATAGATAAAATTTCGTTGCGTACATTTGTAAAGGCGTTATACAGACACTACGGAAATAATCAAATTATATCTTTTTATTGACGTTTCTTGTAACCTCATAAAGAATCTAAGGTCTCATTGCAAGAAAGGAGGTGATATCCTAACAGACTCGGTTGCAGCACCCAAAGCAAAGCACCTGATGCGAAAACACAGTAGAAAAAGCAAAGCAAGAGACGTAAAAGAGACATACGTCAAAAAAACATTAAACACAACTCAAATGACTTTACATAAACCGACGAGACCAATAGTAATCAATGCCGACTTTCCACTGCCATCTGTCAAGTAGCAAAGGTTGTTATCCGGATTAATACTCACTTCCTTTCATGTTACCCAAGGGTCTCGAAGAACGCATACTTTCTGTGTAAAATAGCCTCCTTTCCGTAAGATGATCACGCAAACAAGACAGTAAAACGCAAGAGCATCAGCAATACTGATGAATATGTTAATGGATTTAAAAAAGAGGACGAACGAAATACAGTCAGTGCACTGCAAGGTGTACCGAGCGCATGTGTGTTGTTACCCGAGGAGTACGATCGACATTCAGAGAGGACAGGTTGTAGGGCAGTGTTTTCTCTAAAGGGGTTTGGACAGGGCCCATCATTGAGTCCATTCGTCAAAGTGCAAGTCTTTAAAAAAATGCTCTTTTAAAAGGCTTAGGATTGGTCAAGAACCATGCCGATTGTCCGTCTGGTGACTGTAGGATAATATCCACGGTATAAAACCAAAATAAAAATAAAAATAAAAAAGAAATCCAGAATGATTATGCAAGAGAATCTATTGTAGAACATGCATGTGCATTAAAAACCGATGAACCAACTTCGCATATTCAAAGCAAAATCAAACACACAAATTATGGAGTGAAATAAGACACTGATAAAAAAAAACTAAGGAAAGAGATTAAAAAGATTGCAGCACTGCAGAAACTAAGAATGCTTCAAATAAATACAAATGAATCATTGAAGTCTGTCGCATCAGGTGATTCGATACTTATACATAATTACTGTTACGCTATTTCTATTAATTTTGGTCATTCCGTGGCCAAGCAGCGAAACTGTGGGTACCACTAAGACAGAAATCTTTGGTCTCTGAAGGGAAACGATACTTAGCTTCTGACTTCAACTTCACTTACAAATATATAGACGATGTGTTGTCCATCAATAATCCAAAATTCGCGGATTACCTCAGCAGTAACTATCCTTCGGAGCTTGAAGTCAAAGAAACTACAGAGACAAATAATTCAAAATCCTATTTTGACATAATGTTGTCCTACGACACTGATGGTCACCTGAACACCTCACTCTATGACAAACGTTGCGACATCAATTTCAGCATTACAAACTTTCCTTTTCTGAGTAGCAACATCCCTTCATCGCCTGCTTATGGCGTGTTCATATCTCAGTTGATACGCTATTGCTTATGGCGTGTTCATATCTCAGTTGATACGCTATGCCAGAGCAAGAACGAAATATACGGATTTTGTTCTGAGAGCTAGGCGTCTTTCAGATAAGTTTCTCAGTCAGGGATATGTTTGTGACCGACTAACATCGTCAATGGGGAAGTTCTACGGATATGGGGAACTCGTCATACAATATGATGTCCCACTCTCAAGAATGGTGGATGATATTCTGTCACAGACAGTTTGATCCATCCAACCATAGATTGTCCTCTATGTCTTCCGAAATGGAAGTAACCGGATGTGACAGTTCTACCGAATTGATTCGCGGGTGTTGCAAGCAAGAGATGCTGACTCTTCCTGGGCACCTGGTCTCACTCCCATATTGTGAGTTCGCTTCTTTGCATATGGTGGAGGTTTTTGTTTGTTTGCTTTGGTTCCTGTTTTATCCTGATTTTGTATGCCTTCGGTTTCTGATTTTCTGAATTAACGAATTTGTGTTGTATACAGGGATATGGTCATTATCCATATTTGTCATTGTGATGGACTTTGTGCTTTCATTTTGTTTTTTTTTTGTTTTTTTTTTTCCTGATTGGAGACTATACTTGCATAAGATATATTACACAATTTATGTGATATATGGAATTAATCAGCACGACTCGTTTTAACAGCGCCACCTACAATGCATTCTACAATACCTTCAATACTTGCATGGAGATGGTTCTTTAGACAAGTTGCCCTTCGTGTTTGTGTCTCCATCTGTTTGTGTTATTTTCTTTTTCTGTGGGGAAATACTATTTTGTATTTTTCCAAAAATCGTAAGCCTTTCAGTTGTGGTTTTTGAAATATGGTTTCGGCTTTTGTCTTTGACTTTCATTCACTGACACTACAAGAAATGTTTCTTTTTAAGTGCGTGTGTGTGTCACTCTTTTGTTTATTGTATACTTCCTAGAGGATGCAGTTTTGATAATATAACTTCACAAAACCTCATATCCTTATTGCTTACGATAAGATTAAGTTTGCTGTTTATGTTAAAGTTCATATGCTAAAGATCAAGGTCACAAATTGAAAATGTTCTTAGTCCTTGAATACATTTTGAATGAATCTTTACCAAATTTCATACACGTATTGCTTGTGATATGTGGAAGAACCGTATTGGTTTCAAGGTCAAGGTCAAGATCATTGATGGGAAATTATTAAAATATTTCTATACAACCTTGGTTAAGAGAAAAAAAAACGTTTTAGAGAATTGTGAGTGCGTGTGTATCTCACTCTTTTGTATACTGTATACTGCCTAGAGGATGCAGTTTTGATTAGAACTTTACGAAATTTCACAAAACTTTAAAGGCTTCTGCTCATTTGTATGTGAGTGCATTGAAATTGGTGCAGAGTGTCGGTGCGTTGGTATAACCAATTTAACTATATCAGATAAAGAAAGAAAACAATGTTCCTATTCATTGAATGCACACCAAAACGTAACCAGTGTTCTGATAATACAAATTACAGCCTACTACAGACGTTGGAATTTTCGCGTTCGGTAATTATCTCGTATTTCACGAATCAAGAAACTTCTCGAAAATATCCTCCACGCGAAAATAATCCTGCTGCAGAGCCGATTATATCGCAAATATATCCAGCAAGCGTAATGTCTTCATGTTGTAATCGCAAACTTTTCTCCCAGCGAAAAAAAATAACTACGTTTACTGTATGTGTAATGATACTCAGAGATATTGTAGTTTATCAAAGCACACTACTTTTATTGAAAGCACAGGTGAGACATGAAGGCCCACTTAAACCTACTGTTCAAATCATTTGAATGTGAAACTCAATCGTCAATTACAGTCTAAAAAATATATGAAAATGTATTTAAACAAAGTGATATTGAAAAAATCATGTGTAATACGCGAACCCCCTATTCTATAGCTCTTTAGAACGTTTTGGGTGATCTTTGCTTTGCGTATCACCTCATTGCGTGTACCTGATCATACATGTATGATGGCCTTGAATGATCCTGTTCGCTGTATTATCATGTAGACGTAATCGACACATTTTTATCCTTGGCAATCACAGTATTTACGTAGCAAAGGTACCCTTTAAGCTATTTTACAATAGAAACATATTTGTCTTAACGATTCGATCTTTCAGAACTCCCTCTCTGATTCACTTTAATCCTTTTATTGTCCGTGCCTTACCAGACTGGAAATATTTGTTGGAATCATCTTCGCTCTACTTCTTATACTCCTTTTCTTTTGGGATTACATGACAGCATCCGTCAATATATCTTTCTGGTTGATTATGATATTATGCGTAAACATTTTTGGATTACTAGTAAATGTATCTTAGGTCAGCCGCAATTTCCCTGGATAGTGGTTTGTCATAAAATATTACACTTTTGAAACTGATTGAAATAAGGCTTTGCTCACATGAGCAAAGCAAAGGAGGGGATTCCAACAACACCAGGTTGTAGCACCCACAGCAAAACCCCAAAACACCCAATGCAAAAACACAAAGCAGACAAGCACAGAGAGAGACGCGTAAGGGACAAGGAACGTCAACGCACAACACAGAAACATCAAAAACAAAGGACTACACATAAACCAACGAGACCAATGGGCAACCGGTGCCGACTTAGGACGACATCTGCAACGGAAATAGCAGAAGGTATGGTTATCCTGGATTACGTGCGCACAACCCTCCCACTTTTCCGATTACCCAGAGGTCTCGAAGAACGTACAATTGTGGTGTAAAACAACCTCCTCACTGTCAGATGACCACACACAAACAAGACCGCAAAACGCAGGGGCCCAAGCAACACGGATGAATATGTAAATGGATATAAAAAGAGGTGCGTACGTAATACAATTCGTGCTCTGCCGCCGCGAGCTCATGTATGTAATCACCAGAGGAGTCCGACTGACATTCAGAGAGGACAGGTGGTCGGGGCCCTGTCTTCTCTAAAGAGGTTTGGACAGGGCTCGTCATGGAGTCCCGTCGTCACAGTCAGTCAGAGTGCAAGTTTTAAGAATGCGCTTGTACAAGACTGTAGATTGGTCAAGTACCAAGCCTAGTGTCCGTCTGGTGACATTTGGATCATACCCACTGTATAAAAGGCGTTTGATGATTCTGACGCATTTTCGATAGTGATGTTGTCTATCTTTGATCCTTCTTATCTTATTAATAATGTCACCATAAAATGCAGGTTGTGAAATACCCAAAGTAATATACTCTGTTGCCTGTATTGGTCCGAATTTCAGAAGAAGTTGACAATAATTTTTGTAAAATTTCCAGAAAGTCTTTACTAGTTTGTGAAAGCGAAAACCTTGTCCTAAAAGTTTCTTGGTAATTTGTAAATTTCTACTATGAAAATCCAAAACATCAGTACATGCTCTAGCATACCGGATGAGCTGTGAAATATAGATACCATAGGACGGTAATCTAGGAACATCACCGTCAAGCCAGGAGAAATTTGCTATGTTAAATCCAAAATCATCTCTTTTGTCATACACACTTGTATGGATCTCTCCATTAACAATTTTGATATTTAGGCCCAAAAATGGTGTTTCTGTGTTTGAAACGTTTGCCTTGTTTAGAATCAATTCTTGTGGATAAATAACATTTTTATATTTCTCAAAAACAGGATTGTCGATAGTAAGAATATCATCCAGGTACCTAGAAGTACCAATGAAAGCTCATGTTAGCTACTGTCATTGCATTCCGTCCGTCATGACTTATCACATTTTCAAATTCAAAATTTCAAAAAATAAAAAGTACGGAGAGGTACGGGTACCCTCTTTTTACAAACGTCTTCAGAGCAGAAGTATATTCGTTTCTCCATGGCCTAAGTTACAGGTGTTGCGAGAAAAAAATATGATGCTCACTCTCCCCGGACACCACATCTCATGACCAATCTACAGTCTGGTACCAGCGCATTTTTAAAACTTGCACTCTGCTGACTGTGATGCCGGGACTCCATGACGGGCCCTGTCCTAACCTCTTTAGAGAAGACAGGGCCCCGACCACCTGTCCTCTCTGAATATATCTCTGACTCCACGGGAAATAACATACATGAGCTGGCGGCGGCAGAACACGGATTGTATCAGTACGCCCTCTTTTTATATGTTAAACGTCTTCATATTGAATATCATCATTTAAGAACAGATAAATTGGCAACATGGACCAGACATGCATGTTTCGGGTACTTAATCCTCGTCATTGATCCTCAAATCTAAACAATGTAATATACCCAAAAAATGTGAAATTACTATGTCCAAAAACGTACCAAAAGACGTAGCAGGATGGTTGGGATATGATGGTACAGGGGTCACGCTTTAGAAATTTGAAGATATTTGGAAAACAGAAATTTTAGAATGCGTTGAAGAAACGATCAACCAAAATTGATCGAACTTGGCTACATGTGCCCTCGGGGACTCCTTGTCTACCAGTAGTGACACTCACCAAGTGGTATAAATGTTAAACGTCTTCATATTGAATATCATCATTTAAGAACAGATAAATTTGCAATATGGACCAGACATGCACGTCCATTTACATATTCATCTGTGTTGCTTGGGCCCCTGTGTTTTGCGGTCTTGTTTCTGTGTGGTCTGACAGTGAGGGGCTTGTTTTACACAACAATTGAACGTTCTTCGAGACCTCTGGTTAATTGGAAAAGTGGGAGGGTTGTGCGCACGTAATCAAGGATAACACACCTTCTGCTATTTCCGTGCAGGTGGCCGTCCTAAGTCGGCACCGGTTGCCCATTGGTCTCGTTGGTTTATGTGTAGTCCTTTGTATTTGATGTTTCTGTGTTGTGCGTTGACGTTCCTTGTCCCTTTTGCGTCTCTTTCTGTGCTTGTCTGCTCTGTGTTTTTGCATTGGGTGTTTTGGGGGTTTCGCTGTGGGTGCTGCACCCTGGTGTTGTTGGAGATCCCCTCCGTTGTTTCATATTCATTGGGTATTCATCTTAATCGCTCCTTTTCAGATTGTTAAAGTTGATTATATTATTTGTTGTGAAATGTATTCTCTTTTTTTTTTTTTGTTACTCTTTGTCGGTGCGATGGTCTTCAGTAATATTTGTGTTAATAATAGCAGATTGCAAGGTAATTTTTATATATTCGGTGCACTTTGGGATCAGTAGAATTACATATGATATATTTTCAGTGTACATTTAAGGCGGCGCTACTTACAATATATATTTTTTTTCAATTTCGAGCGAATGACCCCAAATGAGCGAATGACCCCACAAGGAGTTTTGATCTGCCCACATTTTGCAAAGTAAATGCACAAATTTAAATTCAAAAAATTAAAGTAGGGGCGCTACACTCGGCTGTGTCTGAAAGTAATTGAAGATGATTGACTATCGGTTTAAAATTTTCTCCAAGAAGGAAAAAAAGTGAGAACAATTCCATATTATTGATTTTAGACAAATACAGCGAGAAACACAAGATAAGCATTAGAATTCCGTTTTGGTCTAACTTACCTGGGTAATAAAACCTGCATTATACAAGTATATGTAACATGATTCATGTAATTTTTGAATATATTTTAACTTAATTATTTATCACGGCGCGTTTTAAACAGCTCATCCTACGCTACATTCCGTACTTACTACACTAAACTCAAGAGATTGTTTATTACATAAAATTGTCCTTCGTATTTCTCCATCTGTTTGCCCAATTTTCCTTTCTCGAGAGAAACTTCAGTTTTGTGTCTTTTCAAGAATCTCTTTGCTTTAAATTCTGATTTTTGGAATCTGATTTCGGCTTCTGTCTTTGAGTTTTATGCCGCCTACTGTCCACCTCTGCGTGATTGGCAAGTTTTGTCATATATCTACATTAAAGTAGTATAGAGGGGTCAAATACAGACGAAATTTCTCTGAAATGCAGCTGAAAACTGTAAATGAATAGGCCTTGAAACGAAATATACAGTTATCTTCACTTTTTGCACAAGACGAATCCCATATCATCAATGTTTGTAAGATTGATACGACATTAAATATATTTTGCGCATTAGATTCTTTAGGGCTTTAAATTCCGCATCAGGGCAATCGAAGCTTAAGATAAAAGATATGAGGAATACTGTCAATGATATCATCCATGTTTTTTTTTATTGTATACCAATCTTTAAAACAAGGGGTATACTTTCTTCATAATAATGTGACAACAAGGGAAAAAGTGGTATCCAAAAATCTTCGTGCCTACTTGGTAAAGAAACCACACCTTAAAATGTGTTGTGTAAAAGGTGTCATTTGAAGACGCCTACTGGCCTTAATGTTTATAACATAAAGGAAAGAAGTCAAGATGCTACAGAAAAGATACAGTCCGGAAGAAGTGAATGGTGAATGGGTGGATAAAAGAGAATCTAAAGCCGGTTGGTGAGAGAAACGAATGATTCAAATGTTTTCCTTTATTTTACTTCTTAAAAAACTTATTTAATTTTTAAATCAGAGCTCATCTCCCTTCAACAAGCTTTGAATTCCCAGTAGTCTACTCATTCACCCTGCACTACGTCCTGCATCAAGACATGCCCGTGGTGACGCTGTTGGGGACCTATACTGGATTTATTTGACCAATCAGAATCATTGATACAGTGCACTTAACATCCATAAGTGTTAATTCAAATTTGTATGCTTATTTCTTTAAGCGGAATAGAACAACATTTATTTTGGTCTTATGTGTTTTAAATGTTTTTTCCCTGACATGGTTGCCATAGAACTCTCGTAATAGACATAACATCAAACAGTGTATGTTTTGTAGATATTGTTTTCATTTTCGCATGTGAACATCGACGGCGGGTGCGGCTAGCCAAATAGGGGATGATTAATCCATCCGGGCACGTGGTCCCATCCCTAGTTTGCTAGGGGTCCGTCGATGCTCAATTTGATGCTTTGTTGTGAGTGCTGCCGATATTGTTGTCAGGATCTACATCTCACTTATGTCTATTGAACTATGTGAAACGTCTTCAAATTCATAAGCATCATTTAAGAACAGATACATTTGCAACATGGACGAGACATGCATGTTTCGGCTAATTAACCCTTGTCAGTGATCCTCAATCTAAACAATGTAATAAATATGACCAAAGAGTGTGAAAGTTATTATGTCCAAAAATGTACAAAGACGAAGTAGGGTGGTTGGGAGATAATGCTACAGGACCCACGTTTTTGAAATTTTAAGAAATTTTGGTGACCAAAATTTTCGAATGATCGAACTTGGCCCACGGGGACTATTTATCTAAAGGAATATTTTTACTTAATTCTGTGAGATGAAGTGAATAATATGTCATTTATCTTACTTTTCATGAAAATGTACTGACGAGTGAATGAAAAAAGTTTACACAGTCTCAAGAAATGTTGAACAATTCATCAAACGCCTTTTATATCGTTGATATGATCCTGTTATCACCAGACGGATACTTGGTTTGGTACTTGGCTGATCTGCGCATTCTTCAGAATTGCACTCTGATCTTACTGTGGCGACAGGACTCCATGGCGGACCTTGTCCAAATATTTTTTAAGAAGTCAAGGCCCCGACTACCTATCCTCTCTGAATGCATGAGCTTGCTACGACCGGCAGAGCACGGACGGTATTTTGTATGCCCTCCATTTTATATATCCATGTACATATCCATCTGTAGTTGCTTGGACCCCCTGCGCCATGATGTCTTGTTTGTATGTTCATCTTACAGAGAGAAGCGGGAGGAATGTGCGCATGTAATCGGGCTTACCACACCATTTGCTACTAGAATAGCCGATGGCCGCCCTAAGTCAACACCGGTTGCCAAATTATCTCGGTGGTTTATGTGTGGTATTCCATGTTCGATATGTTTGTGTTGCTTTTGGTGTTCCTTGTCCCTTTTGCGTCTCTTGTGCGTGTCAACTCTGTGCTTTTGCATGGGTTGCTTTGTTGTAGGTACTGCAACCGATTGTTGTTGGAAATCCCCTCTTTTCTTTCAAATACGAATACATTTCCGTAAATAGTAGGTTTAATCATTCGCAAAATCATACAAAATAACAATCTTCCCAGTATAACCGTCATAAGCTAACCTTAAAACCTCTTGCTCGTTTGTTACGTGCAGTGTATTCGTATGCGCAATACATTAATCAGCTACTGTTGAAATAATCTTTTAGATTAAAAAGCTACAATAACAATTACGATATCACAAAACGTATAAACATTGACAAAATACATGGAATCTCGTGATGGGAGTTATTTTGAGGCTTTGAATACTAACTTTGAAAAATGATTTCCTTACAAGAAAAGCTGTTTAAGAAAAAAAATTCTCGTTTAATCTGCTGGGAAAAAGTTTCATTAAGACTTTCCATTTCTTAAAGTCTGATTTTCCTACGCAAGCCTCGAGGCAGGAAATTATTTCTTAGTAATAATCATCTAATCATCTTTTTTAATCTATGGATCAAATCAACACCTTTGTTTAACACGGTATCCAATATAAGGTACATGTATCATCATCGTAGTCGATTTACAAACAAACAACAACGAGACCATTATAATCGATTGGAACATTTATTTTTGATTAAGGAACATACGAATTTAAGCAAACAGAACTATCGGTCATTATGATAAGAGAGGAAATCCTCGGTTGTTCAAATTAATCAGTAATATCTGGTCCATACTATTTTGTTCCGAGTTCACAGCGCTTAGATCACGTCTTAAGGAAGGATATAACGGATAAAAACGATGACATATAGGGGTTAATGAATCGGGATGAAGTCCTACACGGAAACCCCTCAGCTGGAATCACTCAATTAACTTAGTTTCTGTTCCAAAAGAAGCCCATCCGAATTGTATTGTTTCAAATAATAGAGCTTTTTATTCAAATTTCTGATGTGAAATTTATACAAATTATGCTCACTATACGGCATCTCTGTCCTTTCATTATTGCCACTGATTATACTTTTATGGGCTTCAATTAAGTTCCATTCCTATTCATTATCTAAATTTCCGACTTTTCTTAAGATATTCAGTTCGCTACGTTATTGGAACTGTAAAATGAGGGAAATCTTTATTTGAAGAATTTTTCATTTATTTCCGAATGTTCTCAATGAAATTTATATTTTTACAAAATTACGTCAACGACTTTCTGTGCAAATTTTATCATTCTTTATGTTTCAAGTTTGTTAAAATTTAAGGATCCCGTACCCTAATAGAGTACTTCCGGTTAAAATTAATGCACATTTTCATAATTTCCCGACAAATGGCGATGATTTCATAGTCGGGAATCTTCGGTGTGACAGAGTAGATCATGATACGAGAATTGCTATCCCTAATTTTAGCTAGAATAGTATGTATAGATTTCTTTTTGAAGAGATTGAAAATTCTTATCTCTGGTATTTATCATTGAAAATGCATTAGGGGTTGAATACCTTAATTGAAAAATAACATATTTTTAGATTTCTCTCTAGAATGTAAAAACAATTATAAATACACGTCCTTGTGTAACAATGGATGCCCGCGCCGCGTGGAGAGGGCATTATATAATGCTGAGTAAACCTTTGCCCAATCCTTTTTCAATTGCTTGAAATAAAATATGATTAAAATAAAAACAAGGCTGTAAATTGGTCCAGTACAAAGTGTCTGTCTGGTGACAGAAGGATTATATAAAAGGCGTTTGATGATTCTAACACAATTGTCTAGCTTTGATCCTTCTTATTTTTATTAATTATGTCACCATGAAATGCAGGTTGTGAAATACCAAAGTAAAGTACTCTGTTGCTTGTATGGGTCCGAATTTCGAAAGAAATTGACAATAATTTTTGTAGAAATTTCCAGACAGTCTTTACTAGTTTATGAAAGCGAAAACTTTTACTTTAAAGTTTCTTCGTACTTTGTACATTTCTACCATGAAAATTCAAAACATCAGTACATACCCTAGCATACCGGATGAGCTTTGAAATGTAGATACCGTATTACGTTAATCTAGGAAGAGGGAAGCCTGGGAAATTTTACGCCTGCGGTGGGGTCAGGGGGACACATGAACTAAGAAAATAAATGTGCCTCACTTGGACCATGTTTCACGTTTATCTTATCGCCTTGATTATGATACAGGTGTATCAGGCACCCGTTAGCTGTGCACTGTTACCTTGATGTATCCTAATTCTTTAGCTATGATCCAAGGTAAGAAGAAGAGAATCTGCAAACTAAAGTCTCGGAGAATGAAAAAGATTTACCTAACCTTTATCAATTATACCCTATTATACATATGTATGAATTCGGTATCATTTTGTTCTGCGAGGGCGAATCAATAAGTTTCCTGTCTATCGAGGTTGCAGAAGACCACGAGGCTCAAATTGCACATCTAATTTATATTCAAAGTATGCATGGGTACAAAATTTCAGAAATATCGGTTCATTGTTAAATGAGATATTTGACGTCAAATATGAATAGTAAAGAAAAGGAAATTATACTTGTCAAAATTTCATCAAATTCGTCACGCTCCTGTAACGCTACCTCATATTAAACCAAAATTTCGGAAAAAATGTAAGTGAAAGTATCAAATCTATCTGTAATGACAAATATGGATAATGACCATATCCCTGTATACAGCACAAAATCGATAATTCAGAAAATCAGAAACCGAAGGCATACAAAATCAGGATAAAACAGAAACCAAAGCAAAGAAAGAAAAACCTCCACCACATGAAAAGAAGCGAACTCCCGATATGGGAGTGAGACCAGGTGCCCAGGAAGAGTAAGCATCTCCTGCTTGCATTCAACACCCGCCGCTTCAATTCGGTAGAACTGTCACATCCGGTTACCTCCATTTCGGAAGACATAGAGTACAATCTTTGGTTGGATGGTTCAAATGGTCTATGACAGAATATCATCCACCATTCTGGAGAATGGGACATCATAGTGTGTGACGAGTTCCCCATATCGACCGTAGAACTTCCTCAGTGACAATGTTAGTCGGTCACAAACATATCCCTGTCTGAGAAGCTTATCTGAAAGACGCCTAGCTCTCAGAACAAAATCCGTATATTTGGTACTTGCTCTGACATAGCGTATCAACTGAGACATGAACACGCCATAAGCAGGCGATGAAGGGATGTTGCTACTCAGAAAAGGAAAGTTTGTAATGCTGAAATCGAAGTCGTCACGTTTGTCATAGAATGAGATGTTCATGTGACCATTAGTGTCGTAGGACAACATTATGTCCAAATAGGATGCTGAATTATTTGTCTCTGTAGTTTCTTTGACTTCAAGCTCCGAAGGATAGATACAGCTCACGTAATCCGCGAATTTCGGATTATTGATGGACACCACATCGTCTATGTATCTGTAAGTGAAGTTGAAGTCAGAAGCTAAGTATCCCTTCCCTTCAGAGACCAAAGATTGAATGAATTCAGCTTCGTACGAATAAAGGAAAATGTCGGCAAGGAGTGGGGCACAATTGGTCCCCATTGGAATTCCGACAATTTGCTGGAAGACCTTTCCTCCAAACACCAGTGTCGAAAAATCAAATGCTTTGATGGAAAAGACTACTAAAATGAGTGGATTTCAGATGTTCTAAAAGTTCCTTCGAATTCTTTAAAATCCACATCTGGTTGATACCACTGCGAGAATATACTGTCGAACAATATTTTTGAGGCCCAGATTTGATTCCAGATAAAACTTTGGTGAGTAAGATCGATACAGATTTGGTAGAACATTTTGAGGAACCAGCGATGAAACGTTGTTTGTACGGATTCTAATGCATTTTAGGTATGCAGCATAAGTATGGTAAATCTAAATCTAAATTGTTAGTGTCGAATCCAAAGGAAGCAAGAGCTGATTTGTGGTTATCTATTATTTCAGAGGCAGAAAGGTTTGTTGGGGTGTAAGTGGGATTTCCAGGTGTCGAATTTAAACCCAACTCCCTAACTAGACTGTCGAAATAGTACTTTTGGCAAGTAAATGTGTAATTGTTTGAGGCTTTGTCCGCTGGTGTGATTACATAATGTTCTTGGAGGTAGGTAAGCTTTGTGATAACATCAGGGTCTTTAAATATAGACTCGAATCTGGTGTTCACAGTTGATTTTAATCGGTAAATTTTAGATAAAAGTAACCCTCTGATGGATTTTATCCATTCGGAAAGCGTGTCGAGCTGTACATCCACTTTCTTTGCCCAACGTCTTGCATACTCCTCACAAGAGTCCTTTATAATTTTGACATTTTGGTTCCATGTAAAAGACATACTTTCTCTGTAATTGGGACCCTTTTTTACAATTCTCTCAACTTGTCGTTCTTGACTACGCTAAGGTTACCAGTAATAACGTGTCCACAAGGAGAGTAGTTAAAATCTGATGAAGAACATTCGCAAGGAACTGGATGTAATGAGGGATTACTTAAATCAATACACTGCAAGAATCGTTTGTAATTGTAAATTTTAGATGCAACTGTTAGTGTGTAGCTATAGAAAATACAAGGAGTTTCTTTTCTTTTGAAATATGGTTGAATTTTTTCTGTGACAGTTTTGTGATTCAAAATTTGACCAATACACTTTTCTATTATGAAATGTTATTCTTCATAAGATTAAGAAGATTAAAAAAGTGTCCGGTTAGAAATTTTGACCAGTCTAAATTTTCTATGTCCAAATTCTGTAAATCGGTCCCTGTATACAGCCAATAGTGCCTCACATGAAATTCATATGAAATGAGCATCATGTAAACTTCACATGAAAGTTCAGGTGAAATTCATATAAATTCCACATAAGATTTATGTGAAAAACATTTCACATGAATTTCACATGAATTTTCCTCACATAGATTTCACATGATTTTTTTTCTTTGTGACCTCAATTCGAAATTGAATTCACATAAAATTCATTTCAGAAAGTTTACATGAATTTCATGTAAAAATGTTCATGTAAATTTCATGTTCGTGTTCTTTTCACATAAATTTCATGTGAACTTTTATGTAAATTCCATTTAAATTTCACATGCATTTAATTTTAGGCACAATTGGCTGTGTACTTAAAAGGTAAATTATGCCGAGTTAGATTATGTTTATGGGTCCATGCACAAGTTAAATTCTTGGTACATGTAGCAGAAACGGGGTAGAACGACTTTCAAAAACGAGACAAGTTCTAGATGCTACAGAAGAATCCTTGATAATGTTCTAATCTAACAGGCGAATTCAGGTTAGAAAAAAACACAGGCATTAGGTTCTTCACATAGTAGCGTTTCAACTATTCTCTATGACCGTCTAGGTATGCTCAAGTTATCTGTACGTTTTGGTACCCGAATCTCTCACCGTTGAGCAAATGAAAACAATGACATCAGTATGCATGGCCTTGTTAAAGTGTTTAGGGTCAAATGATGATTTTTGTGGTTATGGAATATTGATGAAACGGGTTCATTATCATTGTCTCTTGTTTGTATTCGTCCATTAACAAAACTGGTGCTGTCGTAAACATTGTTTCTTCAGGCTGACTTCCATATATCTTCATGATGTAAATTTATCTGGTCTTAAATTATACTATTGAATTTAAAGACGTTTAACATTTGAACTACTTGGTGAGTGTCACTGCTAGTGGACCAAGAGTCCCCGAGGGCACATGTAGCCAAGTTCGATCAACTTCGGTTGATCGTCTGTCTCTTCAACGCATTTGTAATTTTCTGTTACAAAATTTCTGGAAATTCCTAAAACGTGGTGTTTTTAACCATATGACATTGACCTGAATGTACAGGTAAATACTACATGTATGCAGGCAATATATGTGTATGTTCCTAAAAACCTCAAGTTGTTTACATGATTGATTCAATATTTGAAATCAGTATATGTTTTTATTAAAAGCTTTGTTTAAAATATTAAAATATTGCTTGTTTTCTTTTCCATCTTTATGTTGCTTCATTTTGATATACAATTAGAATGGTCAATATACTGCTTTGATTTGATTAATATCTTTGGATTCATGCATATGCTGTAATGCTTTCATAAAATACATGCATGATGTATATGGAAAGGTCCTATCATTGAGGCAATTATATGGTATTTATATTTTATTAATTGTATGTCAAATTGAGGACTAAAATATTAGTCCACAAAGTTACCAATTTCTGTAAATTAGCTCTATATTTTCTGATTTATATGAGATAGAGACTTCATATTTGGCAGTTATGATCTATGTTGTAAGACCTTGAGATTGAGGTCAAGTAATAACCTTGACCTTGAATTTTGACCTAGTTTTAGCAAAGTTGTGTGTAAAAAATATGCCTTCACGGGGTCAAATTTTCATCTTCTTGATTGCCCTCTACCGCATATATACATTGGATGCCGAGAAATTCCATTTGATCGATAATTCTCTTAGATGTGCTCTTTAGATCGAAAACACAATTTTTTCCTTTTTAGGCGTTGTATCGGTATTTATAACTGTTTATTTATAACATTAAATTTCTATTTTTAGAAAGTAACCAACTTGTAAGAGTTATCTCTCTTTGAAAATTGGGAGTTTTTCAATTTCTTTAGTATTGCTCATGAAGCTTTTATCTGGTACTAACCAATTCACTTATAGTCTTTGGAATTTTTCTGTACTGCAAATGGAATTTTTCGTTGACAAAATATGACAATTTCAGCATGATTTTCATATGTATCAGGCTATTCTACCAATAGGTGGCGCTACACGCCAACTCCTTACAAGAATTTGATTTTTTCATCATAAAAATTTCTAAAAGTCATTGTAGTAAATATTTATGATGAAAGAAATGGAAATTGAATACCTTGCTTGTACATGTATAGCTATTTGCATGGTTTTCTCATAGACTTGCACTTTTAAAGATGTTTCAAAACGTCTTCAAATTCAATAGAATGATTTCAAAAAAATACGAGAAATGAATATCTGTTTAAAGAAAGTACCAACGCATTTATTTATTCGATTTCCTTGAAAACGAGTAAACATACCGATATTTGTCGTTTCTGTCTTTTCTTTGGTGTAATCATTTGCATTATTTTGCGATAATCTCTGGAAATAAAATGTATATAAGCAGGTAAAAGAGGCAGATGAATTCACTTCTTACATCATGCGGAAATCATTCTACCTTGGAAACCAATGACCCCATCGTTTTAATGTTTCCTTCCGCTGGATCTGTTTATGATATCGTAGGTGAATCAATTTACAGTTACCAAAGGATAAAAAATAATTTCCTTCTAATTTACATAAAATAATTTAAAAATACATTTAGCATTTTTACGCTTTCTCCAAACAACAATATGCAAGTATATTACATCATGTCTGCAATGACGAAAAAAGAAAAAAAACCCTCACAAATAAGGTACAGCATTCATTTTTCTGTAACAAAGGAAATTAATCGATCGTTTATGAAGTATTGAGGGAAATTGAACTTGTGACTTCAAAGCATTGTCAATATTGAGTTAAACGCCTGACATAAGTAATTTCCGTATGCAGGATGGGTGTTATATAAATCCAATATACCATGACCTTACAGTTTTACAAAATACACATTTTCATACCATTAAATGCCCACTAACACTTTAGTGTTTTAGCCGTTGTGAAACCACGATAGAGTACTAAGGACACCATCACATAAGTCGATTTTAGAGAAACATTTTAGTTTTAGAATTAAAGAAAAACTAAAAATAAAAGACTGATTGACAAACTGACTGACGGACAAACTCAGAGGAAACTAATAGTCCTAAAACGCTTGATATTGGATAGGGAAAGATAAAGTCATTTCTGTGTGAATAGGCAGTATACAAAAATTTTATTTGAATGTTTAACGTCTTCAAATTCATTAGCATCATTTAAGAGCAGATAAATTTACAGCAAGGACCAGACATGCACGTTTCGGGTATTAACCCTCGTCAGTGATCCTCAATCTAAACAATGTAATATGGCCAAAATCTGTGAAATTTATGTCCTAATAAAAAATTCGTAAGACGCAGCAAGATGGCTGGGATATGATGACCCAGGTTTTAGAAATTTTAGAAAATTTTGTAAACAGAAATTTTCAAATGCGTTTGAAGAAACGACCAACCGAATTTGTAAACAGAAATTTTCAAATGCGTTTGAATAAACGACCAACGGAAATTAAACTGAAACTAACTGAAACTGAAAATAACTGAAACTGAAACTAATGAACTGAAACCAACCGAAATTAAACTGAAAAATGGACTCCGAAGTTAAAAACTCAAACGACAGAATAGAACTGAATCCTGTGGATACGTTTTGAACATTAAGACTATTCAAACGAAAACAATGCTCATCGTCAACCCGCAATAATTTTTAAACTTTGCTGTCAATCAGCAGTACCATAGAAAAATTAATGGTATATGCAAATTTTCATGAACTCATTGTTTTCATATTGTCCACTTCGATAAGATAAAGACATATCCATGTATGACTTTTCATAGCAAGTGAAAACAGAATTGAATTAGAATACATTTCGTATTATTGGTCTCATTGGCTTATGTGTGGTCTTTTGTGTTTCATGTTTCAATGGTGTGAGTTGGTTTTCCTTGTCCCTATTACATCTCTTTCTGTAAGTGTCTGCTCTGTGTTTATGCATTGGGTGTTTTCGGGTGCTGCAACCGAGTGTTCCTTTCATCAGATGATACGATAGGCAAATAGTCGTTTTCTTGATCGTTCGTAGTTTGCAGCTAGCTATGTTAACGTAAATCAGATAAAAATCCGAGGAGTGGCATATACAATAAGACTTTGTCATCTAGAGTTTTTGAGTCTCATTGCTATCCATTGTCTCCAACCAAGAATGTTAATGAAACAGGGGCACTTGATCTCACTTCTGATGTCCTCAGTTATAAATGAATCACAATGCCACTGCTGGGTTCGACTGATTTATTACATCGCAAATTGGCATGAGAATGGCATGGAAAAATGGCAAAGTCCTACAATATATATAATAACAATAATAAATATTTGGTAACAGTGTATATAAAAAATACATGGTTCAATAGAAATATAGATTTATATAACCAAAACAGAATTTATATAATAAGAAAATAATTTATCAAAACTATTTATGGATAATAATAAATCAATTTATATTTTCTGTAATTCAATAAATTACCTCAAAAATGTATTTCAAACATGAATATGACCTTTCTACGAAAAATGCAATATAAACCACAATAATTGATATCATATAAATTGCGATATTTATGATATGAAAATATGATGAATGAATAAAATGATATGTACCCATTTGTGAAATAGAACCTGCCGAGAAATCGGCGACAAATCTCAGGTATATCAGGTAAGTAATACAGCTTACATATCATCAATAGACAAATGATGATAGTTGATGATCACAAATTTAAATAAATGCTGGATCGACCATAAAGCTTTAGACATTTTCTGGTGACCGTCGCTTGACCAATATGGCTGTCTGTCTGTACAATAAACAACTTTTAAAACTGACCAAATCGTAATTTCCGGGTAAGAGAAAGACCAATAAAAATAAAAGATATGTATAGAAACCAATCAGGTAAGTAATTCCCTAATACAGTGTAATTAGTACACCTGAGTGGACAATCACGTGATCGGAGAATACCCCATAGAAGGATATAAATAGACATGAAAGAAAGGTATGATCTACGGTGAACGGGAGGCAATTCAATCGTAGTAATGAATAAAAGAAAGGTAAGTATGATTATAGGTAAGTATAATGACAAATATGAAGGTAAGTATATGAATGATGATGATAAATATGAAGGTAAGTATTTGAGTAAATATGAATGATGAAATAATGACATATCTCAAAATAATGACCCTATTACATTCTCCCCCCTGTTACGAAAATGACGTCCTCGTCATCTCTATATACAAACATAGTCCATAACACATACAAAATCGGTGGGGAAATGTCAATCAGGTTTCCATGTCACTAGTTGCAGGAAAGTCTGTTTTACGGTTGGGTCTTCCATGAAATCCTGATGAACTAAGGATTGCAGGTAGTTCGCTCTGGACATCCAATCCGTGTTGATGTTGTTCACTACATAGTCACCAGATCGAATCCATCCCGGTTGTCTCCTCTCTCTTGTAGATCGTCTTGGTTGGACTGGTGTTGCATCACTATCGTCGGCATCTTGTGACGTATTGACCTCTGACGTCGCATCATCAATCATGCAGTCGTTTAAGTCGTCTGCTGTATCAAAGCTATCCTCATGATCAGATCCTGGAATGTTCTGTCCATTAGAACTTTCTGGGTCTGGGTTTTGTACCGGTACTTGGGTTTCTTCTTGTGGTTGTTGGGTAGAACTTCCAACGTTGTTGCCAGCTGGTCTTCTTATAATAATTTCCTCGTCTGAATCATCTTCAACTACATCTTGGATGTGGTTCTCAGACTCTTTCGACGTCTTTTTATTATCTTTCCGGACGGTGGGTGTTGGTCTAGGTCTTTGTTTATCCTTCAACTCTTTCTTGGAAATAATGGTTTTCCTAGGTTGAGGTGTAGGAGCCGGTGGTGACTTATCATGGTCAACTGTCTTGTATGGCATCAAAAGATTTCTGTGGAGTGTTCTTTTACGACCAGTTCCATCTTCTTTCTGCACAACAAACACTGGTATATCTGGGTTAGGTCTTGATACGACGTCATACACATCTTGTTCCCATCTGTCTGCGATCTTGTGTCGGCCTTCATGTGCTACTATCTTCACAAGTACTTTATCTCCTGGTTCTATGGTGGTAACTCTAACTTTCTGGTCGTAGTTCTTCTTCTGGTTTTCCTGTGCTTTCTGGATGTTCTTCTGAGCAAGATCGTATGATTTCCTTAACTTCTCTTTCAGGTCTTCTATGTACTTGTGGAGTGGTTTGCTGTTCTCTTCGGGTGGTCTTGTGCCAAAAACGATGTCTAAGGGTAATCTAGGTTCTCTTCCAAAAATAAGATGGTAAGGTGAAAATCCTGTAGTATCATGCTTGGTGCTGTTATAGGCATGTACGATGGGTCCAATGTAAGTCTTCCAGTCGTGCTTCTGTTCTGGCTGAAGAGTTCCTAACATGTTGATCAAGGTGCGGTTAAAACGTTCGCATACTCCATTTCCCATCGGATGGTATGGTGTGGTTCTTGTCTTTTGGATGTTGAGTAGTGAGCATAGTTCCCTTATCAATCCACTTTCAAAATTTGCCCCCTGGTCTGAATGTATCTTATGTGGTATTCCATAATGGATGACAAAGTTGTTGAGAAATGCTTGGGCTGTTGTCTTTGCCGTCATATTCCTGGTAGGTATAGCAACTGCATACTTGGTGAAATGGTCTGTTATAACCAAGATGTATTCAAATCCTCCTTTGGATCGTTCGATGGAAAGAAAGTCCATACACACTAGCTCTAGGGGTTCTGATGTGGTTATGCTGACTAGAGGTGCTCTGACGTTGGTTGGTGCTTTACGTCTTAGACATCTGTTACAAGTGCTGATATAATCTTCTACATCTTTGTTAAGTCCTGGCCAAAAGAATCTGTCTTTTATCAGTGAGATGGTTCTGTCTCTGCCCTGGTGTCCAAGTAAATCATGAGAGAAGTAGAGTACATCTTCGATGAGAACATATGGGATGACTAGTTGGTGTTTCTTCTCTTCATCTTCTGTAATCTCTCTGTACAAGATGTTGTCCTTGATGAGTAGTCTGTCAAAATTCTGTAACATGATAGTATCGAAGTATGTTCTGTACAATTCGTCTTTCCTAGGCTTTCTGTTGTTGATGACGGAATCGATCCAAAATGATAAATCAGGGTCTTGTGATTGAGCTTTCCTGATGTCAATGGTTGTCATATCTGGTATGCTGACGTGATGTTGGAATGAAGAGGTTGAAATGGGTAAGCTCTCAACAAGTGGAGAATTGACGATGTGGGTACTGCAGATGGCTTGCACAGACTCTTTGGAAATGGAACATGTCTCTGGAGTGGGATATCTTGATAATGCATCAGCATCTGCATTCCTCTTGCCTGGTCTGTATTGCAGATCGAAATTAAATGCTGCAAGTGCTGCCACCCATCTGTGTCCAGTTGCGTCAAGTTGTGCGGTGGTCAACACATACGTCAAGGGGTTGTTGTCTGTTAGTACAGTGAACTTATGGCCATAAAGGTAATCCTTAAATTTCTCAGTCACTGCCCACTTCAATCCAAGAAATTCCAATTTATGAGCTGGGTAGTTTCTTTCTGCTTTATTCAATCCACGGCTGGCATAACATATCACTCTCTTGTGTCCATCTTGTTCTTGACATAGTACAGCTCCTAAGCCTTTTCCGGATGCATCTGTGTGAACTTCGAATGGGAGACTGTAATCTGGGTATGCCAATATTGGAGGTGATGAAAGTTGTTCCTTTAGTTGTTGGAAAGCATTCTCTTGATCTTCTGTCCAGATAAAAGGATTATCATCACTCTTGGTTTTCTTTCTTCCTTTTCCTTTTCTTGTAGATGGTAAAAGATCTGTTAGAGGTCTGGCTATTCTGGCGAAATTCTTCACAAACTTGCGGTAGTAACCGACAAATCCTAAAAAGCTTCTGACATCTTCTTTGTTGGTTGGTTTGGGCCAATCTATCACTTTCTTGATCTTCTCCTCATCTGGTTCTATACCCTTCTCTGAGACTATATGGCCTACATACTTTACTCTGTTCTTCAGAAGAAAGCATTTCTTAGGTGTCAACTTCAGACCTGATTCTCTAAGCTTTTGGAATACTCTTCTAAGTCTGTCTAGGTGTTCTTCGAATGTGGTGGAAAATATAATGAGATCATCTAGGAAGATGTAACAAATGTTAAGGTGTAGGTCGCCTAGACACTCTTCCATTAATCGCTGGTAAGTTGCAGGAGCGTTGGTTAAGCCAAACGGCATACGATTGTATTCGTAGAATCCTAAAGATCCGACCGTGAAAGCTGTCCTCTCTTTATGTTCTTCTGCTATCTCAACTTGATGGTAACCAGCTTTCATGTCAAGTACTGAAAAGAATCTGTTTCCTGCCAAGTTTTCTATAATGTCTTCAATCCTAGGTAATGCATAATTGTCCTTGATGGTTCTTCCATTCAGTTGTCTATAGTCTATACATAATCTGAGTTGTCCATTCTTTTTCCGGGCTAAGACTACATTTGATGAAAATGGTGAGTGTGATTTCCTTATAATGTATCCTTCAAGTAATTGCTGAATGTGTTCTCGCACTTCGTCAATCATGGATGGAGGAATCTTGCGGTATCGCTGCTTGAAAGGTATCTCGTTGCTTAATTCAATTCTATGCTTTACAGCTTCGTTGTGGCCTATGTCACGATCTCCAGTTGACAAGATATCCTGGAAGTCATGTAAAAGTGAGTTAACTTGACTCAGCTGTGTAGAGGTAAGTTCATCTCTAGGAATGTTCATCTGGTCAATGGCATCGGAAGAAGAAGTTGCAGTGGTACTCTTCACAGGTAAGTTTTCTAGATTCACAGGTTGTACCTCACATACCAACTCCTTAGGGTTGATGGTGACAGTTTTCGTCGACATGTTGCTGACTAGTACAGGTATAGTATCACTGTAGTTGTTGTAGTTGATGAGTACTGGTGATATATCTATATCATTAGAGATGCTTGACTTTGTAGTCGCCTGGAGAAGAGCACATACAGGTTGATATGGTAAAGCCTTGTACATTGATCCTTTGATAATAGACTCAGTGTTGGGAGGTATGATAACTTTCTTGTTTTCAGATGACCTGATATAGGCAAGTACATTATTGTTCTGTTGTAATTCTCTCTCTCGTAGAGTCAAACATCTGAAGGCTAAGTACCATGGAGTCTTCAGCTTAGCTTCCTGTAGAAATCTAACACCATATGTGTCTTTTGAAATGGATATCAATGCATTCAATATGTTGGTGCCTATCAGTACTGGTACTTTCTGATGGTAAGTAATGGTAGGTACAATCAGGAAAAATGAGTCAATGGTGATATCAGTACCATCAATCTTCAAAGGTAAAATTATGTATCCTGTATATGGAAGGTGTAATCCATCAGCACACTCAATGGTAAGTATGTCAGTAACTGGATGCATAGGTAAATCTTTCAAGTGTTCATCATAGTATGACTGACTAATAGTAGAGACTGACGATCCTGTATCAAGAAGTGCGGTCACTTTCCTGTTGTTTAAAATAACATTGGCTTCATTTGCGGTTCCTACGAGAGTTGACATTTTCTTGTTTCCAGATGGTAAGTATGACCTCATGGTTCTAAGGTAAGTATCAGGTACCTCATCGATGAAATAGTTACGCGAGTGGTCAATTCTAACTTTGCAGTCGCGCATCAAATGACCTGGTCCATGACATCTATAGCAAAAGAATGTGTCATCTACATTCTGTAAAGTGTGATCTGTGAAATCCTCGGATACCTTGGTATAACATGTATTTTCGTGTTCTATTTTGGGACGTATGTGTAGATTCAGGTTGTCTGATTGTCCCTCATCAACAACCTCTAACTGTTTAAATGACCTTGACGACCTCTGTCCTGGTACTGGCGGTAATGGCCTTGTCCTCGGTTAAGTCCATATTGACCACGACCTTGGTCTCCTCTGTACAAATTTGCTCCTCGGTAAGTATCATATGAGGATCTGTAATAAGTGTTGTCTGACTGAAAATCTTGACCACTTGTAAATCTGCCTTGGTCAGAATAGGAACCTCGGTTTGAGTAATTGCCTCGGTTTGAGTAGTTACCTCGGTTTCTGGTAAAACGATCACTTCTTGATCCACCATTGGATCCACCATTGCGATACATGTTACCATTATGATTCCCTCGGTTTCCATGGTATCCTCGGTTGTAACCACGATTATAGCCTTGGTATCCATGTTCCGAAGATCTGATAGAGTGAAGTTCTGATTCAAATTTCTCAACCTTGGTTGACAGTCTATCGAGTTTCTTCACAATATCTGAAAGTGTAGTATGATCACTATTCTGCTGTTTAAGTGTCACATGCTCAGTCTTTTTAACCATTTCTACACCCATTTGCTGCTCTACAGCTCTGACTTCACGTAATAGTTTGTCAAAATCTTTGATGGAATCATATTTATAACGGATAGCAGCTTGTAACTGTTTATCACGAAGTCCAGTAAAAAGTTTGGAACATAACATTTCCTCTCTGGCTCTGGCTGAAATCTGGTGACGTTCAAATGCTACCTGAATGAGTGACTGTAATCGCATTCCATATTCAGCTACGGATTCACTTTCCTCTTGCTTTTGTTTATAAAAATTTTCCATAACGGCCTCGTTATCAGACACGTTACCGAAAACGCCCTCTAATTTCTGAATAATACTTGACGGGGTTGCGTTTTCTCCGAGAGTAACAAGTAGCGCTCTAGCTCTGCCTCGCAATGAATTTCGCATAGCGTGAAGTATGACAGCGGTAGGGTAAACGGCTTCAAGAACAATACAGCGTGCTTCGTACTTCCATACGTCAAATACAACTTCGCCGCTTTTATTCTCACCTGAAAATATGGGGAGATTGGGCTTACCTCCTACCATTGGTATAGCAGTAGAAAAATTGTGCACACTCATATCCGCAGTAGACGGTAGTGGTGGTCTAGGAGGAAGGTCATCGAGATGTTGTCTTACTGGTACACTGGGTTTTGGTGAGGAATGTGCGAGTGGAGACTTCAGTTGCTGATATTCCTCCTCTGTTAATACCTTATACTTAGATTGTTTGTTAATATAATCAATCATTTTAGCAGTGTCTTCTTCACTCACCTCTGGTTCTGTTTCAGCTTTCGTACCATTACCAAGATTGAAGCTAACACTACCGACCTTGTTTGTACTGCCGGGCTTCCGTACTGTAATTTTAGGGGTAGCCATATTAACATCAACCAATATCAAAGCAAATGATATGATAAATAGGCAATAAAATACAAATACAGGCATAAATAATGTCAAATGTCTTTACTACAAAATTTCAATCGTCCGAATTCGTCAAACCGGAAACTGGTTATCGTGTGACACAGTTCTTTGGGAAAACCAAAACGGTAAGTTCAATTCCGGAAACGAGTACACAAAATGTCACAGAATCACGAAGTAGTCTCTGGTAGGAATCAACAGCAATGGTCCTGACAGCGATGGTCCCAACGTGGGCGCCATTGAAACAGGGGCACTTGATCTCACTTCTGATGTCCTCAGTTATAAATGAATCACAATGCCACTGCTGGGTTCGACTGATTTATTACATCGCAAATTGGCATGAGAATGGCATGGAAAAATGGCAAAGTCCTACAATATATATAATAACAATAATAAATATTTGGTAACAGTGTATATAAAAAATACATGGTTCAATAGAAATATAGATTTATATAACCAAAACAGAATTTATATAATAAGAAAATAATTTATCAAAACTATTTATGGATAATAATAAATCAATTTATATTTTCTGTAATTCAATAAATTACCTCAAAAATGTATTTCAAACATGAATATGACCTTTCTACGAAAAATGCAATATAAACCACAATAATTGATATCATATAAATTGCGATATTTATGATATGAAAATATGATGAATGAATAAAATGATATGTACCCATTTGTGAAATAGAACCTGCCGAGAAATCGGCGACAAATCTCAGGTATATCAGGTAAGTAATACAGCTTACATATCATCAATAGACAAATGATGATAGTTGATGATCACAAATTTAAATAAATGCTGGATCGACCATAAAGCTTTAGACATTTTCTGGTGACCGTCGCTTGACCAATATGGCTGTCTGTCTGTACAATAAACAACTTTTAAAACTGACCAAATCGTAATTTCCGGGTAAGAGAAAGACCAATAAAAATAAAAGATATGTATAGAAACCAATCAGGTAAGTAATTCCCTAATACAGTGTAATTAGTACACCTGAGTGGACAATCACGTGATCGGAGAATACCCCATAGAAGGATATAAATAGACATGAAAGAAAGGTATGATCTACGGTGAACGGGAGGCAATTCAATCGTAGTAATGAATAAAAGAAAGGTAAGTATGATTATAGGTAAGTATAATGACAAATATGAAGGTAAGTATATGAATGATGATGATAAATATGAAGGTAAGTATTTGAGTAAATATGAATGATGAAATAATGACATATCTCAAAATAATGACCCTATTACATTAATTCTACTAAAAGATGAAATTAAGATCCATCTTTTTTAGCCTTAATGTTTAAACAGATATATATTTAAGTAAACTGACTGTAATTTTTCATGACTTAAATGAAAGTCTAGGTAAATAAGTGTCATGCAATTCCATCATTACGTAGAGACCTTGATGGCCACCGGAAGCAACTAGGCTAATATTGTCCGCAGTGATGAAAGGAAAGGAAACACTTATTGTAGGTTGAAAGATCACTTGTCAATGAAGTTTTACATGCGCATTGAGGAACGAACCTCCGTTTTTGTAAAGAAAGCGAAACAAAATAGATTAAATCGAACGCAGATATCCGTAACCACCGGATAAATTGACTCTCTTATAATTAAAGATAGGATGCAGTGTCACAGAGATTTGAATCTTTCGAGTTCATTAAATAGTAATATTCTTACTTGTAAATCACTCCCTTTCTTTTTTTTTCTATTTTATCAAGTTTATCTTTTAGGTTTTTCATGCCTTCATACAGAATGATTGCATTTTTCCAACATTTGGTGATTTTTTTTATCCTTTTTCACCTTAGAAATGTTATCTGGATAAGTTTATAAGCAATTTGGAAAGTGGAGAGGAATTTTTCCGAGATTGTACTTTATTCAATATGTTTTCTTCATAGAAGGAAAGGATACATTTGTAGGTGGATTTTTTGCAAGAAGCTCTATCTTCTTCTCATCACAGTGATTTTTCTCCTTATTCTAAGGTTTCTTTCACCATGCATATGATTTTGACAAATTCTTCAGATTTACTCGATCTAGGTAGGCAAAGGAAAAGGAAATGTTCGCAAGGTATTGCCCTGATGACATTTGACAGCAAATACTCCTACAACATACTGTAAACGTGGAAATTTTCGCGTGGGGTAATTTTCGCGTTTTTCGCGATTTTCGCGAATGTTTAGAATTCGCGAAAATTTCCCCCACGCGAAAATGTCCCCGCTGTATTCTGATAACGAGAAAGACATTTTTATCGCGAAAATTTGCCCTCATGCGTTAAGTCTTGATGTTATAATCACGAAATCCCCCCACGCGAAAATAACCACGTTTCTCTTTGGTAAAATTACTGGCTACTAAATAATGTTGCGCGCTTTGATGACGAAATTGTGATTTCAGTTTTGCATTCATCTTGTGGGAAAGATGTATCTATATGCATATTTTTAATCTTATGTACGGTTCCTATTTAAAGTTGAAATAGTGTAAAATGAAATTTCAATTCAATGATGAAAAAAGACTGTGAACCTGTATTTAACACATGTCATAATCGGTCAGAATAAGTATCATACTACATGTTTTAATTTCAAATTTAGCAAAATTATTTCGGTTCGTGTTGAGAGAACGCATGATAGGTATGTGTGGAGTTTACTCGAAGACGATAATAAGGAATGTTAATACATTCACAAAAGTTTCATTTTCAATGAATAAGAGTAAATGTAAACGAAAGATATTAAAACAAATGACGATGTTTTTAACTTTTTTTCACTGTGAGTTGCTCATCGTCTTCATTACACCCAATAATTTTTGGCAATATCTACATATATCAAGTCAACATTACATTCACTTTAAAACACTTTTAGAAGTGAACGAATTTTATTTAAAAAAATTATATTCACCATGGAAATAAAACATGTATAAAGAGTTTCAAGTTTCTAAAAGATATCATGAAAAGAAAAGGTTAGCCCACCAAAATGTGTCCTTTTGAAAATTTGATACCTTAAAACGGAGATGCAATTTTTCAATAATTTCTTTGAAATTTGCTAGATATAGAACAATGTTGCATAAGTTTCCTTTGATATTATGGAAATGGTACACTGTTCCATTAAGCATTCACGTCGCAAAATAGACTTAGGACATTTTATTACCGTACAACCTGGTAAACTTCACTTTTGACTTACTTTACTCTCCGTTTCTGTCTGAATATTAAACAAGGAAAATTACAAATGTGTGTCGATTTCAGCTGCATGAAAAGCTAAAATGTGTCAAAAAGAAAATCAAACAGTGCGCAAATTAACGACACTGTCGGCATTCCTGTCACAAAATCTGCCTCCGAATTTCAGTAAAGATAATTATGGATATGACAGAATGATATAAGTTTTCCCCTGGATGTGTTCTTCTCTCAAATCGATTTGTGTTAATTGTTTGTGTAAAGTTTTATCTATATTGGTGTAGAGTTTTATCGGTTGTATATTCTAATTTGTCTTGCAATGCAAGTTGTCAATACTGAAATGTATATTCTATCGTAAAATTAAAATTGTACCATATGCGCATTTCAACAAGTTATGACTCATCAATGACGATCGGGGCCGAAAAAGAGGAAATCCGAATAATGTAATATAGTGAAGAGCATCTAGAACTACTTCCGGCTTGAATCCCTGCGAAGATCAATATTGATACGGCCTATATCCTTGAGTGCAAGTTGGATGAAGAGTAAAAGTATGAACTTGACATGACAAATATGAAAGAAACCCCACATCACAATCTGATTACGTTACATTGATCACAGCGGAACACACAAACACACACACATGAGAAGAGAAATAGGAATAAGAAGGACACAACGAATATATATACCACATAAGTGTATATATGCACAACCAAACTATTAAAAGGAAAGTGCTTGTATTTCGTAAGAAAACGCTCGTGACGTAACACTGCATAAGATCTTAAGAAACATGCAGTGACGACTGTTTCAACCTGCAAACTGAACCCGCGCTGATCTGAATATTAATGTCACCTTGTTACCTAGAAAAAGGCGATTCCATAAAACAATAATGAAACAGATAACTGTGGTGCATACATATATATAGAACAAATGTCATACTTTGTGTTTTGTTACGGGTACTCGACTCACAGCAAGTGCATTTATCGCACGAAATGTGCTAACCCTAGGTCTACACTACGTTCCCGGCGACCACGGCAGTCACGGCGGCCCAAAACGTAGCACGCCGTAGTCTTTTTGTCAGTTTTCATCTTGGTATTCAAGTTCTGCTAGGTCTCGTTACGTTTTCGCAGGTCTATCAAGGTATCCGTGACGCGCCGTGGCTCCTGAATCCTGGACACCAGACGGCGCACTACGTTTCAACCTACGGCTTGTAACGGACGTTTGGTGCTCTAATGTGAGTGCTGTTGAGATTATCGTCAGGATCTTCTTTAACTCATTTGTATGTTACCTCACGACCTGCCACGTTCTGATGAGGTCTGTCACGCTTCAATCCAATCAAGTTGTCCACGTCTACCAAGTTCTGTCAAGGCTCACTACGATTAACGGTGACCACCGGGGAAAGGAGACACAAAACGTATATAAATAGAAAGAAACAGATTACAAAGAACAATTAAAAATACTAAGGGAACTTATGTGAAATTAACGCATAACCTCCAATATTTGAACACCCACTGGAAGGGTTTTATCAAAAATTTGTTCCGAGTTGCTATGGACCGGAAACGGCCAGGAACAGTATAAAAATACAAAATGGATCAGAAGAGGCATAGCCTAACATTTCATCTCAATGCCAAGGTAAACCAAGGTGAATTCATATAACTAGCCCGAATTTACTCCGATTCCTAATATTTACGACAATCGAAAATCTATCCTGTAAAGTGAGACGTCTGTTGAGAAAAGGAAAGTCATCAAAGAGGAGTCCTCCAAAGTGCAGTGTTATGAGTGTAAGACTCGAAGAACAAATTTTTGTGCATTCATTTTTTATTACATATATGTTAATCTTGACATTTTGACAAATTGCATTCCATAAAGGATCCCGGACCTTAAGGAAAGGCTAAAAACTTGGTTTTCAAAATTTTTAAAACTATTTATTGAACTGACCTTATAAATAGTTTGAACTATGTATAAACAACAAGTTCTTTATCCCTTTCTGTTAAGATATTGCCAGAAACGCTGGCAAAGTCAGCTAAAATTTACCCACCCTTCGCCAGCTTTGGTTGGACTATGCACAAAAAAACGCATGTAAGAATGGCTAATTCAGAAAAATAACAGACAGATACTTCTTTGACAAATTCTCCCTGAGAAAGAATTAGCCATTCCAATTTGCCTTCATGTTCAAATCAGAGAAAACCCACGAAAAAAGTTGCATCAAAAGTATACACATTAAAAGCCACACCTCTGATATCACGCAACCGACAGTATCGATTCATTAGCATATATTGATTTTTACCTGTGTTCACAAAATATGTGATCATGTGACAATTGTTCGATCCCTCTCATGCATATGTATTGATAAAACGATATTCAAGGCCGGAATCGATGGCTATTTATCCGGATTTGCCAAATACCCCTGTCACAAAACAGACATCACACATAGTAAAATCTTTGAATATAAGCGAAACCTTAATAGTTATTTAATACACGAATGGTCAATTTTTCATTTTATGTAAAAAGTCATACAAATGACATTGAATTCGTCGATTTTTGAGTGATAAAAAAAGGGGCCTTAAGGTCTGGGATCCTTTTGCGGCTCACTCCGCTCGCCGGTACATACTTTGCTTTTTATGATGAATAACTGAATGTAGATCCTAAATTTTGTTCAATATTAAATTTCCAGCTCCCCGGCTTACTTACGGTATACAGGTAGTAAATATTTCCAACAAGTCGCTTCCCTTCTTAGGTGACCCAAAGTTTGACGAGGAGTAAGATATAGCGCTTCTGTGATTGATGTAGACTTTCATTGCATGTACATGTACAGCATTTTCATGAAGTTTATTTTAAACAGAAATATTTTTGGGTGCAAAATGGGGGGGGGGTAATTTTTTTAGGTTTGACTGTTCACTTCATCCCCTTTTTTTCAATCAAAATTGAAGGGGAGAAAAGCAACGATAACCCCCTCTTCTTCTTTTTTTTTGCGGTCAAAAGTAAGATAATCTATTAATCTCTTTCATGATGATAAGTATATTTTTACTACCTTCATACTATACGTTACTACGGTTCCAGACAGGTGATATGGTCTGATAGTTTATATTACCCAAGCCGAAGGCGAGGGGAATATTAATTCCAAACAAGGTATATCAGACCGCATTACCTGTCTGTAACCGTAATAACATATTTGTCATACTGCAAATCACTTATAAATTGACATTTCAAAATGGCGTCAACAGTAAAAATTTCTCACTTTTTTGTTTGTTGATGGATTGTAAAATTTTCTTAACCATTAACCCGGGCTTCCACTGTCGCGAATGTAGAGGAGAATGAGCTACGATCAGAGGCGAATGAACAATCATGTCACATTCTTGTCTGTTCTCATGAAATTTTTCTTGGCGCGATAGTCACATGATAGCGCCGCGAATGCAACAAGAATATGCTACGCGTCCGCTACGATAGTGAGGCGAATGTGATCAGAATAGAGAAGAATGCGACACGAATGTAATACGATAAAAAAGATACTGGGGCGAATGAGAGGCGAATGCAGGAGATTGAGACACGACTTTAACCCGATAACGCTGCGATGCAGGAGATTGAGACACAACTTTTACCCGATGGCGCTGCGATCATGACAAGAATGTGACATGAACAAAATCAAAATCATTCGACATATCAAGGAGCATCAATGACAAATATTGATAATGACCATATCCCTGTATACAGCACAAAATCGATCATTCAGAAAATCAGAAATCGAAGGCATACAAAATCAGGATAAAATAGGATTGAAAGCAAACGAACAAAAACCTCAACCAATACCCTTTGTTGACTTTGACCTCTTTCCAGGTTGTTTTCTCTTGAAAGGCATTGTCAAATATTTCAAAATATTGATCCGCACATTTTTACATCAACTCTGAGATATAATTATTATTGTCACTGTCGTGTGTATATGTAGTAATATCGTCGTAATATCGTGTCACTATAGTGTCAAGATCGTGGCTGATTCGCGTTGATTTTTTTTTTCATTCCAGTCACATTCTCGGCGCATTCGCATCACATTCGTGTCAGATTCTTTCTTGTCGGGGCTCTATCGTGGCTCAATCTCCTCCACCTTGCTTGGGAACAAGAATGCACGCGAATGTGAGGAGAACGCACTGCGAATTGAGGAGAATGCAAGGCGAATGCGTTGCGCATGTGCTGCGTGTGTGAGGTGAATAAGAATTCAGACGCGATTGTTTTAAACAGTTTGAAGCATTCGCGTCGGTGCCGCGTACAGAGAGAGGAGAGTGCAGGAGAACATGACACGATAGTGACACGATGAGACGAGAATGCCCGCGATTGAGAGGAGAATGCGCTTCGATTAAACAAAATCACCTAATCGTAGCTCTATCGCCTCTGCATTCGCGACAGTGGAAGCCCGGCTTTAGAAAGATCGTACCCGTAAATGAAGATACGACTGAAGATCATTTAGCAGAAAAATAGAATTAATGGATCTGAAGCGAGAGGACATTTAAAAAAACGTTTGAAAGTTTTTAAGGAAATGCTCGCTATGACGTCAAGAAACAAAAAGGTATCCGTGACGTCACATAGCTCCGTATTTACGGCTGCAGACATAGTCTCATAAGTACGGCTAAACAACCAATGAGATTTCTAGAAAATTATTTGAAGTGTGACAACTTACAATGTAACTTAGCTTTTACTTTAATTCACCATTTTGCGTTCTTGGAAAATCTTAAGTGCTCAACTTCTCACCTTATGAAAAATTCCTGGATAAGTCTATTCTCTCTCTCTCTCTCTCTCTCTCTCTCTCTCTCTCTCTCTCATTTTTTGGGGGGAGGGGGCTCTGTTTGTCCGCATTATGTATTATCCTACCCAGTCTTTGTTTTGCTTTATATTTTACATGAATTAGATTCTGTTTGGGGAGAGGTTGACTTGGTCCATGCTGCAATTAATTTAATTTTCAAAGACGCTTAACATTTGTACCGCTTGGTGAGTGTCACTGCTGGTGGACCAGGAGTCCCCGAGGGCACATGTAGCCAAGTACGATCATCTTCCGTTTATCGTTTCTTCAATGCATTCGAAAATTTCTGTTATCAAAATGTCTTGAAATTTCTAGAACGTGGGTCCTGTGGCATCATATCCACCCATACTGCTGCGTCTTTTGGTACATTTTGGACATAACTTACATACTCTTTGGCGATATAACATTGTTTGGATTGAGGATCACTGACGATGGTTAAGTACACGATACGCGCATGTCTGGTCCATGCTGCAACTTTAGTCTGTTCTTGAATAATGCTATTGAATTTGAAGACGTGGAACATTTCATTCACCGATAATTAAGGATTCCGACTTCCGTCGGAATCCTTTCTGTTATTGTATTGTCTTTTCTTTATTCTTATTATTCTTATTAAGGATTCCGACTTCCGTCGGAATCCTTTCTGTTATTAAGGATTCCGACTTTTCCGTCGGAATCCTTTCTGTTATTGTATTGTCTTTTCTTTATTCTTATTCTTATTCTTATTATTATTATTCTTACCCCCAGATCGTTCCAGTGACTGTACAAAAAAGTGCCACTTCTTATGATAAAACAAGAAGTATCATGTGAAAGAGCATATAAAGATCTAGAGGTAAAAAAAATTTGTCGTCGAAAAGTTCACTTATGCCCCCGCTAGAGGTCATCAAAGGTCAAATCTTTAAACACTTATAACTCCTAAACTAACCGTGCGATTTGAACGAAATTTGTTTTAAAATGTTCTTTGGGAAATTTGCAAATTTTTATACGCTTACATGCTCGATAAAATATTTACGGTTTTCGCGCTATTCTGAGTTGAAAATGGAACTTTAAATTGGCACAGTGCCAATTTCTACAGTTTTTGAGATTTTGAGTTGAAACTTGGATGGTAGGCTACTTATAGGTAGTCATTGATGATGACCTAGTTTCAAGGTCACATTATGATTCTCAAGGTCACAACAAACTTTTGCCTATAGAACAAAGACTATTTGACCTTGACAGTTCAAACTTCATAAATACAATCATTGATCCAAGCCCTTTCACCTTGACCTTGGCCCAAGGTCAAATTTTGATTCTCAAGGTCACAACAAACTTTTGCCTATAGAACAAAGACCATTTGACCTTGAGAGTTCAAACTTGGGACAAATATTCCTTGCATCAAGTCCTTTCACCTTGACCTTGACCCAAGGTTATTTGTTCGATTTCAAGGTCACAACAGACTTTTGTTGATAAAATATTGAGCTTTGATTAGATTAAGAGGACTCTTAATGAGAATAAATTCAGATGCTTATCTTTTATCCATGACCTTGGTTAAAGGTCAAATTAACTTTTTCAAGGTCATAACAAACATTTACTCTTGTAGAATTCACAGGATTTTGCCCTGAACTATTTATGCTTCACACAAGTAGTACTTCTTAATTAAACTTTACATAGTAAGATAGATAACTCTTTTATTCTTGTTCTCTGTTTCTTTCTTTTTTATTCTTAGTAGCATTACATATCAGTAGTTTCATGTTGTTGTCATTTTCTATTAATAGGAATTATTTCATTGCAAAATCATTGTGTAATTCTTTTTTGAGAAAGTCATTGTAAAGGATTAGATATTGATTGTGCATGGAGTTTAAAGCTTTCGTAAACATGAAAGATATTTATTATTTTTTCTTCTATTTTGTTGATAAATAAATAAGAGTCCCAAATTAGACATAAGCTCTTTTGACTCATTTGCTGAAGTTAATATGGTACTAAAGCAACTATTCTTTTTTCCATCTTCTTTATTCGGATTTTAGCACTTCAGTTCCGAGGAAGGTCTAATAAAGGAGGAATCCGTCTGTTGCTTGCAACAGTAGCCATCTAGTTGTATTGTCTTTTCTTTATTCTTATTAAGGATTCCGACTATTCCGTCGGAATCCTTTCTGTTATTGTATTGTCTTTTCTTTATTCTTATTATTATTAAGGATTCCGACTTTTCCGTCGGAATCCTTTCTGTTATTGTATTGTCTTTTCTTTATTCTTATTATTATTCTTATTATTATTATTCTTACCCCCAGATCGTTCCAGTGACTGTACAAAAAAGTGCCACTTCTTATGATAAAACAAGAAGTATCATGTGAAAGAGCATATAAAGATCTTGAGGTAAAAAAAAATTGTCGTCGAAAAGTTCACGTATGCCCCCGCTAGAGGTCATCAAAGGTCAAATCTTTAAACACTTATAACTCCTAAACTAACCGTACGATTTGAACGAAATTTGTTTTAAGATGTTCTTTGGGAAATTTGTAAACTTTTATACGCTTACATGCTCGATAAAATATTTACGGTTTTCGAGCTATTCCGAGTTGAAAATGGAACTTTAAATTGGCACAGTGCCAATTTCTACAGTTTTTGAAATTTTGAGTTGAAACTTGGATGGTAGGTTACTAATAGGTAGTCATTGATGATGACCTACTTTCAAGGTCACATTATTATTCTCAAGGTCACAACAAACTTTTGCCTATAGAACAAAGACTATTTGACCTTGACAGTTCAAACTTCATCAATACAATCATTGAGCCACGCCCTTTCACCTTGACCTTGGCCCAAGGTCAAATTTTGATTCTCAAGGTCACAACAAACTTTTGCCTATAGAACAAAGACCATTTGACTTTGAGAGTTCAAACTTGGCGCAAATATTCCTTGCATCAAGTCCTTTCACCTTGACCTTGAACCAAGGTCATTTGTTCGATTTCAAGGTCACAACAGACTTTTGTCGATAAAATATTGAGCTTTGATTAGATTAAGAGGACTCTTGATGAGAATAAACTTAAATGCTTATCTTTTATCCATGACCTTGGTTAAAGGTCAAATAAACTTTTTCAAGGTCATAACAAACATTTACTCTTCTAGAATTCACAGGATTTTGTCCTTAACTATTTATTCTTCACACAAGTAGTACTTCTTATTTGAACTTTACATAGTAAGATAGATAACTCTTTTATTCTTGTTCTCTGTTTCTTTCTTTTTTATTCTTAGCAGCATTACATATCAGTAATTTCATGTTGTTGTCATTTTCTATTTATAGAAATTATCTCATAGCAAAATCATTGTGCAATTCTTTTTTGAGAAAGTCATTGTAAAGGATTTGATATTGATTGAGCATGGAGTTTAAAGCTTTGGTAAACGTGAAAGGTATTTATCATTTTTTTATCTTCTATTTTGTTGAAAAATAAATAAGAGTCCCAAATTAGACATAAGCTCTTTTGACTCATTCGCTGAAGTGAATAAGGTACTAAAGCAACTATTCTTTTTCCATCTTCTTCATTCTGATTTTAACACTTCAGTTCCGAGAAAGGTCTAATAAAGGAGGAATCCGTCTGTTGCTTGCAACAGTAGCCATCTAGTTATTATTATTATTATTATTATTATTATTATTATTATTATTCTTACCCCCAGATCGTTCCAGTCACTGTACAAAAAAGTACAACTTCTAATGATAAAACGAAAACGATGATGTGAAAGAGCATATAAAGATCTTGAGGTAAAAAAAAATTGTTGTCGAAAAGTTCACATATGCCCCCGCTAGAGGTCATCAAAGTTCAAATCTTTAAACTCTTATAACTCCTAAACTAACCGTACGATTTGAACGAAATTTGTTTTAAAATGTTCTTTGGGAAATTTGTAAACTTTTATACGCTTACATGCTCGATAAAATATTTACGGTTTTCGCGCTATTACGAGTTGAAAATGGAACTTTAAATTGGCACAGTGCCAATTTCTACAGTTTTTGAGATTTTGAGTTGAAACTTGAATACTAGGTTACTTATAGGTAGTCATTTAATGTTGACCTACTTTCAAGGTCAAATTTTCATTCTCAAGGTCACAACAAACTTTTACCTGTAGAACAAAGACTATTTGACCTTCACAGTTCAAACTTCATACATACTATTGTAAAACCAAGCTCTTTCACATTTACCTTGACCCAAGGTCAAATTTTGATTCTCAAGGTCACAACAAACTTTTGCCTACAGAACAAAGACTATTAGACCTGCAGAGTTCAAACTTCATACATAATATCATTAAACCAAGCTCTTTCACCTTGACCTTGGCCCAAGGTCAAATTCTGATTCTCAAGGTCACAACATACTTTTGCCTATAGAACAAAGACTATTAGACATTCAAAGTTCAAACTTCATACATAATATCATTAAACCAAGCTCTTTCATCTTGACCTTGACCCAAGGTCAAATTCAGATTCTCAAGGTCACAACAAACTTTTGCCTATAGAACAAAGACTATTTTACCTTTAGAGTTTAAACTTCATATAAATAATTGTTCAGTCATGCTCTTTCACTTTGACCTTGACCCTAGGTCAAACTTTCATTCTCAAGGTCACAGCAACTTTCCCCTACAAAACAAAGACTATTTGACCTTCAGAGTTCATACTTTATACATATCATGCTTGGGCCCAGCTCTTTCACCTTGACCTTGACCCAAGGTCAAATTCTGATTTCCAAGGTCACAACAAACTTAAGTCTATAAAACAAAGACTGTTTGACCTTGAGAGTTCAAACTTGACACAAATATTCCTTGCATCAAACTCTTCCATCATGACCTTGACTAACGGTCATTAGTTTGATTTCAAGGCCACAACTGACAATGGTTGATTAGATATTGAGCTTTGCTCAGATTAAGATCAATCATGATGACAATAATCACAGTAGTTAACTTTCATTCATGACATTGGTTAAAGGCCAAATAATCATTCTCAAGGTCTTAGCAATCATTTAATCTTGTAGAATTTACACTTTTTGTCCTATACTATTTATTCTTCACACAAGTAGTCATTCTTATTTGAACTTAACATAGTATAAGAAAGATAACTCTTTTATTCTTGTTCTCTGTTCTATTTCTTTTTTTTTTTCTTAGTAGCATTACAGATCTGTCCTTTCATGTTGTTGTCATTTTCTATTAATAGAAATTATCTCATTGCAAAATCATTGTGCAATTCTGTTTTGAGAAAGTAATTGTAAAGGATTTGATTTCCATAGAGCATGGAGTTTAAATCTTTCGAAAACATGAAAGGTATTTATCATCTTTTTCTTCTTTTTTGTCAATAAATAGATAAGAGTCCCAAGTTAGACATAAGCTCTTTTGACTCATTTGCTGAAGTGAATAAAGTACTAAAGCAACTATTCTTTTTTTCATCTTCTTTATTCGGATTTTAACACTTCAGTTCCAAGGAAGGTCTAATAAAGGAGGAATCCGTCTGTTGCTTGCAACAGTAGCCATCTAGTTAAGGATTCCGACTTCCGTCGGAATCCTTTCTGTTATTGTATTGTCTTTTCTTTATTCTTATTATTCTTATTATTATTATTATTATTATTCTTACCCCCAAGCCAATCCAGAGACTTTACAACAAAGTACCGCATCATATGATAAAATGGAAAGTATCATGTGAAAGAGCAAATAAAGATCTTCATATATATTTTTTTTTCTTGTCGAAAAGTTTACATATGCCCCCGCTAGAGGTCATCAAAGGTAAAATCTTTAAAACCTTATAACTCCTAAACTAACCGTGCGATTTGAATGAAATTTGTTTTATATTGTTCTTTGGGAAATTTGCAACTTTTATACGCTTACATGCTCGATAAAATATTTACGGTTTTCGCGCTATTTTGAGTTGAAATTGGAACTTTAAATTGGCACAGTGCCAATTTCTACAGTTTTTGAGATTTTGAGTTGAAACATGGATGGTAGGTTACTTATAGGTAGTCATTGATGATGACCTAGTTTCAAGGTCAAATTTTGATTCTCAAGGTCACAACAAACTTTTGCCTATAGAACAAAGACTATTTGACCTTGACAGTTCAAACTTCATAAATACAATCATTGATCCAAGCCCCATCACCTTGACCTTGACCCAAGGTCAAATTCTCATTCTTAAGGTCACAACAAAAATTTTCCCATAGAACAAAGACCATTTGACCTTGAGAGTTCAAACTTTGCGCAAATGTTCCTTACATCAAGTCCTTTCACCTTGACCTTGACCCAAGGTCATTTGTTCGATTTAAAGGTCAAAACAGACTTTTGTTGATAAAATATTGAGCTTTGAATAGATGAAAAGGAATTTTGATGAGAATAAACTAAAATGCTTATCTTTCATCCATGACCTTGGTTCAAGGTCAAATAAACTTTTTCAAGGTCATAACAAACATTTACTCTTGTAGGATTGAGAGAATTTTATTCTTAAATATTTATTCTTCACACAAGTAGTACTTCTTATTTGAACTTTACATAGTAAGATAGATAACTCTTTTATTCTTGTTCTATGTTTCCTTTTTTATCTTAGTAGCATTACTTGTCTGTACTTTCATGCTGTTGTCATTCTCTATTTATAGAAATTTTCTCATTGCTTATTCATTGTGCAATTCTTTTTGGGATAGTAATTTCAAAGGAATCAAAATGGATAGAATAGATTTAGGAGTTTAAAGCCTTCCTAAACTTGAAAGGTATTTATCATCTTTTTCTTCTATTTTGTCGATAAATAAATAAGAGTCCCAAATTAGACATAAGCTCCTTTGCCTTATTTGCTGAAGTGAATTAGGTACAAAAGCAACTATTCTTTTTTCCATCTTTTTTATTCGGATTTTAACACTTCAGTTCCGAGGAAGGTCTAATAAAGGAGGAATCCGTCTGTTGCTTGCAACAGTAGCCATCTAGTTAAGGATTCCGACTTTTCCGTCGGAATCCTTTCTGTTATTGTATTGTCTTTTCTTTATTCTTATTAAGGATTCCGACTATTCCGTCGGAATCCTTTCTGTTATTGCAATGTCTTTTCTTTATTCTTATTATTATTATTCTTATTATTCTTACCCCTTTCCATTTCCAGACACTTTATTCAAAGGTCTTTCAACACAGAGCAAAAAGGATGGTACTATTAGAAAGAGCAGACAAAGATCTTCTTAAACTATTTTTTGTTTGTCGATAAGTTCACCAATGCCCTCGCTAGATGTCATCAAAGGTCAAATCTTTAAACTCTTATAACTTCTAAATTAAAAACACGATTTGAACGAAATTTGTTTTATATCATTCTTTGGAAAGTTTGCAAACTTTTATACGCTTACATGCTCCATGAAATATTTACGGTTTTCGCGCTATTTTGAGTTGAAAATGGAACTTTAAATTGGCACAGTGCCAATTCCTACAGTTTTCGAGATTTTGAGTTGAAACTTGGATGGTAGGCTACTTATAGGTAGTCATTGATGATGACCTAGTTTCAAGGTCAAATTATGATTCTCAAGGTCACAACAAACTTTTGCTTATAGAACAAAGACTATTTGACCTTGACAGTTCAAACTTCATAAATACAATCATTGAGCCAAATTCTTTCACCTTGACCTTGACCCAAGGTCAAATTTTGATTCTCAAGGTCACAACAAATTTTTGCCTATAGAACAAAGACCATTTGTCCTTGACAGTTCAAACTTGGCGCAAATATTCCTTGCATCAAGTCCTTTCATCTTGACCTTGACCCAAGGTCATATGTTCGATTTCAAGGTCACAACAGACTTTTGTTGATAAAATATTGAGCTTTGATTAGATGAAAAGGAATCTTAATGAGAATAAACTCAAATGCTTATCTTTTATCCATGACCTTGGTTAAAGGTCAAATAAACTTTTTCGAGGTCATAACAAACATTTACTCTTGAAGAATTCACAGGATTTTTTCCTGAACTATTTTTCTTCACACAAGTAGTACTTCTTATGTGAATTTTACATAGTAAGATAGATAACTCTTTTATTCTTGTTCTCTGTTTCTTTTTTTTTCTTAGTAGCATTACATATCAGTAGTTTCATGTTGTTGTCATTTTCTATTAATAGAAATTATCTCATTGCAAAATCATTGTGCAATTCTGTTTTGAGAAAGCCATTGTAAAGAATTAGATATTGAGATGGCATGGAGTTTAAAGCTTTCGTAAAAATGAAAGGTAATTTATTATTTTTTCTTCTATTTTGTTGATAAATAAATAAGAGTCCCAAATTAGACATAAGCTCTTTTTACTCATTTGCTGAAGTCAATATGGTACTAAAGCAAATATTCTTTTTTCCATCTTCTTTATTCGGATTTTAGCATTTCAGTTCCAAGGAAGGTCTAATAAAGGAGGAATCCGTCTGTTGCTTGCAACAGTAGCCATCTAGTTATTATTCTTATTATTATTATTCTTACCCCCAGATCGTTCCAGTCACTGTACAAAAAAGTGCCACTTCTTATGATAAAACAAATAGTATCATGTGAAAGAGCATATAAAGATCTAGTAGTAAAAAAAATTTGTCGTCGAAAAGTTCACGTATGCCCCCGCTAGAGGTCACCAAAGGTCAAATCTTTAAACACTTATAACTCCTAAACTAACTGTGCGATTTGAACGAAATTTGTTTTGAAATGTTCTTTGGGAATTTTGTAAACTTTTATACGCTTACATGCTCGATAAAATATTTACGGTTTTCGAGTTATTCCGAGTTGAAAATGGAACTTTAAATTGGCAAAGTGCCAATTTCTACAGTTTTTGAGATCTTGAGTTGAAACTTGGATACTAAGTTACTTATAGGTAGTCATTTAATGTTGACCTACTTTCAAGGTCAAATTTCCATTCTCAAGGTCACAACAAACTTTTGCCTGTAGAACAAAGACTATTTGACCTTCAGAGTTCAAACTTCATACATAATATCGTTAAACCAAGCTCTTTCACATTGACCTTGACCCAAGGTCAAATTTTGATTCTCAAGGTCAGAACAAACTTTTGCCTATAGAATAAAGACTATTAGACCTACAGAGTTCAAACTTCATACATAATATCATTAAACCAAGCTCTTTCACCATTCACCTTGACTCAAGGTCAAATTTTGATTCTCAAGGTCAGAATGAACTTTTACCTATAGAACAAAGACTATTAGACATTCAAAGTTCAAACTTCATACATAATATCATTAAACCAAGCTCTTTCACCTTGACCTTGACCCAAGGTCAAATTCTGATTCTCAAGGTCACAACAAACTTTAGTCAAGGTCTTAACAATTATTTACTCTTGTAGAATTTACACTTTTTGTCCCATACTATTTATTCTTCACAAAAGTAGTCCTTCTTATTTGAACTTAACATAGTATAAGAAAGATAACTCTTTTATTCTAGTTCTCTGTTTCTTTTTTTTTCTTAGTAGCATTACATATCTGTACTTTCATGTTGTTGTCATTTTCTATTAATAGAAATTATCTCATTGCAAAATCATTGTGCAATTCTGTTTTGAGTAAGTAATTGTAAAGGATTTGATATTGATAGAGCATGAAGCTTAAAACTTTCGTAAAGATGAAAGGTACTTAATATTTTTTCTTCTATTTTGTTGATAAATAAATAAAGAGTCCCAAGTTAGACATAAGCTCTTTTGACTCATTTGCTGAAGTGAATAAGGTACTTAAGCAACTTTTCTTTTTTCCATCTTCTTTATTCGGATTTCAACACTTCAGTTCCTAGGAAGGTCTAAGAAAGGAGGAATCCGTCTGTTGCTTGCAACAGTAGCCATCTAGTTATTCTTATTATTATTATTATTCTTACCCCCAAACCATTCCAGAGACGTTACAACAAAGTACCGCATCATAGGATAAAATGGAAAGTATGATGAGAAAGAGCAAATAGAGATCTTCATTTAAAAATTTTTTCTTGTCGAAAAGTTCATATATGCCCCTGCTAGAGGTCATCAGATGCCGAATCTTTAAAACCTTATAACTCCTAAACTAACCGTACGATTTGAACGAAATTTGTTTTACATTGTTCTTTGGGAAATTTGCAAACTTTTATACGCTTACATGCTCGATAAAATATTTACGGTTTTCGTGCTATTTTGAGTTGAAAATGGAACTTTAAATTGGCACAGTGCCAATTTCTACAGTTTTTGAGATTTTGAGTTGAAACTTGGATGGTAGGCTACTAATAGGTAGTCATTGATGATGACCTAGTTTCAAGGTCACATTATGATTCTCAAGGTCACAACAAACTTTTGCCTTTAGAACAAAGACTATCTGACCTTGACAGTTCAAACTTCATAAATACAATCATTGAGCGAAGCCCTTTCACCTTGACCTTGGCCCAAGGTCAAATTTTGATTCTCAAGGTCACAACAAACTTTTGTCTATAGAACAAAGACCATTTGACCTTGAGAGTTCATACTTGGCGCAAATATTCCTTGCATCAAGTCCTTTCACCTTGACCTTGACCCAAGGTCATTTGTTCGATTTCAAGGTCACAACAGACTTTTGTCGATGAAATATTGAGCTTTGATTAGATTAAGAGGACTCTTGATGAGAATAGACACAAATGCTTATCTTTTATCCATGACCTTGGTTAAAGGTCAAATTAACATTTTCAAGGTCATAACAAACATTTACTCTTGTAGAATTCACAGGATTTTGTCCTTAACTATTTATTCTTCACACAAGTAGTACTTCTTATTTGAACTTTATATAGTAAGATAGATAACTCTTTTATTCTTGTTCTCTGTTTCTTTCTTTTTTATTCTTAGTAGCATTACATATCAGTAGTTTCATGTTGTTGTCATTTTCTATTAATAGAAATTATCTCATTGCAAAATCATTGTGCAATTCTTTTTTGAGAAAGTCATTGTAAAGATTTAGATATTGATTGTGCATGGAGTTTAAAGCTTTCATGATTATTTTTTTCCTCTATTTTGTTGATAAATAAATAAGAGTCCCAAATTAGACATAAGCTCTTTTGACTCATTTGCTGAAGTGAATATGGTACTAAAGCAACTATTCTTTTTCCATCTTCTTTATTCGGATTTTAACACTTCAGTTCCGAGGAAGGTCTAATAAAGGAGGAATCCGTCTGTTGCTTGCAACAGTAGCCATCTAGTTATTATTATTATCATTATTATTATTATTATTCTTACCCCCAAGTCAATCCAGAGACTTTACAACAAAGTACCGCATCATATGATAAAATGGAAAGCATCATGTGAAAGAGCAAATAAAGATCTTCATTTAAATTTTTTTTCTTGTCGAAAAGTTCACATATGCCCCCGCTAGAGGTCATCAAAGGTAAAATCTTTAAAACCTTATAACTCCTAAACTAACCGTACGATTTGAACGAAATTTGTTTTACATTGTTCTTTGGGAAATTTGCAAACTTTTATACGCTTACATGCTCGATAAAATATTTACGGTTTTCGCGCTATTTTGAGTTGAAAATGGAACTTTAAATTGGCACAGTGCCAATTTCTACAGTTTTTGAGATTTTGAGTTGAAACTTGGATGGTACATTACTTATAGGTAGTCATTGATGATGACCTAGTTTCAAGGTCAAATTGTGATTCTCAAGGTCACAACAAACTTTTGCCTATAGAACAGAGACTATTTGACCTTGACAGTTCAAACTTCATAAATACAATCATCGATCCAAGCCCTTTCACGTTGACCTTGACCCAAGGTCAAATTCTCATTCTCAAGGTCACAACAGAATTTTTCCTATAGAACAAAGACCATTTGACCTTGAGAGTTCAAACATGGCGCAAATATTCCTTGCATCAAGTAATTTCACCTTGACCTTGACCCAAGGTCATTTGTTTGATTTCAAGGTCACAACAGACTTTTGTTGATAAAATATTGAGCTTTGAATAGATGAAAAGGAATCTTTAAGAGAATAAACTAAAGTGCTTATCTTTCATCTATGACCTTGGTTCAAGGTCAAATCAACTTTTTCAAGGTCATAAAAAACATTTACTCTTGTAGGATTGATAGGATTTTGTTCTTAAATATTTATTCTTCACACAAGTAGTACTTCTTAATTAAACTTTACATAGTAAGATAGATAACTCTTTTATTCTTGTTCTCTGTTTCCTTTATTTATCTTAGTAGCATTACATATCATTAGTTTCATGTTGTTGTCATTTTCTATTAATAGAAATTATCTCATTGCAAAATCATTGTGCAATTCATTTTGGGATAGTAATTTAAAAGGATTCAAAATGGATAGAATAGATCTAGGAGTTTAAAGCCTTCCTAAACTTGAAAGGTATTTATCATCTTTTTCATCTTTTTTGTCGATAAATAGATAAGAGTCCCAAGTTAGACATAAGCTCTTTTGACTCATTATCTGAAGTGAATAAGGTACTAAAGCAACTATTATTTTTCCATCTTCTTTTTTCGGATTTTAACACTTCAGTTCCGAGGAAGGTCTTATAAAGGAGGAATCCGTCTGTTGCTTGCAACAGTAGCCATCTAGTTTGAGTTATTTTTGTTCTTTTTTATTTCAATTCCTTTGTATTTTGATTGAAATACGATCGCTCCTTAATTCTTTATTCCTATTAAATAAAGTTTATTTCTAAATCTAGGATTTTAATTACATTTTTTTTTTTGGAATGTTCAGATACCTTTTATCGAATAGATTCTATTTAATTATTAATTAGTATAAATGTGTAACGAATAGTGAGCTTAGGAATATAAGCCACTTGAACTGCCTTCCCGGCAGGCTAGCTTTATCGGCGGTTAGGTTAAGTGTGCTTGACTTCAGACGCCTTCTTCGGGCTCCCCCGTCGCTTCAAGTTACACTATCATATGAGGGTTCTTGGGAAAGAAAGGCAATCGAAGAGGAGTCATCCAAAGTGCAATGTAATACTCGAAGAATAAATTCTTGTACATTCATTTTTATTACATACATGTTATTCTTGACATTTTGACAAATGTATTCCATAAATTTGCGGCTTTACATACTTTGTTTTATTGATGTATGACTGAATGTAGATCCTGTGTTTTGTTCAATATGAAATTTCCTGCTCCCAGGCTTACTAACAATGTATTCACGTTTTTGGAAAATCTAATGTCTTCAACTTCTCTCCTTATGAAAAATTCCTGGGTCCGTCAATGTGCTGTATCGGGGGGGGGGGTTCTTTTTTTCGGGGGGGGGGGGGGGTGTGTGCCTCTGTCTGTTTGTCCACAATTTGTATTAGTCTTTGTTTTGTTTTTGGTGTTCCAGTTGGTTGTGATTTTTGGATTCTGTTTGGGGAGAGGTTGACTTTCATTCACCGATAATTTGAGTTAGTTTTAAACTTCTTTATTTCAATTCTTTTGTATTTTTTTGATACGATCGATTGGAGGCGGTTAAGTGGATCCTTCTTCTTTATTCCTCTTAAATAAAGTTTATTTTTAAAAGGGTTTTGTTTACATTTTTTTTTTCGAATATAAAGATACTTTTTATCGAGGAGATTCTATTTAATTATTAATTATTTTGTCCCTTAGTATAAATTTTCTTTGTTTTGTGCTTTTATTTTGTTTATTCAATAGGCATACTTGAAAAATATCTTGACTTATCTATTTTCAAGCCTTTTGTTCTATGACATATTTTTCAATATGTCATTTGATCATGTGTTTCTTTTTTCAGTCAATAATGGAGTTCAATCTGTCAAGATTTGTTGAACAAATCAATTTCCGATTGTATTCCAAATGCCATTGGAATGTATTCTTAGATACACTAGGCATATTCATAAGAGGAACTGAGTGTTCGATTTCTTAAAGATCATTTTCCATTTTTGATCTGCACCATCATCTACTTTATCAACCATCATAGAGAAGGAATATGGAGACGATAGACCTCTACACTGTCCCATGAGTCGTTTTCATTAACCCTACTCTTGTAATGTATCCATTAATGATTATATGTCTTATCAAACCTATAAAGATTCAAGTAAATTCCCTTTCCTACTACTTATAAATAGGACAGCTAATGCACGATGTAAAAAGATTTAGGAATGGTTAAAGAAACTATTGCGGCTTTGGGCGTAAATACCCTATTAGGAGTGGGGAAAGTAATTTATTATCTTGTTTTACTTGTATTATTTTCAGTGTCGGTATCAAATGGATTTATCCTACATAGATCACGAGACACGAAAGGAGTATTTACACACAGAACTTCATCAAGTTAATTGAGTAGAAATTTAGGCTTTCAGTCGGTTCAGAAGAAGCCTATATTCCTCATTACAAGAACCCCAGGCGGCTAGTGTGTCTTGTCCAAGTATAAATTGATCATTCATTGGTCTGACAGGCACAAATGAAATCATGATATTCTATTTCACACATCGCTTTCCAACAGATTTCGAGATAGACAAGGAATATTTACACTGTCGATAAGGGATTAAAGCCGACGTAAATCTTTCAACAAGAGTTCTTAAAGGGACATGTACAAATAGGCGATGTTTTGTTTTTCCGGTTTATAATTTTACAGAATCCTTTGACAATAATGCAAAGAAAGGAAATATAAAAAAAGTAAGATTGACTTTAAATGGACAAAATGAGACTACATCCCTCGATTGCAAGATGATTTATGTCTATACTGATATTTGTTGGGAGGCAAAGGAACAGGGGGTTGTCAAAACATTTATCGCGAAAGGGTATTGCTCTCTGTGGGTTGCTCTTCTTGTTCACGTTCCAAGTGAAAATAGATTTAAAGAAAACAGAATAATATTCTATCCTGATAAATTAGGTTTCATCTATAGAAATAAAGATATCATGAATGATTTATTGTGATTTTTTTTATCAACCAAATCGTTTAAATTCTTTTAGAAACAAGTATTTCCTTGGTGAAAGATAAGAATTAAGTACTAGTGTATTAAGCTTGCTAGCAACATCCGCTCTTAATGCCGTGCAGAACAAGTTAAAACTCAGAATGGGTCGAATTCCTTGTATTTGGATATAGTTCTTACCTAAAATACCTTCCAACATTGAAGATTACAATATGTTACGATGTCCAATATTTTCATCGTATCGTCCAAAGTTTTACAGTGCCAAAGTCAATCTCTCACAAGTAAAACCTTGGTTGAAAAGTATTTTTCGGTTAGTCGCTTTGCCCTCAGAATAAAGTCGTACGTTGTTGTTTGTGCTTGCTCTGGAATAGCGTATCCATTGCGGTATGAATACACATAAAACACAGAGCATACATGCACAGCAAGAGGGACAAGGAACACCAAATCACAACAAAGAAACATCGAACACAAAAGAGTACACATAAACCAACGGACCAATTGGCAATCCTCGCCGACTTTAAAAGACCGTCATCTGCAACGCCTGTAGCAAATTTTGCGTGGGGAAAACCATCCCACTTTTCCCCAGAAGTCTCGAACGCAAATAGTGGTGTAAAATAAACTCCTTGCTGTAAGATAACCACACAAACAAGATGGCATAACACATTGACCTAAGCAACATACAGTTGAGTTTGTAAATGGACATAAAAAATAGAGGGCATACGAAATACAGTGCGTGCTCTATCAGCTGTAGCAAGTTCATGCATGTTATTACTCGAGGAGTCCTGTCGACATTCAGAGAAGAAGGTGGTCGGGGCCCTGTCTTCTCTAACGAGGTCTGACAGTAGGTTTCGTCATGACGTCCTGTCGTCACAGTCAAAGTGTATAAATCTAAAGCAAAGGAGGGGATCTCCAACAACACCAGGTTGCAGCACCCACAGCAAAACCCAAAACACCCAATGCAAAAACACAAAGCCGACCAGCACAGAAAGAGACGAATAAGGGACAAGGAACGTCAACGCACAACACAGAAACATCAAACACAAAGGACTACACATAAACCAACGAGCCAATGTGCAACCGGTGCCGACTTAGGGCGGCCATCTGCCACGTAAGTAGCAGAAGGTGTGGTTATCCTGGATTACGTGCGCACAACCCTCCCACTTTTCCGATTACCTATAGGTCTCGAAGAACGTACAATTGTGGAGTAAAACAACCTCCTCACTGTCAAATGACCACACACAAACAAGACCGAAAAACGCAGGGGCCCAAGCAACACAGATGAATATGTAAATGAATACCAAAAGAGGGCGTACGTAATACAGTCCGTGCTTTGCCGGCTGAAGGCGAATCGATTGTAGGTCACAGATCCTTACAATATCTATTCAAATGAAAGGTCATATCGAAAATATTTGAAATTGATGAAACATTACTCATATTCATGGTTGTCATGAAAACGGGTTACAAACATTAAAGAAGTTTACATTGTAGCTTTTTTGAAGCCATACAGGTTCTTAATAAGACATTTTCGGCACAAAATACGATTGAATTGTAATTTTGGATTCTAACTCTATCGGATAAAACCATTACATGAAAGGTAAAATTATAAATAGATAGTTACTATGGCAACCAAAATACTATTTTTCTGAAAATAGTTATTTGTTATTTTTAACTGAAATAATGGAAATAGAAATGATTTTAGGAAGATTAAAGTTAAAACTAATCAGTTGGAGGTCTTGGTTGACAAGGTTAAGTGGAGAGTATCCAAGGAAAAGTACTCATTTTACTTAAAATCATTGGATGAAATTGCTTATTATTTAACTCAAAGCAATGAAAAAATAGAAAATAAACTCTATCATCTTAAAAAATCTAGCCATAATGAGCAATATTTATTGCCATGGTAACCGTATTCATAAAGAAAATCTGAAAAGCCTCTATTTTTGAAGTTGATAACGATTGAAATTATAGACCATTTGAATGAGACGCAATAAAACATTGAAACTGTTTAATTTTCACATTTTGGTATCTTGTTAGCTGGTTGCCATGACAACCAAGTCACATGGCAACGATATGTTGAGGATTTTTTATGCCTTGCTTTTATCCCTACCCATGTATGAAATTTCATGAAAATTAGAGAACATGCGTTTCCAATTTGGTGCTTACAGAGAATTTTGAAAATAGCTAATGTAACCTCACAAGTCCTGAATGTCAGTCGGTAAATGTTATTGGTTTGTTTACAAGACCACAAAGATGGCTTCGAAATCATGGCATTTCCTTTGATGACTTGGTTCCATTTCTTAAGGAAATCTTTAGGTTCACACCATGTTCGTACCAAACTGCACATTTACGGAACCTTTACAAATTCTATGAATATACTAAGGATCGTGTAATAACCGATAAATATTCCCCAGAATTTGACATTTCAAATTTTTATTTATTTTAAGCGATTAGATCAGGTAAATCAGACGAAATATCAAACCGTTCATTCAAGTTAGATTCGCCAATAATGGTACTGATAGATTAAGCCTTGGCCAAATTTTGCCCTTCAAAGCCAATATTGAGCAAAGTGTAAGTGCTACATGTTCCAAACTTACATGTTTGATGTATCTTAAATCAAACTTTCATAAAATGACCTTGACAAACTCTTTCCACCTAAAAAAAAACTCTTTCCGCTTGAGTAATTTTGCCTTTTAAAGCCAATATTGAGCAAAGTATAAGAGCTACATGTACATGTTCCAAACTTACATGGTGGATGTATGTTTAATCAAACTTTCAGAAAATGACCTTGACCTACTTTTGCCGCTTGAGTGATTTTGCCTTAAGAAGCCAATATTGACCAAAGTATAGGTGGTACATTAGTATACAATTGTGTATAGTTATATAAATTGGGGGAAAAGGCGAGCTTAGCTTAAGAAATTGGTTGTCATTAAAGGCATTATGCTATGCAGTCGAGCATTAGGTGGCTCTAGCAACTATTTTTGTCTTTTCTCTTGTTTTTTCTTTTCCTTTTCATTTTATTTTATTGACATACATACATGAAATCAGAAATATATTACGCACATTAACCAATTTAATGTTAAAGTGACACCAGCTCTATGAAAATGAAAAAACCCAGCAACGGTCATATTAGGTAGAGCATAATATAAATGAATGACTGCAACAAAAGGACATGATCTAATGTTTTATTAAATCTTCGGTGTAAGTTCAATTCTTTGTTCGTCAGAGTGATTCCGTTATTTAGGCACTCTAGTATAACGAGACGTAACGTTTTCTTCGCCGCTTCATCGTTGTCATTTGCTGAAGTTGTTTTCATCATAGAATCCACACAAGTCAACGATGAAATCTTCGACGAATGAAATGAAATCATCCTTAAAACATGTTTCCATGTAGACTATTGGATATTCCCAGATTACATGGGCATCATACGTATCCAAAATGTCAAATGGAGCTCCATCGTCTCGGCAGGACAGATACCATCTTGATACGGTACGCAAGGGCATGTTCCAAATATTAGGATTTCATTATTAGAGCCAGACGGCTTGCAAGTAAACTACTTGCTCAGGGTTATATTACACAACGGCTGAATTCATCACCGAGGAAGTTTTTCAGTCGCTACGGGAGTATGATAAAAGCATAATGGGTCCCCCTTTCCAGAATGATCAGTGACATTCTGCCTTGTAATTGAATGGCTGTCGTCATCACCAAACAAGACATACATACATGATATGTGCATCAAATGCCAAACGTCTTTAAATTCAATAGCATCATTTAAGACCAGATAAATTTACAGCATGGACCAGACATGCACGTTTCGGGTACTTAACCCTCGTCAGTGATCCTCAGTCTAAATAATGTAATACTGCCAAAAAAGTGTGAAATTTATTATGTCCAAAAATGTACGAAAGATGTAGCAGAATGGGTGGGATATGATGCTACAGGACCCACTTTTTAGGAATTTCAAGAAATTTTGTAACAGGACATTTCAAATGCGTTGAAGAGACAGACGATCAACCGAAGTTGATCGAACTTGGCTACGTGTGTCCTCGGGGACTTTTGGTCCACCAGCAGTGACACTCACCAAGTAGTTCAAATTCCAAACGTCTTTAAATTCAATAGCATCATTTAAGACCAGATAAATTTACAGCATGGACCAGACATGCACGTTTCGGGTACTTAACCCTCGTCAGTGATCCTCAGTCTAAATAATGTAATACTGCCAAAAAGTGTGAAATTTATTATGTCCAAAAATGTACGAAAGATGTAGCAGAATTGGTGGGATATGATGCTACAGGACCCACTTTTTAGGAATTTCAAGAAATTTTGTAACAGAACATTTCAAATGCGTTGAAGAGACAGACGATCAACCGAAGTTGATCGAACTTGGCTACGTGTGCCCTCGGGGACTCTTGGTCCACCAGCAGTGACACTCACCAAGTAGTTCAAATGCCAAACGTCTTTAAATTCAAAAGCATCATTTAAGACAAATACATCGAGACAATCGCCGAATTTGACAGGTTTCCATGGAGCTGTTGCAACGGGTATTGCATGCAACCAGGAGACTCTTTACGGCAGTTTCTCCATTATTAATGGTTTTCGCAGAGGTCCACATGATTATATCATACCTAAGTTAAGAAGCAAAGATGTAGGTTTCTTGAAAATGACCTGACTATGCAGTTTAAATCTGTTTATATTGGTCAGATTTGTCTGAAAATTCTGATAAGACCTGTTTAGGTAGCAACCATTTGAATTTTATATGGGGGGATGCAGAGAGACTTGCCAGCCGAAAAAAAAATTCGGCCAATTTAAGAGCAGGAAAATTTTCTCCGGCCCTTTGGGCCGACTTAATCTTTTCTTTTTAAGTTTCCAATTTTGAATATTACTCCTTAAGTTTAAATTATTCAGCGTGATTTTTCGGACATATTTAGAGATACCAAACACGTAGTAAGATTAGGAAGAGTATATTGAGGCATTTTTTGCTAGCAGATCACTTCTTTTAATTTCTAGAATGGCATATGAAACATATAATCTTTTCACTTAAATGATACTCAATGCAGTAATGCTAAATGTTGCTAATGACTTTTGAAATTGATTTCGTTCCTTTGAATAATCTGAATAAAGTTTGTTTCATTTTCAGATTTACTTTGTTTATGACACACAAAAAAGTGTTAATTGGGCATGTGAAGAGGGGGGTCAATGTCATGATCCGGGGGGGGGGGGATTCTAAAATCTCGATTCGAATTTTTTTTGTGCACATAAAATTCAAATGGTTTTTCCCTTACAAGTAAATTATAATATCAGAATGAAAATATTTTCAACATTTGTGAATAATCATTATTCCTTGCATATTATGTTTCTGTAACCATTTTGTACCAAGCTGAGGTAACTGTGCGCGATGCTTTATCATTCCTTGCTCGTTAGTAAAAAAATGTACCCTTTCAAGAGATTGCGCATTTCACCTTTGTTTTGTTTATCATTAATATAGAATTCCTTCTTGATAATATTTCAAATCAACTTGAATATATTGACTTACCATCCAACCAAAGATTGTACTCTATGTCTTCCGAAATGGAAGTAACCGGATGTGACAGTTCTACCGAACTGAATCGGCGGGTGTTGCATGCAAGCAGGAGACACTTACTCTTCCTGGGCACCTGGTCTCACTTCCATACTGGGAGTTCGCTTCTTTTCATATGGTGGAGCTTTTTGTTTGTTTACTTTGGTTCCTGTCCTATCCTGATTTTGTATACATTCGGTTTCTGATTTTCTGAATTATCGATTTTGTGCTGTATACAGGGATATGGTCATTATCCATATTTGATATTTCAATGTCTACGTAGCAAAGAGATGATGGCTCCACATTTTCTTTATGGTCGATTCATTAGCATGATAGTAAAATAAATTCAAATACTAAAATTGCATAGCAGGGATGGAGCTTCTTTGCAAACCTCATTTAATTTTGATGATATTTTTTATGAAATGAAGTTATCTATCATGTTCTTGGAGGGAGAAAGATATAAGATTACAATCGAAATAAGTTTCGTACAGAAAATACTTCTGATAACTGTCGTGGGGGTGAGGTTAAGGATCAACTAGCGCTCAGGTGTCGTTTGTCAAGGAAAAATCCTCTGATTGTTAAATAGTTTCATCAGATGATGATCAATTAAGGTTCTCTTTCCTCTATGTGGATTCCATAAGAGATTTTAAGAGCTTTTAACGACAGATAAACAGTTCGTTACTCAAAGAATTTAGCCAGAATATAAACGATAGAAATATCATACTTTATGATGATAATTAGTCAAAGTGTGATATTCTATATCATTTTTATACAGCTGCATGTCTTTTTCTATGACGGTCTAAAATAAGGAATGAAAACCTTTCTCATTAGTTCCGTCTATACAATTGGAAATGGGTTTGCACTTTCGGAGAAACAAAAGACGAACGTTGACTTCAATGAAGTAGTATCCCCTGATATACATAACTGGTAGGGGGTTGTCCCAGCGATCATTCAATGCTTTTACCGCTACGACAGGTAAATGTTTGTTTGAATTCGTTATCGATGAAATTGTCTTAATTATAAAAAGAAATAGGCGGTTTCCATGGTAATTAAGAGTAACGTCTAAATGTATCAGAAAACTTCATCCGGTGTGGATGACATTTCTGGTTATTTTTTACACTATGTAGATACAGAGGGCACTTCTAAATTATCAAGAAAGAAATCATGGGAGTCAATTTGAATACCTTTCAAATATTACTGATTGATATGTTGTGAACATCGGTTTTATAGTATTCTGCTGATAGATTATCTCGTAAAAGGACAAACATTCAATTTCACATGCAATACAGTTACGTGAAAATATTAAACTTAAGCGCCGCGTACTAGTTAAAGGTTTGTTTTCCATCTGGACAATGCTCCTGTTCACAAGTCTGTCACTGCAATGACTGCCATTCATGATTTTTGCTTTAATTTGATTGAGCATCCGCCTTATTCACCTGATCTTGCTCGATCAGATTTTCAACTATTCCCAAAAATGAAGGTAGCTATTTCTTGAACCAACCTTCAGTCCGATGATGTCGTCATACTTGCAGTGGATGGCTTTCCGACCTGACAAGATTAGATTTCTTTAAAACAAAGGAGGGGATCTCCAACAACATCAGGTTGCAGCATCCACAGCAAAACCCCAAAACACCCAACGCAAAAACACTGAGCAGACAAACACAGAAATAGACGCAAAAGTGGTATTGAGGCCAATAAACACCTGTGGCAAAAGTGTATGGAGACTGAAGGGGATTATGCAGTAAAATAATGCAGAATGAGTGATAAAATTCAAATCGTTCAATACGAGGCTCACAACATATCAATCAGCCCTCGTAGTGTTTACAAAAAGCTTGCCGTCAGTTAGCTGACATTAAATGTTGTAAATTCTATTTTAAAAATCGGAAAACATGATCCGTATAATGCATTGTTACTCTTGTAAGACCAATCGCACATTTCTGGGCTTTTCCGTTTTTAAATCTATTCCGATTCGACGGAAATTTCTGAAGATGTGCTATTGTTATAGGACGTATCGCTGCAAGGACTTTTCGATGCATCTTTCCGAAGATAATGCATTGGTACGATATGACTATTTTGCAATTTTCGACCAATCATATTGTCTAAAGGTACATTGTGCATTCTATCCGTGCAAGTAAGTCACGAATGGCAGTCATGACTGACGTTAATCACATTTAATATGCCTATTCACGTTACCGGGAACTCAGATAACTTTCGTCTTTACGTATGGTATTTTGCCCATTCAAACAATGCAATGACTTCATAACATAACAGTACATGCCAGATTTTAGGGCAATATGACGTCATTTTATTGTTTTTACTTCGTAAAACATCACATCAAAATCAAAAATTATCAGAGTGAACATTGTCGTGAAACATTCCTTTTTAATGTCCTTATTCAAACGAAATTTTGAAGAAGAGCCTCTTCTAGTTTATGTAAAAACACCAAACAGATTTTAAATAACACACTGGTAAATTGAAAACGTAGATTTTCTATGAGATTTACACGACCAAATATCCAATTTCTTTCGACAAAACTATATATATAGATATAACTGATTAATTTCCAATGAATTCCATTTAAATTGGAATTCATAGTAGTCGGAGCATAATTTAAAAATCAAACATTAAAGTATTAATACACCCCTTTAATTTGTAGTGTGCTACTGACTACCAATTTTCTTTTTATGCCCCCGTAATCGAAGATTCGGGGGCATATAGTTTTTGGTCTGTCCGTCCGTCTGTCTGTCTGTTTGTCCGCAAAAACTTAAACCTCGGTCATAACTTTTGAATGGTAGGTGATAGTGCTTTCATGTTTCACATGTGTATATCTTGTGACAAGACCTTTCCATTGATACCAAACTTTTTCACCTCGTGACCTCGACCTTTGAGTTTGACCTACTTTTTAAAAACTTTAACCTTGACCATAACTTTTGAAGGGTTTGTGATAGGGCTTTCATATTTCACTTGTGTATTCCTTGTGACAAGACCTTTCCATGGATACCAAATTTAACCTTGTGACGTTGACCTCATATGTTAACTACTTTTCAGCTGTTTTACCGACAAAGATGCCGACGAGGGCATTCGTGTTTCACAAACACATGTTTTTTTTTTTATTTTCACTTTATTATATGTTTACTATATTAACCAATGGAAATACAAGAATAATTAAAGTTTTCCGTATTCTAATAACGAATCCTTGCTTTAAACACCTCTTATAGTGTCTAGTTCTTCCTCCGAGGTCACCCGTCTGAATGAAAAAGTAAACAGGAGCAGATCCCCAACACCAGTTATCAGAGCGGATCATTAGTGCATTAGACGAGAAAAAGAGAACAGAAAATAGACAACGAAAACAAGCAGTGAAATTACTCCGTTATTATTGAACGAGCTCTCGCTCTCTGCAAGAGTCTCAATCTTCTTAGTACAAAAAGATCCTCAATATATTTTTTCAAAATAAAAGAAAAATCAAATTAAGCTGCCTTTTTATTTCTATACCTTGATTTGGAAAAGAACAATGTTTCATTCAGTTGTCATTGTTCTATCCATGCAAAAAGTACTGACAACTCCTTTATTCGTGAGTTTTCTATTCAAACTTTAGCCAAAAAATGCAAGAAAATTGTCGGTCGCCTGCGTTACCAAGGATATGATCCTAAAGTCGTTAAAAATACTGGGCATGGTATTGGACCAATCTACAGAAGACGTTTCACATTTGTAAAACTTGGTGAGTGTCACTGCTGGTGGACCAGGAGTCCCGATGGGCACATGTAGCCAAGTTCGATCAATTTCGGTTGGTCGTTTCTTCAAACGCATTCGAAAATTTCTGTTTACAAAATTTTCTCAAATTTCTGAAACCTGGGTCCTGTGGCATCATATCCCAGCCATCCTTCTACGTCTTTAGGTACAGTTTTGGAAATTATAATTTCAAAACTCTTCGGCCATATTAAATTGTTTAGATTAGGATCAGTACCCGAAACGCGCATGTCTGATCCATATTTTAAATTCATCTGCTCTCAAATGATGCTAATGAATATGAAGACGTTTAACATTTGTACCGGTGTCTTTCCCAACGTTTCACTTTGGCAACCGTGAAGACGGGACTCCATGACGGGCCTTGTTTACAATCTCGTAAGAGAAGACTGGATCCTAATTCTCTGTCCTTTGTAGATTTGGTCAGACTTCTTGGGTGATTGATCTTGAGCTCGCTTCAGCCAGCAGAACACAGACTATTATACGCGTGCCATAGGATTTTTTTTAGATCCATTTACATAGAATCTGTCTTAAAAGAGACCGCTGCACTTAACTATCTCGTTTGTGGTGTCACCTAATAGAGAGAAGTTTTCTGTTTTACAACAATTGTGCACTTATCCATCTCGTTTGTGATGACACCTAATAGTGAGAAGTTTTCTGTTTTAGAACAATTGTGCGTCTATGGAGACCTCTGTGTATCCGGATAAGTTGGAGGGTTGTGCGTACGTAATCGATAACCACACTATTTGCTAATAGAGATGGCCATCCAAAGTCGGCGGCAGGTGCACATTGGTCTCCTTCCTTTTATCTGTCGTCAATAATGTTTTATGTTTCTGTATATCTGTTTCTAATGCTTTGTATGATGTTCTAGTGACTATTGAGTCTTTTTGCGGTTTGTGGTTTTGTCTGATGTCATTTACATGTTACTCTCTTGTGGGTTTGTTTCGCTGGATGTATGCAAGGTGGTCACGCTGGAGATCCTTTCCTTTTCTTTCATTGTCCCCACCTAAAATAATTATCGGAATTTAAATACGTTTTGTTGTTTACATTGATGTCAGATGATAGGGCTTTTTTAATCTTATTTCACTAACGTAAGTGTCGTTAGAATCATAACTATGCAGTCTAAATTGATAGGATCCTTGCACTAATTTCCACTCTCAACATGACCTTGCCTTTATCCAACAAATATATTTCAAATGAATTGAACAGTAAATGTATTTTATTTAGATTTCAGATAGAAATAAAGCTGGATTAATGCTCTAAATTATGGCACTAAAATTTAAAATTAGTCCTCTCACTTGTGATGTGACGTTATTAAAGTACACGAAAAGGGGACCCCTCAATCAAAGGTTACCTTGCGATGAAGCGTCAAGATACTGGTTTCAATATTTCAGATCTTGACCATGTGCTGCAGTTTCAGAGTCATTCAGTGTTTCAATGTCAAATGTCTTCAAATTCCATAGCATCATTTAATAAAAAATAAATTTTCAGCATGGACCAGACATGCACGTTTCGGGTACTTAACCCTTGTCAGTGATCCTCAATCGAAAGAATGTAATATGGCCAAAGAATGTGAAAATTATTATGTCAAAACATGTTCCGAAAAACGTAGCAGGATGGGCGGGATATGATGCTAGACGAGAATATTTCAAACTTATGGAAGGAATTTTATATTCCAATGGGTTTATATATCATACTTCTATGAAAGGTCATCCACATTCGTGCTTCTCGCGTAGAGTACTTTGACTCTGAATTTTGTCTATTTTTTCAATTTCGTTTGCCATCCATCTTGAATCGTGTAATTTTCTACTTCAAAAGCATTGCCAATTAATTTGGAATCTGTATTTTATAGAGTTTCATAGAGGTCCGAATATCCGAATATCTTTGACTTTACTGTATTGAAAGCAGTTTTATTCTTGATTATTCCTTTTGCTTCTTATCTTTAATCGATAATATATACTTTCATATCTATGCTATTTGTATGACTTTGGAACCTTCCATTGTAGAATGAAATAATGCGTACACTGTAATTATTTAAAGTTCTGGTTAAATGCAGGGCAACTACTGCACATATTCCCGTCAATTAAAATCTATTTTTTACGTTAATGGTAGATGGGATATATCGATGGGTTTCTCCAAAGTAAAACAAAATAAAATGAGAAAAATGAATTTAAAAAAAAACAACAATCTAAACAACATTTCGAAAGTACACGCGGTTTTTTTTTTTTTTCGAATGAATAAAAACGAATGCGATAAATTTTAAATATACTGGTCAAAATTCCTAGCCGAACACCTGAGTTAAATCACTCCATTGTACTAGCATTCGGTTGAAATAAATTTGTGCTGGTCTAAGATAATTCTTTACAGTTCTTGTGCTTCTCAAAATTTAATTGTTTCTTCGTTACTTTGAAATTCCTTTTATTCTAAATCATTGATATAGTGTATGACAAAAAAATCACAGAAAAAGCGCTTCCCGTTGCAATGAGTTCCGATTGAACTTGTGCAATTATTTAAACTTTTTGTTTTATTTTCTGGCTTTCTAGAGTAGTTTAAAATAAAAAAAAAATCAATCTGTTTCTTTACGCTGATCAATTTTAAACGTGGAAAAGAAGTCGATAATACACCTTGACAAGAATAAAACATCGCTACGGCGTCAAAGAGAGACTGGTGTCTTTCAGCAAAACGCATTTCTTTTTGGCATGCGTATGAAAATCACATTTTATCAGATTTTCCAATATGGAGGACGTATCTTAATGTGTTTTCGAAATAAAAACCACGTCTTCTTCAGTTTTTTTGTTTTCTTTATAAGAATACTATTCATTTTCGTCAAATTCAAAAAACATAGTGTAATCAAAGATTACGAAGCTCACCTCGCGGCAGCAAAGTTCAATTAAAACATATCTCTTAGTACATGTATAATAAGAAAATCACTAAAGTGGGAAAAAGTAGGTCAAAGTCATTTTATGAAAGTTTGATCAAAGATACATCCAATATGCAAGTTTGGTACATGTAGCACTTATACTTTGCTCAATATTGGCATTTACAGGCAAAATCACTCAAGTGAAAAAAGTAGGTCAAGGTCATTTTATGAAAGTTTGATCAAAGATACATCCAATATGCAAGTTTGGTACATGTAGCACTTATACTTTGCTCAATATTGGCCTTTAAAGGCAGAATCGCTCAAGTAGAAAAAGTAGGTCAAAGTCATTTTATGAAAGTTTGATCAAAGATACATCCAATATGCAAGTTTGGTACATGTAGCACTTATACCTTGCTTAATATTTGCTTTTAAAGGCAAAATCACTCAAGCAGAAAAAGTAGGTCAAGGTCATTTTATGAAAGTTTGATCAAAGATACATCCAATATGCAAGTTTGGTACATGTAGCACTTGTACTTTGCTCAATATTGGCCTTTAAAGGCAGAATCGCTCAAGCGGAAAAAGTAGGTCAAAGTCATTTTATGAAAGTTTGATCAAAGATACATCCAATATGCAAGTTTGGTACATGTAGCACTTGTACTTTGCTCAATATTGGCCTTTAAAGGCAGAATCGATCAAGCGGAAAAAGTAGGTCAAAGTCATTTTATGAAAGTTTGATCAAAGATACATCCAATATGCAAGTTTGGTACATGTAGCACTTGTACTTTGCTCAATATTGGCCTTTAAAGGCAGAATCGCTCAAGCGGAAAAAGTAGGTCAAAGTCATTTTATGAAAGTTTGATCAAAGATACATCCAATATGCAAGTTTGGTACATGTAGCACTTATACTTTGCTCAATATTGGCCTTTAAAGGCAAAATCACTCAAGTGGAAAAAGTAGGTCAAGGTCATTTTATGAAAGTTTGATCAAAGATACATCCAATATGCAAGTTTGGTACATGTAGCACTTGTACTTTGCTCAATATTGGCCTTTCAAGGCAAAATCACTCGAGTGGAAAAAGTAGGTCAAGGTCATTTTTTGAAAGTTTGATCAAAGATACATCCAATATGCAAGTTTGGTACATGTAGCACTTATACTTTGCTCAATATTGGCCTTATAAGGCAAAATCACTCAAGCGGAAAAAGTAGGTCAGATGCTGCATCCGATGCATGGGTTCACCTCAGCATCTCAAGATGAATCACTTGTGCAAGTTTGGTAACTGTAGCATCAGTACTTTGTCAGATACTGAACTACCCCAAAAACTTTAAGCAGACATTGACAAAGTCATTCAACCGGAAAATGTAGGTCAGATGCTGCATCCGATGCATGGGTTCACCTCAGCATCCCAAGATGAATCACTTGTGCAAGTTTGGTTACTGTAGCATCAGTACTTTGTCAGATACTGAGTTGCCCAAAAACTTTAACCGGACGCGGACGCGGACGGGGACGCGGACGCGGACGCGGACGCCGGGGTTATAGCATAAGCTCATCTCAACTTCGTCGAGGTGAGCTAAAAATTATCCAGATTTAAAAAGTGTTCGATTAGAAATTTTGACCCCTACTGTTTCAATTGTCAATTTCAGATTCATGATCTGAAGAATACGTCAGACTGAGCATGAGTTCGATTCGCTCCATATGTAATACCATGATTTATAATTGTATTTCAATTCGAGTACAATTCGGTCATTGGTTATTGACTTATTTACTTTATTCCTATTGGATCGTCGAGTTTGTGTGGGCGAGACAGTAATGGTGTCATAGCTATATTTTTATAATCAGACGATAAATGCCAAACTGCTTTCCTTCATAAACTCTACATATTTTTTTTTCAAACATTTTGAATATTTATTCTTTCGCTTATTTCGAAACCCTTTACTCCTTCAACAAACTTTGCTTATACCATGTATCGTCCATGTCGGTTTCAAATATTAATTTAAGAAATCACTGTAATCTTTTTTTGGTTGATCGAGGTATGAACACCAAAAATTGAGAGGAAACTGCATCGTGCGCTTAGCGCAAGATGCATAAGTTTTCCCTCAGTTTTTGGTGTTGATACCTCGATCAACCTAAAAAATATTAGATTGATACCTTATCATTTCATTTCGTCGCTTTTCAATGTTTGATCGTGTTGCTTACGACATTACTTATGACGTTGCTAAGAGAGTACTTCCGTTTTGTGTTAATACAGGTATCAACAAAATCTCTCGGCCAATCAGAATCGTCGTTTCTTAATAATAACAATGGAAATTAAATTATATAGTTATCTCCCTCTACCTGTAACCGTAAATGAAAAACTCTCATCTTAAAAATATATGCATTTGACTTCTGTGTTTTCAAGGGAAAATCTCGCCCTATTAGGAAATAAAAAAAAAATACCAAAAAAGCTACAAACACCTGTGCCTTGACTTGCAAAACACGGACTGTATTACGCACGTCCTCTTTTTATATCCATTTACATATTCATCTGTGTTGCTTGGACCCCTGTGTTTTACGGTCTTGTTTGTGTGTGGCCATCTAACAGTGAGGAGGTTGTTTTACACCAAAAGTGTGCGTTCTTGGAGACCTCTGGGAAATCGGAATAATGGGAGGGTTGTGCGCACGTAATCCAGGATAACCAGACCGTCTGCTATTAACGTGGCAGATGGCCGTCTTAAGTCGGCACCGGTTGCCCATTGGTCTCGTTGGTTTAGTTTATGTGTGGTCTTTTATGTTTAATGTTTCTATGGTGCGAGTTGGTGTTCCTTGTCCCTTTTGCGTCTCTTTCTGTGGGTGTCTGTTCTGTGTTGTTGTTGTTTTTTTTTGGCATTGGATGTTTTGGGGTTTTGCTCTAGGTGCTGCAACCTGGAGTTGTTGGAGATCCCCTCCTTTCTTGACTAGATTTACTAGTTTCATCATTTTATGTATTTTTGATACTCCTTACATTTTGTGTGGGTGAGACTACTCTTATTGTCTTTTAATAGACCACTCACCGAAATTCATTAATAGCTAACAAATAACGATAAATGTCTGAGGTGGGAACTTTTTGTGCATTTTAATGTTATGGACCAATTGAATGACAAATACATGTTTGGATAATGACAATATCCCTGTTTACAGCACAAAATCGATAACTCAGAAAATCAGAAACCGAAGGCATACAAAATCAGGATAAAACAGGAACCAAAGCAAACAAATGGAATACCAACAATTTGCTGGAAGACCTTTCCTCCAAACACCACAAAATGTTGTCGATCAGAAAGTTTAACATCTGAATAATGTCTGTTTCAGTTTACTTATTTTCAGAATCGGACTTTCTTTTACAAAGTAGGTTTTTCATAGTTAACAACAATAAATTTGTATTTGCGATTACCGTTCTTACTTGTAAACGCATTACTTATAATTTTTGCGAGTCTTTCTTTCAATTTAGAATGTGGAATTTTAGTGTAAAGTTTCGAAAACTCAAAGGCTTTGATCGAATGGACTCTTACTAAAATGAGTGGATTTCAGATGTTCTAAAAGTTCCTTCGAATTCTTTAAAATCCACATCTGGTTGATACCACTGCGTGAATATACTGTCGAACAATATTTTTGAAGCCCAGATTTGATTTCAGATAAAACTTTGGTGAGATAGATCGATACAGATTTGATAGAACATTTTGAGGAACCAGCAATGAAACGTTGTTTGTACGGATTCTTATACATTTTAGGTATGCAGTATAAGTATGGTAAATCTAAATCTAAATTGGTAGTGTCGGAGCCAAAGGAAGCAAGAGCTGATTTGTGGTTATCTATTATTTCAGAGGCAGAAATGTTTTTTGGGGTGTAAGCGGGATTTCCAGGTGTCGAATTTAAACCCAACTCTTTAACTAGACTGTCGAAATAGTACTTTTTGCAAGTAAATGTGTAATTATTTGAGGCTTTGTCCGCTGGTGTGATGACATAATGTTCTTGGAGGTAGGTAAGCTCTGTGATAACATCAGGGTCTTTAAATATAGACACGAATCTGGTGTTCACAGTTGATTTTAATCGGTTAATTCTAGATAAAAGTAACCCTCTGATGGATTTTATCCATTCGGAAAGGGTGTCCAGCTGTACATCCTCTGTCTTTGCCCAACGTCTTGCATATTCCTCAGAAGAGTCCATGATAATTTTGACATTTTGGTTCCATGTAAAGGACATACTTTCTCTGTATTTGGGACCCTTTCTTAACAATTCTCTCAACTTGTCGTTCTTGACTATACTAAGGTCACCAGTAATAACGTGTCCACAAGGAGAGTAGTTGAAATCCGATGAAGAACATTCGCAAGGAAGTGGAAGTAGTGATGGATTACTTAAATCAATACACTGCAGGAATCGTTTGTAATTGTAAATTTTAGATGCAACTGTTGGTGTGTAGCTATAGGAAATACCAGGAGTTTCTTTTCTTTTGAAATATGGTGGGATTTTTTTCTGTGACAGTTTGGTGATTCAAAATTTGACCAAGATTCAATTTATCAATACCTTTGTTTGCAAATCTTACTTTAATGAAAGGACGGTTTGTTTTCTCTTCTGATTTATCTGATCTAACTACTTGAAATAAATGAAAAGTAGAAATGTCCAAGATGACTCCTTGTAGTCTGTATTCTGGGGAACGTGTATCGGTAAATGTGAGGTCTTTCGTACATTCGTAAATTTCGTGTAACTTCCGTAAAGGAACAGAGTATAATTTGGTACGAATATAATGCAGGCCTAGAGCCTCATTCAAAAATGGAACCAAGTCATCGAAGGAGAAACTACTAGTATGTATCTCAGGCCTATAATATTGTCGAATGCCATGACTTCGAGGTCTTCTTTGTGATCTGTTGAATAAGCTTGTCACATTTACCGATTGACAACCGGGACTTGTTAAGTTTCCTATGTTGCTGATATTATCGTTGCATCCACACGGGCAGGAACACGTTACGTCGCCTTACAGTACCGTTGTCAGAAGTATTTAAAGTTCTGCACTTAAAACCGTCCGTTGACATCATGCAACAGGTGATGATATGTTGGAAACCATCCGTTGTCATGAAAATTATCGACAAAATTTCAGTAAAATCACAAATAAATCATTAGGTATCCGGTGATTTCTTTTAAAAAGCCAACGGGGGGTAGCCATAGGCTTCAGTAATACATTATCACCATGAAATGAATAAAACTCCTTTTATCTTATGAGGAGATCTAATTGGCGATGACCTACTGTCAGCAACGAAAACGGAAATTTGAACAGGAAAACTATCCTGTCTCTTAATTATTTGATTTTATATACCAATTTTATGTAGAAAATTATCGACAACATTATACAAACAATATATGTGAATGACCGTCTTTTACATTGTATATATATTGTAGTCTTTGATTATTTGATAAAGAATGTCCGTTGTTATGACAAGACAAGAAGATATGGTCCATTGTCATGACTCTTAACGGTATTTGGGCATGAATGGGGAATTGAATCTTTATTTCAAATCTAAGGCTGAGCAATTAAATAAGCTTAGTTAATTCTTAAAGTATTCAGCTCTTTTTTTTTTTTTTTTTGGAAAGCTGTAAAGGAGGATATCATATAGCTTTCAGGTTACGTAAACATAGATCGTATAGAATAGATTTAAAATTGAAAATATGATTCATGAATTTGAAGAGGTGTAGGATGAGTTCATGAATTTATACATTGATCAATTAAACAATAATTGTGAAAGGGATTTTGAAGTCATATATAGCGTTAAAAACAAAGACATCAAATATCGGTCATTGAAGACATTTTGATAGCCTCAGCCTTTATCACGTAATTGTTCCTAACGTTTTTAACGTGAAATCGCTCTTTCATTTAGAATTTTCGCATGTCTTTTTTCCAGAAACAATAAAATTCTTACCTACAGATGGGTTATTAGGCACCGTTTTATGGAAGGGACAAAATGATATCAAATGCACAAAAATGAATATAAACGTACAAAGTAATAAATTACTTGTAATAAATGGCCATTATAATCTTGCCCATAGTAGCTCCCTATAAGTGCTATACACTTACTGGAGACCCCCCCCCCTCCCCGGCGACAAAAAACTTTATTGTAGTCTTTGAAGTCCCCTAAAGCAGATTTCCCTCGCTTACCATTAATGGTTTGAATTTTCTCTTTGAAACATTAAATTCATAATTTTGCATTCAATAGAGATCTTCGATGGGGTATGATATAGACCTTACATGTATATCTCAGGTGATGATGAAAATTGATGTTGATATGTTAATTACATTTGTGTGTGTCTGTATGTAAGTTCGTGTGTTTTTTATGTCAGCGTCGATATCGGTGTCTCCGTCTGCCTGCGAGTGAATTCTTTTGTCCGCGTTTGTTAGCATGTGTGTCTGTATGTGAGTGAGTGCATCTGTCTGTGTCTTTTGTGTGTGTGTCTGTCTATATACATGACTGTCTGTCCGTTTGTTTTTGCGTATGTCTGTGTATGTCTTTGTGTATGTCAGTCTGTCGTTTTGCGCATGTCTGTGTATGTCTTTCAGGATGTTCCTGTCTGTGTCTTGATCAGTGTCTGTCTTTGAGTCTGTCTGTGTGAATCTTTTTTTTTTTTTGTTCTTCCCTGTGTCTGTTTTTTCTGTGAGTGCTTGACTATGTGTGTCTATCTGCTTGACTTGATGAGAGGTTTTTGTCAAGAAAGAGATATTGGCCTAGTCTGATTTTTCGTCTGTCTTGCATGCTGTGATAAACTTTGGATTTACTGAAATCAAAGTCAATATATGTTTTTGCTTGTGTGTGTGAATACATCTGTGTATGTCTGTCTACCTGTCTATCCGTCTGCCTATGCATATCTTTCTGTATGAGTGTGTCTGTTGATGAATATGTTTGTCTGTATATATGTATTTGTCTGAATATATATGAATTTGTCTAAAACCCCATATGTGTGTGAGTGTCTAACCCTCCCCCTCCCAGAAACCTCTTACATATTCTACAAAAGAAAAAATAGGAATAGGGTCAAGTGTCCGGGAAGAGTAATTATATCCTGCTCTGTTGAAGTTTTGTGATTTTTTTTATTATTATTACAGCACACCATCTGTCTTCCGCCAGTCTGTAAACTTTTCAAAATGTCGCGTTCCTTCTGCAGAACCGATGATGAAAATCAAATTATAAAGTCAACTTTTCAAGAATGATAGAGACTATTGGTGGGTAAAGAGGAGACATGGGTGCAATATATATATATATGTAAGACCATTGGAGCATTTTTCGTGTATTTTGCAATATTGGAAGCAAATGGAAGGTAAACAAAATACGGACTTAACAGGGGGAAAATGGTTATATAGAATTTCTTCTCTATGGGGAAAATCCATGCTAATATAAGGAAAATCTAATATATAGCGGGATATCTCCAAGGGGAAGAAACCTCTTATTTAGCAAATTTTCATATGAGAAAACTGCTGCATTACACCGGTTTATAATACGCTTATAAAGTAAGATACTGTATACATTCAAATTTTCGCCTCCATTTATATTTTAACCTTTTCACCCATAGCCCAGAAGATTAATTTAAGACGGGACGAATAAAATTTAAACGTTAGGGATATCTTAACAAAACGGATGATTCGGCGAATTCAATTCTGGGCAAATCAGTCTCCATTTTAAATTGGTTGAAAATTAAATTGTGCGTATTGATTGATAAATTTTAATGATTAGTACAGGTATCATAGTATCATTCCATCCATTAAAATATGAAAGCAGACAACGGACATCTGATAACGGACAGATCTTTCGCAACATGGATTGACAACGGACTAATTTTAGAAAAGTCCCAAAAAAAGTGGTCTAAAATTGAATTCGTCATCATGACACTACCAGAGGAGCATTATATAGACTTGATATTTATTATTAGTATATTTCTGGAATAAGATAACCTGAATATTCAAAGATTTTAAGAAAAAGGAAGAATAACACATGTGCAGGACGTGGTGATCAAAGGACGCCAACTCGATCTCCTCTTTTCAAACTGTATATCAGTACCAGAAAAGCATATAAACCAATAGCTTAGTGTTATGACTACCCCCCATTGAATTTTCGAATGCATTACTTCTAAAATTTCAACGTTTATTAGAAAATCATACTTTCCACACATGCCCATTGTCACGACAACGGATGGTTTCCTTCATATCCTTACCTGTGGTATAATGTCAACGGATGGCTTTAAGTGCAGAACTTTAAATACTTCTGACAACGGTACTGTAAGGCGACGTAACGTGTTCCTGCCCGTGATCCATAGGGCGCTGCAGTGTTAAGATTTCTTTATCCAGAACTCTTCTGTTGCGACGGAAAGGTGTGCTCAAATTGGAATTGTTTGTGGGGTGATATATTTTCTCCAGGATTCTGACTCTCATAGATAAAACAGAATGATCCGCCTGGTCAAAATGTCGATATGTCGATAAAGGAGTTGACTACCTTTATTATTGATTTTTGACCGGTGTCCTGACATTCTTTTTTCGGAGCTGACCTTTGGTTTCACCCATATAAATCAATCCACAAAGTGAGCACTCTATTCCGTACACAACATTAGATGTCATGCAGTTAAGGTTTTCAAAACTATGCGTGTTAAATGTTTGTTTTGTGAGATTACTTGAGAATGAAGTGTCTGTTATTAGGATGTTACAAGTTTTGCAGTGCTTCGTGCCGCACTTAGAAAATGAGCAATCGCTTGGTGAAAATTGGTGCTCTTTTAGTATATCGACCACTTCAATCTTACAGGGCTTGATTTTAATATACATATCTGCATGTTTATACCAAAACTCATGGTTGTTACTTACTACAAATGTTTCATCTCTAATGTCGTGTAAACTAATTCTAGGGACACCTAAGTCTTTGAACAGTAACGTCATTATAGAAAATTACACCAAAAGATGTTGTCTCGGACATTTTGAGTTCTATTACAAGATCGGAAAAGGGTCCATTGTGGAACCACTTTTTCCCTGTTATGTAATGTTTGTATTTCCAATCTTTTTCCTGTCAAATTTCGTTCATTTCATGTCTGTCATACTGTATCCATATCAAATACCTATTATCCATATACAACAAGTATGCATATTATATTACATGCCTTGATAGGATTTTTTTTTTATTCCAGATCAATTTCTTTGTCTCCAATCTCCGATCAATACCAATCATTTTATGATTATTTTTAATCGGTATGTTATGTTTTTATTAAGATCAGCCAATCTCAATATTTTACAGCTCTTATCCAAAGTTTTGATATCAATTTATATGTATTGAAAGCAGTTTTCATTCCTGATTATGCCTTTTTGGTGGATACTTTTTTCATCTTCTATTGATTCATTGGAATTTTGATAATTGCAAAATAAAATTCCGAAGGAAATATCTTTCTTAAAGATTCAATCTGTAATTATTCAACATTTTCTATAACTGCAAGATAAATGTAGGAAAGTTTTTTTTATGTATATATATATATATATATATATATATATATATATAAAAGCACAAAAAAGGTACAAGCGACCACGACACTAAACGTGTTTAAACCCAGCGGAAGGGACAGCACATCCCTTGAGCCCTCTGAATACACGAATATGTACTTGTATCCAGACGGAACAAGGGACAGTGCTTTTATATCTTTTTTTTCCAAGCGACGTGCATTCGCCCTTTGTTGGGCTGATCCGACATTGTCTGAATAGTGAACGTGGTTGTTTTCACCTCTTTTGTGCTGTCTATATATATATATATATATATATATATAAAGAGCACAAAAGTGGTGCGAGAGACTCACGACATTAAATTAATTTACCTCAAATTTTCAGAGCACCTCGGCTCCTTCTTCAGGAGACACTCAGAACATACATTCAGAAAAAAAATGAAAAAGGAAAAGAGAAAAAAATGATGAAAAAAAAGACAAAGAAAAATAATGGTGTTATGTGGCTATGCTCTGGAAGGCATGTCATAAAACCATGGCAGTCAAAAAATGAAGAGGGACGTTACAATGTAAGGCAGACAAATAAAAGGGGACGTGAAAACCATCCAATCTACTTAGACATGATCGCTAGGAAAGGAATCATAGAGTAAAACGAGGGAATGAATGGCAGGAAAAAATGAATGAAATTAGACCGCCATCTAGCGGATAAACGGTATTACTACGAACATGGAATATTTATTGAAACTATCTAAGTTCCTAGAGAAAAATAACGGATACTGGAGAAAAATGGGCAAATAAAAGGTGAGATGAAATGAAAAATACATACAACACCTTTAAAAGTAAGAAAAACAAGGCAAACACCCCCCAATAAAACATACATCCATACTGTAGCAAAGTGACCGGTGAACTGTCATATATATACTATATATATATATATATATATATATATATATATATAATATGCATTTAATTATTCCTCGTCAACCATTGTCAATTTCAGGGAAGATTGGATATATGATATATCGACGAGTTCCTTCAATGAATTTTGGCGGCTTCTGAAAATGACTTTTGCTTAGAGCATCATAATGAGGATTAAATACCCGAAACACGTGACTGGTGCAAAATAAAGTAGGTATAGAGTTGGAACACTTCCGTTTTACTAAAGTAGAAAACAAAATAAGATAATGAAAGGGTGAAAATCAAGCTTGTATTAATAACCTATCATTATCAATGAAATACTCTTAGAATTGTGATAGGATATCGTAAAGGCGAATCGGATGTATCCAAAGAAATACGCCAGACAACACGAAATTACACCTATAATAAGACAAATTTATTTGGTAAATGATAAAGCTAGATAAATTTCATTCGATTCGCGGCATACTTAATGGACAGAAAAGATTCTATAATCGAACTCTGTAATGATTCGTTCATTGATTATTTACGCATTTATTTTCATTCATTTGTTTGTAATTGTGAAATTTGTGTGGGTGCTAAAAGAAAGGAGGGGGTTTCCAACAAGGCTTGGTTGCATCAAACACAACAAACCATCAAAATACCCGAAGTGAAAGCACACAGTAGACATACACTACAGAACATGCAAAAGGGACAATGAACACTACAAATGACACAAATACTACACATAAACCAACACTTAGGACGGCCATATCTGTCATGTTAGTAGCAAAGGTAATCCGGATTATGTGCACAAAACCCTCCCACTTTGAGGTATCCAAGAATACAGAATTGGTGTGTATAATAACGCCATTACTGTAAGATAACTATACAAACAAGGAAGTAAAATGCAGGTGCCAAAGAAACACGGACAAATTATGTTAATTGATATTGAAAGCACTTCCATTCAAAAGATTACAAATAAACATTGTTGTCATATTTTTAGCTGGATCCTGTCCGTCCGTCAGGGCGTCAACATTTTGGTTAGGGTGTTGCGTTTAAGTCCGTTGAGAGAATCCTGGTTGGGGCAGCAACTTGAAACTTTTTTAAAGGAGGTTAACATCTTAGCACCATCCCTCCAATGCTATTATGAACGTAGATTTATTTGGATATGCTACTGAACCGACCCTACAAGAAATTCGAGGATGCGCACTCTCTGTAAAGTAAAGGTACAAATTTAAATTCTACATATAAAACCAGAGGGCGCTAGTGAAATTAATTTTGGCTGCTTATGAAAAGCACTTTGGCTGGAAGCATCACTTATGAGAATTTACTATTCGAAACACGTGTCTGGTGCATTTTTGCATTGTTTTGACATTTTCTTCAAGAAGGTATAGAGTTTGTACACTTCCGTATTATTGACATGGTGATAAACCATGTTGTTGAGACGAATCAAAATTTAACCTTGACCTCGAGTTTGACCTACTTAAAAAATAAACCTGGGTTATATCCCATTAATTATGGAGAACATGGCTTAATATTTCACATTCAGAATTTTCATGACCTGACCTTTCATTTGATATCATGACTTTTGGAATATAGACGTTGACCATGGGGATTGACCTACTTTAAAGAAAAAGCTATAACCTGGGTTATATCTCATGTACTATAATGGGAAGGGCTTTGAGATTCCTCATGACCAGATCTTTGATATCATGACCTAGTGACCTTGACATTAACCCTTGACCTACGTTTAAACTATTAGAGGTAGGGTTTTGATATTTCACATATATATTACTCGTGACCAGATCTTTTATTTGATTTCATGACTTTTGACCTAGTGATCGTGACATTGACCTTTGACCTTTTTTTAAACTATAAGAGGTAGGGTTTTGATGTTTCACATATATATTACTCGTTACCAGAACTTTCATTTGATATCATGACTTTTAACCAAGAGACCTTGACCTTTGACCTGCTTTTAAATGATAAGAGAAGGGCTTTGATATTTCAAATGTAGAATCCTCATGATCTAAATTATTTTTCATTTTGCAGTAGTATTAATTACCTTTTACCTTTGTATCTGCACAAAAAAGTAAACGTCATCTAATACAAACGATTCGCAATTCGGCCTTACCGCCTTTAGCGTTTTCTGGTTTATTAGTTTTGTATGATGGCATCATGCTTCTGTCCCCTACCTTTATTTTTCTTCAGATTATGTAAACATTCAAGTTAAATATTCCACATGCGACTTATTTATGTCGACACGCAACTTATTTTTGTCAACATGCATCTTTCATGCCTTGCATGTCAACATAATTATCTTGCATGTCGACATAATTATCTCGCTTATCGATATAACTATCTTGTTTGTTAACATTATCAGCACTAAAATATCTCGCATATAGGGGGCATAAGTATGCAATCATAGTTTTGTAGGATCGATTCAAACGTTCAAACATCCATAATCATTTGTTTAAAAATATTTAAAGACACCCTAATCCAATGATTATGAAAAAAAATTTCAAGAATATTAAAACAAAATGCAAATATCAAGTACAAATGTATCATATCGTTTCCCGATGGTATTTCGACGATAATAAGTGAATCAAACGCAACAACGGCAAATTCATTATATTTAAAGTGCCATAACAGTCCAGAATTTTTCATTATAAACTTACAGCATTTAATCACTCTACTCTTTCCCCGAAAACGCGATATCTCTATTCTCAAGATGTAAGGAGTTATATGTTACATCTTATCTTGATTAACTTTTGACCACCTGTGATCGGCAGTTTCCGGCGCTCTGAGTAGCTGGACGTAAGAAGCAGGACACGCTAGCCCAGAAGCAGTGGTCATCTATATATGTAAACATGTACTTCAGCCATGGATTTCTGTATTTTAAGAGACAATTTTAATTTTTAAAAAATGATAAAATTATGTGCAGACATGAAGTGATATGGGAAGAAAATAACTCATGGTATTTGAGTGACAAAAATGGATCGTGATATACGCGTAGATGGGGGTATGAGTATTCCGATTTCGTCCAAAAAGACTCTTTTTTTTTCTTTTTTCTTTTATTCACAAACAATACCTGAATCTAGTATAATTTCCTTCGGGTCCAGGTACCCTCAAAGGAGGAACATAATACATATATATCTTAAATATATTTGCTAAGGTATCATTATTACTATGAGATTTATACGTTATATAAGATAATATCGTACTTTACGATGTGCATGTGTTTATCCGTATTTTATTCCTTTATTTATTTATTTTATTTTAATAACCGAAAATAGTCCATGTGATATTGAATACGACTTACTTCCGTTGAAAGAAATCGTGCAGAAATTTTCTAATACGTGTCAGATTTCACATTGAACATTCAGATATACAGACAAGCTGTAACATTGAATGGGCTGTGTTGTATTGGAAAGAGATTGAACTGTCATAAAGGTATGTACTAAGTGGGACGATATTGTCCAGAAAGACTCGTAAATGGATATGAAATATAGAGTATAACAGAAATTGATATGAAAGAAGGAGACTCTAAGAATTCGGTTTTTGTTGTACGTATTTTGAAAACAAACCATTCATTATCATTTGCAAAAAAAAAAAATAGATCTCGTGGAAAATATTCCAAACTCCACGAGTAAGCAATTTTGAATACACAGCCAATAATTGTGCCTCACTAAATTCATATGAAATTAGAATCATGTAAATTTCATATAAAAATGTTAATGTGAAATTCAGATAAATTCACATGAGATTTATAGAAACGTTTCACATGAACTTCACATAAATTTACTTCACATGAATTTCACATAAACTTCGTGAGTATTTGCTTCCTGTTAGGTTTCGTGAATTTCTGTGCAGCAATTGCAGAGAAGTATAAAATAGCTCTCGGCGGCCATATTTGTCGACCGATCGGCATGAAAAACATTAACTTTGTAGAGGACCTTAAGTACTTGCTTCCTGTAAGGTTTCGTGAAATTCTGTGCAGCAGTTGCAGAGTAGAAGTTGAAAATGCGTCAGCCAATTATAGCACACGGCGGCCATATTTGTCGACCGTTCGGCATGAAAAACACTAACTTGGAAGAGGACCTTGAGTACTTGCTTCCTGTAAGGTTTCGTGAAATTCTGTGTTGCGATCGCAGCCAATTAGAGCCCTCGGCGGTCATATTTGTTGACTGATCCGCACAATATGAGATAAAGAAGCTTCTTCGGACAATTTCAACAGCGATCATAATAGAGCACCAAATTGAGCATCGACGGACCCCTAGCAAGCTAGAGGTTGGACCAGGTGAACGGGAGGAGTAAGCATCCCCTGTTTGGCTAGACGCACCCGCCGTCGACAAGTGAGACACACGTGAGATAAAGACGATCCTGACGACAATCTCAACAGCACTCACAATAGCGCACCAAATTGAGCATCGACGGAACCTGAGTACTTGCTTCCTGTAAGATTTCGTGAAATTTGTGATACTTGCTTTATGTAAGGTTTCGTGAAAGTCTGTGCAGCGGTTGCAGAGGAGATGTCGAAAATGATAAAAGTTTACGCTGGACGACGACGACGGACAGCGCGCTATAACAATAGCTCACTTGAGCTACGCTTAGGTAAGCTAATAAAAATGGCTTTAGTACATATACTAGATTCCCCGAATCTTTTCAATGCTAGTATTTTGCAAGTACGTCTTGAATCTATTGAGAAAAGGGGACTTTGAATCGGGCGTAAATATGTATCATTAAAATAAAAACAGAAATGGCCTTGGCGAACATATGATAAGATAGACCCCTATCTTAAGCCTTATACACTATAGAATTGTCTACACTAATCTTTTGCTCGAGACTTTGAAAATCGAGAGGTGTCCTCGTCTTACCCCGGGCAACTTTCGAGCAAAATTCGACATTAATGTTTTGATTAGGACTGGATGTATACTGTGACCTCTAAAGTGTCAACAGGGTTTTTCTACGATTACTTATAAGGTATTGAGTTGGAAACCTTCCGCATTATTATAGTGACTTTGAAAATCGATACATGTTGACTTTTCAAGATGGACGTTTGATGAAGATTGAAAGTAAATGATGACCGCGATAGTTTCCACAATGTACACAATGAACAGTTAACGTCCATTATGACCTTGATCTTTGACCTTGAAAATCGATACGTTTCGTCTTTTCACTTGGCAACTGGCGTGCAATTCTTGCCCTAAAGTTGTGTTAAAGAGTTGACCTGTCTACCTCTTACGAAACATGGCCGTGAAAGAAAGGAGGAGATCTCCAACAACACTAGGTTGCAGCACCCACAGCAAAATCCTAAAACACCCATGCAAAAAACACAGAACAGATACCCACAGAAAGAGACGCAAAAGGGACAAGGAACACCAACTCACAACATAGAAACATGAAACATAAAAGACTACACATAAACCATCGAGACCAATGGGCAACCGGTGCCGACTTAGGACGGCCATCTGCCACGTAAATAGCAGACGGTGTGGTTATCCTGGATTACGTGCGCACAACCCTCCCAATATTCCGATTTCCCAGAGGTCTCGAAGAACGCACAATTATGGTGTAAAATAACCTCAACACTGTTAGATGACCACACACAAACAAGACCGAAAAACACAGGGGTCCAAGCAGCACAGATTAATATGTAAATGGATATAAAAAGAGGACGTGCGTAATACAGTCCATGCTGAACGAATGTTAACCTCGTTTTTGAGGCTCCTGTCACTCTAGAGCGAATTGGAGCTACGACTTTTTGTACGAGTACCGGCGAGTTATAACTCGCCGAAAGTTTCTCGAGCTGTCCGGACTTTTTGTGAATACGACATAAGTTCGACATTTGCTCGAGATCTCTGCGAGAATAGTGCAACATTCGGTGGACATACACGAGTTAAGCTACATCTGTACGATTTCTACACGACATCTTCTCAACAAACGAAGACTTTAGCACGAGGTGATTCGAGTTAATGAGTTAAAGAAGATCCTGACGATAATCTCAACAACACTCACAATAGAGCACAAAATTAAGCATCGACGGACCCCTAGCAAGCTAGAGGTTGGACCAGGTGCCCGGGAGGAGTAAGCATCCCCTGTTGGCTAGCCGCACCCGCAGTCGATGTTAAAGCACGAAAATGAAAACAATATCTAAAATTCATGCACTCTCTTACGCTATGTCTATATAGAAAGTGCTATGGCGACAATGTTAGGAAAATATATTCAAAAGACTTACTGTCGAACCCCTCGCGGGGAACTTTTTTACGAGCTCCACACGGCAAAGGGCATAAGTGTGACACAAATGAGTAAAAGAAGATCCTGACAATAATCTCAACAGCACTCACAATAGAGCACAAAATTAAGCATCGACGTACGACTTTATACGAGATCTGACGACATGAATACGATTTAAGTAAGAGTTACGTACAAGTTATGACGAGCTGCGTACGAGAGAAGTGTATGATTTATGTCAACAAGTTATTAATTTGGTGTATATTTGTCCTTAAAAGAAACGTTGTTACGGGTATGCAACACACAGCAAATGAATCTATCGTACATGTAATGCGATTGACTGCTTCATTTTTGTTTTCAGAAGTTGCGTTTTTCTATGTAACAATTAAGGTGACGTTAATATCCAGATCTCCAACAACACTCGGTTGCAGCACACACAGCAAAAACCCAAAATACCCAATTTAATAACACAGAGCAGACACGCAAAGAAACGCAAAAAAGACATAGAACACCAAATCACATCATACAAACATCAAACGCAAATAACTGCACATAAAACAACGAGACCAATGGGCAATCTGTACCGACTTTGGACGTCACGTCACGCCACGCCAGTAGCATACGGTGTAGTTATCCGGATTACGTGCGCTCAACCCTCTCACTTTCAAATTACACAGAGGTCTCGAAGAACGCACAATTGTGGTGTACGTACGTAACCTCATTACTATGACATGATCATACAAACAGACAGCATGACGCACGTCCCAAAGAAATACACAGATGGATATGTAAATGGATATAAAAAAAAACAGGCGTACGAAATACAATCCGTGCTCTGTCGGATGTAGCGAGCTCATGCGTCTTATCATCCGAGGAGTCCGACTGACATTCAGAAAGGACAGGTGGTCGAGGTCACGTCTTCTCGAAAGAGTTTGAATAGGACCCTTCATGGTCTCGTCGGTTTATGTGTAGTCTTTTGTGTTTGATGTTTACATGTCGTATGTCTCTTTTCCGTCTCATGCTGTGCTCGTCTTTTGAGTTTTTTCATCGGGTGTTTTGGTGTTTTGCTGTTGGTGCTGCAACAGGATCTTGTTGGAGATCCCGTCCCTTCTTTTATACCTACACTTATTTCGTGTTGCAGTGTGGAGTTGGTAAAGCAATTCACCGCGACCCGATGTTTGAAGTATTTTCATTTCATTGTGTTCTCTAACTTGACTTTGTTGTAGTGTCCTCTACGTAGGACTCTAATTCACTTTTCTTCCATTATCGTGTAATGGCATTTTTAAGGTCGCCTCGTATTTAACTAACCCCCTTGAGATTACCCTCTGTCACTACAGTCACTTTACCATCATCGACATTCAACAGTAAAAAACTTTTTTCCTCACCTAGAGTACTCTTATCACCTCACAAATTTAGACCCTACAGTCGTATTTTACGCACTACTTCATCCGCAGGCTTTACATTCAACAACAGACACAGTGGGTTCTCAATTTTTTCGATGTGCAATAGTAGAAGATGATCTATGTGTCTCATCACCAAATGCGACTCCACAATAACATCTAGTATAAATGGACAGAAATTTATCATCGAGGTAGACCAAGACATCGATTGATCGTTTCAAGATCTTATTTACGTTATGACTTGAAATGCCAGGGAATGTGGCGCACAATATGTATGTGAGACAGGCCAACCTTTAAAATCTCATTTTAAGAACGATTCTTATAAGATCAGAACCTCACGTCAACAAAAACACAGAAACTTTCTTTATAATCACTTTGTTAAATATAACCATTCTATTTCGAATTTCACTTTTACCCCAGTTCAGACTTTTCCAAAACGTAAAAATGAGAGTAAGACCGAAATTAAAAAACGCAGACTACAGGCTGAACTTGCCTGGATTACCAAACTTCAGACTGCGTACTCTCTTGGTTTAAACGATCAAATCTATGGACAAGGAAACATTTCCTCAGCTTCTACCAATATCAACATCTTTTCAATTCGCCCAATCACTAAAACAAAATATAGGCCGCACGGGAAAAGACGAAATAGACAACAAAGAAAACGATCACGAATCTTCTACCGCTTTCTCAACGATTTACTTACTGTAGCACGCAATGGCGACAGACATGAGCTGTTACATGCTCTGTCGTCAATACCAGTTATGCACTTGAAATCTATCTTGGATGAAGCAGAGGTTGCATTCTTAAGAAACACTGACTGATTCAGAATTAATATCAGTGTCTCATTCGCACAGTATAAACTTTATCCTATTGTGAAAAACACCTCCCCTAAAAGACGATTCATAAAAATCCCATTTATTAACAAAGTTTTGATCCTCTAAACATTTCTAATATTTTCGGGATCATCGCGTACAAAGTACCATTCCTCAATATTTTGAAAATTTAGAACCACCTCTTATTTGTCATAAGTACAAGAAACCTATTCGAAACTTTGGTTTTAACTATAATAAAGTTACATCGGATCCTGACATACTTGAATCGTGTCCTGCTTCTTGAGAATGTGCAATTTCTAAATATCTCTACAAACCAACTGGTCATATTGTTACAGGTGTCTTTTCAATTATCAAAGACAGACAGCTCCGTGGTCTTCTTTAAAAAAGGACCTAATTGTAAAATCCCATCCAAGATAGATTTTGTCAAATGCCGTGAGGTGCTTACGGAAGCCTTAGATAATTATAGGAAAAGATGGTGTAAATCAGAAGGAGTCGAACCGCATGCTCTGAATGACTGGAAAACCTCATTTTAGATATAACGGATATTCGAATAGATAACTTCCATAAAAACCCTCATCTTTTTCAAAATCCACGTTCCAAATCAGAAAGATATTTCAGATCCAAACTGAATAACTTACATGAAAAATATGTCTCTGCACCTGCTGATAAAGCAGCCAACAACACCATTATTATTTGAAAACGTTACTACATATTTCGGAACTTTCGTCTACGAATACATATATCAAAAGTAATGCAAGTACATCTAAACTTTTAAGCAAGCATAACAGTGAACAGCCTTCATTCAATATCTCTGTTTCTAAATTGGATCTCCCAACACTATATTGCATACCGAAACTGCACAAGTCTCCTTACAAATTTCGATTTATTGCTAATTCTGGTAACTGCTCCACCACAATTTCGTCTAGAAATCTGACGTCAGCACTTACTGTTATTAAAGAAGACGTAACGTAACTATTATGAAACGGTTCTAAACAGGAACGATGTAAATTTATTTTTGTCTATTAAGAATTCAGGGGATTGACAAAATGAAATCTGGAAATTTCCAAGCCAATACGATTTCTTCAAACGACTTCTCCAATATGTACACCACACTTCCTCATGACAAAATTAATGATCGATTATCTAATCTCATTAAATGGTGTTTTGATCGAGAGCGGAAAACTGACATTTGTACATCTGAATCGAGGGGTTTCTTTTCCTCGACAGACTACAAATCATGGACATGTAGTGACCTGTGTAATGCCTTGTCCTTCCTCTTGGACAATATTTATGTTAGATTTGGTGAGGATTTATACAAGCATATTGTAGAAATTCCTATGGGTACTAACTGTGCGCCTCTTGTTGCAGATTTATTTTTATACACTTATGAAAAAGAATTTATCCAAAATCTTCAAAAGCAAAGAAAATTTGATGATCTGAAATGTTTCAATAATGCTTCTAGGTATCTGGATGATAATCTAACTATTGACAATCCTGCTTTTGAATAATATAAGAATGAAATTTATCCACAAGAATTATTAACACTTTTAAAACAAGGCAAACGTCACAAATACAGAAACACCAATTTTGGACCTTAATATCAAAATTGTAAACGGAAAGATTCATACTAGTGTATATGACGAAAGGGATAATTTTGGATTCAACATAGTAAATTATCCCTTGCTTGACGGTGATGTTCCACGATTACCGTCATACGGCATTGACATATCACAGCTCATCCGGTACGCTAGAGCATGTACTGATGTTTTGGATTTTCACAGTAGAAATTTACTAATTACCGAAAAACTTTTAGGTCAAGGTTTCCGCTTTCATAAACTAGTTAAGACTACAGTCAACTTCTTTTAAAATTCTATACACGCAACAGATTACATTACTTTGGGTATTACACACCCTGTTTTTGTGGTGATATGATAAACAAACTTAGAAGGATCAAAGGTAGGCAGCATAACAATCGAAAATGCGTCAGAATCATCAAACGCCTTTTATACCGTGGATATGATCCTTATTTAACCAGACGGACTCTAGGCTTGGTACTTGACCGACTACAGTCTTGTGGATCCTGTAGCATCATATCCAACCCATTCTGCTACGTCTTTTGGTACATTTTTGGACAATATAATTTTCATACTTGTTGGCCATATTACATTGTTTAGACTTAGGATCACTGACGAGGGTTTAGTACCCGAAACGTGCATGTCTGCATGGTCAATGTTGTAAATTTATCTGGTTTTAAGGTACATTGCGGCGTTACGGCACGAAAAATTTTGCGAGAAGACATAGCCTGAAAATTTGTCTACATGAAATTTAAGATTTGATCAATCTTTGATATAATTTTCATGTAATTATTCCACGAAGTTTTTCGAGATTTTAAGCCTCAAAGACGGCATTGACGTTCTAATTCGAAAATATGCATTTTCTGAACTAAAATAATTTTAATCTAGAAATTGACCAAGGAGGATGAAAAGGGAGATCGAAAATATTGTTGCCATGTTGAGTATTGTATTTCTACGGATTATTGTATCTCTAAGGAAAATTTGCAATTTTTATGGCCATTTTGCAACTTATTATTCAAAAATCCGCACTCATTCAAAAGGCAAACACGGCTTGCTTCATTATCACTTTCTCCATTAAGTTGTGGAGGTCCTTAAAACCCTTCTTACACGTAAAAGTAGAGAATGAGCTGAATTCGAATATATAAAAACATGGATAGGTCTTCTCGGCAGATTTTTTGCAATTTAAGATTGAAAATTTGTTTTGCGTGGCTTCGGCGTCAATTTTACTCGCAACGTCAAAGTCACAGCGTGTTCAGATCGCATTTGTCAACATGACGTCAAGGAGTATGCGGAATATTTGATTCTCTGTAACGGTCTTCTTTAAAACATCCAGAAACCCATTTTTTAAAAGATAATTAATCAACAATTACATGGGCTGTATTCGAACTAGACCTTATATCTAAATGTAAAAATAAAATTCTCCGTACATAACATTTTTGTCTTCAAATATTTGAAAACATCATACGGAACAGACGGACGGACATGCTCATTACTATTTAATCCGATATCTACAAAAAATTCCCTCTTGTTTATATGTACATATACTTTATAATATAGGAAAAGGGTTGGGGAGGGGCGGTCCATTTAAAATATACATTGTGATTTTCATTTCATGCTCGATTTCTATCATAACGTTCAGCCGCCTCGATTGTCGTTATATATACATTTGTATTATTAAAATGAAATTTCCATTTCTCCGAGTTCAGGAATTCCTCACAAAAGTCAGTACGGTATCTTTTTTCCGATAACAAAAAAATAAATGAATAAATGAATGAATAAATAAATAAAATAAAAATCCTAACAAACAAACAACTTGCACATATGTAGTCTCTTTAGCAAATTTTTACACTGACCTTGACTCCAAAGTCTGACTTTTTTTTTTTTTTTTGCTTGTCAGGATTGTTACAGGTTGAAAATAAATATTCTGATCTTTAGTTACTGGAAAATAAATATTCCGGCCGGCCCTGCGTTGAAAATAAATAATCTGACCCGAAAAAAAAAATTGCCAGCCCCCCCCCCCCCCCCCCCTCAGGATCAAATTGGTCGTCCCCTTACAACTTTCAGACACTATGTACATGTATTACTAAATTCTTAAAGTAAATCACCGCTTTGCATATCATTTGAAAAGTATTGAGAAGATTAATTTTATTTTATAAGGCAGCCCCTCCTCCTTTTCTGTCGGACAACCCCCCCCCCTACCCCCGCTTTCCCCGATTGTGCACACTGAGAAACAAGCAACAAGGAGAGCGAGAAAAAGACTGATCAAAAGTAAAGCCTTCACCAGATCCTATAGAAATTTTGAATTATATTCATTGTACCTTGTGTCAGAACAAAAGAGTAAACGAATTAAATGCAGATGGGAAACTTTAAAATTGATTTTTGAAAACTAATCACGACAGCTTTTGAATTTCAATATTTTTTTATCACGATAGAAATATTAAGGATATACTCTTGTATAATCCTGAGATGAAACCAAATTATATACGATACCGTATAACCTTGTATATTTCATGCAATGTCTTACATGTATATGCAATATTATGTTATCATTATCTATAGAATACATATGTATATGTGCATTTTTTATGTCAGCATACAAGTTGTGGTGAATAAAAACAATAAAAAAGTAAAGCCTTCTCCGTTCGTCTATATGGTACAATAAAGAAATTAGATAAGGATGGAGGAGGATGGATGAAAGAACATTAATTTCCAACGTAATATTTGAAGAAAAAAATGCATTCATACATGTATATCATTCCCTAGTAACCAAACATCCCTAAAAGTTTCCGGTTCTCATTGCAAGCGTGTCTAAATACATTGACTGAATTAAGACACAATGTAAAGTTTATGTTTAAAAATTTCGGCTCGCTACGCTTACTAGAAAATATAAGTATTTAAAAAAAACGCCATTATTTGCGCCCTAACGATATATGTCGCGCAATGTAACGTGACGTTACGTTCAAGTAAGGTTTATGACGTCATAGCGTAGATGTGCACATAAAAAAATTCGAGGGTGAAACCTGCGTACACATTTGATTGTGATGAAAGCTTCCCCGCGAGCTACGTTAAATTATGCTATAGAATTTAAAGACGTTTAACATTTGAACTACTTGGAGAGTGTCACTGCTGGTGGACCAAGAGTCCCCGAGGGCACATGTAGCCAAGTTCGATCAACTTCGGTTGATCGTCTGTCTACGCTTTTTTCATTAGGATTGTCTGTGTTTTGCTTATGAGTTTATATTATTATTCTGAATTCAATCTCTTTAACTGTATTCTTTCTTATTCCTTTCTTTCTTTCTTTGAATTATGCCTGTAGTTTTTTCATCCCTGTCAAACATCTGTCTTTCTCAAATATGAATAAATAGAAATTCAATGTAATTGTTATCAAGGCAAATACGTAAGACTATTGACGAATTGTTATCGTATCATAATGTCAAAACTGTTATTTTTAAGAAAAGTTGGAAGAAATCAATGGTCTTGAATAACTGAATAAACAACGTTATCATTTCATTCGTGAATACATTTACAAGGAAATGACAAGCTCACGTGAAGAACTTATCTTTTACGAATGAAATGTTAGAACTGAACTGATTTATTTCTCTTCACCATCGTTAAAACATAGGTATACAGATAACGAGAAGAGATCACGGTTAAATTAAAACAAAAGTACTAAAGCAATCATAGCCATTTATAAATTTTAAGGTGTTCGACCCATAACTAAAGAATGGATAGCGTGCAAGTACCTATTCCACCACATTACAATTTGCTACATCTCCTTATGGATGCCCATAAGGGAAGATTTTAGATTAGCGTAAAGCTTTTATTTAATCCCAAAATCGTACGACAAATATGGATAATGACCATATCCCTGTATACAGCACAAAATCGACAATTCAGAAAATCAGAAACCGAAGGCATACAAAATCAGGATAAAACAGTAACCAAAGCAAATAAACAAAAATCTCCACCACATGAAAAGAAGCGAACTCCCGATATGGGAGTGAGACCAGATATGTTCGTTTGAGGTGTGTATGATTGCTCATTTTCAAATAAATTATGTTAAAACTAACTTTATTGATAGGCAATACACTTTCATCAGAGGACTATATATGGCTTCATAATAAAGTGGCTCCTTAATTTCAGGGCCAAATCTTAAATTTTCATGAAGTAATTAATTTGTACCAATATTTTTCGTATCAACCTGAAACGTGCTAGTAATGTTTCCCATCTGACAAGAACATATAGAATTCATGTATATTTTAAGTCTGCATATTCTTACTTACATTCAAGTTTTACAACTCGGCACTTTGCATCTTTGATGCATTTTAAGCTTATTATAAATAAATATTAAGAAAATGCATGCATAACACGATAATCACGTCTAATGATATGAGTATTATTCAATACACATGAGAAACAAGTGGAGAAGAAAAAAAAATACTGATATATTTTGTGCAATTCCTAGAGAGCAGACAAAATTAGCATATTGTGATTCTTATCTTCTTTGATTACTAATGTCTTATGAATATATTCACACATTATACTATGATAAACTACAATTGATCCAAGAATTATGTTTCTCATAATTCCTGGATCCGTTTTAAGTTATCACAGTATAATCACATTCCAAAAGAAAGTTATTCTATCAATAATTTTCGTGACGGTACTGTAAATTTTTACATAATATACATTGTACATGTAAGTAACAAATACGTAAGTGTTTGAAAAATTCTCAAAGTCATAATAGAGTCCACTTTCATATTGAAGTTCGTATGACGCACCGAGTATTATGAACAGCCTTAAATAAATAGAATACATTAAAGAATACATATATTTTCATACACCTTATTGCCATTTATGCAATACCTACCCTGTTACCTTAGAAACGACAAATTGAATGTATTTGATAAAGGGGCATATTGAAATATTTATTGCGATAGCTTACAGTCCTTTGCACCTTAAAGTTTATATTTTATGTCATTTCCTCGACGTTGAACGTAAATGACAAAAGAGCGACAATTCAAACTTCCATCGGACTTTCGTTTTGGAATTGAAATCATCTGAAAATGCCATAGCTTTCTTTGCTTTTGAATGGAGCGACAGATTCAAATATTTCTTAATGTTTTAATCGTATTAGGTTACATGCCCATGCTTCATAGACATTTATATTTTGTTTTGTCAGAAGTGTGCATTGTGTGGTCTTGAAATGTGTATTATCAGACGATGATGATAAAAGAGAACGAGTCAAAGCCGGAGTATTCGTATTACATTTTCTGTTTTGCTGCCTCTTCCTGAGTACCTAGTCTCACTTTCATATATGGAGTTCGCTTCTTTTCATATTGTGGAGGATTTTGTTTGTTTTAGTTCCTGTTTTATCCTGATTTTGTATGCCTTCGGTTTATGTGATTTTCTGAATTGTCGATTTTGTACTGTGTGTTATTTCCTGTTACAATGTGGGGCAGTTAAACTCGTTTACCGTAACATGGATGTTTTTAAGTGTATTAATTACATCTTTCCAGCTCTGTCGCCTGAAAGATGGTTTTGTTCTGAGAGCTAGGCGTCTTTCAGATAAGCTTCTCAGTCAGGGATATGTTTGTGACCGACTAACATCGTCACTGAGGAAGTTCAACGGTCGATATGTAGAACTCGTCATACATTATGATGCCCCACTCTCCAGAATGGTCATAGACCATTTGAACCATCCAACCAAAGATTGTACTCTATGTCTTCCGAAATGAAAGTAACCGGATGTGACAGTTCTACCGAATTGAAGCGGCGGGTGTTGCATGCAAGCAGGAGATGCTTACTCTTCCTGGGCACCTGGTCTCACTCCCACATCGGGAGTTCGCCTCTTTTCAGGTGGTGGAGGTTTTTGTTTGTTTGCTTGGTTCCTGTTTTATCCTGATTTTGTATGCCTTCGGTTTCTGATTTTCTGTAATTATTTTATCGATTTTGTGCTGTATACAGGGATATGGTCATTATCCATATTTGTCATTTGTTTTGACACTTTATCAATTTGACATCATAAATGTTATTTTGCTATTTAGAAACCCGTCATTCCATCTAAAACTTTATAGAAATTAAAGGAGCACCATGCCTCCAATTCTATTTTGAACATAGATTGTATTTGGATATGTCACTGAATCGACCCTACAGGAAATTTGGACTTCCATATTATTAGGATACTGTCATTATCCATAGTTGTTATTTCAATCATTCCTGTTTTCATGACCCAAAATATTTCTGTTTAACCCGTAAAAAAATCATAAAATAACTTCACATAAGTATCAATCCTGATCATGTATCTATAGAACTCATAAAAAATATTGTCGATACTGAAAAGGGACTTAATCATGTGAGACTGGATGAATCCTTTTTTTCATATTTCTAAGGTTTCATATAAAATTGAAAGTAATAACATCATGGGAAAAGCTATGACAAAAATAAGTTAATTTAATTTACACTGTAAATCCTTTTCTTTATCGTGCTCGCACTTAGAATTCGATATTCATTTAAAATAAGCAAGCACGGCCTTTTAAGCTCGAAATTTGCATAAACTTCATTGTATAATTACAAATAAAATCCTCTTTTGGCTCATCTTTCCATTTTCCTTCTTCTGTCTCATCAATGTGATTTCACTGTTCTCGCTGTCTCCGTGTGTTTGCTCCCATCATCTCGTGTGTGTTCCGTTGTGATAACTACAATGTCGTCATGTTGGGGAACTGAGTGTCTTATTAACTTCTTTATTCTTTAAAATAAGGTTTTGATGTCGACCTTTACATTTTAAAGTCCCCTTCACACATTCGCAGATTGGAAAGCTACAGACCGAAATAATTGCTATCCGTACGCGACTCAGCAAAGTCGAGATGCTATCCGTAGTAATTCATAGCTATCCGTGCTTGAATAGTTTCAATCCGTAAAAATCCACACAGGATTTGTAGTCCAATGGTTCACGGAAGATCAAAATGGCTACCCCGAAAATCCAAAGTCCAAAGAGCATACAAAATTAATTACAGAGAGTTGTAGAAGTAAACTCTCAAATTTGGACTGACTCCAGGTTTGAGTCTTTGTTGGTTGCATACCACACCCTTCTGATATTTTCAAAATACCAATTCGGATTGTCCAGATTTCAAATCAACACAGCACCAATAGTATAAACTGGTAACTTGATATTTATCTATGTCTCTATATTAACTTGTTAGGCGCAGATTGATCTTTACATTTTTTTTCTTCGAGAAATTTTTCGACGCACCAGCCGGATATTCCATACATATACAGGTAGATGGTATATTTATTGTTTAAAGTCATGGGCTATACACTTCAGACTTTGAACTTCGAAGAGACTGTGTCAAAGAAGCATGGACCGGGGAGGTCTAGCATTTTATTTCGGGGGAGGGGAGTCCATCTGAGGATTCCAGCATATAATGTTTATAAGTCCGAAGTTCGTTAACTTATATTGATATAGTTATTTATTCTCTTTCCTCTTTACAGTTGGATACAGAATATACAGATTAGTCAAAGAAAAAGTAATGGTACACAAATAGTTACAAACCCGTTATGCACTTTTATAAAGCCATGTCATAATCAAATGTTATGATAACACGTTACATATCGCTCTGCTTGAATGCGATTGGTCACGTCTGGAGCCTCATCAACTACACTGTGACAAGTGTGACTTTTCAAATAACATTCATATGTTAAGTTAAGACGCACATTCAATATAAAAAATCAAAATTGTTGTTGTTGAAATAATTATTGCATTAAAGTACTAAACAAAATTGAACTATTTTTTCCTTTACGCACAGAGCATCTGTAAACGTAGAAACCTTCGTGTGGTAGTAATGCGTTTTTCGCGAAAATTTCCCCCATGCCAAAATATCCCCACTGCATTCTTACGATGGGAATGACATTTTTACCACGAATATTTCCATCACGCGAAATGTCTTGATGTTAAATTCGTGAACCCCCCCCCCCCCCCAGCGAAAATAACGACGTTTACAGTATACGATGGTGAACTACTTTTCGTAGCGTAGCAGACGACTTGTTGGTAATGGTGTGGTTCGCCTCTAGTTCTCAGAATCGTTGATTTCACGTTGGAAATAAACATTTTTTGGCAGAATCATGATAGTTTTAAAAATAATCTCAAATGAATATTCATTTCATACGATGTATTATGAAACTCGTTGTGCGTTTTATATCCCCTCGCCAATGCTCAGGGATATAAAACACACAACTCGTTTCATAATGCATCGTATGACATGAAAATTCATTTGAGATCCTATATATAGAGCATACGACTAAAAGAATACATACGTATAATAGTAATAGAAATAATTATTATTATAAAAAGTGCCTATTAAACTCATTTCTAAGTCTGTACCTTTAAGAACCAGAACAAAAAAAAAATAAGGATGATTAGATAGCAATTTGAACTATAACACACCCACCAAAAGATGGCCTTTAACAAAGACTAACCGGAAAATCTTTCATTTCATTACTGTACGGTCATTACTATGTTAAATGAAGAAAGCAAATAGAAATCAGAATGTTCAAATACCACTAATCTAATCAGTAAGGAGCACGGAGAGGAATAAAAGAGAATTTTGATAACGATGTTTTGCATGCTTTGATTATATATGGCTTTCCAAAACAAAGTCATTTATTGCGTTGAACAAACAAAAAATTGGACGCGAATTCGATACGTTGTACTTTGCAGCTTTCGTCATAACAGAAGGTTTTGTTATTTTGTATTAAAGGCAAGGAGAAAGAAACACCACTTTGCTTATGAAGGCAGGTTTGTAATTTGAATCTTTTAATAGAAATGACAATTCTGCATTTGATGTCAGTTCATACCTTCAGGGATCAGTTGGATATTTCAATTATTTTTTGTACGCATTTTCTCCTATCATATCTTTTATTCTCTCATATCCTATGTACTTATTTTGCGCCATTTTATTTTGGATATATATACAGTATGGCCATTAAAGCATTCCTTTCTATGGTTTTCTTCCTGCTCTATGAACTATTTTTTTTTTTTGGAGAGGGGGGGGGGGGGTCGGGTGATGTTTTTTTTTGTTTTTTTTTTTTTTTTTTTAATTTTTTTTTTTTTTTTTGTTTTTTTTTTTTTGGAGGAGGGTCATTATATTATTCGACTGTTTTGTCTTAAAAAGTCTTTATAATTTCATGTCACGTCAGCTTTTCTGTGTGTGATATTTATCATTAGTTTTGCAAGATAATGTAAGTATTTTGTAAAGGGTTATAGTGCTTGTTTCAATTGAAACATTTACATATTAGCTTATCCAATGGAAACAATTATCCAAAGCGAATGTATTTAAGAAAAGATAGTATCAAATTGAAATAGTTATTAAGGCTGTTTATATACTGTAAAATGTATATGGATTAAAATTTTCTCATAGTATTTCCTTTTCCGATCTCAGTGAATTAAGAGGGAAGCATGGCGGCCTCCGGTTATCATCACAATAGAGATGATGATGCGGGTAGCGTCACTAGCAACGGAACTTCACGTGAGTCAAAATTATTTTTCTATTGGGAAAACTTGAAAATACATTTTATTTAAATACATGTATACGCAAAAAAAAGCGCTTTCTAACAAATGTTTAACTTTTTTATTCAAAGATCGTTTAACCAATGCCATAGGGGTACTGTCAGATGAGGAAGGAAGGGACTTCCAGGAATTTAGACGCAGTCTAGGGTAACTTTGACATACTTTTATTTTCGAGTAAACAATCAAAGCTAGGTTTTCATTAAGAAATAGCTAGATAACGGATTGAATAAGGGGAAGGTAATTTCGAACCATATACGAAGCCAATAGATGTTCTTTAATTCAATATGTAAATGTTAAATCGGTGTTGATTTCTCTGTATAAAAATGTTAATAATCTGTTATATTTTAAGCATCGTTGGAAGTTTTACAAAGCAGATGGTGAAACTAGCTGTTGATCAATTGAAACCCGAGTTTGAAAGAATGGCTTTGGAAGCGGCTGGTAAGGCATTGGACAGCAAAATGATTACAATAGAAAAAATGCAACAAGACCTAAACAGGAAGGAACAGGAATTGAAAAGGTTAAATGTAGAGAAAAGACTTTTACAAGCGAAGTTTGAAAAAGAGAAAATAAATCGAGATTTGTCATCTATTGTTGATTCGAAAGAGAAAGATATTCGAAAGCTGGAAGCTGAAATTGGAGGCTTGCGTGGAAGACTACGCAAAACTCACGAGGAGCTTAAGAAAGAAAGAGAACGTGCCGTAACAGAAGAGCAAAAGAGGTTAGAAATAGAAAACAAGTTTACGTCAGAAACAGACCGTCTAAAGAAGGAACTTGATAGAGTTAAGGGACTGCTGGGTCAGATTAGATCAGCAAAGAATGTCGGCGACGAGGAAACTCGCAAGCTAAGGGATCGTGAAAAGGAACTGGTTCATGAAATGGAAGAACTGAAGAAACAGTACGCTCTTCGACGACGCATTCCTCTGCGTTGAGGTTTCATGTACTAAAAATATAGTGTATTTTATTCATTTCATTATTCATTTATTTATTTATTGACTTATTTGGTTATAATGCTTGTATACTGTAAATGGCTTAGTCTTTGGAAGAAGTAGAACTTCGATCAAAAGTAGTAATTCTTTTTTTTTTTTTTCTTTCTTTCTTTTATTTTCTTTATTCATTGTTTCATCTTTGTACTTATCTTGTTCATGTATAATTTATTTTGATCAAACGAAGTTATAGAATATTTACTCAAACGTTTCCCTCAAAGTGCCGATGAGTTGTCTCGATTTTATTCTGGCAGTCATATCTACTTACCGTTTAAGGTGTGTTTTGATCTGCATTTGAGATACTGCCCTGCATGGCATATTTATCTAATTATAATTTATGCGCATCTTGATACATTGACATCACGGCTTGTGTATAAAATATCTGTTATCAATGTTTCATGTTCTTATAATCTTATTGATAGTTCACTCTACAATTACACAAGCACACATGTGGACAGCTATCTTAATGTTTCATGTTCTTATAATCTCATTGATAGTTCACTCTACAATTACACAAGCACACATGTGGACAGCTATTTACATGTACATGTATCTTATCAATACAAGTAGTCCACACATAAACCTTTTACCTATCTAAACATTCGAACCACAAAGTAACAGGTAAGTTTATTTTAAACGATCCTTGGAATTTTTTTTGCACTGCAGACAAGGAAATGCGTCCGTAAATGATCTTGAGATTTTCGATTTCTAAACATGATAATAGACAATCAAAACATTCTTGCGAGGGAAGATTCCGATTCAATTAATGCTCCTTTTTGGGGTATTCAGCTTACTTGAAAATATCAAGTAACTTTGAAATTCGGGTTCCGCTATAGCAGGTGCCCTCGTTGATTAAACACTTTTCTCTTGTAAGAACAAGTAGCATTTTTAAATGGGGGTTTCATCGTTTTGTAAATGTCTGTTGTGTGATGTGGTGGATCGAGACGTCGAATTATCCGGGTTTTACACTACTGTCCTATGACATATTTGAAATGTTAACACATTTAAACATGCATTATGACTATTGTTTCATAGGACACTACACTGCTTTATATCGAAGCTTGAAAATTTCTATAAAGCGTTGGTGTGGTAAGTTTCACACTCTTTGGCCATATTACACTGTTTAGATTGAGGATCATTGATGAGGGTTACGTAACCGAAGCGTGCATGTCTGGTCCATGCTGCTAAGTTATCTGTTCTTGAATTTGAATAAGTTTAACATTTGTACCACTTGGTTAGTGTCACTGCTGGTGGACCAGGAGTCTCCGAGGGCACATGTAGCCAAGTTCGATCAACTTCGGTTGATCGTTTCTTCAACGCATTCGAAATTCAAATTTTCTTGAAATATCTAAAACATGGGCCCTGTAGCATCATATTCCACCCATCCTGCTACGTCATTTGGTACATTTTTGGACAAAATAATTTTAAAAACTCTTTGGCCATTACACTGTTGAGATTGACGAGGGTTAAGAGGTATGGACAAGCTGTTATTCGCCATATTGGATTTTATGTAGTGTGTTATTGAAAATCTTGCCTTACACATAGTCATGGCTCCAACTTCAATTATTTTAACCCAAAGTATTCTCAACCTCAATAGCTACATTTTCCCATATTTTCTACGGATAATTACATTAAGATTTTAACATTAGAAACTTTTTAAATTCATGGACTGAACTGCACAGCTGCACCTTAGAAGAATTTATGAATAATACTATAACTTACCTTTAACATTACAGTGATACTATATCTACAAACATTTGTCCTTCGATTTTGAGTACAAGGTCTCATAATCTTATAAATCTCTTGTTAATACAGCACGGGGTCTTTTCGAACACGAATTTTTACAGGTAGCCATTTTTACATGCCGATCCGCCCCAACAAAGGTAGAAAAAATAAACGATTTTAAAGTTCCTTGGGTAATTCACTAGAATTTCGACTGTTTCCGATTCATTCATTAATTATTTACATGAAATATATTAGAAAAGTGGGATAGTCTTGTGAATTATTGGTGACAAATTACAAATTTGCAACATTTCGGGGATCCGCCCCTGGATTCCTGTCTATGTTGATATGGCTACTAGCTCCCCGCGTGTAAAATGAAGATACACGGTATTTTGAGAAAGTATGATCAACATTGGAGGACAAATGTTTGTAGACATATGATGATTGTAACGTTTAAGGAAGGTTGTATTCGGTGCACTAAGTTCAAATGGTTGTCATGAAAAAATATTGATGCAGGTTTTGCTAAAAAAAAAAAAAAAGATGGGAAAATGACGATGTTGAGGTTAAGAAAACTTAGTATTAAAATGGTTAAAATTGGAGTCTTAATTCTGCAGAACGACAGATTTTCAAGAATGCTTCACGTCAAATCCAATATGGCCGATAAACTTTTGTCCGTACCCGAAACGTGCATGTCTGGTCCATGCCGCTAATTTCATTTAATTTAATTTCTAACGATTTCATACCATGGTGCACAATCTTTAGAGCTCTCTACAATTCTATCAACTCGTAGACATGTAGGAAAATATGGTCAAGTGTAAACCCAGCTTTGAATTTGCAGAGAAGACGATGAGTGTGAGTCGTTTAGAAGAGTTTCTGGAGAAGATCAGCACTGACTTGGACAGAACAGTAAAATTCTGGCTGACACACTCACACGACCTTCAATACGGGTTTGTTTTTCATACATTGCATGCTAAGATAGCCTTTCAAATCACATCGATATTGTGATATCGATTTTTATTTCACAACACTAAATTTAGATGGCGTCTATGTAATCCGGCTCAGGGTTCCACCAATAAGGGTATGGAAACAACTCTAAGCTAAACCACCCTTTACTGATCAGAGCCAAACGATTTTGAAGTATCCAACAAACAATGGACATTACGCAAAACTAGTTTTACAAACAAATTTGGGATCAACAAGATACACGATATACAAAAAAACAACAACCAATCAAAGTAGACACACCGAGACATAAAACATGAATTACAATAGATACATTTTAAAGATTTAGGGGTATAATACTCTACTTCCGGTTCGTTTTATGTAAAAGAGAAAATGCTACGAAATTGCACCACTTCGGCAATGTTCGGCACCACATACTTTTATGGAGAGTTGAATGAAACTGATAAAAAAAAGTTGAATATGGAAAGATAACCAGATATAGCAGAACATGACTTGATAGATATTATATCCCTAATACCTTAAGGGAGACAAATGTGCGCCAGGCGTCGTTACTGGACGGTCAGCGAATTATGTGATTATCCGGAGTAATGAACACAACCCTAAGAATATGAAGTTCAAGCTTTTGACTGCAAGGATGATTCGGTCCAAACATCTTATTTAGTTTCAAGTTTTGAGCGAACATGACTGCTATAGTGTAGCTGCTACTGAATGTCGAACTGCGACAGTCAACACAAGGGTTTCGTTTTCATTAAGAGAGCTAAAATGACAGAATATCCATACACGTCATGCCTCTTTATCCTGTACATCTAATCTAGGATCTAATTATAGAGACCTATTTAACTTTTTTGGCCTTTCTATATCCAGCTTTTCGTTTCAGCTTCGGGTGAAAACATCTTGATGAATTACTTTTATCCTCTTGATTGGTATTGTTTGGAACAAAAATTGATTTTTCGTTTCAATTTCTACATCAAAAGCTCTGAAAAAAATTTCATGGGATACTGTGATCTATTTGTATTGATATTGATATTGTAAACCTCCCTCTAATATCCTAATGGTTAATCTGTCGTGTGACATAATAGTTAATTAAGGGATGACTTTGCTTTTATTAAGATCTGTCTTTGGAGCATCTTTTGAAAGTCATTAACCATCATGCTTTTTACATTTTCTCTTAAAACCAGTCATAATTGGAAACATTTTATCTCAACTTCGGTTTGTTTGATATCTTCATATCATTTAATTTCCATTGTCATTTTCATGAAACGAAGATTCTGATTGGCTGAGAAATTTTGTTGATACATCGATCAACACAATATTTCACGGAAGTCTATTTATAGCACCATTTTTAGAACCAGGGGTTCCCTCAAACACGAATTAACTCGTTGCTGAAAATACAATTTGTTGATGTTTGCTTATCATTTCAAGGGTACCAATCCTTTTCTACTTACTAAAAAATTAACAGTGCATGTAGAATTTGCTCAAACTGGTCCTTATTCCAAAGATATAGAGAGACGATCGTTCGCTGATTGAATCATGGCGGCTGCCATAACTTGTTTTGGCAGACGTATCACTGCGAAACCCTCCGACTTAAGAAATATAGTGCGGTGATTAATTGTTTTTAGACCCCAGAAAACAGTCTGTTTTCCATAAATAGATGATGATTAAATTATAAGAAATGAGTCTTATATTTTTTTCTGTTGATGCAGGTATCACCCGAAAAATTGGACAGAAAACTTTTGCATCAACGCGCTTCGCGCATTGATGCAGTTTTCTGTCCAATTTTTCGGGTGATACCTACATCAACAGAAAAAATATAAGATTCATTTCTTAAGTACCAGCAACTTTCAACATGGCATACTTACCCGCCATGATAAGGAGAATCAATGACGGGAGTCGTACAAGACTGAAATATTATCCTTTATCCAATCTGAACGTTGTTCATATTTTTCGGGTGATAATATCTATTTCAACTACTTTTGATATCCAATGACAGTTTTGTAATACCTCGGACCCTGAATTTTACTATCTTGTTTGAGATGTTTCCTTGCAATGAGAAGGTGTTTTGTTTTCACATCAGCTATTCGGATAATAGTATTCGGATAATTTTACGGGAGTCCAAACGCCATGAATGTAGCAGATGGCTACCCAAGGTCGGTAATAGGGGGGATTGGTCTCATTCCTTTGATGTGTTATTGTTTGTGTTTCAATGAAGTGCAAGTCTTAACTTTTCCATTTTGTTTGGGTATTTTTCTGTTTCTCTGGTGATTGCATATTCATTGGTCTTTTAGAAATACAGAGTTACTTCCCATCTGTGCAGGTAAACGACGTAAAGTAATTGTGACGTCATCAAATTCTATGGAAGAAAGCGTAAAATTCAGGGATTATAGGGTTTCAAGTATTACGCTTTCAAAGGAATTTAATGACGTCACAATTCCTTAACATCGGATACCCGACAGATGGGAAGTAACTCTTTTTTTTTCGAAAAGACCGAATAATCTGTTGCTATGTTTATGAATTGATAACCACAAGGCGTCAGAGTTTGGATGTTCTTTTTCCACACCACATTCTTCATATATAACTATCATATATCGATTTCATGTTGTAGGGGATTTTTTTTACTATCGCTCTCATTCTATACCAATTCACTTCATGCCCTTCTGTACCACTCTAGTCTTATGAAAAAAAAAGTGTCAGGAATGATGGAACTACCTTATAAACACAACATAATGACCATGACAACATCCTAACACTAATTCGCTGAAACAGCACATCTGTGGCCATACGCATAAAATTTCAACATGAATATACATATCAACATGACACACATGCATGTACAAACAGTAACATATATCAGGATATAACGCTCAACACATGCATGTACAAACAGTAACATATATCAGGATATAACGCTCAACACATGCATGTACAAACAGTAACATATATCAGGATATAACGCTCAACACATGCATGTACAAACAGTAACATATATCAGGATATAACGCTCAACACATGCATGTACAAACAGTAACATATATCAGGATATAACGCTCAACACATGCACAACACAAGACCAAAAAAGGCCTCAGAGTTGATTACTAGTTTATCTGTCTTCGGTTGTAAAAGCTCCTTTTTATCCATCCTAAATTGAAGAATTCAGTGTTCCAACTCCTTACCTTCTTGAACAAAATTTCAAACTCGTGTTTCGGATAGTCATTCCTCTTCAGAAGTACTAAACGTGTAAGTGATTTTCAGACACAGCCAAACTTATTTTAGTAGCGCCATCTAGTGTGATTTTTTGAATTGTGTTTCTAGTTAGCAAAGAGTGCGCTGCTCTAAATTTCATGTAGAATCGATTCAGTAGCTTAATCAAAATCTATAATCAATGTAGCAATGGAGGGATGGTGCTCAGATGTTAACCTCCTTTAATTTCAATGATATTTTTGGATGAAATGACAAACTTCTGAAATATCAAAATAATGTATGATGTCACATTGATAAAGAAGACAAAGTCATTCAAAACTCATGAATGAATTTGTTTATTATGCAGATGCTCAATTGTATACTGCCTCTGGATTCATTTCAGGGTGTCGGGGCATTTTTGATTGTATTTTGCTAATTAACAGCATTTATTTGCAAAATATGTTTACATGAACGTAAACTACTGTATTTTTTGGAACAGTCTACTCTGAATTCCGTTGTTCAACCTGTGTGATGAAGTCATTGCATGGTATATTTCCTTTTCATGCGTTGTTCTCCGTAATTTCGTTTTGTTTTGCTTTGTATATGAACCCTTTTAATGTGATTCTTTTTGTTGACTCTGTCTGTTTAGTGATGTGGTTACCCCCATGCTGGTACCCCTCTTCTCATCCCCTTCTCTTGTTTGGAATGTTCTGCTTATTGTTCTATTTTTAAAAAAAATGGACTAACGGAATATTCTATAACGATCTTTTGGTTTCTCTCATAATTCATTCCGAATACTTTGTGTTCGGTACATTAATTTTTGTTTGTTTGTTTGTTTGTTTGTTTGTTTGTTTGTTTGTTTGTTTGTTTGTTAAATTTTTCAAAGTATAAAAAAAACAATTTTCCTTTTTATTCATTTAAACTATTGCAAACATCAGATTTTGCTTTCCAGCAAACAAGATCGATGTTTTCATTTTCATTAATCTCTTTAAGAGGATTCTTTGATTGTCTTGGAGAGGACGGCAAAGTGTACGATGACGAGAAGCATATTTGGCTTCAAGCAAGACAGGTAAGTAAATATTCTCTTCTTAGTGCCTGTTATGTTCCTTAGTGAGTTAGTTTCATTTTCGTTTGATTGCTTTGTTTCTTTTCTATTTTATTCTAAATTTTATCCTATATACATAGTAAGAGTCACAGAGGGGTACGTTTTTTTTTTCTTTTTTCCTTTTTTTTTTATAGTTCTTTTGCAAATAAAATTTATTTATTCGAATTCTATTTTTTCACAAATCCATCTAATATGATAGTAAGTACATGTACAATGTACTATGTATTTTTGAATCTTCGAATCGACAATGATTCATATTCTATCAAAACATATGGTCTAAATTGATTGTTGTATTTAGGTTTGGATGTATTGTAAGCTTTACACTGATGTTGAACGCTTTCACAAACAAGAGATCTTGGATGCAGCAGTAAGAGGTACACACTGTTTTAACACGTTCTGCATCTCCTTCTCGGAATGCTTGCATTTTGATCTTAACGTTGTTTTTTTTTTTGTATATTATTAATCATTTATTATTTATTATTCTAACATGAGTTGAGATTTTCTCCCTACATGTACTATAGAACTCGCCTCCAACAAACTTCCAGTTCCCTAAGTTCCGCCCATGCACGTGCTATAGAGCTCGTGTAGAACAATATTAGAATAGAAATAACAACTATTTTCTGTTACAAAATTTTTTGAAATTTCTAAAAGGTGGGTCCTGTAGCATCATATCCCACCTATTCTGCTACGTCTTTTGGTACATTTTTGGACATAATATTTTTATACTTTTTTGCCATTTTATATGTTTTAGACTGAGGATCACTGACGAGGGTTTAGTACCCGAAAAATGCATGTCTGGTCCATGCTGTAAATTTATAAGATCTTAAATGATGCTATTGAATTTGAAGACATTTAACATTTGAACTACATGGTGAGTTTCACTGCTGGAGGACCAAGAGTCCCCGAGGGCACATGTAGCCAAGTTCGATCAACTTCGGTTGATCGTCTGTCTCTTTAACGCATTTGAAATTTTCTGTTACAAAATCTTTTGAAATTTCTAAAACGTGGGTCCTGTAGCATCATATCCCACCCATTCTGCTACGTCTTTTGGTACATTTTTTGGACAAAGTATGTTTATACTTTTTGGCTATTTTACATTGTTTAGACTGAGGATAGTACCCGAAACGTGCATGTCTGGTCCATGCTGTAGTTTATAAGGTCTTAAATGATGCTATTGAATTTGAAGACGTTTAACTAGCTAGCTGTGATTTGTTGTCCAGTAACTCCCCTCGTCGCATGAACCAATCAAATTATCACCTCGACGCTCCGCGGCTCAGTGTTAATTTATTGGTTCATGCGACTCGGGGAATCACTGGACAACAAACCACGGCTAGCTAGTTGTTATTTCTTAATTGGTAATCTATTAGACAATTCTTCAATTTAATATTTTCTATTATACAGGAGCAGATTTTCTAATGAAACATGCCAAAAATCCAGAAACTAACAAGTGTCACTTAGTTGTAACAAGAGACGGCAAACCTGTCAAAATTCAAGGCACATTGTTTTCAGAGTGTTTCTACTTAATGGCTATGTCAGAGCTAGCTAGAGCAACAGGAGAGGCTAAGTTTAAGGTACTAGTATGCCATAGATATATTATATATATATGACCACACAAATAAAAGGATCCATAATGATGAATTGTTGTGATGCAATATCATTTAGCAAACTTACAAACACGTACCCTGGTACAAGATACACTATCCACCTTTAATAAGTATCCACCTATTACTTTCATCTTGTTTTAAAAAAGACAGATTTTCGCTCTATTTTCATTTTTGAAAATCTGAAGATTAATAATACTGATATCAATTAAAGTAAATTTCGGGGCTAAAGGACTATATATGGTTTATATAGAAAAGCGGCTGATCAAAATCATAGTTTCATGAGGTAATGAATTTGTACCAATGTTAATTCTTCAATGTAGGCTACTTATGAAATGATACAAAACCTTTAACTTCCTTCTCACTTTTTTTGAATTAGGGCTTCAAAAATTGTATATTTTGCCAAATTTCTGGAAAGTCGTCATTTTGGAGCTTATTTTCGACAAACTTCCTAATTATTAGTATAGAGCAGGCTTCTGAAACAACTTTAATAAAAAAAAAAGTTGTTCACGATCCCGCTCGGTATTATCTCAATGAAAATGATAAAGATTCGTCAAACATTGACAAAATTACCAGTTTCCATGATATTTATGCAAAATTAACAATGTCTTGGAAAGGAGTAGTTTTTATAACTAGTTTGCACCCGAAAAATGCATGTCTGGTCCATGCTGTAAATTTATCTGTTCTGAATTTGAAGTTGTTTGTACCACTTGTTGAGTGTCACTGCTGGTGGAACAGAAGTCCCCGAGGGCACACGAAGCCAAGTTCGGACATAATAACTTTCATACTCTTCTATCACATTTCATTGTTTAGATTGAGTATCACTGACGAGGGTTAAGTACCAGAAATATGCATGTCTGGTCCATACTGCAAATCAATCTGCTCTTAAATTATGCTTTTGAATTTGAAGACGTCTAACATTTTTACGACTTGGTGAGTGTCACTGTTTTTGGACCAGGAGTCCCCGAGGGCACATGTAGCCAAGTTCGATAAAATTCAGTTGATCATTTCTTCAACGCATCCCAAAATTTCTTGAAATTTCTAAAACCTGGGTCCTTTGGCATCATATCCCAACCCAACCTTCTTTCGATACTTTTTTGACATAATAACTTTCACACTCTTTGGTCATATGTAAACGTCTTCAAATTGAATAGCATCATTTAAGAGCAGATAAATTGGCAACATGGACCAGTCATGCACGTTTCGGGTACTCAACCCTCGTCAGTGATCCTCAAATCTAAACAATGTAATATGCCAAAAAGGTATGAAAGTTACTATGTCGAAAAAGCGTACCGAAAGACGTAGCAAGATGGGTGGGATATGATGCTACAGGACCCACGTTTTAGAAATTTGTTTAGATTGAGGATCACTAACGAGGGTTAAATGATCTAAACGTGCGTGTCTGGTCCATATATATATATATATATATTTCACTCTCTAAAAATGACAACTGAACAAAATTTAATTTTGGAGAAGTCGATTTAAGGGGGCAACTTTATTACATAAACCATATATACTCCTTTCTGTTTTATAAATTTTGGGAAAAATTACAAAATATTATTTTTCCCCATTTTTTGTATAAAGATAAATAATGCAAAAATATGTTGCAAATGAAGCTCAGAAAAGAAAATATTAGGATTGGCTTTTCATTAATTTTCTCATGTTTATACTACTTGTACAATCATATATAATGTGGGTAGTGTATATTTGTTTATACTTGGATATGTACACTTTAAAATGATAATGATTAGAAGACGGGTAATGGATCTGAAATAACGATATGACTCCGTTACAAGGTCCATCGTGGGACATACGTTTAGACAATACACTGATCACCATAAAGATGACACATACTTATATCAGAAAAAATCATCAGTAACGAAAGTACACAATACTAAAACTACGAACTTACATTTAGATCCAGAAGGAAAATAGAACAAATAGCACTATGACATTACATCACATTAATAAAAAGCTATTGTCCTGTCCACTAAATCCAGAGCGCCCTGTTTTCCTGGTTTTCTCAAAAATATGAAATTGTAATCTTCCAGAAAGATATCAGTTTTATTGTACTCCTTTAGTCGTAACAGAAAATACCACTGTTTTGACTGTACGTCGATTAATTTAAAAGTAAGACGGAAAATAAAAAGTCTACGGGTATTTTCTATAGTAAAATTCTTTGGCCGTATAAATGGTATGAGTGATACGTAAGGTCGATCGACGTATGAAAACGGTCCAAATGATATATGGAAAATCCCAATCATTTGAAGTGAGCAAATTATGCATTTGTTTTAATTTTTTTTAAAGAAGAATATATATTTTTGAGTCTTGAATATTGTTGAATTCTTAGGAGGAAGCTTGCCAGATGATGAAGACACTTCAACGCTGCGTGGAAACTCATGGAGAATCACTTGGCATATTCAAATTAGAGGGCGTGGCTCCGTCAAGCATGCTGGCGATTCCGATGATGATCTTATGTGTCATAGACCAACTGGAGACCATGGATCCGAATCTCTGTTATAAAGACTTGTCTGATTGGGCGGTACAAGATGCCCTTAAACACGTTCAGGTCAGATAAATGGGATTTAAATTGGAGTACACCAAGTTCTAATTCAATCGATACTCAAACGTAATAAGTTAAAGAAGAAAATATGGAATATAAATAGATCGGGTACAATGTACATTCACATTGAATAAAAGATGAATTCTCCATGTAATTTTGCTCTTTGTTCATTATATATAGATACAATTTAAACCAATCAAAAATGAAACTTTTTAGTATGCTCGAATACACATTTTGGGAAAATGCAAGGCTATACTCTGAGAAATACCAAAAAATCAATTATGGTTACTCAGACTTTCAATTGCTTCAACAAATGTACATTAATGTAATCAAAGTTGTTCCAATATTAACAACTGTCTTTGTTATTATTTCAAGCCTAAACATCGCATTCTTGCTTCGCCAAAGGTTGAATCAATTAAATTCTCTTTTCAGAGAAATGGTACATGTATACTTGAAAATACCACATGTGACGCAAAAGAGCTTCCAGGTTCGAAAGGACGTCTTATGAACCCAGGTTAACCATGTTAACATTTTATCTTGAATCGTACAATCAGTATAGGAGGCCCTCGTATGTTTCAACGAAAAAAAAAAGACTTACATGAACTAAACCCACTGGTTCTATATCTAAAAATGGCAAAGTCTGATAACCATGGACAGTATCATGGATAAAAACACACAGTATTGATTCGAAACCCTTACAAAAAAGACATGCAATACATGTTAAACGTCTTTAAATTCGATAGCATCATTTAAGAACAGATAAATTTATACAGCTTGGACCAGACATGCACGTTTCGGATCCTCATTCTTAACAGTGTAACATGGGCAAAGAAAGAAAGTTCTTATGTCCAAAAATGTACCGAAAGACGTAGCATGATGGATGGGACATGATGCTACACGACCCACGTTTCAGAAATTTCAAGTTTTGATAACAGAAATTTTCGACTGCGTTGAAGAAACGATCAACCGAAGTTGGAAATTAGAGAGGAACAAAACTACATGTATATGAAGATAAGGAGAAGATCCCCAATCAGTACTAACAGAAATGTATTCTCTTACAAATATTAAGTAATACCAAGGAAGGACTATAGTTCCTGTCGATTGCTTGTTAAAAGCAGCAATCTTTAACCTTTTTCTCAAACTGAATTGAATTTTCAAATCTATTTTTTTTAATAGTCAGCAGATGTTATCACTCATTGCAATTCCTCAAAACATTCCAGGTCATGCCATCGAGGCGGGTTGGTTTTTACTTAGACAGGCAAAGAAAACAGGAGACGTAGATCTAAAGAAAACTGCACTTGAACAATTTATGCTGAACCCGTTTAACTATGGCTGGGATAAGGAATATGGAGGAATATATTATTTTCTGGACGCTGACGGCTTATCACCTACACAGCTAGAATGGGACATGAAGCTGTGGTGGCCTCATAATGAAGCGATGATATCATTTCTAATGGCATACAAAGCAACTAATGACATCATGTACCTGGATCTTTTTGCGAAAGTGTTCGATTATAGCTGTTCTCATGTAAGGAATATTTTTACACAAGTACTAGTTTGTTTAATGAGATGAAGAAGGTAATGTTTAAGATATTTCTTTTGAAATTTCTTATACATTATCTAAATATATCTTATAAAATCGCTTAAATCTAAGTATACATTAACTTTTATTTTAGTTTGTCGATGAAAAGCAGGGAGAATGGTTTGGATACTTGAACAGGAGAGGGGAGGTCACTCATCGATTCAAAGGAGGGCCATGGAAGGGTAAGTGCAATGATCAAAGGAAAATAAATGAAATAAACAATATTTCAGAGAAAGTACAGCATGCAGATTCATTGATTTAAAACATTATGGCTGGCAGAACTATAATTTGAGGTATATCGTAAGCATCTCCTGATTGCCATCACTGGTCAAATAAATCGATCTTACCAAAAGGTGTAGGAACCCTTGGTATTACATTTCATAGATGCGTAGGTAGCTGTTAGACGTATTGTTACCTCGCACCTACAATGGCATGACCTGTTTAAAATACGTAATGGTATTCTCATGTAATATGTGAGGACCTACCTGGAGCATTTCTGAAATAATAAAGACATTTGCTTCGTGTTCCCTGGGAGTTAGAGTGCACGTGTACTGTACTTAGCAGGTCTTGCTTGGGAAGGAGTGTGAAGCCTCGATAATTTGAGACGTGACATTTTATAAGTAGTACAGTTCATCTTTTCTTTAAACATTTATTGTTTCACCTTACAATGTGGTCGTCGTTCTCCTACGTTTTTTTTTGTGTGTTTTCCTTCGTTTGTGTTTTGCTTTGTTGGTCGTTTCGATGTGATTATTTTCGTTGTAGTTTTGCTTGCCCTTTTTTCTTGTCTCATGAGGGTATGTTCCACTGTGGTCATTGCAATGTCTTGTCTTTTTTATGCTCTTCTTCTATTTCATTTCGTCCATATCGTGAGACCACTAAACGGAAGCATAGTCGACGAAAAAATAAGATAGCAAAAATGTATATTAACAAGATAAAATAAACGGAAAGATAAAAATTTAATTTCGTTACTGTATTTCATAGATTTCAGAGAAAGCACTGACATTAAATTTGTTCATTTGCAGAGTTTTGGCTTTTTATACTTTCAAGGCTAAGTGTGCCGACTTAATGTCATTTGAGGTTGTTTTTTTTTTTTTTTTTTTTTTTTTTTTTTTTGACTTTCACATCCTAACTTCGATTTAATCGAAACTTTGAGAAAAGTGCAATTTTATCATAAAACGGCCGTATGCGATTACATGATAAATGTAGCGTCAGTTTGTTAGAATTAATTTATATACTGAAAGCTTTCCATGCTATATGAAATTCTGAATTCATACACTGTTTTTGATAATGAAAGTTAGACAAACCTTTTTTCACGAAGAAATAAATGAAATAAATTTTGGGTTTTCCTTCTTCCCAGTAACATCTTTCAAGAGAAAAATACATTTGTATATTGAAAATGATGGATTGGATTATACATGTATAACGAAAAATAAAAAGGTAGTCCCCTTTTTAATGCGTCGTCATTCGTATTTAACATTGTCTTCCATTGGTTCATTTGTTACTCAGCTTTCTTGGGATGGTTTTCCGCATGCAACCCTGATAACCACACCATTTGCTACTGGCGTAGCGGATGACCGTCCTAAGTCGGCACCGGTTGCCCATTGCTTTCGTTGGTTTATGTGTAGTCTTTCGTGTTTGATGTTTTTATACTGTGTGCTGGTGTTTCTTTCCCTTTTGCGTCTATGCTCTGTGTTTTTGCATTGGGTGTTTTTGGTGTTTTGCTGAGCTTTGCTGTTCTCATTGCAACTTTGTCATGCTGGATATGTTTTCCTTCATCATGTAAATTGGAAAAGCTATGTAAGTAGTTTCCATAGTTAACGAAGATGGCTAATTATACAGACCCAAAAAATATGCCTGAGTACCATAAATCCTTACAAATTAAAGTTTCTCTTCAGAGAGATGTTTGGTGTGACAAAAAAATCATGAATTCATATCCATGACATGCTACTCAATTTTTGTCATTTAACAATGAATAAGTAATTCTAAAGTACATAGTGAGTTGTCTTATTTCAATGGAGGCCACTTTTTCATTTCAACGGATGACTATCATGTTCAAGACTGCTCTTTTAAAATTGCACAAAACAAAACAAATCAAAACTCAAAGTCATCATCTTATACACAAAAAGCAAATCGGATAAATACGGCACCTCCTTTCTAATAAGAGATGACATAGACAAGTGCACACTTGTCTGAAAACTTGGGGAGCTACGTAAGGCAGTAAACGTACACGCATGATGACGATGTAAACAAAAGCTATATATTGTCTGCTTTGTGCAGCGGTAACAAGATATAACCTATGTATCAAAATAAGGAGATAATCTCAAACAATCACAGCGGAACATCCACGACTGAGACGAAATATGGGTAAGCACTTGTTTTGTTGTTGGGTTGTTTTGTTGTGGGTACTGCAACCGATCGTTGTTGGGGATCCTCTTCTTACTTAAAATTAACGTGTTAACAAATAGTCAGAGTCAAAAGGAACAATTATATACCAACGATCAACGAAAAAGGCAAACAGCTATTGAAACATAAAGTACAACACAAAAGACAGGAAACTTATCACCAATATTGCACGGGCTGGTTAGTCTACATGAAAATGGATTCATATATGGAGTGTTTATATCTCAATCAAATATACAGATTTTGTTCTGATGGCTACGTCACTCGCGGATAAGCTTCTCAGTCACGGATTTTGTTCTGAGAGCTAGGCGTCTTTCAGGTAGGCTTCTCAGTCAGGGATACGTTTATATGACCGACTAACATCGTTACTGAGGAAGTTCTACGGTCGATACGGGGAACACGTCATACACTATGACGTCCCTGGTAAACGCTGTTTGTCTTAGACAATATTGGAACCATCCAACCACAGAACAAACCTGTATCTTACTTAGTGGAAGTAATCGGATGTTACTTGTCTGCCGAATTGAAGCGACGGGCGTTGCATGCAAGTAATGGATGCTGGTTCATCCTGGACACCTGGTCTCACTTCTTTATTCAGTTATTGGGAGTTCGCTTCTGTGCATATAGTGGAATTTTGGTTTGTTTGCTTTGGTTCCTGTTTTATCATGATTTTGTATGCCATTTTCGAATTTTCCATTTTGTTCTCTATAATGGGATATGGTTCTTGTCCATATTTGTCATCCATTTTAGTTGGCGTCATCAAAATCTGAATTCTCTTTTCTTCCACTTTAGGTTGTTTCCATGTACCACGTTGTTTGATGATGTGTGAACAAATGCTGAGAGAACTTCTTAACAAATAAAGAGTAACGCCGTATCATCTTTGAAACGACAAAAACTAATAGCATAAGCTGTACAAGGAAACATTGCAGAGTGGGATGACACAAATACTTATATGTGTACAATAAAAAGGAACATTTTGTATTTCAAATTGATACCTTAATGTAAAACTCTAGATAAATTTCAAATAACAAACTAATTATTAATCATGATATGAATGAATTGTGATAAACCGAGAATCTTTGATAACTTTATACAAAAAAAAACCAGGATCATAAACTAAACGGCGACGCATCAAGAGCGAAGCAACTGACAGCGGGTAAGACCACCACAGTCATACTAAATTGAACAAGACAACATTAAACGGAATTCAGTGTAGATAGCGCCACCGAAATGAAGTTCAATACACTGAAATAATTCTTAATCGCTATGACTAAATGTTTTAAAAATAAATACATTTGTATTTGTTTTCTGGTTATGGTCCCGATTGAACGAAGGAACAGAGAATTCCTGGAAATATACCGACGGCCTTAAGCTTCTACCAATTAAGAGACCGTATCTTGTCGATGAGGTACAGATATCATCTAGAACTTGGCAAAAAGGCATAACTTTTCATGGTTTATTAAAATTTATTATACCTCTACTGATTTTTTCCTATATAAAAAGAGACTCATTAAATTTAAATAAATCCATGAAAATCGCCTGATAAGACTATTTCCCTGCAAAGGGGTGCGTTAGTTGAGAAGACTATTTCCCTAGGGAGTTAGTTTCAAAATGGGGCGGAGCTTCTTTGGGGTGTGTCAGTATCAGCCAATCAGCGCCGTTGAAGGTTGATCGGATGATGTGAAGGTTGATCGGATGACGCTATCAATACGCGAGCAGAGTAATCCGCCTCCTATCCGCTTAGCACATAAATTAATCCGCAATAAAATAAAACAATCAAAAATTAAACATGTATGAGTATGATAAATGATGTTTCTGTTTATCTAATCATCAAAAATTAATATTTTCCGTTACTCAGTCATTCAGTCGAGAAGGCAAGGCAAAATAATTAGAATTTCCATTGGAATCATGTGAACCTTAAGTTTGTTTCAGTATAATGTTTGTTTCTGTATACCTAAGAGATATGTTTGTTTCAGTATAATGTTTGTTTCGGTATTCGCCTCGGGAAATAGGTCTGGTCTCGGGGAACAAGAATCGTGCTAACTCCCTCAATGGTATACTTTAACTGTATAATATGGTAGTAGTCAGAAAATTATGTACATTGATGACTCCTGATCTGCAAGTTTAAGTCGCTGTCGTGTCCGTCCGAGTTCAAATCTCCTCAACCCTAGAGCGAGGAACCATATTTCGCTGGTGACCATATTTCGCCGTTTCATAGTTAATTGCTTCTCGTTGGATATCGGAAATGTTCGTCGAGTTCATTTTTCTATATCCTTTCAAATATGACCGAAGTAGTCATGTTTTGACAGATTGTGATATATATTGCACTCAATTTTGACAAAAAAATACCACAAAATGGGGAAAATTTAACGAAAACATCAAATTTTAGACGTCAACATCCAATTTTTTTTTTACAAAAACCAAAAAAAGAAAACATTTTATTTGGCATGATTTCATAGTAGTGGTGACGAAACATTTCCTGAAAATGAAATCATAATTTTGTCCCTTTGTGTGTAAATAGGATACATATCAACAAAAACGGCGAAATATGGCCACAACCGAAAACATGGAAACGAAATATTTTGACGTTTTATAAGGAAACAATGAACTATGTAAAATAAATTCTCTTTGTTGTTTTTCAATCGAGAATGGAATTAAATTAAAATCTAGCAAAATCAATTATTGAATTGGCCTCTAAGTTTTGAGATTTTCAAAGAAATATACGAAAAATACGGCGAAATATGGTCACTTGCTCTTCATTAGAATTTGATCATATTTCACACAAATGTTCCTTAGTATCGACCCTTTTGGACAAAGGTCACGTTAGGTCTATCATCAAAGGTCAAGATCACTTCTAGGCTAAAAGTAGCTTTTTGCAACAAAAGAATTGAAAATTCATTAAAAATCATTGTTTTGTCTAAAGCGTCCGAAATTTGGAATAATGATAGAAAAATGTATAATCTTTTAAGGGTTACGGGTTTTTGAGATTTTTTTATTGCGTTGATGAGAAATTGTGTGCCAAAAAGGGGGTGTTACACATAACTTTAGGTGATTGTATATACAATTCATATAGACTTCTTATGACAATTTCATCATATATCCTATAATTTTTTATTAGGATGGCCCCTTCAGGGCAAAGGTTACATATAAAGGTCAAGGTCATTTTCACGCTAAAAATAGCTATTCCTGAATAAATACTTGTATTTAAGAAATCCAATCAAATCTATTCAAAAATTATCTGTAATTTTGTTTCTCAAAGGTAAAATGCATATTTGTTTATGAACATGTATGTTACAGTTTTTAAGGTTTTTATTGCATCGTTGAGAAAGTATGTAAAAGAAGGGGAAGGGGAGGTGCATTGCACATTACTTCTGGGGATAATTTGTTCAAACTTCCGTTGATCGTCTAATCAACGCATTCGAAAATTTATGTTATCAAACTTTCTTGAAATTTCTAAAACGTTGGTCCTGTAGCATCATATCCCACACATCCTGCTACGTCTTTTGGTTCATTTTTTTACATAATCAATTTCACACTTTTTGGCTATCTTACATTGTTTAGATTGAGGATCACTGACGAGGGTTTAATACCCGAAACGGGCATGTCTGGTCCGTGCTGCAAATGTATGTTTTTAAATGATACTATTGAATTTGAAGACGTTTAACATTCACAATACTATTTTGCAGGGTGTTGGCTTTCAGATAAGGGTCTTTAAGGTCATATTAGTGTTAAAGGTCAAGGTCATTCATAATCATTCCTGAAAGGTAAAACAAAATCTAACTTTTTATTTTGTTCGCGGATCCATCTGTTTTACCGATTTTGTCTTTACTAAAATCTGAAGGAGATTGAGAAGATGGTAAACAAGAGCACGCGACAGCAGCATCAGAAAACACACACATGATCGCAACATACAATGGACGTCACCCTGGACATCAAACATCCACAACAACAAATAAGTAAAATGGACAATGAAAAAAATACCCACAAATTTAAAATAGACAATGAAACAAGACATCATTGAATGATATAGGATTGACAATGTATGAAAAGAGGAGATAAATTTGTATCCAGTGCATAATTTCAACCGTCACCTGCTATATTCAAAATAGTGTACCTATCTGGATAAAGTACCCTCTCCCTTATTCGAGTAGATATAGGTATCCCAAAATTCCTAGTTATTGAAGAAAGAACAGCCTACAAACAAGACCAAAGAAAGAAATGAACTTCACCCTTGGAGATGTTTTACGGTCATTCAGGCACTCTTTCATTGAAAAAATGTTGTTATTCAGGTTAATTGGACAGGACCGGCCTTATTTGAGGAATATAAAAGTGTTTCCATCTTGAATATGACGAAATATTTCAATCTTTGGATTTAAAATTGCAGGCTACACTACTGAATTATTATTCAAGTCTGTTACATGTATTACTGAATGTTCTACCAAACTAAAGTGACAAGTGTGGCACGCTGACTAAAGACGCTCACTCTCCCGGAACACGATATGTGCTCTAATATGGTTAGGATACCATTTCCAATCATCAGAGTTCTATGACCTAACCTTGGACCCAAAAATCAATTAGTTTCATGATTAATGTAATATACACCCTTTAATATGATCCGTAAACCATTTCCAATCATCAAAGTCCTATGACCTAAACTTGGACCCCAAAATCAATTAGTTTCAAGACTAATGTAATATACACCCTTTAATATGATCCGTAAACCATTTCCAATCATCAAAGTCCTATGACCTAAACTTGGACCCCAAAATCAATTAGTTTCATGATTAATGTATTACACACCCTTTAATTTGATCAGGAAACCATTTCCAATCATCAAAGTCCTATGACCTTGAGTTTTCGACCACAAAATCAATCGGGGTCATCCTTGACTCATGTATGGTGAGTATGGTAAGTAAATGTATGAAGTTTCATTACACTAGCACTTCTCATATTTGAATTATAGCGCGGAAACCAATTTTTCACATCCACCCATCCAGACTTGCCCACCCAGCTCAGTTTTGCTAATAATAATGATACCTGCAAGCGCTGAATTTCAAATCATTTTAATATTGAAATTTTAGCTGTTACATCATCATTCATAAATACATATCAAGTTTCAAATATTTCATAACAAAGTTGTAATTATACATTCCACAAATACAATGACCTTCAAACGATGACTAATTCTCTTTTATTATAGATCAAAAAGACAAATATTCATTGTTTCTACTTTATCCTTCTTTAAAATAAAAGGCTGATCATTTAACATGAATATAAATACACTACTCTAATAAAGACAACATATACATTCAAATTTCAATTATTGAACAAATTCCTTGTATAGTATCTCTCTTCTATTTCCTTTAAAGCGGTGACTAACCAGAATAATAATATATCTGTCTTATGGAATCCCATGTAAAATAATTTCACAGGACCAAATATTTCCATCTGCATGCTGGATATTTTGGTCTATCGATCATCAAGGATCATTATAAATTTTTCAAAATGGTTTTAAATATTGAAAACTTCCACAATATAGTGTACAAAAACAAAATTTACCTCAAATCTAGTCAAATTAGAAATACACAGTCATTGAAAGCAATGAATTTATTTGGAGTTTAAATGGGGCCTAAAAACACATGTTTATGCCATGAAGATCCCTCTCTAGAGATGGTATGCATAAATGTAAAGATGATCATTATACATGTACATGTATGTATGTTAAAGATATAATTTTTTAATCTCATACTTTGTTACAATTTTGATTTTCCTCTTTCCTTTCACATACATTCATTCAGTGCTTATTATATAGATGCTTGAAAATTAATGAAGCAAACAAAAAAATGTTGAAGATAATTCTTACAATACAAAAAAAATTAAGATACTTCAAAAAGCATCTAACACAGTTTGTTCAAATGCTGTGTCAAGCTATGCCATCATAAATATTAATAGTTATAATGTAAACATCAGTCATTCTTCCTATACCTCATCCCCAGGCAATGACTTTGGTATGTTACTCTCTGATGATGGATCCATGTTTACTATGACGAGATAAACAAAGAAGACAACGAGGAGGAGCAAGAAGATTTTAACGATCATTGGTATACCGCCCCCACCACCTGCCTGCTGACTCTGGTTACCTGCAGACGGTTTCTGAGATTTGGTCGGTGATCCACGTCTGGTTGCCGTTTTAGGTCTGCCCATGGACTGCGGTTCAGGACTTTGCAGGTCTTCACTTGGTACACTGAATCATATCAAAAGAAAAAGTTACAAATATTCCCTACATGTCCCAGCTCAACCCTGTCATCAAACTATGTTTACACAATAGTATTCATTGAAAAATTAAAGGTCCAGTCACACTGCGCGTCATGGCTTAATCACAGCCAAAGCACGTCTAAAAAGGGTCTCCCATGAAGCAGATATTTTTGTTCATGTTATGGCCGAGCTTAACACGAGCTACAGTGGATTTATAGATGTGGCAAGACTTGAAATCTATCAAATGATTTTGAGGAGTTGCAATGACAAGGTTGCACATTGAAAATCATTTAATGCATGAATAAAACCTGTGTTTGTGAAACAGGAATGCCCCTGGTGGCAACTTTGTTAGGATAAACATCATTTTCTGTTAAATAGGTGAAAGGTCAAGGTCAGAGTCACAAGGTTAAAAATGTTGGTATTAATGGAAAAATCATGTGAAATATGAAAGCCCTATCACTTACCATTCAAAAGTTATGCCCAGTGATAAAGTTTTTGAAAAGTTGTTCAAAGGTCATGTCACAAGACATACACATGTGAAATATGAAACCCCTATCACTTACCATTCAAAAGTTATGTCCAATATTAAAGTTTTTAAAAAGTAGGTCAACGGCTAAGGTCAAGGTCAAAATTTTGGTATCCATTGAAAGGTTTTTTCACAAGTAATACACATGTGAAATATCCCTTTTCTTCATGCACAGAAATCAATCAAATGGTTTGGGAGGAGTTGTGATGACAAGGTTTGACATGGAAAATGCAGGAAAAATCTAAGTAAATAGGGCCATAACTCAGGTCTTACTTATTTCAACAGCAGTCCCCTTTCTTCATGCACATTTACATATCATGTTCTTTCATTGTGTAAAGTTTCACTGAAATGCATGTCATGGTTTGGGAGGAGATCCAATGACAAGTTTTGACACGAAAAATCTAAGTCCAAGGGCCATAACTGAGGTCTAACTTTTTCGACAGCAATCCTCTATCTTCATGTACATCTTCTTAAAATGATCTCGAATTGTGTTAAGTTTCATTGAAATCCATCAATTGGTTTTGAAGGAGTTGCAATGACAAATGGACAGACGGACAGATGGACAGGGTAAATCCAGTATACCCCCTACAACTTTGTTGCGGGGGATATACAAATTTGAAAGTTTGACTGCTGGGTTGGCATCACAGGTAACAGCTTATGCCGAACGCTTTTAGATTTACATCGACGAGGTTAGCCATGCTTTGGCAGTGTTTCATGATATTAAAATTACTATACTAAAGCCTGTTTAAAGTAAAGGTAGAGGTATAGGTAGGGTTTATAGTCTCGTTCACCTGAGCCTCATGCAACTTCTACAATTACTACCCTGTCAAGACCTGTACAATCCAGTGCATTCTCTTGGAAATATACAATTAGAGCTGACATTTAGGGACTAATGATTTTCATACACATTACAAGCTTGTCTCTTGTACTGGGTATCCGGTTTACACCTTGATGGAGAGAGTGCAACGTAGTGTAAAGTAACTTGCCCGAGGTTACATTTATTAATGGTATTGCGATGATCAGTAATGGTGAGATTCGAACCCACGACCTATGGGTTCGTAGTCCACCGCGCTAACCACTAGGCCACCAGAACTACATGTATTATACATTCTATCATGAAATACTCTCAATAATTTTCCATGATATTTTGCTATGTACCTTGTGTCTTCCTCGGCAGGCTCTGTGCGGATTGGACGACGCCGTAATCTAGGTTCCCTTGGTTTGGGAGGTGGTCTGTATCATTATTAATGAAAAGTGTTTTAAAATAACATATATCTATACATGTTTCAAGTATATAACATTGGATAGCAGAGAGAAAAGATTTTTTTCAGAATTCAGAGTGCTTAAAGAAAATTTATCACTAAACTTTTTTAAAGATAAGGTAGGAAAAGTGCAGAAACACATGTACATGTTTCATAAACTGAACACTTTATTATCAATATTTAACTTTGTTGGTCTAAATAGACTAGCAAAATTATATACATCTACATGTGCATGTAATTCACAATGAAATTACATTCATAATAATAATTGTTCATTTGTACTTACGATCTTTCTTCATCATCTGGCACTTCCTCTACATTAAATAAATTACACAGATTGTGATATCCACACAAAATATTTTGATTCAACTATTCTTTATAAATGCTGTCAGGTATATATTCTCATTCTCTTTAAATTCTAAATTCACTAAACAATTTTTTTTCATACAAGACTGGTATACTTTTAAAACAAAACCCTAGGCTCAATTTTGGCTTAAAGAATTACAGCATCATGAAATTAAATACTGTATGTGTACTTATTTTAGCGGGATTCATATTTTAGCGGAGTTAGCGCTATAAAGACTGTGATAATTTAAGACTACGCAAAATTATTGATTTTTTCAAAGATTAATGTTGAAAATAAGTCAGGTGCGCTTATTCATAATTACGCTAATACATGTAGGTCAATTTATCATATCTTACCTGGTTTGTGCTAAACTTTGGTTGCGCTAAAATAAGTACACATACAGTACACATATATGTTTTTTTTATTATTTTATGCCAGTTTTACCTTATACAAATTACATAAATTATGAATACTGGCACAGCTCAATTGTCAAACTTTCAGCATGCAGTACATAATTATTGAAGACCTTGACAATCATGCTATTTCATTGCTTTAATAAATCTCTAAAGACAAATGAAGTAACATGTATGTTTGGTAATATGTATTGTAATTCTATGCTTGTTACATACCATAAGTCTGAGGCTGATATTTCTGAATTAAGGGTTCTCCACCTCCACTTTGTCTTAGCTTCATTAGCTTCTTCTCATACACACGTCTCGTAGAAGCTAAATGAGAAACATAGAAAAATATTTAAATTCAGAACAAACTTGATTTGTGAACATTAATCTATTCTACTTTAATTCTGCTTGCTTCATTAATGTACTGACAGCTATTAATTGTACATTGCAAAAAATAATTTCACAAGATAAAATGTTGGTTTTGTCTTATCAAATCAAATACATGAATGAAATTCTTATTATTAGACGATCCGTCCAACGTATAATGGTACGGTAAAGGTGTATGTAATATTAAGTCCGTCCACAGTGTATTTATATCATGGAATAGTAAGTCCATCCACAGTGTATTTATATCATGGAATAGTAAGTCCATCCACAGTGTATTTATATCATGGAATAAGGCGTGTATTTTGTAATACGATTATATATTCATTCCTAGCCATCTTTCCATTTCTTTCACATTTGTCATCAGGGAAAGGGGGGCTCCTGATCTATCTCAATTCTCGAGTTGTTAAGTTGAGGAGGGGGTCATGTGTTCCTTAATACAAAATGCTTTCCTTTTAAATTCTACTTAAGGATCCCACACCCTAAGGGAGTACTTCCGGTTAAAATTTATGCACATTTTCATTATTTCCCGACAAATGCCGATTATTTCATAATCGGTTTAGTGATTTGATGAACTAGCTAAGTTAAAGATTCTTGACTATTAATCAGAAATAACAGACAGCAAAGTCTGAATTCATGCATGTGCCATTACAGAGCTGTGTCATAGTGAAATATTCTCAAAGTAACTATGTGTTGTTACTAATACCTATACTATTTTATCACATGTCGATACACCCTTTATGCAGTTTCATAAAGTCACGTCAAAAATAAATGTTATGATAACATGTTACATATCACTCTACTTGAATGTGATTATCCAAGTTTAGAGGTGGGTCTACATAAATATATATGATTGGTCGATACACTTACTAAGCCTAATCATCTAAACTCAGTGTGACAAGTGTGACCTTTCAAATATTTGTCATTTATTAAATTCAGACGCAGATTCTGAATATCAATGAATATAATTGTTGTGTTGAATTAATCATTGCATTAAAATACTAAACACATTTGAAATATTTTTCTCTTTACGCACAGAACATCTATACGATTGGGAACTACTTCTCATAGCATAGCAGACGACCTCTATACGTCATGGCATGGTTTGCCTCTAGTTCTCAGAAACGTTGATTTCACATTAGAAATACACGGTTTTAGGCAGAATCATGTGATAAAAAGAGTTTCAAATGAATTTTCATTTCATACGATGTATTATGAGACTCTTTATGCACTTTATATCCCCTCGTCAAGGCTCGGGAAAATAAAACACACAACTCGTTTCATAATACATCGTATTAAATGAAAATTCATTTGAGATCCTCTATTTATGTAACTTTGTGTGTTATACCTATAATTGGCCCTGGTGACACACCCAGATTCCGTAATTCTTCTGCTAGCTCCTGATTGGTCAAATCTTCAACAGCTGCCATGGTACTTTTTGTCTTATAATCCGAGTATGAGTGACTAGTCGGATTACCAACTTGTGATATTTTCTTTGAATAATTCTGATTTGTATCTCTGATATTCTGCAATGAAACAGATGAGATAATAAAATCATTATGACACATGATGACATTATGATGTTGTGTCATGTGGGATGAGAAAAGCCCACCCTTGGGGTCTGGTTTCTGGTCAGGGAACTCAGCAAGCCTCATTCCCTGACCAGAAACCAGACCCCTCGGATGGGTTTTTCTCATCCCAAATGACAACACATGGTTGATCATTTTTCTCCCATTTCTAGGGGCCTTTCTTGAAATTCCATGAAATCATGAAATCGTCAACTTTATCGAATTCGAAAAATAAAGGAATATTCGTTTTCAGTACTCTCAAAAATGGTTTATTCTACAAGAATAAACTGTAGTCCTTAGCCTTAATCGGTTTAACATGTTTAATAAGAATTAGAATGTAGAAAAAAGGAGTTTTACAACAATGTTTTCGTTGAGAGGTCACCGCTTTCGGTGCTTATATAAGGTACATGTAAGAGGGTCTGAAGGGAGGGTCTTTTACAAATTTTTTACTCCAGGATTGTAAATTGGTGAAAAACTGAATTTCTCCTTCCAAACTTGTTTATAAGATTAGACTCTATGGTGATTAGCATGTATCTACCAGTATTATTGATAATAATGTAATAATGTAAGCCTTAAAGGAAATCCTTTTTCCATCAACATGCATTCTTTTGATATTTCCAAATATTGAGATGCCATTAAAGAAATATTGTTTTGATAGATAACTAGTCTATGGCAAGCGACATAAATCAAAAACTTTTCAGGTATTTTAAGTGAAATTTTCAGCTAATTCTTCAAATTCAGATTACTTGCAAAATCAAGATTAATTTTTTTTCTGTCACACCATAAGCGCATTTATTCTTTTATCAAAATTCAGAGCAAAATTTTTTTTTTCTAAAAGTCTTTCTTTACTTTACTGAAAAAAATTTTCTGCTTCTCAGTTTTACTCTATCATAAGTTAAATGTCGATGATCCAGTTATGATACATGTACACTATACAGGTAAGGTGACAAGATGATAAATTTTAAAATCCTTCAGAACTTCCAACATGCAACATCATGTAAAACGGATTAAATCTACCTGGTGGTCAGATGAGAACAATTCACTGTAGTAATTTACGGGAAGAGGCGTCATGAATGTACATGTAATATTGATCATGGCTTGTCTATATGTATAAGGAAGTTGAAAAGTCACAGGAGTCAGGACGCTTCCAAAGATGAGTCTGGGATATGTAGGACTTTCAGAATTTTTTAAAGGAATTTCACTTCTGTTAAGGCAGTATGGGAGAAATGGCAATAATAAAATCAAATTCAAGGAATTGTGGTCCCCCGTTTTGGGTGTTTGTCTTTAAAGAAATGCTTACAGACATCCCCCCATTCTTAAGTTTTAATAATATATCTCATATATTATCAACATTCTAAATATGAAAGATTAACTCCAAGAAAAGGTCAAAAGGTACAAACTTTTGTTTTGTTTCCAAGGGACAGGGCTTATGAAAAGGTATGCACATGTGAAATATTTAAGACCTATGATTTAAATTAAAATCAAAAACTTATAGTCGAGGTTGAAGTTTTTAAATGTGGGTCAACCTCCATGGACAAGGTCACAAGGTCAGAATGTTGTTACCAACAGAAAGGTCTTGTCACAAGGAATACACATGTGAAATGTGAATGCCCTATCATTTTCCATTAAAAAGTTATGGACAAGGTTATAGTTTTTTGAAAAGTAGGTCGAACTCAAAGGTCAAGGTCACAAGGTAAAAAATTTTGGTATCCATGGAAAGGCCTTGTCACAAGGAATACACATGTGAAATATCAAAGCCCTATCACTTTCCATTCAAAAGTTATGGTCAAGGTTAAAGTTTTTAATAAGTAGGTCAAAGTCCAAGGTCAAGGTCACAAGGTCAAAATTGTTGGTATCCATGGAAAGGTCTTGTCATAAGGAATACACATGTGAAATATCAAAGCCCTATCACTTTCCATTCAAAAGTTATGGTCAAGGTTAAAGTTTTTTATAAGTAGGTCAAAGTCCAAGGTCAAGGTCACAAGGTCAAAAGGTTATAGTTTTTTGAAAAGTAGGTTGAACTCAAAGGTCAAGGTCACAAGGTAAAAAATTTTGGTATCCATGGAAAGCTCTTGTCACAAGGAATACACATGTGAAATATCAAAGCCCTATCACTTTCCATTCAAAAGTTATGGTCAAGGTTAAAGTTTTTAATAAGTAGGTCAAAGTCCAAGGTCAAGGTCACAAGGTCAAAATGTTGGTATCCATGGAAAGGTCTTGTCACAAGGAATACACATGTGAAATATAAAAGCCCTATCACTTTCCATTCAAAAGTAATGGTCAAGGTTAAAGTTTTTAATAAGTAGGTCAAAGTCCAAGGTCAAGGTCACAAGGTCAAAAATTTTGGTATCCATGGAAAGGTCTTGTCACAAGGAATACACATGTGAAATATCAAAGCCCTATCACTTACCATTCAAAAGTTATGGTCAAGGTTAAAGTTTTTAATAAGTAGGTCAAAGTCCAAGGTCAAGGTCACAAGGTCAAAAATGTTGGTATCCATGGAAAGGTCTTGTCACAAGGAATACACATGTGAAATATCAAAGCCCTATCACTTTCCATTCAAAAGTTATGGTCAAGGTTAAAGTTTTTTATAAGTAGGTCAAAGTCCAAGGTCAAGGTCACAAGGTCAAAAGGTTATAGTTTTTTGAAAAGTAGGTTGAACTCAAAGGTCAAGGTCACAAGGTAAAAAATTTTGGTATCCATGGAAAGCTCTTGTCACAAGGAATACACATGTGAAATATCAAAGCCCTATCACTTTCCATTCAAAAGTTATGGTCAAGGTTAAAGTTTTTAATAAGTAGGTCAAAGTCCAAGGTCAAGGTCACAAGGTCAAAATGTTGGTATCCATGGAAAGGTCTTGTCACAAGGAATACACATGTGAAATATAAAAGCCCTATCACTTTCCATTCAAAAGTTATGGTCAAGGTTAAAGTTTTTAATAAGTAGGTCAAAGTCCAAGGTCAAGGTCACAAGGTCAAAAATTTTGGTATCCATGGAAAGGTCTTGTCACAAGGAATACACATGTGAAATATCAAAGCCCTATCACTTACCATTCAAAAGTTATGGTCAAGGTTAAAGTTTTTAATAAGTAGGTCAAAGTCCAAGGTCAAGGTCACAAGGTCAAAAATGTTGGTATCCATGGAAAGGTCTTGTCACAAGGAATACACATGTGAAATATCAAAGCCCTATCACTTTCCATTCAAAAGTTATGGTCAAGGTTAAAGTTTTTTATAAGTAGGTCAAAGTCCAAGGTCACAAGGTCAAAAGGTTATAGTTTTTTGAAAAGTAGGTTGAACTCAAAGGTCAAGGTCACAAGGTAAAAAATTTTGGTATCCATGGAAAGCTCTTGTCACAAGGAATACATATGTGAAATATCAAAGCCCTATCACTTTCCATTCAAAAGTTATGGTCAAGGTTAAAGTTTTTAATAAGTAGGTCAAAGTCCAAGGTCAAGGTCACAAGGTCAAAATGTTGGTATCCATGGAAAGGTCTTGTCACAAGGAATACACATGTGAAATATAAAAGCCCTATCACTTTCCATTCAAAAGTTATGGTCAAGGTTAAAGTTTTTAATAAGTAGGTCAAAGTCCAAGGTCAAGGTCACAAGGTCAAAAATTTTGGTATCCATGGAAAGGTCTTGTCACAAGGAATACACATGTGAAATATCAAAGCCCTATTACTTTCCATTCAAAAGTTATGGTCAAGGTTAAAGTTATTAATAAGTAGGTCAAAGTCCAAGGTCAAGGTCACAAGGTCAAAAATTTTGGTATCCATGGAAAGGTCTTGTCACAAGGAATATACATGTGAAATATCAAAGCCCTATCACTTACCATTCAAAAGTTATGGTCAAGGTTAAAGTTTTTAATAAGTAGGTCAAAGTCCAAGGTCAAGGTCACAAGGTCAAAAATTTTGGTATCCATGGAAAGGTCTTGTCACAAGGAATACACATGTGAAATATCAAAGCCCTATCACTTACCATTCAAAAGTTATGCACAAGGTTAAAGTTTTTGTGACTGACGGACATACGGACGGACGAACCAGTTTTAATGTCCCCACGCTTTCGCGAAAGCGGGGGACAATCAAAGATTACATAGTTCGCCTACACAGGTTTTTGTCAGAAACCAGGTTAAAGTTTTGAAAAGAATGTCAAAGTCCAAGATCAAGGTCACTAGGTCAAAGGTCATGGTCTCAAATGAAAGGTCTTGTCACAAGGTATATACATATGAAATATCAAAGCCCTACCCCTTATAGTTCAAGAGATATAGCCCAGGTTAAAGTTTTGTCTACGGACGACGACAACGACAACGACAACGACAACGACGACGACAACGCCGAGGGTATGGCATTAGCTCTCCGGACTTTTTCGTCCCGGCAAGCTAAAAACGTGGGCAAAATTTTGGGGATCCGTACGTACTTGGTCAGTGCGTTATCAGGAAGTGGTCCGTACAGCCTCCGCTCGGATTTGGTAACACACAGACACGCCACAGCAGTGTATTGTAAGTGTATGCAGATTGCTGTGTATGGTCTGCGTACGATGTATGTTGCCCGCAGCCACCGTAAACCCATGCGACTTGCGTTGACCTACTCGGTTTTTTATGTAATGTTTTTTTTTCATCCAGGTAAAAAACTAACATTTACATATTTTGCCACCTCATTCCTTGTACCAGAAAAACGTAGCGACCCATCCCCCCCCCCCTTCCAAAAAAAAAGGCCGCAGTCAAAATACGGTGTATTGTGTGAATTGGTCTTGGCTTTCATTTTAAATTGAGTGGAAAGGTAGTCATATCAGCATACTTGTTCTTATGACGTTATCGTTATCATAACGTTATGAGGATAAGCATGTGGATGTTGAGTAGGTCACCGATGTTGAGACGTATGAAATAAACGGGGGGGGGGGGGGGGGGGGGGGGGGGGTTGGACATTATTGTTATACATGTACAAATGTAGGACAAAGCTGAAACACATCTAGATCTAATGTTAACAGACATCATAGACTTTTCTAAACATAATTTTCAACATGAAATAATCAATTGCATTATCGACAGTGGTCTTTGGATTTAAATTCGATTATTAATATTGGTAGTGATGTTGGTTCCAATCAGAGGCCTGAAACACTATACCCTGTAGTGTACTTTGAATACTGCTTGAAAGAGACCTGGATAACATTGTACATACAGATACTGTAGTTAATAGAGGTTGTCATATAAAAATAAACAAAAAATAGAAGAAAACATGACGGGCAAGTAAATTTTCTGGGGGGCAACTTAATTTCATATTCAGGTTGCCCCCCCCCCCCCCCCCCCCCCCCCCCGACAACTGGTTTCAAAATCCTTATGTGCAACCCTGTGGAAAACATTCAAATTTCTCTCAAATAATGATATGCCCCAGTGGCGGATTCAGGGGGGTGTGGAGGGGGCGTCCCCCCCGCACTGACCCAAAATTTTCCAAATACAGGTATATTTTGGCCCATTTTCAGTAAAAATCGGCAAAATTCACCCCTTAATACCCTGGCAAAAGGGGTGCTGGATCCACCACTGTGCCCTTCCTATCAAGAAATGTGGTTTCTATACTGATTTTATGACCCTATATTTTAGCCATTTTTCGCTAATCACTGTAACAGTTTCCGGACACCTAAATTTAAAAGCTGTCAATCTCAATCAATTTCAGCCCAAACTGGATGATTTTTGGATATTCTTTTCTTCAATCTTTTCTACAAATGACTGTGTAAAACAATCTTGGAAATAGATCCGAAACTTCTCAAATCACGTAGAGATTAAAAAATAGCAACCCAATGCTTGTGTCGCCTGCGAAGCGGCCTATTTTTTAAAAGCTGATCAAATATGTAGGTCATGGTCACTTGATTTAATATTTGTAAATGTATCAGTGGGAATGTCTTGTCAAATGAATTCACATGCCTCTTATATTACATTCAGAAAAGGTCAATCATCTAGGTGGTACAAATTTTTGGGAATAAAAGAGAGGACTCATCATGAGAAATACATGTTTGAAATATTAAAGCCATATCACTCATCAATCAAAAGATATAGCCAATCTTAATTTTTTTTAAATGTAAGTCAAATACCTAGGTAAAGGTCACTAGGTAAAAAAATATGGTATGTGTAGAAAGGTCTAATGACAAGGAATACACACGTGAAACATAAAATTCCTATCACTTACCAATCAAAAGATATATCCAATCTTATTTTTTTGGAAAAGTAGCCAATCTTAGTTTTTTTATTAAAGTCGGTCAAATATCTAGGTCAAGGTCACTAGGTAAAAAATCATTGCATGTATACTAAGGTTTTATCACAAGGAATACACATGTGAAACATCAAAGCACTATCACTTACCAATCAAAAGATATATTCAATCTTAGTTTTTTTGAAAAGTAGGTCAAATATCTAGGTCAAGGTCACTAGGTCAAAAATTATGGAATGTGTAAAAAGGTTTCATCACAAGGAATTCACATGTGAAATATCAATGCCCTATCACTTACCAATCAAAAGATATAGTCAATCTTAATTTTTTTGAAAAGTAGGTCAAATATCTAGGTCAAGGTCACTAGGTCAAAAATTTTGGCATGTGTAAGAAGGTCTCATCACAAGGAATACAAATGTGTAATATCAAAGCCCTATCACTTACCAATCAAAAGATATAACCAATCTTAATTTTTTTGAAAAGTAGGTCAAATATCTAGGTCAAGGTCACTAGGTCAAAAATTATGGTATGTGTAAGAAGGTCTCATTAAAAGGAATACACATGTGAAATATCAAAGCCCTATCACTTACCAATGAAAAGTTATGGGGTGTGACACCCAAAGTGTGACAGACAGACAGACGGACGGATGGACTGACTGACTGACTGACTGACAGACGGACAACGGACAAAGTGATCCCTAAGTGTCGCTATGCTTCGCAGGCGACAAACCAATCAAAAGATATAGTCAATCTTAGTTTTTTTGAAAAGTAGGTCAAATATCTAGGTCAAGGTCACTAGGTCAAAAATTATGGAATGTGTAAAAAGGTTTCATCACAAGGAATTCACATGTGAAATATCAATGCCCTATCACTTACCAATCAAAAGATATAGTCAATCTTAATTTCTTTTTAAAAGTTGGTCAAATATCTAGGTCAAGGTCACTAGGTCAAAAATTATGGTATGTGTAAGAGGAATACACATGTGAAATATCAAAGCCCTATCACTTACCAATGAAAAGTTATGGGGTGTGACAACCAAAGTGTGACAGAAAGACAGACAGACAGACGGACGGACGGACGCATGGACGGACTGACTGACTGACTGACAGATGGACAACAGACAAAGTGATCCCTAAGTGTTGCTATGCTTCGCAGGCGACAAACCAATCAAAAGATATAGTCAATCTTAGTTTCCTAGTTAGGTCAAGGTCACTAGGTCAAAAATTATGGTATGTGTGAGAAGGTCTCATTACAAGAAATACACATGTGAAATATCAAAGCCCTATCACTTACCAATGAAAAGTTATGGGGTGTGACACCCAAAGTGTGACAGACAGACAGACTGACTGACAGACGGACAGACGGACAACAGACAAAGTGATCCCTAAGTGTCGCTATGCTTCACAGGCGACACAAAAAGTATGGTTCTCTGATTTCTGAAGTGAGCTGTGTGGAAAGTTTACTGCAGGCCAGTTATTTGTTTCCTTGTGTGCGAGAGGTGAAACCAGGCCTAGAGGTGATATTTTAGGGGCAGGAGGACTGGGTGACTTTTTTTTTTGGTTGAAGAGACTGGAATTTGTCAAACATAGGTAATCACAGATTACGAAGCTCACCTCGTGACAGCAAAATTCAATTCAAACATATTTCTTTGTACATGTATATTGGCTTTTAAAGGCAAAACCACTCAAGCAGAAAAAGTAGGTCAAGGTCATTTTATGAAAGTTTGATCAAAGATACATCCAATATGCAAGTTTGGTACATGTAGCACTTATACTTTGCTCAATATTGGCTTTTAAAAGCGAAATCACTCAAGTGGAAAAAGAAGGTCAGATGCTGCATCCGATGCATGGGTCCATCTCGGCATCCAAAGATGAATCACTTGTGCAAGTTTGGTTACTGTAGCATTAGTACTTTGTCAGATACTGAGCTACCCCAAACTTCTTATCCAAATCACTCAAGCAGAAAATGTAGGTCAGATGCTGCATCTGATGCATGGGTTCACCTCAGCATCCAAAGATGAATCACTTGTGCAAGTTTGGTTACTGTAGCATCAGTACTTTGTCAGATACTGAGCTACCCCAAACTTCTTAACCAAGTCACTCAAGCGGAAAATGTAGGTCAGATGCTGCATCCGATGCATGGGTTCACCTCAGCATCCAAAGATGAATCACTTGTGCAAGTTTGGTTACTGTAGCATCAGTACTTTGTCAGATACTGAGCTACCCCAAACTTCTTAACCAAGTCACTCAAGCGGAAAATGTAGGTCAGATGCTGCATCCGATGCATGGGTTCACCTCAGCATCCAAAGATGAATCACTTGTGCAAGTTTGGTTACTGTAGCATCAGTACTTTGTCAGATACTGAGCTACCCCAAACTTCTTAACCAAGTCACTCAAGCGGAAAATGTAGGTCAGATGCTGCATACAATGCATGGGTTCACCTCAGCATCCAAAGATGAATCACTTGTGCCAGTTTGGTTACTGTAGCATTAGTACTTTGTCAGATACTGAAATACCCCAAACTTCTTAACCAAGTCACTCAAGCGGAAAATGTAGGTCAGATGCTGCATCCGATGCATGGGTTCACCTCAGCATCCAAAGATGAATCACTTGTGCCAGTTTGGTTACTGTAGCATTAGTACTTTGTCAGATACTGAGCTACCCCAAACTTCTTAACCAAGTCACTCAAGCGGAAAATGTAGGTCAGATGCTGCATCCGATGCATGGGTTCACCTCAGCATCCAAAGATGAATCACTTGTGCAAGTTTGGTTACTGTAGCATTAGTACTTTGTCAGATACTGAGCTACCCCAAACTTCTTAACCGGACGCGGACGCGTGGGGTTATAGCATAAGCTCACTCAACTTCGGCGAGGTGAGCTAAAAACGAAGGACGACTTGCAAAAAAAATTTTCTTCTTCTTCTTTATGGTTAAACATGCTGTCAACATTTGACAATTATGTGCCTCGGCATGGTGGCTGGGGATAAAAAATTTATAATACAGAAAAAATTTAAAACTATTTACAATTATTATGTTAGGATCAAAAATAGAGAGATCGGAGAACAGGTATTGTAACCTGTTCTCTGAAGTCTTCAACAGTGTCTGCAGAAAGTATATGTTGTGGGAGACAATTCCATTGTTTGATTGTGCGAGGATAAAATGAGTATTTGTATGTGTCTTTGTGAGTGTGTATTTGTTGGAATCCAAGCGGGTTTATGTGTCGTGTTCTGCTATCAAGTGGAAATACATGTAATAGGTCTTGTGGATATATTGCTACTAAGTTATGTGTTATTTTGTAAAGGAAGATGAGTCTGGTTCTCAAACGGCGTTCTTGGAGTGTAGGCCAGTTTGGGTCTTGTAGCATACTGTTAACTGAGCTTGTATTGTGAAATCTGTTGGTGACATAGTGTACGGCACGTCGTTGCACCATTTCTGACTGTTGTATCTGTGTGTGTTGGTGTGGGTCCCATGTGCAGCAATTGTATTCTAGTTTAGGTCTGACCAGAGATTGGTAGGCTCTTTCTTTGATTTTGGGGGAAGCTACTTTAAGGTTGCGTTTAATGAAGTTTAGTTGTCTGGTTGCATTTGTTGTACTAATGTTATCTATGTGCTTGTTCCATTTTAAGTTGTCTTGTATGGTGATGCTTAGGTATTTTGTTGATGTTTCTGTAGTGAGTATGTGTTTGTGAAGTGTGTAGTTATGGTGGATGGGGTTTTTCTTTGTTGTAATTCTGAGAATGGAGCATTTGTCAGGATGGAAGGACATAAGCCAATCCTCCTCCCATTTGGCTGCAGAATCAAGGTCATGTTGGAGTTGAAGTGTATCATTAGTGTTTGTGATTTCTTTGTATATAATGCTGTCATCTGCAAATAGACTAGTGTTGTACATCGGAAGACTTTTAAGAATCGATTATCGGAAAATAATTGGAAAGAGTACATGTAAACCGATCGATTATCGATTTAAATCGGAAAACAAAAGTCCATGAAAAATGAAGCACAAAAGATAAAAAAATTGTATTTTTCTGCATAATTTTTCAGAAAACTTTGCTGAAAACAAAATATATTAACGCATTCAATTTTAAAGTGTCAACCTGTTTACATGCAAGACAAAAAGTAACGGTTCATGTGACATGTGAAAAGAGGAAAATAAATACCTTTACACAAAATACCTTTCTTTCAGCGACAATCGATTGTAAGAAAATTAGTCCGACATGCAGACCTACGATGGTGTTTTCTGTTTTTTCGTCTTCGGTCTGACTGCTATGCATAGGCAAAACTTGAGAATTTTGGTGCGAGAAAAATATCGGCAAGTGATCCCTTTTTTGACAAATTCCAGTCCCTCCAACCAAAAAATAAGTCATCCAGTCCTCCTGCCCCTAAAAATCCCCTCTAGGCCTGGTTTCACCTCTGTGTGCATGACAAAATATTGTTGATCAGAGGAAAATCGGAAGAGAAGAAGAGGTGAAACCAGGCTTAGAGGGGATTTTTTTAGGGGCAGGAGGACTGGGTGGGTTATTTTTTGGTTCAAGAGACCGGAATTTGTCCAAAACAAAGGACGATTTGCCAATTTTTTTGGCTCAGAAATTCTCAAGTTTTGCCTATGCATAGCAGTCAGAACGAAGACGAAAAAACAGATAACACCATCGTAGGTCTGCAAGTCGGACTATAAGAAAATGAAATCGATAATCGGAATCGAAAGAGTTTTAGCAAACGACAATGGATTGTCGGCGACAATTGGTTCATCACTAAAATAGACGGAGTGTAGAGTGATGGAGATATTCTGGAAAATTGTTTATATAGATAAGGAATAGTATGGGGCCAAGTCGGACTGGATGGGACCGACAGAGGACAGGAGGTGGGGAGGGGAGACAAGAATTTTAAGCAAGGGTGAGATTATCAGTGAAAAGGACAGTACATATAACGGACGTTTTCAACCTTATCTCGCTTCTTAGAATAGAATAGTAATCATATCAACCTTTTTAAATGTAATTTCAGAGTCTACAACAAATTCGACAGAATCTTCCAAATTCGAGTATTCTTCTGTTTGGGTTTCCGCCAAGAAGTCGTCGTCGCTTGAAAAATGCGGCTCGTCGTCTACAGATTGGAAATGTTTGACATACAAGTCAATGTACTCCTGCTTTGGTGCTTTTGAATTGGGTAACTGAATAGCAACTGAATATTATGTCTGCGTAGTTCTTCTTTCAGTTTCGCTTTCGTGAGGGAAGTTGGATCAAAATTGGACATCACTCTCAACCAATGGAAAGGGTTTCAATGAAAGGGCGGGAAAAAATATTTTGTAAACTTCAATGTGATTGGTCCATATTTCTGTATCTTTATAAATTAAGGAACCTAATCGGGAGACACCTGTCATCTCTATTCCGGAATCAAGCTGTATGCCCATTGATTTGGAATTTTATTTTAGAGTTTATGAAGGTCTTTTTATTGGCATTAAAGATATAAGGAATCACTGAATCACTAATATGTTGATACTTGGAAAGGGGATCGATCCTTTCTTTGTCACATAAATTGAATGAAAAAAATAGTCTGGATATTCGAGAAGAAAAGGAGAAACTATGCTCCTGATTGCACAATTTTAATCCAGTTTTTTCCAAAAAGGGCAACCCCCTCCCGTACCCCCCCCCCCCGCCCGCTCGGCACTTCGTGTCTCAAATCGACCCTGTGGGTCGACACAACCCCCCCCCCCTCTTCCCACTCTGGATCCGCGCCTGTGTAGAGCAAGGAACCATATTTCGCCGGTGACCATATTTCGCCGTTTAATTCATTGTTAATTGCTTCTCCTTTGTTATGGGCATTGTTTGTAAAGTTTTATTTTTCTATATTCTATCAGATATGACCGTAGCGGTTATGCTTTGATATATTGTGACATCTCAGGACGAGGACTGTACTCAGCTGTGATGAAAAATACCATAAAATGAGGAAAAATTGATAATATAACCAAATTTTAGACGTAAACATCCGAAATTTGTACGAAAACGAAACTTTGAAACATTTTATCGGGGATAATTTCTAAGAAGAAGTATATACTTGTAGTGACAAAAGATTTCCAAAAAACAAAAATCATAATGTTATCTGTTTTGTGTGCAAAAAGGATATACTTATCAACAAAAATGGCGAAATATGGTCACCCCTAAAAACATGGAAACGAAATATTTTGACGTTTTATAAGGAAATAGTAAACTAGGTCAAATAAATTATGTTTGTATTTCGATCGAGAATGGAGTTAAATAATATTTTAGCAATACCAATCATTGAATTCACCTCCAAGTATGAAAAATTTCTTGAAAATATACGAAAAATGCTGCGAAATATGGTCACTTGCAGTGGCGGATCCAGCGCATCCTTTGCCGGGGGGTCAAGGGGCGAATTTTGCCGATTTTGACTGAAAATGGGCCAAAATATACCTGTTTTTGGAAAAATTTGGGTTAGTGCCGGGGAGGGGGGGGGGGCGGGCGCCCCCTCCGCACCTCCTCTGAATCCGCCACTGACTTGTTCTAGCAAAGAAAAATTAAAGTATTACGATCATTTTATACACATGCAACAATCGAGGTCCGCGCAGGGTGCTCGTAACACGGTAACACCCCGCGCTTGCGCAGAGTTGTATACCATGACTCTTCTAGAAAATGGAGTATATTATCAAATTTTATCATTTTGGTCTTATAATTAGACAAAGAAACATACAAAAAACGTTTACTTGTCCGAGGTATATCAACGATAGCATCTTTTATCCGTGTGTGCAAGCCATCGAATTTACAATGTTTATAAATGCAATACACAAAATGTTAGCTATATATCTTACGAAGCTTTCTTGTCATCAATGAGGGGGTGGAGAGGGTAAAAGGGATGGGGGAAGGGGCGGGAGAAGGGAGAGGGAGGGAGGGAGAGGAGGAGGGAGGCCATGGGAAGAAAGAGGGAGAAATGGGCGAGAGGAGGGAGGAAAGGGGGCGGAAGGTGAAGGTGAGGGGTGGGAGGGGGAGAGAGGTACACCCCCTGTCCAACTCCCCTATACCTTTACAAGTACTATTGGTACAGTGGGCGGACGTTCTTTCAGCCTTTGATATATGAGGGGTGGACGGAAGGGAGGGAAGGGTGACAGGGAGGGGAGGGCGGAGGGAGTTAAGGGGGGCGGGGGAGGTAAGGAGGCGGGAGGAGGTAGACGGGAGGGGAGGGGAGAGTGGTACCCCCTGTCCCCCGATGTATTGTACTATCAATCGCTAGTTGCTCCCGTAATAATTAATGTAAAAAGTTATTGTAGCGTACGTACCTCATAATTCCTTCTTGACTTTTCAAGAATCTCAGTAACAGACCCATGACTCTTAGAAAGCAGTCGTCCAAATATGGAAAAGGATGGTAGAACAGTATCTATGAGGAGCCCCATCTTCATCACTTAATCAATGTATTTTCATAGAGCAAATCAAAACTATAATACGGAAACTGATAAGTGTCGGTGAAGTTTGACCTTGAAACCTTGAAAATTCATTGAGATGCTATCTGAAATTCATGATATATTTCTTGAAAAAATTAACAAGAATACTCAAGAACTTTCGAAATAGTTAACTGAATCTTCAAGATTATGAGTTGAATTTTCAAGATAGCAATTTAGCAAGAAAGAAGGAAACAGTGGCCCTGACTAGCTGCCATCCATTAACGTTGTAAATATTGTATATTAATTGAATATCAAAACTGGAGCGATCGCAATGAAAGCATACATTTGCAACCTTACGTTGTATATTCGGTTACTCGAGAATGTAACCAGCCCTCTAATAATCCCTAAGGATACGGAATGGACATGGACCATTACAAGTATCATTAGTGTTTGTGATTTCTTTGTATATAATGCTGTCATCTGCAAATAGACTAGTGTTGTACATCGGAAGACTTTTAAGAATCGATTATCGGAAAATAATTGGAAAGAGTAAACCGATCGATTATCGATTTAAATCGGAAAACAAAAGTCCATGAAAAATGAAACACAAAAGATAAAAAAATTGTATTTTTCTGCATAATTTTTCAGAAAACTTTGCTGAAAACAAAGTATATTAACGCATTCAATTTTAAAGTGTCAACCTGTTTACATGCAAGACAACAAGTAACGGTTCATGTGACATGTGAAAAGAGGAAAATAAATACCTTTACACAAAATACCTTTCTTTCAGCGACAATCGATTGTAAGAAAATTAGTCCGACATGCAGACCTACGATGGTGTTTTCTGTTTTTTCGTCTTCGGTCTGACTGCTATGCATAGGCAAAACTTGAGAATTTTGGTGCGAGAAAAATTTCGGCAAGTGATCCCTTCTTGACAAATTCCAGTCCCTCAAACCAAAAAATAAGTCATCCAGTCCTCCTGCCCCTAAAAATCCCCTCTAGGCCTGGTTTCACCTCTGTGTGCATGACAAAATATTGTTGATCAGAGGAAAATCGGAAGAGAAGAAGAGGTGAAACCAGGCTTAGAGGGGATTTTTTTAGGGGCAGGAGGACTGGGTGGGTTATATAATATAACTATAATTATAGTATTACGATCATTTTATACACATGCAACAATCGAGGTCCGCGCAGGGTGCTCGTAACACGGTAACACCCCGCGCTTGCGCAGAGTTGTATACCATGACTCTTCTAGAAAATGGAGTATATTATCAAATTTTATCATTTTGGTCTTATAATTAGACAAAGAAACATACAAAAAACGTTTACTTGTCCGAGGTATATCAACGATAGCATCTTTTATCCGTGTGTGCAAGCCATCGAATTTACAATGTTTATAAATGCAATACACAAAATGTTAGCTATATATCTTACGAAGCTTTCTTGTCATCAATGAGGGGGTGGAGAGGGTAAAAGGGATGGGGGAAGGGGCGGGAGAAGGGAGAGGGAGGGAGAGGAGGAGGGAGGCCGTGGGAAGAAAGAGGGAGAAATGGGCGAGAGGAGGGAGGAAAGGGGGCTGAAGGTGAGGGGTGGGAGGGGGAGAGAGGTACACCCCCTGTCCAACTCCCCTATACCTTTACAAGTACTATTGGTACAGTGGGCGGACGTTCTTTCAGCCTTTGATATATGAGGGGTGGACGGAAGGGAGGGAAGGGTGACAGGGAGGGGAGGGCGGAGGGAGTTAAGGGGGGGGGGGAGGTAAGGAGGCGGGAGGAGGTAGACGGGAGGGGAGGGGAGAGGGGTACCCCCTGTCCCCCGATGTATTGTACTATCAATCGCTAGTTCATAGGCGGATCTAGGAATTTTTCAAAGGGGGGGTTGCAGATTTTGAAAGGGGGGGGGATGTTGAATGCATACTATCAAAAGCTTCTGTTTCGCAATAATACCTTAAAGGGTGCATTATTGACTACACTAAGATAATTTATATCTGTTTTATTATCTTTTAAAGCAACGGCGTAGCCCTGCCTGAAAAAGTGGAGGGGTACAACATCCCAAAAATTCTAACAAGCGAAAAAAAAAAGTGGGGGGGGAGATATTTGAAAAAAAGATGGGGTTTCATGCACAAATTTTAACATTTCTGGCGCAATTCTAAATTTTAAGTACATTGTACATGAATACATGTCTGGCGAGCGGTAGCGAGCCAGTAAATTTTTTTAGCAAAATATTGACTTATCAGAAATACTTTACCCTCTATCATTAAAAAGTACATGTAATAATATTCTTTTTAGTTTGAGCTAAGTGTCTTCATGCACGTTGAGGATGGATCAGAATAGCTAAATTATTCAGAAAGTTTATTAAGAAATGGCGAGCGGTAGCGAACCAAAGAAAAATTTTGAAAATTGACCGAAAAATTGTACATTATGGTACAAAATGTTGCTGTTTTAAACAAAATTAATGCATCATAAAATTTTGCGATTGAAAAGTGGGGGAGGGGGGGGGGGCACAAACATGGTTGTGTGCCCCCCCTACTTTTCAAAGTGCGGTGGGGGCATGTGCCCCCTCTGCCTCCCCCCCCCCCCCTTCTCCTACGTCCTTGTAAAGTAAACACAATTTCCTATTTATAACTAAACACGCATCGGACGGAGCAAAGATTATTTTATAAGCCTCAAATCTTCCAACATTATAATATTCAGACTTCAGGTCACAAATGTTGTACACCTTGTTAAGTAAGATGGACAGAGATTAAGTCAGTCTCTCTCTCTCTCTCTCTCTCTCTCTCTCTCCGTTTTTTTTTTTTTTTTTTTTGTCGGACCAAAGGGGGGGTTGCAACCCCCCTATCCACCTCGCTAGATCCGCCAATGTAGTTGCTCCCGTAATAATTAATGTAAAAAGTTATTGTAGCGTACGTACCTCATAATTCCTTCTTGACTTTTCAAGAATCTCAGTAACAGATCCATGACTCTTAGAAAGCAGTCGTCCAAATATGGAAAAGGATGGTAGAACAGTATCTATGAGGAGCCCCATCTTCATCACTTAATCAATGTATTTTCATAGAGCAAATCAAAACTATAATACGGAAACTGATAAATGTCGGTGAAGTTTGACCTTGAAACCTTGAAAATTCATTGAGATGCCATCTGAAATTCATGATATATTTCTTGAAAAAATTAACAAGAATACTCAAGAACTTTCGAGATAGTAAACTGAATCTTCAAGTTTATGAGTTGAATTTTCAAGATAGCAATTTAGCAAGAAAGAAAGAAACAGTGGCCCTGACTAGCTGCCATCCATTAACGTTGTAAATATTGTATATTAATTGAATATCAAAACTGGAGCGATCGCAATGAAAGCATACATTTGCAACCTTACGTTGTATATTCGGTTACTCGAGAATGTAACCAGCCCTCTAATAATCCCTAAGGATACGGAATGGACATGGACCATTACAAGATTCCGCAAAATTGAAAGGCAAAGCTGATAGTGCTGTAAAATGATACATAAAGATTGTCCATATCGCATAATGCGCAGATCTAGATACCTAGAATTTTTCAGGGGTCTAGCGTGACCCGGGGATAGAGATGGGGAGAGGTTATTCCATCCTATGAGAAAAAAATTCTCTTGAGATTTTTAACAATTCAACTTACGATAGATGACGGATGCATTTCATGATATAAACAATTCCTCTATCATACCCGGAATTTCTGTCTAGCATTTTCATATGAAAAAAAAAACGAAAGGATTCCAGTCCTTAAGGAAAGGCTTTAGAACTGATTTTTATAATTTATTGAAACAACCTTATAAATTGTTTGAACTATATCTAAACAACATTTCTTACTCCTCTCTGTTAAGATCGAAACTTTGCCCAAATCAACTAAAATGTATCCGCCCTTATTGAGCTTTGGTTGAATTATGAAAAAAAAACCCTTGTAGGTATGACAGATTTCGTCAAAATTAAGAATATCGACACAAAATCATATGACTATTTCAGAAAAAAAAACCCATAGACAAATAGTTTCCTGACATATTCTCTCCGATAGGAAATTAGCCATAGTAATTTGCGTTCAGTGTTCAAATTAGAGAAAACTCAATAAAATTAGTACTGCATAGCATCAGAACTGTACAGATTAACATAAAGCAACACCTCTGATATGACGTAACGGATAGAATCGATTTACCATAGCATTCTAAATTGATCTTTTACCTGATTGATCGTGTTCACAAAATATATGATCATGTGATAATCTGTTCGACCTTCCTCATGCATATGTATTGAGACAATATTCAAGGCCGGAATCGGTGGCGATTTATCCGGATTTTCCGAATATATACCCCTTTAACAAAACAGACATCACCCATAGTAACATATGAACTTCAATACACGAAAGATCATAATTTTAATTTATGTAAAAAGTAATATAAAGTGCATTGAATATTTCATTTTATGATCAGAAAAGGGGCATTAAGGACCAGAATACTTTATTTTTATCTAATAAAATAATATATTTAAATTATATAAAGCACAAAGGAGGTAAAAACAACCATGTTCACTATTCAGTCAACATCAGATCCATCCAATAAAGGGCGAATGCACGTCACTTGAAAAAAAGAAATATAATCAACACAAAAAGGTACAATTAAGTGACTACGACACTAAATCGTGTTAACTCCAGCGGAAGGAATAGTCCATCACTATATAAAGACCGGCAGGAAAGTCACATACATATTATACACACTATCCTGCAATGTACTAAAACTCGAAAGGCTATAACTCGCATACATGTAGGTAATATTCTATAAATAATATATTTATATGTATGCTAAAGTACTATCAGCGAGTTTGTAAAACAGAAATTTCGATCTTTCGAGAAAACGCTTTAAGATGGACACATATGATAATCGAGAAAAAGTATCATATCAAAAAGCACTGTCTGAAAAGTAAATCTGAATTTGATATCTGATTTGCATTTTGCCGCTGCACACATGAAAAATAGCTCGTTAACATGCATTTTCAGTGTCAAAGGCGTAGGAGAAGGGGGGGGGGGGGGGGGGCAGTGGGGCTCTAACCCCCCACGTTGAAAACCACCATGTTTGTGCCCGTCCCACCCTCCCCTCACTTTTCAATCTCAAAATTTTATGATGCATTAACATTGTTTAGAATAGCAACATTTTGAACCATAAATCTACAATTTTTCGATCAATTTTCAAATTTTGTCTTTGGCTCGCTTCCGCTTGCCAATTTTGAATCTAGAATTGCACCAGAAATGTTAAAATTTGTGCATACCGAACATGAAACCCCCTTTTTTAATTTCTTCCTCTCCTTAACTCCCCCCCCCCCCTTTTTTTTATTTCTTTTGGCTTGTTAGAAATTTTGGGATATTGTGCCGTCCACTTTTTCTATGCAGTAAGTGAAGTTACTAAGTCTGGTCAAAATATCCATATATAGTCTAGATCTGACACTTAGATTCATATATGGATTTACCTTTGTGAACAGGTGTTGTCCTTCTATTTATGTACTGGACTCTTGCTGAGAAATACGGTTTCGACTATTTCTGGGCGACCAATATTGGCATTTTTCTATTAGAACACTGATATAAGTACAGCAAAAATGCTTTCTTGTACGGCTTACACGCTAGGCCTTTGGGCAGTGCCTTTCCTGATGTATTACCATTTCAATTTTATAATATTTATTTGTCGTTATTTAAAAATAAAAGAGACTTTTCTTTTTTCTTAAGAATCTGATAGTACTTTGATGTTGCAGCAGGAGTACGGACCGCCTTTTCACTTTAACCAAGCCAGTAACTATGAAATTTTCATGCACCTTTGGGCTTAGATAAAAACAAAACCACACATACAAAAGAAATATCTTAATGTAATAAATGATTTTAAAAAATCGTTTTTCTACATGGAGTGGGGCTTCCTTGACCTCGGCTGAACACGTTAAATGACTTTCGTGCAGTTTGCGTTCTCATTTTATTATAAGTATGCTTTAGCAATGCCAAAGAAGATTTCAATAAGTGCGGACTTACTTTCATTCTAACTATGTAACTATGAAATTTATAAGAAATTTAAGGAATATTTTGATTCATAAAACTCAAATTCAAGGAATTGTAGTCCCCTGCTTTGGGGTATGACTTTAAAGAAATGCTTACAGATACCCCCCACCCCCAATTCATAAGTTTTCATAATATATCTAATGTATTATAAAAATTCTAAACATCAAAATTTTAAACTCTAAGAGAAGGTAAATGTTATTAAGAGAAAGGGCCTATGAAAAGGAATGCCATGTGAAATATGAAAGTCATATCATTTACTATCCAAAGGTTATGGTCGAGGTTGAAGTTTTTTAATGTGGGTCAACCTCCAAGGACGAGGTCACAAGGTCAGAATGTTGTTACCAACGGAAAGATCTTGTCACAAGGAATACACTTGTGAAATATGAAAGCCAAATTACTTACCATTCAAAATGTATGGTCATGGTTAGAGTTTTTGAAAAGTAGGTCAAACTCCAAGGTCAGGGTCACAACGTAAAAAAAATTGGTATCCATGGAAAGGTTTTGTCACAAGGGATGCACGTATGAAATATAAAAGCTCTATCAATTTCCATTTTTACATTATGGTCAAGGTTAAAGTTTCTGAAAAGTAGGTCAAACACCAAGTTCAAGGTCACAAGGTCAAAAATTTTGGTATCCATGGAAAGGCCTTGTTGCAAGGAATACCCACGTTAAATATGAAAGCCCTATCACTTACCATTCAAAATGACAAATATGGATAATGACCATATCCCTGTATACAGCACAAAATCGACAACTCAGAAAATCAGAAACCGAAGACATACAAAATCAGGATAAAACAGGAACCAAAGCAAACAAACAAAAACATCCACCATATGAAAAGAAGTGAACTCCCCGATATGGGAGTGAGACCAGGTGCATAGGAAGAGTTAGCATCTCCTGCTTGCATGCAACACCCGCCGCTTCAATTCGGTAGAACTGTCACATCCGGTTATTTCCATTTCGGAAGACATAAAGTACAATCTTTGGTTGGATGTTCAAATGGTCTATGACAGAATATCATCCACCATTCTGGAGAGTGGGACATCATAGTGTATGACGAGTTCCCCATATCGACCGTAGAACTTCCTCAGTGACGATGATAGTCGGTCACAAACATATCCCTGACTGAGAAGCTTATCTGAAAGACGCCTAGCTCTTAGAACAAAATCCGTATATTTGGTACTTGCTCTAACACGCCTTAAGCAGGCGATGAAGGGATGTTGCTACTCAGAAAAGGAACGTTTGTAATGCTGAAATTGAAGTCGTCACGTTTGTCATAGAGTGAATGAATCTGTTTCATTGTACTTATTTTCAGAATCGGACTTCTCTTTTACAAAGTAGGTTTTGTCATCGTTAACAACAATAAATTTGTATTTGCGATTGCCAATCTTACTTGTAAAGTTATGAACAAGGTTAAAGTTTTTGTGACTGACGGACAGACAGACGGGACGGTTTTAATGTCCCACGCTTTCGCGAAAGCGGGACACAAAAACAAATCCATTTGAAAAAAAATCACGAAGGCGGAATTCGAACCCGTGATCTCGGGCACTAAGAGCGAGCACGTGCACCACTGTTACGACTCCCATGACGATCGAGGTGACAATAAAGAATAAACCATGACCAATGGAAACTTCACTACAAACATCGACTTTCTCGTAAAATGGGGTCCCCTTGAATTCAGTTGAACATGTATGATTTTCGTGCAGTTTGCGTTCTCATTTTATTACAAGTATGCTTATCCTATGCAATATAAGCTGTAAAATAAACTTAAGTGAAGCTTTAGGAAAGGATCGAATTAAGGAATCTCCAGCAACACTTTGTCCTCCATTATTGATCTTAGGAAAGGAACAATGTTACGTAACACTTTGGGGTCATGGATCATTGTTGAAAACAAATATACCGTAAGATAGGCATTCTCAGAATAATATTTCTTGAATGTATCTCCACTACTGTCCTTCCGAACTAGAAAAGTTATTGTAGCGTACGTACCTCATAATTCCTTGACTTTTCAAGAATCTCAGTAACAGATGTAAACGTCTTATCCTTGACTCTTAGAAAGCAGTCGTCCAAATATGGAAAAGGATGGTAGAACAGTATCTATGAGGAGCCCCATCTTCATCACTTAATCAATGTATTTTCATAAAGCAAATCAAAACTATAATACGGCTCTTAAGGGTCGGTGATGTCATAGGTGGAAAGATCGTCCGGGTATGCGTATGCGCTACAAAAAATCAAGGCTACTAACACTGGGTTTACACTCTTGTCGGAAAAATTCTTGGAAAAATAGAAATCCTCAAGGCATGATTACTATTATTATTTGAATTGACGGACAAAAGGTTAAACTAGATACTGACCAAGTTTGGTTGACCTGGACATCAGAATAAGGAAGAAACTCCAAAATGCAAAACGGAATCTAGCGATTTATTTTTTCTCGACATTGACTTATTCGGTCTAAGTCAACGAAACTTGTTTCTAGTTTACCTTTTGTCCGTCGATTAAAGTACTAATTGTAATTACACCTTGAGCATTTTTATTTTTAGAAGATTTTTTCCGACAAGAGTGTAAAACCAGTGTTAATAGCCTTGTTTTTTAAGAGGCACATACGAATTGCCAGGCGATCTTTTGGCCTGTGGGCTGTTGTCAAATTTACCTTGAAAATTCATTGAGATACTATCAGAAAATTCAAGATGCTTTCTCTAAAAAAATTAACAAGAATAATCAAGAACTTTTAAGATAGTTAACTGAATCTTTATGAGTTGAATTTTAGCAAGCAAGTTCAAAATTCAAGTTAGATTAGTGCCTTGCATTTTATTTGATATATTTGGGAAAAACAGTAGCCCTAATTAGCTTCCATAAATTAACGTTAAAAATGTTATACTAGTATATTTAATATCAAAACTGGAGTGATCGCAATGAAAGCATACATTTGCAAACTTACGTTGTATTTTTGGTTACGAGAGATGTTCTTCTGCAACACGGTATTCGAGAACGTAACCAGCCCTCTAATAATCCCTAATGATACGGAATGGACATGGACCATTGGAAGGTCCCGCAAAATTGAAAGGCCAAGCTAATAAAACTGTAAAATAATACATAAAGATTGTCGCATATCGCATAATGCGCAGATCTATATACCTAGAATTGAGCGCAACCCGGGGATGGGGATGGGGATGGGGAGAGGTTATTCCAACCAATGAAAAAAAAATCTCTTGATATCTTCAGCAATTCAACTTACGATAGATGACGGATGCATTTCATTTTTTTAAATCATCAAATTTGTAAGTGGGATTTCTGTCTAGCATTTTTATTTGAAAAAAAAACGAAAGGATTCCAGACCTGAAGGAAATGCTTTAAAATTGATTTTCATAACTTATTGAAACGACATTATAAATTGTTTAAACTATATCTAAACAACAAATTTCTTACTCTTTTCTGTTAAGATATGACCATAAACTCTGCCAAAATCAACTAAAATATACCCGCCCTCAGTGAGTTTTGGTTGGATTATGAAAAAAACCCATGTAGGTATGATAAATTTCTTCAAATTAAGTATGAACGCAAAATCATATTTCTTCAAAACTAAGTATGGACGAAAAATCATATTTCTTCAAAATTAAGTATGGACGTAAAATCATATTTCTTCAAAATTAAGTATGGACGTAAAATCATATTTCTTCAAAATTAAGTATGGACGTAAAATCATATTTCTTCAAAACTAAGTATGGACGAAAAATCATATTTCTTCAAAATTAAGTATGGACGTAAAATCATATTTCTTCAAAATTAAGTATGGACGTAAAATCATATTTCTTCAAAATTAAGTATGGACGTAAAATCATATTTCTTCAAAATTAAGTATGGACGTAAAATCATATTTCTTCAAAATTAAGTATGGACGTAAAATTATATTTCTTCAAAATTAAGTATGGACGTAAAATCATATTTCTTCAAAATTAAGTATGGACGTAAAATCATATTTCTTCAAAATTAAGTATGGACGTAAAATCATATTTCTTCAAAACTAAGTATGGACGAAAAATCATATTTCTTCAAAATTAAGTATGGACGTAAAATCATATTTCTTCAAAATTAAGTATGGACGTAAAATCATATTTCTTCAAAATTAAGTATGGACGTAAAATTATATTTCTTCAAAATTAAGTATGGACGTAAAATCATATTTCTTCAAAAAAATGCAATGATCGCTGTGCGATATAAGTCCCCTACCAGCGGCATAAATTTATGACTTGCATCTCTGTTCATCAGTTCATCTTCTGCAACAACAGCCAAGAAAAGTCTGGGAAACTGAATTCACGAAATTTGCTAAGTCCAATGGCCATAACTCTTGTGAAAATTAGTCAGTCTAAGTTAAACTCAAATCTGCATCACACTATAATGTATTCACATACAAAAAATCAGCTCATTATCTGCAATAACAGGCATGAAAAAGTCCGGGAAACTAAAAATTTAATGAAATTTGCTTAGTCCAAGGGCCATAACTCTTGTAAAAATAGGCCAATGGAAACCAAACTCAAACTTGGTCTGTATCACACTGAGATGTCTTCATTTACCAAAAATCAGTGCATTATTTGCAATAGAACCAAAGAAAAGTCCGGAAACTGAAATTTTCATAAAGTTTGCTAAGTCCAAGGGCCATAACTCTTGTAAAAATAGATGAATCTAAAGCAAACTCAAACTTGACCTGTATCCCATTGAGATATATCCACATACCAAAAATGAGTTTAATTTATCCAACAACAGCGGAAAAAAGTCCGGAAAACTGAAATTTTCATAAAATTTGCTAAGTCCAAGGGCCATAACTCTTGTAAAATTAGGTCAATCGAAAGCAAACTCGAACTTGATCTGTATCACATTGAGATATATCCACATACCAAAAATGAGTTCAATATATGCAACAACAGCGGAAAAAAATCCGGAAAACTGAGATTTTCATAAAATTTGCTAAGTCCAAGGGCAATAACTCTTGTAAAATTAGGTCAATCAAAAGCAAACTCAAACTTGATCTGTATCACATTGAGATATATCCACATACCAAAAATGAGTTCAATATATGCAACAACAGCGGAAAAAAGTCCGGAAAACTGAAACTTTCATAAAATTTGCTAAGTCCAAGGGCCATAACTCTTGTAAAATTACCGGTAGGTCAATCGAAAGCAAACTCAAACTTGATCTGTATCACACTGAGATATATCCACATACCAAAAATGAGTTCAATATATGCAACAACAGCGAAAAAAAGTCCGGAAAACTGAAAATGGGACAGACGGACAGACGGACGGACGGACAGACAGACAGACCGAGAGGAAACTAAGAGTCCCCTTCGGCGTTGCCGGTAGGGGACTAATTAAGTATGGACGTAAAATCATATTTCTTCAAAATTAAGTATGGACGTAAAATCATATTTCTTCAAAACTAAGTATGGACGAAAAATCATATTTCTTCAAAATTAAGTATGGACGTAAAATCATATTTCTTCAAAATTAAGTATGGACGTAAAATCATATTTCTTCAAAATTAAGTATGGACGTAAAATCATATTTCTTCAAAACTAAGTACGGACGAAAAATCATATTTCTTCAAAATTAAGTATGGACGTAAAATCATATTTCTTCAAAATTAAGTATGGACGTAAAATCATATTTCTTCAAAATTAAGTATGGACGTAAAATCATATTTCTTCAAAACTAAGTGTGGACGAAAAATCATATTTCCTCAAAATTAAGTATGGACGTAAAATCATATTTCTTCAAAATTAAGTATGGACGTAAAATCATATTTCTTCAAAATTAAGTATGGACGTAAAATCATATTTCTTCAAAACTAAGTATGGACGAAAAATCATATTTCTTCAAAATTAAGTATGGACGTAAAATCATATTTCTTCAAAATTAAGTATGGACGTAAAATCATATTTCTTCAAAATTAAGTATGGACGTAAAATCATATTTCTTCAAAACTAAGTATGGACGAAAAATCATATTTCTTCAAAATTAAGTATGGACGTAAAATCATATTTCTTCAAAATTAAGTATGGACGTAAAATCATATTTCTTCAAAATTAAGTATGGACGTAAAATCATATTTCTTCAAAACTAAGTACGGACGAAAAATCATATTTCTTCAAAATTAAGTATAGACGTAAAATCATATTTCTTCAAAATTAAGTATGGACGTAAAATCATATTTCTTCAAAATTAAGTATGGACGTAAAATCATATTTCTTCAAAACTAAGTATGGACGAAAAATCATATTTCTTCAAAATTAAGTATGGACGTAAAATCATATTTCTTCAAAATTAAGTATGGACGTAAAATCATATTTCTTCAAAATTAAGTATGGACGTAAAATCATATTTCTTCAAAACTAAGTATGGACGAAAAATCATATTTCTTCAAAATTAAGTATGGACGTAAAATCATATTTCTTCAAAATTAAGTATGGACGTAAAATCATATTTCTTCAAAATTAAGTATGGACGTAAAATCATATGGCTATGTCAGAAAAAAACCCACAGACAAATAGTTTCTTGACAAATTCTCTCCGATAGGAAATTAGCCATACTAATTTGCGTTCAGTGTTCAAATCAGAGAAAAGTCAATAGAAAAGTACTATAGCATCAAAACTATACAGATTAACATAAAGCCACACCTCTGATATGACGTAATGGCCAGTATCGATTTATTAGCATTCTATATTGATCTTTACCAGATTGTTCGTTTTCTCAAAACATATAATCATGTGACCTCCCTCATGCATATGAGTTAAAGAAGATCCTGACGATTATCTCAACAGCACTCACAATAGAGCACCAAACTGAGCATATACGAACCTCCAGCAAGCCAGAGGTGGGACCAGGTGCCCGGGAGGAGTAAGCATCCCCTGTTGGCTAGCCCATCCGCCGTCGATGTTCATGCACGAAAATATAAACAATATGTAAAATACATGCATTGTACTGTCTGAGGTCATATCTATATTGAGACAATATTCAAAGCCGAAAATCGATGGAGATTTATCCGGATTTTCCGAACATATACCTCTTTCACAAAACAGACATCACGCATAGTAACATTTTTGAATACAAGCGGAACTCCAATGGTTATTTTATACACGAAAAACTAATTTTTTCATTTAATGTAAAAAGTAATATAAAGTGCATCGAATATTTCAATTTATGAGTGATCAAAAGGAGGCATCAAGGACAAGGATACTTTATTTTTAATCTATAAAAGAATACATTTAAATGAAGAACAAAGAGGATAAAAACAACCACGTTCGCTATTCGGTCAATGTCGGATACATCCAATAAAGGACAAATGCACGTGACACTACAAAAAAAAAGAAGATGTAAACAGCACAAAAAGGTACAAGTGACTACGAAACTAAATCGTGTTTAATATCCCCTCCTTTTTTTAAATCCAGCGGAAGGAACAGCCCATCTCTGTATAAACTCCGGCAGGAAAGTCACATACATATCATACGCACTCTCATGCTAGTCAAAACCTGCAATGTACTTAAATGAGTTAAAGAAGATCCTGACGACAATCTCAACAGCACTCACAATAGAGCACTATGTTGAGCATCGACGGACCCCTAGCAAGCTAGAGGTGGGATCAGGTGCCCGGGAGGAGTAAGCATCCCCTGTTGGCTAGCCGCACCCGCCGTCGATGTTCACGCACGATGAAGAACACAGTATATAAAATGCATGCACTGTCTGACGTTATGTCTATATAGAAAGTGCTATGGCGACCATGTCAGGGAAATATATTCAAAACACTTACTGTCAAACCCCTCGCGGGGAACTTTTTTACGAGCTCCACACGGCAAAGGGCATAAGTGTGACACAAATGAGTTAAAGAAGATCCTGACGACAATCTCAACAGCACTCACAATAGAGCACTATGTTGAGCATCGACGGACCCCTAGCAAGCTAGAGGTGGGATCAGGTGCCCGGGAGGAGTAAAAGCTCGAAAAGCTATAACTCCCACACATGTAGGTAATATTCTATAAATAATAGATTTATATAAATGCTGAGTTTGTTAAACAGAAAATTTGATTTTTCGAGAAAACGCTTTAAGATGGATACATAAGATAAACGAGAAAAAGATTCATCTCAAAAAGCACTGTCTGAAATGTATATCTGAATTTGCTATCTCATTTGCATTTTGCCGCTACACATATGAAAATAAGTCATTAAAATGCATTTTCAATGTACTAAGTTATGAATACCCTTACTGACACATTAGCCATAGTCTAGATACAAAAATTAGATTTATGCCTGAATGATTAGTGAATATTTACGTTTGTGAATAGGAATTGCCCTTCTTTTTTTATGTACTGGACTCATATAAAGTGATACGACTTCACCACCTGTCCTCTCTAAATATCAGTCGGACTCCTTGGGCGATAACATACATGAGCTCGCTACAGCCTGCAGAGCACGGATTGTATTACGCACGCCCTCTTTTTATATCCATTTACATATTCATCTGTAGTGCTTGGGAACCTGTGTTTTAAGGTCTTGTTTGTGTGTTGTCATCTGACAGTGAGGAGATTGTTTTACACCACAATTGTACGTTCTTCGAGATCTCTGGAAAATCGGAAAAGTGTGAGGGTTGTGCGCACGTAATCCAGGATAACCATACCTTCTGCTAATTTCGTGGCAGATTGCCGTCCTAAGTCGGCACCGGTTGCCCATTGGTCTCGTTGGTTTATGTGTACATAGTCCTTCGTGTTCGATGTTTCTGTGTTGTGCGTCGGTGTTCCTTGTCCCTTTTGCGTCTCTTTCAGTGCTTGTCTGCTCTGTGTTTTTGCATTGGGTGTTTAAGGGTTTTGCTGTGGATGCTGCAACCTGATGTTGTTTGAGATCCCCTCCTTTGTTTTCGACTTTTCTGGGCGAATATATTGGCATTTACCTATTAGAACAGCAAACATGCTTTCTTGTACGGCTTACAGGCAAGGTTTTTGGGTAGTCCCCTTACTTATGTATCACCATTTTAATTTTTAAATATTTCTTTATCGTTATTTAAGAATAAAAGAGAATTTTCCGTGTTCTTCAGAACCTGTTAGTACTTCAATGCTATAGCTGGAGTACGGACCGCCTTTTCACTTTAACCATACCGGTAACTATGATAGTTTCATGGAACGTTAGGCTTTAATAAAAAAGCACAAAAAAGAAATATTTTTTGTAATAAAAGATTAAAAACATCGATTTGCTATATGGAGTGGAGCTCCCTTGACGTCGGTTGAACACTTTAAATGATTTTCGTGCAGTTTGCGTTCTCATTTTATTACAAAAAGAAGGGAGGAGATCTCCAACAAGACCCCGTTGCAGCATCAACAGTAAAACACCAAAACACCCGATGCAAAAACACAAAAGACGAGTACAGCACGAGACGGAAAAGAGACACACGACATGTAAACATCAAACACAAAAGACTACACATAAACCGACGAGACCAATGGGTAACCGGTGCCGACTTTGGACGGCCATCTGTCACGCAAGTAGCAAATGGTGTAGTTATCCTGGATTACGTGCGCACAACCCTCTCACTTCTCCAATTACCCAGAGGTAATACAAGTATGCTTAAGCTCACTCTAACCATGTAACTATAAAATTTCCAAGAAATTTAATGAATATTTTGATTAATACAAATAAAGCCATTTGAGAAAAAATTATGACGATGGCGGAATTCTAACCCGTGATCTCGGGCACTAAAATCGAGTATGAGGACCACTGGCACAACTCCCATGACAAACGAGGTGAAGATAAAGAATATAAACCTTGACCAATGGAAACTACACAACAAAATGTGGTTAAAAAACATCGAATTTCTACATAGGATGGGGTCCCCTCGAATTCAGTTGCATATAAACTTCGTGCAGTGTGCGTTCTCATTCTTATGTTATGCAATAGAAGCAGTAAAATAAATTAAAGTGAAGATAAGTCCACAATCATTGATCTTAGGGAAGAGACAATGTTACGTAACACTTTGGGTTCGTAGATCATTGCTGAAAACAAATATACAATAAGATAGACTTTCATGAATAGCTTTACTGAGAATAGTGACATCGATAGATATTTCTTGAATGTTTATCCACTATACTGTCCTTCCGTACCAGAAAAGTTATTGTAGCGTACGTACCTCATAATTCCTTCTTGACTTTTCAAGAATCTCGGTAACAGATCCGTGACTCTTAGAAAGCAGTCGTCCAAATATGGAAAAGGATGGTAGAACAGTATCTATGAGGAGCCCCATCTTCATCACTTAATCAGTATATCTTCATAAAGCAAATCAAAACTTTAATACGGAAGCTGGTCGGTGATGTTTTTAAATTTACCTTGAAAATTCATTGAGATGCTATCTGAGAATTCGAGATACTTTCTGTAAAAAATTAACAAGAAAATTCAAGAACTTTCGAGATAGTTAACTGAATCTTCGAAGATTATGAGTCGAATTTTCAAGATAGCAATTTAGCAAGCAATTAGTACCTTGAATTTTTAAGACATATTTGAGAAAAAAAACAGTGGCCGTCATTAGCTTCCATCCATTAACGTTGTAAATGTCGTATATTGAGCGATCGCAATGAATGCATACATTTGCAACCTTACGTTGTATATTTGGTTACGAGAGATGTTCTTCTGCAACACGACACTCGAGAACGTAACCAGCCCTCTAATAATCCCTAAGGATACGGAATGGACATGGACCATTACGAGGTTCCGCAAAATTGAAAGGCTAAGCTGAAAATTGTCGAATGTACATGCATATACTATAGTACCTAGAATTTTGTTCAGGGGACTAGTGCGACCCGGGATGAGGAAAGGTTATACCTGTGAATAAAAGAAATTTCTTGAGATTTTTAGCACTTCAACTTACGATTAATGACGGATGCATTTCATTTTTTATCAGTAATACAAACAATTCCTTACTCATACCGAAAATTGTAAACGGAATTTCTGTCTAGCTTTTTAATCTGAAAATAAAAAAACTGAAGGGTCCCGGAACATAAGGAAAGGCTTTAAATAACATTGTTTTTCAGAGTTTTCATGTTTTCATAATTCATTGAAATAATCTTCAAATAATAAATTGTTTGAACTATATCTGAACAATAAATTTCTTACCCCTTTCTGTTTTAAGATAAGATTCTAAACGCAGTCAAAATCAACTAAAAAGTACCCGCCCTTCGTGAGCCTTTGTTGAATTATGAAAAAAAACTCTTGTAGGAGGAATTATAGATTTCTTTAAAAGTAAGTATGCACGCAAATCCATATGGCTGTTTCAGAACAACCACAGAGAGATAGTCACTTGAAAAATTCTCCCCGATACGGAATTAGCCATACTAATTTGCGTTCGTGTTCAAATCGGAGAAAAACCCATCATATATGACAAAAGTATCATATATGACAGATTAACATAAAGCTAAAACACTAATATGACGTAACGAACAGCATCGATTATTAGCATACATTGATTTTTACATGATTACCCTTGAACACAAAAAATATGATCACGTTCGACCTCCCCCATGCATATGTATTGAGAAATCAATACCCAAGACCGGAATCGATGACGATTTATTCGGATTTTCGGAGTATACCCGTTCACAAAACAGACATCACACATAGTAAAATCTTTGAATATAAGCGGAACTTCTTTCAACGGTTATTTCAAAATACATGAAAAATATGTAGAAAATAATACAAATAGAGAACAGGTGTCATAATTTGTGTTTTGTTACGGGTATGCAATAATGTCGAAGGGTTCCAACTCTCTACCTTCTTGAAGAAAATTCCAAATCAATTTACATGCACCAGACACGTGTTTCGAATATTAAATTCTCATCAGTGATGCTTTCAGCGGCGCCACCATAAATAGTTTCAGTAGCGCCCTCTTTAACACACAGCAACACACAGCAAGTGCATTTATCGTACATGTAATGCGCGTTAGCGCATTTCATGTGATAAATTATGCACTTGCTGTGTGTTGCATACCCATTTATTCTATATATACACCATAGTTGTCTGTTTCATTCTTGTTTTCTGAAATTGCTTTTTCTAGATAAAAGGGCGACGTTAAAATTCATCTAACCGCCGGTTCAGTTTGCAGGTTAGAACAGCCGTCGTGGCATGTTTCTTTAGACCTTTTGCATTGTGAAATCACGGGTGTTTTAAAATATACGAATTGCAGCACAATCCTTTCAATGGTAACATCGTTGGGAATTACATTGGCTGTGCATATATATTCCATTGGATATTTCGATTTATGAGTGATCAGAAAGGGCATAAAAGTCTGTGATCCTTTATTTTAATCGATGAATATCTAGTATGTAAATCTACAAAGCAGGATTGGTTTCAGAGAACTTTTTAGGGGAGGCATCTTCAAATTTTCTTGTCATTACCGAGCAAACTTATGTAACAAAGAAGATAATAAGTTAATTTCTACCAAGAACTTAGGGAGCAACCATTTTATTTTTATGGGGGGGGGGGGGGGGGGGGCAGGAAGACTTTTGCAAGCCGGAAAATTTTTTTTGGCCATTTTAAGAGCCGGAAAATTTTTTTTCGCCGGCCCTTCGGGCCGGATTATTTTTTTTTGTAATTTTCCAATGTTGAAAATTACCCTAAAGTTTAAATAATTCAGCGTGATTTTTCGGCCATATTAAACATCAAACACACAATGAGTTCATCTCTTGCCAGCAGATCACTTCATTTTAATTTCTTGAATGGCATATGGTGCCTATAATCTGTTTACTAAAATGATACTCAACGGAGACAGGCTATATGGTGCTAATGACTTTTGAATTTGATTTATTCATTCCAAATTGCGTAAAGTTTGTTCCATTTTTATACTTTGTTGATGATACAAAAAAAGTGTTTACTGGGCAGTTGAAAGGTCGGAATAGAGGGGTGAGGGGCAATTTCATGATCCGGAATTTTTTTTTCGCCGGCCCTTCGGGCCGGAAAATTTTTTTCCCTAAAATTTCGATCCGGAATTTTTTTTTTGCAAAGTCTTCCTGCACCCCCCCCCCATAAAAATCAAATGGTTGCTCCCTTATCAACATACCCTTTATCTTTACGTATTCAGAGAACATACTAGCTGATGGTTGCTTTTTGGTAAAGTTCAGAATTCACGGTCAGTTTTCGTGATTTATTTTTATAGGTCTATAAATGCTTGTCCAGCACATTTGTCGCGATGCATCTGCCGGAATGATAGCCGCCGCTTCAAGTTGTTATTCAAAGGTTATGCTATAATTTTGTTGCTGTTGCTGCTACTGCTGCTGCTGATGTTGTTGCTGTTGTTGTTGTTTGTTGTTGTTGTTGTTGTTGTTGTTGTTGTTGTTGTTGTTTTGCTGCTGCTGTTGTTGTTGTTGTTGATGGTGGTGGTGGTGTTGGTGTTATATACAGTGAAACCTGTCTAAACCGATATCGACTCGGACCAAGAAAAAATATCGGTATAGACAGGTTATCGGATTACACAGGTTTAATAGAATTAAGGCATCCTGATAATTTCTGCAAATTATCTTTATATTCCTAGTGAAAAATTCATCATAAAACTGAAACAGTAATGCTTTCATGTTTACTGTGAACTGTTTAAACTCTTATTTCTCATGAAAATTATCCTCTCTGTAATTGTAAGTTAAATTAAATATATACACCATGAACAAGATTTCAAGTCATGAATTTTCATATTTGTACTTGGTGATATGTTTACACACAACTCAAACTCATTATTCATGTTATAATGCAATCAATTAAGACACTGGCCATGGCTTGGGCAGGTTACTCATTTTAAATAAGAGAAAAAGAGTCCATTCACCTGTAGTTTTAATTGATCAGCTTGGGGTGATACATGTAATTAATCCAAACATGGGTTGGTCAAAGTAGGTGTTGTTTTAACATATCGGTTTAGACAGTGTAAAATACATGAATAAAATGTCACTGGGACCAAAAATCTATATCGGTATTCGGAGTAGGCAGTGTTCGGTTTACACAGGTTATTTTATATAGGAAAAGATAGAAAATTCTTTGGGACCGAAAAATTCTATCGGAATAGACAGGTTATCGGATTAGACAGGTATCGGTTTAGACAGGTTTCACTGTATATTTTTTCATAATTATTACTCGTTTGTTGTTGTTGTTGTTGTTGTTGTTGTTGTTGTTTTGCTATTGTTGTTGTTGTTGTTGTTGTTGTTGTTGTTGTTGTTGTTGTTGTTGTTGTTGTTGTTGTTGTTGTTGTTGTTGTTGTTGTTGTTGTTGTTGTTGTAGGTATCCTCCACCTCATTGTAGGTGCACCCACGGATGTGGTATATTGAATAAAACGTTAAAAGTTCTATCAGGGATGTATATATTTTTGGGACACTCGTGTCCCTCTGCTATTGCATCAGAATTCTCAACGCTCTCAACCAATCAAATCGCGTGATCGCATGATTTCTTGTCTCGACCGCTTTACTTCGCTGAATCTAAAGAAGTCCCTGTAGAAAATTCTGAAATTCAAGATTACTTTAATTCAAGATTACTTTGTAAATTCTGTGATCGAAATTTACCAATTTGATCAGCAAATCTATGTTAAATCAAATACTGATAATGTGCTTAATTTTTTCGATCGTTGTGTAGAATTCTCCGCGCAGAAATCAATACACTATGCTTTACTAGAAAAGGTAGTCGGGTTTGGGTCGTGAAAAAAGTAATATAAATTTACCCTTTTGCAGCATATCAACGGATCAATTTCGATTGATTTTCAGGAAATAATCATTCTCTTTTTGAGCATTCGATATGATGAAAGGAAGAAATATTGTTCGTGAATGAGCGCTGCTTATACGTGTTCTCCGAGTCCGACACCGAGTACTACTTTTAGCGTAACTAGGTACATCCGGGCTACAGTGCACATCGTTCCCCCCCCCCCCCCCCCCCAAATTTATTTTAACGCACATACTCACAATACATGTCTTCTTGTGTATTTCTGATCGTTTAATTTGTCATCATTCAGTGGCTGATTTAAGGTGGGGGGCTGCCCCTCCCCCGGCAGCGGAAACAAAAAAAAAACATTTCTTCACATATTTTTACGGCATAAAAGTCTATAAGATCATGTGTCAGAAACATCCAAAGACACCATAGAAAACGCTGATTTTAGTGGTTTTCTCAAAATTTTCTCGGAGTAGAAATTCTGTTACGAATTAATTTTACACACGACGATCGCCAACAAAATGCGAGTGTCGGTGGACATATACGCACGAAGAAAACCCTATATATATAATAGTTGCATAGCATAACGCAAACCAAACTTTCAAAAACGTAGCTATTTCGCAATAAGTCTATTAGACATTCGGGGCCAGGGTTTTTTTCTCAGTAATTTGGAATTGGGGTCGAGGCCTTGCGATTGGGAAAATTTCCGACGTTTGGGAATATTTTGGGAAGCACTTAGATAAAGTAAATGACTGCTTTGAAAATTGAATGTTTAATCATATGATTTTCTTTTGAATTTGATTTAATTACGATTATGAATTTTACGATTTGTATTGATTACAAAAAACATGGCAAATTTACTACTTTTAAATCGGTAAATTTCACTGATTGTGGTGCTAATTCCACCTACATGTGATTGGGAAATTTTAGAGCCACAGTTAGGAAAAAAAGATACTAATTTTCATTGGGATTGGGACCAAATAACGTCCCTAATACTAAGTAAGTGGGGAAAAATCCCTGTGTTCTCATCGTTTAAACTGAGATCTTATAAAAATATTCTTGGAACGAATAGTCAGAAACTTTTCTTGCCGGTCAATAGAGCAAATTGAAAATGTAAACTACTAGTGTACATTATATTTGGAAAAGTAACACCTTTTCTATTTGTACTTACACCAGGAGTGGTCAGGAGCGATCTGTAGTTGTTCAATGAATTTTTCCTTACACAAAAACGGATCCAGACGGAATATCCGATTTTGTACTTCTTGATAGGGATACTGTATGGATTTTTTTCGATATTGTCATTCAAGAGAATGGTAGAATCCCCAAGAACTTCTGAAAAAATTCGTGTTTTCTGTAATTTTTTTTTCACTAGAGAAATTAGAAGGTATATTTACGTCGACACGCCGACGAAAAAAGGATCTAGCATTCGAAAACGTCAAAATTGGTATGATAAAATGTTTTGCTTTTTCATAAAATCATATATACGCTTAATCCCTTCTAACTTCAGTTCAAATATGCTCCAGAAGCCATGCACTTATTTGTTTCCTTTTTTCAAGATTTTCTCGGGGGAGGCCCCGAACCCCCACCAATGGGAGGGGGTTGCCCTCGTCCCTTCGGGCCCCACAAGTCATCCCTCCTAAAAGAGTTTGAGCCCCCTCCCCCGGCCGTTGAGATTCTGGATCCGCCACTGTCATTCAACATTTGCATTTTACTTTCAATCGTTATTTAAAATATATAAGGAACTTTGAACTCTTTAATGTCTTGTCACCAAACTTAAAGTAGAAATGACCAGGCACATTTCACACAGACTCCTTTTACACTCAGACGTACAGGTCAACTTTGAATATGGATTATGAAATCCTGTATAGCGGTTCTCATCGTGTGAACCCTCGGGCTAGATCTTACCTCACATACGATCTTCCCGTCGTAAAACACACGATGAGCGGTTCTGTTAAAAATTTAAATTCTTTAAGTAAAAAAAAGAGAGTGTCCCTCAGGACCTTCAGTTCTTTGATTTTTTCATTATTTTTTTTTTTTTAATTATCATTTGTTCCTTTCTTCTTGATAAAAGCGCGTCACATGATATTCTGTGAAAATTCGTATAGATTGTATTTACAATAAGTTGAAGGACTTTTCGTATATCACGGTTGTTTCGTTAAATTTTTTAGAACATATGACATCATAATGGAGAATGATTGCCGTAAAATGTATTGATGCGCTGATTTCGAAAACCGTAAAAAAAAAGCTCTTTGGTTCGGTCAATACCTTGAATCATAAACCTGAGGACAATTCCCGTAAAGAAGAAGAAGAAGAAGAAAAAGAAGATGACGACGACGACGACGACGACGACGACGACGATGATGATGATGAAACGGCTGCCCAAAGAAATTACCGCGAAGCATTTTCTTACAGTTTAGATAAAATTTTCAAACTTATCCGATTTTATATGTGTGTAATGAATTAAAGTCTTAAATAGAGTTAGAAATGATACATCGGCCAAGATAAATAGTAATATATATATTTAAAAAAAATCAAGCTCAATGGGTGCTAAAACGGGAGATGTGCAAGAATGGTCCAAAGTCGTGACCAATGACGCACCTTTTTTTAAAAAACTATATAGGCAGTGAGCAATCAGTGGTCGCACGAAACAGAAAATAAAACTTATGCTGGGATTTCTACCTACCCGAGGTGTTTTAACTGTTCGGATTTCTCTTACGTAAGTATAATTACTCATGAATTTTGTTTAGCTGATGGATACCGAAAAATCATTATTTTTTTTTAAATTCAACCCAAAATAAGGCAATTTTTACCGCTCTGACACTTTTTCAAGAAAACAACAAAATGACAATATTTGTGAACATTTGAGCACGGACATACACTTTTTCTTCGATATTTTGAAACGTCTTCCCTAGGAGCATATACATGTTACTGTGTGTTTGGAAAAAATCGTAGAAGTTCAGTATCTCTGAAATTTTTACCTGAACTTGGACAATTTTTGTGTAAAATCGAGAAATTGTCGATGAACTTAAAGTATCTATGGTAAAACTAAAAATTATTAAATTCAAGTTTTATACAAAGTTTCTAACCTGCTTTCTTGTATATTAACAAAGAAAACTGCATGAAATAAAATTCGAATTACGGCATTCAGTGATTTTTTTTTCAGTAATTTGGGAATGGGGTCGGGGCCCGTGCAATTGGGAAAAACGACATTTGGGAATAATTTAGAACATGTAGAAAGTACTAAATATAAAAGTAAAATGACAGTTTATACAATCAAAAGTTCAGAATTGAATGTTTAATCATATAATTTTCTTTTGAATATGATTTTTCTTATGCTTACAACCATATGGCAAGGCAAATAATTAACTTTTGAACCAGTAAATTTCACTATTTTCGCTGATAATTCCATCTGAATGAAATTGGGAAAATTTAGAGCCACAATTGGGAAAAATGATACTGTTTTTCATTGGGAATGGGGCCGAATAACGGTCCCAAAAAGGGGCAAAAAAATCCCTGGCATTTCAATGCTTTTTGTATTTTCTTTACAAATGTGCTATTTTAGCAACAAATTTCCGGCATTTTAACCCAGTTTTTCAAATAAGCAACATATTGATTTTTCATCATGGACATATTTAAGTTTTCCCATCATAAAATTATTAATTGACATGAATACTATAATTTCATATTGTTATCATAAAAGCGTTGAAATTCCTTCATTCAGAAATGACAGATGCATCTCTTTTCTTTGTCTTTTTTTTTTTTTAAGTTGATATTATCTTTAATTTGATTAAGGACAAGAGTCTTGTAAGAAAGAGTACAGTAGTTGACGAAATACCTATGTGAAAAAAATACACCAAGGGGTAAAACAAGAGAAAATACGTTTTCAAAGATGAGTCAAATTTTCTGTGCCTGTGATATAATGCAGCCCGGAAAGCCCGATAAATATTTCTTTGACTTGAGTCTTCTTCCGGAGACTTGCATTATCCGTCATTTTTAATGATTTCCAAATTAGAATGTACTTTCTGTTTTCCTACCTATCCAATCAAAATCTTCGAGGGAGAAGTTTACTTTCAGTTTCACTTTAATTTCCCAAATTCCCAGTCTCGGCAGAAAAATCAAAAATGAAGATTTTAACATGGAATATCAACGGCATAAGAACAGCAAAAGGAAATTTAAAGACACTACTAGATTCATTGGAAGCTGATGTTATCTGTATCCAGGAAACCAAAGTTACACGTACTGCACATTTCTCTTTCAAGTATAAACAGTTTTTGAACAGGTTGGGGAAAACTTCAGATCGAGCTATAATAGTTCGATCGGGCTATAATAGCTCCATGTAGCAATCATAAAACTATTTTTTTCTTAAGAAAAAAAATTAAAATTGATGATAATTAAATTTTGTTTACGAGTCGCACTAGTACTGATAAAATACTACAACTTTTGTATAGAAACCCTTATTGAAATACCAACAGATAAGGATATAAGGAACCTCAAATTTTTCGTTTTTTCAAAATCTTGTTGCTCATCATTGGTCCATATTTGAATATATGTGTCTTGTTAAAAATTTTGATATATATCGAGTACAAATGGAATCAGTGAATATTTTTCAAAAATTTTGATTTTAGTTAAATTTTGTATTGAAAAATGTTATTAGGCAATAGCTTGTTCTAGCTATTATAGCCTGATCAAGCTATAATAGTTTGATTTGAAGTTTTCCCCAACCTGTTGAAAAGAATTCACAGGTGTCTGTGTAGCGGTAAACACTAGTTACACTTCTTATGCTCATTTGCAACTGCATGTGTAGTAGAGCTACACATACATATGCACATGAGCATCAGAAGTGTAGCTAGTGTTTACTGCTACATAGAGCTACACATGCATATGCACATGACGCATAATGGTCGAGCAGATAATTCCGAACAATTTTTGCGTTTTTTCGTAAATAACTCAGCTTCTATACGTCCAATCATCATGCAACTCGGAACAAATTATGCTTCACCCTTCATACAAATGCCTATGTAAAAATAATTTTGCAAATTTACCTATAAATGCTGATTTGAGGGTATTTTAATACCTCCTAAAACGGCCATTTTACCAAGGACTTATAAACAGAAGGATTGGAATCTCGTCTTTTCCCGTTAACATCTCGCGTGCCCTTTTGATATGCAAATTAGGCAATGAGATGTTAGGGTTGTGATATTCAAAACCATGAATGCCCTAAATATGTTAATTATGACAACATAACACGCTTTAAATAAGTAGAATAGATTATTCTGATCATTTTGGCAGCAATATTTTGATTTTACGTCTTGAAATAGTCGAGAAAATGGTAAATTAAATCGGGCCTAATTATATAGGTCACGTCGTATTTGTAGTCGTAATGGCGAGGGCAAACTTGCGTCGAGATCCCTGAGGCAGTTATATTATGTCTATACATGAAAAATAATTCTATCAGATACAAAAAAGTCCAATTTTATTTTAAAACAACTTTTCATAGATACTTTATAAAATAAAACAGAAAAAATGGTTTTTAGATGGCTTGTTTACCTTCTTCGTTACTGGCCTTGGTAAACAGGTGATCGTAAACACCCCATTTTCGAAGTCTTGTATTCTTATTAATATTCGGTATCATGAAATGAAAATGGTACTAATGCACGCATGAGAATTTATTAATTATTTTGATAACAATATTCCTTGTGTTTATCGTGTCTTGTTTGAGAAAACGGGTCAGAGTGTTGTCCTGCCTACATCTTTTGGGAAAATGGCCGTGCGTACCGACGAGTGAAAACATCCATTTTCGAGGCCCCGTAAAACAATGAAATTGTCGAATTAATTCAATGAAATTGGTCCTAATGCACACATTAGGTTTTAGTCTTTATTTTGATAAGGCACGGTCCATTTGATATTCTGGGGGGGGGGGGGGCTTGGGTTTTTTTCGAAAAAAATAATTTTGCTCTGAATTTTGATGAAAAAAATTATTTTGCTTATGGTGTGACAGAAAAAAATAATCTTGCTCTTACAAGTAATCTGAATTTGAAAAATAACCATAGAATTTGCTTAAAATTCCTAAAAAAATTTCGGCTCGCTTTGCTCGCCGCAGTTTTTACTTTCTATAAAAATCATTTGGCTCGCTTCGCTCGCCATAGTTTTCTTCTGTAATGGCAAGTTCATATTTCAAAATATCATAAGGATGCATGTGACGTACTGAAACAATTGAAATGCTTAAATACATTATCAATATGATTTATTACTATTAATAGACTAAGAGTCTAATTTGGGAAGGAGAATTTAAATAAGTTTTTCACTAGTTTGCATTTCTACATGTAAAAACTTACATCAGGCCCTATTACATGTTACATGACCTTATATACATTTTGTTTACTAAAAATTATATATCGCATATTTTAAAAATCTTTCATATCTCACTCACTTTAGAAGTGAATACAAGTTTTACATAAAAATAATGTTTGAAGTAATTTAAGTAAAAATAAAGAATTTCTATTCAAAAGACACAAACATTCTTAATATTCACATCAATTGTTATAAAAAAAAATTTCCTTGCTCCAACTTTGCAAGAAAAAAATAATTTTGCCCCGAAACGGGGCGAAAAAAATAATCTTGCTCCGACAAAAAACCCAAGCCCCCCCAGAATATCAAATGGACCATGCCTAACAATATTTCATATGTAAATCTTGTCTAGTTTGAGAAAATGGGTCAGAGCGTTGAGCTGTCTACCTCTTTCAGAAAATGGCCGCGCATACCGACGAATGAAAACACCCATTTTTGAAGCCCCGTAAAACAATAAAATTGTCGAGTTAATTAAACAAAATTGGTCCTAATGCACACTTTAGGTTTTAGTCTTTATTTTGATAACAATATTTCATATGTAAATCTTGTCTAGTATGAGAAAATGGGTCAGAGCGTTGGGCTGTCTACCTCTTTCAGAAAATGGCCGCGCATACCAACGAATGAAAACACCCATTTTCGAAGCCCCGTAAAACAATGAAATTGTCGAGTTAATTAAACAAAATTTGTCCTAATGCACACTTTAGGTTTAAGTCTTTATTTTGAAAACAATATTTCATATGTAAATCTTGTCTAGTTTGAGAAAATGGGTCAGAGCGTTGGGCTGTTTACCTCTTTCAGAAAATGTCCGGGCATACCGAAGAGTGAAAACCTCTGTTTTTGAACCTCTGGTATTCGATGAAATCGTCATATGAATTAATCAAAATTGGTTCTAATGCATGCACTAGGTTTTCATTTTCGATTTGCCACCAATATTTTATGTGTAAGTCTAGTAATGACTGAGAAAATGGGACAGAGCATATGCCTATTTAACTCTCTTTGACGATATCTGGGTCATAGCGACAAATGTCAAGGCTCCGCTTTGAAGCTAGATATTATAACAATATATCAATATATTTTGATAAAATTGGTATTTATTGAAACAGTAAGGTTTCTTCTACATTTAAGTATCAATATTTTATATGTTTATTGTGTGATGCTTGAGAAAATCATGTTATTTGATCATCCTTCTCGGATAGGACTGGGCAATGTTTTGATCTCGTTCAGATCTCGTTACACACAAGTTTTCGTTACTATTCTCAAGGCGGTGTAGAGAGTTGCGAATCCTTCTGTTTATAAGTCCTTGATTTTACACAAGTTACTAAAGGTATTTCTGAACGATTTGTATTTTAGTCTCTCCTGGGTTGAAATATGGATAAAATGTTTCAAAACTTTGTTAGTTTATCCTTTTAACCTTATTGAAGAATTCTATGTCAACAAATATCATAAAACTTTTGCAAAATTTATTTCTAAAACGACTTTCTGAACCATGATGAGGTACATTTATTTCTAGCTTATTTCCAATGATTTTGGTATTCTAACACATGAAATTTATACACTTTTTCAACAATTAAACAGTCTCAAAAGAATTTTCTCAACAGGCCTGAAACTAATTAAGTTTTAAAACGGTCATGAATCTCTCTTTAAGTGATGTAACGATTATCGCCGACAATCGATTGTCGGTCGCTGAATGGCCAGCGATGTTACTAATCGATGTTGAAAATCAAACTCGATTGTCGCCGACATCGCCGATTTCTGAATTTTCCGTATTTTTCTGTCCTTTTCGGTATTTTGGTTTTAGAAATCGCGCAATGCTAAAATGCAGGTTACATGATCCTCTCGAGGACAAAAATAACAATAACACCTTCAAAAACTTATTTTCCTCCCTGGATTACTTAGATAATTGAATTGATATTGTGGTTCAAACACCAAATTTCCTAATGTCCTCTGTCCCGAACCCTATTTAACCCAGGCGTTTTGTGGACTACGTTCTAACTTTATTGCATCAAGTAATTTTTCATATTCTATCAACTGAATTTACTTTAACATTTATATCAAACATTTATAAGTATATATTACATAATAAATGAAATGTCATCGGGGGGTGGGTGGGGGGAGTTAATCATGGCATATTGTCATATGAAAATTAATTTGTCTCATCAGTGATGTTCATAACCTTGGAGAGGCTGTATATCTAGTATGTAAAGGTGTAAGATAAACTCTTTAAGATGATATACACAAAGTAGAACACTCAAATTTAATTATTTGGTCCTAATTTCAATTATGGATTGAAAATTAAAAAGATAGGAATATTTCACATTTTTTCGATTATAATCGATTAATAATCGATTATGCCCTTCTGATTATTTCCGATTATCGATTATGATTTAGTTTCTGATTGCCCAACACTACATGTACTCTCTTTCAAAATAGAACACCAATGATCTCGCTGTCTAAAATAGAATGATGCTTACCATGTAGATAAAAATGTAGTATTACATGTATTAACACATTTATTTCATTATCAAAATTATTTGAAATAGTTTAGTACCGTAATAAGCAACAACACATGATACAATATGCAGTGATGCAACATTGAATGTAAATGTCTTCAAATTGAATAGCATCATTTAAGAACAGATAAATTGGCAACATGGACCAGACATGCACGTTTCGGGTACTGAACCCTCGTCAGTGATCCTCAAATCTAAACAATGTAATATGCCAAAAAGTATGAAAGTTACTATGTCGAAAAAGCGTACCGAAAGACGTAGTTACTATGTCGAAAAAGCGTACCGAAAGACGCAACGCGCAATGACGCATCGCAACCCAAGGTGCACCTCGAAGACTTAGCACCATGCTATCTGAAATTTCTAGGGAGAACACTGGCTGGTTCCCATTATGTATATTTGTATCTCTATATGACTTTTAACTTTTAAGTACTGAAGTTTGTATCAAGTTACCATCGTGATATTTTGTGATTTCTTCCTTAATTTTATAGGAGATATGTTGGATGAACCCACAGCCATTGTAGAAGGTTACAATTCATACTTTGCATTTTCAAGGAAAAGAAGTGGATATTCCGGTAAGAAATGTCAAAGAGAAATGTGAACTTTAGCCAAATTACAAAGTAAAAGATGTATTTACAATGCCTATCGGTCTTGATTTTATCACAATTTAGTTTATCCTATGTATTCAAGGCACTCGATGTACATGGTGGGTAATCTTGCAAGGCAGAGCAATTGTCTTCTAGTCCTTATTTAACACACATTATTGTTAATATACATGTAGGTGTTGCCACATTCTGCAAGGACAGTGCTACACCTGTAAAGGCAGAGGAAGGACTCGGCTCCCATTTATGTAGCAAGAACGATGGGATCGTTGGTTACTATGGTGATACCACAGAATTTGATGACGAGGAACTTGAATCTTTGGATGCTGAAGGAAGAGCTGTGATAACACAGCATAAAATAAGGTTAGTATATTACACAAGGTTAAGTATATTACACAAGGTTAAGTATATTACACAAGGTTAAGTATATTACACAGGGTTCAGTATATTACACAGGGTTAAGAATATTACACAGGGTTCAGTATATTACACAAGGTTAAGTATATTACACAAAGTTAAGCATAGTACACAAGGTTAAGAATATTACACAACATTAAGAATATTACACAATGTTAAGAATATTACACAAGGTTAAGTACTGTAAACGGGTTTAATTTCGCGGTGTTAAAAGTTAGCAGTTTTCCGAATGTAGCCAATTGCGGTGGTTTTAATTTCGCGGTATCCAAAGTTGCAGAAGAAAAAAAATGATTCATGTATGAAGATTTCGTCGTACAAGCACACGTGTAATTTGATTGTTGTTTGTAGTTTTTAAGCGTTTCACGTGGTAATCAATGACAAACAAGTAGTAATTAGGGATGATTACACAGAAACGATTGAATATCAATTAAAGAGTACTGAAAAGTAGGTTGAAACTAATTAACTGTGTATGTTTTTCACTAGAAATCTTAAGCACGCTATGCGTGTCATCTTCCTTTTTATAAAATATAGATGCATCGTAAGTTACCGTATATTGTCGATACATTTTACTGTACAAACTATCTAAATAACTTATAGGAAAACCACGTTCAGAGAATTGAACGATTCAGCTGTACATACACAATAGCTTTCATACATCTAATGCATATGAACATCTTTGCCTCTGTTATTTGTTTTGTCTATTATACAAAATCATTGCGGGGGTTTAATGTTCGCGGAAAATGCGAAAACCGCGAACATAGCGAAAATAAAACCACCGCAATCATTTCCCGTTACAGTATATTACACAAGAATAAGTATATTTCACAAGGTTAAGTCCATGTATATTACACAAGTTAAGTATATTGCACAAGGTTAAGAATATTACACAATGTTAAGTTTATTACACAATGTTAAGTTTATTACACAGGGTTCAGTATATTACACAAGGTTAAGTATATTACACAACATTAAGAATATTACACAATGTTAAGTATATTACTCAGGGTTTAGTATTACACAAGATTATGAATATAACACAAGGTTAAGTATATTACACAAGGTTAAGTAAATCCTTGTATACAGCCTAGAGGACACAGTTTTAATCGGATCTTTACCTAACGTCATATACTTATTCTTTATGGCAAGAGTAAGAACCCTATTGATTTTCAAGGTCAAAGTCACAGATTGGAAATGGCTAAAATCTGTAAATACAGCCTAGAGGGCACAGTTTTGATTGGATCTTGACCAAACTTCATATGCTTATTCCTTTTGGTAAGAGGAAAGAAAAGAAAGTGATCTCCAGCATGACCACCCAGCTTTCACCCAACAAAACAAACCCACAAGAAAGTGACACAATAATGACACCAAATCGCAAAAAGACGCAACAATATTCACTAGAACATCATACAAAACAATCGTAACAGACGTACAGAAATATTAAACATTGATAGCAACACATAAAAGGAAGCAGACCAATGTGCACCCAGCATGACCACCCAGCTTTCACCCAACAAAAAAACCCACAAGAAAGTGACACAATAATGACACCAAATCGCAAAAAGACGCAACAATATTCACTAGAACATCATACAAAACAATCGTAACAGACGTACAGAAATATTAAACATTGATAGCAACACATAAAAGGAAGCAGACCAATGTGCACCCAGCATGACCACCCAGCTTTCACCCAACAAAACAAACGCACAAGAAAGTGACACAATAATGACACCAAATCGCAAAAAGACGCAACAATATTCACTAGAACATCATACAAAACAATCGTAACAGACGTACAGAAATATTAAACATTGATAGCAACACATAAAAGGAAGCAGACCAATGTGCACCCAGCATGACCACCCAGCTTTCACCCAACAAAAAAACCCACAAGAAAGTGACACAATAAGGACACCAAATCGCAAAAAGACACAACAATATTCACTAGAACATCATACAAAACAATCGTAACAGACGTACAGAAATATTAAACATTGATAGCAACACATAAAAGGAAGCAGACCAATGTGCACCCGACGCCGACTTTGGACGGCCATCTGCTTTTAGCAAATGAAGTGGTTCTCTGGATATGTGCGCACAACCCTCCCACTTATCTGGATACACAGAGCTCTCCATAGACACACAATTGTTGTATAAATATAAAACTTTTCACTGTAAGGTGACATCACAAACAAGATAGTTAAACGCAGCGGCCTCTTGTAACACAGATTCTATGTAAATGGATCTAAAAAAGAACCCTATCAATTTTCAAGGTCATAGGTCAAATGTCAAGGTCACAAATGGGAAATGGCTAAAATCCTTGTATACAGCCTAGAGGACACACTTTTGATTGGAACTTGACTAAACTTTACAAACTTATTTCTTGTAGGAAGAGAAAATCCTATTGATTTTCAAGGTAATAGGTCAAAGGTCAAGGTCAAATATTGAAAATGGCTAAAATCCTTGTATACAGCCTAGAGGACACAGTTCTGATAAGATCGTGACCAAACTTCAAATACTTATTCTTTGAGGCAAGAGGAAGAACCCTATTTATTTTCAAGATCAAAGGTCAAGGTCACAGATTGGAAATGGCTAAAATCTGTGTATACAACCTAGAGGGCACAGTTTTGATTGGATCTTGACTAAACTTCATATGCTTATTTCCTGTGGCAAGAGGAAGAACCCTATTGATTTTCAAGGTCATAGCTCAAACAGCAAGGTCACAAATTGGAAATGACTAAAATCCTTGTATACAGCCTTGAGGTTGTTGCTTTGATTGAATTTTGACCAATCTTCATACACTTATTCCTTCTGGCAAGAGGAAAGCTCCTATTTATTTTTAAGGTTATAGGTCATAGGTCAAGGTCACAGATTGGAAATAGTTGAAATTCTTGTATACAACCTAAGTGAAATTTTCATGCTGTGCGAGGGGATGCTATGCTTTGCGTTGCCTAGGTTTTATAACCACGATGCAGACTGTTTAACTCAGCTCTTAATTTGATGCGAGACGGGCGGGCAGGCGGTTGGGTGGGCGTCTTGGCAGGCGTCAAAAATTTGTTTTCCGGATTATAAGTCAAGTATGATACATGCTAGTGCAATGAAACTTCATACACTTACTCACGATAAGTCAAGGATGACCCCTATTGATTTTGGGTCAAAAGGTCAAAGGTCAAGGTCACAGGACTCTGATTATTGAAAATGGTTTCCAGACCGTATTAGAGTGTGTATTGCACCTATGATCGTGAAACTTGCCAGAAATGTTTCCTATGAATAAAGGATGACCCCTCTTGATTTTGGGGTCAAAGGGTAATTGGTCAAGGTCATATCACTCTGATGATTGAAAATGGTTTTTTGGACCATATTTGAGCATGTATTGCAGCTATGATGATGAAACTTGCCAGAAATGTTTCCTAAGAATCAAGAATGACCCCTCTTGATTTTGGGGTAAAAAGGTCATATGTCAAGGTCATAGGACTCTGATTATTGAAAATGGTTTCTGGACCATATTTAAGCCAGTGTTGCACCTATGATCATGAAACTAGCCAGAAATGTTTCCCATGAATCAAGAATGACTCCTATTGATTTTGGGATCAAAAGATCAAAGGTCAAATTCATAGGACTCGGGTAATTGAAAATGGTGTCTGAACTATACATGAATGTGTATCAGCCTGAAATGTGCTAGTAATTATTAACATCTGTCGAGAACATATAGTTATACAATTCATGTATATTTTTAGTCTGCATATTCATATTTACATTCAAGTATTGCAACTTGGCACTTTGCATCTTTGATGCATTTTAAGCTATTAAAGTGATATTAGAACATATGAGATAATACTTTTACCTAAAACTTTCCCTAAAAATAAACCATAATATGCCAAAAATAGTTTTCAGCTCTTACCGCACACATACGTAAATCAGTTTTGAAGTTGCTATTTTTAGCCATTTACAGAAACCCTGATTCTATAAATAATCACTTCCGGTTAATATGATGGAGAGACTTATGACGTAGAAAGTTGTACATGAAAGACGAAAGCAGTGTAAACAATGCAATGTACCGTTGAGGTATTGAAGCTGAGTTCGCATTTAATTTGCTCAGTTTCACATTTTTTGATAATTTCTTGATCATGTCGAGTATTAATATGTAAATGTTTAATGTTAGTCATTTTCATGCGACCAAGCACCTGTCAGTGAGAAAAAAAGGGGGGAGGGGGAAAGGGTCTTGAGATGGACGATTTCACACATGATGTCACATCATATTTTCTGTCTGTCCTATTTTACTAATTGTTCTAAACACGCACGATTTGAAAGTATGGTTGAATATACAGCCCGACCTGTTTCAAACGCAGAAGAGGGGGGGGGGGTAACTTGGAATGCATGCGACTGGAGTTTCAGACCGAGGGGCCCCCTGCTCATCCTTGAGCTTAGTGAACAACATAGTATTACCTATATTCATATTGTCATATACATTCACTGAAATGACAAATGACAAATGGAGATGTCTTTGGCATAGAAGGATTCAGGAATCTAAAATAGGGAGGGCGGATCACAGTGAACATTGAAAACAATCTTTCGGAGAAGCGTAGGAAGGGGGTGAGGGGTATAATGACTAACACAAAATGTTATTAATTTATTTTTACATATATTTTTTTGAATTCATCTTCATAAATAATTATTTCAAAATTCACCTGCATTCCCTGCAAGGGATATAGGGTAGACCTTATTTCACGAGCTCCCCAGTGGGTAAAACACTCAGTAAATTTTAATATTATTCTGAGGCTCCAAGTCGATGTCACGGAATCTATTTTAATTAGAATAAGGATCAAATTTTATTCTATCAATATAAATGGTCACAATTTTAGGGATTAACAACGAAAAACGATTCGACATTATTCTTTTTTTTTTCTAAATCATTAAGTTATGGTCACAGTTAGCGGTTTTTAATGGAATAACATAATAATAAAAGAACGAAGCAATAAATTTATATTTCATGAGAGGCAATTGACGATAGAAAAGATTGGACTCAAAACGGACAAATGTGCGTGTGTGTGTGTGGGGGGGGGGGGGAGGGGGAGTTTACCCCCGCAAACCACGATCTAATATTCGGCAAGTGCTAGATCCATAAATCCATATGTAGATTCAGAATCTATCAAAAATATTGGCCAGCACGATTATTTTTTTAATCAGAATATAAATTATGTCAAACTTCTGTCCTGAATCTACAGGTGATCGCCAGCCATATGAGCATGTTTAGAAATGGTGCACCCTTTATTTATTTATTTCATTTATTAATTTTTTTTTTTTTTTTTTTGCTCAATAAATAAAAAAACTATGTTTTAGATATTGACTGTTTTATTCTTGAAACGGTACTCACATGCGTATGTATACACATGTAATGTGCGTGTACAGGCAATCACTTTGTCGTGTACAACTTCTGACGTCATTCACTGAGACCCACGAAGAATACAGTCGATCCCGAAAATTTATTGGGTAAATTGACAAAAATGTGGATTTCCTCTAAAACCAGGAATTTTTTTTTTCTGTGGTTACAGGATGAAAAATTTCATTTTTAAAGAGCTAATGCTATATACTATTTTCACAGATGTTCTAATATCACTTTAATGTTATTCTTTTCTTACGACATTTTTGCCAACCAGTATATCTAGAACAGTGCTTGTTATCGCGATGATATGGAGCTTTATGATGCCATTTGATTGTATTTTTAAAATATCATAAAACACTAAATCTGGCATTATAAAAGCAGGAAATATTAGAAAAAAATGTACAATGTATTTTAATATAATTAATGAATTAAGATACATTTAATTTCTTTAAAGCTCATAATCTTGTTTTTCTGAAATATAAAATGACTAAATTATTTTTCCCACTGTTTCACAAATTCAAATTTTATTGAAACCTCAATACCATGGAAGCTAATGCCAAACATTCATATTGATGTTTAACAGAAAGAAGGATGGCAGTGAGGGTTATCTAGCCATCATCAATGTGTATTGTCCTCGGGTAGATCCTGAGAGAGAAGACAGGCATCTCTACAAACTACGATTCTTTGCTCTTCTACAGACCAGAGCCGAGGCACTTGTCAAAAGTGGAAGGTATCCATTAACATGTTATCAGTAGGGTCCCATTGTCTTTAGGGAGCAACCATTCGATTTTTATGGGGGGAGGGGGCAGGAAGACTTTTGTCAGAAGGAATTTTTTTCAGCTGTTTTATGCTAGCAGATCACCTACATTGTAAAATCTTTTCACTTAAATGATACTAAACGCAGACAGGCTATATGGTGCTAATGACTTTTGAATTTGATTCCATTCCTTTGAATAAAGTTTGTTTCATTTTTATTGAGATACTTCCTTTCAGGAAGTATCTTACTGTTATGGTAGCTGCTTCAAAGTATGCAAATTGAGATACTGCCGCTTTGCACCTCAAAATATAGTGCTGTGTCTAGTTCAGGAATTTGCTGTCTACCACGTACAAAATGCAAGAACAAGAATATTTTCCATCTTGAAAACAGTTTCAATTTCATATAGAATAAATACACCATACAATATCAACTATAATTCTTGTTTTCACAGCACAATGGTGGCGTAGTAATATACTACTTTGTTTATGACAATGTTAGGAAAGATAACTAAAAAATTGCATTAGAGTTATAGAGTTGTCTTTCTTATATCAACACTGAGGTTAGATAAACATAGTTTTGTGTTGTTAATCATGTTTATAGAGATATAATGAGCTTCACATACGCATCCTGTGTTAAAAGAAATAATCATCATTGCCTTACGATAAAATTATTCAACATTTTGATATCTGCTGACAATAAATTTTGCGTAGATCTCGAAGTATCTCTCAGGACCTTCAGTCCTTTGATTTGTACTTAGATTATGACACACAAATAAAGTGTTTACCAGGCATATGGAAAGGTCAGTAGAGAGGGGGGGGGGGGCAATTTCAAGATCTGGAAAAAAAATTTTGCCAGCCCTTCAGCCGTTTTTTTTCCCCCTAAAATCTCGATTCAGATTATTTTTTGCGAAGTCTTCCTGCCCCCCCCCCCCCCTAAAAATCAAATGGTTGCTCCCTTATGTACATCTGTCAGTATAGCCAAAATTATCTTCAAAGATATAACTCTCTATAATACATGTACACTACTCAAACCAAAGTATAGGATCACAACATTTCTATTATAGTTTTCAGCTAACAGGTATGCTGTTTTTGTTTCGCCTGCGAAGCATAGCAACACTTTGGGATCACTTTGTCCGTCTGTCTGTCTGTCACACTTGGATGTCACACCCTATATAAAAGTGATTTCTAAGTGTCGCTATGTTTCGCAGGCGACACATGCATTCCATGGAATGATTTTTATTCAAATATCGTGAACAATCCAGGAGAATACTAAAAATAGTAATATTACTTAAAACTGTAATATTACTGTTAACAATAATCCCTGATATTATTGAAAACAGTAATGCTGCCACCCTATATTACATATTTCTGTAATATAGACAAAGCAAAGTTTTAAAGCCACTAGCACAATTTCTATCATACAATTCTTTCACTCAACAACAAATTCATTAAATATGAAAAAAAAATTCTTCTGAAAAGTGAAAATAATGTCCATTTGGAACCTATTTTTCATTTTTTCTTCTTTCTGAAATCACATTTTCTTCAAATATCTTATGGCAAAAATTTTCCTGATGTTCTGAATAATTTTTCTGTGTACATTTGAATGAGATACAACTCCTAATCACCCTCATTTCTCCCCGAATCCACTGGTATAAGAGCGAACTGACAATCTAAATAGTATTACTGCTTACAGTAATATAAAGAGATAGATTTCCAAGAAAGATAACTCCAATTTCATCTATATTATTGCTTTAAGTAATATTACTGTTTCCAGTATTCTCTTGGACTGGTGAAGTATATGAAAGATATAGATATCTATGAGAAAAAATATAAACACTTTACTTCTCACTGTATAAATTAAGTCAACATGAAGACCTAAAAAACACATAGATGAGATGAATAGAATAGATGAATACTGAGTCTGACAGAGACGTTGAGAGGCTTTTGATGCACAGAAACTTGAGTAGGGATGTTTTATAAAATGTGTAGGTAAAATTGATGCAAGGGACTTTGAACTAAATGGACATGTAAATCTGTTTCAGCCATGTGATTGTACTCGGGGACATCAATGCTAAGCATAAGAAGATAGATCACTGTGACCCTGGTGAGGATGAGGTAAGTGTTGCAATTTTAAAGAATCTTGATGCTCTTTCTTTAAAGGCCAAGGGGGGACTAAATAAGGGGACAGGTAAATTTCCTATCATTTCCTCACTGACCTCAACATCTCTAATTCGTATCTGATTGGTTCCTTTTAATCCTTGTACCCCTATCATTAGCTCACCTGAGCCAAAGGCTCAAGTGAGCTATTGTCATAGTGTTGCGTCTGGCGTCCGGCGTCTGTCGTCGTCGTCGTCGTCGTAAACTTTTCACATTTTAAACTTCTTCTCCAGAACGGCTGAAGGGATTTTGATGAAACTTGGTAGGTATGAAGTACTCATGGTCCCCTACAAGTGTTGTTGTTTTTCGTCCGGATCTGTCAACAGGTGGCGCCACCACAGCAAAAAGTAGGTCACGGGGGGTACCCTCCTTTGACAAACTTCTTCTTCAGAACCGAAGCATGTATCGACAAACTGAAAGCATCAGGATGATCTAGAGAGATGTCTTAAGAAGTGTTGTTATTTTTGGTTCCACTTCGAAGTCAAATTTTTGACGCGTTTTTGACGTCTTTTCGGACTTAGTCAGAAATGCACATTTTTGCACTATTTCTTTAAATAACTCAATAAGTGTATGATTTTACACACTCATTTACTACATATTTATCATATTTAACTCACTTAATGCTTTGATATGCATTTTATGCTTAAATTTTATTTATTTGATTTTTTATGAATTTTTTTCTTATGTAAAAAGGAAGGGGGGGGGGGATGATTTTCATACATTTTCTGCTTCTTTTCTATAACCACTCTTCAGATTGTCATGACATTTTGTAGATATGAGGTACTCATGCATGGTACCCTACAAGTGAAAGAATTTTGTCAAGATATCCACTTTTAGATTTTTAAGGAATATTTTTTAAGATTGTACATAGGTATAATGTATGTTTTCCATGCCCAATGGACCCATGGGGATTGGCTTCAAACCCCGACGGGATCCCGACAAAAATTTTTTCCCTTTTTAGCTCACCTGAGCCAAAGGCTCAAGTGAGCTATTGTCATAGTGTTGCGTCTGGCGTCTGGCGTCCGTCGTCCGGCGTCCGGCGTCTGTCGTCGTCGTCGTCGTCGTCGGCGTCGTCGTCGTCGTCATCGTCGTCGTAAACTTTTCACATTTTAAACTTCTTCTCCAGAACGGCTGAAGGGATTTTGATGAAACTTGGTAGGTATGAAGTACTCATGGTCCCCTACAAGTGTTGTTGTTTTTCGTCCGGATCTGTCAACAGGTGGCGCCACCACAGCAAAAAGTAGGTCACAGGGGGTACCCTCCTTTGACAAACTTCTTCTTCAGAACCGAAGCATGTATCGACAAACTGAAAGCATCAGGATGATCTAGAGAGATGTCTTAAGAAGTGTTGTTATTTTTGGTTCCACTTCGAAGTCAAATTTTTGACGCGTTTTTGACGTCTTTTCGGACTTAGTCAGAAATGCACATTTTTGCACTATTTCTTTAAATAACTCAATAAGTGTATGATTTTACACACTCATTTACTACATATTTATCATATTTAACTCACTTAATGCTTTGATATGCATTTTATGCTTAAATTTTATTTTTTTGATTTTTTATGAATTTTTTTCTTATGTAAAAAGGAAGGGGGGGGGATGATTTTCATACATTTTCTGCTTCTTTTCTATAACCACTCTTCAGATTGTCATGACATTTTGTAGATATGAGGTACTCATGCATGGTACCCTACAAGTGAAAGAATTTTGTCAAGATATCCACTTTTAGATTTTTAAGGAATATTTTTTAAGATTGTACATAGGTATAATGTATGTTTTCCATGCCCAATGGACCCATGGGGATTGGCTTCAAACCCCGACGGGATCCCGACAAAAATTTTTTCCCTTTTTAGCTCACCTGAGCCAAAGGCTCAAGTGAGCTATTGTCATAGTGTTGCGTCTGGCGTGTCGTCGTCGTCGGCGTCGGCGTCGTCGTCGTCGTAAACTTTTCACATTTTAAACTTCTTCTCCAGAACGGCTGAAGGGATTTTGATGAAACTTGGTAGGTATGAAGTACTCATGGTCCCCTACAAGTGTTGTTGTTTTTCGTCCGGATCTGTCAACAGGTGGCGCCACCACAGCAAAAAGTAGGTCACGGGGGGTACCCTCCTTTGACAAACTTCTTCTTCAGAACCGAAGCATGTATCGACAAACTGAAAGCATCAGGATGATCTAGAGAGATGTCTTAAGAAGTGTTGTTATTTTTGGTTCCACTTCGAAGTCAAATTTTTGACGCGTTTTTGACGTCTTTTCGGACTTAGTCAGAAATGCACATTTTTGCACTATTTCTTTAAATAACTCAATAAGTGTATGATTTTACACACTCATTTACTACATATTTATCATATTTAACTCACTTAATGCTTTGATATGCATTTTATGCTTAAATTTTATTTTTTTGATTTTTTATGAATTTTTTTCTTATGTAAAAAGGAAGGGGGGGGGGATGATTTTCATACATTTTCTGCTTCTTTTCTATAACCACTCTTCAGATTGTCATGACATTTTGTAGATATGAGGTACTCATGCATGGTACCCTACAAGTGAAAGAATTTTGTCAAGATATCCACTTTTAGATTTTTAAGGAATATTTTTTAAGATTGTACATAGGTATAATGTATGTTTTCCATGCCCAATGGACCCATGGGGATTGGCTTCAAACCCCGACGGGATCCCGACAAAAATTTTTTCCCTTTTTAGCTCACCTGAGCCAAAGGCTCAAGTGAGCTATTGTCATAGTGTTGCGTCTGGCGTCCGGCGTCCGGCGTCCGGCGTCTGTCGTCGTCGTCGGCGTCGTCGTCGTCGTCGTAAACTTTTCACATTTTAAACTTCTTCTCCAGAACGGCTGAAGGGATTTTGATGAA